>OY728138.1:1340518903-1341867751 GCA_963277665.1 Viscum album
TAAGCATGTTTAAGTTTGGTAGACCCAGTCCTTGATCTTTGATCAAAGTTAAATCATCTATAAAATGTTAATAATGATTATTAATATCATATTTATTCAATATATATATATTGATTCAACCATAAAAGTTAGATACAAAAATTAATAACACCATTCTTGGAGATGGTAGGCCGTACGTATACATGGACAATGTTTCCATTATTCAAAAGATGGAAAAATGAAAGGTAAATAATAATTAACCTTATTAGAATAATTATTAAATAATAATATCATATATATTCATTAAATATATCCTTATTACTATCTATGTCAGAATAAATTAAAAAAAATTACATCGCATCATGGAGGTGCTAGCCCACACATACATGCAAGAACAATATCATTTTCCAAAAGATGAAAAGGTAAGAATGTAGAAAAGATATTTTAATTCATGAACCATAATAATGTAATAAATATTATATATAAATACTAAAACCATTATTATAACTACCCATGAATGATGGTGATGAAAATGATTGGAATCGCTACATGGAGACAGTAAGTTGTACGTTCACACGAGTGATGTTTTCATTTTTCATAGAGTTTAAAACAAGTGGAAAAGGTTGTACCATAATAATAATAGTAATTAATTATATTATATATAATTTAGAAATTATTTTATAATTTATAACATATATTTAGAGGAGGTATAAAATGAAATGAAATTGAAAACACTTATTTAAGAGTTATAACTATTCATTGAGAAAGCCTACTTGACTTACACCCTAATTCTATTAAGGGAAGTGTCTGTAAAGGAAAATAATATCTAGGATGTGTTTAAGGTATATAAGATGATATTAGAGTAGCTATTGGATGAGCTAGAGGTCTCAATCAAAATGATTCCAAATGGTTATATTTTTTAGTAAAAAGGGTATAAGGTCAAAATATCACCATCTGATGAAATTTAGATATGGTTTTATTTCATTTTATACCTTATCATTTTTAACCCCATGGTTAATATTTTTTACCTTAACCATGGTAACAAATATTTTAATATTAAAGAGTATTAATTTTACTTATAAAGTGATCATTGACATATAAATGGCTGAGGGATGAATTTCTTGACCATATATTATCCACATTTTCCTTCTCAAGATTTTATGATTTTTAAATAAGTTAAAAAAATAAAATTTCATAAATATCATTAATTTCATTTTCGATCACATTCATTTATTTTAAATTTAAAAAAAATCAAGGAAAAGATGTAATTATAATATAATCCTTTCAAACATCATTATAATGTTATATTTACCTCAAAATTCATGTAACACAATAATTTACCAAAATTTTATTACTTGTAATACTTTAAAAATAATTTATTATATTTTTCTATTAATTGGATAAATAATGTGGTGGTGTTACGTAGGAATTAAATCTAATTATTCAACAAAGAAATTGAAAAAAAATTAACTTGATAAAAAAATTCATTCACATTTCAAATAAAAATTTAATGAAGAAAATAACATCTTTTTATCCATATGTAAATATATTAGAGATATTAAAGTCAAGAGAGTGACAATTTATATTTATTCGTTTATTTAATTAATATAAAAATCATAATAAAAAATGGAACCAATTTTAAGTATCTTCAAGACATAGAAATAAATTTACCAAATAAATAGATAAAATATAATAAAATATTGTTTTGTGTTGATTTTGAGAGCTTATCACATTAATTTTAAAAATAATTGACACATTTTACCTTTAATGTGGTAACAAAAATTAACTATGGTTACTATTCATATTTACCAAAAATAAAGGGGAGAGATTAACAAATTTTGAAATCATGATTCCAAATATGAAATTAAATATTCATGATTAAATTTATAGAATTTCTAAAAATTAATTTAATATAAAAAACACAATGAAAAACTATTTTTCAGAAAAATGTTATTTTAGGTATAAAAATGTTTTACCAAATTCAACCATAAAATTTATTATAATTAACTTAATTGTATTATTAAAAATATAATATAACTAATTTTAATTTTTAATAATTTTAAAAAAAATTAAACATTCTACATTCTTAAAATACAATTTGCAATTAAAATTAATATTTTTCACTATTCACTAGAAAATCAATCTTTTCAGAAAAATCCTGAAAAATTCATCCTAAGATAATTTTTATATGATAAGTTAAAAAATTATATCCATTTTATCAAATAATTTTATAAAAATTATAAAAAAATAAATATAATATTTTCTCACTAAAACAGAAAAAATAATTTTTTAGGGAAATGCATTTTTAAGCATAATATAACTTTACTAAAAATTCATTTCTTATTTTATAAGACATAATCACTAAATTTTTATTTAGTATGAACTTTATATATATTTTTTATAATTTGGTTATTCCTATTCATACTCGCCAATTTGACGTCCATGCTATAATGGTCATATTTGAATAATAATATTTCTTGGTTCATTTAAGCTCAGTGCTGCATTTCATATAAACTATAGAAAATAGTGTGTTGTAGAAAATAATGGGGTGATACATTCACACCGTGAAATTCCATCTACAAAAAATTCTTATAAATCCCACAAAACCCTATAATTTTTTCAAAACCCACTAAATCCTCCAAAACTCCTGGAAGCTAGAGATTCCCTTTCAAGGTGTTCCAAAGAACTTTTCTTTGGGTTTGATCACTGGATTTCTTAGTTTGATCTATGGTTATTAGAGGTTATTTTTCTATATTTCTCTATGGTTTCTTCTTTGTTCTGTTTATTTTTTCACATGATATATTTCAATGCTATACTGATTTATATCCTTTATTCTTATGAAGTTTTTTCATGGTTCTTTGTTTATAGTGTGACACCCATAGGGACCATCAGTTCATTACAAGAGAGGTGATCAATGATCTGTGGTAGTTGTTTATTTATCTAAGAACATTGAAATCCTTGAGGAAGGGGATTAATTTCTTGTCCTTGTTTTTAATTGAAATCACAATGTCATTACACTTTATCTCTTTGGTTAATAGTGGAATTAATATTAAATAAGAATAAACGAGAAAATAAGGAAAGAATAAATTTTGGGTTGTAACAATCACTTATTTATATGTCGTGTTAATAATTTCCTATTGATTTTATAAATAATGTGATGTCATTTCTTATTATATGTTTTTGCATGTTTTTTTTGTTTAAAAATTGGATAATGTATGTAATGATGGTAATGATTGTTAGTTAACTAATAAATAGGAAGGTTTAATTATTAGCATTATTATTTAAATTTAATGGGAAATGAAAGTTATTTTTGAAGCATGTTTAAATTATTTTATTAGTTGTTGATAACTGATGTATTAGGTTTCCTGTGGTTGTAACTCATGATAAATGAATTAGTTAATTCAAAAAGGAAAATACTTATTTTTTTGATGAAGATAATTATTTGGGGCTGAGTGACCTCATTTCCCTTTGAATGATGGATACATTAGATTTAGTTTCTATATTACATATTCAATTTTTATGGTTTTATTGATGAATTTTATGTTTTCTTTGGATAAGGATCATTTCTATGAGGCATGATGTGAACTTGTGGTGACTGGTGGTTTGATGATAAATGCGTGGGGATTATTGGGATCTTGTAATAGTTGGTGCATGTGAAGAAAAGATGGATGGTGATATGTATAGTGGTCTCAACTAGGGAACCATGGTTGATGGAGTGGGTTGAATCTGGGCTTGCCCATTTTTGTGTGTGCTGAAAGATGGAATGATTTATTATTATTTAATCTGCTTAAAAGGTCGTATATATGAGTTTATTATTTCTCCTTTTCATTTACCCACAACTTATATTAGCAAGATGTTCATGGTATATTCATATTTTATGGAATCGTATGATGTGTCTTAGTATATATAGAATTATGAAATGATAATGAATGTTAAATAATTTAACCTCTGGGGATGGAGGCTTGTCAAGAATCCATATGATCTTGATTCTTCAGGATCCTTGGAAGAGGTTGGATTTCCCCTACTAGGAATTGAGGTTAGTTGATAATAAATATAAATGTGAAATATTACAATAAATAATTAATTGAAATTATCTTGAAATGTTAGCATACTTATATAATATCTAGTTCTTAATACTGATAGTTGGGTGTCCAAAAGGCGATGGATTGAATTGAGGTTAATGTTATGTTGTTTCCCTTACTATGGTTTGTGAGGTATATATATTTCCTATGCTAACTGATTTCACATGATACCTCATGCATATTGTTTGGGAACCTGACACCAAGTGGACTCTGTGAGGGTGTTTTACACAACATCAAGGTTAGTGAGTAATAAATTTTGACTACGCCCACTTTCCATGCTATATTTTCATTATAGTATTATGTGAAGTTATGCATGGTGGTTACCGTTCCCATATACATTTTAGAGGTATGTAATGGATTGGGGTTTTTTCAAACCCATTTATATCATTATATAGTACCACAAGGATTATTATAGGTATGTTGTCTATGGAATTTGATGAACTAAGGTATAATACATGAAATTCAAGCCATGGTGTCTCCTGAAAACTAATCAATTACTATCTATAGTTGTGAATGTTGATTATGATATGATGTGATACATGGGGTGCCTGATATGTTATTTCTTCCCAAGTGTTTTTGGGTTGTATTCTTTATTATAGAGAGATAAATCATGATGTATGACATTGGGGTATAGCACAGAACTAATGGGAAAGTGGTAATGGGGTTTCTTTATCATGATATTATTTTGGATATTAAACTATTAAATGGATGTGTTATTTTCCAAGAGATTCATTATGAGACTGATAACTTATCATACATGATTAGCTGATGAGTTAAATTTACTTATTTATTCCCTAGAATTTAGTATGCTTTCTTTATATTTTTAATGAGAGGCTCAATAGAAAATACTAATGAGTATACATGTTATACTCACCCTATGTATATATAAACTATTTTTTAGGACTGTTGGAGCTATTTGGTTATCGATCTGAACATTACTATCTTGTGGGGTTATTGAAGAACGTTTTTGGATTCAATATTATTGATGAGGATTTATATTTTGGTAATTGTAGATTTTTTTGGAATTTGTTCAGTTTGTGGGAAATTTCATGCATGTATTGAGATATTTTATGTTTTCTGGAAGAATTATTTATTTTTTGGTTTTATCATATATCTCATTCGTCATATTTTTCTTAGAGGGTATTACTTATATTTGTGTATATGATATATGATTGGTTATTCATTCCAACCCTTCTCCTATAAGGGATAGGTTTCAACTGTCATTATCTCCCTTCACGCATTACCAAACTAGGAGGGATAATTTTAGGGGAGGGGGTCATTATAGAGTGATATAAAAGGTAAAATAGAGGGATATGATATAGTTTTGGAGGTAAGAACTAGTGGGGAATACATGATTTATTGGGAAAAAGTGTAATTTGAGCCTAGTAAGTGATGTAAATAAGGGAGATCAGATTGATCCTGAGTATTTAAGACCCCTGTGATGAAAGGGACATCAATATTTATAATCCTACTAAGTGAAGTGATACATGTTATGTGTTAAAAACAAAAGAAATAATCATGCATCATTCCTACTGGTGACAGTTTATTAAATAGTTATAATTAGGGTTTAGGTTGAACTTTAAGTAATCTATCTTAAATATTATAAATTCTAGGATTAGGTTCCCTAAAACTTTATTATTTCTTAGGAATAGATCCATGTTAACATTTTTATTAGATTCATGCCAAATATGTTTAGTAGGACATGGAATAAGATCACTGTAGATTCAACATCAATGATGAAAACAATCATATGAGTACACTTCAAGATTTTTAGTGCCAGAATCTACAAAAAAAAGCGGTATCAATTTTAAACACTATAATAAATGATTATTTGGTGGAGGTGGATATAACCTTTAGTTTTATCTATGCTTAGAAGGAGCACTAGGGTTCATTGGTGGTAATGATTCAATATTGGGTAGTTAGGTAGTCATGGTTCTTATTCCTCAAATATTATGAGGAGTCACTTATTTCATTGGAAAATTTCTAAGACCTGTTCTGAGATGAGTTTCTTTATTTCACCGCAAGTGTAGCCCGTATTCCAGAGCTTCTTACCATTCCAAAGGGGATATCTAATTTTTTTGATTTCTAGATCTATTTCGATAACCCTCTATGATATGCTTTATAACTTATTCTAGATGAGGAGGTCAGGGTGAGTAATTGCTAGAAGGATTTACATTAGTGATAGGTTACTCCTTTTATGTTATTAACATATCTCGAGGTACTTGTGAGAGAAGTGGTTACTCAGAGGAAACTGGTCAGAACCAGATCATCATGAGAAATGAGTCTTAATGATTCTACACATAGTAGAGTTTTGATCCCAGATTCTAAGTTACTTTGTCATAAGATTTTTCAAACACCTGAGGTTAGGTACCAACCCTATTCATCTCATTTATTTAGGGTCATTGCATCTTAGACCATTTCCAAGGGATCATACCATTTTTATAAAGGCCCTGGTCATCAATAATGGGAGTACCCAAAATTTAATTTTAAATTACATGAGACTGGTGTTCTACTTCAGGTTCCACTACTGGAATTTTAGATTTTTGCGACGGGATCCCTTCACAAAACACTTTTGCGATAGGGTCCCGTCGCAAATAGCCCATTATAGAAAACGGAGTCGCAACTAGTATTTTTTTACGACGGGCCCATCACAACAAATACTACTTCCGATAAGAAGAGGTCCCGTAACAAATATATATCCAATTGAATACATTATATATACAAGAACCTTTCGCTATGGGCCGATGTCCCATTGGCAATAGCTTATATGTTATAAACATGTTGTGATGGGCTCGTCATAATAATGTTATTGCGACAGTAAAGCCACCCGTCGCAAAAACTTTTAAAAATATATATATAATCTATTTGCGACGGGCCCCCATCGTAAAAGGTCTCTTAGAAAATACTTAATAAAATAACATATAATAATATTATTATGATTAATGAAAAAATAATATTAATATTATTAAAATAATAAATAATAATAAATATTTAAATTCATAATATTTTAAAATACTTAACAATATAAATAAAATTATGATTAATGAAAATAATAAAATCAATATTATTAAAATAATAAAAAAATAATATTAAAATTCTCAATATTTAGAAAAAAATAAAAAAATAAAAAAATAAATAAAAAATAATAATAATTATTATTAAAATAAACAAATATTAAAAAATATAATACTAATCATAAAACAATTATGCAATATATGCACCAATAAAAAATACAAAAACTGAAAATAGATCATATTACATAAAATGTTCAATTCAAATGTTTTTAATAGAACAAATAAATCACTAGGGGAATAATTTTCTGGAGGATCAAGAGGAGCTGGAGGAGATGGTGGAGGAAACTCCATCCCTAAAATATGAGTTAGACGATGCATGTACTCCATTTGATCCAGCTGTTACTGTTGCCATCGATGCACGTCCTTCTCGTGCTGCTATAGTTACTATTGCTGCCATCAACGCATGTCCTCCTCATATTGCTGTAGTTGCGGATGCATCTCTTCATACTACTTCTGCAAACTCTCTATAAGCTTAGTTTGAGCTTGCAACTACTCCTGATACTAATTAATACTAATTATTAGTATGTATTACTAATTGTCACTAATTATTACTAAAAATTATTAATTATTACTAATTATTAGTATTTATTACTTATTATTAGTATTTATTACTATTTATTACTATTTATTAGCATTTATTTCTATTTGTTTCTATTTTTTTTATTTATTACTATTTATTACTATTTATTAGTATTTATTACTATTTATTACAATTTATTACTATTTATTACTAATTATTACTAATTATTTCTATTTTTTTACAATTTTTTACAATTATACTATTTATTACTAATTATTACTAATTATTACTATTTATTACTATTTATTAGTATTTATTACTCTTTATTACTATTTATTACTATTTATTACTAATTATTACTAATTATTACTAATTATTACTAATTATTTCTAATTATTTATAATTATTAGTATTTATTAGTATTTATTACTATTTATTAGTATTTATCACTATTTATTAGTATTTATTAATATTTATTAGTATTTATAACTAATTATTACTAATTATTAATAATTATAACTAATTATAACTAATTATTACTGTTTATTACTATTTATTACTATTTATTACTATTTATTAGAAATTATTACTAACTATTACTATTTATTACTAATTATTACTAATTATTACTAATTATTACCAATTATTACTAATTATTACTAATTATTAGTATTTATTACTATTTATTAGTATTTATTACTAAATATTACTAATTGTTAATAATTATTACTAAGTATTACTAAGTATTACTAATTATTACTGTTTATTATTATTTATTACAAATTATTACTAATTATTACTAATTATTACTTATTATTACTGTTTATCACTATTTATTACTATTTCCTACTATTTATAACTATTTATTACAATTTATTACTATTTATTACTATTTACTACTAATTATTACTAATTAGTACTAATAACTACTAATTATTACTATTTATTTTTATTTATTACTAATTATTACTATTTATCGCTAATTATTACAAATTATTACAAATTATTAGTATTTATTAGTATTTATTACTATTTATTATTATTTATTTGTATTTATTAGTATTTATTACTATTTATTAGTATTTATTAATACTTATTAGTTATTGTTACTATTAATTAATATTTATAACCAATTATTAGTATTTATTAGTATTTATTACTATTTATTTGTATAAATTACTATTTATAAGAATTTATTACTAATTGTTACAAATAAATACTAATGACAAAGAAATTTAAACCTAACATAATTACAACTAATCAACAATAATTAAAATTAATAAAAAATGTGAAATAAATATTAAATTAAATAAAACATAAATACCTTTAAACTTGATCTCTTATAATTGCAGGTGGCCTCACAACATTTTCGTAAAAAAAATAACTCAATAACTTTTTCACTCTAAAATTAGAGTTTACAGAAGTAGAGGAAGAAGGAATTCAAGAGGAGAGAAGAAAAAATATAGGGGGGGGGGTATATATAAGTTAGATTAGTTGCGACGAGAGTATTTGCGACGAGAATCCCTTCGATAATAGTACTTTTTTTGCGACGGGACCCGTCGCAAATATCTTCGACCCCATTAATTACTGTCGACCGTTAAAAGGTTATTTGCGACGGGGCCCATCTTAAAAAGTAACATGCCGGCACAATATTTGTGATGGGAAAACATCTCTTCGCAAATAGGTTTTTTTGGCCGCCGGTTATTTGCGACGAGTCCAGTCCCAAATACCCTCCGGGGGTCCAACTAGTTCCAACGAGGGATCCCCTGCCGCAACTAGGTCTTACAGCCTCTCAGCATTTGCGACGGATGGTGCCTACCCGTCACAAATAATTCGTTATTTGCAACAGGTTGGTGAACCCATCGTAAATAACCTATTCGGCAGACTTTTTGCGAAGAGATTTATTCCTGTCACAAGTAACCTGTCACAAATAACAAAATTTTCCCATAGTGTTCTTCCATTATAGCATTATATGCTGATGTAGTAGTAGTATGGTGGTCCATCCATTGATCAGCAAATGGGAGATAGGGAAGGAAGAGTACTGCCCCGTGATTCTCCTTATCCTCAATGAGTAGAGTTCATCCATGGAGGTGGTCTTCATTAGGGTCATAGAGGTTATGGAGTGGTTCAGGGTTAGTTACAAGCTCTAGATTTTCTAGAAAAATATGATTCATACATCGTTTGAGCCATGGTTTAATTGTTTTCCACTTGGGTTCATTCCTTGTTTTATTTAGGAGATACACAATCCATTATTTCATCCTACTTATTCCATGCTCTTAGATATGAGTTGGATATATTTTTAGTTCCTTTTTAATTGACTATACTAGTTGGTGGTCAAGGCTATATTGTATAAAGTATGTAGTAACTGTGATCTAGTTTCAGGGAAGCACCCCTCTTAGGGATACTTCCAATGTTTGTTGATACTGCCATATTATATCATCCTTGTCATGTGATGGTTATATTTGGTTCAAGATATCATGTATTACTTTAGGATATGGATTGTGTTCTAGGATACTAATGGATAGTCTTCCATGTTTGTTGGCGAGTGATATGCACAAATGGATTAGAGGAATTTTCCGCCCTTATATTATTTGATGGATGAGTTTGATGTTGAGTTTGATGGTGGTTCCATGGTAGTATTTCTTAGGTTTGTAGAATAATACATTTACATATTTTGTAAGGTTGTTGTGGCATTACCCCCAAAATGGGAGATCTTGATTGCGATGGAGCTATAACCGAGAACTTCTCTGATCTTGATGTATTCATATAATATTAAATCTTTTGAGTTTTAGGAGTTGTGGTTACTAAATGATGATATCTTACTCTGAGGATTTTCATTTCCATGTGTATCACATTAGGATGCTCCATTTTTGTTCATTAAAATGGCCGACAATAGTTCTCTTATGTTTATTGATTATCATCACTAAAATCATATTATAGTGAATAATCACTACCCCTTTTCAGGGTTGATGATATATTTAATTAACTGAAGAGAGCTAGTAAGTTATCAATGATTGATCTATGATAAGGATAACTTCAAATAAATTTTAAGGATAATGCTATTTTGAATAATTATTTTTCATTTCATTGTGAGAATTATGACTTTTTTGTAATGTAATTCAGTGTGACGTACACTCTAGCTATGTTCATGGGACTAATGAATGTAGTTTTCATGAGATTTTGGACAATTTCCTGGTTGTGTTCATCAATGAAATCCTTATGTACTCTATATATGAGGAGAATTCAATGCATCTGCTGATAATTTTTGGGAGTTCTTCATCATCTGTAGTTGATTGAGATGCTATCAATGTTTGAGTTCTAGGTGCATGAAGTTCATTTTCTCCGGCATGTCATATCCCAATGTATTGTATCCATGGGTCTTCTGAGATTGAGATAGTTGTTTCTTGGGTAACCCCTAATAATACTCTATAGGGTAGCGTTTACTTTTTCTAGAAGGCTGTTATATGAGGCTCTTAAACAACTTTTATCATATTGTGACTATTTTGAAATCATTGATCAAAAAAGATCTGGAATTCTTATGGGATAATTAGTGACTAGTATCTATTGATTATATGAAGAAGAAGTTGTTAAGTACCCCAGTTCATCATTTTCCAAAATAGGGAGTTCCGTTTGAGGCCTTATATGATGCTTTTTTGTTCCATATTGGGTAGAATATTGATGCAAAAGAGGGAGGTTTCTTCTTTTGGGTTTTAGTAGTTATGAACCCATAAACATAACTATTCCACCCATGATCTCATGTTGGTAGAGATAATGTTTTCCCTACATTTTTGTAGAGACTACCATATTGGTATTTTTTTGGTTTATTCCAATCAAAAAATCTTGAGGTATGTCTTCTATCATCATGACTTAAACTTGTGACAACAACGGTGGATGAAATTCTTACAGAACTATGACTTTGAGAATTTCTATACTTCGTGAATGGGAAATATTATTTATAATTCACTAAGAAGGAAGTTAAATAGTGGTGGTGTGTGTGAATTAGGGGCTTCTTGGAAAGTGATGAAATAACTATTCAGGATGCATCTTGATATGAGAGATATTGGTGAAAGAGGATTCCCTTTTCATATCATAGTGCACTTATCTTTTGTGTAGCATGTGGAGGAGTCCTAGCTGAGAGATTCCAAGGTGGTAGTTATATGGGTAAAATTTTTCTATGGATAGGACATTAATGGACCGCCTAAGCATGATCAACAGAAGATTTTGTTTTAGGGGAGGAATTTTGTTCCTTCAATAATGGAGGAGGTGTTTCTCTATGAGTTCCATAGCTCACCCATGATAGTACATCCTGGTATGACAATGATGTACCATGATTTGATAGGTTAGTTTTGGTGTCCTAAGTTTAAATATTCTATTGTAGAGTTTGTGTCATGATATTTAGTCTAATTAAAGGAAAAGGTTGAACATAGTATTCATAATGGGTTTCTAAAACCGTTAGATGGTACTTAGTGGAAGTTGGAGGACATTTAATGGATTTTTTAATCAATTTACCACAAGCACAGTGAGGATACGATTCTACATGGGAAATAATGGGACCCTAAACAAAATCAGCTCAATTATTAGCAATCAAGGAGTTTATTTTTATTGAGGTTCTGTTGAGGAATTATCTGGAAGAAGTCATGAGGCTTCATGTAGTACTAAGGATGATTATAACTAATCATAATCCTCATTTCACATCTAGGGTATGTGGATGTCTTCAATGTTCTTTTATCTATCATTTTCTCTTTATCGATTACTTTCATCCCTTGATGGATGGTTACACAGAGCCGACCATCTAGACTCTTGAATACATTTTTTATAATAGAAAGAAACAAGTCTTAACATTATTAAAATCAGAGTTATATAAGCAAAAAATATGGAAATTTACATTTTTCACATTTATGTATAATCATCAACTCACTGGGTATTCCGGAGTAGTGAGTAAAATTCCTTTCAGAGGCCCCTTTGTTATAAAGACAGTCTGCAAGTTTATTTTCATCATGATAAATGTGTGTGATGATGAAGTTCATTGAAGAAAGAGTGCTCAAGTAGTTATTTTATTTGTTTGTGAGCTTCTAGGAAAGATGAAATTGAGCCATCCAAACTTCTTGTACAATTGTAGTTGAGATACTTTCGAAGCAGACTAAGTTCTAGTTTCGTTGCGGAGAAACTTCAATCGCTTTAATGTGACCTTTCATCTCTGCCTCAATTGTAGTGGTGTAGCCACATGTACCATGTTACCCCTTGAGAAAATCACTATTTTGATCTCATAATACTATTCTATAGCTAGCGGGTCCTGGATTACCCTTTGAGGAGCCATCCATGATGCATTTAACCCAACCTGAAAATGGAGAAAACTAGAAAACTTCTATGGTTCCATGTGGTTTTGGGAAGTTACCAGGAATTCAAAGCCTTCTCAAGACTACAAGACCTGTAACAGAGTTGTCATAACATTTAGCATACAAGTCATTGGCTCTTTGTACAAAAAACAAGATTGTAGAGAGGGTGAAATTTCAGTTGGAAACAACTTCAATATGTAGGTATTTATTTCCACATGTCCATATAGTTTGTATGATCTCTGTATTGGCTAACAAGAAAAGAGTACGCACCTACTTTGAGAGATGTATATCAGCTGGATCCAGTAAAAATTGAGAGATTTCAGAATTATACAGAGTATTAACTTCAAAGTGGTCAAAAACATAAATCTAGAGTAAAGAAGATGTGTTTCAGGAAAAGAAATGTTGATTAACATATTCCTGATCCTATTGGCACAAGGCGCATCTAGAGCATAGGTTGATGCCAACAAGCTGCAGGTTAACCTCAACTAGGAGATTGTTGAGATGAAGGCACTAGAGTAATGTAAAACGGGATGGAATCAACCATTTTTTATTAAAAGCTTTAGTCCTAGTGTTATCCCCATGAATGAGGTGATCATAGTATCCTTTAGAATTGAGGATCCCATTCGGGATGGGTTCCCACAAGTGAAAATCATTATCATCCCGGAAGTCATAGGTGTCAATCATAACAGCAATTTGAGAAGGAAGAGCATTACCATGCTCAAACTAATTCTTTATGTAGGAGTCATAATTAGTATCTGGATCAGTAATGTCAACACTGTCAATAATTAGAGAACCATTAGATTTGTGTTTCCAGATTTTGAGAGAATATTGAGCACTAACCATCAAGCGAGAGTGACTATTGTTGTTCTTGAAGATTTTTTTAAGACCAGGCAATATTGAAGATTAGACATAGCACATATTCCAATCAATAAGTTTCATTAGGAGCTTGGATGTGAGTAGGTCCAAGTTCTATTACTTGTCATTAATAAGCCACCTTATGTTTGAATAATAAACATATGGTTCATTATGCATACTTTGTTAATCAACCATATCTTATCAACTGTACTTTTGGAGTTTAATGTTACACAAACAAACCCTATGTTTGACTTAGTCAAAGAAAGAGTTTTTAGTTATAGATTATTTCCACATTTTCTACAATGGTCTCAAAAAAATTAAATATCTATTTAAACATGTTTAAAGACTAATTCAAAGACTTGTGTTCCACAGATAAAATCATTCCTATTTTTAAGAGAAGTTATGAATTTCATTGAATTATTTGAATTCATAGATTCACAATTTATCATCTGATTTTTCTTGAGCTATTTGACCTAAAATAATTTTATCATGAAGATAAATACCAAGATTCAAATCTTATAAATATAATAATTTCCTTTTTATAAAGACAAATATTTACATTAATGAATAAGAATGTGTCATTTCCTCTTGAACTAAACTTTAAAGACATATATATTTTGATTCTTTTCTACTTAATCGAATGATATTTTAAATGCTGTATTTTTTAAATATTTCACTGTAGTTTTAGAAATCACTTACCATATTTACACTTTGGAGACATACATGTTAGACCACTTACTTGTTTTTTCTCTACTACTATATGAAGAAATCCTATTTGACATTGATGAATATTTGATTGATAATATTTTTGTTAAAGATTATATAAAACAATCAGTTAATGTTACAACTATATGTCAAACATGTTTCAACATATATACCATAATCTATTATCTATTTAGAGAATTGACTGGACATACTCAGTCATTGGTAGAGTGTAAATTATCATGGTATGCTTTGGATATTCCGGTTCCATGTAAAAGATCCAGAAGGACCTATAAAAGCCTTTATTGTAAGGTTTCAACTGTTGAAACTCAGTTATATAGGTTCCAGAAAAATGTATCTGCTAGTAACAATCACCAAGCTCATGGAGAGAGCGTTTATTGAGTGGACTAGGGGATATCTGTTCCCCAAATAATAATACATCACTGTGTTTTTTTATTTTATTTTTCACCGATTATTCGTATTTGAGAGAGAATTATAAAATATCATTAATATCAATAGGTAAGTTTAGTTTATATCATATTTTTAAAGGAACATAATTCACCCACCTTGCGTGTGATCATGTTTAATGTTTGGACCTAAAAATTAGTATCAGTGGTTGTGGTATGTTGGATTTTTTTTGGAAATCCTAGATGATTTTACTATTTCTACTGGATACAAAAATTGGTATTAAAGGTTTTTATATATTTTTGTTTCTATTTCTGAAAATCCATGCCATTTATTCCTAATAACAATAATTTTAATCTGAGGAAAATCTTTGTTGGATATATTTCCAACACCAAAAAATAATATCTGAAGTCCATCTCAAGTTGGTATGTTTATTTTAAATCTAAAGAGTCAGATTTTGATATCCAAAAGAAGATAATTCTTAATGTATGATCTTCTTGAATGTATTTTGATGATCCATAAACCATATTTTAATGGTCATAATTATAGATGATAGAAAGAATGCAAAATTATTAATTTAATAAATCATGGAATAATAGTTTTTAAGGTATTAAAGCCTTATGAGATTCCTAATTATGACTGAAAAAATGTAATTATGAATAAGAGGATGAATATGATCTTAATTCTAGTGAAATGAATGTTATTTTATATTGATTAAGAAATGATGATTTTAATCATGTATCTTAATGTTATACTGCCTATGAGATGTGATTGACTATTTCTGTTTCCTATAAACGTATTGATAATTTTAGGAAACCAAGGTAAAATAATTCAGAATTTAAATGTTAAACATATATGATTAATGAATATGAGAGAATTAATAAAATGAATGGAATATTGGAAGATGTTTTCAATGATACTACTACCTTGGGAGAATCAATTAAAAAATCATATCATGGTTTAAAAGTTCTCAGAGTTTTAGCCTCTTAGTGAACAGAAATATATTCTTATATTAAACAATAAAAACTAGTTAATGAATTTAAAATGAAATAACTAATTTTCACCTTGATGATTTATAATGATGAGATATAAACCGAAGATGAATATCATATTTCAATAAAAAAGGAAGATGCTGTATTTAAAACTACTATGGATGAATTGTATGATCCATTTTATCCAGATTGACGTAACGATTTATCAAATCTTACTAAAATATTTTTAATAATTTATAAGAAGAAGATGAAAAGGAATAAAGAAGATAGATTTTATGAATTTAAGGAGAAAGGCCACATAAAGTCTAAATGTCATGTTATTAAATATTAGTGGAAAAATAATTATATAAGAAAAGGTAAGAATGATATTAAGACTAACTGGAGTGATAATTCTGATTTATGTGATGAATCTATAACAAAATATGAAGCTGAGCATGAAGATAAAATGGTAAATCTATTTCTTATGGATTATGAAAAATCGGTACAAACTTATTACTCTCAAAATTATGATTCAAAAAATATTTCTTATGATGAACTTTGTAAATATTGTTTTATTCATAAAGACAAATTAAAATCTTAAAAAAAATCTCCTAAAAAACTTAAAAAATCATATGATATTATTTCTATATATAAATAATGTTTAATATTTTTTTCTTATCTATGATCTAAATGATAAATTTTTTTGTTTGAAAATAAAATGTAGGGACTATAAAAAGTTAATATTTTAATATAATCCCTCAAAATGCCCATTCATGGAGAAAAATATTTAAATCAAATTATTAGAAATTATAAATCAAATAATAAAATAAAACTTGGGATTGGTGATGATAGAGAAGAACCCAAACAATATATAAATTATTTCGTTCATGGTTCAAAAATCAAGAGTATATCTATTGTTCAATTTTTTCAGTATGGAAGAAATGGACATTATAAAAATGAATTATATTTTATAAAACCTCATTTTTGTGTTAGTAAGCATGTTTATTATTTTAAAGAGTTATATAACATTTATTATGAAGTCTCTAATCAAAACAAACAGATTTGGTAACCTAATTCATTAGTTCCTAACATTACTGGAGCCAAAATAATATGATCATAAAAATGAGATTATTATTTATATATTGCAATGGTGAACCATTTGTCTTTATTTTTATATAATTAATTGGATTATTAAAAACTATGGATATTTTTTTGAATGAAAAATTCATAGAGTTGGAGCTGTTAATCAAGGAAGTATTTCATTTTTATTTTCATATTTGATATAAATTAACTAACTATTTTATATAGGGGATATAATTTTTTAATATTTATGCTTAAACTATTAAAACAATTCTCACTCTATATTTTTTTGTGATTAATTAATCTGTAAAATCTTTTATTACATCACACATAAACCTTAAATATTATTTAATTTCATATTAATATATGTGAAAAAATTACTAAAGTATCCAAATTTAAGTAAAAATTTTAATTTTAAATAATGTTTTACATATCTTCTTAAAACATTTCTCAAGGAGAGTTATAATTAATGGGGAGCATGTAGTAATTTTTTATATTAATATAAAATCATATGAGGAAATATATGTTTATCGTAATGAAAAAAATGTTTTTAATTTAATATTTCATTTTGTAATTTTTTTAGAAATTTATTTTTCTCAGAAATTGTATTGAATTACATAAAATATTCTTCAAAAATAGATTTCTTATATAAAAAATCATTTTTAAAATTGAAAATTGAAATGATTAATTTTTATTATGGCTTTAGAATCTAAAAAATCATCGTCAATTTTTCAGAATAAAACATTTATTCTTACTCCTTTGAACCCTAAAATATTCTTCCCAAACCCTATCAAACCATTTTAATTCCTTCTTTGACATTAAAATAAATAAATTCTTAAAAATAATCCAATCTAAGCTGCATGTGGAGACCTATAACTTAAAGCACATAGAAATTTTATTCATAAAAGTTAATGTTAGTTAATTATTTTCCTAATTCAAAGATTGATCTAATTAGATAAAAATCATTTTACATTATTAAGGATTCCATAGAAAACTATTTTAGAAAAGATATATAAATTCATGGTTTTTAAGGACCATAATGTTAACATTCTCTAATAGATAAAGATGGAATGATTTCTATAATGTTTTTATGGATGATTAATTTTTCGAATAAAGAAGCTGTGAAACAACATGAATATCTAAAAATGTCTAAACAATTGTATGAAGATATGGAAAAATATTCTATTTTCAAAGTAATTGATTATACTTTTAAAAGGAAGTATCAAAATTTTTAGAAAAGCTATATTTTTAATATAAAACATTTTTGCATTTAATGAAGATATTATAAGTCAAAAGAAGATAATTAGACAAGAATATGATACAATGTCAGATTTTACTGATTAAAAAATGTTTTTAGTTAAATAATTATCATATTCTTTAATGGGTAAAATATCTATAGATGTTCAAATTAGAATATAACAACTATCAAGAATTCTAGCTACTGTGAGTAAAATAATTCAATGTTTGGAGATTGGAAATGAACCATTGAACCCTTCAAAAAATCCTAGTTATTTTTCACCTAAGTAGCTTAGCCAAATTAAATGTTAAATTTTTATAAAATTTTAATGTTTTCCATGTTTTTCTTATTTTAAGTATAATTTTTATATTTTTTCATATTTTAAATATCCATTACACTTTTTCATAATTTCTTTTGGACGTCACAAAAGGTTGTAAAATTTATATGGAAATTTTTGGATAAATTTTTGGGGAAATTTATGCATAAATATAGTGGTAATGATTAAAAATAAGAAAATATTGAGGAACAAATGTGAGAAATGTATATAAATAAAAATTTTAAAAAATGTAAAATTTATATGGGATTTTTTAATTTTTTTCTTTATATGGGAGAAATTTATTTTTAAAATTTCATTTCTTATTTGTTATAATATTAATATTTGTTTTATGGGTTTTTTGATGATAAAAGGGGGATATTTTTTATAATGTGTTGATTGAGTAATTTCATTAAATTATTTGTGATTTTGATTGTCATAAACACATACATTTAGGTATCTAAGGATGATAATTTATTTGAATTTCAGGATAACAATTAGTGGAATAATTATTTCTTTTTGAAACATATCCAGTTTTTAACACATTGGAGGTTATTTTATTTCTCAAAGTATAAGTATTATGAATATGTTATATAAGTAGTATGAAAATAGTGTTCATACCCTATGTTTTAAGAGGAATGTATGGTTTTTATACCGTATGTTTGGAATAAAAGTATGGATCAGAAACCCTACCTTTAGAGGTAATTCTATGTCTGAATAATAAACATATTGTTTATAAACATTAATTTGGTAACCAACTATATGATATTGACTATACTTTTGGAGTTTATCACTATGTAGACAAACCCTACATTTGACATGAGAAAATCTATAGTTTTTGAATTATTAACTATTTCACCATTTTATGAAACAATCTTATCAGAATTACTTATTAGTTTAAATATATTTAAATATTGATTCAAAGTATCATTTTCAATATATTAAATAATTATTATTTCTAAGAGAAGTTATGAATTTTTTTGAACATTATTATTTCAAATATTGATGATTTAACATGTGATATTTCTAGAGCTATTTGACCGGAAGGAATTTCACTATCATTATTTACACCAAGAAGTTCATTTTATAAATATATATATGTAATTATTCTTAAGACACATATATTCATTAAAAAATAAAAATATATTGTTTTCTTTTAATTTACACTTTAGAGACATACATTTTTTGATTCTTCACTATTTTATCCACTAATACTGCTACTGCTATATTTTCTGGTTAATATTTTAATACGTTTTAACAAATCACATATCAGAGTTACACTTTTCAGGTATACATGTTTGATCATCTACTTGGTATTTTATATACTACTATCTAAATAAATCATATTCGATATTGAATAATATTTTTTAGTTTTGTTTATGGAAGATTATAAAGACCCAAGATTGATAAACATGAACATTACATTACCTTTGAATAATAATAAATACATTACAAAAAACGGACGCCCAAAGACCGTATTAGTATAGTGCCTTTAGAAACTTGGAACACAATCCCCTAAATTGGGGAAAGATATTCAACATCTCCCATAAATATCTTCACATTTTTTCCAACCTAAAACCATTCTTTATATCCTGGGAAAAAACATAAAAAGGGTGAGCTCAAATGCTAATTAAGGGTAAACATGTAGAAAATAAAGTAATCCATAAACATACAAATGTAAAAACATGAGCCAAATGATTAAATATCAAAATCGTGAGTCATGAAATAAATCTTAACAGTACGTAAGACAAAAATCATCATGGAATATTAACAATGATAAAATAGAATTTGCATAAAAAATGGAATTATGGAAAACAAATAAGAACATAATATGATTTCCATAGTAGCCAATTCATTTCTTCTATGACCATCATAGTGTACAAAGTCTATTACTGAACCGGTTTTACTTTCCATTCCAGCCATGTATTACTAAACCAGATTTACTTGGCATTCGAGCCTTGTATTACTAAACCAAATTTACTTTCCATTCAAGTCATGCCTTTCTCATGATATATAAATCTTTACCCAATGCATTTGAGGGAGATATAGGTCCCACAAATCTCATAATGAAATCATTCTTACATGTGCAATAAGAACATAAATCATTCATCATAGCATCACCTAAGAAATAAAATGGGTTTTCTTAAATATCATTCCATAATAAAATAATCCATATAAAATATCATTCCATAATTAAGACAATCAAATTATAGTAATAACATGGATAGAAACATAACCTTTTCTAAATAGGAACATCTTATATGGAATGTAATTTTAATAAAACACATGAACTTAATTCCTAACGAAAATATCATTTATTCTTCAAAAACATTTTCTATTTTCAAAATGCTGTGAAATTTTAAAAGAAAAAAATTTGTTTGGAAAGAAAATTTAAATCACATAGAATAAGTTTCATGGAAATAAGGTGTTATAAAGACGTGAAAATCTTTTCAAGTCGTATAAGTTAAAAACAAATCTTCTCGTACTCTTGTCAAGAAAGTTAAAAAGTACATAGTATGATGATTAGACAATAAAAAAACATATTTTGATTACATTTTAAGGGATTTAAATGTTCATTTTTGATCTTATGGGCCTGAGTTAGTGGATTTTAATTTTGAACATCAATTATCATCATTTGTGCACTTCATGCCTAATATGCACCAATTTAGGCCCAATGTTTTAATCTAATTTTAAAGAATGTAATTATCAATATTTTAATTTGATATTTTGGGAAATTTATATAAACATCAATTTGAACATTTTTCATTCAGGGATCAATGGAGGATTCATAAAGGATGATGAAGATATTTGGCGATGAAAGGAAACAATTCTGGAGAAGGCAGATTTGATATCATCCCACCGATGAGAATTTGGGGCCCACAATACTGGCCCAATGAAGCCCAAAATTTATGGGAGACTCGAAGACATATAGAGAAACAAATAATTCTTCTGGAGAATGTTCTAATTCATCCGAAATGGTGGTGATTAAGGCGGACCAAGTTGAAGATTCAATTCTAGGCCAGATTCTGCGGCCCAGAAACCCATACCACTATTTATATCCTATGTCGCGAAAGTTTTATTATTTTGTGCTGAAATTTTACAGATGGTTAGGGTACATCCGGGGATTCATTTAAGTTATCTAATGTCCACTCAAATTAGGCTTTATTGAAGGTCATTTAGGTGCGTCTTTCCGGTGGATGCAAGCTGGATTCAACTTCGGGGCAAGAAGTGGAAAAGTCTCTCAACAATAATGTTCCACCCACCTTTCCCCAACACAATTAATTAAAGGCACATGGGATGGTGGAGGCTTGGCCAAGAATTCATCTTTTCCTATTTATGGTAGTAGTGGTTGAGGATTTAGGGATCTTGGGGCTTTGTTTTGATTGTAATGTTATTATGCCAAATTGTCTTTGTAGCATTTTTCCTTCCCATGTAAGTTGTTCGAATCACCTTAGTTTTTAATTAAATTTATTGTTCTTCTGTTCTTCTGTTCTTCCTATTATCACCTTTATACAGTTGCCTCATGGTGTGAATTTATTCACGCCAAACCTTGTGATTTTGTTCACACAACGGTGGAGTGATCATTATTTTTGTTGTTTTTACTTCTTCAATTCTACCCTCGTAAGTCTACTTTCTGCTTCCATCGAGAACTTGTCATCAATGGAGGGCTAGCTCTTTTATGGGTTTATCCAAGGGAGTATCAAGGGGCTGTATTGAATGTTATTTCTCACTCCCTATATGTTATTAATTTCTTTTAATTGAGTTTCTTTCATTCAATTATTTTTATTCTTCCTCTTCCTTATTGAATTTATTCACCCCACTTTCATGTGATAATTACATCCTTTACCTTAGAGTGCTCATGAAAATGATCCTATAAATGTATAGGTGATTATCATGTGTTTTTAAGGTGTTTAATCAGTAAGTGATGAGGTTATTTTGAATTCATTGCATGAATACTTCTCGAGTTAATGAAATTAAAATCATAAAAAAGGAATTCATTCATTCCACCCAGAGCAATAACCTAGGATCAACTCATTTTCTCATATTATGAATTCACATTAATATTTGAGTCCTCTTTCAAAACCATCTAAAATCATCCCAATTTGGTCACTTCATAGCCAAAGATCCATCTCTTTTTATTGAGTGTCTAAAGGTTCTTCTTAGTTCTCTAAGGATTCGACAACCCAACCTATACTACAAGCGACCACTTGACCCTTAAAACTTGGGTAAATTTGGGAGAAACCAAATTTTGGCACCGATGTCGGGGACCAAGTATGTTCTATAGACAAAAAACTTCTTTCCTCACCCCCATTCTTCTATTCTCACCCAAGATCTCTTATCTTTTCCCTTTCTCGATTTTTTTTTATTTTGGCGCATGTCCGCCTTCACCTGCGATAACTCAAATAGACTAGTTAGGGTGGAAAGTCATAGGATAGGGGAGTCAAGTACACCATTGGATCGTAATCTTCATAATACCCTAGAGTTAAAGATTGGGTCAATTTTAATGGAGGGTCTTCAAATAAACCAACTCATAAACCCGGGTGGGAACTAAAATGGAAATCCAAATGAGGCAGCCCCAAATTTGGGGAATGTAGTCGATCAAACCATGAATGACTAACTTACACCTACCTGGACCAATGCACCCTCTTGCATTAGGAATGCTGCCCTAGGAGATGCCCACTATGTCTTTAAACCTCATTTCCTAAACCACCTTCCAACTTTCCATGGGATGGAGTCAGAAAAGCCTTACCTTCATGTCAAGAAGTTCAATGACATTGTTGAAACCAGGTGCTCACCACATCAACTTGAGTCAGCTAAGATGAGGCTCTTTCCTTTCTCACCTAAGGATCGAGAAAATAACTGGTTAAATAATCAGATACCTTCATCAATCCACCCTTGGAACCAACTGTAAAGAGAATTCTACAAGAAATACTTTCCCCACCACAAAACAATTTCACTTAAAAAGAGTATCCAAAACATTTTTGAAAAAGAGGGAGAGTCATTCTATGAAACATGGGAGAGGATCAAAGACACCCTAAACATGGTTCCACACCATGGTTTTTCTATTCCTGAACAAGTAAGAATTTTCTATGATGGTTTGGGCCCAGGGAACAAACAATTCATTGACATGATGTGTAATGAGACCTTTAAAAACAAATCCCCAAATGAAATTACGAGTATTTAGAAATCCTTGCTGAACAAAACCAAACATGGGGAACATCACCTAATTCTGAAAAGCCTCAAAGAACTGATAGAATGCATACACTTAGAGAAGAGTAAAGGCTTAGGGTGAAACTTGCAGCACTATCTAGGAAGGTTGAAGAAATAGACCATAGGAAAATCCATGAAATCCAAACTGTATACCCTATTTGCACAATCTGTGACAAACATGACCACAAAATAGACAACTTCCCAACCATTCCATCCATCAAGGATGTTCTTTTAGGAGGACCACCTTCTGAAGTAAATGACCTAAACTTTCAAAAGTCGCAATACCCAAACAAATTCAACCCAAGGTATAATGACCACCCAGGCTTCCGATGGAAAGATAACCAACAACCTAGCCAACCACAAGGACCAAACCCCTACCCTACACAAAATTTTCAAAACCATAACCAATTCCAACCATAGCCAGTCCAATACCAACATCCTCCAGTCCAATACCTGTAACACCCCGAGATTTTATGAAAAATATTCTTTTAATTTCATTAATGTCTTGTTTTGTATGCTACACCAAGATTACCTTGTGCTATACGCAACACCGTATTAGCTTTCAGTATACTCAACACTATTCTTAGATCGTGTTACACACAATTTTGATAATAGTTATTATACGCAACATTGAGTATATATATATATATAAATATATTCAATGTATAAATTAAATATGATTAGATTATGTTATACAAAACAATGAAGGATTATTTCACAACACGCAACCCTAACTTGGCTTGCATTACACGCAAGCACGACCTTCCACGATAGCGTGTATTGTACGCAATACCGAGTTTCACTAAAAAATGATATGCTATTAAAATATTATTAAAAATAGCCGTTATGAATAGTAATAACCAATTTTTAAAAATTTGAAAATTTTATTTTTCAAAATGGACTTCATTTTTGGATTCAGAATATCGAAATTAGATTAGGGTGAAATTTTGGTACTTTTCGGATAACTTTCATTTTCTGATGAATAGTGAAAATTAAAAAAATTTCATTAAAAACAAACTTTTTAATCGAAATAATTAATAGTGATAAATTATTAATTTGAGTGGTTTTAAAGTATATTTAGAATATATTTTTACAATTTAATATAATGTTGGTCATTGGATGTAATTTCACATTTAAACCAGACATAAACAAATGTCAATCTTTTGATAGTTATTATCTCTTAAGAACACTCTATTTGTTTTGACGACGGGAATTAATTTTTAAATTAAATAATGAAACTGATATGTTTTGAATTTGGTAAAATAGAAATCATTTTTCAGTTCATAATATCAAATATAACTTAGGCTTAATTTTTGATATTTTTCTGGAAACTTTCATTTTTGATGAATAGTGAAACCACTAAGTGGTAGTTAAAAAATTGATTTTTTCATAAAACATAATTTTACCACTTCTGTGAGTGGAATTTCAAAAATCCTAGAGACATTTTTTATTCCAGTAAGTAAAATGTAATTCAATGAGATGAAAATAATTTTTGGTGAATAGTAACGTTTTACGTTTTTTTTACCACGGTTAAAAGTAAATAGGGTAATTAAGGGTAAAAATGATATTATTATTACCCTAACACATGTACTAATTATATTGGATAAGTTTAATTCAACCAAAAACAACCTTAGGAATAAAATATGACCATTTAGGCCCACTTGGATTAGATTAGGACATTTATTATTAATTTATTTAAAGAAGGGTTAAAATAGTTAAAATCAAAGATTAATAAGTATATAATATTTAATATAGGGTTATACATAAGATAAATTTGACTATAAATATTAATTAGAAATATAAAAATATTTCCTAAATAATGGTATTTTATTTGTAATTTTTAGACATTAAATAATTTAATTTATTTATGACACAAAGATGATGCAATAATTATGTTATTAATGAAATATTGACATAATTGATGTTATAAATACCAAAGTAAATGTAATTTGAGACTTTTTATGAATTAAACTATATTTTTTGGTTAATATGACATGTTAGTATTGATATAATTATTTTTTTTCTAACTAATCAGTCTGTTATGATTTTCACAAAAATCAATTACTAAATAGTGTCAAAATTGACATAAAATAGTTTTTAAAACAAATATTATATTATTAATTGTTATTTTATTCCTAAAAATATAAGGTTCGGCCAAATGACTTAGATAAGGTTATATATACGTTAATAATAATCAACTTGGGATTCGTTTGGCTTGTTATAGTAAGTTTATTAACCTTATAGTGTAAGAACACAAAAAGACACGGTAAAAGTAAAATTATCTAACTTAAAGTTAAATATAAATGATAAGGTAAAAATAGGAACCTAAACTTGTCTAAATTCTATTGGATGAGATTATTTCGACCCATCCCCACCTTAGCTTATAAATAAATCAATTTGGAGCTATTTAAATCCGAATTTGCCTTTATAATAAAATAATATTTTTAGTTATTCCAAAGGTGCCCCTCTCCTCCCTTATAAAAGGGAACCTCCTCCCTCTCTTCATCACACCACTTTGAGCCTTCAAGCACAGCCAAAAACTGAAAAATTCTCTTCTCCACTTCCCTAGAAACATCCTAGAGGTCCTGGTCTTCCTCAAAGACCAATTTTAGTGCCCTAAAAGGAGATCTCAAAGAGGCGCTTCAAAGAAGAGGTAATGTCCATTACCAATTCTTTCAACTTTATTTTTTCTTCCACTTCTTCTTCTTAGGTTGTTTCATTATGAAGTTATAACATCAGTATCAATAATATACTGATATGTTATTATAAGTATGAAAAAACCTTATTTCACTATCCATTCATCCAACGGAAAACGAAATCACAGCGCGTGCGTACGTACGGAATACCATCTCCACGCCGTGTTGTAACCAATTTTCCACCACCACCTTACTTGGATGGGTATAATGGTGTACGTAATAACTATATATGATTATTGTAAAGTTATATTGATTATTAAATAGTATAAATACACTCCAATACAATTCCACGATCATGAGAACGATATCATCGCTCGTGCGTACGTACGGACTACCGTCTCCACGACGCGATGAGACTCATTCTCCACGTTAACCATTAATGAATGATTATAAAGTATATATAATAAGTAATCATGATATATATGAAATAATAATGATACTGGATTTATGTGTATATATATATGTATGTCATATACTTAATTCCATTCAACTCAATAAGGAAAAGAAAACAGCGTTCATGCGTACGTACGATCTACCGTCTCCATGAATGGTGTATTTTCTTCCATTTACTGATCTATTATATATATATATATATTATGAATATATATTATATATAAATCATGTTTTATATTATATAATTAAGTAATCATGATCTAAGTAATCATATGAATAATTACAAGTCAAAACACGGACGACAAATGAAACGATTTTACCCAAAACGCTCTTTAACATGGAATTTACAAAAGAATGTGTAATATAAAGACATAAGTGAACCATATATGATATCATAACAATGAGTATGATTCTGTAATAAGTCAATGACATTATTTAAATCATTATACAGGAGGTTCAGACAATTACGAAGCAAATCAAACCTAAGGTAAGGGAAAATATCACAATCTCATTTTTATCCGAGATTGTTTATACTTTGGTATTTATTGGGGTGTATTTTATCATCCACATCCATGTTTCCTCAATATGTAATATTATTTCCATCCACATAAAATTGTTTAAATCCTATTTTACCCTTCAGTGAGTTTTTAGTAAAAGATATGAAAGGAATATTTTGACATTTTTCGTACGAAGTACTTTTTGACTTTTTCGACAAAAGTACGAGAAGAATGTTTTTTAACGTATACGGCATGAAAGGATTTTTACGATTTTATAAAGACTTATTTTTATGAAGCTTCCTCCAAAATATTTCATGACTATTTTAAACAAAATTCTATTCTTATAAAATTGCATGGAATTTTGTGAAAATAAAATGATTTTGAAGAAGGAAGGATATTTTCCTCAAGAATTCATTTCAAGTGTTTTATCAAAACCATTTTTCATCTAAGATTACATTATTTCATATGTGTATGTTTCAAGTATAATGACTCTATGATTTACATGGTTTCACTTTTCTTATTATGAAATGATATCAATTTCTTTTATATGGATTATGTGATGATGGGATGATGTTTATGAAACCCATTTTATTTGTTGGGTTTTTATGAATGATGTATGTTTATTTTGTGGCACAAGTAAGAATGATTTCATTAGGAGATGGGTGGGACCTATATCTCCCTCCAATGCATTGGGTAAATATTTATATCTCATGAGATAGACATGGCTAGAACGGCAGGTTATACCGGTTCAGTAAAAAAGGACTGAAACGAGGAGTGAACTCAATTCAGAAAGGGACTTTATCTACTAATATGGCCTTGGCAGCAATGCCTTTGCTACTATGGAAATCATTACATGTTCTTAATGGATGCCACAAATACATTTTTTATTCCCATGCTATTTTATCATGTTTTATGTTCCATTATGATCTATTCCTTATGTACTTCCATGTTTTATGTCATTGGTCAATATTTTTAATGTTCATGTTTGTTTTAAGTTCAAATGTATATGGTATGTTTTATTTTATCCATGCTTACCCTTACTGAGAATTTGAGCTCACCCTTTTTATGTTTTCTTTTCCATAGGATTAAAAGAAAGATTTTAGGTAAGGAAACAAAAATGGGAAGATCTTTATGGGAGATGTTGAAGATCTTTCACCATGATTAGAAGATTACGTTCCAAGTTTCCAAAGACACTAAACTATTACGGTCCTTATGTGTCTGTTTTTTTTATGTACTAAGTATTACACAAAAGTAATGTATTGTCTATGTACGTCAAGTTTCGGGTCTCTACAGTTGGTATCAGAGGAAAGGTTTTATCAACCTTTGGAAACTATTATGTGAGAACATTAGTGATATCCCTAGAGATATTTCTAAGGTATCTCTAGGGATGTCCCTAAGGTTAAGTATACGTTATAGTCCTAGAATTGTGCTAACAATCTTAGAATTAAACCTAAGATGTTAGATATTGAAGGTACTCCCCCTTTATTATATTGTTTTCCCTAGTGTGATTTTTACCTCTCCCACTATTCTTTTTGGGTTTTAGACGATGGATGGAACTCGAAGGAACCGTGTTGATCAATGTAATGGAAAATGCAATGAGTTTCCTCCTGAACAAACAAATGTTATGGGAGATGGAGTGAAAAATATTATTTCTATACTTACAGAAGCTATGAATCATTCTGGACTTCCAAATGAGCAGAGAAGGGAACAATATTCTATTGAGTCCTTCATGAGGCAACATCCACCTTCTTTCAGTGGGTCTTCTGATCCACTTATTGCTGAATAATGGATCAGTACTACTGAAAAGATATTTTCAGTTCTTCAATGTTCTGAACATGACAAAGTCATCTTAACATTGTATCGTTTAGAAGGTGATGTTGATCAATGGTGGAATCTTATCAAGAATACGAGGCCAAGAGATGAAATTGAGTCCATGGAATGGGATGAGTTCAAGAACTTATTTTTCAATAAGTACTTCCCTCGTATTCTTCGAAGAAAGATGGGGAAGGACTTTCTTGAACTAAAGCAAATGGATGATGAATCTGTTGGTATATATGAAGCGAATTTTACAAGGATTTCAAGGTAAGCATCTGGATTTATTATCCAACCTGAAAGTAAAGTTGATCGATTCTTCAGTGGCTTAAAACCAAATCTTCGAAGGGCATTAGCTATAAGAGACTTCAGTAGCTATAAAGAAATTGTGCGTTGTGCTATCAAGGTAGAAATGGAAGTTGGTGTTACTTATCTATCTCATAGTTTTGACAAGAAACGAAAGATGGAGTTCAAGGAGAAATCTCATAATAATGGTGAAAAGAAGATGAATGTTTCCTTATTCTCAAAGTGTGAAAAGAAGCATGGTGGAGATTGTTTTAAAGGGACTAGAAAATGTTTTAAGTGTGGAAAAGAAGGTCATCGAGTAGTTGAGTGTCGAAGTAATGGAAAAAAGGTTTCTAATGATGTGAATAAAGAAAAGAATGCATAGAACGCACCACCAACACTTCAATGCTTCAAGTGCAAGGAAATGGGGCATTATGCTAATAAATGCCCTAATTCAAGGGTTAGTGATGATCGACATGAGCAACCACTTAAGGAAAAGGACAAAGGGAAGTCACATGCGATCACTATTGGCGATGTTGAATATGAAAACGATGTGGTGGAATGATTAAGTGTTTATGTAATGGGATTCCAAAATAATGTTGTATATAGTATCATGGAATATTGGAATATTTATGTATTGGTCTATTGTGGTTTTCAATGGTACCAGTAACCATATAATGTGATTGAGATATTTTTGGAAAAAAGGTGATCTGCGCATAATGAAAGGAAAACGAGAAAATGAAATGTTTGACCGTATTCATGAGCTCATGACTGATATAAGGAGAAGGTTATATCATGGTTTGCGTATATAGAATTTTTGGATTTTTGTATGTGGAAAGAGTTAACTTTTGACTGCATTCATGTTTTCACTATGGTTCAATTAATGGGTATTCATTCTTCACGAGAATACATTATTAACGAATTCACATGTTTGTAATTTGACCAACAAGATATATCTTATGATATATGGGGGATAAATGATGGAATTCATGTGATTGTTATATGACATTTCAAGTAATAATTTTCTTTATACTATGAGCTTGGACCGAAGTATTTTAGATAAGCCTAAAGATTAGAATGGATTATGTTGGACATAAGTTAGGATAGAACTTTTTTTCGATATTATTAATGGGATGTTATAGTAATATAGCTTTAGAAAAAGGACAACCTGCAGGTCGGGCGACAACCCATCGCGTCAGACAAGGCTGTGGGAATCAAACCCACAACCGAAGTGTGACTGGCCTTTATCGCCTACCACTGGCCTAAGGAAGTCCCTGGTTATTAGAAAGTAGTTTTATTTTATTACGCGGTATGATATATGAAGCATAAGTTCATTTTTGGAATCGTATACGATTAACCTCACTATAGATGGACTTATGTATATTTGATAACTTTTGATAACCTTTTGTTTGAAATAGATGGAATGACCCATCATTCTATCACATGATCTATTAACACTTCATGAATAACAAATTCAACTTCATTTATTTAAGAGATGAAGTAGAAATTGTTCAAAGCACGAACAACAGAGAAATTGTAACAAAATCATGTAAGTATTTCTTTTAATTCACTAACTTTAGGGAAATGATCTTGAAAATCAAAAATGTTGTCCTAGTTCCCTTATATCTGATGAATCAGATGGTACCTTAGATCATCGCAAATCTATGGCTTTGTGATTGTTGGCTATTTCATAGCCATGTTCTCTACCACTCTCCATCAGAACATGATGGTTAGATTTTTCTTCCATATCCATATTTTCAACTATGTTCTCCTACGTGGAAACCCTATGATGAGTTAATTTGGGTAACCATTACATTTCATAATTTAGTTTTTAAATCCAAGTTTGGGTATTCGTTTTTACGATGTGGATTTCTATTAAATAAACTTTCGAGTAGTAAACCATTTATAATGCCGAGGAATTTCGAGGGCAAAATTCATTTTAAGGGGGGTAGAATGTAACACCCCAAGATTTTATGAAAAATATTCTTTTAATTTCATTAATGTATTCTATTGAATGCTACACCAAGATTACCTTGTTCTATACGCAACACCGTATTAGCTTGCAGTATACGCAACACTATTCTTGGATCGTGTTACACACAATTTTGATAATAGTTATTCGACGCAACTTTGAGTATATATATATATATATTCAATGTATAAATGAAATATGGTTGGATTATGTTATACGAAACAATGAAGGATTCTTACATAACACACAACCCTGACTTGGCTTGCATTACATGCAAGCGTGACCTTCCGCGATAGCGTGTGTTGTACGCAATACCGAGTTTCGCTAAACAATGATACACTATTAAAATATTATTAAAACTAGCCGTTATGAATAGTAATAACCACTTTTTGAAATTTTTTAAATTTTATTTTCCAAAATGGACTTCATTTTTGGATTTGGAATATCGAAATTAGCGTAGGGTGAAATTTTGGTACTTTTCAGATAACTTTCATTTTCTAATGAATAGTGAAAATTACTAAATTTTAATTAATAACAACCATTTTAATCAAAATAATTAATAGTGATAGGTTATTAATTTGAGTGGTTTTAAAGTATATTTAGAATATATTTTTACAATTTAATACAATATTAGTCATTGGATGTAATTTCACATTTAAAGCAGACATAAACAAATGTCAATCTTTTGATAGTTATTATCTCTTAAGAACACGCTATTTGTTTTGACGACAGAAATTAATTTTTAAATTAAGTAATGCAACTGATATGTTTTGAATTTGGTAAAATAGACATCATTTTTAGTTCATAATATCAAATATAGCTTAGGCCTAATTTTTGGTATTTTTCTGGAAACTTTCATTTTTTTATGAATAGTGAAACCACTAAGTGGTAGTTAAAAAATGAATTTTTCATAAAACTTAATTTTTCCACTTCTGTGAGTGGAATTTCAAAAATCTGAGAGACACGATTGATGTCAGTAAGTAAAATGTGGTTCAATGAGATGAAAATAATTTTTGGTGAATAGTAACTTTTTACTTTTTTTACCACAGTTAAAAGTAAATAGGGTAATTAAGGGTAAAAATGATATTATTATTACCCTAAAACATGTCCTAATTCAATTGGATAAGTTTAATTCGACCAAAAACAACCTTAGGAATAAAATATGACCATTTAGGCCCACTTGGATTAGATTAGGACATTTATTATTAATTTATTTAAAGAAGCGTTTAAATAGTTAAAATCAAAGTTTAATAAGTATATCATTCTCAATATAAGTTTATACATAAGATAAATTTGACTATAAATATTAATTAAAAATCTAAAACGATTTCCTACATAATGGTATTTTATTTGTAATTTTTAGACATTAAATAATGTAATTTATTTATGACACAAAGATGATGAAGTAATTATCTTATTAATGAAATATTGACATAATTGATGTTATAAATACCGAAATAAATGTAATTTGAGACTTTTTATTAATTAAAATAATTTTATTGGTTAATATGACATGTTATTATTGATATAATAAATGTTTTTCGAACTAATAAGTCTGTTATGAGTTTCACAAAAATCAATTACTAAATAGTGTCAAAATTGACATAAAATAGTTTTTAAAACAAATATTTTATTATTAATTGTTATTTTATTCCTAAAAATCGAAGTTTCGGCCAAATGAATTATATAAGGTTATATATATGTTAATAATAAACAAATTGGGGTTCGTTTGGCTTGTTATAGTAAGTTTATTAACCTTATAGTGTAAGAACACAAAAAGACACGGTAAAAGTAAAATTATCTAACTTAAAGTTAAATATAAATGATAAGGTTAGAATAGGAACCTAAACTTGTCTAAATTATATTGGATGAGAGTATTTAAACCCCTCCCCACCTTATATTCTAAATAAATAAATTTAAAGCTATTTAGAACCGAATTTGGCTTTATAATAAAATAATTTTTTTAGTTATTCCAAAGGTGCCCCTCTCCTCCCTTATAAAAGGGCACCTCCTCTCTTTCTTCCTCACACCACTTTTAGCCTTCATGCTCATCCAACCACTTCCAAATTCTCTTCTCCACTTCCCTATAAACATCCTAGAGGTTCTGGTCTTCCTAAAAGACCAATTTTAGTTCCCTAAAAGGAGATCTCAAAGAGGCGCTTTAAAGAAGAGGTAATGTCCGTTACTAATTCTTTCAACTTTATTTTTTCTTCCACTTCTTCTTCTTAGGTTGTTTCATTATGAAGTAATAACATCAGTATCAATCATATAATTATATGTTATTATAAGTATGAAACCACCTTATTTCACCATCTATCCATCCTACAGAAAACAAAATCACTGCGCGTGCGTACGTACGGAATACCGTCTCCACACCGTGGTGTAATCTATTTTCCACCACCACCTTACTTGGATGGGTATAATGGTGTACATAATAACTATATATGATTATTTTAAATTTATATTGATTCTTAAATAGTATAAATACACTCCAATACAATTCCACGATCATGAGAATGATATCATCGCTCGTGCGTATGTACGGACTACCGTCTCCACGACGCGATGAGATTCATTCTCCACGTTAACCATTCATGAATGATTATAAAGTATACATAATAATTAATCATGATATATATTACATAATAATTATACTGTATTTATGTGTATATATATGTATGTCATCTACTTAATTCCATTCAACTCAATAAGGAAAAGAAAATAGCGTTCATGCGTACGTACAGTCTACCGTCTCCATGAACCGTGTATTTCCTTCCATTTACTGATCTATTATATATATATATATATATTATGAATATATATTATATATAAATCATGTTTTATATTCTGGAATTAAGTAATCAAGATCTATGTAATCATATGAATAATTACAAGTCAAAACACAGACGACAAATAAAACAATTTTACCCAAAACGCTTTTAAACATTGAATTTACAATAGAACGTGTAATATAAAGCCATAAGTGAACCATATATGATATCATAACAATGAGTATGATTCTGGAATAAGTCGATGACATTATTTAAATCATTATACAAGAGGTTCGGACACTTACGAAGCAAATCGGACCTAAGGTAAGGGAAAATATCACAATCTCATTTTTATCCGGGATTGTTTATACTTTGTTATTTACTGGGGTGTATTTTACCATCCACATCCATGTTTCCTCAATATGTAATATTATTTCCATCCACCTACAATTGTTTAAATCCTATTTTACCCTTCAGTGAGTTTTTAGTAAAAGATATGAAAGGAATATTTTGACGTTTTTCGTATGAGGTACTTTTTGACTTTTTCGACAAAAGTACGAGAAGAATGTTTTTTTAACTTATACGGCATGAAAGGATTTTTACGGTTTTATAAAGCCTTATTTTTATGAGGCTTCCTCAAAAATATTTCATGACTATTTTAAACAAAATTATAGTCTTTTAAAATTGCATGGAATTTTGTGAAAAGAAAATGATTTTGAAGAAGAAAAGATATTTTCCACAAGAATTCATTTCAAGTGTTTTATCAAAACCATTTTTCATCTAAGATAACATTATTTCATATGTGTATGTTTCAAGTATAATGTCTCTATGATTTACATGGTTTCAATTTTCTTATTATGAAATGATATCAATTTCTTTTATATGGATTATGTGATGATGTTTATGAAACCCATTTTATTTATTGGGTTTTTATGAATGATGTATGTTTATTTTGTGGCACAAGTAATAATGATTTCATTATGAGATGGGTGGTAACTATATCTCACTCCAATTAAATGGGTAAAGATTTATATCTCATGAGATAGACATGGCTGGAATGGCAGGTTAAACCGGTTCAGTAAAACAGGACTAAAATGAGGAGTAAACTCGATTCAGAAAGGGACTTTGTCCGTTAAGATGGTCTTAGCAGCAATGCCTTTGCTACTACGGAAATCATTACATGTGCTTAATGGATTCCACAATTACATGTTTTATTCCCCTGCTATTTTATCATGATTTATGTTCCATTATGATCTATTCCTTATGTACTTCCATGTTTTATGTCGTTGCTCATGATTTTTAATGTTCATGTTTTTTTAAGTTCAAATGTATATGGTATGTTTTATTTTATCCATTCTTACCCTTATTGAGCATTTGAGCTCATCCTTTTTATGTTTTCTTTTCCCCCAGGATTAAAATAAAGATTTTAGGTAAGGAAACAAAAATGGGAAGATCTTTATGGGAGATTTTTAAGATCTTCACCATGATTATAAGATTACGTTCCAAGTTTACAAAGACACTAAACTATTACGGTCCTTGTGTGTCTGTTTTTTTTATGTACTAAGTATTCCGAAAAAGTAATGTATTGTCTATGTACGTAAAGTTTCAGGTCTCTACAATACGAGAAACCCATCCAACAATGAAAGTATCCCCTAGGGATAACCCAACCAACACAAGCCCCTTCCCAATCTGTCACTCTCCCAATCCATGTACAACTGTGCAAACAAATGGAAAGGATGAACTTAGAAGTCTATTCCCTGAATCATGAAATTAAAACCATCAAAACAATAAAGGAACCCTTGCCCACATAGGCTATTCCACAACAAACATCAAGGGGGGAGACAAGTTTCACTCAAACAACTCATCAACAACTAAAGGCTGTACCAGTTTTGAGAAGTGGGAAATCAATTGAGAAACCTGAACAAATAGTTCAAAACCCACAAGAAGATTCAAACTCTAATGAAAATTCAAATGAAACACGTGAACAAACTGAAGATATTAATAACAATGTGAAAGAAACAACTCCTCAAAAAACAACCCCACAACCTGCCCCATTTCCTCAATTCATGAGGGGGAAAACCAATCCTGAATTGAGTGAAACATTGAGGGAAATATTATCACAAGTAAAGTTGAAAATTCCACTCCTCGATTCCATTCAACCCCTTACTGCATAATGAAAATACCTTAAGGAACTCTTCACATTTAAATGGAAATTCTCACATAAGAACCAAGTCCTTCTGGCAGCAAATGTTAGCACAACAATCCATGGAACCCTTCCTCCAAAGATAAAAGACCCAGGATGCCCTTACATAAATGTGGAACTAGGAGAGAAAAAAGTTTTCAAAGCCTTGTGTGATCTAGGAGCCAGTGTGAACCTCATTCCTTATGCAATGTATTTTTAGTTAGGGATCTAAGAACTCTAACCCACATCTTTCACTCTTCAACTTGCTGATCGTAGTATTCAAGTTCCAAAAGGAATATTAATGGATATTTTGGTGAAAGTTGAAAATTTCATTTACCTAGCTGACTTCTTTGTTCTATACAATCACCCAAGATTAGGTCCTAGGGAGCAAACCCCAATCATCCTTGGTCATCCATTTATTACAACAATCAACTCTGTTATCCAAGTCCAAAATGGGTACACAACCATCACCTTTGGAAACATGAGTCTAGACTTGAACATCTACAATGAAAACTCTCAAATTGGGGATGATGAAGAGATACATGAGGTTAATTGGATAAGTAGTGTCGATAGTGAACTCAAGGAACATCAAGGAATTATCGAAGGATGTTTAAGTCAAGAAGAGATTGATTTTATTTGTTCACATGAGGGAAATTTACCTCCTTGGCTTGAGTCTCTATCAGATTGCTCTATTGATTATTTTCTAGAATCACCAATAAATGATACCATGGGTGAAATTAATAGCATTGAGTCCATACCCATTCATGAAACTACTCTAGCTAATTTATTGGATGAAAATTCTTTTCACAAGGAACCAATTTTGTGTAGAAATATGAACAAAGAAACTGAGTTCAATACAAAGTCTCATCCTTTCTTGGAAAGTGATAACCACTCTGATCTTGAATTTAAGGTTTTACCTTCATCACTCAAGTATGTGTTCTTAGGGGACAATCAATCCTTTCCTGTTGTCATTCCTTCCTCCCTAGAAGCCAATCATGAGAGGATGCTTCTAGATGTCCTTAGGAGACACAAGAAAGCCATTGGATGGACCATATCTGATATTCCTGGGATTAGCCCACTTATCTAGACTCATACAATTGTTCTAGAATTAGATTCAAAGCCATGTAGTCAAACTCAACGGCGACTCAATCCTAATCTCATGGATGTAGTGAGAAAAGAACTTTTGAAATTGTTAAAAGTCGGTATCATCTATCCTATAGCTAAGAGTGAGTGGGTTAGCCCAATCCATGTGGTTCCAAAGAAGGATGGAATCACAGTAATAACCAATAATGATGAAGAGATGCTTCCAACAAGGGTTAGTAGTGGATAGAGAGTATGTATTGACTATAGGAAGCTCAAATCTTGTACCAAGAAAGACAATTTCCCCTTTCCCTTTATTGATCAAGTCCTCGAGCGAGTGGCGGGTCATCAATTCTACTGCTTCCTAGATGGATTCTCAGGGTATAACCAAATCGAATTATCCTTAGAGGATCAAGGAAAAACAACCTTCACATGTCCATTTTACACTTTTTCCTTCAAGCACATGCCCTTTGGGTTATGTAATGCCCCTGATACCTTCCAGCGGTGCATGATGGGAACCTTCTCGGACATGGTGGGGGGTTGTTTAGAGGACTTCATGGATGATTTCTCCATATTTGGGGATACTTTTGAGGGATGCCTTCTAAATGTTCAAATGGGGTTTTCAAGGTGTGAGGATAATAATCTCATACTAAATTGGGAAAAATGCTATTTCATGGTAAGGGAAGGACATGTTCTAGGTCATCTGGTATCTGGTATAGGGATTGAAGTTGATAAAGCTAAGGTTGACATCATTCGTGACCTTCCCTCTCCTAAAACTGTTAAGGAAGTGAGGTCCTTCTTAGGACATGATGGATTTTATTGAATGTTCATTAGGAATTTCAGCTCTATTTCTCGACCACTTTGTGCTCTATTGATAAAAGATACTCCATTTTTATGGACAGAAAGCTGTGACGAATCATTCTCTACACTCAAGCCAACTCTTATATCTCCACCTATCATGCAATCTCCAAATTGGAAACTTCCTTTCGAGCTCATGTGTGATGAAAGAGACTTCGCTGTAGGGGCAGTCTTACGAAAACAGTGTGAGAAAACTCCATGTGTCATTGCTTATGCAAGAAAATCTTTAAATGATGAAAAAATAAACTACACCATCACTGAGAAAGATCTGTTTGTTGTTGTCTTTGACTTAGAGAAATTCAGGTATTATCTCTTAGGATCACCCATCATTGTCTTCACTGACCATTCAGCCCTAAAATACCTTTTCCAAAAACAAGATGCCAAGGCTAGATTGATTAAGTGGGTCCTTCTTCTTCAAGATTTCAATTTAACCATTAAGGATAAAAGGGTGTTGAAAATGTTGTAGTAGATCACCTCTATAGGATGGAATTCAAAGACAACTCACACCACCTCTCTATGTCTGATTCATTTACCGATGAGCACCTCTATTCAATGACTGATTGCCCTTGGTATACTGACATAGCAAACCATTTGGTGACGGGTGACATTCCAAAATTCCTGGGGACCCAAGCTAAGAGGAAATTCCTTTCTGATGTCAAACACTACATGTTTGATGATCCTTACGTCTTCAAGTTCTTTCCTGATCAAATCATCAGGAGATGTGTTCCCGAGTCTGAGCAAGAGTCCATTCTAAAATTTTGTCATGGAGAGGCATGTGGAGGCCACTTTTTTACAAAGAAAACCACTGCAAAGGTCCTCCAAAGTGGATTCTACTAGCTGAACCTCACTAAGTATTCCTTCGAATTCTGTAAAAGGTGTCCTCAGTGTCAGCAATTAGCATCCATTTCCAAAAGGAATCAAATTCCCCTCACTCCCATTCTGGTCATTGAAATCTTTGATTGTTGGGGAATTGATTTCATGCGACCCTTTCAAAACTCTAAGGGATAACCCTACATCCTATTATCTATTTATTACATCTCAAAATGGGTTTGATTCCATTCCCACCAAGACTAATGATCATCAAATTGTGATACTATTCCTAAAAGAGCATATCTTTTCTAGATTTGGAGTTCTGAGGGCCATAATCAGTGATCATGGAACCCATTTCTGTAATCAACCATTCTCTCCACTCATTTCTATGTATGTAATTTCTCATAAATTTTCCCCTGTATACCATCCTCAAACCAATGGTCAAGATGAGTTAGCAAATAGGGAGATTAAGCAAATTCTTGAAAAAACTGTCAACCCCTCTAGGAAAGATTGGTCTGAGAAACTCTTGGATTCTCTTTGGGGTATATCATACATCATTCAAAACCATCCTAGGAATGTCACCATATAGGTTGGTTTATGGAAAAGCATGCCATTTACCTCTTGAAATTGAGCATAATAAATTTTGTGCAATCAAAAAAATGAATTTCGACATCTCTTTAGCCGAAGAAAAGAGGAAATTAGATCATAATGAACTTGAGGAACTTAGGATGGAGGCTTATGAAAATTCAAGGATAAATATCGCTAGAGTTCAAGCCTACCAATATAGGAATATCAAAGTCAAACAATTTGAACTGGGAAAACCTGTGCTCTTGTATAGTTTAAAACTTCATTTACACCCGGGAAAGTTAAGGTCTAGATGGTCAGGTCCATTCATAGTGCATCATGTGTACCCCCATGGGGAAGTAGAGATTCAGGATCCCACAAGTGGTAAAATTTTTCTGGTCAATGGTCATAGGTTAAAACCATTCATTTAATCATTCAATAAACATGAAATAAAGGTAGAGTTAACCCGTGGTCTTCATGTTTCTAATCTTTGTGAATCATTTTTTCCCTTCTTCATCATTTTTTTATTTAAGAAAAATATAGACTGTTTAGTTGTTCTTATTTTATGAGTAAGGATGGGTATGAAAGGGGATCACCGTATTCATCTGTGTCATGTGGTGTGATCCCTTAGTAATAACTTACCCAGAAAATATAAAGAAGATAATGTATCATCAGTTTATTTTATTTTATTTTATATTTTTGTAGGTATTTTTAAAAAAATAGATTGTTGATCTGTTCTTCTTTTATGAGTAAATATGGGTATGAAAGGGGAGCACTGTATTCATCCGTTTCACGTGGTGTGATCCCTAAGTAATACCTTACCCATAATTTTAAGATAAGACAATGTATCATCAGTTTATGTTATTTGTACCTTTTTTAGGTTAAAAAAATACAAAAAAATTATATATTAAAAAAAATTAAAGGCATGTCATAGGTCATTAGGAAAAGATGGTCACAACCGTCCAAGCCATTGGGAGATAAACCAGAACTGAAGGGAGACATGGGAATGCATTTTCAACATCAACCACCAGGTGACTTCATTCCCTAATTTTCATTTTCAATGTCTTCGTTGAGCTTCTATCCTTCCCCTTCTATGTTTCAATTCTTTAAACACTAGGGACAGTGTTATTCCAAGTTGGGGGGGGGGAGATGAAAATGTGTGGAAGAAAAAATGTCATTAACCTTGAACATGATAACACTCATTCCAAACTTTGAAATTGGATATCAAATAATTTTTCATGCCTTGATTCTGATTTTAATGAAATTTTATGTTCATGTGCATAGATATTGTAAAGTGCATTTGTTCGATGTGATTTTTCACTATTATATTTTAATCCATTTAATAAAAAACACAATGCACGTCCTCTAGATTGTGGGGTTTTAGTTTGAGTTCTTGGGTACCCATAATAAATAGCATAGGATTGGTGATCATTTTAATTTGAACATGAGTATTCAAAAAAAAAACACAATTGCGCGTAGAGAAATGAATTGAACTAATGTGTGGCTTTCGACACTTGGGGATCGTGACTCCATAGTTGTCTGGCCCAGAGTTGGGCATTTTATCTCTATTTTTGGTAATTAGATTTTTTTTGGATTGAGTTAACTCGAGATGATGCCCGAGTATGTGAGCTTCACTTGGTTCCCTAAGGTCTTTGAACCTGGGAGTCATCGTAAAAGTCTTGCTACATGGGTTGACTCGATTGAGTTCAATTTCAATTACCATAAAAAAATTGAAAATAAAAATAAAAAAATAAAAATATGAGTACTCATCTTATTATTAAAATTTGATTTCTCCTAGTGCTTCCATCTTTTCTCCCTCGAATGGAAATGAACCCCCATGTCTATTATGACACACAACACTTCATCATGCTTAATTGAATTTAGATGAAATATGGCAATGAATTTGAACAAAGGAATGGTCTTGGGATTGAGATATTTCGGTAGACATAGCTTTTTTTAAATGATTTTTATGGGTTTCATAATTTTTTGGTATGCGATCTTTGGGTGAGAAATGTGTATTAAAATGTTTTTGGAAAAGGTCATTAGAATTTCATTTTTGTGAGATATATTTTGATCGGGACTAGAAAAACTCAAGTTGGGGAGTGTGATTAGACAATAAAAACACATACTTGGATTACATTTTAAGGGTATTAAATGTTCATTTTTGATCTTATGGGCCTGAGTTAGTGGATTGTGATTTTGAACATCAATTCTCATCATTTGGGCACTTCATGCCTAATATGCACCAATTTAGGCCCAATGTTTCATGTGATTTTAAAGAAGGTAATTATCCATATTTTAATTTGATATTTTGGGAAATGTATGTAAACATAAATATTAACATTTTTCATTCAGGGATCAATGGAGGATTCATAATGTATGATGAATATATTTGGCGATGAAAGAAAACAATTCTGGAGAAGGAAGATTGGATATCATTACACTGATGGGAATGTGGGGCCCACAATACTAGCCCAATGAAGCCCAACATTCATGGGAGACTAGAAGACATATATTGGAACAAATAATTCTTCTGGAGCCAGTGCTAATTCGTCCTAAATGGTGGTGATTAAGGCGGCCCAAGTTGAAGATTTAATTTTGGGCCAGATTCAGTGGCCCAGAAAAACATCCCTCTATTTATATTATATCTCACGAAAGGTTTATTATTTTGGGCTGAAAGTTTGCAGGATATTAGGGGAAATCCGGGTATTAATTTATTTATTCTAGGGCCCACTCAAATTAGGCCTTCTAGAAGGTCCTTTAGGCGCGTCTTCCCAGTGGATGCAAGTTGGCTGCAACTTCGGGAAAGAAGTGGAAAAGTCTCTTAACATTAATGTTCCAGCCACATTTCCCCAACAAAATTAATTAAAGGTGCATGGGATGTTGGGGGCTCGGACAAGACTTCATTTTTTCCTATTTAAGGCAGTAGTGGTGGAGGATTCAGGTATCTTGGATCTTTTTTTTGATTGTAATGTTATTATACCAAATTGTCTTTGTAGCATTTTTCCTTCCCATGTAAGTTGTTTGAATCACCTTAGTTTTTAATAAAAGTTCTTCTTCTTCTCTTGTTCTGTTCTTCCTTTTATCACCTTGATACCATTTCCTCAAGGTGTGAATTTATTCAAACCAAACCTTGTGATTTTGTTCACACAATGGTGGAGTGATCGTTATTTTTGTTGTTTTTACTACTTCAATTCCACCCTCGTAAGTATACTTTCCGCTTCCGTTGAGAACTTCTCATCAATGGAGGGCTAGCTCTTTTATGGGTTGATCCAAGGGAGTAGAAATGGGCTGGATTGAATTTTATTTCTCACTCCCTAAATGTTATTAATTTCTTTTAATTGAGTTTCATTCATTCAATTATTTTTAATCTTCCTCTTCCTTATTGAATTAATTCACCCCACTTTCATGTGCTAATTTCATCCTTTACCTTGGAGTGCTCATGAAAATGATCCTACAAGTGTATAGGTGATTACCATGTGTTTTGAAGGTGTTTAATCAGCAAGTGATGAGGTTAGTTTGAATTCATTTCATGAATCCTTCTTTAGTTAATGAAATTAAAATCGTAAAAAAAGGAATTCATTCAATCCACCCCAAGCAATAACCTAGGATCAACTCATTTTCTCATAATTTGAAATCACATAGATCTTTGAGTGATATTTCAAAACCATCTAAAATCAACCCAATCTGGCCACTTCATAGCCAAAAATACATCTCTTTTTATTGAGTGTCTAAAGGTTCTTCTTAGGTCTCTGAGAATTCGACAACCCAAGCTACACTACAAGCACCCACTTGACCATTAAAACTTGGGTAAATTTGGGCAAAACCATATGGAAAAAAAAATAAAGATTCCTTCCATGACATTAAATTAAAATTTCCCAATGGGTAAAAGTCACTTTAAAAAATATTTTAAGAATATAAAAAATATTATATATTTAAGAAACATGGATGTAAATGATAAATATACAACAGTAAATACTTACAAATAAACAATCTCGGATAATGATGATATCGTAAAATTATCCCTTACCTTAGGTCCAATTTCTTTCATATGTGTCTGAAACTCTTGTAAAGTGGCTTTAAAAATATTATTAACTTCTAATAGAACCATAATAATATTTATGATATCATATATAATTCACTTATGACTTTATATTACTTGTTTATTTATCAATTCAATGTTAAAGCAACATTTTGGGAAATAATAATTTTATTTATCGTGTGAGTTTTGACTTGTTATTGTTGATATCATTAAATAGATATTGATTTAATTAAATATAGAATTTAAAAAATTATTTATATATCATAAATATTCAGTATATAAATATATATAATAGATATATAAATGAAATAGAATACACCGTTCATGGAGACGGTAGGCCATTCGTACGCATGAACGTTGTTTCCGTTTCCTTAATAAATTGAAAGGAAGAAAGTATATGATATATATATAGACACACAAACACACATAAATACAGTAGAATTATTATGTCATATATTTCATTTTTATTTACTATACATACTTTATAATCATTCTTTAATTGTTAATGTGGAGAATGAATCTCATCGCATTGTGAAGACGGTAGGCCACACGTACGCATTAGCGGCGATATCATTAACTTAATGGTTAAATGGTATAGAATTGGATGGGATACTAATTCTATAGAATAATTATCATGTTATATTCATTATTTAAATCCATTATACTCATCAGTATCCCCATCCAAATTAATAATTTTTGAATAAAAAATTACACCACGGCGTGGAGATAGTAAGTCGTACGTACACACACATAGTGATATTGTTATTTATAGGAAGGATAAAAAGAGGTATAAGGTCATACCAAAATTATAATAACATAAAATCATGTATAATATACTATATTTATTACATTATTATAGAAACAACATAAGAAGATGAAGTAGAATAAGAATAGAATTTTGAAAGAGGTGATAAAACAATTACCTCTTTGTCGAGTATCTACTTTTGATTTGCACAAAAGGTCACCCTCAGATGGTTTTATTCCAAAATTGTGACCTATAAAAGTAATAGAGGGATGTTAGGAGATTATTTGAGTATAATTTAAATGATTCAAGGGGCTTTAAAGGTGTGAGTATGTGGGTAGAGGTGGTGGCCTTTTATAAGAGGGGGAGGGGCACTTTAGAAAGGTATTGAAATATTATGTTATTATAAAATGATTTTCAAATTATAATAGTTCCAAACTGATATATTTACAGTATAAAATAATAATGTATCTAAATACTCTCATCCAATAGGTTTTAGACAAGTTTAGGTCAAAAATTAACCTTATATTTTAGCTTTAACCCTTAGTTATAAACATTAACTCTTACCATGTCTTTTTGTATTTTCATAATATATGGTTACTATAGTTATAATAAAATTCCAAGAGAACCAAAAGTGAAAAATTAATGTCATTTTTAACAATATGTTATTCATTTGGATGAATTTTACATTTTTAGTACTATTTATAATTTAATAAAATAGTATTTGTATTAGGAACTCATTTATGTCAATTTTGACTCTATTTAGTAGGGTTTTGCAGTTTGGGGGCGCTCTCGAGAGCTCTGATCTCGAGAGCGCCCTAGGGTTTTTCCACCAGCATGGAAAGAAGGTCTCTGGAGATGTTATTGGGGTCGACGCAGGCTCTCAAAAAGACAGCAGGTCCAAGGCGGCGGCGTCTCCAGGATTTGGCTTCAGCAGCTTTCCTTAGGCTGCGGTTCCACACAGAGGCTTCTTGGTTCTCTCGAGCTTCGGGCGATGATGTCTTATAGCGAGGGCAAGGAGGTTTTGGATCGGCTTGGGTGTTTCCTTTTAGTAGATACAGTGAAGGAGATGGGGATGTTGTCGTGTAACCGCTACTTTGGTGTTGATGTTGAGGTGAATGTCGATTTGCTACCTCAAATGACCGAATCTCTCCATTGAGGTGAAGGCGCCACTACGAACACTAAAGGAGATGACAAGATTCATTCTGGAGTAGCTTCGTTTCCAGGTTTGTTTTTCCTTCGGTGAATGTCGAGCCATAGGTATGAAAGAGATTGTTTGAAGATGAATCGATTGTTGAGGTTCCACCACTGTTGAAGTCGTTTCCAAATCAGATCTGATGAATCCAGAACCGAGGTCCCATCAAAGCTGGCGGCATGGGTGATTTCCAGTCTTCGTGGCCTTAGTTATCAAATCTGGATTTGATTTTGGCTATTTTCTTCCTTTTTTTTTGCATTTTTTGGATCCTTATGTCTCAAATGGTAAAGTTCATGTCAGTGTAGTTCATGTATTCCAAGTTCATGTCTATGGGATGTGTGTGCTATTTTCTTCGTGTGTTGATTGGCATTCACACCATCTCATCATCAGCGTTCCATCCTGTTTTCTGGGTTCTCTGCTCTGGTTCTAGAATTACTTCATTCTCTTCGAGGCGGGGTAGCATGGTGGTATTTTTGGTCCTTTGGGATGTGAGTTCCAACCATCAGTTCAATGGTTTTTGGGGACTTGTTGGATTTTGTATTTGAGCGATCATTTTTGAAATTTGAAATGGGTGGCATATGAGACAATGTTGGTATTTGGTTTCATTCTATACTCTGATGGTGGAAGCAACCAGAAATTTATAAGGATCAACGCCAGATGAGGATTACAGAGCATGAAGTTTCCATCTGTGCACGACCAGATTTGGATGAATGACAGGGTATGGTTTTTCCATCGGTACCAGGCCCGTGCAACTCTGCATGGGACAGATTGCTGAGAGGTCATGTGAGGTGAAGTCTTAACACATCAATGTAGTTTCTGGGGAGGGGCGTTCCTTGTAGTCTTGATCTGGGTAATTTCTTGTATTGGGTTTTCCAATTTTTCCTCAAAAGGGTTTTTGATAGAAAAATTTAATTTTTAGTCAGTTGACTCTATTTAGTAATTGATTTTTTTGTTAAAGTCATAAAAACTAGATTTCATAGAACCAAAGGAATAAAATCAAAGATAATATGTCAATATCATCCAAAAAACTCATATATAGAATAAAAATGTTCAAATTACATTTATTCTAATATTCATAATATCATTTAATTGAATCATTCATTTATAAGGTAATCCCTGCATCATCATTATGTCAGAAATAAATAAATTTATTTAATGTATAAAAATTATAAATAAAATACCATGATGTATGAATTTTTTTATTTCTAATTACTAATTATAATCTAATATTTCAGTTATATAACACTATATTAATTTTTTTAATAAAAGTTACTTGTTTATGTTATATTTCTCTTTACTTTAATTAATTATTATAACATGTCATTATCACACCAAAGTGGCGCCATGATGTCCCAAAATCAAACCAAGGATGCCCATGGTCTGAAATATCTCAAAAAATAGGATTATGGAATATGTTAGGGTAGTTTAATATTACTATAATATTATTATTTACTCTTATTTAACATATTTACTCTTTAACCATGGTAAATAAAAATAATTACAGAAGTTAATATTCATATCGTACAAAAATAAAAGGTACATATTTACATAATTTGGAAGTTATTATTACATATATATAATCCATATTTCAAAATTCAAATCATTGAAGTTGTTTAAACTAATTTAAAATTAAATCTCACTTTCAAAACCAAAAAACAGGTTTTTAAGAAGTAAAAACATTCAAAAGATTGACATGTGTTTATATCAAATATAAAAGTGAATTAACATCCAATGACCAAAATTTTATTAAATGATAAAAACACAATACAATTAATCTTTAAAAATTATTATTAACATAATATAACTATATAAATAAATTAGATGAAAAGACCGTTTTGAATTAAAATGCAGTAATTTTCATTATTCATTAAAATATGAATATTATCATAAAAATAAAAAAATTAATCTAAAGTAAATTTTGATGACCGACTTCCAAATAAGATTTTCATTTAATCAAATATAAAATAAAAAAGTGTTAAAATCAATATTTTAAATAACTTCACCATCAAAAGGTGGAAAACTGCTTTTTTTTAAAATACTTCTTTTATCAAAAATATTGAATTTGTTCTTATATCATGTGAAGAAAATACATAATATGAATGTTAATGTTATATAAAATTCAAAATGTAGTTATTAATATTCAAAATGTATAGTTTATATTACATTAAGTAATAATATTTTATATTATATTGTTGTTTAGTGAAACTCGATAATGCGTACAATGCAAGCTATCGGGGATGGTCGCTCTTTCATATAATGCAATCCAAGTCAGTATTGAGTTTAGTATAAGCTTAATTTGGTGTTTTGTACAACATAATATAAATATATTTCTTTTATGCATTGAACAAGATCTATAGTCAGTGTAGAATGCAATGAATTCTATCAAAATAACTTGAATTTGTTTATAACACAATCCAAGAATAGTGATACATATGATGCAAGCTAATACAATGTACTGTATAAAACAAGATAATCTTGGTGTATCATACAACACTAGAAATAAAAGAAATTAAAAAGAATATATATCTCATAAAATCTTGGAGTGTTACATTATACCCCCTTAAAATTATTTTTTCCCTCAAAATTCATCATGGTTATAAAAGGTTTACAACTTGAAAGTTCATTTCATAGAAATACACATCATAAAAAGTAATATTAAAACTTCATTTTAAAAAATAAGGTTAGAAAAATAATAGATACCTAAAGTAACTCATCACTGGGTTTCCACATAAGAGAACATAGGCAGGAAGTGAAAACATGGATGTGGAAGAAAAATCTAACAATCTTGTTCTGACAGATAGTGATAGAGAACAATGTTTGGATAAAGTAAACAACCAAAAATACATAAATTTGTGATGATTTAAGGGTCCATTTGATTGATCAGATAAGAAGGTACTAGGATAATATTTTTTGTTTTCAAGATCATTTCCCTAATTTTAAAGAACATGGGAAGAAAAACTTACTTGATTTCAGTACAATATCACCATTCATCCTACCGTAAACAATTTCCAATTCATCTCTTATTCAAATAATTGAAGTTGAATTTTTCATTCTTGAAGTATTAGTAGACCATGGAATAGAATGATAAGTAATTCCATCTGTCTCAATAAAAAGGTTAGAATTGGTTATCAAATATCCATAAGTCCACCTATAGTGAGATAATACATTAATATAAAAAACTTAAACTAGAATATAACTTATACTATCCATAAATGGATAACCTTACAATCCATTCAAAAACAAAAATTATAAAACATTAAAAATGGTGAAGTAAATCAACTTAACATTTGTATCCCATATCTCATTAGGTATTTTTTGGTTTTCACATTCCAAACATGTGAATATATTAATCATTTATTCTCTTGAAACATGGTAATAACTTGAATTACCATAGAACCTTAGTTGAAACATGAATTATATCAAAATTAACCCTTTCCACACACCAGAAATACTAAAAATTCTATATACTCAAACCATGATATCACTTTGTCCTTATATTAGTCAAAAGGTCATTAATACTTCCAAACATCTTGTTATCTCTTTATCCCATAATTTTGATCATATCATGCATTTTCCAAAAAAATATATAAATTTTTTTTAACGGTTACCAGTATCATTCAAGAAATACATCAAAATAATTAATGACAAACAATAATATAATAATCCATAGATGTTTCTTTATTCTACAATACCATAAAATTACCTGTACAACATTATTCTTGATAATAATGTAATCGTTCTACTATATTCCTAAACCGTTGACCGAGCATCATAGTTTTTTTACTTAACACTTCTTTCATATTATATATCATTTGCAGTCTATTCATCATCAACAACATAAATACTACCCATACGACCATGTAGATTATTTTAATGATATTTTCCCTTAGGGAATCGATTTTCATAATTCTCATTCATTCCATATTTAAAACATTTAACCATCACTAATATCATAGAAATACCACTATACTATTCCATTATGTTAACTAAACCTTTTCTTTTGTAGTTATTGGGTTTGTGTCCTTATTTTCCACACCCAAAAAATCTTCTATTTCCTTTGAACCATTCTCCCTGATGCCATTTACCACATGATTTACATGAGTAAAATTGAACTTTATTTCCTCTATGATCACTATGAAAGTCCATATTTCTCTTATTAATAGGGTTAGTAAAGTCACCAAAGTTTAGATTATTGACCATATTATGGGATTTATGATTAGGAATAATAATAATGTTTCACCTTTCCATTCCCATTTCATTTGGTTGATCTTGAAGAATATCATTCCATTTTCCATGACATTCTTTATTAACAAGAATCCTTCTATTTCTATCCATTTTCTAAAACCCATAAAGAATAATTTGAGAGGAAAAAATCATACTAGGAATAAAACCTAATCAAGAGGGTGTACTTTAAATCTATAATATCATAGGTTTAATCCTAGTTTATTCCTTATCATTACCATAATTCAAGGACTGTAAACTAAATTTAGACTTACCCTTAGAGAAATCCCTAGACATACCTTAGAAATATCTTGAGGGATCCCACTAAAATTTCCACATCCTAGTTTCCAAAGGTTAACTAACTTGTTTCTCAGACACCAAATCTAATGACCCAATCATTATTTAAATGGACATTACATTAGTTTTGTGGAATTATTAACACAATTAAAAAATAGATGCCCAAAGAACGTATTAGTTTATATCCTTTGTAAACTTATAACATAATCTTCTATTTTGGTAAAAGATATTATTCATCTACCATAAATATTTCCCCCTTTTTTCCTACCTAAAAACATTATTTATATCATTCAGAAAAGAAAACATAAAAGGGTGATCTCCAATGCTCATTAAGGGTAAACATGGAGAATATAAAACAAAACATAAACATAAGAATGTAAATACATGATCCTAATGTTTAAATATAAAAATCATGAGTTATGAAATAAACCTTGGTAGTACGTAAGGCACAAATCATAAAGGAACCTTAACCATGATAAAATAACATTGGAATAAAACATGGAATTATGGGAACTAAATAAGTACATAATATGATTTACAATGTATCCAAGTCATTGCTTCCAAGACCATCATAGTAGACAAAGTCCATTATTGAACTGGGTTTACTTGTCATTCCAGCCATTTATTACTAAACCATATTTAATTTCTATTCCTGCCATGTATTACTGAATTGGATTTAATTTTCATTCCTATAATGTCTATCCCATGAGATATAAATATTTACCCAATGCATTGGATGAAGATATAGTTCCTACCCATCTCAAAATGAAATCATTCTTACATGTGCTACAAAAACATAAATCATTTATCATAGCATAACCTAAGAAATAAAATGGGTTTTCGTAAATATCATTCCATCATGACATAATACATATAAAATATAATTCCACCATAGAGAAATCAAATCATAGTAATAAAATGATAGAAATATAACTCCATTTTAAGAGCATCATCTTAGATGTAAAGTAAATTTTATAAAACACTTGAACTTAATTCTCGAGGAGAATTTCATTTCTTCTTCAAACATGTTTTCCTTTCTCAAAATGGAGTAAAATTGATTAAGAAAATAATTTAGTTGAAAAGAAACATGAAATCATGTAGAGGATGATTCAGAGAAATAAGGTGTTATGAAGACGTAAAAATCAGTTCATGCCGTACAAGATAAAAAACATTCTTCTCGTACTCTTGTCGGAAAAGTAAAAAAGTACCTCGTATGGAAAATGAATGAAAGATTCATTACATAAAATTTAATAAAAATTTACCAATCGGTAAAATTCACTTTAAAAAATAGTATATGAATAGAAAAAATAGTATATGTTTTGGTTACATGGACGTAAATGATAAGTATACCCTAGTAAATAATTACGAATAAACAATCTTGGATAATGCTGAAATTGTAAAATTATCTCTTACCTTAGTCCGATTTCTACCATATGTGTCTGCAACTCATGTATAGTGGGTTTAAACATATTATTAATTTTTAGCATAAACATAGTAATATATATGATATTCTATATGTTTTACTTATGAATTTATATTACCCGTTCATTTTTTCAATTCCATGTTAAAGTAACATTTTGGGTAATAATCGTTTTATTTATCATACTTGTTTAGACTTGTTATTTTTGATATCATTACTTAGATCATGATTTATATACTTCCAGAATGTAAAAAATTATTTATATATCATATATATTCATTATATAAATATATACATAATAAAAATGTAAATGAAATGAAAAACATCGTTCATAGAGATGGTCGGTCATACGTACGCATGAACACTGTTTTCGTTTCATTATTGAATCGAATGGAAGTAATTAATCGATATATATATATATATATAAATCTAGTAAAAATATTATTTCATATATTTCATTATTATTTATTATATATAATTTATAATCATTCTTGAATGGTTAACATGGAGGATCAATCTCATCACGTCGTAGAGACGGTAGGTCGTACGTATGCACGAGCAATGATATAATTAACATAATGGTTAAATGTTATTAATTAGATGATATATAACTTATAAAGAATAATTATCATTTTATATTCATTATTTATATCCATTATACTCATCATTATACCCAACCAAATTATGTATTGTTGAATAAAAAAGTACACCACATCGTGGATATGGTAAGTCGCACGTACGTACGCATGGTGATATTATTATTTGTAGGAATGGTTAAAAGAAGGTATAGGGTTGTACCATAATTATAATAAAATATAATCATGTATAAGATAATATATTTATTACATCATTACAAAAACAAAATAATAAGAGGATGTTGATGAAGAATAGTATTTTGAAAGAGGTGATGAAACATTTATATCATTTTCAAGTATCTCCTTTTAATTTTCACAGTAGGTCTCTCTAGGATGGATTTCTACCCAAATTGTTTCCTCTAAAAGGAATATAGGGATTCTAGGATCTTATTTTATAATAATTTTAATGATCCATGGGGCTTGAAATGTGTGAGTAAGTGGGTAGATATGGTGCCCTTTTACAATAGGGAGGAAGCTCACTTTAGGAAGCTCTTGAAATATAATTTCATTATTAAATTATTTTTGAATTATAATAGTTAAAAGTTAATATATTTAAATGATAAGATGATAATGGGTCAAAATACTCTCATAAAATATGTTTTAGACAAGTCCAGGTAAAAAAACTTATTTTTTAGCTTTAACCCTAGTTAAAAACATTTACTCTTACCTTGTCTTCTTGTATTTTCCAAATATATGGTTACTATAGTAACTATTAAATGGAAATAGTACCAAAAGTGGATAATTAATGGAAATTTTAACATTATATACATAATTTGGATGATTCTTAGATTTTTAGGACTATTATATCATTTAGGAAAATAGTATTTGTTTTAAAAACTCATTTCTGTCAATTTTGACAGTATTTAGTAATTTTTTTTTATTTTAAGTCATAAAAACATGATTAATTGAAAAAATGAATTAACCCAAAGATAATATGTCAATATAATCCATAAAATTAGTGGATGGTATCAAAATGTCCAAATTAAATTTATTTTAATATTTATAATATCATTTATTTGAATATTTCATTTATAAGGTAATCACTGCATCATCATTATGTCATAAATAAATTTATTTAATGTAATTTTTTTTTAAATTAAATACCATGATGTATGAAATATTTTAGATTTATAATGACTAGTTATAGTCAAATATATCCATTATATAACTCTATATTAAAATTATTTTAGTAAAATATATCTTTTTTTGTAACATTTCTCTTTATTTTAAATGAATTCTTATAAAATGTCATTATCACGCCCAAATGGATCCATGAGGTCCCACAATATACCCATGGATTATAATTTTTATACATATCTCATCCAATAGTATTATGACATGTGTTAGGGTAGTTTAATATTCTTATAACATTAACATTTACCCTTATTTACCAGATTCACTCTTTAACAATGGTAAAAAAAATAATTACTCAAGTTACTATTAATAATGTACAAAAATAAAAGGTATCTATTTAAACAATTTGTAACTTCTAATTACAAATATATAATCCATTTTACAAATTCAAAAAATATAAGTTGCCGAAATTAATATAAATTAATTCTCATTGTCAAAACTAAAAAGGAGGTTTTTAAGAAGAAAAACCCTTCAAAAGATTGACATGTCTTTATGTCCAATTGAAAAGTGAAATTACTTCTAATGAAAAAAATTGGATTAAATGATAAAAAAATAATCCAATTAAACATTAAAACTAATTAAAAAGATAATATATCAATATAAATAAATTATATGAAAAGGTAGTTTTGAATTAAAATGCAGTATTTTCACTATTTATTAAAATATGAATTTTATTAGAAAAATAAAAATAAATCAACCGAGGTAAATTTTGATGTCCTTAATCCAATGAATTATTTTATTTTGTCAAATATAATATATAAAAGTGTTAAAAACAATATTTTAAATGGATGGACCATTAAAAGGCAACAAAACATCATTTTTTGAAAAATACTTCTTTGATCCAAAAAATTAAATTCGATCTTATTTAATTTTAAGGAAATAACTAAGATAAATGTTAATTTTATATAAAATTAAAAATGTGGTTAATACTATTCATAACGGCTAGTTTATATCTGATTAAATAATAATATTTAAATAATATATCATTGTTTAGTGAAACTCAGTATTGCGTTCAATGCAAGCTATCGAGGAAGGCCACTCTTGTGTGTAATAAAAGCCAATTCAGTGTTGCATTTTGTGTAATATTACATTGGTGTTGCGTATAGCATAATAATAATATATTTCTTTTATACATGGAACAAAATATATACCTAGTGTTGTGTGAAATGAATTCTATAAAAAAAATGAAATTGTGTGTAAGAAAATCCAAGAATAGTGTTGCGTATACTGTAAGTTTATATGGTGTTTCATATAGCGCAAGATAATATTGGTGTAGCATACAACACAATACATCCACAAAATTAAAAATAATATATATCCTAAAATCTCAGGGTGTTACGAAGATCATATAAAACTGTTATTTGTTATTTTAACTATGTTATGAAGTTGTTTAAACATATAAATTATAATATATTATCTAGTTTTAGTATTAATTTATTATAACTAGTTTTTGGTAGAGTGTCATATACTTATACCAAGATATGGATATTTTGGTTCCCTATAAAATAAAATTAAGGCAATGCAAAATCTTTTATTTTAAGGTGTCAAATTCTTACACTCAGTTATAGAGGTTCCTAGAAAAAGGACCTACTAGTTAAAATCACCAAGGTCATACATATAAAGTTGGTGGAGTGGAATAGAGAATATTTATGTCCTAAACCCCTATTCATCGATTTTTTATTTTCTTCTTTTATTTTCTTCTGATTATTCATTTTTAATAGAGAAGGAAGTAAATTCTTTAAACTCAAGAAGAAGTATAGTTTCTATAAATTTTTAAAGGAACTTAATTCAACCCCCTCTTGTGTCTTCTTATTTTATATTCCAACCCTACAATACCTACCTTTGGTCGTGTTTTGTTAAAATAATAGTTTTTAATTCACCATTTTTATGAAACCATTTTAATATTTATATGGGAAAAATTTCAATTCTTCACAGTGCTAGACTTGGGCTAAATACTTAGAAATTCTTGAACTACAACTAGTTTTAATCACAACAGAGATAGTTTGGGTGATTTGTGAGAGGATGAAGGTAAAGTAGGTGACTAAAAACTTATATTAATACCATATAAGGATACCTATGGAATTTTTATATAGATACCATGCATTGTTAAAGGTGAATCCTTATCATGGGTAGTGATGTTTTGGATATTATAGTAAGATTTCGCTCCTAATTATAGGAAATTTCAAGGTGTTGGAGGATGTTGGATCCGTTAAATACCATATGACACTTCCCCTAAATATGGGATGTATTCATGATGTATTTATTTTATTATTGTACTTATGATATCTTCATTTTGATTATAACATCATTATTTGGGTCTAGATTAGTGTTGATTATGATTCAACCATTAAGGAGTAACATGTGGAGATCTAATACTTCTAGGATAATGTGGTTTGTGAGTGTACTATTCTATTAGTTCATGCCACGTGGGAACGCAATGGATTGAAAGTGAGAACCTGAGAACGTGAGTCATAGATACAAAGTAATTATCCCAAGTTGTTTGATGTTTGAATTTTTTTGTATATATTTTGACCTTTACTTGGATAATGATGTGGGTCTCTCTTCCTTGATGATTTGTTTATTAACATACTTATATTTGAGAGGTATCTCCCCCAGGAAAGAGTTGTGTAGTTTTGAGCCTATTTTTTATAATTGTGATGGTTTTGTTCCAATGAGTGAGAGATTAATGAGAGATATCTCATGGAGTGGCCATTTGGGAAACCCTCCCTCCATCTGTTCTCTTTGTATTTTGTTTTAAATTCTCTAGTGAAAGAATTTTTTGAGAAGTATTTGATGTAACAATCCAGATCCTTGTATCTCATTCCATTGTGTGATTCTGAAGTACAAGGTGATTGGATGAACTATGGGGTATGTTTGGGTGATTTTGGGAACTAATATATAGTATGATGAAAAATTCATAGTGTGAATTTTAGTTCACAATGTGAGTGAGTAGTTCATAGCCTAATTGGTGATTTGTATCTTGAATAAGTTTTGTTCGTAGAGTGTAATTCAATAAGAGAACCATTAGTTCATGACATTAATGGATAATGAGACATATTTGGTGAATATTTATCTAAATCATGTTAATGTTTATTTACTTACATGAATTAATCTGAGGTTTAGTAGATTTGGGTGATGCATTTTTTGGTGGGTTATTAACATGGGATATTCACGCTTTGAAATTCCATATAGAAGAATTCTTATAAATCCTTTTACACCCTATAATTTTATAAAACCCCTCCAAATACTCTATAAATCTATATTTCCATATGTTTTATTTCATGGTATTTTATATCTGTTTTGATTGGGTTTGATATCTAGCTTCCAGAGATCGATCCATGGTGACATGAGGTGAGTTTCCCCCTTTCATTTGTGGTTTTTCTCCATTAGATATGTTTTATCCCATTATATCTTCACATTTTATATTAGTTGATATACTTTATTCTAATGGAATTATTTTTTTTGAGACGTTTTAATGGTGTGGTTTTTATATGTTCTATTAATTCCTTATGGGATAGGTGATCAGAGATCTAGTGTTATTGGCCCTTTCATAAAATCCATTATGAAACTTGAAGTTGGGGATTAATTTATTCTAATTTTTAATTTAAATCACAATTTTATAAAAAATATTCTCTTATGGTAATGATGAAATTAACATTAGAGAAGAACAAAATAGATAATAAAGAATGAATCAATTTAGGGTTATAGTGATTTCTTTTATTTATGATGTGTTAACTGTTTTGATATTGATTTTATAGATAGTGATTTTTCATTGATTATTCTATTATTTAAGATGTTTTTTATATTGAGAAATTATATAGAGAATTTAATGATGATAATTCTTATTAGTTAATTACTTAAGAGGTGTATTTTAGAATTACTGTTCTTCCGCAAATTTTATGGAAATGAATGTTATTCTTAAAGCATATTTAGTTTTTTTATTAAATGTGGATAAATGATGAATTAGTTTTCCAATGGTTATAACCCATGAAAAATGAATAAATTAATTTAATATGGTATGCAATTATTTGTATGATTAAGATAATTGTTTGGGGTTGAGTTAGCCGACATTCCATTAAAGGCTAGATGCATTGCCTTTATGTCCCAATTTACCTATTAACTATTTTTTGTTTCATTGATACCTTGTGTGTTTTCACTAGATAGGGATAATTTCTATGAGAATTTATGTGGACCTTGGATGAATTGTGGTTTTATGTGAAATGGGTAGGGTTGACTAGATTTTGGCAGCAGTTGGCGCCAGTGATTGTGGGATGGATGATGATATGCATAGTGGTGTTGGGGATGGAACAAGGGTTGATGGAGCAGGTTAAAGCTATAATTACTTATTGTTTTTTGTGATGAGTGATGAGATTATTTATTTTTAATGAATCTAAATAAAAGGTAACATGTAAGAGTTTATTATTTTTTTGTTTTCCCAACTCCTTCATGTAGCTAGATGTGCATGGTCTATGCATCTTTTATTGTAGCTTATAATGATTCCTCGAGTTCCTTGAATTATGGAATGAAAATTAATGTTAAAAAAAATTGACCTATGGGTTTAGAGGACTAATGTAAATCTATATGAAGATAATTCTTAAGTATGGTTTTTGAGTTATATACATTTATTATGTTATGAAGTTTCATACAATACCCCACCTTTATCTGTAGGACGATTGACACCCAATGGGAAATGGGAGAGTGTTTTCCCAAACTTCTATATAGGTGAAGAATAGATGGTTACATACCCTATATTTCCCCACTTTCTTCTCCTAATTGTGTTATTTATTGGTATTAATAGTGGTTACCTTTCCCATATTTATTTGTAGAGGGATGTAATGGATGGTGGTTATTTCAAACACATGTATCTCTATATATAGTATCAAGTGAATTTTATTTGTATGTTGTGTTTGGGATATGAAGGATTTAGATATTGATTATAGTGGTTTGTTATAGATCCCTCACCAATAAATTATTATTACCTAAGAGTGTACCATAGTGGCACAACCTAGTGTCGATCTCGAGAGGTCACTCACAACATACCAAATTTCTATTAACACTATTTGTAACCTAACTAAAATAAAATTACATATATACTAATTATAAATGGGGGGTTGATTCCAAAAATACATAAAATATAATATATATTAATAATAAAAATAAAAATAAAAAGGGAATAATGAAAACACAAAGAAGTTAGTGAAGAATCGTTGTCATTTTTGGGAGATCATGGGGATAAAATCATTCTTCTTTAAAAATATTTATTCTCAATACTCTACTCAATGTTGATATAAAACCTATCACTAAACACCTTGCCATAAATTTTTATTACCCCACACTGACCCTCCACATACAAGATAATACTCACTCACATCATCATCACAATTCTAATCCACTCAGCATACAACATTTTAATGACGGAGAGGAAAATATTAAAACAGGAAGAAGAACTCAATATAATTGAATGTTGGGTGAACCCTACACCAAAACTATTTCATTACTATTTATGATATTAGAATAAAAAAATAGAAACATTTAAACACAACGAAATCAATATCCACCACCCCCCTTGAAAAATAATGAGAGGTAGTTCTCCACTTTAATGGAGATTAGAAGGATCATTGTTGGTGAACACAAAATAAAAAATGAAAGATAAGATAAATCCACCAAAGAATAAGAATAAATGATATAAAATATAATTAAAAAAACTTTTACTGATACCAAACTCCACCATGCCACCCTTGAAATGGATTTATTGTAATAGGTAGAAGAGATGACAATTTACAGAGAAAATGGGTGATAAAATTTGGCTCCCAATTTGTTCTCCTCATTGATCCAAACATTTTAATCATTAAATGGACTAATCATGGAATGTTTCCTTCATAAATATTGTTTTAGTTTTTTTCCCGAGTCTACCCTCCATTTTCAGATTTAATGGATATGTTTGTAGATAGTTATTACTATTTTAGTCCGGAACATTTAATACGGTAATTTGACTTTTCATATTATACTTTTCCAACATCCCACACCATTATGACCTTTAATAAAGCTGAATACTACATGGAATCCTGTATTGAATTTGATCCCCATCTTCTTTTCAATCTCTATTTGGAATTTTAGATTCATTGGTGTCACGACCCGCCTTCACCAAAAGGAGGGAAGGGTCAGTAGATTGCCAGGCCCTTCATTATTTAAGTTGTAGGAGAGATAATGACCCCCGAGTCCTGCCTCCAGTAGGCTCCAGGGTGGTGACTAGCACCAAGGGTATGAGTTTTCACAAATATGGGAGGCATTACCCTTTTTATTATTTAGGATCGGGAAATAGGATAAGTCAACCACCCAAAAAAGGGAAAGAAATAGGTGTAAATAAATAAACTCAAACAAAGCCCCCATGCATGTTTAAACAGTTTACAACAAGGTGCAAGTACAAAAAGAGGCTCAAAGTACAATACCAAAAGAAAACAAAGGTACGAAAACAACAACAACTCCAACTGTACGACTAGTAGGGTCCCGCACAGCCCTGGTAGTCCTCCTTAAAACCTGAAAGTAAATGTAGGGTGAGCATACAAGTACACTCAGTAGGGAAAACCAAGACTCTCATGCACAAGTGGGGGAAACATGCTAATGTCCCGTGAGAAAGGAGCAAACCAAACGCCTATTCAAGGTAAACTAACCACCCCAGGCCTCACCAAGGCACGCTCCCCAAATAACGCAAGTCAAGTAATATATATAATCAGAGCACATCGATGTTTGGGTACCCCGCGCCACTTTCCCACTGGTTATTGAGACATCCTACGCATCGGACCAATCCCGCCATTCTCACCGCAGTCCCACTGCCACACCCGCCCGTACACACCTGGGCCACAACCACACGCAGTCCCACTGCCGAAATCCCACCCGCACACACCTGGGCCTCAACCGCATGCAGTCCCACTACTAAAATCCCTCCTGCACACACCTGGGCCTCAACTGTCTCACGTAACCATGCTCGAAGACACCTGGGCTAGAAGATCAACTGTCACGCCCGAACACACCTGGGCCTCATCCCGAAGACACTTGAGAAACCACCTGCCGCACACACCTGGACAACCACAGTACTACCCTGCCCAAAGGTTATTGGGCTAATAATGGACCTCAGGCCATCACAACCTGCCCGAAGATACTTGGGCTATTCAGGAAAGGGAGCAGAAAAGGAGCTAATAACCAGCCACCAAGAATAGTGTTGGGAAAAACACCCTCCCCCATGAAATGGGGGTGTTCGGCACTTAAGTGCTCAACTTGGGTGGGGCGCGAATAAGAAACACAAAAATACAAGTATATATATAGGTAACAAACACTCGCCCAAAGCTTAGGTTTTCCTAGCCAACCTACAGAACACAACTCCACTGCGTCCGAGTCACAGTTCACGACCCTTGCCCACAAAAACCATTTGTCCCATTCTTGTTTCACGTTCAGTCAAAATGTTCAATTAAGTTTAAGCACTACTGGGCAACTACCATAAGCATAACCAAGGAAAGCATCAACAGCAAGGATCAACCAAAACACTCACACCCGGTTATGTCAACAGAGGATCTCTTCCCAATTTGTGATAACAACGAGTACCCACCCGGTCTCCAACTCACAACCACCGAAACCATACCAACAGAGAATCCCATCCCCAAATTCACACAACCACCGGGTAATTTCAGATTTAAAAGGCTTAACACACTCCATGATTTCAAATTCCGTGTGTTCTACCGGGAGTTATCACAGAAGGGTTGATCCTGGTGCTTTCAATTTATTCAGCCGGGTATACGTGATTAACCAATTTCACAGCATGAGTTCACAATTTCAGCAACCCATTTAAAACATCACGAGGGGATTCATCAGTGCACATACAACGACCACCAACGGACTCAATTTTCAGAGAAACATAAATCAGCACAACTAAAAAGGATGATCACAAGATAAAGCATAAACAACGATCACAACCCCTTCCCCTTCTTTCTTTAGAACTTCGTTTATTATCTTCATTAAGGTTCGGTTCAACCAATTCCATAGGAACAAAATAACACCCACCCCTCATGATACACAAAATTGAGGGACGAGAGAAATTCCCTACATGCTGATAGACGACCAACGCTTAGGTCAGGGGGGAGGCGGAACTTCACGGATAACGACGCGGCGCGCCGGATGCACCAGAAGAGCCACGATCGAGGAAGGGAGAAACCACGGCCTAACCCTTAATTTATAAGATCCGGGGGCGGTTGAGATAAAAACGCTGAACCGCGTAAGACGTGGAAGTCGTGGGTTGACCACACGGCTTGACTCATCATTAAAGGTGCTGGGTAGTTTAAGCTGACTCAAGAGTTGATTCAGTATTTAATTAAAACTTTTGTGCGTGTTTCGGGTCTTTAAGAAATTTTTTTAAATGAGGCAGAATAGGGTTTGAAACCCTATTTGCGAAAAAGGATCGTTACTGGAACAACTTGGCAAGGCCGGGTGACGTCGGCCGGTTCCGCCGATCGGTCACACCGATCGGTCTAACCGATCGGTCTCACCGATCGGTCTCACCGGTCGGTCTCACCGATCGGTCTCACCGGTCGGTCTCACCGATCGGTCTCTCCGGTCGGTCTCACTGATAGGTCACACCGATCGGTCTCACCGATCGGTTTCACCGATTGGTCGCACCGATCGGTCTCACCGATCAGTCGCACCGGTCGGTCACACCGATCGGTCTCACTGATCGGTCACACCGATCAGCCTAACCGATCCGTACCCCTTAAGGATCCGGATTTTGGCAAAGGAAGGGACCAAGGGGGTCTGGGTAATCACATCAGATACCTCTTAAACGATTCTCGTCCTCGAGAATCACAACAAACCAGAAGGTAAGAGAGGGTCCGAACAACCATCTTCGAAAGATACCTCTTAGGAGTGAACCCCTGCTAACTAAAAACACTCCCCTATCAAGAACCAAGCACCATACCACGCCAAACCGCCCGGTCATGTGGGTTTGGGGAGTTCCCCTCCCCCATGTCAAGATATAATCCGCTTTGGGTGGCACTGACTCGCCCGCACGGGTTTAATCACATCCACCTTAATGCGTCTTGATTAGGGGTCGGGTTCCCTCTTCCCTTTAGCCGGGGCTTTTCACCCACAACAGAGGAAATAAACTAGTACATTTCATAGCCCAACAGTCAAACGTTCTACCACAATAGGTACAAAAGGAACAAAGCTCAAAACAACCCGGGGTATTGGGCAGACATCTGTGCTTCCCTCTCCCACGTACTCTCTTCGAGCCCGCCATGTCTCCACAACACACGAACCAAGGGAATGGCTCGCCCACAAAGCACTTTCTCCTTGCGATCCTCGATCATTACAGGTTTTTCCACAAAGGTTACATCGTCCTCGATGTCCAGTTCACCCCAATCAAGGACGTGTGAATCATCATGCAGATAACGATGGAGCTGGGATACATGAAAGACATCATGTATCCTTAGCAGCGGCGGATGTAACGCTAGCTGGTAAGCCACTTCACCGACCCGCCGCAACACTTTGAAGGGTCCGACGAATCTGGGGGAAAGCATACCCCCTTTGCCGAACCTCCGTTGCCCACGCCGCGGGGAGACCTTCAAGAACACGTGGTCCCCAACCTCAAACTCCAAGGGCCTTCTCCTGCTATCAGCATACGACTTCTGTCGGTCCTGGGCCGCCTTCATCCTTTCCCGTATGAGCTAAATCTTCTCTGTCGTGTCCTGCACCACCTCCGGGCCAAGGATGCCTGCCTCTCCTACTTTGGTCCAACACACAGGTGAATAGTATGGCCTCCCGTACAAAGCCTCAAACAGGGCCATACCGATGGTAGAGTGGTAGCTATTATTGTAGGAAAACTCTACTAGAGGCAAGTATCGCACCCATGACTCTCCTGAGTCCAGAACGCATGCATGTAGTATATCCTCCAAGGTCTGGATGGTGCGCTCCATTTTTCCATCTGTCTGGGGATGGAAAGTAGTGCTAAGGCGTAACTGGGTGCCAAACGCATACTGCAATCCTCTCCAGATTTGCGAGGTAAACTGTGCATCCCTATCCGAGACTATAGACCTCGGAACTCCATGCAACCGCACCACCTCATTCACGTACTTTCATGCCAAAGCATCCACAGTACTTGACTCCCTGATTGCCAGAAAGTGAGCTGATTTCGTCAACCTGTCCACCACCACCCAGATGGCGTCGCACCCTCCCTGGACCTTGGGTAGTCCCGTGATGAAATCCATTGAGATTTCGTCCCACTTCCACTCGGGAACAGCTAATGGCTGCAGTAGGCCGCCTGGAACCCGGTGTTCAGCCTTCACTTGCTGAAATAATAATTATTTAGCCACAAATTCTGCCACCGCTCGCTTAACTCCGGGCCACCAGAACTGCCTTTTCAGCCCCTGGTACATCTTGGTAACTCCTGGGTGCACCGCCAGGGGTGAGTTGTGGAACTCACTGAGAACCTTGCCACGTATCACTCTTGGAACAAACAACCTTTTCTGGAAAAGCATCCGGTGCTGACCATCCTCTGTCCATTCTCTTGGAGCATCGCCCTGGTCAACCCGATCACGCATCACTTCGCACTCGGGGTCTCCCCACTGAGACTCCTCCACTTGTCGAAACAGGGATGACTGCACTATCATCTGATATAGGCAGCCTCTTCCACTATCCATCTTCGCATCCAGGTGTAAGGCAGCCAACTCCTCCATTGCCTTCCAGGAATTTTCCAACTCTCGGACTGCATCCTTCTGCGTCCTCCTGCTCAAGGCATCGGCCACCACATTGCCCTTGCCCTCAGTATAAGAGATTTCAAAGTCGTAGTACTGGAGGAACTCCACCCATCTCCGTTGTCGCAAGTTCAAGTCCCGCTGGGAGAAGATATACTTTAATCTTTTTTGATCTGTGAAGACCACAAAGCATTCCCCGATGAGGTAGTGCCGCCATAACTTTAGAGCAAAAACAACCGCTGCAAGCTCCAGGTCATGGGTGGCGTAGTTACACTCATGGGGGCGTAGCTGCCTGGACCCGTAAGAGATCACCCCTCGTTGCTGCATCAACACGCATCCCAGGCCTTGTCCTGAAGCATCACAAAATACCTCATAGGCCATCCCTTCTTCTGGTAATCTCAACACTAGGGCACTAACCAGCTTTTCTTTTAGGTAGCTGAAGGATGACTCGCATTGCTCGCTCCACACGAAAACCTAGTCCTTCTTGGTCAGAGCCGTCAAAGGGGCTGCTACTCGGGAGAAGTTCGGTACGAATCTCTGGTAGTAACCTGCCAGTCCGAGGAAACTCCGGACTTCCGCAACATTCTTGGGTGCTGCCCAAGAAACTACTGCCTCAACCTTTGATGGGTCGACTGCTACCCCCTGCTCAGACACTACGTGCCCGAGGAAGTGCACTTCTCGTGTCCAGAACATGCACTTTGACAACTTCCCATAGAGCTGGTGCTGTCAGAGGACTTCCAAAACCGTCCTCAGGTGCTCTGCATGGTCGTCTTCTGACCTTGAATAGATCAGGATATCGTCGATGAATACCACCACAAACTGATCCAGGTACTCCCGAAAGATGGAGTTCATAAGCCCCATGAACACGGCCGGGGCGTTCGTAACACCAAAGGGCATGACCACGAACTCGAAGTGCCCATAACTTCACCTGAACGTCGTCTTCGGGATGTCGCTATCCTTCACCCTCAGCTGGTGGTATCCGGACCGCAGGTCGATCTTCGAGAACCATCCTGCCCCCTTTAGTTGGTCAAAAAGATCATCTATCCTCGGAAGAGGGTAGCGATTCTTGATCGTTACCTGATTCAGCCTCCTGTAGTCGATGCAAAACCTGAGGCCACCATCCGCCTTCCTTGCGAACAAGACTGGAGCGCCCCATGGTGACGCACTCGGACGGACATAACCCCTCTTCATCAGATCGTCAATCTGTATCCGCAACTCTCGTAGCTCCGAAGGTGCCATCCGATAATGAGCCATCGAGATTGGACGAGCGTCGGGTTGTAGGTCTATCCCGAATTCGATATCACGTCGAGGGGGTAGTGTCGTCACCTCCTCAGGAAAGATGTCCATAAACTCGCGGACGATATCTGGCACTCCCACCATCTCAGCATCTACTGATTCCACTGTCAGCTCGGTCATCAAGGAGAGGAGAGGTTCCTCCCTCATGTTTCCCTTCGGACCGCTCCGCTCACTGGTGAAGGTAACACGCTGGCCGTCCAAAACTGAGAACACCACCCTTCTATGAAAACAGTCGATGACGGCGCACACAGAAAATAGCCAGTCGATGCCTAGGATGACATCGTACGGCTGAATCTGTAGCAGAAGGAGATCCCTAACCGACTGATGTGGCCCTAACATCAGTCTACATCCCCGACAAACGAACAACCAGTCGGTCTGACCTCCAACTGGTGTGCTCAACACCAGGGGCACTGGAAGTCTCTCGGCATCGAGACGCAAGGCACGGGCTAGACTGGGTGCAACAAAGGAGTGAAAAGCTCTAGTATCGAACAAAGCATAAGCAAGAGTGCTAAACACATTGATCGTACCTCGAACAACCTCTGTCCCTGTTGGAACTGTTGCCTCTGCGGCGTGTAACTGTCCACGCCCAGCTCCCCAGCCCCTAGGCTGTCGGCCACCTCCCCGACCACGCCCTGGTCGAGGTCCCTAGGGAGCGCCCTGAGGTCGGCCTCCTCTTCCTAAGTCTGCCTGCAGAGGAGCGGGAGCTCGCTGTCCCTGCTGCTGTTGCTGGAAGGGTCTGGCTGGAAACTGCTGTTGCGGCGGATGCTGGGGATGACTGCCACTGCTGTACTGCACCCAATCGGGGCACTGACTCCGGAGATGTCCAGGGCTCCCGCAGATGAAGCACCGTGGTCCCGAGCCTGAAGGAAAAGAACGTGGGCCAGGGGACCGAAACTGAAACTGTTGCGGTCTGCTCCCTGTGGGTCAAAACCTGGAGGGTCCCGATGCTGGAGGCCTGGTGCTAACGGCCTTCCCCTTCGATGGTCCCAGCTGGATCCCTTCTCGTGACACTCCTCCCAGAGCATGAATCCTTTCCACCACTTCGGCCTTCTTCTGGACCTCTAAGTATGTCGGAAGGGTAAAGGGGGTAAAAACATACTGGAGGGAGGGTCGGAGCGCCTCCTCCAAACGTCTTGCCCGAGACTCCTCATCGGGAAAGAGGTCCGGAGCAAAACGTAGGAGGTCCTTGAACCTGATTCCAAGTTCCCTCACGGACATGCTCCCCTGCTGGAGGGAGAGTAGCTCCTGCCTCTTCTCCGCCTTCATTGTCGAGGAGAGGAACTCCTCCCGGAACTCCTTCTCGAAATCCGCCCAAGCAACCTCAGACTCTTTCCTATTCCCCAGGTGAAGCATCCACCACTGACGTGCCGCTCCTCGCATCTGGCTAACAGCCTGAGGAACCCAGTACTCGGTCGGGGCCCGAATCAGGCCGAAGGCTATAACTAGCTCCTCTAGCCAGCCTTCCGTCTTCATATCGGAGGTGCTGCCCTCATACTTCTCGAGGTCCTATCACTGGAAGGCCCGAAGAGTCTTCTGCCACTGGTCGCCCTCTTCCTCTCAATCATCTCTCTACCGATTGGCTAAAGTAGTCTCTGGGGCCTCAATCGCCTGTACCACACGCGGTCGCCTCCTAGGTGCCATAGCTACAAGGTAAACAAGGAATGCCTAAGCCCAAGTAGTGCATAATAAAAAGAAAAACTTCTTAAAATTTTAAATTTATTCTTAATTCCCAAAATATCCCCGAAACATAAGAACACAAGTCATTCCTGATGCATGTACCTTTCCTAGGGTCTCTACCCTACAATTAGTGTGGTCTCACTTGGTCGTTCGGTAGGCCCAGAGTCCTTTCATCGGATCATGGGGGGCCCTAAAATCCCGTGTCCTAGCCAGTCTTCCCTGGCCGAATTCACGCACCAAGGTCACCCAACGCTATTGCCTTACCATCCCATGCAATCCTCACTGTGCCTAGCTCCAGACTCCATCCTACCTCTCAAACCTCCTCTAATACCATTCTGTCACGACCCGCCTTCACCAAAAGGAGGGAAGGGTCAGCAGATTGCCAGGCCCTTCCTTCTTTAAGTTGTAGGAGAGATAATGACCCCCGAGTCCCGCCTCCAGTAGGCCCCGGGGTGGCGACTAGCACCAAGGGTATGAGTTTTCACAAATATGGGAGGAATTACCCTTTTTATTATTTAGGATCGGGAAATAGGATAAGTCAACCACCCAAAAAAAGGGATAGAAACAGGTGTAAATAAATAAACTCAAACAAAGCCCCCATGCATGTTTAAACAGTTTACAACAAGGTGCAAGTACAAAAAGAGGCTCAAAGTACAATACCAAAAGAAAACAAAGGTACGACAACAGCAATAACTCCAACTGTCCGACTAGTAGGGTCCCGCACAGCCCTGGTAGTCCTCTTGGAAACCTGAAAGTAAACTTAGGGTGAGCATACAAGTACACTCAGTAGGGAAAACCAAGACTCTCGTGCACAAGTGGGGGAAACGTGCTAAAGTCCCGTGAGAAAGGAGCAAACCAAACGCCTATTCAAGGTAAACTAACCACCCTAGGCCTCACCAAGGAACGCTCACCAAATAACGTAAGTCAAGTAATATATATAATCAGATCACATCGATGTTTGGGTACCCCGCGCCACTTTCCCACTAATTATTGAGACATCCTACGCATCGGACCAATCCCACCATTCTCCCCGCAGTCCCACTGCCACACCCGCCCGCACACACCTGGGCCACAACCACACGCAGTCCCACTGCCGAAATCCCGCCCGCACACACCTGGGCCTCAACCGCACGCAGTCCCACTGCTGAAATCCCGCCCGCACACACCTGGGCCTCAACTGTCTCACGTAACCACGCCCGAAGACACCTGGGCTAGAAGATCAACTGTCACGCCCGAAGACACCTGGGCCTCATCCCAAAGACACTTGGGAAACCACCTGCCGCACACACCTGGACAACCACAGTACTACCCTGCCTAATGTTTCTTGGGATAATAATGGACCTCAGGACATCACAGCCTGCCCGAAGATACTTGGGCTATCCAGGAAAGGGAGCAGAAAAGGAGCTAATAATCAGCCACCAAGAATAGTGTTGGGAAAACACCCTCCCCCATGAAATGGGGGTGTTCAGCACTTAAGTTCTTAACTTGGGTGGGGCGCGAATAAGAAACACAAAACTACAAGTATAGATATAGGTAACAAACACTCGCCCAAAGCTTAGGTTTTCCTAGCCAACCTACAGAACACAACTCCACTGTGTCCGAGTCACAGTTCACGACCCTTGCCCAGAAAAAACATTTGTCCCATTCTTGTTTCACGTTCAGTCAAAATGTTTAATTAAGTTTAAGCACTACTGGGAAACTACCATAAGCATAACCAAGGAAAGCATCAAAAGCAAGGATCAACCAAAACACTCACACCCGGTTCTGTCAACAGAGGATCTCTTCCCAATTTGTGATAACAACGAGTACCCACCCGGTCTCCAACTCACAACCACCGAAACCATACCAACAGGGAATCCCATCCCCAAATTCACACAACCACTGGGTAATTTCAGATTTAAAAGACTTAACACACTCCATGATTTCAAATTCCGTGTGTTCTACCGGGAGTTATCACAGAAGGGTTGATCCTGGTGCTTTCAATTTATTCAGCTGGGTATACATGATTAACCAATTTCACAGCAGGAGTTCACAATTTCAGCAACCCATTTAAAACATCACGAGGGGATTCATCAGTGCACATACAACGATTACCAACGACCTCAATTTTCAGAGAAACATAAATCAGCACAACTAAAAAGGATGATCACAAGATAAATCATAAACAACGATCACAACCCCTTCCCCTTCTTTCTTTAGAACTTCATTTATTATCTTCATTAAGGTTTGGTTCAACCAATTCCATAGGAACAAAATAACGCCCACCCCGCATGATACACAAAAGTGAGAGACGAGAGAAATTCCCTACTTGCTGATAGACGACCAACGCTTAGGTCAGGGGAGAGGCGGAACTTCACGGATAACGACGCGGCGCGCCCGATGCACCAGAAGAGCCACGATCGAGGAAGGGAGAAACCACGGCCTAACCCTTAATTTATAAGAGCTGGGGGCGGTTGAGATAAAAACGCTGAATCGCGTAAGACGTGGAAGTCGTGGGTTGACCACGCGGCTTGACTCGTCATTAAATGTGCTGGGTGGTTTAAGCCGACTCAAGAGTTGATTCAGTATTTAATTAAAACTTTTGTGCACGTTTCGGGTCTTTAAGACATTTTTTTAAATGAGGCAGAATAGGGTTTGAAACCCTATTTGCGAAAAAGGAGCGTTACTGGAACAACTTGGCAAGGCCGGGTGACGTCGGCCGGTTCCGCCGATCGGTCACACCGATCAGTCTCACCGATCGGTCTCACCGGTCGGTCTCACCGGTCGGTCTCACCGATAGGTCGCACCGATCGGTCGCACCGATCGGCCTAACCGATCCGTACCCCTTAAGGATCTGAATTTTGGCAAAGGAAGGGACCAAGGGGGGTCTGGGTCATCACAATTGGACTGGTCCACAAAGAGATATAATCTCAATAGTAAAAGTGTCCAGATCTGTACACAGTTTTCAAGGCCCGATTTTGAAATATATTTGATCCTCCAAATGTATGATTGATCTTTGACTCCATAAATATTAAATGGAACCCATGATATATGGAAACTTAAAAAAATTAATTCCACAATTTAACTCATTTTACAAGAAGTTATGGTCAAAATATAGAATATAAATAAAATAATTAAATCCCAAAATTAGTCCATTTAGAAATTATGCTCTAAATTCATCTAAAAACTAACAATGTGACAATTTCCATAAAATTAAACTATGGTGGGATTTAAAACATTGAATTAGAATATAAAATATGTGAAAATGTTTCCATCATCAATCCTCTACACTTAACCATTGCAATCCCATAAAAACTAACAATGTGACAATTTTCTATAAAATAAAACTATGGTGCGATTTAAAACATTGAATTAGAGTATAAAATATGTGGAAATGTTGTCTTCATCAATCCCCTACACTTAACCAGTACACTCCCATGCAATCATCATATATTCAAATCATAATCCACACAACAATCAACCATCAGAAAACATCAATGATCATATTTCAAAGTAGAATTTATTCATGTATCCTCTATGAAAAACAATTGACTCTCATTTTCATTCCTCAAATTTCAATTTCTCCATCCTCATAAATCTATCCATCGCTCAATCTAAACCTACCTCACATTGAATTTTATGTCACTCTTCCCTCCAGAGAAATAAAATCTGGAGTTATCCTCGTACTTAGAAATTGCATGTATCACCACATGATTGTGACAATTCTTGTTTCTCTACAACATTAAATATGAAAATATTTTCAATCATGAGGTTTTTTCTAAGTGAATTATGTGGCATAGGGTTGGTGAGAAAATTATTGAATATTTATGGTCGAAAAGAAGAGGTTTTGACTCTTAAGTACAATACATGAACATTCAAGTGAAAACACATGATATAACTCACTTAAATACCATATAAAGTGTGACAAAAACAAAAAAACACATTTTATGACATGGTAGATGAGCTAATTAGTGATTAAAATTAATGATATCTTCCAAATTCTCCCCCTTTTTTCTCATTTTTTTAAATCTCTAGAAAAGCACACATTTATTTTCTTTGTGTTTTTTTCTTGGAGAATGAGCTAGAAAGTGAATAAAATGAACGTATGACAATCAGGAAATTTATTTGATAACTAAAAATGAGTTATAAAAGAAGGTAAAATGAAATATTCAAGCTCGTATCCACTTTTTTTATGATTTTGTTTTCACTTTTTTAGAGGAGAACCAGATGAATGAAATAAAGAAAAATGAAATGATGAATAAATCCAAATTATTTCATTATTCACTGCCCATAATATTGACACAAACCTTATACCACCAACAAGTGAAACCCATCCCAAAATAAAAACACACATGAAAGGCCCTTACCCACACTCAAACTTGAAATAACCATGAAAATTTACCAAGAGTGCGGGTAGGTAAGGAAAAAACATATTTTAATGTGGCTTAAACCTATAATGAAATTCATAGAATCTAATATATAATGAATTAACGATGTAAGGGTGGGAATAAATATAAAAATATGGGTATCCAAATACATGCCTCAATCATATCAAAAATATTACATGAAATCCCAAGCATCGAAATAGAAAAATCACAAATTAGTGCTCTCACACAAAATAAATGTTTCCCTTAAGAATGTGTGGGTATTAGAAAAAATATTTCAATGTGGTTCAGAATACCACACAAGATTGGAAAAATTATTTGAGTCAATGTTTTATGGTCATGGATTTCAAAAATTGTCCAAACCCATAAAAATTCTTGAAAATCCAATTCAAGGAGAAAGTTTTCACATCAAATGTAACAACCAAATATTATTGTATATAGAAATTAAATTTCTTTTGAGTAATAATTAATACATGACACAAACAAGATCCCAATGGATATATTAGTTTAGTGTCTTTGGATACATGAACCATATTTTTCTAATCATGGTTAATGATCTTCAACATCCCCAATAAAGATTTCCCCTTTGGTTTCCTACCTAAAACCATTCTTTATATCCTGGGGAAAAGAAAAAATAAAAAGGGTGAGCTCAAATGATCAATAAGGTTATACATAGGGAACATAAAAGTAACCATAAACATTTGAATGTAAATAAACATGAATATAAAATTTCAACATCAAAATCATGAGCAATGACATATGTCTTGGCAGTATGTAAGCCATAGATAATAAAAGATATTAACCATGATAGAATAACATTGGAATAAAACATGTAATTATGAAAAACTAATATGCACACAATATGATTTCCATAGTTGCCAAGACATTGCTACCAAGACCATCATAGTGGACAAATTCCATTACTGAACCAGGTTTACTTGTCATTCCAGCCATGTATTACTAAACCAGATTTACTTATCATACCATCCATGCCTATCTCATGAGATATAAATCTTTACCTGATGCATTGGAGGTATATATATGTCCCACACATCTCATAATGAAATTATTCTTACATGTTCCACAAAAACATAAATCATTCATCATAGTATAACCCATGGAATAAAATGGGTTTCTTAAAAATAATTCTACCAAAATCAATATAAAATAAATGGATTTCATAAAATTAAATATATCATAAACACAACAAAATAAAAGTAATAACAGGGAAAGAAACACAACCCTATGTCATCATAAATGGAAAATAATTTTGATAAAACACTTGAAATTAATTCTTGAGGAAAATATAATTTCTTTTTCAAAAACGTTTTCTTTTCTCAAAATGTCATTCAATTTGAAAAGAAAAGAATTCATTTGAAAATACCATTGTAAAATTTTATAGGCAGATTCATGAAAATAAGGCTTTATGTAAACGAAAAAACTCATTCATGACATATAAGTTAAGAAAACATTTTCCTCATAATTTTTTAAAAAAAGTCAAAAAGTACCTCGTATGGTAAACAAAAGAAAGATTCCTTCCATACCATGTAGTAAAAGTAAAAAAGGGGTAAAAATGAATTTATATATAGAATTATATTAAACATTTAATGAATTTTTTTAGAAAACATGGACATGGATGCTAAATAAATCCCCAGTAAATACTTACATATAAGATATCTTAGATAAAAATGAGATTGCAAAATTATCCTTTTCCTTAGGTCTAATTTTTCCATATGCGTCTGAAACTCCTGTATAGTGGGTTTAAACATTTTATTTACTCATAACAGAACCATAATAACATTTATAATATCCTATATATTTTACTTATGAATTTATATTAACTGTTCATTTGTCAATTCCATGTTAAAGCAATGTTTTGGGTAATAATCGTTTTATTTATCATATGTGTTTGGACTTGTTATTCATGATATTATTACTTAGATCACGATTTACTTAATTAAAAAATGTAAAAAATTATTTATATATCATATATTATCATTATATATATATATATATACAATACATAGTTAAATGAAATGGAAAACACCGTTCATGGAGACGGTAGGCCGTACGTACGCCTGAACGCTGTTTTCATTTCCTTATTGAATTGAATGGAAGTAATAAAATGACACATATATATACATAAATACAATATAATTATTATTTTATATATTTTATTATTATTTATTATATATACATTATAATCATTCTTTAATGCTTAACATGAAGAATGAATCTCATCGCGTCGTGGAGACTGTAAGTCGCACGTACGCACAAGTGACGATATCATTCCCATAATTATTGAATGGTATTAAATTATATGGTGTATAATATTTAAGAATTAGTATCATATTATAATAATCATATATAGTTATTATTTCCACAATTATACCCATCCATGTAATGTGGTGGTGACAAACAGATTACACCACGACATAGAGATGGTAAGCCATACATACACATGTGCGATGATTTCATTTTTTGTATGATGGATAAAAGGTGAAATACGTTTTTTTAATATTTATAATAACATATCAGTATATTATTGATATAGATTATATTAATTTATAATTAAACAACTAAATAATAGGATGTATAATAATAAATAATTTTGAAAGAATAAGTAGAAGAGATTATCTATTCCTCAAAGCGCCTCCTTTAAATTTTCTCTTAGATAACTAGAGATGGTAATTTTAGAATATTAGAACCTCTAGAATGTTACCAGGAAAGTTGAGAAGAAAAATGTATAGGTTTTGGCCGATCTTTAAGGCTCTAAATACAATGAAGAAGAGATGGAGGATGTTCCCTTTTATAATGGAGGAGAGGGGAACTTTAAGAAAGTCATAAAATAATAATTTATTATAAATTAAATTTCGATTTAAAATGGTTAAAAACATATTTAATTATAATATAAGATGATTTTTATTCAAATACCCACAATCCAAAATATTTAGACTAGGTTTGAATATTTTTTTAACTTTATCTTTTTGGTTTAACCCTTATTTTACCCTTTTTAATCTTACCACAACATAATGTTAATTACACATTTTTGGTTAATGTAATTACCATATCTGATCAAACGACCCAAATATGTTATTTATGGCATATTTGGACTTATATTAACCATTTTTACAAATACTATAAATTTAATAATTTAATATAAATTAATTAACTATTTTATGTTTTAAGATATGAATTATGTCAATTTTGGATACTATACATACTTGTTTTTTATTAAAAATTCATAAAACCTTATTACTTAGAAAAAATCATTAAATCATCTCTAATATGTCAATATCATCCAGAAAATTCTGGTATGGAATCAAAATGTTAAAATTAAATTTATTTTAATATTTATAATTTCATTTATTTGAATCTTTCATTCATGAGGTAATGACTGCAACACAATTATGTCATAAATAAATATATTTATATAATGTCTAAAAATTATAAATAAAATACCATGATGTAGGAAATATTATTATCTTTATAATTATTATTTATAGATATAGAGATCGGTTATATAAACCTGTATTAACATTTATTTATTAAATGATATATGTTTAGATTATAATTATCTTTACATAAATTAATTATTATAAAATATCATTTTCACATCCATGTGAATCCATGGGGTCCCAAAATAAACCCAAGGATGAAAATGGTCATAAGTATCTCATCCAATAGAATTAGAAAATTTTTAGGGTATTTTAATATTATTATAATATTTTTTTACCTTTATTTACCACATTTACCCTTTAACCATGGTAAATAAAATAATTTCTGTGGTAAGTATTCATAATGTCTAAAAATAAAAGGTACTTATTTAAAAAAAATTTACCTCTTGATTACAAATATGGAATCCATTTTTCCTAGTTCAAAACACATAATTTGTAGTAATTAATTTAAAATGAATTCTCACTGTCAAAACCAAAAAGCTGGTTTTTAAGATGTAATAAAAATCAAAAGATTGACATCTATTTATGTCCAATTTGAAAGTGAATTTACTTCCAATTTAAAAAAATTGATTAATTGATAAAAATATAATCTAATTTTACTTTAAAACCAAATAAAATTACAATCTAACTATATAAATAAATTATATTAAAAAATAGTTTTGAATTAAAATACAGTATTTATCCCTATTCATAAAAATACGAATTTTATCAAAAAAATACCAGAATTTCATCCAAATAAAATTTTTATGTTCTTATTCTAAATAAGAAATTTAGTTTTTGAAATTGAACATATAAAAGTGACAAAAGGTAGAATTAAAATGAGTGTGCACTTAAAAGGAGGCAAAACTGCATTTAAAAAAAACTTCTTTTATCCGAAAAAATGATTTTATTCCCATATCATGTTCTAGAGAATGTGTAAGATTAATTCTAATGCTATATAAAATTCAAAATTTGGATAATAATATTCATAGCTTCTAGGTTATATCCCATTAAATAATGATATTATAATAATATATCGTTGTTTAGTGAAACTTGGCATCACTTACAATGCAAGCTATCGAGGAAGGTCTCTATTACGTGTAACACAAGCCAAGTCACTTTTGTGTGTAGTGAAAGATTCCTTTGGTGTTATGTATAAAATAATCCAAACATAGTTTATCTTTATATTGAAAAAAATCTATACTCAGCGTTGAGTTCTATCAAAAGAACTTGAAATTGTGTACTACACAAGCCAAGAATAGTGTTGCATATACTACAAGCTAATACGGTGTTGTGTATAGAGAAAGATAATCTTGGTGTATTATAAAACACAAGACATCAAATAAATTAAAACAAATATATCTCATAAAATATTAGAGTGTTATATTCTACCCCCCTTAAAATGAATTTCGCCCTCAAAATTCATCGGGGTTATAAAAAGATTACTACATGAAAGTTTCATTGATGAAAACCTACATTGAAAAAAGGGATAATAAAACTTCATTTTATAACGAAATGTTAGAAAAATAATGGTTACCCAATGCAACTATTCACTAGGTTTTCAGATATGAGAACATAGGATGGAAGTGAAAACATGGATATAAAAAAGAAATATAACCATCATGTTCTGATTGATAGTGATAGAGAATAAGATTAGAGAAAGTTAACTACCAAAAATCCATAAATCTATGATGATTTAAGGGAAAATCTGATTAATCAGATAAAAAGGTACTAGGATAACATTTTTGGGTTTTCAAGATCATTTTCCAAAAGTTGAATATTTTTCGTGAGAATAAATACTTACTTGATTTTGGTACAATCTCACCATTGTTCATGCCTTGAAAAATTTCCACTTTATCTTTTATAATGTTGAATTTTTCATTCCTGAAGTGTTACCAGATCATGAAATAGAATGATAGGTCATTCTATCTGTGTCGATCACAAAATCGTTATCATAAGTTATCAAATATATATAAGTCCACATATGTTGAGATTAATCCTATATGGTTCAAAACATTTACTTATACTTCATCTATCATACCACTTAAATAAAATAAAACTATTTTATACTAACCAGGGACTTCCGGTAGGCCAGTGGTAGGCGATAAATCCCTTAGCACATTAGTTGTAGGTTCGATTCCCACAGCCTTGTCCGATGCGATGGGTTTTCACCCATCCTGTGGGTTGTCCTTTTTCTAAAACTATACTATTATAAAATTCCAGAAAAAAAAGTTTTAGCCCTAAATATTACTATCTGATTTCCAACTTAATCGATTCCATCCTTTAGGCTTATCCAAAATATTTCTATCCAAACTCACAGTACAAAAAAATAACTTCAAGAAATGTCATATAGCAAGCAGGTGGATACCCTCATTTATCCCCCATATATTATAAGATATATCTTATTGGACACATTCCAAATATTTGAATGGATTCATAATGTATTCCATTAAGTCATGTTAATAACCTAAATTACCACATAAACTTATTGACAACATGCATGTTTTCTTATTCCAAAACTTATTGGATATATTCCTTAAGTCTTGAGAAGTTGTATACTTCAAACGTGACAGCATAACCCCCATGTAAACAAATCCTTAAATTGTTCCAAGGCACATAATATCATCCAACATATCTTTATACAAATATTAACATCTCAACATCATGCTCATATTATGGTTTATCCTTCCCTTAATCGCATTTTTTATCCATTCTAACTATTCAACATATTCTTGAAAATCCTTTGCGAAAAAAATAAACTGATAATTTATATAATTCACCATTAATCATTCATGGATTAAAATACATAAAAAATCCAATCCTTCCACGTTAATGGTAGGTATGTAATATTTTCTTCCTTATCATTGAAGTAGATTCTTATATATGGGCATTGAGTTGGGTAATGCCCGTTTTTTCCACAAATAAGACATTGAAGACTATAACAATTTGTCACTATACAACCCTTTTCCCATAGAGAAAACATCTTCCTCTCCATTTGAGGTATTCCTCAAGGTTCTTCTTCCCTTATTCTTGACATGTAGGAAGGTGAATCTTTCTTCCTCTATGCTTCAAAAATATCATCTTCCTCTTATTCGATGTGTTTGGAGTTTAACCAAATCTCACATTGTTAATCATATATTGTGGTAGCTGAGTTGACATAATCACAATATCATTATCTCCTATTGTAATCCAATTTATTTTCTGGTAATCAATATATTGTCCATCAGACTCAATTTTAATCCAATTCCTTTGAGTGTCCTCCATTAAGTAAAATAAAAAAGAATGGGGTGAGAAACAAATATAATAGAAGAAAACAACATAATAAAGGGGGAGTACATTAAATCTTTAACATCTTAGGTTTAATACTAGGCTATTCACGATCATTACCATAATTCTAGGATAGTAACCTATAATTATTGTTATCCATAAGGTTATCCCTAGACGTATCCTTAGAAATATATTTAGGAATCTCAATAAGGATTTCGCATCCTAGTTTCAAAAGGTTAATTAAACCTTCAATCAGATACCAAATGTAACGAACCAAGATTGAGGAACATGGATATTACATTTCCTTTTCTAAATTCTTAATACATGACACAAATATACTCCCAAAGGACGTATTAGCTTAGTGTCTTTGGAAACTCAGAACATAATCTTTAATCATGGGGAAAGATCTTCAACATCTCCCATAAAGATATTCACCCTTTTTCCTATATAAAACCATTATTTATATCATGGGTAAAAGAAAACATAAAAATAGTGAGGTAAAATGCTCATTAAGGGTAAACATGGAGAACATAAAACTAACCATAAACATTTGAACATAAAAAAACATGAATATATTGTTTAAATATCAAAATCTTGAGAAATGACACAACTCTTGTATGTACATAAAGAATTGGTCAAAAAAGAACATTAACCATGATATTAAAACTTTGAAATAAAACATAAAATTGTGGAAAAACTATTATGCACATAATATTATTTCCATAGTAGCCAATACATTGCTTCTAAGACCATCATAGTGGAAAAAGTCCATTACTAAACCGAGTTTACTTGTCGTTCCAGCCATGTATTACTGAACCATATTTACTTGTCATTACAACCATATCTATATCATGAGATATAAATATTTACCCAATTAATTGGTGGGAGATATTGGTCCCAACCAACTCATAATAAAATCATTCTTACATGTTTCACAAAATCATAAATCATTCATCATATCATAACTCATGAAATAAAATGGGTTGCTTAAAACTAATTCCATCAAAATCCATATAAATTAAATGGATTTAATAAAATTAAATCCATCATCAACACAATAAAATAAAATTAATAATATATATATAAACATAAGCTTATTTAATCTTATATGGAAAATAATTTTGATAAAACACTAAAACTTAATTCTTGATGAAAATATCCTTTTTTTTTCAAAAACATTTTCTTTTCTCAAAATGTCATGAAATTTTAAAAGAAAAGAATTTAGATGAAAATACACCTATAAAATTGTATAGGAATTTTTATGTAAATATGTAATTTTGAATATTTAAAAACTCATTCATTCCATATAAGTTAAAAAAATTATTTCCTCATACTTTTTTTAGAATAGTCAAAAAGTACATCGTATGGTAAAAAAAAGAATGATTCCTTATATACCACGTAGTCAAAGTTAAAAGGGGGATAAAATGACTTTATATATAGAATAATATTAAAATATTTATGAATTTTTTTAGAAAACATGGACATGGTTGATAAAAATATCCCCAATAAATACTTATGTATAACCAATCTCGGATAAAAATGAGACTGGAAAATTATCCCTTACCATAGGTCTAATTTCATCCATATGTGTTCGGAACTCTTGTATAGTGGGTTTAAACATATTATTAACTTTTAATAGAACCATAATAATATTTATGATATCATATATGTTTTACTTATAAATTTATAGTACCCGTTCATTTGTCAATTCCATGTTAAAGCAACGTTTTGGGTAATAATCGTTTTATTTATCGTACATGTTTGGACTTGTTATTCTTGATATTATTTCGTAGATCATGATTTTTGTACATCTAGAATGAAAAACATTATTTATATATCTTATATATTCAGTATATATATATATATAATAGATAGATAAATGAAATGGAAGGCACTATTCATAGAGATGGTAGGTCATACGTATGCATGAACGCTATTTTCATTTCCTTATTGAATTCAATGGAAGTAAGAAAATGACACATATATATACATAGATCCAGTATAATTATTATGTCATATATCTCATGATTATTTATTATATATAATTTATAATCATTCTTTAATGCTTAACTTGGATAATGAATCTCATCACGTCGTGGAGACGGTAAGCCGTACGTACGTATAAGTGACGATATCATTACCATAATTGTTGAATGGTATTGAATTGGATATTTTATAATATATAATAATTAGTATAATGTTATAATAATAACATATAGTAATTATTTCAATCATTATACCCATCCAAGTAAGGTGGTATTGAAAAACATATTACACCTCGACATGAAGATGGTAAGCTGTACGTATGAACGTGCAATGATTTTATTTTTTGTATAGTGGATAGAAGGTGAATTAGGGTTTTTTATTTTTTATAATAAAATATCAGTTTATTAGTGATACTGATGTTATTACTTTATAATGAAACAACTAAAGAATAGGAAGTAGAAGAAGAATGATATTTTAAAGAATCAGTAGAAGAGATAACCTCTTCTTCGACGTGTTTCCTTTAAATTCCTTCTTAGGGCACTAGAGTTGGTATTTTGAGATGAAAGACAACTATATAATGTAACTAGGGAATTTTAGAAGAGAAATGGTCACCATTTGACCAAGATAGAAGGATCAAAATAAAGTTAATTGGAGAGGGAGGAGGTTCCCTTTTATAAGAGAGGAGAGGTGCACTTTAGGAAAGTCTTAAAATATTAATTTAAAAAAAATTAAATTTCGATTTAAAATTCTCCAAACATAATTTAATTATATGATAAGATTATGTTGTTTCTAATACCCAACAACAAATAATTTTTATAAAAGTTTTGAATATTGTTTTATCCTTATTGTTATGGTTTAACCCTTATTTATCCTTTTTTATATTATTGTGATATCATGTTATTTACACATTGTGGGTTAATGTAAATACCATATCAGGTCAAACAACCCAAAAAAAGTAATTTATGAAATATTTGGATTAATATTAAAAAAATTTATTAATATAATATTTTTAAGAAATTAATATCATTTGAAAAACTATTTTATGTTTTAATTTATGAATTATGTCAATTTTGGATACTATTCATACTAGACTTTTTTAAAACATTCATAAAAATTTATTACTTAAAAAGGCATTAAAGCATCCCTAATATATCAATATAGCACATAATTTTTTTTATTGAATATAAATTTTAAAATTAAATTTTTTTTAATATTCATAAATAAATTTATTTGAATCTTTCATTAATGAGGTAATCACTATATCATTATTATGTCATGATTAAATTTATTTATCTAATGTCTAAAAATTATAAATAAAATAGCATGATGTAGGAAAACGTTTTTTATTCTTAATGACTATTTATATACATAGATTTCATTTATATTACCCTATATTAAAATTGATTTAGTAATAGATATATTATAATACTATAATTATCTTTACATTAAATTAATTAATATAAAATTTCATTTTCATATCCAAGTGAATTTGTGGGGTCCCAAAATAGACCCAAATATTCCAATGGTCAGAAATATCGCATCCTATAGTATTAGAACATATTTTAGGTGATTTTAATATTCTTATAATATTCTTTACCCTTATTTACAAGATTTACCCTTTAACCATGGTAAATAAAATAATTACTGATGTTACTATTCATAATGACTAAAAATAAAAGTTACCTATTTTCAAAATTTGTACCTTATGAATCAAAATATGGAATCCATTTTTCCAAATTCAAAATACATATTTTGTAGTAATTAATTTAAAATTAATTCATGTTGTCAAAACCAAAAAGTGGGGTTTTAACAAGTAACAACTATCAAAATATTGACATTAGTTTATATCCAATTTCAAAGTAAAATTACTTACAATGACCAAAATTGGATTAAATTATAAGAATATAATATAATGGTACTTTAGAACCAATTAAAAGTACAATTTAACTACATAAATAAATTATATTAAAAATCAGTTTTGAATTAAAATACAATATTTTTCACTATTCATAAAAATATGAATTTCTTCAAAAAATACCAAAATTTCATCCAAAGTAAATGTTGATGTTCCTATTCGAAATAAGAAATTTTTTTTCAATTTAACATATAAAAGTGACAAAAACTAGATATAAAATGAGTGCTCCATCAAAAATAGGTAAACCTGCATTATTTAAAAAATACTTATTTTATTTGAAAAAATGATTTTGTTCTCATATGATGTTCTAAAAAATGTGTAAGATGAATGATAATTTTATATAAAATTAAAAATGTGGTGAATAATATTCATAAAATCTAGTTTATATCTAAATAGATAATAATATTTTAATAATATATCGTTTTTTAGTGAATGTCAGTATCGTGTATAACACAAGATATCGAGCAAGGTCGCTCCTGCCTGTAAAACAATCCACATCAGTGTTGCGTTTAATGAAAAATTCCTTTTTTGTTGTCTATAAAATTATCCAAACTTAGTTCCTTTTTACATTGAACAAAATCTATACTCAGTGTTAAGTTCTATCAAAAGAACTGGAAATTGTGTGCAACACAAGCCAAGAATAGTGTTGCATATACTGCAAGCTAATACGGTGTTGCATATTGCGCAAGATAATCTTGGCGTAGCATACAACAAAATTCATCAAAGAAATTAAAAATAATTTATTTAATAAAATCATGGATAATTACATCAACAATCATTTAAAATCCATTTTTTCAAAAATCATTTCAATTTTCTTTAAATCAATTGATGTGTAAAAAATGATCAAAATTTAAAATGAAGATCAATAATCCAAAAAAGAAGAAAAATAAAAAATAAAAAGAGAAAATTTAAAACTATTAAGGTTGATGCTCCCCCCACAAATATATTTATCTACCCCTCATTTTAGCATAATAAAAATTAATTCAAGGGCAGAAAAAAGGAAATGAAAGATACAACCTCACATTACTTTCCAGTGGAAACTTTGAGATAAACTCTTATCAACTTACACTTATTCCTGGAAAACAATAAAAATGTATAAGAAAAATTAATTTTAAGAAAGTGGTATGAAAAAAAGGATAGAACATGGTTTCGACCACATGTGGGTGATAAGAGCTTCATACCCCTAATCAGGATGTTACAACAGTTTAATTCAAATCAGATGGTGGGTGTGGTTTCATTGAGATAAACCACATCATGTGACTTTTCTTAGTGTTCATGAGTAGACACCAATAATAGAGAACCTCAAAGTAGTTAAGATAATTCCCAACCCCAATGAACAAATAATGGAATAAATTAATGTTTTGTGTGGGATGGAAAAGAAGACAGGGGTACTCTCTAATGACTTTCATGATGTACTCCTCCTTATGGTATACAATTTGTTACAGAGGAGGTAGTATAACCACATGATTCTCTATATGTTCTAATTATTTGACCACCACTACATGGGTGTTTCATTCCTTAACATATAAGGTATCCTCCATTTTTTCTCTATCAATAATTTTAGTAAAGGAAAAGTCTACAACATTTAGATCGAATAAGATTAAAACATGAAAAATCAATAATGAAATATCCCCTTTCAAGTAAGTTATCATGGAAATTGATCTCTTAGATCAAGGCCATTGGAAACTCCATCTCAAAAGGTATATCATCTGTATCATCTTCCAAATCATGAAAGAGTTTGAATGGTGACAATTTTTCATTATCAAATATGGGAGAATCACATACGTTTTCAACTTCTACAAAATCGAGCCAATATTCATCCAATACACCTTGATCTCCCACATGTGAATCAGCTATAAAGTCTTCTTCTTAAACCTCATGTGGAAATGATATGTATATCATTTAGTCTAATTTCTTCATAATTTCATCCTTACATGGCTCTTCAATTGAGAATGTTGGAAAAATAAACATTTATTTTCTCTTTTTCTTTAGCCTCTTTTTGAGCTTCCAATTCCTTCAAAAAAGATGAAATAAATGTCATTTGATTTCTCAACTTTTCTATCATTTTTGCATTCTCATCTAACTGACTTGTCAGTGATACTTGTCTTATAACATAAAAAAATATTTTTATCATGAAAATAATATTAAAAATTATCTTGAAATTTCGTCATTAAAACAAGTAAATAATGATATACAATGAAGTTCAATTTTTTGGGTTTTTAAATTTTTTGATTATTTTTGTTTTTTTGAAAAAATAGCCTGCATAAGTTCTTGGGCACAATGTAAATGGAGCCAAAATAATTATAAGGATATTTCTCAGATACCCCACTAATAAATTTTTATTACCTAAGAGAGTACCATAGTGTCACAACCTAAGGTCGATCTTGAGGAGGTCGTTCACAACATGCCAAATTTCTATTCTCGCTATTTATAACATAAGTAATATAAAACTAATTATATACTAATATAAATGGGGTTTGATTCTCAAAATAAATAAAATATAATATATATTAATAATAAAATTAAAAACAAAAAGGAAATAAAGAAGACACAAATCAGTTAGTGAAGATTCATTGTCGTTCGTGGGATATTGTGGTGATAAAATCATTGTTCTTTAAAAATATTTATTATCAATACTATAATCAATGTTGAGATCAATCCTATCGATAAAAAACATCCCATGAATTGTTATTATCCTTCATTGACCCTTCACATGAAAGATAATACTCACTCACATCATCACCACAATGCTACTCCACCCTGGATACAACGTTATAATGATAGGGAGGAAAGTATTGAAGCGGGAAGAAGAACTCAATAGAAATGAAAGTGGGGTGAAACCTTCACCAAACCAATTTCAGTACTATTTATGTTTTTAGAATAAAATAAAAAAATTAATCACAACGAACTCAAGAACCTCCACTCTCCCAAACAACAATGAGAGTTAGTTCTCCACTTGCATGGAGATTAGAAGGATCATTGTGGGGGAACACAAAATATAAAATGAAAGAGAAGAGAAATGCATTGAAGAATAAGTAATACTAAGATAAAATATAAATAAAAAAACTATTATAGATACCAAATATTACCATCCCACCATGAAATGGCTATTTTGTAAGAGGTATAAGATATGAAAATTTATAGAGAAAAAGGGGGAGAAAATTTGGATCACAATCTGTCCTCCTCATTGATTTGATCTTTATCCTCAATAATGGTCAAATCATGGAGTGCTTCCTCCATAAAGGTTGTTCTAGTTTTTTTTCTCTCATCCAAACTCTAAATTGAAACTTTAATGGAGATGTGTTTAGGTAGTCATTATTATTTTAGTTCGAAACATTTAATCTGGTCTATTAACTTTTCATATTCAACTTTTTCAACTTCCCACGCCATTATGACCTTTAATAAAGCTAAATAACGCATGGAAAAATTTATTAATGTTTATCACCAGCTTCTTGTATATCTCTATGATGAATTTTATCTTCATTAGACTAGTCCACAAAGAGATATAATCTCAATTGTAAAAGTGTCCAGATTTGTACACAATATCCGAGCCATGATTTGTGAACAAGATTTGAGCCTTCAAATGAATGAGTGAGCATTGAATCTTGAAGAATGAAACGGGACCCATGACTTATGAAAACCTAAAAAAAGTAATTTCACAATTTAATTAAATTTATAAGATTTTATGTCCTATATAGAGAATATAAATAAAACAATTAAATCCCAAAATTAAGCCATTTAAGAATTATTATCTAAATTCATCTAAAAACTAACAATGTGACAATTTACCATAAAATATCACTATGGTGGGGTTTAAAAAATTGAATTACATTATAAAATATGTTAAAATGTTGTCTTTATGAGGTATAATACATAAGGTATGGGATATGTTGACTCTATGAAGATACTCAGTTACTATCTCAAGATACCGATGCAGATGAAGAGATGAAGTGAGACATAAGATGTATGATATGTTATAGTTTCATAGGAGTTTCTGGGCATGATAATTTATTGGAGAGATATGGATTAGGATGCATGATGGTGTGTTATAGTATCATACTAGTGGGGAAGAGTTAGAAATATACCTTCATCTCGATATTATTTTGGACATTAAATTATTAAGTGTATGTGATATTTGGCGAGGGATCCATAGTAAGGTTGGGAACATTTCATACCTGATTAGGTGATGAGTTATATCAAATTTTTTATTCATATGGATTTAGTATGGTTTATTTATCTTTTTTATGAGAGGCTTAAGGGAGGATCCTACCAATTATGCCTGTTATGATAACCCTATGTAAATATAACCTATTTTTCTCAAGATCACAAGACCTGGTTAGTGATCAGACTAGACATTAATAACTAATGAAGTTATTCAAGAGCTATTTGGGCTTTAGGGTCAATTCTAAGGATTTTTGTATTGATACATATTATATCTTTGGAACTATTCAGTTTGTATAAAATTACATGAATGTATTGTGATATATTACCTTTATTATGAGATGGATTTATTTAGCGATTCTATCTTATCTATTATTCATAACATTAATTTTAAAGGGTAATACCTCATATTCTTGTGTATGATAAACCCTTAGTGCTTGTCTCCAACCCATGGCCTATTGGAGGTGACCTTCTAGAATTATTATCTCCATTCACTCATTTTCGGCCTAGGAGGGGTACATTTGGGTGGAGGGGTTGGAAAAATTTATACTTCATATTTAAAAGCTAAATGTATACATTTTATAATTTTAATTTTTTGAAATGAACTTAATTTTAAAATTAATCATGTCAATATTACCTTAATGAGAATTTCCATGAATTTTTTGAAATAATTTATTTTTAGGTGAATAGTTAAAAATAATGTTTTGCTAAAATCGTATCATTTATGGATATATCAAAATAAAATTATAACATAAAAACATATAATTTTTTTGTAATAAAAAATTCATTTAATGTGTAAAACTATATATTTCAAAATACAGTTAAGAATTTTGAAAATCCACGATTAACATCTTAAGTAATAATATCCAATAAAAATTGTTTTTGGTATTTTCTGTTAATAAAATAATATTTTAGTAAACTATTTCTTTGGGTTGATTTATATAAGTTGTATTTTTTAATATTATTTATCTCTTTAAAATCAAAGACATTAATAATTTTATCCTATAAATAAATTTTAAGCATAAAATAAACTTCATTGAAAAATGGATTTTTATTCATTATATGTAATAATGCTAATATTAATTTTCAAGACACACAAAAAATTAAATATTAACAAACATATTTCATATCTTTAATCATTTGGTACAAATAATTTTATAAGATATATTCTATTGTTTTCTATTAAAATTAAATTACATTGGTAATAATTAGTTACAATGTTAAAAAATGGTAAAAGTGAAAATTCTAGGTATAAAGGACATAACAAATGATAATAAAATGATTTAAAAATGAATAGTTGAGGTATCCTTTAAATTATGTCATCCTAAAATCCATTATTATCTAATTTTTAGTCTTGATTACATGCAAAACGTGTGTTATCTTTATATAAATTTGAAATATTTACTGAAATTCCATTCTAACCACTTATAAAAAGGGACTCTCACCACCCCTTCCAGAGCACTTGAAAATATCATTTTCCTCTAAAAATGTACCATTTTTTCCTTTATTTATAATACTATTAATTTTACTTGAGCCTCTTCCCACATGATATTATCCCATGACCTCCATTTCGAAGGAATCCTCTAAGGGAAAGGCCAAGTCCTTAACATGAGTAAATTTTCCCCAAATTCTTTTATATTCATTATTAATTTTAAAATTAAAATTTTAAAATTAATATATAGTGAAAAAAATATTATTTTTATAATGAATGTTATTATTCTAAAATAATAACAATTAAATTCATTTTCACTCTTATATTAAGAAAAATCAAACTGTCATTCATGTATTGTGCGGACTACCACCTCCACGATGTGAAATATTTCATTTTTCACCACCGAATATCTTAACTAGTTATAAGGACTAAAGAAAATAAAAAATTTTAAATAAAGTATTATTATTAACAAAAAATTATAATACTCATTTTTCCTTTCATTCCTTAAGAAATGAGAATGTTAACCATGGATTGTGTGGACTACCACCTCTATAAATAAAAAAATCTCATTTTTGATCTAGTTTGTTTATAATTTATTAAAATATGATTCCAAACCATAAATTTATCACTATTATATCATTATTATTTTATATTAATTATATTTTTTAAAATAAACCACTATCAAAATCTTTGTCTTTCGTTAATTATGGTATGATCGGGTTTGGGTCAATCTAGCCACCTACATGAACCATGATGCAAAATAATATCATGGATGTGTATTAGAATTTTATTTTTAATAATATATAATATAAATAAGAAAATAAATATTTTATTTTGGTTTTATAATGGTAAAATCAATATTAAAACCATTAATTAAGATAACAATGTTCGTTCATTAAAAATCACGGAAACATTCTCATCAATGTTTTCATCTTCAAGGGTTATAATAAAAAATCTAGTAGAGAAACAAGGTAAGAGTTGTGAAATAAGTGATTAATATTTTTATGTTTTTTATACACGATCTTACTGTGCATTCGATTAAGCAGGGAAACAAGGTAAGAGTTGTTTTGTCAAAATTTATCCCAGCAACCATATTTTCTATTATAAAACATATTTTTATTAGAATGATGTATACAATACATAATTAATATATTTTACCATATTAATTGAATTAATTTGTGTTTATAATCTAGATCATATTTTTCTTTAAATTTATTTGTATTCAAAATATACCAATATTATAAGGGGTTTTTGTTAACTCACATCCCATATTAGAGTTATAACGCTTCTTATTAAACTTCTATCTTCTATGAATGGTTTATTCCACCTTAAGAGATTATTTTATTATTATTAATCTTACTATATAGTACAAAATTACCATTTAATTCTTATATTTTTCCTCAATAAATAATTTATTCCCAAAAAGAATATCATATTTGAGAATAATTCACATCCTCTTTAATGAAATTTTCCCATCCTTGTCTATGTTTTAATTTCCTACCAATGTTTTCATTTATAATTAAAAACCTAATTTTAAGTTATATCATTCGAAATCTATATTTACTTCTATTATTTTAAAAAATTATGGTTTGATACTCTTTTTATGATATGGTTTTTCAACAATGATATTTCAAAACATTAAAAATGTTTCTCATAATTTCAAATAAATGTTTTATCTACCACCCCACATTTATTTTGATAACCTTTATTAAGTTTCATTGATCTATTATTTAATTTTATTTTTCAAAAGTAAATGTTCTACAAATTTTTCTTTTCTCTATTTTTAAAATAACTTTTGAAAGTGACCCATAAATTCATCTTTTTTATGAATGTATTTTTGCTACCTTTTTCATTTTATATGAAATATTCACTCTATGTTTTCATGGATTAAAAAGAAAATTATTTTTATCATATTTTTATACAAACAATTATTTTAAAATTATTTAAAAACATCAATGATATTTATTTCAGATGATATTTTTATAAAACATCGAAAAGTATTTTTCATTAAAGTCATTATCCTTTAACATATAGTATTCTTTGTCATAGAAATTCATCAAATTATAATGTACACCATATATATCTTGAGGGATCCTTAAATGTTCCTTTATATCAAATAATTGATATATCACTCCTTCTTTGTTTCCTAACCATATACTAAAAATTGGAAGAACATATTTTTTCTAATACCTTTCCTTTATGAATACTCCATATTTCCTTATACTGATAAAAGAGTGTTAACCTAGATTTTATACATTTATTTAATATTTAAGTAACTTACAAAAACTTATTAACTATACCTATATGGTATAAATACCACAAAATTTATTGATAGGTTCTACTGAATATATTTATATACCCAATTATATTCCATGGGTTTATCATGTTTATTGATGGAATTATGAATGTTTTAATTATATGATTCAAATTGAAAAGGATATGAAAACCATTTTCATTATATGTTTTTCTTTATGATATGATTGAATGCGGCACACATATGTATAGTTAATGAATAGTGGGGTCCTATATTTCCCTATATTTCATTTTATTATTTTTATTTTTCGTTATAAAATCATCAATGGAGATAATGAGTTTATTCAGATATGCATGGTAATAATGAGTCTTATCACATTTTCAGGTGTGGACACAATGAGTTCATTCACATAGTCATGGAAAACTATGTTTTCTCATAAAGGTTTTCCTATGATTATGGTTGTCCCATATCTTTATGTTGTTATCCATTATATTCCATACTTTTATGCATATTTTTATTCTTATACTACTCTCTCATGAATTATGATTTTTGGAATATATTTTAAAAATATTTTGATAAATATCTTATAATGTATTGATTATTATTCCTTGAATCTGGAATTTTGATCTATGATTTTTGTCTATGATTTACCAATGTACTTTGATTATATTCATTTGATCATATTATTCTCACTTATGATGGTTGATGCCTATCATTTATGTTTACCCTTATTGAGTATTTGATCTCACCCCTTTCTTATGTTACAATTTCCCTATGTTATGAAGGAATGTAATACTTATAATGTGTCTAGAAGAGTATATTGTGTGGAGAATGTTTGGTAGATATTAAGTACCATTTATAAATTAATAATTTTCATATACACTAGAAATATTTTCTCTATTTTAAACATACATGGGTTTAATTAGTTAATACTTTTTTCCAAATTCTCAAAAACTCTAAACCTTAAAGATATTTGGAATGTATTATAATGTAATATTTTTTTTAAGGAATGTAATTAGATTTTCACATTTGTGGAATTATATAGTAAATTTCTATTATCTATAGGTCATATGAAAAAAATACTATTTATATCCACAAAGTTAATTAATACTGACATTCTTGAGATAAAATGACAAAAAATGATTATTATATTAAAGAAATCCCCCAATACAAATACCACCCCTCACCACTATTTATACTCATGAATTATAATACTTAGAGATTTCAAAATAACTTTCCATTTATATCCCAAACCATCTCATCCATGAAAACCAAGTGTTGGTCATAATTAATGATCCCATTAAAGAGCCTTTAAGGGTATCCTAAGAGGAGACACCCAAAGGAAGAGGTAAATTCTATACTCAACCTCTTATTTTTTTTTCACATTATACCTACCCAATATGAATTACATCCACAATAAAATGGAAATATAAATATCATAAATACAATGATATGTTATTCTTTTGGTGAGATATCCATTTTCTATCGTTTCCTCAATCGATTGTAAAATGAAAACAGTGTTCATATTGTAGTTTCTCTACCAACCCCATGAACAATAAATTACATTTTACACCACCACCTTCATGGATTGTTTAATTTAATTTATTATAGTTAAAACTATGATTAAAGAATATATAATTTCAATTTATTTATAAAATTTAAATACTCTCAATGTTAAATAAAACCAAGTAAGTTCATCATGGTCAAAAAACCTATATAAATGTTGTATCAATATGAAAATAAAAACTATACAATCTAAATCATGTTTATTTATGAATAATATTGTATATAGAAAACAATTTAAACTTATGGAGACAAAATAACATAATTCCTTTATACTTTTGGAGTTATGGAACCATTCTATACGAACTCTCATAATTACTTACAAATTAATATAACCTTTAAACCTTAAAATGAATGACCATGAGGTAGTAAATATAGGGTATCTCAATATAAAGGCTATAAAATAACATTAAATCATAAAATATAGTTAAATCATATTCTCAATCAAGTTTTAAACAAATCAAATTTGATTATACCCAATATAAAGTGAAAGTACATTGTGAATCCTGACCTGAGGTAAGGGGACTGCTTGAATAATACTATTTTATTTGGGTTATGACTTTTTATCTCTACCTCACTTTTTATCTCTATTTAACATTATTATGTAATCCTAAATTATTTATAAATTCCTCATATATATATATCTTTATTATTATATGTTTTTAACTAGGGTTATACCACATTAAATTCATTTCTCAATACTATATTTAAAATCAGATTCGATTAAGGGGAACTCTTCCATCCATTAATCCATTTATGTGAAATTATTTAAAAACCTTTTCCCATTAGTGTTTTTATAAATTAAGAAAGATTTAATGTCTAACCATTCGTGTTTACATATGTTATTTAATTAAAATTCCATGTTATTTCCTTCTTTTAATGTTTTCTTATACATTCCATAAAACATCATTTTAGAGGTTCATTTATATACACAATTCAATATAATTTATCATGAATTTTTATTCAAATAAAATCCATATTTGAGACATATTTTTTTTCTAATATTAAATCCCAAAATATTTAATTAATTATTCTATTTAGAATATTTGTGAAATATAATACATTACTTTTTGTGGCTATTTCTTATGATTATTCCTTATGTTTGATTCTCTTATATGTTACACATATTAATGTACATGTTTGGATGGGTGAACCTAGATAGTACACCAATCCATTTGGGTAATATTTATATATCATGAGATGATATATACACTAGTGCAGAAAATGTTTTTTACGTCACCATTTTTTACATCGGTTACATATAACCGACATAAAAATGCGGCGAGTAGATTTTTAACATCGGTTATTTTAATAACCGACATTAAAAATCGCGCCTGTTGGGTTTTTACGTCGGTTATCTTATAACCGACGTAAAAAACCAATCCGCGGGGGGGTTTTTTACGTCGGTTATTTGATAAACGACGTAAAAAACGCGTAGATATCGGGTTTTTTACATCCGTTTCTAAATAACCGATGTAAAAAACCCCCCGCACATTGGTTTTTTATGTTGGTTATCTTATAACCGACGTAAAAAACGCGTAGATATCGGGTTTTTTTACATCGGTTTCCAAATAACCGACGTAAAAAACCCCCCGCGCATTGGTTTTTTACGTCGGTTATCTTATAACGGACGTAAAAAATGAGATATCTACGCGTTTTTACGTTGGTTATTTTATAACTGACGTAAAAACCCAAAGAACGAGGTGTTTTTTTACGTCGTTTATAAAATAACCGACGTAAAAACCCCGTAGATATCTCGTTTTTTAGGTCGGTTATAAAATAACCGACGTAAAAAACAAAAGCGCGGGAGCTTTTTACATCGGTTTTAAAATAACCAACATTATAAATTTAAAAAATAGTTTCTAACGTCGGTTATATAATAACCGACGTTATAAAACTTTTAAAGAAATTAAATCCCGCGGACTGTCATTTAAGATTTTTCGATTGACAGTCCGCCAGCTCGTCTCTCTCGCGCGGTAAACCCTAATCGGCTCGTCGATCGACCTGCGTTAAACTCATTTTGGCTTCATTGTTTATCTTCTTCACTCCTCTCGGATCTATCATCTCAACTCGCAACATTCAAGTAAGCCTTCCACAAATTTATTTCATTCGTTTTTGTTTCGATTCTTGATGTAATTTGTTTGCATCAGATATGCCTTTTTATTTAATCATGTTGAGAATCTCGTGGAATTTTTTGTTGTTGCAAATAGTTATTTGTATTTTGTTGATATAACAGACTATGTTGCATTTATGTAAATCGATACTGATTGTTGGTGACATTATTTAATATTGATCACTGTTATGGTTACTTTATATGCTAGAACATTCTTATGGTTCTGGATATAAATGTTGCTTAATCTGGAAATTATTTCTTATGTTTTTTGGTTCTGTTTTGGTTGAATTAGTTTTTTACAGATTTTTGTTTTATGTTTTTATAAGAATTAATATAAGAAGTTTGTGTTTGAATAACTGTTTAGTCTTGTAATTTCCAAGCTGTTCACTATTGTTGTTGATATTTGTTAATTCTTGGTGTTTATAATTTCTGAACATGTTTCCTGTAATTGGAATTCAGTTTCTGTCCATGGTTGTTTTGTTTTCGTTTTTGGATTTTGAAAACCAAAAATAAACAGAGTTTTTAGTCGAGCTTTATTTTGATTGATAACCGTTAAAACTGAAGGCCAAGTACAAAATCAAATCCCCACAAGATATGTTACATGGGATTAAAAAGTATAAATAAAGGATTAAACCGAATTAGTGGGATGATTGTTATTCTGAGCAGACCAGTGTTGGACGCGCTTGGCGGCCCTCTCAGCCTGCCAATACAATTAACGATCATCATAAACAAGAATGAGTGAATTGATGATAAAATAATAACATGCTGGTAGACCTCTTTTTTCCAGTCACACCGAAGGGTGATGAAGACCAATATCAAGGTCTGCACGCCATTTAAAATAGGTTGTTTATCTAATATATTAAAACATCAAAACTGCAATCAATATTAAACTATGTAGGCATATTGGTTTTCTTTGATCCAATGAAATTTAAAAATGTTATATCTAACTATATTTCGTTTTAAAAATAATATTCAAGCATATTTTTTTAAATACCTATAGATTTGTTTCATATTTTAAATTGTTTTACATTCAAATTATGATTTTTTTCATATAAACATATATTTGTCTTATCTTAAATATATATATATTTTGTTGATATTAATTATAGGTAATAATGAGTTGAAGTTGGATTACGGAACACAGAATGAGCAATGAATTTGAGGAAGGTATTAATGCGTTTTTGGAATTTTCAAAATGAAATGTTCCAAGTAGTGACATTAGTTTCTGTCCATGCCTGAAATGTTTGAATATGAAGAAGTTGAAAAGTAGAGAGATAAAAGATCATCTGATTTTTCATGGTTTTAATCCGAGTTATAGCCCTTGTATTTGGCACGGTGAAACTAGATGGAATGTCACTGATGATGATGATTCGCAAGATGGTAACTCCAATGGAATTGAAGAAATGATTCGCAATATTGTAGCAGAACAAATTGAGATAAAACCGATTGTTGCGCGTCTATATGGTGATGCTGAAAAAACATTATATCCCGGTTGTACAGATTTTACGGTTTTGTCGGTGGTGTTAAGATTGATTAACCTGAAGGCGATGCATGGATGGAGTGACAGAAGTTTTATAGAACTGCTACAATTGATGAAAGACATTCTTCCAAAAGATAACGATCTTCCAGATTCACATTACAAAGCCAAGGAAATATTATGCCCAATGGGATTGGGATACAAGAAAATACATGACTGTCCGAATGACTGCATTATATATAGGAAGGAATATGAATTTCTGTCAGAGTGTTCTAAATGTGGGACATCACGGTATAAGGTGAAAGAAAAATCACAGGATGATGTAGAGATTACAAAGCTCCCTTCAAAGGTATTTTGGTATCTTCCTATAATTAATCGTTTCAAACGTTTATTTGCTAATTCACATGATGAAAAAAGGTTAATATGGCATGCTGAAGAGCGGGTATATGATGGAAAAATACGTCATCCAGCTGATTGTCCACAATGGAATAAAATTGATGCGCAGTATTCTACATTTGGAAATGAAATTAGAAATCTCAGACTAGGGTTGTGCACAGATGGAATGAATCCATACCGAACACTTAGTAGCACACATAGTTCATGGCCTATTTTATTGGTAATTTTCAACCTCTCTCCTGAAGTTTGTATGAAGCACAAATATGTCATGTTGAGTACAATGATCTTTGGTCCAAAGAAACCAGGTAATGATATTGATGTTTACTTGTCACCGTTGATTGATGATTTGAAACTGTTATGGGCTGATGGTATTAGGGTGTATGATTCTTATAAAATGGAATATTTTCAACTGCATGCAGTGCTTTGGTTCACTATAAATGAATTCCCAGCGTATGGAAATTTGTCTGGATAAACTGTTAAAGGGCATAAAGCATGTCCAATTTGCGAACAACAAACGTCCTATTGTCAATCGCATCATGGGAGTAAAACAGTGTACATGGGTCATCGAAAGTTTTTTCCTATGGAACACCCTTATAGAAGACTAAAAAAGGCATTCAATGGCTCATAAGAATTTGATACTGCTCCAAAACCTTTATCCCCTGATCTGTATTTTGAGAGGGTGAAAAACCTTGACGTGACATTGGGAAAGACACAGAAATATGGTAATGATAGACATATTTGGAAGAAAAGGTCAATTTTTTTTGAGCTACCATATTGGAGGTATCATGAAGATAAACATAATATTGATTTCATGCACGTGGAGAAGAATATCTGTGATTCTTTGATTGGAACATTGTTAGATATTAAATGAAATACTAAAGATGGGTTGAATGCAAGATTAGACTTACTATCAATGGGAATACGTTTGGAGTTAGCTCCCACTCCAAAAGGAAGACGAAAATTTCTTCCCCTGGCTTGTCATACATTATCAAAGAGGGAGAAAATTAGTTTCTATCAGTGTCTTCATGATACCAAAGTGCCTCAAGGTTATTCTTCTAATGTAAAAAATTTTGTCTCACTGATGGACTTGAAGTTGATAGGTATGAAATCACATGATTGTCACGTCATGATGCAACAAATTCTACCAGTTGCATTGCGTGGAATATTTCCCATTCGTGTCAGAAAGACTATAATGAAGTTGTGTTATTTATTCAATTCAATTTGTAACAAGTCGATTGATGTGAATGCTTTGAACATTTTGGAAAAGGTTGCAATTTTTATACTTTGTCAATTGGAAATGTATTTTCCTCCAAATTTTTTTGATATAATGGTGCATTTAATGATTCATCTGGTTCGAGAAAAAATACTTTGTGGACCTGTATATCTTCGTTGGATGTATCCTTTTGAAAGGTATATGAAAATATTAAAGGGGTATGTTAAAAATCTATATCGACTTGAAGCCTCCATTATTGAAAAGTATATTTCTGAGGAGGTAGCAGAGTTTTGTACGAGCTACTTGGCTGTGGTGCAACACATAGGTTTGCCTCCATCTCTCCATGAACGAGTTAATAATGAGGGAAAGGGGATTCACGGCTTGAAAGTCAAATCATTGTCAACTGAACATATGAAGAAGTTAGAATCATACATCCTGAATAACAAACCTGATTCTCAATCGTATATCACATTGCATATTAATGAGTTGAAACAATGTCATCCAAATAAGAAAGAAATGTGGATTTTGAATGAGCACAACAAAACTTTTTTGTCATGGATTAAAAAGCCTTTGCTTGGTAGATCAGATGTATCAGAGACATTAAAATGGATAGTGGGTAGTCCATGTTTAATTGTGATAACATGGTCCGGTTATGACATTAATTGTTATACATTTCATACAAAAGCTCAGGACAATAGAAGTGAAGTTCAGAATAGTGGTGTATTGGTGTTTGCAGAAGCAATGCATTTTTCGAGTGCTAAGGACAAAAACCCAATTTCTGCATCAAATGCATATTATGGAGTGATTGAAGACATATGGAAGGTTGATTACTTTAAAATTAATGTTCTCATTTTTAACTGTAAATGGTTTAACGGTAACAACAGTGTTAGACACGATGAATTTGGAATGAAACTTGTTAATCTGAATAGATTGGAAGACATAGCTGATTCTTTTATAATGGAAACACATGAAAAACAATTTTTTTATGTAGTAGATCAATCAGATATGCAGTGGGATGTTGTTTTACAAGGGAAAAAACAATATGTTGGTGAGGATGAACTTGATGAATATGCTGATTTATGTGAGATCCCTACTTCCATGGTAATATTAACAGAACATAATGACGATCATGTTGAAGACATAGTTTGTGCCATAAGGAATGATCGCGATGAAGGAATTTGGGAAAACAATCCATTTGTACATTCCTAAAATTACAGGTAACATATGTTTATTTCTTGTTTACATTTATTTTTTCCATAAATGTTAGATATTGTATGTTTTTTATTTATTAAAACATGTTTTAAAATAAAATAAGTATATGTTTTTGTTTGTTTTAAGTTTGTTTAGTTTACTTTATCATGTTTATAACCATTACATGAATTTTAAAATGCTTATTTTTGTTCACTGACAATTACTTTACCATGTTTACAATGTTTACCAGGTTTACAATTTTTACCATTTTTACCATCTTGACCATCTTGACCATCTTTGACATCTTTACCATTGTTTAACATGCTTACCATATTACCAATGTTTACTATTATGTAACTTAGTACACTTTTCTATTTTCTGATTACAGTAGTATTAAAATATTTGAATTTGTATATTTGTTCACTGACAATTACTTTACCATGTTTACAATGTTTACCAGGTTTACCATTTTTCCCATTTTTACCATCTTGACCATCTTGACCATCTTTGCCATCTTTACCATTGTTTAACATGCTTACCATATTACCAACTTTTAATATTATATAACTTAGTACAATTTTCTATTTTCTAATTACAGTAGTATTAAAATATTTGAATATGTATATTTGTGAATTGACGTTTGTTATTTTGATTTGAAGGATAATGACAGATCATTCAGATGATCAACCACATGATTCTGGAGAGGAGCATATTGATGGTCATACCTCTGGAGATGAACATTCACATGCTCCTATTACGACAAAGAGTTCAAAGGTTGGTAAACGTGGGTGCACACGTTTACCAAAATTATCACTTGCCCATACGCAGGATCAGAGGATAGTAGTTGAGTTTGATGATGATGATATTCCTAGAGGTCCGAATGCCAAAGATTTTCTGAGTTTTGTTGCAACTCAGGCTAAGACCAAAGTAAGAATTCTGTATGATGATTGGAGAGGTGTGGATAAAGCGATTATCTCTCAGTTGTGGGAGACGATTTTGGTAAGATCGTTTGTCATTGTTTGACCATTCTTTTATTGTTTCTAGTATATATAATATGTTTAACCTATTCTTTATCAGATGACATTTGATATTCCTGTCACTGGAGGAGTCAGGAAGAAATTCTTAATGTTGGCTGCCAGGAGATGGAGGGATTTCAAATCTACCCTCTCATCTGATTTCATTTATGGTCATAGGAGTAATGACAATCCATGTCGTATATATCCTTTTATAGATGAAGACACATGGAGACAGTTTTTTGAAAGAAGAAAAAAAGAGTCATTTCTGGTAAGGGCAATGTAAACTTTTATAAACATTCTTATATAAATGATTTTATTAATGTTTTGTTAATGATTTCATATTCTTAAATTACAGAAAACAAGGAAATCTCATCAGGAGATCCAATCTAAAAATGTATACCCTCATATTTTATCTCGGGGAGGGTATACATTATTGGAAGAAAAAATGATGGCGGAAAAATTTCAATAACTAAGAGTTGAGTCTTCAAGCTCTGGAGAGGTGGCCCCTCCATCCCCTCCATCTAGACATGAAAAAAGGAAGAGAGATCGGAAGGGAAAAAGGGCAATATCTTTCGGATGAATCGAGAATCGTAGCTGAGAGGATTGTAAGATATCTATTTAATTTATTTATGTTAACTTTTTTCTTCATATAAGTTTCAATCATTACAGAAATGTTCAATTAATTAATACAGGACTCTCTTGAGGAGCAGAGTTCAGAGGGGACATTTATAGCTACTGGGAGGGAAGATATTTTATTTGCAGCATTGGGAAGGCCCGAACATCCTGGTCGTGTAAGAGGATATCCGGCAGGTGTATCAGTAAGAAAAGTGTTTCCACGTTCTTCAACTTCCAAAATTTAGGGGGTTTATAAAAAAAATTGAATCCTTGGAGGCTGAAGTTCCAAATATTAATGCGACGATGGAAGACAAGATTAGAGAGTCGGTGCAGTCTATGTTTGCAGAAATGCAAAGACAATTTCAGACTACAGCTCCCACTCCTCCACCTCCCCCTACAGACCCCATTATTTATCCTCCACCTCCACCAGTAGCTCCCACTCCCCCACCTCAGCCTGTGGACCCTATTTTTTATCCTACGCCTTTGCCGCATCTTCTTACATATTGCGAGTTGTATGTTGATGATTCTCAACATCATATAGTAGCATACGGGTTGGTATATTTTATAGGAGATACATTTCATCATCAACAATTAGAGGTAGAGAATCTGAGGGTCACTGTACAGGATATTATAGATAGATCAACTAGGGTACCAATACCTACCGATGAGGTGGCGACAGTTGGATAGAGTATCGACCATTTTTTAGTTTGGCAATCCATAATTCTTCGACTCATTACCGTAGAGGTATGAATGTTATATCCTTTATTTTATTTTTTTTATTAAAGTTGTTTTATCATTTGAAAACTACTACATTTCTCAAAATTGTTTCACAAGAATACTTCAAAGGTAAAGAAATACTGTATAGACAACAACAAAGACAACAGTCTATGACATCAGATACAGATTCTAGTGGTCTTGACAGATTGTCAAAATATTCACATTTGTTGTTAGGTTTTTATGAGTTTCCAATGTAATCTCATGTTTGTGGACGTGAAATAAGTTTGGGGATTACAAAATCTGATATCATGGAGCTTGTTACTGGAGATAAGTTGGGCATCAACGTGGTGCAAATTTTTTCCATATAAGTCTTTACACCTTTTCCCTGCATTATATTTATTGAAAATGTATACTTATGTATGTTTTTTATTAGGTATCTTTATAAAATTTGTGAGAGGAATGAACTGACAGAAGTATATGGATTCATGGACCCGCAATTGATTTCCCCTGAAGCATGTGTATTGACTGAGGAACAAAGAATGGTTTATATTGCTGAAAGATTTGAAAAGAATATAATCAGACAATGTTGGATGATGCCTTTTTGTGAGAGGTATGAAACACATTTCTCTCAAAGAGTTAATTATATTTTAACATAAAAAACCACTAACATTAAATTTCCTTTTATCAGTGATCATTGGATGTTAGGGATTTTTTGCCCAAGGGAGAAAGCTCTTTATTGGATATGGTCTGTTCATGGTGATGTGAGGGAAAGTTTTAAGAATATATTAGAAAAGTAACTTTCAATTTCTCAATAGTTTTAAATATTATAATGAATTTTAAATTTACCCCATTCGTATTATTTTCTAACAGTGCATGGGTCTACTTTCAAGAAAACATAAAGAAAAGAAATGCAAAGATCAAATATGTAAATGCAAAGGTAAATTTCCATTTATAATTTGTACTTTTTGATTTATTAAATAAAAATAATATATTGAAATTATACTCATTCAAAACAGAATTGTCATGAACAACAAGGGCTCATAGAATGAGGATATTATATGTTAAGATTTATATATGAAATAATAACAACTGGGATAGTTGTGAATTTTGACCTGTTACGATTTCCTCTTAAACTTTGACATAATATTTCAATTTGATTTATTCATTATACACGTTAACTATCTTCTTTTTCATTTGTTTCTTTTTGATGACCCTCAACCCTATACTGATGAAGACATCAAACACGTACAAGTGGAGTGGTCAAATTATTTTACAGGTTTGATTTAATTTTAGTTGTTTGTAATGTAAAATTTAATTTTGAATATTGTCGTTTTAATTGTGTATTTGGTAGTTGTTTAGGCTGGATTTAGTTTTTTTTGAAGTTGACAGTGTAAGTTTTGAATGTTATATAAGTGAATGTTTAATTTTTCTCTAGTTCTTCTTTTGGTCTACTTTTGATGGTTTTTATGGTATGGATTTGGGTCTGTGGGGGAGGGGTTCCAAGGGTGTGGGGGTGTGTTCAGTGGCATTGGGGGGTGTCCAGTGGTCTGGGAGGGCTGTCCGGTGGGGTGGGGGGACAGTCCTGGGGGGTGGCAGGGATGTCCAGGGGTGTGGTAAGCTGGTCCAGGGGTGTGGGAGTGCTGTCCAGGGGTGTGGGGGGGGGGGGGGGGGGGGGGTTGTCCAAGGGTGTTTGGGGCTGTCCAGGGGTGTGGTGGGGGCTGTCAAGTGGATTGATGGGGTGTTGTTCAGGTGGGTGGGGGTTGTCGAGGGGTGTTTGGGGGTGTCTGGGGACGGGGGGGAAGTCCAGGAGTGTGGTGGGGGCTCCAATGGGGTGGGGGAGGGTTTTCCAAGGGGTATACATGAGGGTGGGAGCTCCAATGGGGTGGGGGAGAGTTGTCCAGGGGGTATACATGAGGGTGAGGGCTCCAACGGGGTGGGGGAGGGCTGTCCATGTGGTATAAATGAGGGTGGATGCTGTCTAGGGGGTAATTTTTATATGTTATCTATGTATATGCTTAATTTTGATGTACTTATTTTTTTGTGGTATGATTTCTTGATTTGTTTTCTGGTTGATTCTGGTGGAGAGAAGATGACTGCATTCTGTTTAAAAAAAATTGGGTTTATCACGTCGGTTATTTACTAACCGACGTGATAAAATGCCTGGAAAATAGTTTATCACGTCGGTTATTTAATAACCTACATGATAAAAGGCCATCAAAATGGTTTATCAAGTCGGTTATTTAATAACCGACGTGATAAAAGGCCCGGAGAATGGTTTATCACATCGGTTAATTAATAACTGATGTGATAAAGGGCCGGAAGAATGGTTTATCACGTCGGTTATTGAATAACCGACGTGATAAATGGCCTGGACAATGGTTTATCACGTCAGTTATTGAATAACCGACGTGATAAACTGCCTCCCTCCTGTTTATCACGGGGGTTATATAATAACCGACGTGATAAACCCCCCTCCCCCGGTTTTTCACGTCGGTTTTATATGAACCGATGTGATAAACCACGCTCACCCAGGTTTATCACGTCGGTTCTATATGAACCGACATGATAAACCCCCTCACCCCTATTTATCACGTCGGTTGTTTAATAACCGACGTGATAAACCATTTTCCAGGCCTTTTATCACGTCATTTGTTAAATAACTGACGTGATAAACCCTTCCCATTTTCTTTATCACATGGGTTTTAAAATAACCGACGTGATAAACATCGCAATTTTATGTTTTTGACGTCGGTTTTTAAATAACCGACGTCAAAAACCTTATTTATAATGTCGCACGTATTAACATCGTCTAGAAACCGACGTAAAAAATTAAAAATAACCGACATAAAAAACGTTTTCTGCACTAGTGATATATTATCAGGGAGTAAAATTAATCAATTACGGGACTCCATTATCCATGTAACGATGTATTATCAATGAGCTTTGAATTGTGCTTATAATATTATATATAACAATGTTTTCAGATTGGTAAGATTCCATTATGATAGATTTTCTTCTTCATTATGTCATGTTTCTATTTATTAATTCATGATACTTTCTTTTTATGATATCATGTTATTCCATTTAACTCATATTCAATGATTCTTTATCATGATTACCCCTTACTGAGTTTTATAGAACACTAATTTTTAATGTATTACCTAGATTATTATATTTTATTTTTAAAGCACAAATGTATATAAAAGATCATTATAGAGATTAAAAATAAATTTGTTTCATTTTTTATTCATGTTGATGTTTTATAAATCAAGTGTGCGAAATATACTATAATTTTAGATCCTTGATCTTTATTTTTTATAATTTAGGCTAAAAACATGTAATAATACGTGTAAGAGGATTTGGTATCTATAGTTCATTGTGTAATGCTGAAATATTTCCGTTATTCACCTCTATATTATATTAACCTTTTTTCATTTTATTTACTCTTTATACTTTATTTTATTCATAATCACAAATGGGGTACATTAAAGAAATGATATTCTATATTTTAATGATGATCACTCAGTTAATTTGGAAAAAATTATTGTTATAAAATTACTTTATGTTTTTAACATACGGTGTCTTGTGATCATCAAAGGGGGGGAAATTATAAGGCCACAATTTGAATACTCTTAATATTATCCTTGGTTTTGATATTCATAACACGCGATTGTATTTATCTTATAATTTTACTTTAAATGATTAAAAAATATACACTTTTTTGATATACTATACACTCAAATTTCCATGGTCTCATTCAGAATGAGATTTTACAAATTTAAAGACTTCATTAACTTACATTACAAGATTATATGGAGAAGATACCATTAAAAAAATCAACCTACTATAAACATGCAGTACACAAACTAATGACCAAATATCTTACCAAATATCATGTAATAACCAGATTTTATGGGTAAGGAAAGAATGAAAATAAGATCTACCTACTAAATAACCTTAATGACATATCAAAGTTAAAATCACCTTTTTCAAAGATCACAATACTTATTTTATTTTCCTATCACTATTTCTGGCCATAATTTAAAAGATAAGTCAACATAAAATCATAAAATTATATTTGATAATTTTATAGAAATAAGGAATAATTTATTGCATTTATTACTATAAAATACCAAGGAATAAATTTTAAAAAAAATTACATTTAGTTAGATATATAAAGGATGAGTAAGATCATTCCAAGAAACAACTTTTTCAATTATTGAATCACTCATTTCATTCTCTATGATTTTGTTTTTCTATGATTTTCCACATATTCAATAAACACACATTTTTTTCAAGAGATATTGGAATTATAACATCAAAAATAATTCTATTTGTGATTTAATAATAATTTAATGTTTATACTTCATGCCCTATTTCTTTTTACTATTTTTGAAATTCAAAATGATCCAAATTCCTCAATTTTTAATTCCCCAACCACTCTCTGATCTGTCACCTAATTAAAGGAGTCCTTTGTAAATATTCATTGTAGAAGTGTGCAATGCTTGTACTTGATGTTGGTTTTCAAGATTTGGGAATAAGATCCAATTTTTACATTGGATTATTAGTAATGAAATTATAGGAATAAAAACTTATTTATCCTTTATTAATAAAGATACGAGAAATGGATATTACATATATTTAACTCATTTATTAATTACCATGGTCTTTAAATTCAACTTTTCTATTGAATTATTTTATACCATATTTTGTAGTTCTCATCTTTATTATTATTACTATATATTTTTTAAAAAAACTTATTTTTTTAAATTTTTAGTATTTTACTTTTTAAACATAACTCTTTCTCAATTTTATAAAAAAATAGAATATTCAGATTTTTTTATAAAATATTCTACTCACATTCAAAATGATTTTATTTGTTAAAATTGTAGAGACCCCAAAACTAGTATACTAGAGTGAGTGTATTCTTTTTTACATTGGTATAAGATATAAGGAATCAAATATTGAAGGACCAAATGTTTTATTAGTACTGGTAAAATGAGTATATAAATGATTCCCATATTATATTTGAATACACAAATTACAACATATATTTTTTGAGAATATCATTATTCCTTTTAGCATATTATCGCATATATTTCATAGTAATATTCATGGATTCATGGGAAAGGGAAAAAATAAGGATGAGCTCAACTAATCAATGAGGGATAAATTCAACAAATTCTTTTATGAATTAATAAACATAGAAAGGTAAATAACTAAACACACGTTCTATGTAAATAACTGGATAAGTAATAATAATTATAGTAAGTTATATAACCAAGAACACATGACATTTAATCATTAAACTGAAAATGAAATGAATCTATAGATAATATCATAGTGAAAATATGAAGGGTAATAATAAATAAATTTTTAATGAAAGAAATGCTTAATTATTGGACTTCATGTCTCAGGCACATGATACCTCTACTATCAAGACCTTTCACCAGACAAATTATGTTGTAAGTAGATACCAATTTTGTGACAACTGGGTCCCGGTGACAGCACAACCACCCCACCTTAACATGGTCGTCAGGTCCTGGCCCACCAGGTACCACTAGTTGCCCCGCAGACACGTGGGGCCCACCCTAGGGTCCACCCACATGCCTGAACGGGTCATCTGACTAATGATAGTTCCCACAGGCCAACACAAGTCCTTTCCAGTGTGCTTTGTCCTCACTCACACACACCCTAGGAAACTTCCCAGAAGGTCACCTATCCTGATCACTACTCCAGGCCAAGCACGCTTAACTGTGGAGTTCTAATCAGGTAGACTCCCGAAAAGGAAGGTGCACCTTGTTGACATGAGTCATATCATTTAGTCATTTAACCCCTTATCATTTGGGGATGTTACAATCACCCCCCTTTAGAGCACAACGCCCTCGTTGTGGGCCCTACATGTCAACCCAAGCATTGCACCGCACACTTAAGGCTGGGTTCCTCCTCTGATACCAAATGTGACAACCGGGACCCGATGACAGCACATCCACCCCTCCTTAACATGGTCGTCGGGTCCTGGCCCACTAGGTACCACTAGTTGCCCCGCAGACACGTGGGGCCCACCCCAGGGTCCACCCACATGCCTGATCGGGTCATCTGACTAATGATAGTCCCCTCAAGCCAACAAATTTCCTTTCCAGTGTGCTTTGTCCTCACTCACACACACCCAGGGAAATTTCCCAGATGGTCACCCATCCTGATCACTACTCCAGGCCAAACATGCTTAACTATGGAGTTCTAATCAGGAAGGCTCCCGAAAAGGAAGGTGCACCTTGTTGACATGAGTCATATAATTTAGTCATTTAACCCTTTATCATTTGGGGATGTTACACATTTAATACTATCTTAACATGATTATCTCAGGATACCTCCCAATTCATCAAGGGGATATATAATACGAGGCCTTATCCATCACTATAGGTCCAAAACATTACTAATATATCAAATAATCGATTTAATTCATGAATCGACATGCATTAACATCAAATATCCATAATGAGTAAAGGATATAAATTTTTCAATATTTCCTAAGTAAATCAAATAAAAATCAATGTAAAAAAAGTTATGTATAAATTATAAATTATTTATGTAATAATCATATTCATAATAAATAATACTTATATTTTGGGTAAATGTATTGTCCAATGATCACATGAAAGTGAATATTTCATGCGGAAGTTAATGACTACAAAATAAAACATGGAAGTGAATGTCAATACTATCATTATTCAAAACAATGATAAACCATCTAGAGAAAGAATAAGGATGTAATAGACATATACCCATTGGAGTAAGAATAAATGGCTTTTCTATTGAGGAATATAAATACTATAAAAATTTATTTAAATGCATTCTTTAAAAATTATTATTTTTCATTTTTATTTTTTTAATTTTTTATTTGTAAATTAATTCTAAAAACAATATTAAAAAATAAACTCATAAAATTGAAAAGGAAATTTCAAATAAATAACTATAATTATTGATGGTAATTTAGTAAATTATGTAAAATTTAAAATGAGAAATTCTTTTTCACTGTAAAAAGGTTAGGAAATTTCCTTGTTTGGAAAATGACAAGAAGATTCCTTTTACATTTTTAATAAAAAGTTAAATGGTAATTTTTTTTGAAAAAGTCATAAGATTCCTTTGAAAAAATATTTTTACAGAGTAAAAATGGGTGAATTTTCTTTAATTAGTCATTTTTAAAAGGTTAAAACCATTTTTGAAACCATTTTTAGAGAACATGGTTTTGGGAGAAAACATATTTTTGACCGAAGGGAGAAATAAAGTCAGATTTTACAGAGAACATTTTCTTAATTAACTTAAGTACCAAGGAGTGGAAAAATAAAACTATTAAATGAGAATTTCATGAATAACTATAGGATAATAAAAATATAGTTTTCATTATGAAATGGTTAAATAATTTCCTTCAAAAAAATTCAAGGGTAAACTACCCTGATTAGAATGAGATTTTGAAATAATCAATTACTGTGATCAAAATATTGAAATTAAAATTAATCAATGAATCAATTATGTGTTACAAATTTAAATCCACAAAAAATAGTTGGAAATAAAATTAGAGGTTATGAAAAATCATTATATAGGTATTCTTAGAATGACATAATCAATTAGGTAGACGATTAACCTAATGAACAAAAATTGAGTAAAGAAATCCATTAAATCCCACTTCTATTTGATTTAATGTTATTTAACCTTCCATATAGTGGGTTTAAACATGTTATTAACTTATAAAGAAATCATATTAAGTTTTATAATAATATATATGATCCTTTTATGACATCTTATTACACATTAATTAATAATCATTCATCATTTTCATTGTTTTGGTTGTTAATTACATAGTTTTCTCATGCGTGTTTTATAAAGAAATATCCAGTTGTTTCACATATTATATAGTTATATCATCTCCAAAATAATTATCATGAAATAATTATCATATATTAGATCAATTTTAATTTTAAAACTAATCATGAAATATGGTTACGAAAAATGAATTATGTTACGATCATGGAGATGGTAGGTCATATATATGCATTAGTAATGCTTCCATTTTTTAGAGATCATTATAGAAAGAAGTTAAGTAATATATTATATTTATATAATGATACCAATATCATAAATACCATATCATATCTTTACCTACATCATCCATGTGGTGTGGTGACGAAAAGAGAGCCACATTACTTCATGAATGTGGTAGTCCATATATACATGAACAATGTTGTCATATTTAAGTGAGTTAAAAGGAATGAAAGGAAATGATATATATTATCCTTCCATAATGATAAATATCTCATGAATAATTATTTCATTTATATCACATATATTCATTTGAATTGAATTTGGAGAAGAATTATGGTCTAAAAAGCCATATGTTTTTGAATCGTGGGTGGATTTCTATTCTTTATGAAAAAAATTGGATCATCAGTAGTCAGTGTGCCATTGAGGGATAAAGGTTGGTCAATAGAATAGGAACACATTAATGGAGTCTTGTCCTAGTGTAACTATGTCTAATGTCTTGATGGAACATGTATAGTATGATTGTGCGTGAGGCCTAAGTATCCTCAATACGAAGTCCTCTTTCTATGTAGAGGCAATCGACCAGGTGGGTGTTGGTGCAGAATAAAAATATAATCTCCTTTTAGAAATGATGTTACCTATGAATACTTATCTGAATTTGTGGATGTCCATGGGAGACTGCAGTGCAACCTGGTTAAAATAAATCTAGAGGTCCAAATCCCATCTGAGTTTTTCGATTTTGATGGGTTTTGTAATACATGATAGTTTTAATAGAGAAACAATGCTACCAAGGATTCTTCATATGTGGAGGTAGTGAGGTTATGAAATGGATGAATTAGAAGATAGGGGTTATAGGATATAGCATTTAGGTGAGGTCTTGAAAAGGTGTCTCATGAGGAAATGGAGATAGGTAAAATGTTTAGAAGATACAAGAAATATATGGAGGGGTTCCGATAAGGCCATGCTTTAGATGGGAGGTTACAAATATTAAGATTGAAAAAAAATTTGAAGGTTTGGTGAGTATAGTGTGGGATCAGGATCCAGATGTAGCTTGGGAAGAGAACCTCAATGAAGTGGAGGGATTCTAAACAGAATATTATAGTGCAGAGTCATCTTGAAATTTTTTAGATGATAGTGCAGAAGAAATCTGAGGCAGAGCACTACCCAGTATGAGGAGGAGTAAGGGAAAAAGCGGTAATCAGGACTCATGGATTTGTATCCTAATTAAAGGAAAAAAGATCAAAATCTTACAAGGTCAATTCATTCTTAGCCCACCGAAAAAACAAGATCCACCGAAAAGTCAAAGGTCAAGGTGATAGATTGAGATCTCAATGTTATTAGTTAGAATTTGACTATATATGGTGACTATAAATACTTGGTATAGGAAGGATATCTTTTTGAGTATTTCAAACAAAATTAAGAAGTATTTGTGGACGTAAAACTATATTCCAATGTGGTCAACAATGACCGAGATGAGGCTGTAGGCAATGAGGAGATATGGAAATTTTTTATTCAATCAAAGAAAGAAATATAGGAGTAAACTCTCATAATTAATTCCTTGAAATAAGATACTAATAAGATGTCTGATAGACTCCAATCTTTGGACACTAATAAGGTGTAGAAAGATTGGATCAAAAAGTAATATCATATATTAGAAATATGATTCAATACATGGAATATTAAAATGGATTAGAAAATTCAAACATAGGGAAAGATGGTTTATTGGGTCAAAGAAATTATCAAGGATGATCCATATTCAGAGGTAAATGGAATTTATTGGTAATTTTATAGGAATAATATATCTAATAGTCTTAAATTAGATTTTAATTGTTTAGATATATCTTAAGTTATTTGAAGCTTTGAATTTTGTACATGCATGGGTCCTAACATTCCCCTAAAAGTGTTTGAAAAAGAAAAGGTAATTTTCAGTCATTAAAGTCTTCGTAGGTTATATTTTTGGATAAAATAAGGCTTCTAGGATGATAAGAGGGAAGTTGTGAAGTGATCTATTTAGGTCTTGGTCAAACCAAAAGGGTGTGAATGTGTAAATAAGAGAGGAGAGGGGGAAGCCATTTAGAAGTTGGGGAGAGGAAACACATGTTATTTTGTAAAAATTGAGTGCTCCAATGTTTTTAATATGTCATATGTAATGGATCATATTTTTGGATTATTATTCTTGGACATTATATGGAATATTTTCAGGACTAGGTGCAGAGATAGAGTTGGATTATGAGGCCCAATGTTCCTAGAATAAATGTTTGAAATATATTAAATATATTAAATATCAGATATAAATAGTTTTCTTGATAAATTGGAATAACTCTTGAATTGGGGTTTGGATCAAAAATCCAAAGTAACTATTGAGTTAAGAAAATGGGTTTTAACCTAGTCGTAACATAACCTTTTTTGGTGTAAGGGATTTGTCAAAAAAAATTCATGAGAAAAAAATTAATAAAATAAATTAATTAAATGATTTAATTTATTTTATTTGACATAGAGAGTGTCTGTTTCTATAAATATAAAATTATAGAGTTTGTCTTAGGGTTAGCCGCGAAACCATAGAGACCTAGAGCACCATAATAGAGTGTTCATAATGAGAGAAAATAGATCAAGAATAAATTGGGGATTATTTTTTCATCAGCGCAGTTCATTGACTTTATCAATGATGGAAATATAGAACCATTATTCATCAATAATCATTCCAAACTCTATCTAGGATGTTTTTTTATTCTAACCCTATTTTTATCCTAGTTGAATTAGAGTCAATTACATGAATGGATTTTATTCACACATCGATGGTATATTTAGTTTAGATGTATTAATTTGTTAATTTTGTTGATTATCCAGTTTTTATATCTTTTTATTCAATAATGAATTGAGTAAGAATAAACAATGGATGAGGTTCTCTCCTTTATTTTGATATCTTATTGATTTAACCCACATTATTCATATGTTCACCATGGGTGTTTTCTTTGTCCTATGGTTTGATTAATATTGGGTATTTGATCATTGAAAGAACATTCCTTATTGAAACAGATCAATACCACATGTGCGGTTCATGATTGAGGTTATGATTGATGTTTAATAATGATGGTGGATGATTAGAGTTAAATCAAAATAGATTGACATATTTCTTTAATCATAGTTTTGGTATGGGGAAACAGTTTAGATTGATAGATTATTTTCTGAGGAGATAGAGGACCATAACCTAGTGAGCAGGAGACATTGACAGTGGGAGACCTCTGATACACAAATTCTGGTAATGGAGGTGGCACTGAAATGTGTGGAATATTGGAGAATAACATATGAGTTCTAGAAAATATGCCGATACACAATGTGTATTTCAACATTATACACCACATGGTACCCCTAACTATGGTGCTAAGGATTCCACTGAAGTTAAATATCACATTCCATGTGACATGGTTACATGACATGGGAACCTTTCCTAGGTGGATCTACATGTAATTTGGAGGATAGAATGATAAGGAAATGAGTACACATGAGCAGAAACACCATGTACTCTAACATGAACATGACTATGTGTACATGTGCAGGGTCTACAGTCCACATGGAAAATAGGAAACATAGGACAAGTGTTGAGTGATCTATAAATTTCTTGTAATTTATCTTCATGGTGTGTTTATGGAGATTACATTCTATGTGAATAAATACCACATGAAAAAAATCCAAGTTGAGTGATGCATGCTATGTATTATACTTACACACCTTGTACTCCCTTAGAGATAGCTTGGATCTCTTCATATATTCAGCCCAAACCAGTTTCGAGTGAGTGGTTTTCCCCTTATTCTTTTACCTCGAGGGTACAAAGTGGTATTATATCCAAATCCTAGTATTGTGACCCCATTTAGAGGATTAGTCTTAGATATATTTTGTTGTGTCCCTCTATGAAACTGGAGTGAGATCCTCTGTCATCATTATACCTTAGGTGCGATTTATTGAATTAGTGTGAACTCCTTGAACAGGGTGTTGATCCTCCTTCTATAAGGCCATATTGGTAGGGTTTGTGGTATCATTTTCATATGATACCCTATATAGGTGGCTGATCCATATTGGGTTTATGGTGTCCCCCAATGATCATGGGCATGACCCCCTGTCTGAGCATCATGGTTTTCTTGATGAGTGATGTTTCTTGGGTGGGGCCCAATGATCATGACCTCTTGGATGAGTGTATACAGTGATGACATTGATCATGGAGTAGATTCTCCTAGAATAAGCATTTATTCCAGCCGAATCCTATGACTAGAAGTTGGTTGTGACTCTCTGGTGGCTCAGTGTCCTTCTGGAGTATATCTCAGTGTTCTCTTGTTTCCATTTAGTATTTAATTTTTATTATGACCTCACTATTCATGATGAAGAATTTTTAGTGTTTTTGAGGTGTCTTATAAGGTATTTTTATGCTCACACCAACATGGTAATCACTCACATGTGTGATCTCTTATGCGGAAAATGAACCATTTGATGGTGTCCTAGGAGGATAAAGAGCAGGCAGAGCATATCTTGAGCATTACAAACTAATGTGTTTTTTAGGGTATTTAATTTCATTATATTTCTATCCCTTGGGTAAGGATAAAATATCTATAGTTTTTGTTTGGTATTTTATTTGGTCCTTTTTTTCCTTTCTTTACTTTTCCACCATACTCTATTTGTGGCATCTTAGATATATGAATGAATTATTTCAGTTGTTTTGTATTTTAGAACTGCATGGACATGGGGTAGTCACAGGTCATACCTTGATGGGTTGGGTCATGATAGAGTGTTATTAAAATTTTAGTTTATACCTTATGACTCAAGTATGTGAGATTAGTTTTTGGAAATAATGTTAAGTGTTTTGATTTAGGATTTAAGGCCAGCGGCACCAGTGTTGGTGTAGTGGCTAACATATCCATACACCCAGACTCTAATCACCAACCTATAGACTTGGTATATATATAAATTGGTTGAAGGAAAAACATTGGAACATGAATCATATAGGAATGAGTTGTGGTTTCCATGTCATTCTTAAGTCATCTCTCCATATATACTCTTTCATTGTGGTATATCTTGTTTTTTTTCTAGATGCCTTCATGAATATAGCCATCCAAGATTCAACTGCAGGATCACAATGGTGATAAAATGAGTGATGAGGCTTTAGTGAAGTGTCATATACCAGAGATATAACCACTTGGATGTTTATTAGTTTTACCACCACCCATTGACCAGTAGCTAGTGCTAACAGTTCTAGGTGAGGATGCACATAGGTTGAGTGTGGGGCATGAGTTTTAGAGGAAACAACCTACCATGATTCAAGGAGAGACAAGAAACCAAGGTGGATGAGGACAATATAGAGGTATTAACTAATGTTTTTCAACTAGTAGGGAAACCTACATATCAAATGATGGTCCTCACTATGAGTCTTCTTCAGGGCTCTTCTAGATATGGTGGAGTTCAGTGGATCACCACCTGATGAGACAACTCTCTCATGGTCATACATCGAGGATCTATTTAAGGAGGATTTATATCTAGATAAATTGTGATTGGTGAAAAAAATAGAAGCTTATGCATCTAAAAAAGAGTATTTTTACTATGATAGAGTATTTGGCGAGGTTTACTAATCTCTAATGTTACTCCTTGGATATGGTGCAAAATATGACTTTTAGAGAATGAACCATAGAGTTGGGATTATTTCAAGATATTAGGGATTAAGTGATATATTTATGCATATCCACTTATACTATAGTTCTTTTAGAGCTTTGGTGGAAAATACATTCCTAGCAGAGAATGCACAGACAGTTTGTGATGGTAGTGGGAACCCCAGAGATAAGACCTCAGATGCTAGAAACCGATGGAAGTCATAGGGATCTGATCATGTCAGACACTTTAGAGGGTGATCCCAGGACATATGTTCATCATTTCAAGGCTCTCAATATGTCTTGAATAATTCAAGGTATAGGTTGTGTCTGTACTATAATAGTCAGATACATTTGGCTTATTATTGTCTGACCCATCATACAAATGATCGAGTGGTATCCAAGGGGCCGCTGAGGTAGATAAATAGGTAGGAGTAGGGTGGTCCGTAGGGCAGTGTATGTGTAATAGGATCTAGAACATCGACAGAAGGTTATCATAAATTTTACCTATTACCACCACCACCCCAAATCGTCCACATTAGGCTCAATGATCTGGTGGTTGTGGAAAAAACTAACTATAAGCAATGGGGACCTACGACCCAGAGGTGATAGGGATTATATGAGGTAAAATAAGTTTATTTTCTACCTTAACTATAGTATTTATAGACACAAGTACAATTCATTCCTTTTTTACACTTCTCTAGTTCGAGACTTAGAGATTTTGGTTGAGGCCTTGGCTCAACCCTTTCAATTAGAGACTCCAATAGGGACTGACTAAAAGATTTCATAGATATACTAATAGTGTGATATAAGGCTTGGAGGAGAAAGTTTTATATGATATATCTTTGTAAAAGTGATGAGACCTTATGAGGTCATCTTAGGTGACTATCCATAGTTCATTCCTAGATTGACTATTTTAGGTGGGTTTTTTAGTGTGTCTGTAGTGATGGGATGATGTTTTCCTTTTCGGTGAAAAGGAAAACATAGATGGGTATAATAGGATTAGGAATAATAGAGTGTAATTGATTACTCACCAGTTGGATAGAATAAACCATGATGTAGTGGATGCTATGGGATACCGGTTCCCTATGTTGGTGGAAGAGTATTGAGGAATATTTCCTAGGGACATTCCAGTCTTACCTCCCTGCCATGAGCTAGAGTTTTTCATTGAATTACACACCAGGATAGCCTCAATATCTGCAGTAGCATATCAGATTTCTTCCATAGAGTTTTTTAATAAGAGGGAGTAGTTTGAGGAGTTATAATTGAAGGGATTTGAGACCTAGTGCTTCCCCCTAGGTAGCTTTAATATTATTCATCAATAAGGAGGGTTAGATCATGAGGTTATTTATAGACTACCAGCACTTGAACTAGGTGACTATGAAGAATAAATATCCTCTACTGAGGATCGATGAAATCTTTGATTAGTTGACAGGGACATGATGGTTCTCAAATATTGACCACATATCAGGCTGTCACCACATATGAGTATAAGAAGTGGATATTTAAAAGACAACATTCAGATGTTCCTATAGTCACTATGATAACTTAATGATTTCACTCAGCATGAAGAACACCCTAGAAGTTTTCATTAGACTCATGAACTGGATATTTCAACATTTCTTAGACTAGTGCATGGTAGTCTTTGTTGAAGATATACTAGAGTACTCTGGATTGGAGGAGAAGAAAATGAGGAACTTGGGGATGGTACAGGAAACACTCAAAGTGAACCCTCTCTATGGGAAGATCTATAAGTTTCATTTTTGGATTCGAGAGGTGCACTTCCTAGGATACATCTTCTCAGATGTAGGAGTAATAGTTACACAATGATGGTTGAGGTAGTTCTTGCTTTGGAGCCATGCTAGAGTGTTACTGAGGATCATAGTTTCCATTGGTTGGTGGGGTACTATCAAAGGTTTTTACCTTATTTTTACAGAGTGGTAGCACCCTTTTCAATTTTCCCCAAATGTGGAAGCCTTTCATGTGGATAGAAAGGTTCCCCCCATGCTTTCAAGAGCAGAGGAAGAGGTTTAAGAGCAGTACTATCTTGAGATTTCCAGAGGGGGAGTCAAGTACATAGTGTTCTATGATGCATCAATGACCAATCATGGATGTATTTTAATAAAGAGAGATTTAGTGATGGCTTCTGGTTCACTTTACTCGAGACTGTATGAGAAAAACATTGTGACCCACAATCTTGAGCTATCAGCGATAGACTTCACACTAAGGATGTGGCGACACTACCTGATGGGAAAGCATTTTAACATCTATTATGACCAAAAGAGTCTCAAGTATAAATTCTATCATAAGGATCTCAACTTGAGATATAATTGATGGATTGAGTTCCTCTAGGTCTATAGATTTGATATTTTTTATACTCCTGGGAAGGGGAATGTGGTGGCAAACACTCTCAGCAAGATATATTGTTCATAGTTATTTTCCTAGGTGTTGGAGTAGTTAGCCTATTTGAAGGTTTCCTTAGTGGAAAATGATAGTTATTTATATCTAAAGTTGAGGATTTTTACTCCGTCACATTTATAACATGTCATGGATACTTCACAAGTACATAATTATTATGAGACCTTATGTACATAGACATCCACTAGACATTCTCCAGATGGATATTCTAAATATGGGGAACACATTATCATTTTCAGAGGATCGATGATGGTACCTTTGATGTTACATGAGTAGGTTATGTGGGAGTTTGATATATCCTTTTTTGTAGTACATATAAGTTTGGAAAATATGTAACATGAACTCTGACATCAGTTTTTGTGGATAAACATTAAGAGTTGTGTTGTATAGTTGGTCTCTCAATGCCTGTAACACTCCGAGATTTTATGAAAAATATTCTTTTAATTTCATTAATGTCTTCTGTTGTATGCTACACTAAGACTACCTTGTGCTATATGCAACACCGTATTAGCTTGTAGTATACGCACCACTATTCTTGGATCGTGTTACACATAATTTTGATAACAGTTATTCTACGCAACATTGAGTATATATATATATATTAAATTTATAAATGAAATATTCTTGGATTATGTTATACGAAACAACAAAGGATTCTTGCACAATACGCAACCCTAACTTGGCTTGCATTACACGCAAGCGCAACCTTCCGCGATAGCGTGTGTTGTACGCAATATCGTGTTTCGCTAAACAATGATATGCTATTAAAATATTATTAAAACTAGTCGTTATGAATAGTAATAACCACTTTTTGAAATTTTTTAAATTTAATTTTTCAAAATTGACTTCATTTTTGGATTCGGAATATCGAAATTATCTTAGGGTGAAATTTTGGTACTTTTCGGATAACTTTCTTTTTCTGATGAATAGTGAAAATTAATAAATTTTAATTAAAAAAAACCTTTTTAATTGAAATAATTAATAGTGATAAATTATTAATTTGAGTGGTTTTAAAGTATATTTAGAATATATTTTTACAATTTAATACAATGTTGGTCATTGGATGTAATTTCACATTTAAACCAGACATAAACAAATGTCAATCTTTTGATAGTTATTATCTCTTAAGAACACACTATTTGTTTTGACGGCGGGAATTAATTTTTAAATTAAGTAATGAAACTGATATGTTTTGAATTTGGTAAAATAGACATCATTTTTCAGTTCATAATATCAAATATAGCTTAGGCCTAATTTTTGGTATTTTTCTGGAAACTTTCATTTTTTGATGAATAGTGAAACCACTAAGTGGTAGTTAAAAAAATGAATTTTTCATAAAAATTAATTTTACCGCTTCTGTGAGTGGAATTTCAAAAATCTGAGAGACACTGTTGATTTCAGTAAGTAAAATGTGGTTCAATGAGATGAAAATAATTTTTTTGTGAATAGTAACGTTTTACTTTTTTTTACCACGGTTAAAAGTAAATAGGGTAATTAAGGGTAAAAATGATATTATTATTACCCTAAAACATGTACTAATTCTATTGGATAAGTGTAATTCGACCAAAAACATCCTTAGGAATAAAAGATGACCGTTTAGGCCCACTTGGATTAGATTAGGACATTTATTATTAATTTATTTAAAAAAGAGATAAAATGGTTAAAATCAAATTTTAATAAGTATATCATTTTTAATATAGGGTTATACATAAGATAAATTTCACTATAAATATTAATTAAAAATATAAAAATATTTCCTACATAATGGTATTTTATTTTTAATTTTTAGACATTAAATAATTTAATTTATTTATGACACAAAGATGATGCAGTAATTATCTTATTAATGAAATATTGACATAATTGATGTTATAAATACCCAAATAAATGTAATTTGAGACTTTTTATGAATTAAAATAATTTTATAGGTTAATATGATATGTTAGTATTGATATAATTAATGTTTTTTGAACTAATCAGTCTGTTATTATATTCACAAAAATCAATTACTAAATAGTGTCAAAATTGACAAAAAATAGTTTTTAAAAAATATATTATATTATTAATTGTTATTTTATTCCTAAAAATCTAAGGTTAGAACAAATGACTTAGATAAAGTTATATATATTAATAATAAACAAATTGGGGTTTTTTGGCTTGTTATAGTAAGTTGATTAACCTTATACTGTAAGAACACAAAAAGACACGATAAAAGTAAAATTATCTAACTTAAAGTTAAATATAAATGATAAGGTTAAAATAGGAACCTAAACATTTCTAAATTCTATTTTATGAGAGGATTTCGACCCATACCCACATTAGCTTCGAAATAAATCAATTTAGAGCTATTTAAAACCGAATTTGGATTTATAATAAAATAATATTCTTAGTTATTCCAAAGGTTCCCCTCTCCTCCCTTATAAAAGGGCACCTCCTCACTGTCTTCCTCACACCACTTTGAGCCTTCATGCTCGGCCAAACCCTGCCAAATTCTCTTCTCAACTTCCCTAGAAACATCCTAGAGGTTCTTGTATTCCTAAAATACCAATTTTAGTGCCCTAAAAGGAGATCTCAAAGATGCGCTTCAAAGAAGAGGTAATGTCTGTTACCAATTCTTTCAACTTTATTTCTTCTTCCACTTCTTATTATTAGGTTGTTTCATTATGAAGTAATAACATCAGTATCAATCATATACTGATATGTTATTATAAGTATGAAACAACCTTATTTCACCATCTATCCATCCTACGGAAAACGAAATCACCGCGTGTGCGTACGTACGGAATACCATGTCCACGCCGTGGTGTAATCTATTTTCCACCACCACCTTACTTGGATGGGTATAATGGTGTACATAATAACTATATATGATTTTTGTAAAGTGATATTGATTCTGAAATAGTATAAATACAATCCAATACAATTCTATGATCATGAGAACAATATCATCGCTCATGCGTACGTACGGACTACCGTCTCCACGACGCGATGAGATTCATTCTCCACGTTAACCATTCATGAATGATTATAAAGTATATATAATAAGTAATCATGAAATATATGACATAATAATGATACTGAATTTATGTGTATATATATGTATGTCATCTACTTAATTCCATTCAACTCAATAAGGAAAAGAAAATAGCGTTCATGCATACGTACGGTCTACTGTCTCCATGAAGGGTGTATTTATTTCCATTTAATGATCTATTAGATATATATATATATATATTATGAATATATATTATATATAATTAATGTTTTATATTCTGGGATTAAGTAATCATGATCTAAGTAATCATATGAGTAATTACAAGTCAAAACACGGATGGCAAATGAAACGATTTTACCCAAAACGCTCTTTAACATGGAATTTACAAAAGAACGGGTAATATAAAGCCATAAGTGAGCCATATATGATATCATAACAATGAGTATGATTATGGAATAAGTCAATGACATTATTTAAATCATTATACAAGATTTTTGGACACTTACGAAGCAAATCAGACCTAAGGTAAGGGATAATTGTGCAAATCTCATTTTTTTCTGAGATTGCTTATTCGTAAGTATTTACTGGGGTTATTGCTATCATCCATGTACATGTTTTATAAAAGTGTATTCATGTATGCTTAATGTCCTTTTTACCAATTTTGACTTTTACCCCATGGTATGGAAGGAATCTTTCTTTTATTTACCCTACAAGGTACTTTTTGACTTTTCCGAAAAAAGTACGAGAAGAATGTTTTTTTAACTTATACAGAATGAAAGGATTTTTACGGTTTTATAAAGCCTTATTTTCATGAAGCTTCCTCCAAAATATTTCATGACTATTTTCAACAAAATCATTTTCTTTTAAAATTGCATGACATTTTGTGAAAACAAAATGATTTTGAAGAAGAAATGATATTTTCCTCAAGAATTCATTTCAAGGGTTTTATCCAAACCATTTTTCATCTAAGATGAAATTATTTCATATGTTTATGTTTCAAGTATAATTTCTCTATGATTTACATGGTTTCACTTTTCTTATTATGAAATGATATCAATTTCTTTTATATGGATTATGTGATGATGGGATGATGTTTATGAAACCCATTTTATTTATTGGGTTTTTATGAATGATGTATGTTTATTTTCTGGCACAAGTAAGAATGATTTCATTATGAGATGGGTGGGACCTATATCTCCCTCCAATGCATTGGGTAAAGATTTATATCTCATGAGATAGACATGGATGGAATGGCAGGTTAAACCAGTTCAGTAAAACATGACTGAAACGAGGAGTTAACTCGATTTAGAAAGGGACTTTTTCCACTAAGATGGTCTTGGCATCAATGCCTTGGATACTATGGAAATCATTACATGTTATTAATGGATTCCACAATTACATGTTTTATTCCCATGCTATTTGATCATGATTTATGTTCCATTATGATCTATGCCTTATGTACTTCCATGTTTTATGTCGTTGCTCAAGATTTTTAATGTTCATGTTTTTTTTAAGTTCAAATGTATATGGTATGTTTTATTTTATCCATGCTTACCCTTACTGAGCATTTTAGCTCACCCTTTTTATGTTTCCTTTTCCCCCAGGATTAAAGGAAAGATTTTAGTTAAGGAAACAAAAATGGGAAGATCTTTATGGGAGATGTTGAAGATCTTTCACCACGATTAGAAGATTACGTTCCAAGTTTCCAAAGACACTAAACTATTACAGTCCTTGGGTGTCTGTTTTTGTTATGTACTATGTATTCCACAAAAGTAATGTATTGTCTATATAAGTCAAGCTTCAGGTCTCTACAGTTGGTATCAGAGGAAAGGTTTAGTCAACCTTTGGAAACTAGGATGCGAGAACTTTAGTGAGATCCCTAGAGATATTTATAAGGTATGTCTAGGGATGTCCCTAAGGTTAAATATACGTTATAGTCCTAGAATTGTGTTAACTATCTTAGAATTAAACCTAAGATGTTAGATATTGAAGGTACTCCCCCTTTATTATATTTTTTCCCTAGTGTGATTTTTACCTCTCACACTATTCTTTTTGGGTTTTAGACGATGGCTGGAACCCGGAGGAACCGTGTTGATCAATGTAATGGACAATGCAATGATTTTACTCATGAACAAACAAATGTTATGGGAGATGGAGTGCAAAATCTTATTGCTATACTTACACAAGATATGAATCATTATGGACTTCCAAATTAGAAGAGAAGGGAACAATATTCTATTGAGTCCTTCATGAGGCAACATCCACCTTCTTTCAGTGGGTCTTCTGATCCACTTGTTGCTGAACAATGGATCAGTACTACTAAAAAGATATTTTCAGTTCTTCAATGTTCTGAACATGATAAAGTCATCTTAGCAGTGTATCGTTTGGAAGGTGATGCTGATCAATGGTGGAATATTATCAAGAATACAAGGCCAAGAGATGAAATTGAGTCCATGGAATGGGACGAGTTCAAGAAATTATTTTTCAATAAGTACTTCCCTCGTATTCTTCGAAAAAAGATGGAGAAGGAGTTTCTTAAACTAAATAAAAAGGATGCTGAATCTGTTGATATATACGAAGTGAATTTTACAAGGATTGCAAGGTATGCATCTGTATTTATCATCCAACCTAAAAGTAAAGTTGATCGATTCTTCAGTGGCTTAAAACTAAATCTTCGAAGGGCATTAGCTATAAGATACTTCAGTAGATATGATGAAATTGTGCATTGTGCTATCAAGGTAGAAATGTAAGTTGGTGTTACTTATCCATCTCATAGTTTTGACAAGAAATGAAAGACGGAGTTCAAGGAGAAATCTCAGAATAATGGTGAAAATAAGATGAATGTGGAAAGAAGCATGGTGAAGATTGTCTTAAGGGGACTAGAAAATGTTTTTAGTGTGGAAAAGAAGGTCATCAAGAAGCTGAGTATCGAAGTAATGGAAAAAGGGTTTCTAATGATGTGAATAAAGAAAAGACTATAGAGAATGCACCACCAACACTTCAATGCTTCAAGTGCAAGGAAATGGGTCATTATGCTAATTAATGCCCTAATCCAAGGGTTAGTGATGATCGACATGAGCAACCACTTAAGGAAAAGGACAAAGGAAATTCACATGCGATCACTATTGGCGATGTTGAATATGACAACGATGTGGTGGAATGATTAAGTGTTTATGTAATGGGATTCCAGAATAATGTTGTATATAGTATCGTGGAATATTGGAATATTTATTTATCGGTATATTGTGGTTTTCAATGGTACCGATAACCATAGAATGTGATTGAGATATTTTTGGAAAAAAGATGATATGCGCATAATGAAAGGAAAACGAGAAAATGAAATGTTGGACCGTATTCATGAGCTCATGACTGATATAAGGAGAAGGTTATATCATGGATTGAGTATATAGAATGTTTGGATTTTGGTATGTGGAAAGAGTTAACTTTTGACTGCATTAATGTTTTCACTATGGTTCAATTAATGGGTATTCATTCTTCAAGAGAATACATGATTAAGGTATTCACATGTTTGTAATTTGACCAACAAGATATATCTTATGATATATGGGGGATAAATGATGGCATTCACGTGATTGTTATGTGACATTTCAAGTAATCATTTTATTTATACTATGAGCTTGGACCGAAGTATTTTAGATTAGCCTAAAGACTAGAATGGATTATGTTGGACATAAGTTAGGATATAACTTTTATTCGATATTATTGATGGGATGTTATAGTAATATAGGTTTGGAAAAAGGACAACCTACAGGTCGGGCGACAGCCCATCGCGTCGGACAAGGCTGTGGGAATCGAACCCACAACTGAAGTGCGACTGGCCTTTATCGCCTACCAGTGGCCTACAGGAAGTCCCTGGTTAGTAGAAACTAGTTTTATTTTATTACGTGGTATGATATATGAAGTATAAGTTCATTTTTGGAATCGTATATGATTAACCTCACCATAGATGTACTTATTTATATTTGATAACTTTTGCTAACCTTTTGTTTGAAACAGATGGAATGACCCATCATTCTATCACATGATCTATTAACACTTCATGAATAACAAATTTAACTTCATTTCTTTAAGAGATGAAGTGGAAATTGTTCAAAGCATGAACAACAGTGAAATTGTACCAAAATCATGTAAGTATTTCTTTTAATTCGCCAACTTTAGTGAAATGATCTTGAAAACCAAAAATGTTGTCCTAGTGCCCTTATATCTGATGAATCATATGGTACCTTAGATCATCGCGAATCTATAGCTTTGTGATTTTTGGCTATTTCATAGCCATGTTCTCTACCACTCTCCATCAGAACTTGATGGTTAGATTTTTCTTCCATATCCATATTTTCACCTATGTTCTCCTATGTGGAAACCCAGTGATGAGTTAATTTGGGTAACCATTACATTTCATACGTTAGTTTTTAAAGCCATGTTTGGGTTTTCCTTTTTATGATGTGGATTTCTATTAAACAAACTATCAAGTAGTAAACCATTTATAACCCCGACGAATTTCGAGGGAAAAATTCATTTTAAAGGGGTTAGAATGTAACACCCTGAGATTTTATGAAAAATATTCTTTTAATTTCATTAATTCCTTGTGTTTTATGCTACACCAGGATTACCTTGTGCTATATGCAAAACCGTATTAGCTTGCAGTATATGCAACACTATTCTTGGATCATGTTACACACAATTTTGATAAGAGTTATTCTACGCAACATTGAGTATATATATATATATATATTCAATGTATAAATGAAATATGGTTGTATTATGTTATATGAAACAATGAAGGATTCTTGCAGAACACGCCACCCTGACTTGGCTTTCATTACATGCAAGCGCGACCTTCCGTGATAGCGTGTGTTGTACGCAATACCGAGTTTCGCTAACCAATGATATGCTATTAAAATATTATTAAAACTAGCCGTTATGAATAGTAATAACCAATTTTTGAAATTTTTTATATTTTATTTTTCAAAATGCACTTCATTTTTGGATTCGGAATATCTAAATTAGTTTAGGGTGAAATTTTGGTACTTTTCGGATAACTTTCATTTTCTGATGAATAGTGAAAATTACTAAATTTTAATTAAAAACAACCTTTTTAATCGAAATAATTAATAGTGATATATTATTAATTTGAGTGGTTTTAAAGTATATTTAGAATATATTTCTACAATTTAATACAATGTTGGTCATTGGATATAATTTCACATTTAAACCAAACATAAACAAATGTCAATCTTTTGATAGTTATTATCTCTTAAGAACACGCTATTTGTTTTGACGAAGGGAATTAAATTTTAAATTAATTAATGAAACTAATATGTTTTCAATTTGGTAAAATAGAAATAATTTTTCAGTTCATAATATCAAATATAGCTTAGGCCTAATTTTTGGTATTTTTCTGGAAACTTTCATTTTTTGATGAATAGTGAAACCACTAAGTGGTAGTTAAAAAAATGAATTTTTCATAAAACATAATTTTACCTCTTCTGTGAGTGGAATTTCAAAAATCCGAGAGACACAGTTGATGTCAGTAAGTAAAATGTGGTTCAATGAGAAGAAAATATTTTTTGGCGAATAGTAACTTTTTACTTTTTTTGCCACGGTTAAAAGTAAATAGGGTAATTAAGGGTAAAAATGATATTATTATTACCCTAACACATGTCCTAATTCTAATGGATAAGTTTAATTCGACCAAAAATAACCTTATTAATAAAATATGACCGTTTAGGCCCACTTGGATTAGATTAGGACATTTATTATTAATTTATTTAAAGAAGGGTTAAAATAGTTAAAATCAATGTTTAATAAGTATATCATTTTTAATATAGGGTTATACATAAGATAAATTTGACTATAAATATTCATTAGAAAGATAAAAAGATTTAATACATAATGGTATTTTATTTTTAATTTTTAGACATTAAATAATTTAATTTTATTTAGGACACAACGATGATGCAATAATTATCTAATTAATGAAATATTGACATAATTGATGTTATAAATACCACAATAAATGTAATTTGAGACTTTTTATGAATTATAATAATTCTATAGTTTAATATGACATGTTAGTATTGATATAATTAACGTTTTTATAACTAATCAGTATGTAATGATTTTCAAAAAAATCAATTACTAAATAGCGTCAAAATTGACATAAAATAGTTTTTAGAAAACATATTATATTATTAATTGTTATTTTATTCCTAAAAATCTAAGGTTCGGCCAAATGACTAAGATAGGGTTATATATATTAATAATAAAAAAACTTGGGGTTCGTTTGGCTTGTATTAGTATGTTTATTAACCTTATAGTGTAAGAACACAAAAAGACACAGTAAAAGTAAAATTATCTAACTTAAAGTTATATATAAATGATAAGGTTAAAATAGGAAACTAAACTTGTCTAAATTCTGTTGGATGAGAGTATTGCGACCCATCCCCACCTTAGATTCTAAATAAATCAATTTAGATCTATTTAAAACCGAATTTGGCTTTATAATAAAATAATATATTTAGTTATTCCAAAGGTGCCCCTCTCCTACCTTATAAAAGGGCACCTCCTCCCTCTCTTCCTCACACAACTTTGAGCCTTCAAGCTTGGCCAAACCCTGCCAAATTCTCTTATCCACTTCCCTAGAAACATCCTAGAGGTTCTGGTCTTCCTCAAAGACCAATTTTAGTGCCCTAAAAGGAGATCTCAAAGTGGCGCTTCAAAGAAGAGGTAATGTCCGTTACCAAATCTTTCAACTTTATTTCTACTTCCACTTCTTATTCATAGGTTGTTTCATTATGAAGTAATAAAATCATTATCAATCATATACTGATATGTAATTATAATTATGAAACAACCTTATTTCACCATCTATCCATCCTACGGAAAATGAAATCACCGCGCGTGCGTACGTACGGAATACCGTCTCCAGGCCATGGTGTAATCTATTTTCCACCACCACCTTACTTGGATGGGTATAATGGTGTACATAATAATTATATATGATTATTTTAAAGTGATATTGATTCTGAAATAGTATAAATACACTTCAATACAATTCCACGATCATGAGAACAATATCATCACTCGTGCGTACGTATGGACTACCGTCTCCACGACGCGATGAGATTCATTCTCCACGTTAACCATTCATGAATGATTATAAAGTCTATATAATATGTAATCATGAAATATATTACATAATAGTGATACTGGATTTATGTGTATATATATGTATTTCATCTACTTAATTCCATTCAACTCAATAAGGAAAAGAAAACAGCGTTCATGCGTACGTACGGTCTACCGTCTCCATGAATGGTGTATTTCTTTCCATTTAATGATCTATTATATATATATATATTCTGAATATATATTATATATAAATCATGTTTTATATTCTATAATAAAGTAATCATGATCTAAGTAATCATATGAATAATTATAAGTCAAAACACGGACGACAAATGAAACGATTTTACCCAAAACGCTCTTTAACATGGAATTTACAAATGAACGGGTAATATAAAGCCATAAGTGTACCATATATGATATCATAACAATGAGTATGATTCTGGAACAATTCAATGACATTATTTGAATCATTATACAACTGTTTAGGACACTTACAAAACAAATCAGACCTAAGGTAAGGGATAATTGTGCAAATCTCATTTTTATCCAAGATTTCTTATTAGTAAGTATTTACTGGGGTTATTGCTATCATCCATGTACATGTTTTATAAAAGTGTATTCATGTATGTTTAATGTCCTTTTTACCCATTTTTCCTTTTACCCCATGTTATGGAAGGAATCTTTCTTTTATTTACCCTACAAGGTACTTTTTGACTTTTCCGAAAAAAGTACGAGAAGAATGTTTTTTTAACTTATACAGAATGAAAGGATTTTTACGGTTTTATAAATCCTTATTTTCATGAGGCTTCCTCCAAAATATTTCATGACTATTTTCAACAAAATCCCTTTCTTTTAAAATTTCATGACATTTTTTGAAAAGAAAATGATTTTGAAGAAGAAAAGATATTTTCCTCAAGAATTAATTTCAAGTGTTTTATCAAAACCATTTTTCATCTAAAATGAAATTATTTCATATGTGTATGTTTAAAGTATAATTTCTCAATGATTTACATGGTTTCACTTTTATTATTATTAAATGATATCAATTTCTTTTATATGTATTATGTGATGATGGGATGATTTTTATGAAACCCATTTTATTTATTGGGTTTTTATGAATGATGTATGTTTATTTTGTGGCACAAGTAAGAATGATTTCATTATGAGATTGGTGGGACTGATATATCCCTCCAATGCATTGGGTAAAGATTTATATCTCATGAGATAGACATGGCTGGAACAGCAGGTTATACTGGTTCGGTAAAACAGGATTGAAATAAGGAGTGAACTCGATTCAGAAAGGGACTTTGTCCACTAAGATGGTCTTGGCAGAAATGCCTTGGCTACTATGGAAATAATTACATTTTCTTAATGGATTCCACAATTACATGTTTTATTCCCATGATATTTTATCATGATTTATGCTCCATTATGATCTATGCCTTATGTACTTCCATGTTTTATGTTGTTGCTCAAGATTTTTAATGTTTATGTTTTTTTAAGTTCAAATGTATATGGTATGTTTTATTTTATCCATGCTTACCCTTACTGAGCATTTGAGATCACCTTTTTTATGTTTTCTTTTCCCCCAGGATTAAAAGAATGATTTTAGGTAAGGAAACAAAAATGGGAAGATCTTTATGGGAGATGTTGAAAATCTTTCACCACGATTAGAAGATTACGTTCCAAGTTTCCAAAGACACTAATCTATTACTGTCCTTGTGTGTCTATTTTTGTTATGTACTAAGTATTCCACAAAAGTAATGTATTTTCTATGTACGTCAAGCTTCGGGTCTCTACAATGCCTCAGTCTTTTTGCATGTAATGGCTGAGAACCAGGTTCCAGCAGGTTTATCCCAGACTATTGAGGTTCCAAAGAGGAAGTGGGACAAGATATCCATGTACTTTTTGAAGGGGATAACACGCACATCTATGTGAAATAATGATATCTGGGTGATTATAGGCTAACTCACCAAGTCGCACCAATTCCTAGATATTAAAGAGTTGAGTTTTGTTGAGATATTGGGACGCCTCTATGTGTGGGAGATAATATGAATCCATGAATTTCCCTCAATGGTCATTTTATACCATGATGCTCACTTCATGTAAAAATTATGCATAGGACTACAAGATGATTTTTTGACTCAATTGCACTTAAGAATAGTGTTTCACCCCCATACCGATGGACAGACTAAGCAGACCATTTAGTTCTTGGATAAAATGATGTAGGCTTACATGTTGGACTTTAAAAATATTAGGGAGGGTCATCCAACATTGGGAGAATTTGTGTAGAGAAAATATACCATTCCACCGTTGTCATGTAACCATTCGAGTCCTGGTATGAGCAACCCTATAGGTTACAAATTGAATGGAATTATCTAAGAAATTTGGAACTCATGGGCCCATAGTTGGTGTGAGCTTCTATAGAGAAGGTGTAGATCATCTAAGATCATATGACGAATACCCATAGACATTGAATTTCTTATCTGTACTGACGATGAAGACCTGTGGTGTTTGTGGAGCGAGACCATGTGTTCCTGAGGGTTTGAAATCAATGTGAATTGAAAATGTTTGTCTGGGGAAGAAAGCTATCATTATGATTCATTAGTCCTTTCTAGATACGGTGTAGAGTTAGTGTGGTGTAACAAGTCTTACCTCTACCACCGCAGTTGGACCAGGTACATGACATCTTCCACATGTCAAAGCAAAGGAGGTACATACATGATCTATCACATGTTATCAACTATGTTAAGATGGAAATCAAGGATCAAACTACCTTTGTTGAGTACCCAATGGAGATAAAGGATAAGTAGGAGAGGATCCTTTTTTGGGTGATCGATTCCCCTATTTCATGTCTAGTGGTAACATAAGAATCTTAAGGAGATAACCTTGGAGTGGGAGAAGTAGATTTGATCCTAGTACCCTCATTTTATTATTATTTTTTTCTTTTTTGGATAAGTAACACTAAGTTGATTAGAATCTAGTGAATTGTTGAGTAAATAAGGATTCCTTATGACTTTTCAGTCCTTCTTTCTTTGTAAATCACAAACACTCTATCTTAAGGAAAATTTATTTTCCCCTATGTTTTGTCTTGATAAGGAAAATTATCCTTCCTTAAATAAATTTTCCTTCCTCCAGGAAAGTTTATCCTTACCCAGTTTTTCTTTCATAAGGAAAAATTTCTTCCTCAAGTAATTTTATCCATACCTTGTTTTCATTGTTCATATTATAATCTAACTCATTTTACTTCTAATTATAAAATTCAGTTTCATATCTAAAACCTTAGAATCTTATAAATAGTAGGATATAGAGAATTCAGTTTTCAGGATCCGAATTCAGGTTCTGAATTCTTTGAATTTAGACTCAAAACATTCTGAGTTCAGATTTAGAATTCTCTGAATTCAGACTCCAAAATTTCTATGTTTAGACTCCAAATTCAATGAATTTAGACTCTGAACATTCTGAGTTCACACTCTAAATTCTTATGAATCCAGACTCATAATTTCCTTGAAATTCAGACTCTAGAATTATATAGAATTCATTTTCTGAATTCTTTTGAATAAAAAATTCCAATATTCATGTATTATAGACACCAAATGGTTTTTTGGTTAAACTATGAACTTTTATTTTTTCTTACATTCTGAAAAATGGTTTTGGTTAAACAACCAAATTTTGGCTTACTCTTGTTTGAGTTATAAAATGATGTCATGCTTTCTGCTTCTAACCAACTATTGTTTTAGTGACACATGTACAGATCCCTCTAAAATTCAAAGAAAAATATGATGGTTGGAGGAGGGAGTCGATCGTTGATGATGTGCCTATAAATAGGATCTCATTTGAAAGAGATCATAATAACTTTGGTGAATAGTTCTACGAATTTAATGATTACATGTTGTGAAGTGATTTCTAGAGAGAGTCTTTCATGCTTTGTGTAAACTGAACATCTTGTTCAGAACTGCTTTGTGCAAACTAAACATCTTGTTCAGAATTGCTTTGTGTGACTTCGAATGTTGCTGAGTACACTCAAGGGCTTCCAGGGATAGGAATACAGATGTATCGACTATCTTGAAGTTCGAGGGCTTGCGGGGATAGAAAGAAATACTCTGATATTCATATTGAGGGCTTATCCTAGTGTGGGTAAGACAGACTTTCTTGAATGTATAAATCATGGGACCTTTATCCAAGGTTGTTGGATACCCTTCTCTCTGGGTTAAAATATTTACAACTTGTTATGTGTATTGTTTCATGTTTTCCACTGCATTTTGGTTGATGAGGAAAGTATAAATATCTTATAATTCCTTTTAATTGTACTCTGATTAGTGGGATTCTATATGATTTAAGGTATAATCTTTATCTTTGTAAACTATTCTTAAGTTTTTATTTCAGGAACCACATTTCTGGAATCTAGCATTTTTGTAGAACTAAGAGGTCTTGTGAATTACCTTGTTTAACATTCTTAAAAATTAACATCTTTAAAAGTTCCAAATGATTTTTTAAAGTATAAAATTATACCCCTCTTGTATATTGAGCCTCTACATTATTATTCCGATACTACAATCAGTATCATTTTGATCCTATAATGGGTATTAGAGAAGGTCTCTGAAATACTGATATTCACATATAAGTTTCCTTGCTCAAGTTTTTCATTGTTAAATATTATCCTTGTTTAAGATATTTTTATCCTTGTTTACAAACTTTTATTACTAAATGTTTTTTGTTGAAATATATTCTCTGAGATGGATGGAATTAATGTTAGTTCAATTGAAAATCATATTCCTACAAGACCACCTAATTTTGATGGGAATGATTACGAATATTGGAGAGATCGTATGAATTTTTTTTGTTAATACTAGAGTGCAAAACTTTGTAATGATCACTAGAGATTACAAGATTTATGATAAGGAAGTCAGAACATTTACTAATCAATAAAAGTCAGAATATCAACTTAACTACAAGGTATGCAATACTTTTTGTGTTCCATGACCAGGAATATATATAGTCAGATTTCTTCTTGTGAAACTGCGAATTATATTTGGAGGAATCTAGAAGTTAAAAATTTTGGTACTTAAAAAGTTACTAAAACTAGAAGATATATGCTTAGAGTTGAGTACAATGGTTTTTTATTTCCTTATGGAGAACCTATATGAAAGGTATAATAGTGATTTATGACTATTTTCAACATCTTACAATGCATGGGTAAAATTTTTTTGGATGATGAGGCACTTATAGAAAAGATTATAGACAACATGCCTAATGAGTGGGAATTTAAGAGAACAGCTATAGATTAGAATAGGAAAGTCTCACAGATCACTCTTGATGAGAATTTTGGAACTCTTATTTAACATGATACTAGAATAAAGAGAGATGCTGAAAATGTTAAGAAGAATAATATGAAAGGAAGTTTTTCTTTTACATCTACTTCGAATCATATGAAATCCATGACTCCTGAGAGAGTTACTAGATCTAAGTCTAAGAAGGTTACTATTTTTTCTGAATCAAGTGAAAGTGATCATTCTGAGAATTAACTAGCTAATCTTGCTCGAAGGATGAACAAGGTAGTTGGGAAGAAAAAATTTCAGTACAGATACAAGAAAAAATAATGAAAGGATAAGAAAGGCTCTAAAGTCACTTATTATGAATGCAATAGAGCTGGAAATATAAGGCCAGATTGTATTATGTTTAAGAGAAAAGAAAGAAAGGAAAAGAATTCTGAGAGAAATAGAAATAAGTACTATAAAGCTAAAGATAAGAATGTTTTGAAAGCTAATGACACTTGGAGTACCAGTAATGGAGACTCTTATGAGGAATCTTTAGATTATGAATCTTCTGGTTTGAATAATCTTGGTATAATATCCAGACTACCTATTGAAAATCATTGTTTAACGGCTAAGGTACACAATACTGAATCCATAACCAATGTATCATTGATTTCTAATAATAGTTATAGTAAATACTATGAATTCTCGGATGAAGAATATTCTTCTGATGAAGATAATACTTTACCTAAGTATGAAGAAGTTTCACGTTTTTCTAAGATTCTTGAGAATGAAAATTCTATAGTCAAGAAAAATCTTGATAAGGAAAATTCTAGGATTTCTATTATTACTAAAAAAAATATCAGATCATTCTAAAGATCTTGATAAGAAAAACATTAATTTTGAATGTGTTTCAAAAAACCTTGAGGAAGTTAATTCTAAGAAGGATAAACTTTCTAAGGATCTAGAAAATGTAATTTCTAGGAAAAATGTTTTCGATCCTAACTATAAAACTTAGTTATTAGAAAAAAGTCATAAATATTTTCCTTGAGGAAGTGTTTGTCAAACATTACCTTAGGTAAGAAAAATTTTGATAAAATGTATTTCCAAATTCAACTTCTAAAGAATAATTCCGGATTTGGTTATACTAGTTCAAAACCGATTTTTAGTAACTATTATTTTGTTCCTCAAAGTTCTCTATTTTGCAATAAGTGTCAGTGTGGTGGGAATAGGGAATAAAATTGTTCCGTAAACAAAACTCATTCATTAGGTTTTCATAAATCTTATTTTTCAAATAAAATGTGGATTCTTAAAACATTGCTTTCTGAAGTTTTTGGATCCAAGAATGTTTGGGTTCTAAAAGTCTAAAACTCTTATTTTCAGGAAAACAAAGAATGTATCAAAAAAAATACTTGGTACATGAATAGTTGATGTTCTCGGCATATGACTAGTAAAAAGACCTCTTTGAAAAGATTATCAAGATGAAAGAGGAAATGTAACTTTTGGAGATAATGCTAAGGGAAATGTTATTGGTATAGGTAACATTGTTCTTCTTGAAAAACATTGATTTAAAATGTTTTATTTGTTAAGGGTCTTAAGAAAAACCTCATTAGCATAAGTCAATTATGTGATGAAGGTTACCTTGTGAATTTTAGGAATGACAAGTGCTTAGTACACAATTACAAGGAAGAGTTTATTATTTCTGGACATAGGCAAGAGAATTTTTACACACTAAACATATAATACCTTAGGATCCATGACCTAACTTACCTTAGTGCAATGTAATATCATTCTTGGTTGTGGAATAGAAGGTTAGGACACCATAACCTTAGGAACCTATGCAAAATCTCTAAGAAAATACAAGTTAAGGATCTACCGGAGCTTAGATTTGATTATTCAAAAGTTTGTGATCCTTATCAACATGGAAAGAAACATAAATCAAGTTTTAAATCAGTTGGTGGAGTCTCAACCACTGATTCATTATAGTTAGTTCATATGGATCTTTTTGGTCCAACACAAACTGGAAGCATTGGTGGAAATTACTATGTATTTGTCTTATTTGATGATTACACTAGATTTATGTGTGTCTATTTTCGAGAAAATAAATCTGAATCTTTTTCTTATTTTAAAATCATTAGATCCCAAGTTAAAAATGAGAAAAAACATCACCTGATAACTATTCATAGTGATCATGGAAGAGAATTTCAAAATTAATATTTTGAAACTTTTTGTAGTAGAAAAGGCATTACTCATAACTTCTCACCACCCAGAACACCTCAGAAAATGGTGTTTTTGAAAGAAGAAATAAAATTATTTAGGAGATTACAACAACCATGTTGAGTGAATATTCAGTAGCCAAACATTTTTGGGCTGAAGCTGTAAGTACTTAATGTTATACTATAAATCATGTTTTCATTAGACGTTTTCTTAATAAAACTCTTTATGAGTTGTGGAATGGTAGAAAACCTAAACATTACTACTTTAAGGTTTTTGGTTGCAAGGTATTCATTCTGAATACTAAAGATAATTTACATAGATTCGCACCAAAATATGATGAAGGAATTTTCATAGGCTAATCCACAAAATCTAAGTCTTATAGAGTTTTCAATAAAAACACTTGCACTATTTAAGAAACAGTACATGTGAAATTTGTTGAAACTGATCCTTTTGTTTTTAAAAAACCTCAAGATACATCTTCAGATATGTTTTCAAAAATTTATTATCAACCTTTTTTAGAACATTATTCTGATAAGAAAAATGTTCAAGAAAATATTTCTGAAGCATTTACCCTAGAATTCTTCCTACCCTATGTTGATGAACAGGTTTTACAAAATCCAAATCAGTTTTTTCTAAAGAATCATCCCAGTGATAGTATAATTGGTGATGTAAATCAACCTGTAAGTACAAGAAGTTCCTTAAGAAATGAAGTTGAACATCTTACATTCCTTTCCCAATTAGAACAAAAAAGTACTGATGAAGATTTAGGTGATGATGATTGGATAAAAGCTATGAAAGATGAGCTAAATTGATTCGAAAGGAATAAAGTTTGGACCTTGGTTGAAAGACCTAAGGAAACTTCTGTTATTGGAGTAAAATGGGTATTTAGAAATGAATGTGATGAAAATGGAATCATAGTAAGAAATAAATCTAGATTGGTTTCTAAAGGATATAATCAACAAGAATTAATAGACTATGAAGAAACCAATGCTTCAGTAGCTAGACTTGAATCTATTTGTATTCTACTTTCCTTTGCAACATTCTTCAATTTCAAACTTTTTCAAAATGGATGTTAAATGTTACTTCCTTAATGGTTTTGTACAAGAAGAAGTTTTTGTTGAACAAACTTCATGTTTTGAAGATTCTAAACATCCTGAACATGTTTACAAACTTACTAATGAATTGTATGGACTTAAGCAAGCCCCTTGATCTTGGTATGATAGACTTATATGATTTTCGATTCAAAATAATTATGTTAAAGAAAATGATGATCCAAATTTTTTATAAAGAGAGATAAGAAAAATGTTTTGATGGTTCAAATTTATGTTGATGAAATTATATTTGGTTCAACTCAGCAATCTTTAACTGATTCCTTTGCAGATATAATAAAATCTAAGTTTGAAATGAGTATGATGGGTGAGATAACATTTTAAATTGGTTTTCAAATTTCTCATAAACTAGAATGAATCTATATATCCCAAAATAAGTATATTAAAGATATTCTTAAAAAATATGGATATGAAAAAACTAAGAGTATAAGTACTCCCATTGGTACATCAAATTCACTTGATCTTGATGAAGCTGGGAAACCAGTAGATCAAACATCTTTTTGAGGTATGATTGGAAGTCTACTTTACTTGATAGCTAGTCATCCAAACTTAATGTTTTCAGTATTCTTATGTTCAAGATATTAATCTAATCCTCTGAAATCTCATTTAAAGGTAGTGAAAAGGATTTTTCACTACTTAAAGGGAACCATGGATCTAGGACTATTTTACACTTTTGGAAATGATTTTGTTTTAAAATGTTTTTCGGATGCTGGTTTTGGTGGATGTAGAATGGATATAAAAAGTACATCTAGAACTTTTCATTTCATAGAATATTCGTTAGTTTATTTTTCATTCAAAAAGTAACACTCAGTAGTAAATTCTACTACTGAAGCTGAATACGTAGCAGTTGGATGTTGTTGTGCTCAAGTGTTGTGGATGAACCACACACTCACAGACTATGGTATGAGTTTCACCAAAACACAAATTTTGTGTGATAATACTAGTTCCATTTCCATATGTAAAACCTTGCACATCAATCTCGCAAAAAACACATAGATTTTAAGAATCACTTTCTTAGGGATCACACACAAAAAGGAGATATCATTCTTCAATTTATCGGATCACAAGATCAACTTGCAGATATTTTCACAAAATCATTACCATCTGATAGATTTGAATACATTAAACAGAATTTAGGAATGATAACCATAAGGTAATCTTCTAGGTTGACGTCCTATTGAAACCAATCTCTATACACTAACAAACTTCTTTTCATAGAGGGAGTACATTTTCTTTTTTTGTAGTTCAAAATTTTTTGTAGTCTAAAAATTTTTCGTAGTGGATTTTTTTTCGTAGTCCAATTTTTTTTTGAAGTCTAAATTTTTTTATATTCTAAATTTTTCCATTGTCTAATATTTTCTAATTGTCTTAAAATATTCATAATGATGATTTTCATACTTAAAATTTTCATATTGAAGATTTATGTACTTAAAATTTTCATAATGATTATTTTTGTACTTCAAAATTTTTCTAATGAAGTTTTTTGTACTTAAATTTTTTGTATTTGAGCTTTTTGTATTTAAATTTCATAATCAAAACTTTTGGAATCTAATGTTCTTTAAGAATAATTTTATTCATTACAAATAATCTTCCTAGAAATCTGAAAGGTATTTTTTCTTTATTAAATTTTCATAATCATCTTTTACTTGTTGTTATTTTCAGCTTTTTTTTTTAAAATTTTCATATGCACTTTTTCTTAAATCTGAATGTTTTTCTTAAAAAATCCTCAAAAGATCATATTCTATCAAAATTTACTTCTGGATATTATCACAACCATCAGATCTATTCTGAAAGTATTTCAACCATTGGATTAAGTATAGATGTTGAACCATCGCCTCACCTGCCTATATAAAGGACCCCATGATGGTTGTCATAAATAAAAACTAAAAACATTGCGTGCTGATGCTCTACCCTCCATAATAAGCCCGTTCCAAAATTCTCATATGTTTCATACTTTGGAATGTTTGCTGAAGCCTCCTCTCAGAATGATATTTCAACTGTGAAACCAATATTTGAATGGTTGATATACAAAGAAAGGTTAGTTGATCTGATGTTTTTCACAAAGTATGATTATATTATCTCTAAGAATGTAAAGATGAATGGATGGGAAAGTGTTTGCCTTTCAAAACCAAAAGCTCGGGATTTGGTATATCTGGATTTGTTAATAGAATTCTATGAGTTAGTAATTTTCTTCAAGGAATAAGGTAGGAATAAGTTTTCTTTCTAGCGTTATGTAAAGACATATTCACTTTCTTACACCAAGGCTGGATGCATGGTTGGTATTCCTTATGTAGGGGAAGCTGTGTTTTGTTCTCATAAGCTTCTTGATGGTCAAGGATGTTTTGATTAGGTGAAGGCCATGGCTTGACATGGTCTCTTATAATTGAAGACTCCTAAGATTCTTCACCTGGCTACAAATTATTAGATTCTTGAATTGTGGGTTCAAGGATTCATCATACCAAGAAAAGGAGACAAGGATACTTTGAAGATATGTGATATGTACATTCTGGATTTCTGGGTAATCCTAAGGAAGATAAACATGGTTAATCATATATTGGTTATGATTAAAAACATAAACAATGGAAATTTTAAGGCTCGAATTATTATTTATCCAGCTATTCTTTCAAAGACGATTGTTCGGTGTCTAGAATCCATCAGAATTCCATGCAGATCTAAGTCAAGGAGTTGAAATGTTATGTTGTTAAGTAATGACAATTTGAGAAGAATGAATGTTGGATTTTCCATAGAATCCAAATAATTCTATGACTAGCATGAAGAGGAATTTGAAGCAATTTCAAAGAAATAAGAGGTGGCTGAGACCTATAAAAGGGTGGAAGGAAGAGGAAATTGAAGGATGTGGATGAGAAGGAAAAAAACCCAATAGATAAGTAAACCAAATCCACACCACTAAATCCAAAGAAGAAAAAAGCGTATGCTGATAAGGTTGTGGATAAATGGAGAAATGATAAGAGAAATCAGAAAGAATGGGAGCCTATGTTTGGCCTGGACCCTGATGAATCAAAATCATTTAATGAAAAGGTAGATGGAGAGCATGAGAAGTAAGAGAAAGAAAAGAAGAAAAAGAAGAAGTTGCCTGGGGATGAAATAGTGCAATCCCTTTTGAAGGCTGCAAGAATCCGAGAATATTCCGGTACCAGAATCTTTATTGATAGAACCATTACCAGAGACTCTGGGAAAGAAGTTTGTAACTCTGGAAAAAGTCCAAGAAAAATAAGTACAAGAAAAAGTAATGGAAGAATAAGAAGAAGATGGTAGTTGTGATACTGAAGATTTGTTAAAGCAAGTATATGATTTTCATGAGAAGGATAACCCTTCTAAAAAATTATCATTCAGAACCTCTCAAGATGAATCATAGAAGCATTCTACTCCTGGGAAAGATGAAGAGAAGGATGAAGACGAAGTATACAACCCATATGAAGAAGAAAGCATCAATAAATACTTTATTGACCTAGAGGATGATGAGGTAGGATCCGAAAAGGAAGAATTTGCTGAAGACAAAATTGTTCAGCTATCTGATAGTGAACCCAAATCTCTTGATCAATAGGAAGTCATTATGAAGGTTGACAAGGGAAAACAAATAGTAGTTGATACACCTACCAAGAACAAGTTGAAGAAAAAATATGTTCATGGTTCTTCAAAGAGGAAAGCTATGGATTTATAAAAAGAAACCTCACAATGAAAAATTTATGATTCGGAATTGTCCTCCCTTGGACATGATTCTGTAGTCCAATCCTTGAAGAAGCTTATTGGGACTATACCAATATTTCCTAGTACATACTCAAGATGCCAAATGCTTCAACACTCCTTAAATTAGAAATCAGATTCAGTATCCATAGTGATTGATATGTGCATCAAACTAGAGAATGATTTCAAAAACTTTTTCTTAAACTATGATTCCCACAATAGATATTGTAATGAAATGACCAGACGGTCAAAGAAAACTATATATGACTTGATAATTCTGGACAAGTTCTGAAAAAGTTTCAAGGATGCATTTGACACCGAAGATATAAAGATCATAGATCTCTCAAATTGTTTTGTAGAAAAGATAAATCTAGGACACAATTCTCGTATACAAGAAGTGAAAGATCTGAATGGAAATTTGTATTCAGTTTCTCAGAGTTGGAAGAGGGAAAGAGATCATAGAATCAAACATGAGGAAAAGTTTTCTATGTAAGAAGAAGTTATAAAGGGGCAGGAAGAATCTCTTAAAGCTCAGGAAAAAAAATCAAATCCTTAGAAAAGAAAAAAGAAGACCAAGATCATCTTCTCAAACGTGTAGAGGAGAACCACAAAGAGCTCAAGATGCTCAAAACCATTGTAAAGAAGTTGATGCCGAAGGAGAAGGTAGGATAATCTTTTTTAATTCTGATATTTTGTTGTATTCTATACTTTTATAAATTTTCCAGTCAAAATGGAATTTTAGGTTTCTCTATATATTTTTGGTTGTCTAGTACTAATATTTCAAGTACTATATTTTCTTTTCCATTCCCTATATTCCTTTATGAAAATCACAATGGGGTAAAAAGGAATGTTAAAAATGAATACAAAGTAAAAGAAGAAATTTCTCTATGTAATGTGGAGTTCATCTAATAGGGAGTTCTTATCCAAGAATATTTTCATATGTAATAAAAAGCTAAGTCTCAATCTGAAAAAGAAGAATACGATCCTCAGTGTTTTCAATGCATATGGGGGAGTTAGTTGTATTCATCATTTCCTATGTGTTAAAGGAGATAAGTTTCATTTTCAATGTCTAGGAATTTTTTTCTATGTCCTTATATTCTTTTTTGTAAGGATGTTTGTGCTATCGAAAAAGGGGGATATTGTTGAGTTAATAATGTTTCCTGATGACTTTTTCATTCCTTCTTTTTTTGAAAATCACAAACACTCTATCTTAAGAGAAATTTATTTTCCCCTATTATTTTTCTTGATAAGGAAAATTTTCATTCCTTTTGAAAATTTTCGTTCCTTAAGGAAATTTTATCCTTATGTTATTTTTCTTTCATAATGGAAATTTTCCTTCCAAAAGAAAATTTATCCTTACCTTGTTTTCATTGTTCATATTATATTCTAACTCATTTTCCTTCTAATTATAATTTTTTTTCGTATATAAAACCTTGGAATCTTATAAATACTATGATATAAATCATTCTGTTTTCAGGATCCGAATTCAGTTTCCAAATTCCTTGAATTTAGCCTCTGATCTTTCTGTGTTCATACTCTGAATTCTCCGAATTAAGACTCCAAATTTTCTGAGTTAAGACTCCGAATTCTTTGAATTTAGACACCAATCTTTCTGAGTTGAAACTCTGAATTCTTATGAATCCAGACATCGAATTTCCTTGAAATTTAGGCTCAATAATTATATATAATTTATTTTCCAAATTATTTTGAAGAAATAATTTGAATATTCATGTATTATAGATAGTAAATGGTTTTTTGGTTAGACTCTGATATTTTATTTTTCCTTACATTCCAAAAAATGGTTCTGGTTAAGCAACCATATTTTTTCTTACTTTTGTTTGAGTTATAAAACAATGTCATGATTTCTGTTTCTAACCAACCATTTTTAGTGACACATGTACATATCCCTCAGAAATTCAAGGAAAAATATAACTATTGGAGAAGAGAGTCGACCATTGAAGATTAACATATAAATAGGAGCTCATTTGAAAGATCTCCTAACTAATTTTATGAATAGTTCTAAGAATCTATAGATTACATACTATGAAGTGATTTCTATAGAGAGGCTTTCATGCTTTGTGCATATTGGACATATTTATTAGAATTGCTTCATGTGACTCTGAATATTGATGAGTACATTCGAGGGATTCCAGGGATAGGAAGAATAAGGTACCGACTACCTTGAAGTTCAAGGGATTGAGGGGATATCAAGTCAGACTCTGATATTCATATCGAGGGCTTACACTGGTGTGGGTAAGATAGAATTTATTGAAAGTATAAATCAAGGGACCTTTATTCCAGGTTGTTGGGTACCCATCTCTTTGGGTTAAAATATTTACTACTTGTTATGTGTATGGTTCAAAGTTTTCCGCTGCATCTTGGTTGTTGAGGAAAGTATAACCATCTTATACTTACTTTTACATGTACTCTGATTAGTGTGATTCTATACACTTTAAGGTAGAATATTTATCTTTGTAAACTTTTCTTAAGTTTCATTTCTAGAACCACATTTCCGGAATCAAGCAAGTTTGTATAACTAAAAGGTCTTGTGAATTTACCTTGTTTAACATTGTTAAACATTACCATCTATAAAAGTTACAAAGGAATTTTTTAAAGTATACAATTCACCCCCTCTTTTATATTGAGAATCTACATAATTATTCTAGTACTACAATTAGTATCATTTATATCCTACATGAATCCAATTTAAGTGTTTTATTTTTAGATATTATATGGAATTTTTTCAAGACCAATAACTAAGAGGACATGTGATTATGATGCCTGTTGTTCAAGGAATAAATGTTTTAAATATATTAAATTTATTAAATATCACACTCATCGATTTTTCCTAAAAAATCAAATAAATCCTGAATGGGGGTTTATATCATAAATATGAGGGAACAAATGAGTTTAGAATGTGTGTTTTATACTAGCCATGACATAACCTTTATCAGTTTGTGGTGTTTGTGAGAAAAGTTTTCACAAGTGTAGAATTAATAAAATAAATTTATTAAATTATTTAATTTATTTTATTTGATGTAGTGAACAAAATTTTCAATAAATATATGGTTATATAGATTTTTATCAAGGTTGACCACTAAACCCAGTAGACCTAGAGAATTGTTGGAGAGTGTTCTTGGAGAGTGACCACATATGAGGACTAGATCAAGGATTGTTGTGCTAATGGAGTTCATGGATCTCATCAATGATAGATACAAATTTTTTTTTTATCAATGATAGATCCAAACATCATGTTGGATGTTTGTTTTTGTGATTCTATCCATTTCGTTTATCCTATTCTAATGCAAATCAATTAAACAGAGAAAATTAATTAACTCATCAATGATAGATTTAATTTAGATTGATTAATTCGTTCATTTTTTTATTAGCCTCTTCATTGATCTTTTTATAAAATAATGAATTAAGGCAAAAAGAAAAAAGGTTGAGGTTCACTCTTCACTTTTTATGGCTTATGGATATCTCCCCCTATCATCATGCGTGATTTATTTGGACCTTGGTCCAATGAATACAAATTATTCGATTGTTGAGAGACTGCTCTTCAGTGCAATGTATCAATAAAATAGGTGAAGTTCATGACTAGGGCTACAAATGTGGTGTGAAAATGATGGTGAATGATTAGTGGTAGTTCAGAATGTTTTGAAGGATTCCGTTCATCCCCATTTTGGAATGTGAAAATGGTTTGGATCGATGGATTGTTTTACAATAATATGAAAGACCATATGTCGGTGAGTAGGAAATGTTGAGGTCATGTGAACTCTGATCCATAGGTTTCGGTGAGGTAAGCAGTATCAGACCACATGGGTGAATGGAGATGAACCTAAGGGTTATTTAAAATCCCACAATACATGGATTTTATTTTAGTATTACACACTGTGTGGGACCCCATGGTTGTGACACTAGGGTTTTCATTGAAGTTAAATATCACACTCCCTGTGACATAGTCACACACCATGTGACCCTTCCCAAGGTGGATCAGTGTGTACTTTAGAGGATACAGAGACATGTCGAAAAGTACATGGGATCAAAAAAAATGTGTAAACTAACATCGACATATCTAGGTGTACATGAGAATGACCAGTGGTACATGTGGATGACCAAGAGACTCATTAATGATGTCAAGTGATCTCTTCACACTGTGTAATTTATCTACATGCCATGTATATGTAGATTATATGTTGTGTGAATTAGTACCACACTAATAGATCTAGGTTGAGTGATGTACACCATGTAATTTACATACACACCATGTACTCCCTTAGGGATTTCTTAGATCTTTGTGTCTCTTAAGTTTAGACTATTTTATATTGTGTGGGTTTTCCCTTGGTCCATTCCATTGAGGGTACAATGTGATATTATGTCTACATATCTAGATTGTGATCCCATATAGAGGATGAGTCTTAGATAGAGTTCTTGGTGTCCATAATTGATACTTGAGTGAGATCCTCTATCATCTTTATACCTTGGGTGGGGTTTGTGGAATCATCATGACATCCTTGAGTAGGGATTTGATCTTCCATACTATAGGTAATATTTTCAGGGTTCACAGTATTATAGAAATATTATCCCCTACATAGAGAGTTAATATAGATTGGGTTTGTGGTATCCCCTTACGCTCTTGGGTGTGACCCCCTATCTGAGTATCAGAGTTTTTTAATCAATGAGATTTCTTGGGTGGGGCCCAATGATATTGAACTATTGGATGAGTTTCTATAGTGACGATATAGCTCATGGAGTGGATTATAACAGAATGTGAATTTCCACGAGAATAATCCTATGGATAATAGTTTTTTTAGTCTTCCTAGTGGTGAAATGTACTTCCTAAGTATATCTGGGTTTCATATTCATTGTATTCAATACTGTATTATAGTTATGAGATGAATATTATTTTTGATCTATGATTAGTGTTTTCAAGGTGTCAAACCGAGTATTGTCATACTCACCCCTGAATTTCCTTTTCCCACATCTATCATGTCTCATGTAGAGGATATCTCATTTAATGGTGTCTTAAGAGGAGAGGGAGCAACCAGAGCATATCATGAGCTTGAAAGACTGAAGTGTTTTCCATATTATTTCATTTCATCATAATACTTGACCATACAGAATGTAGGAATCTATACTATTTTTTGTATTGTATTTTGTCATTTTTTCATTCATTACAATACTATCGTAATCTATTTTTGGGACCATGAATGTATGCATGAATTTTTTTTGTTATTTTACATTTCTTCATTATATAGTCTTGGGGTAGTCATGGGTCAGACCCCAGTGGGTCATGTCGTGACATCAAAAGGGTCCAAAATGGTCCATTCTCAAACTTTATTGGTGTAATGGTCTAAATATGGCTAGATAATAGATTTTTTATATAATTTTATAGGTCATTTTTTCCTTATCATTTAATTTTAACCCCCGATAAACTAATTTTTTCCTTAAGTGTGATAATTAATATTTACTACATTTAATATATATTTTGGTCCAAAATTAAGTTGAACATATTAGATATTATAAATTATGTTGATTAAAAAAAATATATTTTATTTTTAAAAATTCAATTCACATAAGTGGAATAATTTTATTTAAAATTAACCATTCATACATGATGATAATGATGGTTTTTAAAGTGAAAATGATCAACAGTTTACAAAGATTTTTATATCTAAATTAAATTTTAAAATGATTCCAATAAAATAATTTAGATTAATTAATATAAAACTGAACTAATTTTACATTAAAACCAATTAAAAATATAATTTACCATTTTATATTATTTTAAAAAAGGAATTTTCCATTTTAATTCACTAATTTTTACTATTCATAACAAATGAGACTTTTCAAAAAAATTCAAAATATTCACCATATAATAATCTTGGTATCCCTATTTCAAAAATAATTTTTATTTTTCCATATAAATTTTCTAAAATTGGTAAAAATTATGAATAAAATTTTATCATGGAAAGGGAAGTCTTTCCCAATGATTGGTAGGATTCGTCTAGTCAAATTCATTATCATCTCCAAGATGGTTCATTGTTTTATGATTTATAAATGGATATATCTATTCTCAAGCACCTCAATGACTACATCAAGAAATTTCTTTGGAGTGGCAGTAAACTCAAAAGGAAATTGGTCACCCTTTCTTGGAATAAGTGTTGAAATCCCCAAGATAAGGGTGGTCTGGAAATCAACAACATCAAGTTATTTAATGAAGATCTAGAATAGAGGTTCACTTGGAATATTATAAATAGTTACTTAATAGATCTTATATTTATTATGTTGAGATTTAATGAAAAACTGAAAAGGGAAACAAATCATTATATGGACTCTTCTATCTGTCCATCAATCAAATCTTCTTTCTTTAATATCATGTCTCATTCCAAATGGATTGCTTGCAGGGAGTCTTCTCTTAAGTTTTGCCTTGAAATTTCGATGGGCAGTCCTATTAATTATCTGGTTGATCATCGACATCTTTCTCTTGAAACTAATGTCTCCATTCAAGAATTTTTGGCCCAACCACATATAGAGCAATCTAATAACTGTCTTAAACTATTGAATAATAATGTTTTTTCTCAAAACATTGATACACTAATCTAGAAACATTACTATTATATCATTCAGGAATCTTTGACTTTTTATCATTCTAATTTTTACATAGATAATGATATTTATTAGATTATTTTTTGATAATCCTTTGATATCGCCTTGGAGATTGACCCAGATTTAGAGGTTTTCTCATAAAAGATATACTATTAAAAATCCATTTCAATATATTTGAATTATTTTTTGTTCCAGGTTTAGATTCTATAACCAATATAAAAAGGATTCCAAACATCTATTCTTGTCACATTCCACTGTATATACACTCTAGAGGGCACTTCATGAAATTTTTTAAATTTCAAAACTTGAAATATCCAGATTTTTCACTATGTTACAACACTATACCCCTATTCCTGATACTCCTAAAATGAAAAATATCTCACTGGTGACAATAGTTGAAAGTTTTCACCTCACCTAGAGTGTATCAAACTCCATCATGTATACGAAGATTCCTTTGCTCCCTGCAATCTTATCTAGCTTCCCTCATCACAATAGCCAAAGATACCAATAGTATTCAAGATGTCCACTGCTAAAAATTGGTACAAAATATAATAGATCTTTAAAATATATGTATTATAGTTAACAATAAGTATGAGGCATGCTTCTTTACGGTCTTCTGGTAGGTCCCTCTACATGGGTAGATAAAATTAATATCTATGGGGACTCAAATGGTACCTCAAGCCCTGTGGGTTGTGGTTCCATTTTTTAGGATCACAATGGAAGGGAATTTTATCCTTATTTGGAACATGTGGTATTTCATCCTCTCTAGAGACTGAAATGATCAATGTAATTCATGCATTTCACTTTTCTATACATATGTGATGCGAAAAAATTTGGCTTGAAATCGAATCTACCACTGTTTCCAAGTAATACAAAATGACGTGATTCACCTATCATGGAAAATCACTACTAGATAGATGGAATTTCTCCCACTCCTCTCAGAACTCATTTACATCATCACCCATGCTTATTCAGAAGCTAACACGGTGAAAGAAGAGCTCGAAAATAATGGAATCAACATTGAGCACTCTTGGTTAGATGAATTACCATCTGATTTGAGTCCCCTTTTTGAGAAATATTATAATAAAATCCATTATTTTAGACACATGTAATGGCCTTTTATATTAAATAAATTAACCTTGGAATATTTTTCTATATAATTCCCCTAGAAAAATAATATTTTAGAGAAATACATTTTCTTTAGAAAATATTTATTTTTCTTTAAAACTATTCTTAATTTTATTTAAAAAAATAGATAAAAAATTTATATGTGTAAAATATATATTTTTTCATAATTTAATTCTATTGATACCCAATAATTCAATGACTAAGTCATAATGATCATTTTTACATAACACTTTAATAAAGTATCAAGTTTCATTTAAACTCGATGTTTCATGTAGCTCAAGAAAAACATAGTATTGTGGGTAATGAAAGCTATTAAAGAGAATTAATTTATTTAAAAATAAATATACCATAAAGTATTAAGGTTTCATATTTCCTTATATTCTTGGTTTTTCATTTCATACATGCTATAAAACATGATTTTAATATTCTAGAATTATGAGGTGTTGAAATCTCCCCACCTTATATAAATTTCATCCTCAAAATATAAACTTGATATTGGTAATCAAGGGTTTCATATTTGAAAATACCATTGTTGAAAAACCGCATAATAAAAATATTTAATAAAATTTCCTTTCAATAAAAGAGACAATGAATCACAAATGACATATGGGATAACATATAACTAGGTTCTTACATAGGGGAACATTTGTGGCATGTGAAGATGTGACCATAGAAGAAAAACATAAATAATTATAGAGATAAAATAAGGTTATTGATCCCAATAAAGTGAATAATCAATTAAACATTAACGGAATCAAAACCATAAATAAGGGATTATTTAAAAGACAATATGATTCATTGGATATGAATTTAATAGGATATCATTTTTGTTTCAATATCCATTTCCTAAAGATGAGGAATTCTTTAACTATCTCATAACTCAAGAAAATATAATTCTTTGATACGTTTCCATTTCATAAGCATAATTTCATCCTTTGGTTGATCTTTTATCAATTTCTAATTCAACCCTTACTCCATGAAATGAATATCCAAAAATTAAATTTTTATTCATTAAGTACTAAATTCACTTTTAGTGTATCATAAGATCCCTAAAAGAGTGAAAAGTATTTTTTTCCTATCGATAACAATTATACAAAACCAAAATGGTTTGTACATATTATCCAGTATGAAAAAATATTCATAGGGTGAAGTAATACATTAATCTCTAAAAATAAATCCACAATTCCACTTAAACAATTTCATAAATGGTTTACCTTAAGATCCAAAACATTTGAATAAAGGTAACTGAATTTACAAAATTAAGTTATCATTAATATCTCAGACAACAAGAAGTAGCTCTTACTCATCTTATACCAAACATGTGAATACCTTCATCATGTATTATATTCCAACATGGTAATAACCTATGTAATGCCCTGACCCCAGTTACCTAGAGTCGGTGAATTATTACATAACATTGGCATGATCATAAGAAAGATCAAATCTCCAAAGACCGATTGGTTTAGTAGCCTTGGAAGCACTAGATATATTCATAAGTTTTACATTACATCATACAGTGAAAAACTACTACTACAACATAATGTCTCCATAGTCCACACTATTATCCCCTTATAATATCCCTGCAGGTCATTCATAACTTACTTCTTCACATCCTGGAAAAAATAAAACATAGAAAAGGGGTGAGCTCAAATGCCCAGTAAGGATAACAATATAGCGGAAACTTTCCAAAATAAGCATAAACTTTTAAGGCAATGTATAACTAAAACAAAAACCTTTTAAAAATGAACTTCAACATAGTATGGAAAAAGTAAAATGAAATAATTCCATTTACTTATTTACATGGATATTCTACTAATCTAATAATCACATGCAATATCAATAACCACTTTCATAATGATGGAATTCATAATTCCAGACTATCATAACCACATAGCCAAGGCCTTGTGCCAAGACTACAAATAAGATTTTTCCAAGGCCTTGTGACAAGACACTAGTTTGTCTCATGAGACCTACCAATGCATCGAGGAGCTATAGCGGGCTCCACCCGTCACTTACTAAGTCCAATGCATTCCCATATGAAAAGGTTTACACATAACATAAACATTCGTATTAAAACTAGCATACAAAATGTCAATAATTTTTCACAAACCATGAATTGTATAAAAATAACACATCCATAGTCAAAAATATCACAAAACCTTCAATACATTATGGAAGTTTTTTATAATAATAAATCAACTTCATATAATCATAAAATCCATCAAAGGATGTTGACATAGATTAAATCAAAACTATTTGAGAGAAATATCTCCTTTTTTTGAAATCATTTAAAAGTCACACATTTATAAAGGAAGTAATTAAAAAGTGATTTTTGAATCAAAGTGTCCCATACCACTTTGAAACATTTGAAAGGAATTAAAATTTTAAAAACATTCATGTCCATATAAATAAATCCTTAAAACCCATTTTGAAGACATGGACATTAATTAAAAAGATTTAGAAATATAATTCTTTAAAACATTTTATATTCTGATTTTGATAAAGAGTACCTTTCCGAAATTCTTAAAATATTCATTTTGAAATCATTTACAAGTCACATAATTATAATGGCGGTAAATAGACGCACCCGCCATATAAGTTAAAAAAACATTCTTACCTTAATTTTGTCGAAAAGGTTAAAAAGAACCTTTTTTGGAAAACGAAGGAAAGATTCCTTTATAAACCTCTTATAAAAAGTCAAACAAGGGTATAAATGACTTTAACCCATATCTTAGTAAATAGTAAAAATGTTTTGAAATTCATTTTAAAGAATCATGGATGTGGATAATAAAGAGATCCCAGTAGATTCTTACGTATAAACAACCTATGATAATGAAGAGATTGCGAAATAAACCCTTACCTTGCACTTTTTCTTGGATGGGGTAGGTTAACCTCCTATATATTGGTGAAATAATTGTTATTAAATTATTAAATAATGATATAAATTAATATTATATCATATATGATCTTTTAACATTGCTTTGTTAATAATATCTTAGAATTATCGTCGTTTCGGGTGTTTACTTACTCGTTTTATTTTATATGTTTTGTTACGTATGCCTTGTTTGTAATGGATAGGTTGTATATTATTCATATACAGAATGATATCAATTCCTTAAACATCATTTTTAAATAGTCAAATGATAACTATACTTGAATGGATACGATGGAGAATGAATCTTATCGCGTTCGTGGAGACAGTAGTCCGTACATACGCACGAGCGACAATATCATTATTTTGATATTAAAATAATATATAATTGGATGGTATATCATATATAAAAAATCTTTATCATGTTATATTTTTTATTTACATGAGTTACACATCATTATTATACCCATCCAAATAATAATTTATTGAATAACAATTACACTACGACGTGGAGACGGTAATCCGTAAATACACACGTATGGGGACAAGTTATTCAAAGGATGGAGTGAATAGTGAATATGGTTGTACCATATTTATAATAAAATCACAGTATATATATGATACTGGAGTTATTATTTTATAATGGTAACAACAAAAGAACAAGAAGTGGAAGAAGAAAGGAACTTGAAAAAGGGTGGTGAAATCATTATCTCTTCTTCGGGTTCTTCCTTTTGATTTGATCAAAAGGTCTCCTTAGGTTGGCTTTCTGGTCAAAATAAGGCCTCTAGGATGTAGTGAGGGAAGTTGGGTGAGTATTTGGGTAGCGTTTGGACGAACCCAAAGGCTTTGAAGGTTTGACGAAATGAGAAGGAGGAGTTCCCTTTTATAAGAGGGGTGAGGGGCACCTTTGGAAAAGCTAGAAATGTTAATTTATAATAATTTCATATTCGGTATGTAATGTCTCCAAAGTAGATTATTTAAATGTTAAGGTTGGGATGGGTCGAAAACCACTCAACCAATAGAATTTAGACAGGTTTGGGTACTTATATTAACATTATCTTTAAGTATTAACTCAAAGTTAATTAGTTTCACTTTTACAATGTCTCTTTCTATTTTTATATTATATGGTTAATAAACTTACCATATACATCCAAGAGACCCCCAAGTGGTCCATTAATGATAAATCTATCATGATATAAGTCCATTTGCCGATCCTTAGATTTTTAGGAATTTAATATCAATTAATAATATAATATTTGTTTTAAAAACTCTTTTATGTCAATTTTGACACTATTCAATAGTTGATTTTTGTGATACTCATAACAGAATTATTACTTCAAAAAAAAATCTATTAAATAAATCCTAATAGGTAATATTATCCTATAAAATTATTGAAATTCATTAAAAGTCTCAAATTATATTTATTTGGGTATTTATAATATCAATTATTTTAATTTTTCACTATTATGGTTATTACTGCATCATCATTGTGTCAAAAATAAAATAAAATATTTAAAGTCGTATAATTATAAATAAAATATAATTATGTAGGAAATATTATTATCTTTATAATTAATATTTATAGTAAAAAATCCAACATATATGACCCTATGTAAAAATTGGTTTTCTAAAAGATATATGCTTATGTCATTTTTGTACTTATTTTAACTTAATTAAAATAAAGTGTCCCTATCACCTACAAGTGGATCCATGGGTCCCGAAATCGACCCAAAGATGGCTATGGTCGAACATGTATCAACCAATAAGGTTAGAACATGTTTTAGGGTAATTTAGTGTTATTATAATATTATTTTTTAATCGTTATTTACCGGATTTACCCTTAACCATGGTAAACAAAATATTTACCAAAGTAATTATTCAAAATGTCTAAAAATAAAAGTTACCTATTTACACAATTTGAACATCCTGATTCCAAATATGGAATCCATTTTTCCAAATTCAAAACAGAGAAGTGGCAGAAATTAATTTAAAATTAATTCCCGTTGTTAAAACAAAAAACGTGTTTTTAAGAGATAATAACTATCAAAAGATTGACACTTGTTTATGTTCGGTTTAATTGAAAAATTATCTCCAATGACCAACATTGTATTAAATGGTAAAAATATATTCTAAATATACTTTAAAACCACTCAAATTCATTATTTATCACTTTTAATTATTTTGATTAAAAAAGTTGTTTTTAATTAAAATTTAGTAATTTTCACTATTCATCAAAATATTAAAGTTATTCGAAAAGTACCAAAATTTCACCTTAGGATAAATTCGATATTCCGAATCCAAAAATGAAGTCCATTTTTAGAGATAAAATTTCAAAATTTTGGTATTACTATTCATAACGGCTAGTTTGATCGGTTGTGGTATGTGTTAAAACTCGAAGTTGCGTACAACACATGCTACTGTATTATTCAAAGGAAAGCATACTGTGGAAGCTTGGGATGTTTCATTTTAAATTTTTGATGTCCCCATTTAGTCAAAAAGTTTAAAATATTTTATTTAAAAAGGGTTCACTATTAAAGTTGATAAAAGTGCAATACTGAAAATGAATTTGTTCTTGCATTATGTCTAAGAAACTCATAATTTGGATTCTAAAATTATAAGGATATATTAGTTTAAAATTTAGTTAATACTATTCATATCCTCTTTTGAATGGCTTTTTTGGTAAGTCAGGGTGCTATCTAACTCGGTGTTGCATGTAGTGCAAGTTATTGAATTATTTTGAAGAAAAAACACACTATGAAATCTTGGGGTGTTACATTCTCCCCGCCTTCAATAAATTGCATCCTTGCAATTTGAAATTGTTTTTCTAAAATAAAATGTTGAAAATAGAAAATATCTTTCTGGGAAAACCCACATCGGAAATTGGGTTACTAAAATTTATTCTTAATATGAGGAAAAGAGAAATGAAAGGGTCACTACCAAATTACGATATCTATTAGGAGAACATTGGTAGAAAATAGAGACATATAATTGGAGAAAAAACATAAATATTTATATGTAGTGATTGAGGTCATCAATCACAAACAAATGTAAAATTGAGTTCCTTAAATTCATCAATCTATGATGATTTGAAATACCATTGGTTCAACAAAACATAGGGTATTAGGATAACACATTTCCTGGTTTTAGGATTCCTTAAATAACGTATAATAATTAATTTCTTCATAGAATAAGAGAAGAAGAAAAATATATTACTAACATGTAGAGTTCCATCCTTTAACTAATTTCTACCACAAACTCATCTTTCACTCTAAAAGATAATAGAACGTAAAAAAAATATTCTATTTATCCTATTCGTATAGGGTTCCAAAAAAAAACGAATTTATAACTCATCTACCAGATCTTTAAATAAACTACATTATTTAATCAGAGACATCATGTGGGTCAGTGGTAGGTGATACACCCTTGTCGACCATCGGTTTTGGGTTCAAGTCTCGCGGCCTTGCTGGACGCGACGGGTTGTCATCCGACCTCCGGGTTGTCCTTTTATGGAAATCCAAAATAATCCAAACTAGAACTATCCAAAATACTTCAGTCCAAAATTTATAAGTAAGGTAAACACAATGAAGATCAATTTTTTTTGCGTAATAACATATGATCACCTTCATCATGTATTCTTTTAAAATACTGCAACATCCTGAATATCATAAAACCTTATTGATTACATTCATGATCCCTTTTTCCTCATAGAATAATAGATATACTCCTTCAATCCAAAAATGATGTAAACCCCAAAAATGATGGAATATACAAATCATTAATCAGTTTCAAGGTAGTCAAGAATATCCAATATAATTTATCCAAAACAATCATGTATTATTCTAAAATCACTACCTCGGTATCAGAACCATATTATGGTTTATCTTTCTCTCAACCATATATTTTCCAAAAATTTAACCTTTTATTGAGTCACTTTTCTTTGTTCCACACAATCTCAAGTCCATAATGAAATAATACTGCAGTACAATCCTTATATACTCCATAATTATTATAACAAGTACATTGTTGATACAACACTCAAATGACATAATCAATATAAGAACTCTAATCATTCTTCTTCATCTGTGGTAGTATCATAACTTGATTATTATCCAATAGCATCATTTTCAGTATAGTCTGATGACTGAGACATAGGTTCGAATAGTGTCCAAACTCCTTGCAAATGAAGCATTGTACATTTGAAACCATTTTCTTACCCTTACAGTCACATACTTTGTTCCCTTTTCCTCCACACTTATAACAAACTCCCATTCCTTTCAGGCAAGTTCTAGGGTGTTTCTTCCCACAGTTATCACATATGGGAAAATTCTTCTTTTCCCTCCTCCCTTTATCCATCTTTCCCTCTTCCATCCTTTTCTTATCTTGCTTCCCTTCAAAGCCATAGGACTCAGTAAACTCTTTACTTATCTTATCAACACATGATATTATTTCTTCATATGATGATAATACATGGGAGACTATTTCTCTTATAAATTCTAGCTTAGGACCATGAAAGATATGATCCTTCTTTCTCTTTGGATCATGTGCATTGCTGGAGTTCTCATTCTTTCTACTGGGCGCCATTTCTAAACAATGGAATACACTAGATTAGTTTATGAATAACAATACCTAATCCCAAACTTGCAAAACACATAACATAAATTAATAGTTTATGGATATAATCCATAATCATAAAAATGTCTCCTTTGAGGAAGTATATACTTATAAACCCTTCATAATGGTTTGTAAAGAAAATGAGAATTATCCTAAACATATCCCATAGGAGTGTCGTAACCAAGAGTGCAGCAAGGACCGTTGTCGTGCACCAGTTCCCGTTTGAGTGTAGCTCAAAGCGGTGTTTTCGGGTTTTACCCCTAGGTACATCTGTGCCAGAGCCGCCTCTACCTGCTTATATCCAGAAAGGGATGTATTGCTCGGAAAACTCACAAAATCTCTACAATACCAAAATTCTAGGAAGTTCTTCTATACTAATTCTCAAAGTCCATCTTAGGTCTATGTGCTCTAATCCGAGTTTATCTAAATCTAGATTCCAAGGTTTGTACTAAACTTCCTATGATACCAACTGTAATGCCCCGAACCTAGTTACCTAGAATCGGTGCATTATTACATAACATTGGCATGATCACAAGAAAGATCAAATCTCGAATGACCGATTGGTTTAGTAGCCTTGGAAGCACTAGATATATTCATAAGTTTTACATTACATCATAAAGTAAACACCTACTACAACAACATAATGTCTCCATAGTCCACACTATTATCCCCTCATAATATCCCTGCATGTCATTCATAACTTACTTCTTCACATCCTAGAAAAAATAAAACATAGAAAAGGGGTGAGCTCAAATGACCAGTAAGGATAACAATATAGCGGGATCTTTCCAAAATAAGCATAAACATTTAAGGCAATGTATAACTAAAACAAAAGAATTTTAAACTTGAACTTCAATATAGTATGAAAAAAGTAAAATGAAATAATTCCATTTACTTATTCAAATGGATATTCTAGTAATCGAATAATCACATGCAATATCAGTAACCACTTTCATAATGATGGAATGCATAATGTCAGACCATCGTAACCACATAGCCAAGGCCTCGTGCCAAGACTACAAATAAGATTTTGCCAAGGCCTTGTGCCAAGACACTAGTTTGTCTCATGAGACCAACTGATGCATCGAGAAGAAATAGTGAGCTCCACCTGTCACTTACTAAGTCCAATGCATTACCATATGAAAAGGTTTAAACATAACATAAACATTCGTATTAAAACTAGCATACGAAATGTCAATACTTTCTCCATAAACCATGAATGGTATAAAAATAACACATCCACAGTCAAACATATCAAAAAAACCTTCAATACATTATGGAAGATTTGTATCATAATAAATCAACTTCATATAATAATAAAATCCATCAAAGGATGTTGACATAGATGAAATCAAAACTATTTGAGAGAAATATCTCCTTTTTTTCAAATCATTTAAAAGTCACACATTTATATAGGAAGTAATTAAAAAGAGATTTTTGAATCAAAGTGTCCCATACCACTTTGAGACATTTGAAAGGAATTAACATTTTAAAAACATTCATGTCCATATAAATAAATCCTTAAAAACCATTTTGAAGACATGGACATTAATTAAAAATATTTAGAAAGATAAATCTTTAAAACATTTAAAACTCTGATTTTGATAAAGAGTACCTTTCCTAAATTCTTAAAATATTCATTTAGAAATCATTTAAAAGTCACATAATTATAAAATAAAACATATACTTTGAAAATATCTTTGTAATCTTGTAAGTGATGCTTTGAAAATTTTATAACGGCGGTAAATAGCCGCACCTTCCGTATAAGTTAGAAAAACATTCTTACCTTAATTTTGTCGAAAAGGTTAAAAAGCACCTTGTTTGGAAAACGACAGAAAGATTCCTTTATAAACCTCTTATAAAAATTCAAACAAGGGTATAAATGACTTTAACCCATATATTAGTAGATAGTAATTTTTTTTATATTCATTTTTAAGAAACATGGATGTGGATGATAAAGATATCCCAGTAGATTATTACGTATAAACAACCTCGGATAATGAAGAGATTGGGAAATAAACCATTACCTTTCACTTTTCCTTGGTTGGGGTAGGTTAAAATCCTGTATAATGGTGAAATAATTGTTATTAAATTATTCAATAATCATATACATTAATATGATATCATATATGATCTTTTAACATTGCTCTGTCAATAATATCTTAGAATTATCGTCGTTTCGGGTTTTTACTTACTCATTTTATTTTATATGTTTTATTACATAAGACATGTTTGTAATGGATAGGATGTATATTATTCATATCCATAATGATATCAAGTCCTTAAACAACATTTTTAAATCATAAAATGATAATTATTCTTGAATGGATACGATGGAGAATGAATCTCATTGCGTTCGTGGAGACGGTAGTCCATACGTACGCACGAGCGGGAATATCATTTTTTTGATATTAAAATAATATATAATTGGATGGTATATCATATATAAAGAATCCTTATCGTGTTATATTTATTATTTACATGAGTTACTCATCATTATTATACCCATCCAAATAATAATTTATTGAATAACAATTACACAACGACCTGGAGACGGTAAGCCGTACGTATACACGTATGGTGACATGTTATTCAAAGGATGGATAGAATAGTGAATATGGTTGTACCATATTTATAATAAAATCAGAATATATATATGATACTGGAGTTATTATTTTATAATGGTAACAACAAAAGAAGAAAAAGTGGAAGAAGAAAGGGACTTGAAAAAGGGTGGTGAAATCATTACCTCTTCTTCGGGTTATTCCTTTTGATTTGATCAAAAGGGATCCTTAGGTTTGATTTATGGTAAAAATAAGGCCTCTAGGTTTTATTTAGGGAAGTTGGGAGAGTATATGGGCAGAGTTTGGCCGAATCCAAAGGCTTTGAAGGTGTGAATAAATGAGAAGGAGGAGTGCCCTTTTATAAGAGGGGTGAGGTGCACCTTTGGAAAAGCTAGAAATGTTAATTTATAATAAATACATATTCAGTTTATAATGGCTCCAAAGTAGATTATTTAAATTTTAAGGTGGTGATGGGTCGAAACCCACTCAACCAATAGAATTTAGACAGGTTTGGGTACTTAAATTAACCTTATCTTTAAGTATTAACTCTAAGGTAATTAGTTTCACTTTTACAATGTCTCTTTGTATTTATATATTATATGGTTAATAAAATTACGATATACATCCAATCGACCCCCAAGTGGTCCATTAATGATACACGTATCATGATATAAGCCTTTTGTCCGAACCTTAAATTTTTAGGAATTTAATATCAAGTAATAATATAATATTTGTTTTAAAAACTCTTTTATGTCAATTTTGACACTATTCAATAGTTGATTTTTGTGAAACTCATAACAGAATTATTACTTCGAAAAAAAAAATAAATTAAATCAATCCTAATATGTAATATTATCCTAGAAAATTAGTGAAATTCATTAAAAGTCTCAAATTATATTTATTTGGGTATTTATAATATCAATTATTTTAATTTGTCACTATTATGGTTATTACTACATCATCATTATGTCATAAATAAATTAAATTATTTAAACTCTAAAAATTATAAATAAAATATCATTATGTAGGAATTTGTTTTATCTTTCTAATGAATATTTATAGTCCAAAATCCAACATATATAACTTTATATAAAAATTGGATTTCTAAAAGATATATGCTTATGTCATTGTTGTACTTATTTTAACTTAATTAAAATAAAGTGTCTCTATCACCTACAAGTGGATCCATGGGGTCCTGAAATAGACCCAAAGATTCCTATGGTCGAACATGTTTCAACCAATAAGGTTAGGACACGTTTTAGGGTAATTTAGTATTTTATAATATTATTTTTAACCCTTATTTACCGGATTTACCCTTAACCATGGTAAATAAAATATTTACCGAAGTAATTATTCAAAATTTCTAAAAATAAAAGTTACCTATTTACACAATTTGAACATCCTTATTCCAAATATGGAATCCATTTTTACAAATTCAAAACACAAGAAGTGGCAGAAATTAATTTAAAATTAATTCCCGTTGTTAAAACAAAAAGCGTGTTTTTAAGAGATAATAACTATCGAAGGATTGACACTTGTTTATCTCCGGTTTAATTGTAAAATTATATCCAATGACCCACATTGTATTAAATGGTAAAACTATATTCTAAATAAACATTAAAACCACTCAAATTCATTATTTATCACTTTTACTTATTTTGATTAAAAAAGTTGTTTAGAATTAACATTTAGTAATTTTCACTATTCATCAAAATATTAAAGTTATCCGAAAAGTACCAAAATTTCACCTTAGGCTAAATTCAATATTTCGAATCCATAAATGAAGTCCCTTTTGAGAGATAAAATTTCAAAAATTTGTTATTACTATTCATAACAGCTAGTTTGATCGGTTGTGGTGTGTGTTAAAACTCGAAGTTGCGTACAACACACGCTACTGTATTATTCAAAGAAAAGCGTACCTTGGAAGCTTGGGATGTTTAATTTTAAATTTTTGATGTCCCCATTTAGTCAAAAAGTTTAATATATTTTATTTAAAAAGGGTTCACTATTAAATGTAAATAAAAGTGCAATACTGAAAATGAATTTGTTCTTGCATTATGTCTAAGAAACTCATAATATGGATTCTAAAATTATAAGGATATATTAGTTTAAAATTTAGTTAATACTATTCATAACCTCTTTTGAATGGATTGCTTGGTATGTCATGGTGCGATTGAACTTGGTGTTGCATGTAGTGCAAGATATTGAATTATTTTGAATAAATAACACACTATGAAATCTTGGGGTGTTACAACCTAAATTACCCTAAACCCTTATTTAAAAGATTAATGATTCCCTATTCCTTAAATAGAACATATATTATTAGATATATTCCTCTAATTAAAATATGTTGTTAACTGTATCAATGATAATATAAACCACTTTTTCAATGAAAAATTATTTAGTTCCAAGGTAGTCAGTACTATCCAATTTAATTTATACATATTAATGATATATTTATCCCAAAATAAATATCTTAACATTAATACCATATTATATGTTTTATTTTCTTCAATAATTTTTTTTCCAAGAAATGAAACCTTCCACTGAATCATTTTTCATGGTCATTGGTACCTTTTAACATAAAATTTCAAATTCTTAATGAAAAATTAATGAAGTAAAATCCTTATATATTTGATAATTCTTATAACTAGGATGTCCTTGAAAAAATACCTAAATTAAAGGATTCCTAAGACCAAACATAATCACATTAATCATTCCTCTTCATCGTAGTAATTGAAAAATATTGACCATGATTCATTAGCTTCACTTGAGGTATATTCCTTTGATACTTTATAAATTGATTTATGTCATGCCGCATATCCTTACAACTATAGCATTGTAAAATGAAAAAAAAAATTTATTACCCTTTAAATCACATGAATAGTGGACTTTCTCTCCACACTTATAGAAAACTCCCATTCTCTTTAAGCATGTACTAGGGTGTTTCTTTCCAAAAATATCACATGTGGGAAAATCAATCTTTCTATTTTTTCCTATATCAATATTTTTCACAGCCATCCTTTAATTATAGTTATTCTTTATAAAGACATAATACTTGGATAATTATTTTTCTATCTTTTTATGACATGATACTTTGTCCTTATATGATGAAAATGTTTGGGATAGTAGTTCTATTTAAAATATTATCTTCATACTATCAAATAAATGATCATTATTACTCTTTGGTTTCTGTGTATTGAGGAGGTTCCTATTCCTTTTTCTAGTTGAAATTTATAAATGTTTGAATACACTAGATTAGGTCATATCATTATGAAATATAATATATAATCCCAAATCTAGTGAAATAATTAATAAAAAATGAGAAATTTTGGCATAAATAATCTCATAATCATAAACTTGTTTTCTTTTAGAAAATCTCAAATTTTAAATCCATCATAATATATTGTAAATAAAATATGATTTATCATAATACCTTCCCCAGAGAGTATCAAACCAGGTGTGCAATAAGGACCATTTTCATGCACCAAGGACTGATCAGGTCAAGCCTAATGTTCCCTTTTCTGAGTTATTACCCCTAGGTACATCTATGATAGGAATACGTCTAATTTTAGTATCCAATACGAGAGAAATTACATGGAAACACCACAAAATATATACCTTACCAAAAAATTAGGATTTTATTATATACTTATCCTCATATTTAATCATAGGGTTATGTTCCCAAATATATGTTTTCCTAAATCTAATTTCCAAGATTCTTACCAAACTTTCTTTGATATAAACTATAGAGACCCTGATCCAGTAGCCCAAAGACAATGTATTCTTTTTTACATTGACATAAGATACAAGGAATCACATATTGAAGGGCGGAATACATTAGTACTAATGGTAATCTAGATACATAATTGATTCCAATTAAACATTTAAATACATAAATTGTAATTTTTTTTTCGAGAATATCATTATTTACACTAGAATATTCTTGCTTATATTTCATAGTATACATAATATATTCATAGTAAAGGAAAAAAATAAGGATGAAATCAAATGATCTGTAAGGGTTAAGTGTAATAGAATCTATCATGAATCAATACACAAGTAAAGGTAAATTACTGATCATAATTTCCATTAAAATAATTTCATAAGGAATAATCAATATGGAAATGTAAATAACTGAGAACACGAGACATTTAATAAATAATATTAAAATAAAATGATTCTAGATATAAAATAATTTTTAAATATCATGGATTATAGTAACTAAATTCCAAATGAAGGAAATTCTTAATTAGTGGACATCAGTCATAGACACAAGATACCCCTACTATCTTGACATTTCACAGGATGGTTTAAACTATAGGTAGAAACCCATTTAATTCTAGATTAACATGATTCTATCATGATACCTACATATTCATAAAGGGTATGTATAATATAAGGCCCAACTATCACTATAAGTCTAAATCATCCCTCATATATCAAATAATAAATTTAATTCATTAATAATTTTACCTTAACATCAAATATTCATATTTATTATGTGATATCAAATTATCAAAATTTTCCTAGTCAATCAAAAAACATTAAAATTAAATATTACATGTAGATATGAGATATTTTTTAATAAATTAGAATATCCATTATAAATTATATGGCTATTTAGGGGAATCTTAAAGTATAATGATCATAAAAAAGTTAGTATTTCAAGGATAAGTTAATGACTATAAAATGAAACAAGGAAGTGAATTTCAAGACTCTCTTATTGAAAAACAATCATAAAAAATGTTTATGAATAATAAGTATGGTACAAACATATACCCATTAGAGTAATATTAAAGGTTTGTTTTCATTAATGAAAAAAAATACCCTAAAAATATCTTTAAAAATAATCTTGAGGAAAATATCATTTTAATGTTGAATTTTTTTTTGAAAATAAAATTATTTGAATTTTTTTAAAAAATTATGTTAAAATATAATCATAATAATGAAAGGTAATATTTTAATAAATTATGCTCAAGATGGTGTGAAATTATTTACATGCCATTCATGTTAAAAATAGGATTCCATTTTAACTGTAAATATGATAAGAAAACAGCTAATTTGGAAAATAATAAGAAGATTAATTTCACATTTTCAATAGAAAAAATAGACATTATTTTGAACATGATATAAGACTAATTTGAATTTTTTTAAAGAGTAAAAAGTGTTATATTTTATTCAATAAATCAAATTGAAATGATTAAAAACATTATTGAAAACATTTTTACCTGAATAGAATGAAGGCCTTGTTTTTTTTGTTTTTTGATAACCCCCCTTTTATAGGATAAGGGGGAACCCTGACAAGTCCTATAGGCTTATAGAATACATGACCTGTAGGTCTTAGAAGAAATATAGATGATATAACTACATGGAACTGCTCCTCCCAAGAAACTATATTGTGATGTCATCTCTCCACCTTCACATTGCTCTTCGGCTTGACTTCCCACGCACACACAGGCTGGTCCCGTTGGTAATTACATACCCTCTCATTCTTCCACATCTATTAGATTCTTCTATAGCAAAATAAACCTACTCTGAATTCTTATTTGGAGTCTTCTCCTTTTAGAGTCTACCTGCTCCATTAAGCACAATTTCAGGTGGCCTAAAAGTCTTTAGGTGGACCAAAGGCCTTAAGGTGGTCTGAAGGCTTTGAGGTGGCCGAAATCCCTTAACTATCCTAAAGTGATTTGGTGAGCGAAGACCTTGAAGAACGTAAGGACCAAACTGGTGGCCCGAAAACCCAAATTTATGAATAGTTCTGGCTACTACAATACCTAACAGTACCAGCTACAGTACTACTATAGTGTCTGCTACAATGTCTGCTATAGTACTGCTACAGTACCACAGAAATATTTCTCCACCTGGTTTTGAACTACGGTCTCTTGGATTCACATTACAATTACTCACTAACTAGGATAAGGCTCTTGTGTATTGAAAATAGTTTTAGAAAAGTTGGTTTTGGAATAAAATAGATTTCCAACCAAAGAGAGAAAAGAAGTTAGATTTTATTAAAAAAAATTTATTAATTAATTTATAAACCAATGAGAGGAAAATTTGCAATATTAATTAAATATTTTAAAAATATCTATATTATAAAAAAATTAAAAAAAATTCAAAACATTTCCTTCAACTAAAATTCAACAGTAAAATGCCTCGTTCAGAATGAAATTGTTGAAATATAAAATAATAATAATCATATCTTTGAAGTGAGATTTAATCAATGAATATATTATGTATTCGAACTATCAATCCATATAAAACAAGATGGAATACAATATAAGGTAATATAAAGTAACTATTCACATAATCATAGAATGGAAATATCAATGAAGTAGAAGATTATTCTAATGAATAGAAAATGAGTTAAAAACCCCCTTAACTCACGCTTATTTTTGGTTGAACATTTTTTAACATCCTATGTAGTGGTTTTAAACATGTTATTAGATTAGGCCAGAACCATATTAACATTTATAATATCATATATGATCCTTTTATAATATATTATGATAAATTCATTAATAATCTGTCATTATATTCATTATTTTGAGTATTAATTTCCTTATTTTCTCAGGTGTGTTTCATCATGAAAGACCTAGTTATTGTGCATATTATATTGTTATATAATTATAAAAAATATAATAATTATAAAATTATCACATTTTTATATCTATTTTATTTTTAAAATAGGTCTTTAAATATGGCTTGAAAAAACTAATTGCGTTACGATCGTGGAGATAATATGTCGTATGTACGCACCAGTAACACTTGAAATTTTCAAAGATCATTATATAAACAGGGTAAAAAATGAATTATATTTACATAATGATAATAATATAATATATACCATATTATATACTTATATAAATCCTCCATGTGGTGTGGTGATGAAAAGAGAGACCAATAGCTTCGTGAAGGTAGTTGTCCACATGGACATGAGTGATGTCTGCATATTTAAGTGAGTGAAAAGGTAAGAAAGAAAATGATATATATTATCTTTATAGACTAATAAATATTTCATGAATATAATAATTATGTAATTTATATCACATATAATCATTAACTTTAACAATATTACATTCCATCTAAATCATTAGAAAAAAATGAATCACATCACTTTTTTAGGCTATAATCCACTGTACACTTGAGAAACATTATCGTATCCCCTAAAGAATGGAAATTAAAATTATTTATATTATATAATGGTTCAATAAGTATACATATGTTTTAAATATAATATATATACTTTATACTAATAAACATTCCAAACTGTGAATGGTGGTAATGGAATAATGAATGACATCATTTCGTGAGCCGGTAGTCCACTATACACACGAATGAAGTTTTTGTAACCCATTTGATGGAACTAGATATATTTTAGGATCATTAAATTATTAAAATATAATCCATGAATATATAATATATATAGGTTATAGTATTATAATTATTTAACAATATTTTAATGATGTGGATGAGGAAATAAAATAATGACACTCATTGAAGAACATTTCCTCTTATTTGGGTATTCCCATTAGGTTTTCACTAAATCCATATTAGGTTAGTTTTATGAAAACATAAGTCTCTTATGGTAATATATGGTATTTTGGGATTTGATTTGGAAGGAATTATCTAAACCAAACAGGTGTGAATTAGTGAAGAAGAAAGGATAGGGGGTGGTGTTTTATAAGTAGGGGAGTGGACGCAATTGGTATTTCTAAAATGAATTTAGTCCTCACTTGTTTTATTATGTCAAAATAGGACCTCATAGGTGTAATGTTATAAATATTTACATAAAACAGGTTTTATACATGTTTATAGATCATTTGTACACTTATATTTTTATTTTAACCCATGGTAAACCCATTTTTACCATAACCGCGATAAATAATTTTTACTATATTCACTATTCATTTTTGGAAAACATTAGGCCTATCTTATTATAAAATATAAATTATACTGATTCAAAATATGAAATCAATTTTTATTATTTTAATTTACATAAGTGGGAAAATTTAATTCAAAATTAATCCCACATACAGGATGAGAATGTTGGGTTTTAAAGTGAAAATGTTCAAAAGTTTAAAATATTTTTATATCTAAATTCAACATGAAAATTATTCAAATGAAATAATTTTAAATAAATGATATTAAATTTTACTAATATTACATTAATAATAAATAATAATATAATTTAACATTATAACGTTTTCAAATGAAAGGTTAGTTTTCATTTAAAATTCCGTATTTTTCCCTATTCATCAAAAAATGAAACTTTTAAGATGAATCCCAAAAATTAACCCTAAGATAATTTTGGTAACCTGATTTAAAAAATGATGTTTATTTATTCATATAATGTTTCTATAAGTGGAAAAAATTATTTTTAAATTATGTGTGCACAACGTGAATGAATCATCTTTTAGAAAAAACCGTTTTATGAAAACATTTATTTTTTTATCCAAATGATTATTATTTTTATTTATAGTAAAGGGATAATAAATTTATATGTTTAATATATATATTTTAAATAATTATATTCTATTAAATCCCACTAATATAACTATTAGGTCATAATGGTTATTATTAAATAATAAATTAGTAGAATATCACGTTTTGTGTGTAACTCAAACCAAACTCACTGTAGCATGCAACACAACCTATTGAAGGTAATGAATTTATTTAAAAATAAATATATCATAAAGTATCTAGTTGTTATATTCCTTTCCACTCTTTTATTTAAATTTCATACACACCATCTAATATGATGTTCATATTGTAAAAATTTTGGTTGTTATAAAAATCATTCAATTAACCTTTCTTTAAATTTTCCTACCCAGGACAATATTTTTGATAATATATTTGGATTTTAAAAAATAAGGAGAAATTTTGTAACTAAAAATTTAGTCTATTTACTATTTTTATTTTACTATTTTAGGATAATTATGAAATAAATATGAAATAAAAAATCATTAGTAGATTTACAATAACGTGACTCTGTTAATAATAAAGGTGGTGGTTTTTATTAATGGTGACATGGTTATTATTAATTTTTTTGCTTTATAGTTAAACCTTATTTTACTAAAAAGAATAATTAATTCTTATTTAGTGAGACATTTATCGGATTTTATACATTTATTTAGATTCAATTAGTTTAAATGTGATAATTTTGGCAAAGGATGTGTTAATTACCGATGATAAATATTTCATCGATTAATGAATAATATATTTAAAAAATAAAATGTTATTAAGTTTTTAATGGTGTTTTCTTAATTCCATTTATTCCAATCACTAAGAGTTAGTGGATTTTTGTTACATTGTAAAAAATTATATAAACTCATTTAAAGGATCCAATGATTAGTATTCTTAAAAGACAAGATACATACAAAACATTTCACTTATATCATGATATGAATTACATGGTACTAAAAAAATTCTAAAATAAAAAATTATTGTTCCATAATACTATACATAGATTAGTATATTTATAACATTCATCATGATAACATGGGGAAATGGGGAATATAAGAAAGGGGTGATCTCAGTTTCTCAATAAGAGTTTATTTATTAAGAGGATATGCATAAATTAAAGGGATAATAATAACATGGATAATATGTTAGAAATAAATAATCAAACTAAATTCATATAAAATATTTAAGTATTATAACATAATGATGGCGTGAATAATGTCAATCATCATACACATAAAGTCAAGGCATTGTTCCAAGGATATATAATTACAGGGTAATGTCACTTTCAATGATCCTTCTTATTTGTCTCATGAAACATACCAATAAATTTAAGGTTTATATAATTTTAGATCCCAAACATAAATTATTTTGTCCAATACAGTCCATCATATGAGAAACTTTATTATAAATTAATTTCATTAGGTTTATCAATGAACACCATAAAAATTACTAACTTCAAAGTCATTAAGTATTTACTTATGATGATTAACTCATATAGAATCAATGAATATATAAAATAGCTAAATGTTATAATATTTAATGTAATGACAATGATATTTATACCAATTCACCTCAATAAAAATTATGAAGAATGTGTTATTCATGGTTCATTGTACATGATATAAATAACACCATGTATTAGTGAAGTATTCAAGAGACTGTATAAGGGTTATCAAAAAAAGAATAAAAAAGAATATTATGAATGAATGATTTTTTAAATAGGTTTGAAATGGTGGGAAACTAGGTTTATGAAAGATAAAAACCTATATATTCAATATTATGTAGTCTATATTTCCAGTTTTCATTGTGGTTATAAAACTTTTCAAGGAAGAACACTCAGAAAAGTCATCTTTAATACTAATGGTTCAGTTGTGTTAATACAAAGAGTAATCTTGAAGGACCCAATAAAGGATAAACTAGATATATATAAGTCCACATTTATTGATAGATCCACAATTTTATAAAATTTTATATCTATAACACGACATAATAATGAAATACATTAGGACATATCTAAATATAATGCATAGGGGATTTACCACAATGAAGGAAATTTTATTTGGTAATTTGAATGACTCAAAAAATGAGTGTAAAAAGAAAGATTCGAAAAAAATTATGAGTAGTTCATTAAATTAACAGTAGAATAATGGACATAGAATCATAATTAAATAAATAAATTTTAATTTTTTTTTCTAAAAAAATAATTACAATAAATAAAGACATAGAGATAGAGGAAAAAAAATTATCTTATTTATCTATATAGATTATAAATAAAAAATTTAACAATTACAGGTTTCAATAAATTTTATATATAACTTAAAAATAAAATTATTGAGAGTGAGATATATAGAATTTATATTTAAGGAACAAATATTAGAATTATGGGGTTGGGAAATTGTATTTCTGGAAACATAATGATGTTGGGATGGTAAAATTTGAATTTTAAAAATGAGGATGATAAGAAAAATTAGAATAGTAAAATATTGAATTATTTGTTCATATAATAAAGTTGGTAGAACCATTAATTTTACATATTTACACATTTTTCCTTCATAAAAAATGTCATATAAAAATATTGTATTTGTACTATTCTATGCTATTTTTTATATAAAAATTTATAAAAATAAACTCCTACTTAAGTTCTGTATCTAAAATATAACTTTCAAGTCAAAATTTTGAATATAATTCTCTAATTATGATAAATTTAATAATATAATAAAAAATATAAATGAATTAATAATGACATGAATTTGGATAACTGTGTATTTATCTTTATAAATATTAATTATAAAATTATATTAGTATTTATGTACTGAGAATTTTTATTTCATATAAAAAAACAATATTTCTAATCTTTTATGATATTTCAAATAATTACATGATTCTTATTCATAATGATCAAATATATTCCATACCAACAATTATATTTTTATTTTATAATGTTCATGTACCTAATATTTTTTTGTACACATTCCTGTAAATTATATTTTTATAATTATCAAAATAAAATTATTTTAGTTTATCTTTAAAAAATGTTTATTCCACTCCCAAAACAAATTTTACTAGATAATGTGTGACTATAAGTTTTGATACAAATTTAAGTCTTTAAATAAAAAAATCTAAACTTATAGAGATAATTTACAAGTATATTTGTTCTTATTTTTCGTTTTTATATTGACTTATCCCAAAAAATTATTTATAACCAAATATAGAGCATCACATTGCCACAATAATGATCCCAAATTTCCTAAGGTTGGTGAATAACATTTAGTGTTTTCAATTTTCTCATTGGGGAGTAATTTACCCTAAATTTAAAATAAAAGATACCATCATTAAAAAAAAATTAAAAAAATATCTGTGATGTAGTAGAAATAAACCACATGAAATGAAATATTATGAACAAAAAAAATAAATAAGATTCAAAAAATTATATACCCATCATTTCATGTGATATAATGTTATACAATAATATTTCATGGTTCAAAAAATTGGCTAAACATATAAGAATCCATATAAAAAAATAAAAAATAAAAGACATATCACAGCCCAATGGTACTCAATCTATCTTAATCACCAAGTCTTGACAATCACTGTTAATAAATTATTATATTAACCACATGTCATTACTACCTTTTTTTACATTTATAATAATACATGAAATTTACATGTCCATCAGGGTGGATATTCATGGTGTGAGTATAAAACTTAATTGGACACCACCAACATGGCCATAACATTTTCTATAATATTTGTAAATGTATATACAATGATGGAAGAAACTTCATAAAAATCATATCACATCAAATACAGAATAATTATTGGTTATTATGTTTCTATTAAGCTACCAAGAAGTCCAACACTACCTTCTTCAACCATCATTGGACTTTTATACCCATTGTGGTACAACAAAACCATATCAAGTCACACCATAAGTTACAACATAATATAGTTGGACCGAATCACATAAAACTAAGTGATATAGTATAAGGTATTCGACCCATATCACATCATTTATAGTGTAACAACATAACATAGTTGTCTCGGGTCACATAATCTTTGCAGTTATGATATAGTATAGTCATCCCAAGGCATCATATATACTACTATCAAGCCCTAGGTCATGTCCTAACATAACCAACCCCTGTAAAACATAAAGGGTCATGGAATAACATAAATCTCCATTATTATCACTCACCACTATATAGTTCATATATATTATCAATATTCAGAAGAAATATAATTAAATTAATAATTAAACATATGAAATAAGCATAATATATAAGCCTTATCGATATATGTTTTTTCCATTTTACTAGAACATGTATCTATATGTACCCATTATTACACAAATATTACATTCAATTCATAATTCAAATGAAAAATTAGTATAACAGAAGAAAACAAATAAATCAATATGGTAATAACCTACCAAAGCATCATTCATAGATACCCTGAATAACCCATATTTCTTATCCCTTGGACCAATTTCCTCAAACATAAGATTGAAATCATTTATCATCAAAAACTTCTTCCTATTTCCATTTTTCATTACAAAAGAATATTTATAATTATTATACCTTTTATATTCCATTTTAACCGAACAACCCATTTTGGTGATCACATCCCTGATCATGTTCTAGTCTAATTTCTATTACAAAATTTTCAATTCTTATCATACAAGGATATATGATTCAATTCATTTCATTTACTAACCATAGACACACTAACCAATCTACCCATTTAAAAATCACTCATGAAACTTGTGAATTAATTTGTGACATTTTCAACTCATAACCAAAAAAGAATTTTAGTTAAAGAAAACCATATACTACATCCCACTGAGTCTCCATGACTTATTTCCATAATTATAAGGCACCCTTGACCCTTTCTTAGGACCCCTTTATGTATTTCCCCTTACTTTAAAATACCATATCACACATAACATGCATATATTAATGAAATACAAAAAGGTACCCGTTCCAATTTCTAGCCTAATGTTACTTGAAGATTTGCAGATAAATTTCTATTTTCTATATATAATTTAAAAATAAAAAAACAGGTTTAGAGGAATCATATAAATTGATGTAGAAATTCATTAAAGTATTGATCCCATCAATCAAAAATGGGTTGAGAGATGAAGTGAACATGATTACTATTTTTTAATTTATTACAGATAAATAAATCATATTCAAAATCACATAAAGTAATGTTTATTGTGTGAGGTTAAAGATATTAATATTTTTGAAGGTGTTTAGAAACTTATAAGAGGTGTCTGGAGTTGTTTATAATATTTATTGAGTTGAGTATATTTGGGTCTATATTTTAAAAAATTACCTTATATTTAATATTTTATCTCTAAGTATATTTATTGAAAATAAAAAAGTTGGAAATATTTCCTATATGCATAATATATATTTCTTCTTATGTAAAATCTATCAGAGAAGTATATTTTAGAAAAGAACCAAATTTATCAATGATATATAAGATAATTTGATAACACATAATATATTCTGAGGAAATAAAATGATATTTTACAAAGGGAAGGCTTACATAAGGATATGTAATATAATCCATGTGATATAATGTTATTATATAAAAAATATTTGTTAACCTAAAAAGATATAAATATTACACTCATACAGAATATTTTTTAGTACATAAAATTTCTTAGTGAGTTGAAAAATTGTAAAATTATTCATAAAAGGTTTAATATATAAGGAGTTTATATTAATACAAATGATTTTTACTCTAGGTAGAAGATCAAAAAATTTGAATGTCAATTGTACAAAATGTTTATATCTAATATTATTTAGATGTATAATATTTTATACAAGATATGTAGTAATTTCCTTTGATGTGTAGGATATTTTTACACAGAAAAAATACGACATTTAAAGAAGTTACACAAGATATTTAGAATTTATATTTATATAAGTTAAGTATAAATTAGAATATACACATGATGATATTGAATCTATTATTTAATGGAATAAATATCACAAAGGGAAATTGGGATACAAGTAGTTGAATAGAATGGGAATGCCATAAGTATGGATTTAATCCCTGATGTGAATATGTTTGATTTTTTATTTGGGATCTTTTTAGGTTGTTATTGTATAACACCACAATGAATGGTATCACATCAAGACATATAGATCTAGATAAAAATAGTATTTTTCTTTCACTATGAAAGAATTTGTCACATAACCAAAGGAATATATTTTTCTGGTAAATAATTAGAGGGATTTTTTTTTCATACCATGATTTATGCCATATTGCACCTAGATAGATCCAATGATAGAAGAAGAATAATTTTTTTAGAATAATGGTAGGAGGTAGCTACTTATATAAATATTTTAATTTGGAATTGAAATTCAAAGAGGGAAAACTGGGGTGGGTATATAAGATAAAATATAGTAGGTATCTTGCATGTATAAGTGTGAATGATATAATTGATAGATAGAGTGCAAAAATATAATAAATGAAGCTTACTTTATACTATGAAAGTTGAAGAAGAACATGAAGAAGTGGAGGAGGTAGAGGAGAAATCACTACAATAACATGATGTATGTTTGATCCTTTTAATTTATCTCATATTATTTAAAGTAGATTTGGCATATTTATTAATGTGGAAATAATTTACACAATCATGAGACATTTTATGTGACACAATTTCTTCAATTAATTATACTCATTTTTATTCTAAAATGATTAGAATAGGGAACTGTATAGTCTCAGATGATTTAGGATAACACCACTGATTATAAACTAATTTTTGTTTGTTATAGTGATAACATCAATCACTTCAAAGGTGACAAAGGCTGGTTCTAAAAAAATTTAAAAGTGAATTAAATTCATTGATTCATGCCTTATTATTGAATTATCAAAGATATTTTAGGTCATATTCAAGTGACATCAAGGAATTCAAGTTCCCGTTGAATATAATATTTTATTTAGAGTTTAAAGATAAAGTGTTCCTCTATATAGGAGATTTAGAAATTTATTTTTTGTCATAAAAGAATGGAAAAATTAATTTAGTTAATAGTTAGTGTATTTTTTAATTCAAATAGTAAATATTATTTTATATAGATATATCAGATTCATCCAAACCTATTCATAATTTTTTTGGATGTTTTTTAGGGTATAAAAAATGGATATATTCCCCATGTTAAAGGTTCTTATATTACATAAGTTAATATAATGAACTTTTAGTATGATGTTAATGATCTAAATGAAATTATATCATATCAATATGAAAATTATATTCTCAATATTTAATCAGTCGAGATAAAAAATTAATATGGGATTGGTTATAAATTATTTATGATAGAAATGATAAAGTGAATAAATATAAGTTACAAGTTTGGATGTTGAAGTATGAAGACCTGAAGATGAATGATGATAAAATTAAAGATGAATTATTCAATTAAGTTAATTAAATTATTATTCTTATAAATGGAATTTTTGAAAATTTATAAAATTATATATTTTTCCAGAAAATATTATGCATTATTCCAGATAGGTTTGATACTAATTTCTCAATTCTTTAAAACTGGTATTTAAGTAAAATTTCATTTGATTATATTATTAAAATTTTAATTTTTTTATAAATATTTATGGGAAGTGTATTAATGAATAAAATAAAGGGTTTTAGGTAAATTTAATTTAAATATCGGTAACAAGAAAAGAGTTAAAAATAAGTAGTTATATAAGAAAAATATTTTAATATAGGAGAGTATTTCAAAAGTATAATTTGAAAAACAACACTCAATTCTAAAACTGTAAGAATATAAAAATAAAATTTTAGGTGAAATATATAAAAAAATATGTTAAGTGTGGATCTATTGGAAAGTTTTCAGTAAATTTTTCAATTTTGAAAGAAGAAGAATATTAAGGATATGAGGATGTGATACCAAAGGGTTTTTAAAGGAAAGAATCTAGAAAACATTACAATTTAATTTTTTATTTAAATTGAATAGGTGATAACTTATATAAATCAAAAAAGGTAATTTCTTATCAAAATTATATGATGTTGAATATAGTGATAAAGATATGGAATTTAAGACTTCTAGTGATGTTGATGAAATATCATCAATTGCTAAAGTGAATGAGGAAGAGTTCCCTAGTGATTAAAGTATTAATGATTAAAGTAGGTATGAAACTGAAATAGAGTATAGGTTAATGTGGTAAATTAAGAAATATATTTCATTGATCTAAAATTTAGAAAATTCGATCAAAAAAATTAAAAAATATAAATAATTTTTAATCAATAATGATTATTTTTATTCTAAAAAAGAATAAAAAATGAAAAAAGTTATTGATAAAATGAAAAATAATCATGTTAATGAGAAATTTTTTAATTTAAATAGAATAAAAGGTAAAAGAAAAGGATAATGTTCTTGAATTTGTTTTGAAAAAAATTTAAAATTCTAAAAAATTATTGAACAAATACAGATTCAACTTGAAAAACTTTATCTAAGAAGTTAGATAATTATAAATGGATTAAATTATGTAAATATTTGATGTTTAAAATAATGATAAATATCAATTATTATAATCAATATATATTTTAAATAATGAAAAAGTGCTTAAAATTATTGTTTATAATTTTAATTCAAATCTATAGGTAAAGAAAGTAATGTTTGTGGAATAGAAAACAAATTATTAGAAATATATAAATTCTAGAAATGATAATTTGGAAGTAAAAACTTCTATAAATAGTGACTTAAAAAATTAGAAAAAATGTTTATAGTAAAGATTAAATTATTAGGACTCTAACAAAAATTTTCCTCACAATAGCATCCACAAATGATGATTTGGATAAATAAGAGGAGTATGTATAAACATATTGATATCATGATATTTTCATAGGAAAGTAAGTTTATAAATACTGTTGGATCTGTGGAAAATATGGTCACTTGGAATGAAAATTTTGTTTTAATCAGTTATATTTCTCTAAACCTTAATGATCTTTAAGAAAACGTTTCATGGGGATTCAACCGACTCAATGAAAGAAAGTTCAAAAGAAAAATTTATTTTATGGAGTGATGGTTGAGAAAAATTTGTAATCATTGAAAGTGGTTTATGGATCATGTGACCATTATGGTCACTTTTATGAATATTTTATCCCAATTATACTATCCTAAATGAGTATTAAGTCTAATAATAAAAATAAATTGAGTAATAAATGAAAATTAAAAGAGAAGGCTTTAGTTGTTGAGACTTTTCTTAAAGCATCATATATTAAATGTTAATGGAATATGAATATTGAATATTATTCACTCGTAATATGACATTTAAACCTCTTGAAATATTTAAAAAAATCAAGGAAGGATCAATAAACTTTGGAAATTATGGTTCAATTAAAATCAAAGGAGTTGGATCAATAGTAATTTTAATGTATGAGTTGATTTTATAAATCACATTATATGTCGATAGATTAGAACAAAATTTTGTAATTATATATTAGCTCTGTGATAATAAATGAAATATTATTTACAGAATATAGGTTCTAGGTGATGAGGTTAAGAAATATTTTTGTATTGATGAAAGGATGGTGAAGATGATGCAACTTTTTTTAGATTGGTGGTGTTGAAAACTAATCTACTTTAACATAAAGGAGGAAAATATATTATGGCATCGAACAATTGGTCATATTAGACAAAAGAACATTAGAAATCTTACTTGAGGAGATAATTTTCATGATTTGAAAATGTTGAAGCGTGAGATAAAATGGATTTTATCTACATACCAAATGTGGGATATTATTAATTGATCATAAAATTAAGTAGTTATTCAAATGTCATGACCATTAGGGCTCAATCATTCAGATATTTTTGGGCCAATGAAGAAGAATTATGTAAATTAAGATACATATTTTATTTATTTTATAGATTAATTAAATCATATCACTCTCATTATGTTTATGAATGTAACACCCCAAGCTTCCTCGGTATGTTTCCTTTCGAATAATGCAATGACGTGCATTGTACGCAACTTCGAGATTTTAACACACCACAACCAATCAAACTAGCCGTTATGAATAGTAATACCTACTTTTTGAAATTATATATATTTTATATTTCAAAATGGACTTCATTTTTGGATTCGGAATATCGAATTTAGCCTAAGGTGAAATTTTTGTACCTTTCGGATAACTTTCATATTTTGATGAATAGTGAAAATTACTAAATTTTAATTAAAAACAACTTTTTTAATCAAAATAATTAATAGTGATAAATTGTGAATTTGAGTGGTTTTAAAGTATATTTAGAATATATTTTTACCATTTAATATAATGTTGGTCATTGGACATAATTTTACAATTAAACCGAACATAAACAAGTGTCAATCTTTTGATAGTTATTATCTCTTAAAAACACGCTTTTTGTTTTGACAGCGGGAATTAATTTTAAATTAATTTCTGCCACTTCTGTGTTTTGAATTTAGAAAAATGGATTCCATATTTGGAATCAGGATGTCCAAATTGTGTAAATAGGTAACTTTTATTTTTAGACATTTTGAATAATTACTGCGGTAAATATTTTATTTACCATGGTTAAGGGTAAATCCGGTAAATAAGGGTTAAAAAAATAATATTATAATAATACTAAATTGCCCTAAAATGTGTCTTAACCCTATTGGATGATACATGGTCGACCATGGGAATCTTTGGGTCAATTTTGGGACCCCATGGATCCACTTGTAAGTGATAATGACACTTTATATTAATTAATTTAAAATGAATACAAAAATGACACAAGCATATATCTTTTAGAAAAACAATTGTTACATAGGGTTATACATGTTGGATTTTAGATTATAAATATTCATTAGAAAGATAAAAAGATTTACTACATAATGATTTTTTATTTATACTTTTTAGACATCAAATAATGTAAAATATTAATGACACAATGATGATGCAGTAATTACTATAATAGTGAAAAATTAAAATAATTGATTTTATAAATACCCAAATAAATATAATATGACACTTTTAATGAATTAAACTAATTTTCTAGGATAATATGATATATTATGATTGATGTAATTGACTTTTTTCGAAATAATCAATCTGTTATGAGTTTCACAAAAATCAACTAATGAATAGTGTCAAAATTGACATAAAAGAGTTCTTAAAACAAATATTATATTATTAATTGATATTAAATTCCTAAAAATCTACGGTTCGGCCAAGAGACTTATATCATGATAGGTTAATCATTAATGGACCACTTGGGGGTCGCTTGGATGTATATAGTAAGTTTATTAACCATATTATATAAAAATACAAAGAGACATTGTAAAAGTGAAACTAATTAACTTAGAGTTAATACTTAAAGATAAGGTTAATATAAGTACCCAAACCTGTCTAAATTCTATTGGATGAGTTGTTTTCGACCTATCCCCACCTCATACTTTGAATAGTCAACTTTGGAGCCTTTGGAAACCGAATATGAATTTATTATAAATTAATATTTCTAGCTTTTCCAAAGGTGCCCCTCACCCCTCTTATAAAAGGGCACTCCTCCTTCTCTTTTACTCACACCTCTCAAGCCACTTGGCTCGTCCAAACTCTGCCCAACTAAGCTCCCCACATCCCTCTCCTCCTCCTTGAAGCTTCCCCTTAGGAAGAAAGCATTTCAACAAGTCCTTTGGTTCCAACCAAAGTGAGTTACCTAAATTAAAGGTAACGATTTCTCTTAAATTATTTTCATTTATTTTGCTTCTTCAACCCCCAAACTCTTTTCATTTCCCTTCTTTTGTAACAACACCAGTATCCTCAATATTCTAGGATGTTGTTATAAGAAGTATTCAAACTACACATACACACAACTCCATCTAATGGATGATGAACATAATGTTTCTGTGGATGGCAAACTAACGCCTCACGAAACGATGATTGTTCAAAAACATCTTACCGCCTCTCATGGTGGCCATTATGATGGAACTGTAATTAAATATGATATTAATGATATATATTTTATATATAAGCTTCTGTAATTCTATTTTATTTCATACCATTATTCGTTTCATGTTGTATATACATACGATAATTTCATTTGAGGAAGTGCGGACTACCGCCCCCTTAAAATGATATGACTCGTTCATACCACACATGGAACGTATAAAGGATGGTGTTAATGAACTTAAGTAACATATATAAAATATTATATTATACTGGAATAGTAATATACCTATATATCATTTGGATTCGATTATTTTAAAATAAAAAATTAAATGGAAGTAGCGTTCGTGCGTACGTACGGACTACCGTCTCCACGAACGCGATGAGATTCATTCTCCATCGTATCCATTCAAGTATAATTATCATTTAATGATTTAAAAATGATTTTTAAGGACTTGATATCATTCTGGATATGAATAAGATACAACAAACATGACTTATGTAACAAAACATATAAAAGAAAATGAGTAAGTTAACACCCGAAACAGCATTAATACTAAGATATTATTAACAAATCAATGTTAAAAGATCATATATGATATCATATTAAAGTAAATGATTCTTGTATTATTCAATAACAATTATTTCACCATTATACAGGAGGTAAACCTACCATCGACCAAGGAAAAAGTACAAAGTAAGGGATTTTCTTATCTCACTTTCAATTCCGTGAGATTTTTATTGTTCGCCACTAAATTATTGGAAGTGGTGTATTGTGTACTGCCATTTGATATATATTATCATGATTCTCTTTATATTCATGTTACTCTGTAAATCATTTGGTGGTTATTAACTTTTGGCCATACAACTCAGTTGAATAACGTGGTAAGGGGTTTCTTAACTCACTCTTAAATTCGTGAGAATTCCATTGTTCACCACTTAATTATTGCATGTGGTGTATGTGTACTGCCCATGATTGTATTAATTGTGTTATATACTCTATTTTATGGGTATTTACATCATCATTGTATTATCCTTCTTTCATGGGTGTATGTTTCGTAAGTTACCTAATCGATAAGGGAATTTGAGATTTCAATTTCCACTCATTTGGCTTTACGCATATTTCATTGATTATACTACCCCAAGATTATGTGTGGAATCACTATTCATTTGATTATGTCATAATTTCCACTTCCCTTCCTGTGGATATAAGTTTGATACACATAATCACTCCATTGATAATTCTCAATTCATTGATATGAATTTGATAAGAGTAATTTTAACTCATTCTCCATTTGTTGAGTTAAACATCCAATTCGTTGGTATTGTTTTTACAAGAATATGTGTGAATATCCTTTGATTGATCTACACTGAATATCCAATCATATTTAGTGTATTTATTTTTGTCACACATAATTATATCGTTGATTTATCCTTAACCTAAGGATACAACCTTTATGAGAGATTTCATCTCAATTTACATTCTATTGAGACTTCTTTGATGATATACACCAAATCACTTTTATGTGGTGTATATAATGTACTTTGACATAGTATATCATGAATTCCTTTATTCTCATGATATTACAATGTTTTGATTACCTCAATTATTTGTATTCAAGTGTCTCTCTTTTGGTTAGAAACTCTAACCAAAATACCATTTTAAAATGTTTTAAAGAATTATTCTTCTAAATCATGCTCATTAATGTCCATATTTTAAAAATGGTTTTAAGGATTTATTTATATGGACATTAAAGTTTTAAAATTAAAAATCCTTTTAAAAGTTTCAAAGTGGTATGGGACACTTTGATTCAAAAATCTATTTTTGAATGTCTTCTTGACAAATAGTGTGACTTTTAAAAGTTTTCAAGAAAAGGGGGATATTTCTCTCAAATAGTTATGATGATTATTTTCATCTATGTCAACATCCTTCATTATTCATGATTGAGGTTAATGTGATACAATACAATCTTCCATATTGTATCAAATGAGTTATGTTTGACTGTGTATGTTCTATTTTTATACCATTCATGGTTTGTGGTTAAAGTATTGACATTTCGTATGCTAGTTTTAATACGAATGTTTATTTTATGTTTAAACCTATTAATATGAGGAATGAATTGGACTTAATAAGTGACGGGTGGAGCCCGCTATAGCTCCTCGATGCATCGGTAGGTCTCATGAGACAAACTAGTGTCTTGGCACAAGGCCTTGGCAAAATCTTATTTGTAGTCTTGGCACGAGGCCTTGGCTATGTGGTTATGATAGTCTGGCATTATGCATTCCATCATTATGAAAGTGGTTATTGATATTGCATGTGATCATTCGACTAGTAGAATATCCATGTGAGTAAGTAAATGGCATTATTTCATTTTACCTTTGCCATTTTATGCTGAAGTTTAAATTTAAAAGGCTTTTGTTTTAGTTATAAATTGCCTTAAGTGTTTATGCTTAATTATGAAAGCTTCTGCTATAATGTTATCCTTACTGAGCATCTGAGCTCACCCCTTTCAATGTTTTATTTTTCCCAGTATTATGAAGAAGTAATTTATGAATGACCTGCAGGGATAGTATGAGGGGATATGAAGACAAGATGTTTTTTTTATGATGTAATGTAAAAAAATTTATGAATGTATCTAGTTATTCCAAGGCTACTAAACTAATCGGTATTTCGAGACTTGATCTTTCTCATGATCATGCCAATGTTATGTAATAATGCACCGACTCTAGGTAATTAGGGTCGGGGCGTTACAGTTGGTATCAGAGGAATTTTAGTACAAACCTTGGTAGCTAGATTTAGATAAACTCTGATTAGAGCACGTAGACCTAAGATGAACTTTGAGGATTAGTATAAAAGAACTTCCTAGAATTTTGGTATTGTAGGGATTTTGTGAGTTTTCCGAGCAATACATCCCTGTCTGGATACGAGCAGGTAGAGGCGGCTCTGGCACAGATGTACCTAGGGTTAAAACCCGAAAACACCGCTTTGAGCTAGACTCGAACGGGAACTGGTGCACGACAACGGGCCTTGCTGCACTCTTGGTTACGACACTCCCGGGGGATATTCTTAGGATAATTTACATTTTCTTTACAAACCAATTTAAGTAATATATATATAAGATGAGAGTAAATGACCTTGGTTAATCCTAATATGTTTCAAATTGAGAATATGGTGACATTTTAATCTCTAAATGATTTTACGACTACTATTACTCACACAATGCTTTATGGTTTTAGTCAATGGCTGGATTCCAAGGAAGTCATAGTGACTTTGAGAATGATGTACAAGATGGGAACGGTGGTGGAAATGAGCAACAAAATGGAATGTTGATAGGCATAAAAGATATCGTCTTTATGCCAAATCAGTTTTCCAAAAATATGATCAACAACATATATATTAACCAACTCCCAGACTCAACAAGGAAGAGAAAGGTGATAAATGATAAGAGCTCCAGCAATGGAGACCATGGAGAAAAGAACCCTCAATTTTCATCATGCAGGAAATGTGGAAAGAGACACCCATGAAAGTGTCTCAATGGGACAACGAAATGTTTTATGTGCGGGAAGGAAGGACATAAAGTAAACAATTGCCGAAGAAAAATGAAGAGTACTATGGAAGAAGATAAAAATGGTCCCAAGAGTCCATTTACAGTCATTTGCTGTAAATGTAGGGGACCTGGCCATTACCCGAGTGAATGTCCTATTCTATAGGATATTTTTTTGGTCAAAGAAGAAGCTATGTGGGAATAAATGGTTGGAGAAATGTTTAAAAAGTATTAGCACTCCTTGTTGATGGGTTTACTATGGAATAATTTTCTCTTGTATTTGTAACCCCGCAGTTTGCCATGTGAGAATGATATTTGAGGAAGAATTGTCTCTTCTCTTGTGGATATGGGTATAAATAACCATTTGGATTTATATGATCATTGGGGTTTGAGAGAATTATAAGTTATTCTAATTTGGGATGAAGATTCAAGGTATGATATAACATTTGTGGGTAAATTTATGATATAGTATTTTGAGGAATTTATCTCATTTTGGCAATATTATAAAATATAGTTTTTGAAAAAGGACAACACGTAGACCGTGTGACAACCCGTCGCGTCGGACAAAGCTATGGGAATCGAACCCACAACCAAAGTGCGATTGGGATTTATCGCCTACCACTGGACTACGTGAAGTCCCTGGTTAGTGTGACTTTTTTTTAGTTAAATGATTTTATTGATCAATAATAAGATGATTTGGGTTCTTATTTCATATCAAAAGAATACCCTTGGTATAGGAAAATGATTTGGTGATTAAGTGATAAATGTTATTTTGGAAGATGTTCGCTTTGTTGGGAACACTATATGCCCAAGGAAAATAGAATACTATGGGGTTTCATTTGTGGAGTAATGATAGATTTTTATCTACGTTTTTATTGTGGATTTATAGTGATTTGGGTTATTTATGGAAATGATTAAACTATAATTGAGAATATGTGATTAGGTTAATTACCTTTGAGTATGTAACTTTAAGAGTATCTGATGTCATTTGGAGATACAATTTAACATGGGAGACTACCTAATCAAATTCTTCTATGTTTTGGGTTTCAATATTAGTTTGGATTATATTCAAGGATTTTAAGGACAATTGGTTATTGAATGGTATCTATTTAACTTTGGGGTATTGTTGGTTTAATTTTAGAAATTAAGATTAGTGCATATTTATCTCAATGAATATCCTTTTGGGGGATCATTAGATCATTCACTGACCATTTTGGTTTTGATTAATCTTCAAAGACAATGTAAATATATGGTTTATCCTTCATGGATCATGTGATTCTATAGAAGTTTATTCTATCTCTTCCAGTGTGACCAAGTCTTCTTGAATACTCATCGTTTAAAAAAAATGAGTTAGTGGTGGAAATTTATTAAAGAATGAAAATATACTTAAAATGTAAGTATATCTCATAATGTTCTTAGTCAATATCATAAATGAATTCCTCTTCCTTATGTAATGTAACTTAAAAAAAAATGGTGTCCGTTTACTTTCCTACTAGAAGACTAATGGTCGTTTGTCCCAACACAAGTTTGTGGTTTTCTCATTGTTAACTTTCTCCTGATCATGATTTATATCCCTCTCCATCAGAACTTGACACTTAGTTTATCATCCATATCCATGTTTTCTTACATGGAATCCAAGTATGGGTTATCTTGGATGACCCTTATACCTCTCTTTCTTTCTTTTAAAGTGATAGTTTTATTGACTCTTTTTCCGATGTGGGACTTTCCATTATATTCCCAAGCAAAATTTTAAAAATTGCGAGGACGCAATTTATTGAAGGAGGGGAGAATGTAACACCCCAAGCTTCCTCGGTATGTTTCCTTTCGAATAATGCAATGACGTGCATTGTACGCAACTTCGAGATTTTAACACACCACAACCAATCAAACTAGCCGTTATGAATAGTAATACCTACTTTTTGAAATTATATATATTTCATATTTCAAAATGGACTTCATTTTTGGATTCGGAATATCGAATTTAGCCTAAGGTGAAATTTTTGTACCTTTCGGATAACTTTCATATTTTGATGAATAGTGAAAATTACTAAATTTTAATTAAAAACAACTTTTTTAATCAAAATAATTAATAGTGATAAATTGTGAATTTGAGTGGTTTTAAAGTATATTTAGAATATATTTTTACCATTTAATATAATGTTGGTCATTGGACATAATTTTACAATTAAACTGAACATAAACAAGTGTCAATCTTTTGATAGTTATTATCTCTTAAAAACACGCTTTTTGTTTTGACAGCGGGAATTAATTTTAAATTAATTTCTGCCACTTCTGTGTTTTGAATTTAGAAAAATGGATTCCATATTTGGAATCAGGATGTCCAAATTGTGTAAATAGGTAACTTTTATTTTTAGACATTTTGAATAATTACTGCGGTAAATATTTTATTTACCATGGTTAAGGGTAAATCCGGTAAATAAGGGTTAAAAAAAATAATATTATAATAATACTAAATTACCCTAAAACGTGTCTTAACCCTATTGGTTGATAAATGGTCGACCATGGGAATCTTTGTGTCAATTTTGGGACCCCATGGATCCACTTGTAAGCGATAATGACACTTTATTTTAATTAAGTCAAAATGAATACAAAAATGACACAAGCATATATCTTTTAGCAAAACAATTGTTACATAGAGTTATATAAGTTGGATTTTAGATTATAAATATTCATTAGAAAGATAAAAAGATTTACTACATAATGATATTTTATTTATAATTTTTAGACGTTAAATAATTTATTTTATTTATGACACAATGATGATGCAGTAATTACTATAATAGTGAAAAATTAAAATAATTGATATTATAAATACCCAAATAAATATAATATGAAACTTTTAATGAATTAAACTAATTTTCTAGGATAATATGATATATTAGGATTTATTTAATTGACTTTGTTCGAAGTAATCAATCTGTTATGAGTTTCACAAAAATCAACTATTGAATAGTGTCAAAATTGACATAAAAGAGTTCTTAAAACAAATATTATATTATTAATTGATATTAAATTCCTAAAAATCTAAGGTTCGGCCAAGAGACTTATATCATGATAGGTTAATCATTAATGGACCACTTGGGGGTCGCTTGGATGTATATAGTAAGTTTATTAACCATATTATATAAAAATACAAAGAGACATTGTAAAAGTGAAACTAATTAACTTAGAGTTAATACTTAAAGATAAGGTTAATATAAGTACCCAAACCTGTCTAAATTCTATTGGATGAGTTGTTTTCGACCTATCCCCACCTCATACTTTGAATAGTCAACTTTTTAGCCTTTGGAAACCGAATATGAATTTATTATAAATTAATATTTCTAGCTTTTCCAAAGGTGCCCCTCACCCCTCTTATAAAAGGGCACTCCTCCTTCTCTTTTCCTCACACCTCTCAAGCCACTTGGCTCGTCCAAACTCTGCCCAACTAAGCTCCCCACATCCCTCTCCTCCCCCTTGAAGCTTCCCCTTAGGCAGAAAGCATTTCAACAAGTCCTTTGGTTCCAACCAAAGTGAGTTACCTAAATTAAAGGTAACGATTTCTCTTAAATTATTTTCATTTATTTTGCTTCTTCAACCCCCAAACTCTTTTTATTTCCCTTCTTTTGTAACAACACCAGTATCCTCAATATACTAGGATGTTTTTATAAGAAGTATTCAAACTACACATACACACAACTCTATCTAATGGATGATGAACATAATGTTTCTGTGGATGGCAAACTAACGCCTCACGAAACGATGATTGTTCAAAAACATCTTACCGCCTCTCATGGTGGCCATTATGATGGAACTGTAATTAAATATGATATTAATGATATATATTTTATATATAAGCTTCTGTAATTCCATTTTATTTCATACCATTATTCGTTTCATGTTGTATATACATACGATAATTTCATTTGAGGAAGTGCGGACTACCGCCCCCTTAAAATGATATGACTCGTTCATACCACACATGGAACGTATAAAGGATGGTGTTAATGAACTTAAGTAACATATATAAAATATTATATTATACTGTAATAGTAATATACCTATATATCATTTGGATTCGATTCTTTTAAAATAAAAAATTAAATGGAAGTAGCGTTCGTGCGTACGTACGGACTACCGTCTCCACGAACGCGATGAGATTCATTCTCCATCATATCCATTCAAGTATAATTATCATTTAATGATTTAAAAATGATTTTAAGGACTTGATATCATTCTGGATATGAATAAGATACAACAAACATGACTTATGTAACAAAACATATAAAAGAAAATGAGTAAGTTAACACCCGAAACGGCATTAATACTAAGATATTATTAACAAATCAATGTTAAAAGATCATATATGATATCATATTAAAGTAAATGATTCTTGTATTATTCAATAACAATTATTTCACCATTATACAGGAGGTAAACCTACCATCGACCAAGGAAAAAGTACAAAGTAAGGGATTTTCTTATCTCACTTTCAATTCCGTGAGATTTTTATTGTTCGCCACTAAATTATTGGAAGTGGTGTATTGTGTAATGCCATTTGATATATATTATCACGATTCTCTTTATATTCATGTTACTCTGTAAATCATTTGGTGGTTATTAACTTTTGGCCATACAACTCAGTTGAATAACGTGGTAAGGGGTTTCTTAACTCACTCTTAAATTCGTGAGAATTCCATTGTTCACCACTTAATTATTGCATGTGGTGTATGTGTACTGCCCATGATTGTATTCATTGTGTAATATACTCTATTTTATGGGTATTTACATCATCATGGTATTATCCTTCTTTCATGGGTGTATGTTTCGTAAGTTACCTAATCGATAAGGGAATTTGAGATTTCAATTTCCACTCATTTGGCTTTACGCATATTTCATTGATTATACTACCCCAAGATTATGTGTGGAATCAATATTCATTTGATTATGTCATAATTACCACTTCCCTTCCTGTGGATATAAGTTTTATACACATAATCACTCCATTGATAATTCTCAATTCATTGATATGAATTTGATAAGAGTAATTTTAACTCATTCTCCATTTGTTGAGTTAAACATCCAATTCGTTGGTATTGTTTTTACAAGAATATGTGTGAATATCCTTTGATTGATCTACACTGAATATCCAATCATATTTAGTGTATTTATTTTTGTCACACATAATTATATCGTTGATTTATCCTTAACCTAAGGATACAACCTTTATGAGAGATTTCATCTCAATTTACATTCTATTGAGACTTCTTTGATGATATACACCAAATCACTTTTATGTGGTGTATATAATGTACTTTGACATAGTATATCATGAATTCCTTTATTCTCATGATATTACAATGTTTTGATTACCTCAATTATTTGTATTCAAGTGTCTCTCTTTTGGTTAGAAACTCTAACCAAAATACCATTTTAAAATGTTTTAAAGAATTATTCTTCTAAATCATGCTCATTAATGTCCATATTTTAAAAATGGTTTTAAGGATTTATTTATATGGACATTAAAGTTTTAAAATTAAAAATCCTTTTAAAAGTTTCAAAGTGGTATGGGACACTTTGATTCAAAAATCTATTTTTGAATGTCTTCTTGACAAATAGTGTGACTTTTAAAAGTTTTCAAGAAAAGGGGGATATTTCTCTCAAATAGTTATGATGATTATTTTCATCTATGTCAACATCCTTCATTATTCATGATTGAGGTTAATGTGATACAATAAAATCTTCCATATTGTATCAAATGAGTTATGTTTGACTGTGTATGTTCTATTTTTATACCATTCATGGTTTGTGGTTAAAGTATTGACATTTCGTATGCTAGTTTTAATACGAATGTTTATTTTATGTTTAAACCTATTAATATGAGGAATGCATTGGACTTAATAAGTGACGGGTGGAGCCCGCTATAGCTCCTCGATGCATCGGTAGGTCTCATGAGACAAACTAGTGTCTTGGCACAAGGCCTTGGCAAAATCTTATTTGTAGTCTTGGCACGAGGCCTTGGCTATGTGGTTATGATAGTCTGGCATTATGCATTCCATCATTATGAAAGTGGTTATTGATATTGCATGTGATCATTCTACTAGTAGAATATCCATGTGAGTAAGTAAATGGCATTATTTCATTTTACCTTTGCCATTTTATGCTGAAGTTTAAATTTAAAAGGCTTTTGTTTTAGTTATAAATTGCCTTAAGTGTTTATGCTTAATTATGAAAGCTTCTGCTATAATGTTATCCTTACTGAGCATCTGAGCTCACCCCTTTCAATGTTTTATTTTTCCCAGGATTATGAAGAAGTAATTTATGAATGACCTGCAGGGATAGTATGAGGGGATATGAAGACAAGATGTTTTTTTTATGATGTAATGTAAAAAAATTTATGAATGTATCTAGTTATTCCAAGGCTACTAAACTAATCGGTCTTTCGAGACTTGATCTTTCTCATGATCATGCCAATGTTATGTAATAATGCACCGACTCTATGTAATTAGGGTCGGGGCGTTACAATGAAGTATAAGTTAGGGTCACTAAATATGTTTATTATTTTTAAATTAAGTGATAAATAGAAGTGTGGTTTCTTCTTGAATTAGATCGAGGAAGAAAACAGTGTTGAGTTCCCTAGTTGAAAATTTAATTTGTATCTTGAAAATCATGGTATTCACTATGAACTTTGTGAACTGTAAAGCCCAAAATAAAATGTTGTCACTGAATATAATAATAATATTTTTGGTATATATGGATCGTACTATATTGATTAACCATGACACTTCACCATATTTCTAGAGACAAAAAATTGATACAACAATTCATATTCAAAACCTTTTTCAGTATTGAAAAAAATTAAATATTTTACAAAACATATATATTATAATAAGTATCCATGTTTGAAATATTTCAGGTCATTTAGAAGACCTTTTATCAACAAAATAGAAGGTGGAAATTTTGGGATGTTTGAGAAAATAAGAGTTTATGGATTTTTTCATAGTTATCCTATAAATTGAAGAGGATATCATTGCTAAAATAAGGAGATAAGAAATATTGTTTATAATATTGATGTGAAACTGTTGTAACACAAATTTAATGATAAAAAAATGAAAATAAAGTTTGATAAGTGATGATAATAAAGAATATTTTACTGAGAAGTTGAATAGAGCTTCTGAAAATAATAAGTATTCAAAATTTGTGCAGGTTTTAAGAAGATTATTGATTCATTTAAACTAAAGAATAATAACCATTTTCATCTCATACAATGATTATAAATAAGGTGGAGATCCCACATATCATTGAACAATAAGGACATCATATTCAGACTAAAACAATATTGAAGATAGAAACACATACCTCGTTTTTTTATCAAGTTTAACTAAGAGATGTGAAAGAGGAATTAAATAATCATGACTGGATTGATTATATGGATAAAGATTTAAACCTAACCATGAATAATGATACATTGGATTTGGTACCAAATCATGAAAACAAAAATGTTATCTGTACAAATTGGATGTTTTGTAACAAGTTGAATGAGAAATGAGAATTGGTATGAACATGGAAAGACTTGTGTATGAAGGTAACACTATGGTTGAAGGAATTTATTTTCATGAGTTCACAAAAATAGTTTTTAGGATGGAAACCATTAGTATATTTTCTAATATTATGATACAAATATTATTCAAAAAATTTCCAAATGGTTATCACATCATCATTCATTAATGGAGAGTTATAAGAGGAGGTTTTCATTTAGTAGTCCAATGGTTTATTTCATAGAGAAGATGAAGGATATTAATTTAGATGAAATAAGTCAAAATATATAATAAAAACCAACATGATCATCAAATTATTTTATTTATACTTACTTAAAGCTATTTAAATTAGAAAATTTAATCATAGAAAACAACAACTACATTGAATATGATAATGAGGTATAAATTATTGATATTTTTTATATTGATGATATCATCATTACTAAAATTGAATAATGTTTGTGCATGGAGTTTTATTTGGAAAATGAAGAAATTTTTTCAGATATAAAAGATTGGATAAATTTGGTATTTCTTAGGACAAGAATTTTTTTAAGTGGAAGGGCATATATTTTTTTCTCAAGATAAGTATTGTTGATAAAATCTAAATATGTTTATAATGGTATATTTGAAACTTGTTTCTAACCCAATTTCAATTTTAATTGAACATAAAAAATATAACTAATGAAAGCATGTTGATATAAGAGTATTATGAAAAATTAATAAGTGTTTTTATTTATTTGAAGGAATTGAGAAAGGATATAGTGTATGATACATTATTTTGTAGATATAAAACTATATTAAATGAATCACATTTCATTTTTATAATGATAATACATAGGTATATAAAATTAATGACATACTATAGAATAAGATATGGGAATTCTGTAATTCTTTATATGTTTGGATATAAAAATTTAGTTTTGGTTGGAAATGTTGATGATATAATATCAATATCTAATGGAGTTTTATTTTTGGGAGAAAGATGTGTCTGTTGGAACACAATGAATAAAATCTCAGTGACCTTGAGCACTATTGTAGAAGAATAATTTATTGCGACTCAAGAAACATCCCAATTTATCTGGATGAAGAATCAATTATTATATTATAAGGTGAATGTTAATTTTTCACTGTTTTTTGGATGTGGAAATTAAAGGATAAAATAATATATGTTTTAACTATATCACATCCAAAGGATTCATTTCATAGATTGAGGTTGATGATTAGAGTTCAAATTAATTCATATCAAGGATAAGGTATGTTGAATCCATACCCTATCTCACCTTTTTATTGGAATATTATTGTTAAAGGTGAGAAAGAAAATGAAAATACATTTATGTATATTCTTTTATGTATTTACAAAGGGGACGAACACCAATATAGGTGGAGAATCCAAATATATGCATTTAACAAAATGGTGGGATCTCTTATATAGGGAAGTATATATTTAGAGAGATATTTTAAAAGGGTAAAGGTTTCAAATTAGAATATTTGTGTTATTTAATAATTTTTATAACTTTTTTGGTGATCATGTATATAGGAAATTGTTACATATAGGTTTATGAAATAGTTTTTTGATGTGGAAACTGAAGGTTTCAAATGCAGTAGAAGTAGCTTTTGGATAAATGTCCATTATGTTTTTTGTTGGATTCTATGAATCATTCCCCAATTATTCAATATAAAAACATCATGACCAATGTCTTTTTCCAATGAATATTGATATTGAATTATTGGAACCCAGAGATTATTTTTTCCTGTTAAATTTATAATTAATTTAAACTATATAAAAATATATATTATCTAATCATGCTATATTTTTTTATTAATATTTCGATCATTTGAAATTTGTTTATATTACCTTAATTACTTATAGAGGAACCAAACTAGTCCCCCATTAGTGGTTATGTACATGTGATCCTTTGATATTAGAGAACAATATATGGAAATATGTGTGATAGCACCGAATAATGATAACCATGTATTATTAATCTTGATCTTATCATGTTTCTTTAGGCTTGAAGGATCCTCAATTTTTCTTTTTATTCCTAATAGGATTATAAAATAAAAATATATGGACAAACTCATTATATAAAATGATTTTTAAATCCCAAATAACCCTACATAAAAAAAATGAATTTATAGAGTTAGGGTTTAGGTTAAAGTATTATTTAATTACACAAAGATCTTTAAATAATATAAAAAAATTTAATCTAACTCCATGTCATAAAATAATAATAGTAATAATATTTTATGTCATTTATAATTTATAATAATGATAAATATTATTTTAATAGTATTCGAATTAATATTTATTACCCAACATGATTTAGTCAGCTCATCCTCCCTGGAATTTATTGAATCGGGGAATAATTATTTGTTCACAAATAAATTTTCAATTTATAGTATGTTGAATAAATATTTACTAAATATTAAATAAATAAAATAAAAATTCTATTCATAGGTTGATGAATATATATTTTTAATTATTCTAATAATTAAATAAAATATTTATTAATGCATAAATAATTATTTATTATCTTGTGAATACGTATTATCAATAAACCCTGCATAAAATTATTCCCTGGTATTGAGAATAATATTTATCCCAATAAATAAATTAAAATATAATTTAATTATGATCAACAACAACTCTTAGCGTATGACCATATAGGATTATTTTTAATTGGAATTAGGTGATCCTTCATATGTATAAGATTAATATCTAGAAACTGGTCAAGAAACCCAATAAGAAATTTTTAATTTCAAAAAGTGAACAAAAAAAATTGTAACTGTAACTCATACTATATAATACAATACCTTCATCATAATATCTCACCAATCAGGTTTCTCACTCATTTCACCAATATCATAAGAGTGGATAACATCAGATATATTAATAATAGATGGTTACGAGTATCAGAAGCTCTAAAATAAATAGAAATGGCTAATAGTAGAAGTAATCATAGTCATCCATCAATAATAATCAACTCCAAAGGTGAAAAATATAATATATAAAAGATGATGTTGTAATTCCATGTCTCAAGAAAAAATAAAAAACATTAATACATGAAATAAGTTAAATATTAAAATACATACTATAAAAAATAAAAATATATACTAAAATCTATCCCATGTATCACGAGACTAACCCAATTATCTGATACAATGTTTTATCCTAAGAATGAATTCATGTCAGGAATCCCAGGTGAGATGCTTCCTCTATCCATATATATGATCAAATAATCTTCTTGGGTACTAATCTATGAGATAAATCTCAGTAGGTCACCCCCAACGACGATTATAAAATCTACTTTTTGAATATAAACTGAATAGTGTACAGATATATATATATATATATATAAATGTTTGAAAGTCCAAATTAATAACTCATACCTAATTCGGCCTTAGCTGGTAATGTATTTGAATATAAGATCATTTAATTTATTCATTTATGTTAATTTATATATATAAATCATGTAAAATAGTAAATAGTATTGAAATATATGATAATAACAATATATGACTATCCTAGGTGAAAATAGGATACTAGACCTCATGGGTCATCCAACTCAAATTAATAACTCCTGAAGTCTAAAAATAAAGGGTCTAAGTGTAATCCAAGGGGATTACCCAAGGAATTCCACTATAAAAGGGTCTAACTGAGTCCATGGAGCTCATCCGTTGTAATGTCTGGCTCAACATGACTATGCCCAATGGGGTGTATCCATGGTACCATGTGTTTGAAGACAAGAATATAGATCTAAGTAGTTTATCCAAGTTATACAAATATTTTAAGAGATAGTGGATGAATCCTATAGAATCATGACAGGAATCTACTACTAGACAAGGACCATGTTCCAAGCTGTGTATCTCTCTTTGTGACTAGTTCCATGAATCATAATGACATCCTCTGAGTGAAAAAGGAATTCCCTCGGGAATCCAAGGGTTTCTCAAGTCTCACCGCACATATAGAGGTAAAAATATCCATATAATATTGTAACCTTATATATATATCATTATTTTAATTTATTCCATGCAATTATCATACCATTTAATAAATTATATGGTTTATTCCACCTACTTTCACCAATGTGAAAAGGTTATATCAATGAGTCTCCACCATTTATCACAATAATTACTTAATCATTTATTAGTTTAATTAAATTACCATTCATTATACATGAAAAGGAATAAAAAGGATATTCAACCAAATACCATTGAACTATAAATAACTTGTAAAAGTGATATCTAATAATATACTTTCCATTTATTAATTCATTAGGTTTATTCCATTACATTTAATCCAAGTTGAAAAAGTTATATTAGACATCAAACCAATTCAATTTATTATAAAATTATTTTCCAAGTGAATGATATAAATATTCTTTCCAAAAAAAAATTTTAATTTAAAGTTAATTAAAAAGGAACACTTTTTATAACAATGATATTAAAAAAACACCCGAACAGTGTCTAAAAAGGTTAAACAAAAAATAAGATGGTACAAACCCAATTTGGGTGAAATGTTATGAGGTATAAACCTCCAACAACATGCTGAAAATGTAAAAAATAACTATATAATATGAGAAAAATTATTATAATAAATTCATACCAATTTAAGGGGAAACTACCAATAAAACTGACATGCACACATTGAAGACAATTTATAAACGGTTTGAATTTTTGGGAAAATTTATAAGACACCTACCTTATGTGTTTAGTAGTATCATTTTCTATTTTTAACACTTAGTTTGGATAAGATCATAAGAAAACAAAAGAAAAAAAATCAACACCTTGAAAATAGTTCATATGAGCCTGCATCAACATAACATCATGGAGGGGATTTCATACTACGAACTGAGCCTATAGATTGATGAAATTACTGAGAGGAATCCAATAACATAAGGGGCTCTGGATTCTAAATCTAGGATGAAATTTTTTTTAGAACCAATCTTGAAGGAAATTCAAGATCTATAAAATGAATAGAAGTAAGCCTCTTGTTTGTAGAAGAGGAAATAATAAAGAGGGGTATGATTATTAAAAATTTAATTGAAAATGGTATTTTACCAGAAAAATTACTAGGTCACACAGTTTGGCTGAATGGTTGGACAAACTATGGACCAACTATGATTATCTCATTGTCCAAGGGGGGACACGTATGGTTTAGCCACATATCTTGAGAAACTTTTCTCAGCCATGCCATTTTTATCTTTTAAAAACTATATATATTTTTCATGGGCATGCGTTCCTGGGTGCACAGTTGGGAAAATCATGTTCTCTGGTTTTCCCTATGAAATTTCATTCATGGTAAGAAGAAACCATTTGAGATGGGTGGTGTAGTTTCTACTATCTATGTGGCCTAGTTCTTTGTTTTACATCTAAAGTTTCCAAGCTCCGAACAAGCCTTGGTCACCCCCGAAACTTTCATGACCTCATTATAAATCCATATTAAGTCCATGATAAATAATTATACCAAAATTTAAATATATTTACCTCATATAAATACTTTGTTCTTACAGTATTCCCCCTTAAAGAAACTTATCCTCAAGTTTCCCTTCCATGGGTGGTAGAATTTTGTCTGAGAACAGCACCATCCCCTGAGCACATACGTCAACCTCCTGATCCCTTGTCTCACCCCTTAGACAGTTGGGCTGCCATAAAACCTATAATAATGGGATAAAATGACCTAAAATATCCCATGTGCTTCAATAAATGATGTTTATGAGTTACATCTCAATATAAGAATTATCATCTAACTCAAAATCCTCTAAATCAAATGTGTGATACATGTTGGCATGAAAATAGTGAAGCTATGGAACATGAAATACATAATGCATGGAATGGTAACTATAAGAAAAAAATTGACAGGATATTGGCCTAAATCTATACCTTATCTAAAAATGCTCGACATAATAATGCAAAAACTTCCCTAACCTATGTATCCATCTATTCCCATGTATGGATGATACCAATATGAAAAATCCCTTTACATAAACTCTAGAGGTCATTAATTATGATTTTCATGTGATTTTTGTATAGACTGAGCAGTACACATACAATTACCAATCATTTTTACCTACTAAGTAGCCTCATTCATAAGACGAGGACATAATAACACCACCTATCCAACCTCTAACTAGCACAAAAGTGGATGATATGACCTACCATAAAAGGCTTCATATTGATAAAGATAAATCATCTATTGATAGATATTTTTATAGGAAACCTCAACAAGATTGATATTCTTATCTCATTAACCACTAAAACTATGTACTCAATCAAAAATCATTTTACAACAAAAAAGAACTGCTTTGCTACAGTAACATCCGAAAAATATATCTGGTTAAAATATATATATAATATTTTTGTCGTTTGATCAAACTAGCACTATATTTTTATTATTTTAACAATTAGAAGTATTTTTAATTAAAACTTCCCAAAAATTATTTAAAAACCCCTAATTTCCTTCCCTCCCCCTCTCCCTCAGCATGTCCCCAACCCATTTCCACCCCTCCCTTCTTAACCTCCTCATCTCTCTTCCCAAGCAGTGACCCTGACCCCACATTCTCCATTCCCCCACCCCTCCAACCTACCTCCTCCCTTCTCAGTGGAGACCTTGACCCCCAAGAAACCCCATCTAACCGTGACCACAGTGACCCACCCTCTGACCACCCTCTCCCCAACTCATGATTTCCCTCCTTGCTAGTGATGTAGACCACCCCAACCACAACCTATATCTCCCTGTCTTGGTTCTCCTCCTTTCCAGTGATATGGAACCCCCACCCACATTGACTTACCTCTCCCCGACATGGATCGCCTCCTTGGTGTCAATAAAGTCCCCTTAAATGATTCAACATCCTCCCCCTAAATATTTTATTGAGTATCATTATATGGAAAATCATGGGTGATAAAAGAGTATATAATATTATTCATTTATTTGATAGTAATGTATATATGTACTTTTTATTTATAATGTTTTATTTGAATTTTTCAGTCATCTGTTTGCAGTTATAATAATCATTAATTTTGGTTATGTTTTATTAAATTAAAAATATAAATTCTTTTATGATAAAATTCAGTTATGTAATCTAAATCATTTATAATTTCATCGTTTTTATTTGATATTAATGAATTCTAGTGTTTTTATGTTAATACCTCTGATTTTTGACATACACAAAATTGAGACGATTTTACAACTCATGTAAAATTGGTGGTAAGGTTTGGGGTCACCCATGGTTTCATCACTACCCCTGGCAAGGTCTCTAAGGATAAAGGTCCTGAAAATGAGATATTAGAGCCTTTTTAAATTCATCATAATGCATCATGATTTATGAATATTTGAAGATTTTTTTTAATAAAATCTACTGATTAATGTTAGAGTAGTCATGGTTATGTGTAATATAAATGATAATCAAGTAAAATCACTAGAAAAACCAACATATCTTCAATGATTTCATTTTAAGTATCATGATTTTAAGAGAACTAATTATAGCGCATAGTTTGTTTTGTTGAGTCAAATGACTAATTTTTATCATTTGATTTGAAAATAAAAATACAAAATATTAAAATTTATGCTAACAAAAAGTTTTTAATTTTTTTCCCAAATTGAAGGAATGTAAAATTTAATGTTACGTAATCAGAATTGATTAATATAATTTATGAAACAACATGATGTTACACTGAACTAGTTCAACAGAATATAGACATTTAAAGTTGAATATTTTGGGTATGAAAGAAATATCTTGGTTTCAAAATAGAGTATACTTTAAAATAATATTTCTAAATTGGTCTTAATGGTCTTTGTCATATCATATGAAATGGTTCAAACATTTCTTAATGTAGATAATTTTTCAATGGAATGAACCATACTTAGTTTCAATACTAGGTTAGAATAGACCATTATATTTTTTATTATAAATATAATATAATATAAATATAAATTATAAAACATTGATACATATTTCTCATATTTAAGGTAGAGTTTGTTTTATAGACTTCCATCATTAAATATTAGTCATTTCAATCATGTATATAACTTCAAATACCATACTGTTGAGTCTTATACTAACCCGTATAGATATTTCTTTAACCTGCAAAATAATTTTATTTTTAATGAGAAATACACTTTATCTTCAAACTCTCAATTTTTGATGAAATATTTGGTATCTTTTAAAACCTACATGGGTTTCTTTTGTGATAAAATGCAGTTGTAATATAATTTAGGTCAATATTAATCTATTGTTGTGACATATAATAATATATTTGATTCATGTTTTTATATTATAAGTTTATTAATAAAAATATCATTATTTGATTCATCCAATTTTCCTTTATAATAGTTATGAAACTGTCAATGTAGAGGATTGGTGAGATTTAATTTTGATTGTACCTATTTGGTTAAAAATTTATATATTTATATATGAATATACAAGGAGAATACAATCCAACACCTTTGGATAAAAGTTCTATTAATTTACCTTAAAACACACCATGATATGACCGGTTCTTAGAAGAAGTTTTAGATTATGAAATTGTAAACTGATCAGTGGATTGTAAAATAAAATGTCTACGTCTAGATTGTAAATTCAAGAGATGGTTGTATATAAATAATTTATATGAAAATTTTATATTGAAATAGTTTCCTGATAGATTTGTATGTTGGATTTTTTGTGGTGAAGCATATGTTATGGAAAGTCCAAAAAATGAAAATATAATCCACGAAATACAACGTTACCCCGCAAATGAAAACTTAGTTCGAATTTTTTTTAATATAACATTTGGTTTTGTAGAATACAGTGTACAAGATTTTCATTGATCAATATAACCATCACTTGATCCCGAGTAAGTAAATTTTTCTCAGAACATCAATGACCAAAAAAATGAATTTTAAGAATTAGTTGAAGATGGACAACCAGAACCATATTAAGGATGTGCTAAGAATTCTAATTTGTATTTTCAACTTACGTTGTACCATATGATGTGTCTCTATATAATTAATGAAAAATAAATTATCATTATTTTATTGTTTCTTCAATTTTCATTTACTGAATATATGATTTCTGCATCATTCAATGAGATGAAGAAATTTATTAACAAACATAGACATGATTATACAAATATTCACACATTTCCTAATGATTTCATGATTTATTTGGTAGAATACTCTAATATAGAATAATTCACTAGATTTCATACAAGAAGATGGAAGTAAATGAACAAAAATGACAATATAAATCAATGCAACCCCAGGAAGAAATAAAAGAAGAAATCTCCTTCAAGGGTATTGTATTAATTTCCTCTAAAACCATGATTTCAATGAATATTCATGCCACCGAAGACAGCATACAACATAAAGTGGAATGATCATGATAGTAATGATGCCTTTATGAGACATCTAAAAGATTCAATATCGTGGAATATTCATGATTCTTTATATCTATATTTTTTAGATCCTAGGAATGTATGTTTGGGATTGGATTTTTGTGGTTTTAACACTTTGGGTACATTAAGTACTAATTATAGAATTTGGACAGTTTTTTGGTCCCCTATAGTCTACCTCCATTGTTGTGTGTGAATAATTATTAATTCATTATTTTGATGATTTTTCTTGGAAATAAAATTACTATAAATTACATTAATATATACCTTACACCTAAAATAAAATAATTGTGAGAATTTTGGGATGATGGAATAAAAACATATGATGTTTCAATGAGACAAATATTAAAAATAAAAGCTTATTTAATGGGGAAAATTAGGGACTTTCCTGGACTAGGAAATTTTTCTAGTTAGAACACTCATACTATTTTGGATTGTCTAGTTTGAAATTTTGATTTTGATCCTCAATGATTACCTCATATAAGAAAATGGTGTTTCATGTTTTGTTGTGAATTTCTTAATGCTTCTAATAAATATAGATTTAACAATACAAGATTAAATGGATATATTGAAATGAGAAATTCACTGAAGGTGATATCTGTTTCAGTAATCTTAGGATTGTAAATGAATGTCACTATAGAATTCAGAAAATGAAATTAGTTTAAATAAGGGGGAAAAGGGTATGATGTACAGTATGCGAGGATGTAGGAACACAAGAATGGATGAAAAAAGAGTATAAATTTCTAACTTCCTTAGAGGGAGTCTAATTTTATGCATCATAATCTTAACATAATTCATATTGGGAAGAACATCTCTAAAAAGGTAATTTTTACTATGCTTAATGATTATGGTAAATCGAAGGATAACATTAATGCTCATAAGGATTTAGAGGTAATGAATATAAATAATTATTTGTGAGAAAATGAGAATGAAAAGTATCCTTCGGATTTTTTTACAATGAAAAATCATGAGTAAGGCATATTCCTTTAAACATTAATGAATATAAATGTTCCATATGGATATTTAAGTAATATAATTGGGTGTATTGACTTAGAACAACAAAAGATACATATATTGAAAGTCATGACTGACATATTTTTATGGAGAAATTGTTTTGGTTGACATTGTGTAATACTTTACCTAAAAATGTAATTATGATTATAGTTGTGTTTTGTACCATTTTAAGAGATATGTTTGGAAAAACGCTAAATCCATCTTACAATGAAAAACATAAAGAAATAATTTTTCTAACATTATGTGATTTTGCGATGTTATTTCTCCTATATTTTTCAAAGTCATGATTTATTTGACTATTCATTGGGTTTAATATGCTAAACATAGTGGACTGATACACTATCAATGGATGTATCCAATTGAAAGGTATATTGATATATTTTTTATTTAAATTGGTGAATTTAATTTTATCAAACCACTGTGAAACTGTTTTAAATATTTTTCTTATTTTTTTCATATAGTAGTTAGGTAATTTGAAATCAGATGTGTGGAATTAAGCTCAAACCAAAGTCTTTATTTTTTATGGTTACATAGCCGAATAGTACTTGACCATCTATTCCAGGTATTATCCTAGGATTGAGACAAGATTCATTCATGATGGACATGATGATGAAATATCCACTAATTATCTTTCTAAAAATCAATCATCAGTATTTGCAATTATTGGATGAACAATTAAAATGTGGTAAAATTTTAAACTAACTGAATTGGAGTTTCTACAAGCACATATATATGTGATACTCAATAGTGTTATTAGAGATCCATTTATTGAATAATATTGATTGAAAAACAAGTGGAAATTAAGGGTTCATGCACGAAATGAGTAGGAATTATCAAACGTTATTAATAAAGAGTTTTTAAAATGGTTCACCCATCATGTAAGTATATACTCATATTCATATTATTTATATGTAGTTATTTTTTATATGTTAAAAGTAATAGCCTTTATATTTCTTTCTAGATAAATAATTTTGAAAATTGAGCTGAAGTATCAAATAAATTGAAGTTTTTGGCTCGAGGTCCTCTAAAGAAGGTCTAGATATTAGATGCCTACAATATGCATGGATTCAAGTTTCATATAATTTATCATGAAGAAGGCTTGAAAAATTAAAATAGTTGTGTACTAAAATTTTCATAGGTGGGATACATTGGGAAGATGAATGATATAATTGAATTAAACTATCATGACCAATTTTTAGTTCCCTTATTCAAATGCAAGTGGTTAAACATTAATAGGGGTATAATGAATTATTCAATACATTTTACAACCATTAAATTATTTCACATGATGGATACTGGTGAATGTGTAGAGAATGATCCATTTATCTTAGATGAAGAAGTAAAGATGGTTTGTTATGTGGATGATGAAATACCTGAAGGATGGAGTGTTATTTTACACTTAAATCATAGAGACATATATAGTGTGAGATATGAAGATCAATTGGTTCTTTTTGACAGTGAACCTCATCAATAAAAAAACATTTATTTTTTTCTTGACAATATACATGTTTTAGAACATGAAATAGAGGGTGAAAATGAGGGACTCATTGCAATGGATGTGGCTAACAATGAAGACAATGAAGATGAATATAATGGAATGTATAAATTGGTAATGAAAGTTTATTTCAAATTATCATTGATAAGTGTTTCATACATATATACACCATTTTAGTTTTTCAATTTTTTTCAAAAAATATTTTAGGTTTTAATTTTTTACACATTTAATATACCTTAACCATCACCCCTCTTTGTAGGGGATATTGTAGAGTTACCATTACTGGTATATATGTCATTTAAAAGACTATTCCATTTTATTAGTTGTTTAATTAATCTTTTAAATCGATAAAGGAAACAATCAAATAGAATCAAATATTAACACAATAAATGTGTAGGACCTCAAAGAATTCAATATTATCCTTCTATTTCATGATCTCAATGAGCCTATTAGTGACAATTTTGGAATTTATGGGTAGATTATTGGGAATATTTCTTATGAGATAGTGATATTTTTCATTTACTTTAATGATTGGAGGCATATTTATATAGCATGAAAAATGAGGTCTTTGATACTCATGTAAAGATAATATTATTTAAATATTACTTGAAAACTAATTTAAAATACATGAGTATAATTTAAAAATATAAGGATAAAGTGTTATGTTATTTATTTTGAGATGTTCTTCATTTTGAGGTCCCGGACTTCATTTCACACCCATGGAAATTAAAAATTTTGGGCAAGAAATGGATAGATTTTAAATAGATATTTTAGGATGAGTTTAATGACACTTCTCTGAGATCACAAAAAAATGTATGAGAAAGTGCATGATGGAATTTATCAGAAGCAATGAAAGATCTTTATCGATATCCACAGAGATGCATACCATGAGGTAATTACATATTTTAAAGTCTCTTAATAACATAAAAAAAATTATATTTTTATTAATGTTTCTTTTTTTTCGAAATTATCTAAAAAAAATTCTAAAAAATTTAAGAAGCAAGTCATTCATCGCATTATAGAGTCTCAATGTTTTTTGAGAAAAAGAAATTTTTTTATTCAATATTATTTAAAATGTTTTTTATAAAGCATTATTTTTTCTAACTAGTTTACATTTTTTATAAAGTAAAATGAATTTGGTCACTCTATTGGATGGTTAGAGATGTGGTTTAAAAAGATCTTTTTAATTAGGTCACATAATTGTTAATATATAATTTTCTTTATTATTTCTTTATAGTTTTTAAATAGAAAAATATACTAAAGTAAAATTTATTATTTAGATAATATTATAAAATTAATATTTTTTAAAATTTTGTTTTTAAAATTTTTTTATTAACATGTTGAAATTAAAGAATTATGGTTTCTGAACCCTTCAAAATCATCATCATTTTCCCTAAATAATTCAATTGGGAAAATGTTAGCGAAGGAGAATCTTGGGCATCCACAAAGGATATGTTTTTGGCCAACTCCATCATCTTTCTTTGGTAGGGTGGTGTAATCCATTACAAATGAACCTTTTTGGGGTTTGAGTTGTGACATTTATTGATAATCACATAGAGAAATTTCAATATTTAAAGAAAAATTGTAAGAATAAGACTCTTATTGGAAAACACATGATCAGTGGTGATCATAAATGGAAAATGCTTTTGTCTCTGTATTTCAACGGATGACTAGAACGATCCCCAATGAAATTTACAATATTTTTGATCATCCTGCCAAGTTAAATTCTAAATTCCATTGATCATTCACAGATTTTAAATGAAGACATACAACATCAATAAATAAAACTAAAATGTTATGTTTATATAGAAAACATGAATTTTTAGTCATACCAACCACATTTTGTGCTGAATTGACACGTGGTTGATTCATACATGAAAAAAATGTATTATAGATTATTATATATAAGCCTGAAAACAATCCAAGCACATTTTCTCACGTTTGACATGTTATAAACTTTTGAAAGGTATAAAAGCCATTGAAAACAATTGTCGGGGGGGGGGGGTTAGAACTTGGAAAATGAAGTCATATTTCCCTGAAATTAGGGGATATTGACTTTATATTTAATTATAAAATGTAGTAATATACATCACATCATTCTAAAGTATGGTTTTCTCGTTATGTCCGTAAACATGTTTTTAGCATTTTCAAACACCAAAATGGGAATCAAATGGTCGAAACCCTATAAAATGACCTCATATTTATATGAAATCATAGAAAACCCACCTTTTAGTTGTTTCTAATGTTCACACATAGAAAATACATCCATCTAATGTATGGTGTGGTCAGAATTACTAGGTATACACTTTGGGAAGGTACAAAAGCATTTAAAAACTAGTGTCGTGTGGTCAAAACTAGGAAAACAACATCAGATTACCTTAAAAGTATGGGAAAATGATAATAGATGTAATTTTTGTAATATAGGAACTCAAAAAAATCATTCTAAATTACTATTTTCTAGTTATCATCATAAATGCATTTTTAGTGTTTTAAAACACTAAAACTTGTGTGGAACGATCAAAAATATATAAAATGACCTCACATTGATGTGAAATCATGGGAAAAACACCTTTGAGTTTATTTTTTATGTGTTAACATAGAAAAAAAATCAATAAAATGTGCAATGTGGTTAGAATTACTCCTTATAAACTTTCGAATGGTAAAAAAGCCTTTAAAAACATGATTTATGGGGTGAAAACTAGGAAACAAATGTCCAATTGCCCTGAAAACGAGGGACAACAACCATATATTTAATTTTGAAGTCCAAGTTCATTCAAAATGTCATTAAAAAATCTAATTTTTTTTATGGTCGGAAACCTATTTTTAATGTTTTAAAACACTAAAATGTGCGTAGAATGATGAGAACCATATAAAATAACATTCGATTTATATTTAATCATGGAAAAACTACTAATGAGTAGTTTTTTTGTTGGGAATTATTACATCAATAATAATCTACAAATATTAGGGATTTTTATTCTAAAAAATACCATTGTTTTTTTACTAATGATATTAATTTTAGTGTATTTTAGGAAATTAATATTCATTATATTCTTTATTTTGTAATTATATTACAGCTTATTATTCATGTGGAATATTCATGAAAGTGTTTGAAATGCTCTTAAGCATGTTCTGGAAACACTATTCATACCATACATTGAAGAATGTAAGGAACACTCCCTATGTTTGTATTAAACCTTATTCTAAAAAATCAGCGCATATAGTTAATAAACCCTATGTTGATAGAAACATATAGATAAATAACCTTAAGTATGGATGAAACCTTATGTTTGACATAGAGAAAATCTATAGTTAAAGAAACCTACATAAGTATGGAACCTTATGTTTGAGAAGCAAACATATGGATCAATAACCATAATTTTGTGATCATACTTAAATTTTCAACCTTACATTCAGAGAATTAACACTACATAGTTAAACCCTACGTTTGGTATTTTTTTTTTTTTTGATGGAAACATACATTTGACTTTTCAACAACAAAGATTTGAATTTATGATTTTATCTGAGTTTTGTGTAATGGTCATTATGGATTATCAGGATGATTTGAAGATCATTTTAGAATGATTAAAAGCTCGACAAGATTGATTCAAAGAATAACATTTGGTAGAGAAATTCACTTCTATTCTTAAGGGAAGTTACAACAACTCTATGATGTCTTAGGAATTTGAATTCATACTATTTATCAGGAAATTTTCATGGATCATGATTTGAAAAGAAGGCTATATAATTTATTTATTCTATCAATGTATTTGATCTACATATGTGTGTATGATTAAAAAAAGAATATATATATTGTGATATATATTGGGCTATATATTGTAACAATTATTTTATTTTGCTATTGAAAATAAATTATTGTGAAAATATTTTATAAAGATACAATAAAAATTGGTCAGACTCAGTTTTTTATAGTAGAGGATATAATAGAGATATACATGTTCTGAATCTAGTATTTTCTGTAAGTTGTCTACTGCTATTCATTGTTCTTGTTATTTCATATATCTATTGCAACCAGATCACTTTGAATATACTATTTCTTGAAGAAACTATTTTCTGAAGAATAAGATCCATCTACTGTCAGTTCCTATTACAATTGTGAAGTTCAAACTGAACGTTTTTAATCAATATATTGTTATTGAGAGTTTCAACTACTTTTACTGAGTTGTAGAGTAGTATCAGCTTCCCGATCTAAGTTGTGATTTTTTTGTTCTCTATTAACGAACCAGAAGGGTCTATTTTTAGGCTTATTTGTAAAGGTGTGAACTCCTGGCACACAATTGAGGATTTGTCTTTTGATATGAGGAAATGACTAGTGAGATTCACTAAAATTATAGGGAGAGTAATAGGTGGAGTGAACTAGGGGATCTTTATTCCAAGAACCACTATAAACAGTTGTGTTATGTATTTCTATTTTATACACTGCATATAAATTCATACAGAAGATAAACACTTATTACCCACAAAATCACTAGTCATCATCAAAATGAATGTCAATGGTTTGTTATCCTTATTTTAATAGTGAAAATTATGGATGCTGAAAATCACAGATGACTATATTTTTATAGAATCTAGGATTTAAATTCTTCTCAAATATCATTACTCCTTATATAATTCCTAAAAATCCTGCAACTTGAACTGCTGCTATAGAGGCTGAGAATGAAAAAAATTCTAATGCTATGAATGCTATTATCCATGGTCTTGGACCAAATGAATTCATCTTTGTCTCAAAATTTCATACTACTTATGAAATGTGGTAAACCATTGTAATTTCATATGAAGGAATATACAATGTAAGACAAATGATGTATGAAACAACAAAGCTGAAATTTGATACATTCAGAATGTTTGATAGAGAAAGTATCACTCAGATGATTGGAAGTCTTACAAAGATTATTAATAATATTACAACCATAGATGATCCTATCAAACAAAAAGATAAATCTTTGAAAGGACTGAGATAACTACCTACAAAATGGAATGGTATATTAGCTACAATTCGACAATCATCACCTATCAAATAACTGACAATGAGAAAATTAATTGGGACACTGATGATGTATGAAGCTGGAATGCCAGATGAAGCTGAAGATCGCAAAGTCATAGTGAAAAGGGATAACACTACTCAAAAAGTAATATCTTAGAAGCAATTAAAAAAATAAAGAATGAATTCAGAGAAGAAAACAATTCAAGTAAATCTGATTCAGAAATTGAACTGATTAAATTAGAAATAAAGATTGTTCTATTTTTAAAAGACATTAGGATTCAAAAAACCCTTTAAGGAGGATGAGAAATACTCAAGGGAATTCATATGATATTAATTCATAAAATTAGGTCATATAATACTAGATTGTTCTCATCTAGAGTGTGAGAAGAGAATGAGAGAAAAACATATCATAAAAATGCTAATTATTAACATAATGGTATAAAGGTAATAAAGCACACTTGTAGTGTTTCAAAAGACTCTAGGAACTCATCAAAATCTGATTCAAAAAATGAATAATAAAATCTAAAGACAAATATGTGATTCATAGAAATGAAATACAAGGTAAAAACTATTATTCATTTAAATATAATTCTAATTCTATTTCAAAATATTTAAACAATAAATTGGTTACCTACTGAAAAATGCAAAACATAAAATATGACTCCTTATTAAATAAAGAAAAATATTTAAAGAATATTCATAGTGCTATCTTAAGGGAAAGATATGACTTACTTAAACAACATCAAGAGTTAATTGAGAAATTAAACTCATCTACCACAAATTATGATGATCGTGAAAATAAAATTAAAGCATTACAATATGAAGTAGAAACATATATAAGTTTTACCCTCTTCTTTACAAAAGGAGAAAATAATCTGAATATAATTATTGGTAAAAATTTCATTAGAATGAAAATATTTTGTATAGAAAGTAAGGGTGAAAATTCTAAAGTATATAAGAATTATTTTTTTCCAAACTCAAAAAATGTTACATGTCATTTTTGTGGAAGAGGACATATAACAAAAATATGTTATTTATGAAATTCTCAAATAAGTGTAATTAAAAATTCATTTATTTCAAACATATTAACTGAATAAAATGAAATGAGTTATAGAAAAAAATGCAGATCTGGATTCCCAGATCATTGTTAGCTAACAATACTGGACCCAAGAGAATATGGGTACCCAAACAAACTCTTGTTTAAATTTAATTTGAAAGAAACATGTAACAGAAAATGAGAATATATATGGTATATGGAATGTGGATTCTCTAGTAATATGAGTGGAAACTCATCATACTACAATATATCGACTTAAATAAATGGAGGTCTGGCCACTTTTGGGGATAATGTCAAAGGAACGATAATTGGAAATGGAATTTTTGGAGATCCAAGAAAAGCCTCAATCAAAAGTACTATATGTACATGGGATGAATCATAACCTATTAAGTATCTATCAAATATGTGATGATGGATATTATTTTTTTTTCTAACGATTTTTTCTATATACTTAAAGATAAACTGGTTATGTTTAGGGAACATAGAACATATAATGTTTATACTTTAGATTTAAATTCCTTATGTAAAGAGAAAATGAATTGTTTAAAAACTAAGATAAATGAGTCTTGGATATGGCATAAGAGGCTTGGTCATTGTAACATTTATTCATTAGGTAAATTATCTAAGAAATAGTATGTTTCTGATTTACCAAGTAATATGTTTGATTATGATAGATTTTGTGATTCATGCCAAATTGGAAAACAACAAAAATATTCATTCAAATCTATTAACAAAATTGTTACATAAAAACCCCTATAACTTATCGATGTGGATCAGTTTGGACCATCATGAGTAGAATATTTGGCTGGAAAATTATATGTATATGTTTTTTTATTATTATTCTATATTTACATGGGTCTATTTTCTAAAATTCAAAAGTTATTCTTTTACTATTTTTGAAAAAGTCTATAAATTTTATCAAAATGTAAAATGTTTTACAATAACTTAATTGAGAGGTGATCATGGTGGAGAATTTAAGAATCAGGAATTAAATTACTTTTATTGAAATCTCAAAATTAAACACACCTTTTCTGTACCAAGAAAAACTCAAAGAAATGGAATTCTTGAAAGAATAAAAAAGACTATTCAAGAAATGGATAAGACTATGATGAATAAATAAAGTCTACCTATCTACTTATGGGAAAAAGATATAATAACAACCTACTATATCATTAATAGTGTTTTAATTCAACCTATTTTCAAAACGACACCTTATGAAAATTTGAATTACAGAAATCCTTTGGTAAAATATTTCAATGTTTTGGGATGCATGGTGTATATCCTGAACACCAATGATAATATTGGTAATTTCGATCCAAAAACTAGTGAAGGAAAAATTTTAGGATATTCTGCTACCTTTAAAGCTTATAGAGTGTTTAATAAAAATTCAAGGATCACTGAAGAATCATTTCATGTGAAGTTTGATAAAACTGACCCTTTTATTAAATAGAAAGATTAAACTAATGAAATTAATGACACTTCTAACAACATAAGATTAAAAAACCTGAAAAATGTTTTTGAAAATAAAAAAAAATAAAATTCACTCTAGTTCAAAAGAACATGATAACGATGAACCAAAAAGTGTTTTTCTTAGATACTATAGAACCCTAATGAATCATCTTTTTGAAACTATTATAGGATACATAGATATTGGAATAATAACTAGAGTAAATATAGAAAACTATTTGAATTCTCTCTCTTTCTAACTCAACAAAAACCTAAATCTTTTGAAGAATCCTTAAAAGATGAGAGTTTGATATTAGCCATGTAATATGAGATAAACCAGTTCAAAATAAATGATGTTTTGGAATTCTTTTAAAGACCATCAAATTATCTAGATTTATGAACTAATTGGGTCTTTTGAGATAACAAGAAGATCAAGGGATTATAACTAGAAAGAAATCTAAATTAGTAGCTAAAGGATATAATCATAAATAAGGTATAGATTATGATGATACCTTTAACCATATAGCTTTATTAGAATAAATTAGATTCCTTTTAGCTTATGTATCTCATATGAACCTGAAATTATAACATATAGATGTTAAATTAGCCATTTTAAAAGTCTATTTAATAGATGAAATTTATGTTGAACAATAATTTTGGTTTTTAAAAGTCTCAAAAAAATATATTCTTTTTTTAGACTTATTAAAGCTCTCCATGCCCTTAAAGAAAAGCCTAGAGCATAGTATGAAAGATGAAGTTCTTTCTTATTGAAAAAATTGATTTAATATTGGAATGGTTGATCCAAATATTTTTAAGAAATCCTTTTGTTCTAATATATTATTAGTTCAAATCTATTATGGTGATGTTATATTTTGTTCAACCAATAAAAAACATTGCAATGATTTTTCAGAACTTATGAGAAAATAATATGAAATTACTATGATGGTAGAATTAATCTTCTTTATAGGATTTAAAATTTATGAAAAAGATTATGGAAATATTTTAAACCAAAGTAAATATATTACTGATTTAATGAAAAATTTTAGTATTGAGAATAAAAAGTCATAAACAACTCCCATGTGTTCTGAAATAAAACATTATTTGGATAAAGGTGGAAAACCAGTGGACAAAAAGTTATATAGATGTTTCATTAGTTGTTTATTATATCTTACTTCTAGAAGAGATAATATTATGTTTTTTATATGTTTACATGATATATTTCAATCAAATACTTAGGAATTTAATATTATTGTCATAAAATGCTTTTAGATATTTTAAGTGAACTATTTTTCAATCTATTCTTTATCAAAAAAATTTCTAATATTAATTTAATATCATATTCGAATGCTGATTATGGTTTTTATAGACAAGACAAAAAAAGTACCCCAGGAACATGTCACTTTTTAGAAAAATCATTAGTATCATGGTCAAGTAATAAACAACACTCAATTTACCTATCAACAACTAAGGAAGAATATGTATCTGTAGGAAGTTGTTGTGCACAAGTATTGTGGATGAAAAACACACTAATGGACTTTGGATTAAATTTTAACAGTAATCCTATTTTATGTGATAATACACGTGATAATTTTTTTTTAAAAAACCGAATATGACATTCAAGAACATATCATAATGATATTAAATATAAATTTCTAAGAGATCATTTTCTTAAAAAGGACATATCATTAGAATTTGTAAATACTTAATAAAAACTAGCTGATATTTATACCAAACCATTTCCCATTGTATGTTTTGATTTTATTAATGGGGAGTTAGGTTTATTTAATTTTTAAATAAATTCTTATCCTTTTAATCATTTCAATTTTTAATTTTTATTTAATAAATTATTGTTAATTAAATTGTTCTAGTTTATTTATGTTAAAATTATTTACTTAATACTTTAAATCCGATTTGTTTTAATATTTCTCCCCTCTATATATTGTATTTAATTTATTTTTATTCAATCTACGTGTTTTCAAAATATTCATAATTATCTTACATATTTTCATTGGAAATAAGGAAGTACGAGAATTATCTCAAATACCTAACCTTTTCATCACTTAAACCCTTTTCAAATACCAAAACCTTCATTTTCATTAATCTACCTTAATTTAAAACTGTTTTCCTTTGAAATAATAGAACCCAAAAACCTCAGAGCATTTGTTTCTCAGAAATTAAGAAACCTATGTGAACCAAAGAAGGTGAATCCAGTGACCCAAATCATTGGAGAGTTTTTGGAAGAAAGATCCTACATGGAAAATTATTTGATATAGAATGGCTATATCAGAAAAATACACTCCAGTAGAAAGCGTTAGCTTTTCAAAGATTGGAATATGTGTTCAATGAGTTGAACATGGAGTTCCTTTTTGAGGTATAATTGAAAATTTTCTATAACCGGGTTCAATTTAGTTTTGGCAATTTTGAAGATACAATTTTTGAAAGAATAGAAGATAAGGAATTTTCAGATTCTTCGACTAAAATTTCTCAAATTTTAAACTGTCCTCAAGAAGGAGTTTATAATTTATATATATGGTATATTAGTGATATGTATCATATGTTTGAAGAAATTATGTATTTTCTATTTGGTTCTGAAAACAATAGAAAAATGTTTTTGAATGATAGACCAAAAAATCTTGGTTAAGATTATTCAAATAAGAATTGCTCCAAGAATGGATGAGATGGAGAAGATTACATATCAAGACATGTATATCATATTTTTTTGAGTGAAATAAATCATATTTTTTAAAATATATGTTCATATATTTTCACTACTACTTTCAACTAGATGCTAGGATGAATTTCTATCCTTATGGAAAGATAATCTCTCAAATTTTGTTTAACAAATGAATGATCTATTTAATATATTATCGAATCAAATTTAATCATATCAAATGTACTCAATGTTGGAACATTTATAATGTTAGTTTTTTACTGGAGTACATAAAAAGAAAAACACTTTCCAGTTTGTTTAGATGACCAACAAAGATCAGGATATTTTTCATTGGAGAATAAAAGTGAAATTGGAAATGAAGAAATTGGTGCAAACTAAGGTGAAGTACCTTCCCAACCATCCCAAAATAAAATTAAGATTTATTTAAAAATAATAGGAAGAAGATTCTTTGTAACTAGATTTGGTTTTAAAACCATGAAAAAGATTAGATTCACCTATAGAAGAACCAGTGTCGGGTTCTGGTGAGGCTACTAGGTCATTACATTTGGAAGAATCATTTCTTGTAGAAGATCAACAGGTTGAAATCTAGATAAGAGATCTACAAAATTTTGATTTACCAGTTGTCCAGAAGAAATACCCATCTATTCAGGTAGAGAAACATTTGACAAGATCGGAATATGTGTATATTTAAATCGCTGAGAATGTAGTTTTCTTTTTTTGATCATGTGGATGAAAGACATCAATCTACAACATAATAAAATATAGATGTTCTGGATAGAATCTCTTGTTCAATTGAAAAATCAATTGAAAAATGAGAGGAAAAGTCTGTGGAAAAGTCTCCTTCATGATATTTAGCAATTGGGGTAGTTGTTCAGTATAAAAACCTAGATAAAGAGACATATGATTCCCTTACTAACCAGGTTGAATAGCTTGTAATTTTGTTTAACAAGTCTCAGGAATAGAATGTAAATATTCGTCAAAATCTAGAAGTTACAAAAAAAATGTTACAAGATCGTAAAGAATATTTTTTTTCCAAGATAGAATTTGATACTTTGAAGAGAGAGATGTTGAATGATATTGGAAATGTTAAGTATAAAGTTGTTTCTAAATTAGATTTTGCAGATCTAAATTTTTTTGGGGTGTCTATTTGAATAAATTGATAATGGTATTGGTTAGAACAATACATCTACTTCTTCTCCTATTACAAGGTTAGATATGATTTGAAGATTTTAGTAAATCACCTCTATTATGGTAGATATGAATGATCATCTTCAAAATACCCAGTTCAATAGTGCTCATATATCAGTTGTATTGGACAGTTAGAAATTTCTAGTTGACCAAATAACACATAATGAATAAGGTATCAAATTTCTTCTAAAAAAGTTCATAGAAAATTTGGACTAGTTTATGTAGCAAGAGGAGAGGTTTCATGACTTTTTGAAAGCTAATATTGCTGAGAATTTTCATATCAGTCAAGTTTATAGAGTTTTGATTATGTATTTGGGGGATAGAATTACTCATTAGACACTTTTATCTTTCAAAATGGGCTTCATTTATTGATTTGGAATTTCAAAATTAACTTAGGGTGAATTTTTGGTATTTTTCTAAAAATTATTAATTTTTGATGAATAGTGAAAAAACTTCGTTATTATTTAAAACTGACTTTTTATTTTCAAAATTAGTTATTTTATTTTAAATTATTTTGGTCAAAATAGATACATAATACCTATATATGTTCAATTTATTTCATTGGAGTGCTTTTATAATAAGTTTAGACATATCAAATTTTATTGAACTTTTTACCGTCTTTTACCCACCTTCTAAGAGAATTTGAAAATTTTAATAAAACATAATTTTTCCACTTCTGTGAGTTGAATTTCAAAAATCTAAGAGGGACGGTTAATATCAAAAAGTAAAATATGGTTTAATAAGATGAAAATAATTTTTGGTGAATAGTGACTTTTGACTTTTATATACCAGACTTAAAAGTAAATAGGGTAATTAAAGGTAAAAATGTTATTATAATTACCCTAATATATGTATTAATTCTATTAAGTAAGTGTAATTAGACCAAAAACAACTTTAGGAATAAAATATGATCCTTTTGGCCCACTTGGATAAGATTAGGACATTTATTATTATTTTATTTAAAGAATAGTTAAATGTGTATAATTCAATGTTAAATAACAAAACCATTTTAAATATCAAGTTACACAAAATATAAATTCGACTATAAATATTTATTAGAAATGTAAAACTATTTCCTAAATAATTGTATTTTATTTATATTTTTTATACATTAAATAATTTTATTTATTTATGATACAATGAGGATACAATAATTACCATATTAATGAATTTTTAAAATAATTGATATTATAAATATCCGAAAAAATTTAAATTGAGACTTCTGAGGAATTAAACTAATTTTCATGGTTAATATGAAATGTTAGGGTTGTTTAAATAAATTTTATTCGAAGTGATAATGTTTCTATGGCTTTCAAAAAAATGAAATACTAAATAGTATCAAAATTGACATAATTTAGTTTTTAAAACAAATAATACATTATCAATTGATACAATATTCCTAAAAATCTAAATTTCTGCCAAAGTACTTAAATAAGGTTATATATATTAATAATGAACCACTAGGGGTTCTTTATACTTGTTATTGTAATTTTATTAAAAATATAATATAAAAATAAAAAGAGACATGGAAAATGTCAAACTATTTAACTAAGAGTTAAATTTAAAAGATAAGGTTAATATGGTGACCTAAACCTCTCTAAAACCTATTTGTTGAAAGGTTTTTGACCCATCCCAACCATATCCTTGAAATAAATCAATTTTGAGCCATTCTAACCAAAAATTATTTTATTATATAATAACATTTCAATCTTTTCCTAATGTGACCCACTCCTCTCTTATAAAAGGGTACTTCCCATTCTCTTAATTTGTCACCTCCAAAGCCATTTGGCTTGGCCAACCCCTACCCAAATATATTTTGAACTTCCCTCAATTCAACCTAGAGGCCTAATTATGAACTGAAATCCAACCTAAGGATCCCTCACTACAAGAAAACCGCCGTTTAGTGGCGGTTTTTTTCACGGCGGTTTTAAAAACCGCCGCGAAACGCGTTTTCGGGCCGCCATTTCGCGGCGGTTTTAAGAACCGCCGCGAAAAAACCGCCGCTAAACGGCAAAAAAAATTTATTTATTTTTAAATTATATTTTAATTTTTTTAATTTTATTCGAGGATTAGCAGTGGTTTTTTAAAAAACCGCCACGAAATAGTGGCGGTTTCGGTAAAACCACCGCGAAATGAAATGAAAAAAAATACAAAAATGCATGAAACCCCGAAATCACTAAAACGACCATAACTTTTGATCTGGGCGTCCGTTGAAGCGCCACGACCAGTCAAATTGAAGATCATGAAGAGATATAGAGGCACATATAATCAAAATCGTGAGATGGTCTAAGGTGTGGAAGATATTAGAGTTATAAAAAAGTTGAAAAAAGTTCTCCAACTTCAAACAGCCATAACTTTCGCTCCGGGTGTCCGTTTGGGCTCTACCACATATCAAATCAAATCCAGCAAAAAGAGATACACACCAATTCAAGGAAAGCATGCTTCTGTCGAGTTTTTTGACCCCACAAACCCCTCCAAATGCCTCCAAAACCCCGTTTCCGTCACCGGTGTCCCGTCGAACTTGTCTTTAAATAGGCCTAACTTTCGATTTGTGTGTCAGTTTGGCCTCCTCCACCTTCCAGATCATAGATCATTCCATGAGCTTCAGTTTGACTGGTCGCGGCGCCTACATACACTCATATATCATATGTTATGGCCTTTTTAGTGGGTATCGGGTTTGTTATGTTTTTCAATGCCTCGTTTCTAGCACCCGTTCTCCGTCAGCTTTTTTTAAATGGTCATAACTTCCGATCCGTCTATCCATTCGAACACTTTCACCTTTCAGGTTGAAGAGCGTTTCAGAATATTTTATTTGACAGGTTGCAGATCTAAAATGGACTCTCGGATCATAAGTTATCTTCGTTAATGTGAGTCCAATGTTTTTGTCTCTTTATGACCGTTTTGACGGGTTTTAACGGTAGCTCCATTTATTATTGTTAATTTGGGTTTCCATGACTTGTTATCTTTATCAATGATTTTTTATGGGTTATTATGATGATTTTGTTGAATTATTAAGGATTTTTCCAGAGTTTTCATGAGTTTTCATGCGTTCTCATTTTTTCTAATGCCTCATTCTTCATATGCTTCTCCATCCTTTTTCATGCGTTTTCATGATTTTTCATCCCTTATCACGTCTTTTCATACTTTTTCATGTGTTTCCTTTATTATTTATTATTTATTATTTATAATATACTTTAATTTATTTGTTATCTATTATTTCTAACTGGTTATTTATTATTTATTATTTATTATTTATTATTTATATAAATTTATTAGTTATTATTTATTAGTTATTATTTATTATTTATTATTTATATTTATTTATTATTATTATTTATTTTTTATTTATTTTTTATTTATATTTATTTATTATTTATTATTTATTATTTATATTTATTTATTATTTATTATTTATATTTATTTATTATTTATGTATTATCTATTTATAATTAATATTTATTTATTATTTATTATTTATTATTTATATTAACTTATTATTTATTATTTATATTTATTTATTATTTATATTTATTATTTATTATTTATATTTATTTATTATTTATTATTTATATTAATTTATTACTTATTATTTATTATTTATTATTTATTATTTTCTATTTATTTATATTTATTTATCAATTATTATTTATTATTTATTAGTTATTATTTATATTTATTTATTATTTATTATTTTCTATTTATTTATTATTTATTATTTATTATTTATTATTTATTATTTATTATTTATATTTATATTTATTTATATTGATTTATTAGTTATTATTTATTAGTTATTATTTATTATTTATTAGTTATTAGTTATTAGTTATTAGTTATTATTTATTATTTATATTTTTTTATTATTTATTATTTATATTTATTTAGTATTTATATTTACTTATTATTTATATTTATTTATTATTTATATTTATTTATTATTTATTATTTATTATTTATTATTTATATTTATTTATTATTTATATTTATTATTTATTATTTATATTTATTTATTATTTATTATTTATATTTATTTATTATTTATTATTTATTATTTATATTTACTTATTATTTATTATATTATATTTATTATTTATTATTTATATTTATTATTTATTATTTATTATTTATTATTTATTATTTATTATTTATATTTATTTATTAGTTATTATTTATTAGTTATTATTTATTATTAATATTTATTTATTATTTATTATTTATTATTTATTATTTATTATTTATATTTATTTATTATTTATTATTTATTATTTATTATTTATATTTATTTATTAATTATTAATTATTATTTTCTATTTATTATTTATTATTTATATTTATTATTTATTTTTTATTTATTTTTTATTTTTTATATTTATTAATATTTATTTATTATTTATTATTTTCTATTTATTATTAATATTTATATTTATTTCTTATTTCTTATTTATTATTTATTATTTATTATTTATATTTATTTTTTATTTATTATATATTAGTTATTATTTATTAGTTATTATTTATTATTTATTATTTATTATTTATATTTATTTATTATTTATTATTTATTATTTATTATTTATTATTTATATTTAATTATTATTTATTATTTATATTTATTTATTATTTATTATTTATATTTATTTACTATTTATATTAATTTATTATTTATTATTTATTAGTTATTATTTATTATTTATATTTATTTATTATTTATTATTTATTATATAATATTTATTATTTATTATTGATTATTGATTATTCATTATTCATTATTCATTATTTATTATTTATTACTTATTATTTATTATTTATTATTTATTATTTATTATTTATTATTTATTATTTATATTTATTATTTATTATTTATTATTTATTATTTATTATTTATTATTTATTATTTATTATTCATTATTTATTATTCATTATTTATTATTTATTATTTATTATTTATTATTTATTATTTATTATTTATTATTTATTATTTATTATTTATTATTTATTATTTATTATTTATATTTATTATTCCTTATTTATTATTTATTATTTATTATTTATTATTTATTATTATTGAGTTTATATCTATTATTTATGTATTTTTTTTTTCAATTAATATATATAAGTATATTAAATTCTATATATTAACCACATGGCAAGCTTGCTAGAGTGGTGAAGTCTTTGGATGGATAGAATAATGAATGTTATTTTAACATTTTTATAATAACAAAAATGTATATATAAGGTTCGAGATTTATTATTTTTGGTATGGAAAAAACCAAGAAAGAGTAAGTGAAAGAAGAAAAGAACTTCAAATAGGGTGGTGAAATTATTACCGCTTCTTCGTACGGCTTACCGTCTCCACGTCGTGCTGTAGTTTGTTATTCAAACGCTTCATTATTTGGATGGGTATAATAATGAGTATAACTGATGTAAATAATAAATATAACACATCAATGATTATATATATATATATGATATAACATCCGATTATATATGATTTCACCATCAATATAATGATATTGTCGTACATGCGTATGTACAGATTAACGTCTCCACGAATGCTATGAGATTCATTACCCTTCGTAATCATTCAAGAATAATTTTCATTTTATGATTAAAAATAATTTTTAAGAACTTAATATAATTCTGGAAATGATTCAAATACATCCTATTTTGAAAAAACATGGCTTTTGTAACCAAGCATATAAAGGAAAATGAATAAGTTAACACCCAAAACGATGATATTGCTAAAATATTATTAACAAATCAATATTAGAAGATCGTATTTGATATGATATTTATGTATATTTTTTATTATAATTTAATAATAATGATTTAACTATTATACATAAAGTTAATGTACCCTTGACCATGGAAAATTACAAGCTAAGGGTTAATTCAACAACTTGTTTACTTATCCGAGGTTGTTAATACGTAAGTATCCACTTGGACCTCTTTATCATCCTCATCTGTGTTATCTTAAAAATGTAATTCAAAACATTTTTACTCTTTACTAGAATATGGGTTAAATTCATTTATACCCTTATTTGACCAAATATGTTTTGAATGGAATATTTCTGTCACTTTTCAAATATGGTACTTTATGAACTTTTCGACAAAATTAAGGTAAGAATTAGTTTTTTTAACTTATAAGGCAGGTGCATCTATTTTCCGCCATTATAACATCGTCGATGATTACTATACAAGCTTATAAAAATATTTTTAAAATAATTTTTTTTATAATTATGTGACTTATAAATGTTTTCAAAATAGAATGATGTTTTTCTTTCAAATAGTTTTCATTTCATCTATGTCAACATCCTTTGATGGATTTTATACTTGATTGAAGTTGATTTATTATGATAAAAATCTTTCATTTTGTATTGAAGGTTTTGTGATAAGTTTGACTATGGATGTGTTATTTTTGTACCATTCAGGGTTTATAAATAACGTATTGACATTCCGTATGCTAGTTTTAATAAGAATGTTTATGTTATGTTTAAACCTTTTCATATGAGGAATACATTAGAGTAAGTGAGTGATGGGTGGATCCCTCTATAGCTCTAAGATGCATTGGTAGGTCTAATGAGATAAACTAGTGTCTTATCATAAGGCCTTGAATAAATTTTATTTTTAGTCTTGGAACGAGGAGTTGACATTGTGGTTATGATGTTTGGCATTATGCATTCCATCATTATGAAATTGGATATTGATATTACATGTGATTATTAGACTAGTAGAATATCTATGTGAATAAGTAAATGTAATTATTTGATTTTTATTTTCCATATTTCTGATGAAGTTTAAGTTTAAAAGGCTTATATTTTAGTCTTATATATAGCCTTAAATGTTTATTCTTATTTATGAAAGTTTCAGCTATATTGTTATCCTTACTAAGCATCTGTGCTCACCAATTTCTATGTTTTATTTTTCTCAGGATCTGAAGAAGTATATTATGACTGACCTATAGGGATATTATATGGTATATGAATGTGGTTAATGGAGAAAATGTTGTTTTTTTCATTTTATAATGTAATGTAAAACTTATAAATGCATATAGTACTTCCAAGGCTACTTAACCGATCAGTATTTTGGGATTTCATCCCTTATGATCATGCCAATGTTATGTAATAATGCATAGTCTCTGGGTAACTAGGGTCGGGGTGTTACAGTTGGTATCAGATAGAGGTAAGTACAATCATTGAAAACTAGATTTAGAAAAAACATCGATTAGAGAAGATTACCCTAAGATAGACTTTGATGATTAATACAGTAAAACATCCTAGAATTTTTGTAATGAAGATATTTTGTGATTATTTCAATAAATACATCTCTATCTAGATATGAGAAGGTAGAGGTGGCTCTGGCACAACTATACCTAAGAGTGAAAAGTCCGACAAGGAGTTTTGGGCTTGACCTAGGGTATCCGGGTACATGACAACGAGCCTTGTTGCACTCTTGGTTGCGATACTCCTGGGGGAAATGCTTAAGATAATTCACATTTTCCTTAAAAACCATTATGAAGGATTTATGAGGATATAACTCATCAAAGAAAACATTTTTATGATTGTGGATTATATCCATAAACTATTCAATTTAGGTTAAGTGTTTTACATGTTTGGAATTATGTATTGAGATTCATAAACTAATCTAGTGTTTTCCATTTTATTAAAAATAACATCTATTGAATTGAATGGAAACCTTATAAATGCACCTAATCCATATAGGGATTTCCCTTCTACTAAAGATAATTATAGTAGAGCCGGTGATGAAACTGGTGCGGATCAGCTTATCCCCATACCGGGACAACTCACTCAGGTTATGAATAATAACTTTACCCATATAGAGCACCCAGATCCACAACATGTAGGATCAATGTTAGACCTCTTCATGAGGGAACAACCACCAATATTTAATGTGATTACAAATCCATTGGTAGTTGATCAATGGATAAGTTACATAGAGAAAATATTTCATGATTTGGGGAGTAGAGAGAGGGAAAAAGTTTTCATGGAAGTTTATCACCTCACGGGAGATGCAGACCAATGGTGGTCATTAATCCAAAACACAAAGGAATATGAAGAAGTATCAAACATGGAATGGGTGGAGTTTAAAGAGATTTTCTTAGAAAAATACTTTCTTCATGACCATCGAGAGGATATAGAGTGACAATTTCTGAGTCTGAGGAAAAAGGAGGAAGAGAATGTCGCAAAGTATGAGGATAACTTTACAAGGTTAGTAAGGCATGCAAATAATTATATACATAACTCAAGGAGTAAGATTGATAAATTCTTTGATGGGTTAAAACCGTTTCTCCATCGATAATTAGTCTCACAATCATTCTCATCGTACAAAGATATTGTCTCATGTGCTATCAAGACAGAAAAGAAATTCCATAAGCCATACAAATTTAAAGCAATGCAAGAGAAGAAGAGATCTTCTGAACACTATAGATATGGAAATAAGGGGAAGAAGGGAAAAGTTGAATATCCATCCTATAGTAAATGTGGGAAGAAACACCCTTATACTTTCCTGAAGGGAATGAGAGTCTGTTACAAGTGTGGTGAAAAAGGCAACCAAGCTCGTGATTATAAGGGAAATAAAGAGGTTATCCATGTTAAATGATACAGTTGTAAAAATGGGGCATTAGAAAAATGAATGTCATAAGAGTCAGGGAAACTTACCTCAGAAAGTCTAAGGGATCAAGGACAATCTTATACGATCACTACTGATGAGGTTTAGTTCCAAAAGACATGGTTGCAGGTAATTTAATTGTTCCCTCAAGTTTAGCCAATTCTTTAGTTGATTCTAGATAATTTCATTGTTTCATATCTTTCTATTTTGATAAGAAAATTAGATATTTCAAATTTTATTTAACAAGGGAGTTTTCAGTAAAAACTTTTAAGAGATGTATCATTGCAACAATGTTTTGTGAATCAGTTTCCATTAGAGAATATAAATGTTCTTTATTTACTGATCTCATCACCAAACCCATGATTAAATTTGATAAAATCCTCGGTATGGATTGGATTTCAGTCCATGATGTGAAAATATATTGTAAAAAGAAGAAAGTTACAATTTTTGATGATGATAAAGAGTACATTTTTTTAGAGTGGAAACATCACCATCTTATTATTATCCAGATCCAACCCCAATAGCTCTACTAAATTCAATTATTGGGGAGGAAGAGAATGAAATAACTATGGGTGAGGAAAGGAATGTTAAAATAGAGGATGTACCTATTGTGCAGGAATATGTTGATGAGTTTCCAGAGGATTTACTTAGACATCCTCCAGAATGAGAAATTGTGTTGTCCATTGATTTAATTCATAGTTCAAGGCCCATATCAATGAAACCTTATAGAATGGACACTGTGGAATTAGTGGAACAAAAAACACATATATTGGAATTGAGTAATAAGGTATTTATTCACCGTACTGTTTCTCCATGGGGATCCCCTATTCTTTTTGTTAAGAAGAAATATTTATCTATGAGGTTGTGCATTGACTATAGGGAGATCAATGCTATAATAATAAAGAACAAGTATCCCCTGCCACACATTGAGGATTTATTTGTTTAACTTCATGGAGCCCAATATTTTTCATAGATTTATCTTCGATCTGGATATCATAAGTTGTGTGTGAAGAAGGAATACATTCCAAAGATGACATTTCGAACCAGGTATGGGCATTACAAGTTTACAGTAATGCCTTTTGGAGTAAAAAATGCACCCTATGTTTTCATAGATCTAATGAACAGAGTTTTCAAGGAATATCTTGATGACTTTGTAGTGATATTTATTGATTTTATCTTGGTATACTACAAAATCTACAAAGATACTGAAAATAAATTGTGCATTATTCTAAATTCTCTTAGAAGAAATGAATTATATGGAAAGTTTAGCAAGTGTGAATCTTGGATTTAGGATATTTCGTTTCTTGTCTAAATTGTCTCTAAGGGTGGAATCTCTTTTTGTCCTCCTAAGAGAAGAGAAATACACGAATGGCCAGCACCAATGAGTATAACTATGGTACTCAGTTTTATTGGTTTAGCAAGTTATTATAGGCGCTTCATCCAGAATTTTTCCTGATTGGAAAATCCATTAACAAGATCATACATAAGGGGGTTAAATTTGTTTGGACAAAAGAGTCTGAAGAATGTTTAGAAGAACATAAGAGGAGATTAATCAATGCTCCTATATTGACTCTATCATCGGGGAATTATGGGTTTGTAATTTAGTGTGATGATTCAAAGAAAGGACTTGGTTGTGTCCTTTTGCAGAATGATAGAGTTATTTCCTATGCAAAACCACAACAAAAAATTCATGAAAAAAACTATCCCACTCAGGATCTTGAGTTAGCAGTTGTAATATTTTATTTGAATATATATAGACTCTATTTCTATAGTGAAAAATTTGAGATATATACTGATCACAAGAGTTTGAAGTATATTTTCTCATAGAAAGAACTCATCATGAGGTAAAGATGATGGCTTAAACTACTTAATGATTATGATTGCACTATACACTACCACTCGGGGAAGGCTAATAAGGTGGAAAATGGTTTGAGCAGAAAGAATCATGGAGTTTTGAACAAGATGAGAGTTGAAAGGGATCCTATGTTTATGGATCTAGTAAAGATGGATATGGGAATAACCATGGAAGGTGAAACATCAATACATTTCAAATACTTTCCAAAACATCGTTACCAGAAAGGATAAAGAGTTCTTAGACTGATGATGAGGTGTTTCAAAAGAAGATTTTGGCTGTGAATGATGGGATACTGAGTGAATACATATATGAAGATGGAATTTTGAAATTTGGGAAGAGACTTTGGGTTCTTACACGACTATTCAAAAAAATGGAATTTTCCGATGATGCTTATAGCCCTAATCTCTCTATACACCTTAGGGGCACCCAGATGTATAAAAATTTGAAGGAACATTTTTGGTGGGACAATATAAAGAGGTAGATTTCTGATTTTTCATTAAGATGTATGGTTTTTCAACATGTGAAAGCAAGAAGGAAACAACCAGGAAGAGTCATGAAACCTTTTCCCATACCTTAGTGGAAATGGGATAATATTATGATAGACTTTGTCATGGGGCTACCAAATACTCCTAGAAGGAATGATTCAATATGGGTCATTGTTGATCATCTTACTAAGTCAGCAAATTTTCTTGCTATGAGAGAAGATTTACCACTTGAATATCTTGCAAGACTATATATTAATGAAGTTTTAAGACTCCATTATGTACCACTATCATTTTTTGCTGATCATGATCCACATTTTACATCAAGATTCTGGAAAAATCTTTGGAAGGCCTTATATACTGGACTTCATTTAAGAACTGCCTACTACCCTCAAACCAATGGAAAATAAGAACGGTCAATTAAAACCTTAAAAGACATGTTTTTATCTTTATTAATTGACATAATAGGTATGTGGGATCAGTATTTACCTCTATTAAAATTTTCCAATAACAATAACTTCAATTCAAGTATTTATATGGCACCATATGAATCATTATATGGAATGAGATGGCGCACACCAACTTGTTGGGTTGATGTTGTTGAAAGAAAACTCATGGGATTAGAACTTTTTGAGGAAACAATGGAAAATGTGAAGATTATCCAAACCCACATCAAAGAAGCTCAAAGTAGAAAAAAGATATATGCTGATAATCAGAGGAAGGATTTGGAATTTTATATAGGAGATCATGTTTTCTTGATAGTATCTCCACAGAAGGGTGTTATACGATTTGGTAAGAAGGGTAAATTGAGTCTCAGGTACATAGGACCTTTTGAAATTGTAGAACAAATTGGAGTTAAATATTATCATTTGTAAATGCCTCCAAATCTCTCCAAAGTTTGTGATGTGTTCCATGTATCACTATTGAAACAATACATGCCTGAAACAACTCATGTACTCACATATTATGAAATAGAACTGGAACCCAACCTGTCTTATTGAGAAGAGAATATTAGAATTCTTGATACCATAGAACAAGTGCTGAGAAACCGAATGACTCGTTTGGTAAAAGTTCTATAGAGAAACCATAAGATGGAAGAGGCAATGTGGGAACCTGAAGAACTTATGATGAAGAACAAACTAAATATTTTTTATGTAGTAATATTCTAGAGATTTCAAGGATGAAATTATTTGAAGAAGGGGAGAATGTAACACACCAAGCTTCCATGGTACGTTTCCCTTCGAATAATGCAGTAGCTCGGGTTGTACGCAACATGGAGTTTAACACACCACGACCATTCAAACTAGCTATTATGAATAGTAATACCGACTTTATGAAATTTTATAAATTTTATTTTCCAAAATGGAATTCATTTTTGGATTCGGAATATCAAAATTATATTAGGGTGAATTTCTGTTATTTTTCTAAACACTTTCAATTTTTGATGAATTGTGAAAAACACTACGTTATTGTTTTAAACCGACTTTTCATTTAAAAAATTAGTTATTTTATTTTAATTTATATTTTTTCAAAATAGATAAATAATACCTATATATGTTCAATTTAATTCATTTAATTCATTTTATAATAAGTTTATACATATAAATTTTATTATACTTTTTACCATATTTAACCCACCTTCTAGGAGCATTTGAAAATTATCATAAAACATAATTTTACTGCTTCTATGAGTTGAATTACAAAAATTTGAGAAACATGGTTAATATGAGAAAGAAAAATGTGGCTCAATAATATGATAATAATTTTTGGTGAATAGTAACTTTTGACTTTTATTTACCAAAGTTAAAAGTAAATAGGGTAATTAAAGGTTAAGATGATATTATAATTACCCTAACACATGTCATAATTCTATTGGATAAGGGTAATTCACCCATAAAAAACCTTGTGAATGAAATATTATCCTTTTGGTTCACTTGGATTAGATTAGGACATTTATTATTATTTTATTAAAAGAATAGTTAAAAGTGTTAAATTCAAATTTTAATAACTAAACCATTTTTAATATAGGGTTACACACAATATAAATTCGACTAAAAATATTAATTATAAATCCAAAAATATTTCCTACATAATAGTATTTTATTTATTATTTTTAGACATTAAATAATTTAATTTATCTATGATATAATGATTATGCAGTGATTACCTTATTAATTAAATATTAATATAGTTTATATTATAAGTATCCAAATAAATGTAAATTGAATATTATAATGAATTACAATAATTTTATAGGTTAATATAACATTTAAGGGTTGATTAAATAAATTTTATTCGAAGTGATAATGTTTTTATGGCTTTAAAAAAATCAAATAGTAAATAGTGTCAAAATTGACATAATTGATTTTTTTAAAACAAATAATATATTATTAATTAATATAAAATTCATAAAAATCTAAAGTTCTGCCAAAAAACCTAGATAAGGTTATATATAATAATAAATAACTACTTGGGGTTCTTTTGGATTTCTATAGTAAGTTTATTAACCATATAACAAAAAAATACAAAGAGACATGGTAAATGTCAAACTATTTAACAAAGAGTTAAATATAAAAGATAAGGTCAATATGGTGACCTAAACCTATCTAAAACATATTGGATGAGAGTTTTTTGACCCACACAACTAATCCTTGAAATAAGTCATTTTTTATCCATTAGAAACCTAAAAAAATTTATTATAAAATAATATTTCAAGCTATTCTTAAACTGACCCTCACCTCTCTTACCAAATAGTACTTCCCCTTCTCTTATTTTCACACCTCCAAAGTGATGTGGCTTGGCCATAACCTACCCAAATATCTACCCAAACTCACTCAATTCAACCTATAGGTCTTAATTTCATCATAAATCCATCCTAAGGAGACCTTTTGATCAACTCAAAAGGAAACACCCGAAGAAGAGGTAATAATTTCACGACCCTCTTTCATGTTCTTTTCTTCTTCCACTTCCTATTTCATTTTTTCTCCATTCCAAAATAATAAATACAGTAACTTATACATAATTTTATGTAATTATAAATATGGTAAAACAAAATTTGTTATTCTACCCATTCTATAAATGATAATGTCACCGTACGTGCGTACGCACAACTTACCGTTACCATATCATGGTGTAATTTGTTTTTGAAAGACTTCATTATTTATATGGGTATAATAATGTGTATAACTAATGTAAATAATATATATAATATGTTAATGATTTTTTTATATAAAATTAACATCCAATTACAATCTATTTCACCATTAATATAATGATATTATCGCATGTGCATACGTACGGATTACCGTCTCCACGAATGTGATGAGATTCATTCCCCATCATAATCATTCAATAATAATTTTCATTTTATTATTAAAAATAATTTTTATGAACTTAATATCATTTTGTATATCAATCAATTACATCCTATTCATAACAATTATGGCTTACATAACAAAGAATATAAAGGAAAACAAATCTGTTAGCACCTTAAATAATGATACAACTAAAATATTATTAACATAAAAATATTAAAAGATCATATATGACATCATATTTATATACATGATTCTTGTATAATTTAATAACAATTATTTATCTATTATACAAGTGTTTAACTTACCCTCGACCATGTAAAAGTACAAGGTAAGGGTTAATTCTACAATCTCTTTACTTATCTGAGGTTGTTAATACATAAGTATCTATTGGGACATCTTTATCATCCAAATCCATGTTTTATTAAAAATGTAATTTAAAAAATTTTTAATATGTACTAAACTATGGGTTAAAGTCATTTATACCCTTATTTTACCATATATGTTTTAAAGGAATCTTTCCGTCATTTTCCAAACAAGGTACTTTATGATCTTTTTGACAAAATTAAGTAAAGAATGTATTTTTTTTAACTTATACGGCAGGTGCTGTTATTTTCCACCATTATAACATCGTCGAAGCGTCCCATACAAGCTTATATGAAAATTTTCAAAATAATTTTTTTCCTTTATAATTATGTGACTTTTAAATGGATTCAAAATTGAAAGAGGTATTTCTTTCAAATAGTTTTCATTTCATCTATGTCAATATCCATTGATGGATTTTAAACCTTGCTGAAGTTGATTAATTACGATAAAAATCTTCCATATTGTATTGAAGGTTTTGTGATATGTTTGATTGTGGATGTGTTATTTTTTGTTCCACTCATGGTATATGGATAACGTATTGACTTTTAATTTGCTAGTTTTAATACGAATGAATATGTTATGTTTAAACATTTTTATCTGTGAAATTAGTTGGACTTTGAAAGTGATAGTTGGAGCCCACTATAGCCCCTTGATTCATCATTAGGTCTCATGAGACAAACTAGTGTCTCAGAAAAAATGCCTTGAAAAAATATTATTTGTAGTATTGGCATGAGCCATTGACTGTGTGGTTATGAAGTATGACATTATGTATTCCATCATTATGAAACTAGCAATTGATATTTCATGTGATTATTTGACTATTAGAATATCCATGTGAATAAGTAAATGGTATTATTTGATTAATATTTTCCATATTATGATTAAGTTTATGTTTAAAAGGATTGCGTTTTAGTCTTATACATTTCCTTAAATGTTTATGATTATTTATGTAAAGTTTCCTCTATATTGTTATCCTTACTGATCATCTGAGCTCACCCCTTTCTATGTTTTATTTTTCCCAGGATACAAAGAAGTATATTATGATTGACCTGCAGGGATACTCTAACGGATACGAATGTGGTAAAAGGAGATAATGTTGTTGTTTTTTCATTTTATAATGTAATGTAAATTTATGAATGTATCTAGTACTTCCAAGGATTCTAAACTAATCAGTCTTTCAAGATTTGATCCCTTGTGATCATTCCAATGTTATGTAATAATGCACCAAATCAGGTTAACTAGGGTCGGGGAGTTACAAGTTGACCATATTGATACACAAAAAATATTAGTTGGAAGTCATGATGGTTCTTAGTTTCCATGGCATGTTAAAAATCACTCAATTATTTTACATCAAGACTGATTTATTATGTGTAGTTTTAATTTTTGTTTTTTTTAAATTAGAGATATTGAATTGTCAGTTTAAGTTAATGACATGATTTTGAGGATACAAAATGCAGTGTAGGTTATGAAATAGATGTATATTGGTCATGGATGATTTTTAGAAATATTATATATATATTGAAGAATTTATGGGTTGAATGGGATTTGTGTTATATTGAATTGATGTTTGTATATGACTATGGAAGTAGGATATTTGTATGATGGGTTTTTAATATATTTAGGTTTTAGTTTATTATATATCAGATTTTTATATTTTTAATTTTTTATTAATTTATTTTTGAAAATAAATTAAATTGAGGGGAAATTTTTCACTAACCGTTGCTAAATAAATTACATATAATTTGTTTAGTGATGGTTAAGAGTAACCTTCGTTAAAATAAATAGCCGCTAACATGTTCAGCGATGGTTTATTTTATTTTATTTTAATTTCTCTCAAATATTTTTTTATAAAAGATCCACCACTAAATAAACCAGTAACTACTTCTAAATGCTCCAAAAATAACACTTAACAAAACCATCGTAAAATTAAAACAACTAATGATAAATTAATAGAGACTATAAAATAAATTATTATTTCAATGGCCACTGCTAAATTTTTAGGTGGTGGTTTAAACCAGCACTAGTTCATGTAAATATAGCCACTGTTGCCCCTTTCTTGGATTGTTTCCACCAAAACCTCTATCGTCCATTTTGATTGGCCATCGGACTGAGGGTGAAAAACTGTTCTTAGAAGAGACTATGTACCCAAATGTCTCTGTATCCCCTTCTAGAAACATTATGTGAAACAAACATCCCTATCTAAAATTATATTATTAGGTACTCCATGTAGTCATATGATCTCATAAACATAAAATATTCATAACAAATCAACTAAGATAATCTACTATATAGAAAGTTAGTGGTATAACTTTTTTCAATCGATCCATGAATACCTTAACAATGTAAGGTATACTAGGTAATAAAACTAAAAAATCCATTAAATTTTTTCCCATTTCCATTTAGGGATAGGTAATGGATATAATGGGCTAGTAGGACACAGGTGCTATACCTTCACCTGCTGATAGGTGGAAAACCTAGTGATAAAACCCAAAATCTAAAATTTCATCCCAGACCATCAATACTAAAGTCGCATATCACATTACATGTTAGTGATTCCTAGATGAAATTTCCACTATAAATCATGGGACTATCACATCATTTCCACTATCATATATTTAGGTCGCTAGATACACCCATTTATACAGAAGATGTTATCTCTATAGACAGACCCTCCAGAAGTGGTTCCTCACTAGAAATAATATCTCATAGGACTAAACCATTAGGATATGATAAAATACATCTATTCAACCTATCATGAAGTGAATATGTTACTACGAGGTCCATAAAAAAAATTTCAAATTGTGTGACTATCATGAACATCTAGATACAACTCAGGAAAAGGACCATATTTTTTCATTCATCACTAGCTTCCTAAATGTGTTGTGCCAGATTTTTATGGATCACTACATCAACAACTGAATTTCTCTTTTTAGGCATATGGGTAAGATCAATGTCAAAATACTGAAGGTATTTGACCTATATTCTCTATATGATATTCAATAAAATCTACATAAATGTATATTTGAGTCTCTTTTGGTCAGTATACACCATAAAGAACTCACCCATCATATAGAGCCTCCAACAACATAAAACATATAAACTTGAAACTAGTTCAAGGATATGAATTGAGTATTTACATTCATGAGGTCCCAATTAGTGAGGCTCATATGCAATTACTCCATCCTTAGGAATCACCACTACACCTAGGCTAATGACTGATACATTATAGAATACTATATAGCTTCTTTTAGGATCTTACATAATTAGAATTGTTTTTGAGGTAATACTTCCATTCAGCTCTTGAAAATATTTCCTCATACTTAACACGATAGGAAATTCACTCTCTTTTAAGTAAGAACAGTAAGAGGTGCATCATGGTGTGATAAGACATACATAGAATATCTATAACATTCACCCAACTGCAAGAAAATCTATATATCCAAATAATTATTTGGAAACTCCCAAGAAACAATTTCAGTCACCAACTTTGGGTCAATGGATACTCCTGATTCTGAGATAATATTACCTAAGAAGTGAACATTTTCTATCAAGAAGTGGCACTTAGTAATATGATCATATAACCGATTATCATTCACTATATTAAAAATGATATCAAGATATTTGGTATGGTTTATTTGATTACAATAATAAACCTATATTTTTTCTAAGAAAAACAGAAAAAAGGAAATAGATGGGGGTGGAAAACACTATTCATAAAAGTTATGAAAATCGTGGGAACATTTCTATGAACGAACAACATAACAAGATACTCATATAAACTATACCAACTATAGAAAATTATATATGGTATATCTGATGTCTTGAATCATAACTAATGGTAGAACAATCTCAGCATGATATTCAAGAATACCCTAGCTACATGGAGCTAGTCAAAGAGATCATTTATTCAATACAAAGGATAATAGTTTTTAAACATGAGTTGGTTCAACTGTTTGTAATCCGTTCATAGAAAAAGTTTCCTATCATTTTTTTGGAGAAAAATATGGGAATCCCCATGATGATGTTCTAGGACATATAAAAACCACTACATTATAAATCCTATTACTCTCTCTTGATATCCTTTAGATTAATAGGTTCCCTCTTTATTAAGGAATAGATACTAAAGAAGCTCCTAGAAAAAGCTCAATGTTGAACTCTACCTCTCTCTCATGAGGTAAGCTTGAAAATTATCAAGATATATATCCCTGATACAATATAACATCGGTGGAAAATCTATTTTATATATTCACTAATCCTCTATTAAAATACTATAAACATATTAAGTCACACAAAATTTCCCACAATGGTCTGGAACAACTCTAACGGCCTATATATTCTTCTGACCATTGTGAAGATAGTTACTATTATCCAGAGATTTGAACGATACCCTATGAAGATAATGGTCCACATAGGAATGATATGGAACCAACCAGTCTATACTAAGAATAAAATCAAATGACATGATATTGAGTAAGAAGAGGTACCATGTGAAGGGATTGCTACCTACCTCAATGGGGAAATCATTTTATAGTTGTTATCCAACTAACTAAACACCCTACAGTGTGTCCAGGTTCAACACCCCACAAATGTACTGAATATCCAAACCAAGAATTTACAAAAAAAATAGAGAGATAAAAGATTGAGACTTTCCTATTTTGAATAAAGAAGATATGATATTAGATGCTACTAAAATAATACCTCAAATAATCGATGGTCCAAAACATTGATCTTAGAGTACCAGTTATAAAGCATGCAATTGGCATGATCTGTGACCTTGATCTATAGTTACAATACCCTGATATGGAATTATCTACTATAAATAATAGTCTGAAGTCTATCTATCACAACCATGACCTCCTCCTCCACCAATCTGGTGAGGATCCTCTTCTACTTGAAGTAGGTGGGAAATTCTGATGAAACCTCTAAAGATATCCTATATGACCACAAGAATGACACATTAAAGGGTATATATCACACTTAGTATTCATATTCTTCTTTATTATACACTATTGTCAAATAACAGAGCAAATAATATTGATACTTTGGCTTCTACTACTATGATTAGAAACCTCAAGGCTATGCTTCCTGCTACCAGAATAACTACTTCCCTGTCCTGACACTAAAAAACTTTACCTGGTACTATTTTATTATCGCAGGTTGTGTTTAGGGATAAGACCCTTATTTATTATCACATAAAAGATAGATACAAGAAATAAATTCACCTTTTATTGGATGGAATATGTCAAAAAATCATCAAAACACCTCTCTCACAATAGATCATCAATATATAGAATTTTTGAAAAGAATTAAAACATAGTAAAATGTATTAAATAATCTAGGAAAAACATATAATCACACTATAAGTGTATGAAATATATGGCTTAATAAAATATCATAATATGAGGAAAAACATAATCATAGAAGGTAGAATGGAAGTCCACCCAGACCATTCCCTGATGACAACTAGACTGGGAAATCACATCCCACTAGAGCTTGTCCGAATCACATAGAATGTAGGTGGAAAGCTTGAACATACTCTCTAGAGGTATCTACAGATGATTAAAGATAGAAATATTGGCCTATATCCAAGACTCAACAACCTAAGGGATGCAACCCCCAATAAGATGCGAGGATGCGGATGCTCAAACTCACAATTAATATTAGCCATAGTAGGTGTATGTCATGGATCTCCCTAGATATACTATAGTAGACATAAAAAACACTATCTAAGATGAGTTCTAGTACCCATTTTGGGGATAATATTCTATACCTCAATTGACACTTTAGATAGTAAGATTATCAGCTTAGCTCTCACCATCTATAGATCATGGTTTTTAGTACCCTCCTAGTACAAAAATTGAGGATGTTGTGGTGGGATAGTTCTAGAAATTCAAGGCACATGCCGTAGAACTAGATTGAGAGAAGATAGATAAAAAAGTGGAAGTATGACTTATGAAAATGGATCAGTACGTAGAATACTATCCTGACTACAAACTTTGAAATATAGGGTATAGTTAAGTGTTCATGCTTTTATTTATAGGTATTTATACATATGGATGGGTCAACTGCAATTCAAGGAAGAAAAAATCCTTAAATTACAACTCACCTCTAAATTTCATTGAAATTATCTTATTTTAATGTTATAATTTCATTTTATAATTTCTTGTGCATATAAACATATATCATGGTTTAATTAAATTTATTTTTATTCATAGTTAATAAAAGACCATAAACCTTATCACTAAAATCAACCCCCATTTAATTTTAATTAGTTATCTAACATTGGGTCTCTAAATGTACTTGGTAAAAAGTATAATGGATCAACTCATTGAATTACCCTTCCCAATTAGTAGGGGACCATGCACCCTATAATTTATATTGGTAATCATGTGATCACATAAAAATCCCAACACATATAACTAGAGGTATACAAATTACATGGGTAGAAACAATCTATTTATAATGCCACCATTATCCTAAATATGAATCAATATTTCGATTGATCCTTACATTTTAAATAACCAATTCCCATACCTTTTGGAATATGTTACCCACATAGGAATATACAACAACTATGGATTACTCAACAATCACAAGAACCATAAGCAATGAAAGTAGTGAAATGCTCCTATATTTCATGGAATATTCATGGAATATGAATTATATGTTCTTATAATGATGCATTTAACAATTCTATATGTCATAATAGGCCAAATAAAATATCCATAAACCACACAAAACACCACAATTCATATACATCACCCATGGTGATAGTATATCAACTATAATAAGTGAGAAATATTAAAAAAATTCCCATTACCATGACACTTAGTTTTTACCCAGAGCATGAGTTTGCTACTCCTAGATATATATTATGACCATGTTCTAAAATGTTCCAATTATTTTTTATATATTCCCAAAAAATAAGACAAGATAAAAAAATATTAATACCACTTTGTGACATCCCAACCTAGGTTCCTCATGAATGTACCCCAAACTAGTGGGCCACATGGCCTCAAGCATGCCTTCCCATATTCCAAAGGCTACCAACTAGTAGATAGAGACTAGGGTGTGTCCTTGGGGAGGCTATGCTCTCATTTTAGAGTGGGTCACATCAGATAAAAAAATAATATATTGGAACAAACAATGAAATTAATATAATAAATAAACAAGACAGGAGGTGGAAGTAATGGTAATAATCCATCAATAATTATCAACCCAAAATATGTATAGTATCATATATAAAATACGATGATGTAATTTAAAGTATATAAAAAATAATAAAATAAGTATACATGGAAGTAGGAATAAAATACAATACTTGTTGTAAAAAAACCAAAAGAACAAAAGCCCTCCCAAGAGCCATGATCATTAGCCCAATCATATTCTACCAATCTCCATCCTAAGAAAACAATCATGTTATGTGTCCAAGGTGGGATGCTTCCCCTTTCATGTACCTGAAATCATATTATTCACCTGGGTACCAACGAAATCCCAAATAGGGTGTCAGATATATCTCATTGGGTGACCACCAATGGTGTCAATACAATCCAATCTATGAATATAAATTGAAAAGTTAGAAGAAATAAATATAAATGTAAGAAATACTAATTAAATAACGCATACTTACTTCAGCATCAGTTTATAATGTCTCTGAACATAATAACATTTAATTTATTCATTTAACTTTAGTTTATGTAGTAAAATCACTTGAAAGTGAAAAAAACAATGAAATATATCATAATTATAATAAAGGGGGATCCAAGGTAAAACTAAGTAATCTTTAACCTCAAGGGAAAGGTAAATCCTAGTAATAACTATTGAGTCCTAGCAATAAAGTGTATGAGTATGATTCAAATGGCTTTCCAAAATCATTCTACTATAGAAGTGTCTAATTGAGTCCATGGATCTCACCAATAATAATATTATGGTATGCATGACAGGGACCAGTGGGGTGAATCCCTAGAACCATGTTTCGGAAATCAATCTAGATCTAAGGATTATATCAAAGAAATCCTAATATAGAGATATATATGGAAAGGAACCTATGGTGACATTTCAAGAATCCTCTAGTAGATAATGATCATGTTCCATGGTCTGTATCTCCCTTGGTAGCTGGTTCCTCAAATCAAAATGGAATCTTATGAGTGATCAAGGCATTTCATTAGGAATCCAAGGCTAGCTCAAGTCTGACTAATACTATAAAGTTAAGAAGGTCCATTTTCAAAATTCACCTCATACATATATCATTATTTAAATTTAGTATATGTTACACTGATGCCTTTGAAGAAGTTATTTGGTTCATTGCATTGAGTTTTATCAACATGAAAAAGTTAAACCAAGGACATGAAGCCTTCCATCACTTCAATAACATAATCATTTATCAGGTTCATTCTTTTACCTTTAATTATACATGAAAAGGCATGACAATGATAAAAAAAAAATTCCATTCAATTATAATTAACTTGAAAAATTTATATCTAATAATATACATTCCATTTATTAATTCATTAGGTTCATTCCATTACCATTCATCCAAAGTGATAAGGTTAGATATGACATGCAACCAATTGAATTTATTATAAAAGCCTCGTAAAAGTGATATATATATATATACTTCAGAATTTTCATTTTTTACATTTTTTAATTAATAAGTAACACTTAATTTCATAATTCCTAGTTGAAAATACACATGAACGATAGCTAAAATGGGGAAACAACGCATAACTTGGTACACACCCGGTTTGGGTGGAAGGCATTGATGTCTCAACCTCCAAAAACATGAAGCAAAATCTATAAAAAGGATCTAGAATACGAGAAAAAAGATTATAATAAAGGCATGTGAGTTTAAGAGGAATATCTCGGTCTACCGGTGTGCACATATCGATAGCAATTTATAAATGATGATATTTTTATGGATAATTCATAGACCACCAAACCTATTCCGTTATCAATATCCTCTTCCAGTATCAACCCTTAGTTGTTCTTGTATTGGAATAAAATAAAGAACATATAAATTCTCTAAAAATATGGCATATGAGCCTACACTGTCATAACATCATCGTGGGGAAGACAAATTATGAACTAATCCTAAGACTGGAATCTATTACTAAGAGGAATCTTACAAGATGATTAAATTTTGATATTGATTTTGGATAGTGATGAAATCTAAGAACCTTTCTTGAAGGATATTTTATAGCTTTAAATGGATGAAAAAGAAGCCTCCTGTCCACCAGAGGAAGAAATAAAAAGAGGGTTATGGTTATTAGAAATTTAAGGTAAATGTTCATTTACCTGAAAATTAGTGGGCCATATGGGTTGGCTATAAAGTTAGCCAAATTGTGAGCCAACTGTGCTTAGATCACTATCCTTGGATGGAACCCACATGGTTTGGCCACATAGTTTGTTAAATAATAATCCAAACATTCCATTTAGATCTATTAAAAACTACAAAAATTTTTCATGGGCATGTGGCCCTCAGCACAAGGTTAGAGAAAACCATACACCCTGCTTTTGCATCTAAAATTCCCTAAATAGTTAGGATACATTTTGTATTGTGGGTGGTAAATTTTATACTAACCTTGTGGCCTAGTACCTTCTTCAACCTATCTGGTCTTTGAGCTCTGAATCGGCCTCAGACACCCACAAAACATATGTGACCTCATTAGACATCTATATTATTTCTAAAATAATGAGTTATATGGGAATTAAAGGATCTGTACCTCCTAGAAAAGTATTTTTTTATACCATGTCATCATTGTGTTATAATTAAAACTAATTATTCCATCAATAAAAATTAAAAATAAATTACCATGATAAAAAATTAAACTATTATAAAAATAATATTTTTTATTTATTAATAACATATTCATAACCTTATGTGAAGATATAAAATAAATTAAAACTATAAGATAGATATTATGCAATATTCTTTATTTTAAACAATATAAATGTCATAACAACATAAAATGGGTCCAAAATTCTATATATTTGAATTTAGTAAGACTTTGTCCAAATCAATCACATCCAATGAAATAGAGACAATTTTTTTGGTTTATTTACAAAGCCTTATCACATTATTTTTAACATTAATTACCTGATTTACCCTTTAGCGATGTGATAAATTTTACCATTGTTATTATTCATAAGGCCTTAAAATGAAAGGGACATATTTAATAGATTTGAAACTCCTCATTACAAATATGTTATCAATTGTTCAGGATTCATTTTTAATAAATGGGGAAAATTAATTTTAATATAAATATGTAAAACGAAATGAAAAATAGTTTTTAGAAAAATTCAATTTATGCGTAAAAATTAACTTATATCAAAATCCTATAATACATTGTTTAAAAATATATTATTATAAATAAATTGTATAATATATTAATTTACAACCAAATCAAAAATATAATGCTTCTTTTAAATTACTTTATTTAAATAGGACAAATGGTTGGATTTGAAAAATAATTATTTTTCACTATTAACTGAAAAATCAATCATTTCACAAAAATACCAATAAATCTATCATTTATATATAAAAAATTATAAAATTTATTACAATTAATTTTGATATTCTTGAATGAAAGAAAATAAAAACCATTTTTGAAGAAAACTAATTTTGAAGAAATAAATTCTTTACTAAAAATTGAGTGCTTATTTTCTAAGTATTAATAAATACATATGTACTTTGTCAATCCTTAAAATATATATTTTTCACGAAGTGGAAAATTATATTTCTACAGTTAATTCAATTACTTTGTTATAATGACCATATTTAAATAATAATATGACATGGTTCATTTAAGCTCAGTGTTGTGTGTTTTATTTGCTATCAAACATAGTGTTTTTCTAAATGAAAAGGGTGTTATAAAATGTTTTGAATAAAATAATTTCTTACATATCAGATGAAATATGGTATACATGACACTAGATAAGTGAGGAGAACTTTTTTAACTTTGTATTCTAGAAGATTGAGGGATTTTAAATCAACCCTTAAATCAAATTTAGTTTTTGTGGAAAGAAAGACAAAAATTAATGTAATTTATATAATTTTATAGATAAATATTTATGAAATAAACTTTTTGTAAGTAGATCATAAGAATAATTTTTGGTAATAGAAGTGTTATATTTTATAAGTTATTTTATATTAATAACCATATTAAAAACATTATTCCTGATTTATGACAAGGAAAGAGATATCATCATAAGATCCAATACAAAAAATTGGACCCTCAAACTCATATTGGGTTTATTTTTTAAGAATAAAAAATGATGGTCAAAAAATTTCAAAAAATAGAGTTGATTATTTAGGATCTGTAGAGGTTTACCATCCTTCTCTCAACTAGACATAAAAAATGGAAGATGGATCAAATGGAAAAAAAGATACAATATCATATAGAAGAGTCTATAGTAGTATATGTTATAATTGATACATGTTATATAAATTTTTATGCATTCTAAGTGAATTAAAATCATGATATATTGTGATTAAAAAATGATTTTTTCAAATTATCCATATAAGAATCCTTTGAGGAGAAGACCACACAATATTCCATCATACCTGATGGTAGGAAGGTTTATTGTTAAAAAAGGCATTTGGTTATTCTAAAGCTTCCTCAAAAGAGGGTGTGTATAAAAATAAAATATAATCTCTATAAGCTAAATTTCTAGAGGTGGGTGAGATAATGGATGAAAAGATAAGATATTTGGGATAACTGATGTTTATAGAAATTTAAATACCCATTCTAACTACCAATTATACTCCTTCACCCCCACTTATAGATCCCATTTCTCCACATCCACTTTTTAACCCAACTCCGAAACCTCATCCTTCACAACATCCCATATATTGTGAGTTATATATTTAGGATCCAATACATTATGTCTTTTCATATGTGATTATATATTATATTTGGGATACCATTCACCATCAACAAATAAATATGGATAAACTTATGGTCATTATGAATATATTATAGATTGATCAACAATAATACCATTTCCCACATATAAGGTCACTATAGTTGGACAATTTTTTGGGAAATTTAAGTTAATCTATCTATAATTTTATAAAAAATTACCATTTATGTATGTATAGATTATGTCCATTATTTCATATTAGTGTTTATTTTTTTATATTTTAAAAATTATATGTATATTTTGTATTGGAATACATTAAAGTTAAAGACACACTATACATACAACAACAAGTGCATGATGATTTGAGTTTATATACTACTTATTATAGAATTAATAGATATCAACATATTCATTTTTTTGGATGTTAATGAGAATACAATAAATTATAAAATTTATTTAATTTCAATAACTATGATGATTTCAATGAGAAGTATCATGGATTTTATAAGTAGATATTTTTTTGGCATTAATGTGAGGAAATTATTTTCCAAATAAGTGTATTATCATATATCTTTTAGTTATTTAAATTTATTGAAACATAATAATTATTCCTTTTTGTATTAGGTATATTTATAAAAATTTTATTCAGTATGATATGACATAAATATATGGATTTATTGGGAAAAAAATTTATTTCACTTATTTCAATGATAATGAAAGATATTGAGAAAATCACATATTGCTGAAAGATATTAAAATAATTCAATTCGGTGTTGTATGCTTCCTTATCTTCAAAAGTATGGGACATATATCTCATAAAGTGATATATACCTTAAGTAAATAACCATTTAAATTATTATTTTTATATTAGTATCCATTGGATGTTTTATGTTTTTTTCAAAAGAGAATACAACTTACTAGTTTGGCTTTATACATGGTGTCATGATAGAATATTTTAGCCAAGCATTGAACTGAAATGTTTTACGATTTGAAAACTTGTATATTATAATGACATTTAATAATATTTGTTACAAACCATTTCCAAATAGGGAATTTGATTAATTTGTATAGAAAAAGGGAAAGGGGGACTTAAAGATCAAATATATAAAAGATTTGGTGACTTCTAATTTATAATAACTAGATTTTTTAAGCAAGAACTTATAATGCTATTTTTACTTTATTTTTTAAAATAGAATTTTCATATTCCATAATGAGTAATGAAATATGGATATTATGTTCTAATATATTTTAGACATAATTTAAATCAATAGTGTTACAAAATTCTAAAATGATAGATTTTAGTATAAACATTCCCTTAATTTATCTTATAATTATATGATGAATTCATGGTAAATGAATTATTTTTAATTTGAACCATTTTGATGACCCTCTTCTTTATAATGAATAAGATCTAAATTATATACAAAGATAATGGGTAGATTATTTCACAAGTTTTATTGGATTTCATTATATTTGTAATATATATTTTAATGATTATGTTTCAAAATGTAAAGTTAAAAAGATTTATTTTTTTGATTTTATTTTTTGATTATTATTCGGTTGTTTTTTGTTTATGGTTCTCCTGTTGTACTTATAGAAAATTATATTTAAATTAAATATCAAATGAAAAATTCAATTCTCGAATCCATTATTATCTATCCGACAAAAAAAAATTACGTACATTTTTATTCATATTGGTTGTAAAATAACCAATATAAACAATAATTGATGACTTTGAAAATTGTAAATAACAGATATTATACAAGGTTGTTTAATTTTTTTTATAACTTAAATAGAAAACCATTCCATTTTTTGAATTTTTGATTGTTTATATGAATGTTTTTTACAAAATGATATGGAATACATTTTTTTTAATTTTGGGTAACAACAACTAACATGAAAAGAATATTTACAATTTCACTTCCAATAATGTATCAAGGTAACAGATATTAGAAACCCTCAAATTGACATTGAAAACACTTTTATGTACTTGGGTATATAATATATATTCTGACATATAAAATATCTCTCTATATAGTTGAAATTGGTAAATGAATATAATTTTAGATGATACATTAGATAATATGATGATGTGTAATATTTTTAAATGGAACCTAGTGACATTTGAAAAAGGGAAGTGTTCTACAAAGATATGTAGTATATTCCATGTGATGAATAAGTTTTTGTATAATCATGAGGTCAAAATATACTAAGGAATAAATCATACTATTGAATGAATGATTTTATTTTTAGCCTGTATGATTTTGTCTATAAGTTAAAAAATTGGAAAATTCATCATACACAGGTAGAATGTTTGTCTTTTATATTCATACATTATATTTTTCTATGGGTAGAAGATCAATATATGATAATTTCCTTGAATACATGGGTGATATATAAGACTTTTTAGATGCGTATTATTTAATATCATATATCTATGTATAGATTTTTTATAATTCATAAGATATTTTAACTTTTATAAAATATGATAATTGGAGAAGTAAAAAATGATGTTCAAAAGATAGATTTATAGAAGATAAGAAGAAATGAAAAGATACACATGATGACGTTGAAGAAATTATTTCATGGATTAAATATCACAATGTGAAATTATGATACAAGTAGGTTATGAGAAGGGTTATGGTGTATGAATGGAGTCACACTATGATGCAATGTTTTGTGAATTAAAATAGATGATATTACTAGGATATTTGATATATCTCAAGATAATTGATGGTGTTACACTGCAACATGTAGAAATAGATAAAAATAAGAGTTTTCATATATAATGAAAGATTTTTTAACACTGTAAAAGGAATGAGGAGTTGATGACATAGTTAGAGGATCTATTTTTTCATAAATCTAAATATAAAATCACACAATGATTTAGAAAATATTTTAACTGGATAGATCAAAAAATATAAGAATAATACTAATAAGTCTAGAAGATAGGTTGAAGGAACTTACTTATTTGTAGATTTTAATTTTAAATTTGAATTCATAGAGGGGAAAGTGTTGTGATGTAAAATAGAATCTAAAAGGAATCTTACATATATAAGTTTGAATTATGTAATAGATAGAGATTGAAATAAATAGAGGAAGATAAGTGTGCTTACTACTATGTAATTAAAAGAGGATGATGAAGAATAAGAGGAGTAAGAAGAATAACTAGTATAACATGATGAAAGAATAATCATATTGAAAACTCTATTATTATTGAAAATAGATTCTACATATTTATTAGTGTGGGATAACTTTACAAAACCATGATAAATTATTCATAGAAATTTTATAGGATAAGATATACTTCATTGTAGTCCATAATAATTATACTAGTGAACTATATAGTCTCATGTGATTCCATATGATTCTAAGGATTCACAACTTAGTTTTAAAAGTGAAAATTCTATAAAGTAATTTGTAACTTGTATGTGTATACATTATTGTGTTTAATAGTGATAAATTCACCCACTTTAATAGTTTATTAAGGTTTTTTATAAATAAACTCAAAAGGTAATTGAATTCACTAATTACCCCACCCTATTAGTGAATTCTCATTGATATTTTAGGTCTTTCTCACTAAGGATAGCCAACATAACTTGTCCTTGTTGAGGGAGGATTAACACCATAAATGGATTATGAAATTTCTTATTGAAGATAAAAGGTGAAGAGAAGGTATGAAAATACCCTTGGGAAAACTACTACATGAATCAATTTGTTTAAGTCTTTCCAAGGACTGGAAAATAATTATTCTAAGTATAAAAAGACATTATAAACATAAAATCACGAGAATAACATACATCAATACCAAAAACATATATAAATATAAACTAAATACACCTTCATCATATAATAATGATAGAATCCACTCCAACCATATTTAAATATTCACATGAATAATATCACTGGGATGAAACCAATAAACATGCTTCTCTATGGTGTATTGAAAAATCAACTGAATCACTTGACATTTATGTGGTATTCTTATCACATACAAAATATTTGAATATACTATGGAATTTATGAATTGATAAGAATGGAGAGAAGATGAGAGGAAGAATTATAAGGAACCAAGGAGGATTCCAAACTAGCCCAACACAATGTGTAAAACGTATTCATAAACCCCTTATCACACCTCGTGTATTCTTTCATTTACCGATAGGTTATGAGTAAATGACTTGTTGGTTTTAACTATTTATAAATATTTATAACAATTTATCTATTATAACTACCCCATTAATTTTATATTACAAAACATAAATGATAGCTTCTATGGTAGAGATTCAAAAATTAACTATTAATGCTCAGTTTTGATCATCAATTAGAGGGATAAAATCAATCATACTATATGAATCGAAATAACTTACGATATTCCCATGTTATACTTTTTGTCAGGACATGGTAGTAACTAGATATCAATATATCCAATCATTATAATATTCCATTAAAAGGATTAAGATATTTATTATTTCATATATATCTTACCCCATGATATATATATACACACACATCAAAAAAAATAATATAACCAAAATATCAAATGGGGTTACATTATAATTAGGTCATTTTTCTATCAATATCACTTAAACTAAAGACTCATAGAATTTGTTCCATTTCACGTTATATTATATCAGAAAAAATAACTCATGAAAAAAATCCAAAATTTTATTTATATATATCTGAAATGATTTTTTAAATCCATCATCAACTTCATCTATGAAGTTCATTTGGATCTGTGAACCACTTGGGGGTGGGGGTGGGGTCGATTCAGTGTTGTAGTTTTATTAATCTCCAAATTTATGAAATTTCACCCTTGCAACTTGTTAGATTTATTTAATTATCAACTTACATAAAAATTATAACAAGAATGAAAGGATTGTAAAGTAAATAAGAAATAAAATATTTACAAGGTTCAACCTCATAAGGATAACCTACATCCCTTCCATACCACCCCCGTAGGTCTATTGAAATTCAATATTAGAAAGATGTAAATATAAATTTGGGCCAAATCTTGTTAGAATACTTATATCTTTCAATAAGTATTATTGTACTGACTCCAACAAGTTTATAATATTTATTTACAAAACAAAGGCCACAATAAACATTAATATTTATAAATTATTATCTAGAAATGTTCATTTAGAATGTCCATAAGATTTTCTCTATCCCTTTTTCTACATATGGTATTGTCTATATGGCGTTCCTGAATTCAGTAATCATTATCCATTTAACCTCACTATAATCTATGCATGGTATACAATCAAAAATATTCCCAATAAAAAAACTCCAAACCTTAAAAAAAATTGTATAGAAACTCTTCTTGATTCTATGGATGGTTCTATGAATCTACATTCTATCTAATACTATATAAGGAAAATTATATCCAAAATTATCCAAGACAAAACTCAACTTATTTTGGAAACTCATTTTTAAAGAAACTCTATGGTACTTCAACTTTTCACACATTTTAACATTGTTTCTTATTGATGTAAATTTTTACTTTTATTTGAAGGTTCTCTAGAAGTGGAAAAGGTGGGAAAATATTTTTCTTTTCCAGCCAATTAAAATACAATATTATTAATTTCTCATTGATTTGAATTTCATTTTGACACTTTTAGAAACATCTAGAAAATTCATGAATCATCTTATATACAATATCATTTCCAAGATTCTTCATATTTTATTAATATAAATATTAATAAACACTTCAAAACATCCTTCTTTTTTGTTTGATAATGAACCAATTTGAATAATAACACAACATCATCACAATAAAGTACTTTAAAAAGTAATATAATTTTTATATAAAACTCAATTTGGAAATGATTATAAAATGATTTTTTTTTAAAAAAAATCCTTTGTTCGATTAAGGATTGTCTCATATAATTTGTTTGATCTTTTTGTATGGAAATATCTCCAATAACACTTCATAGATTTAAACATCAAATAACAAGTCTGTTCAGAAACACATTAATGTTTATCCAATCTTCCAACCTCTTCCCAAAACATCATAATAATGGTAAATCATACTGATCAATGTTTCTTCATTTGACTACCTTTATTTATTTATCTTTTACTATTAATATTGGATTACTAAATAGTTATAAATTTTAAATATTTTAGTCTCCTTCACCATATCTTCCTAAAAAAATTAATATTTCTTACATTATTTATTTTTCTTCTTTTTGTGTATTCACAGTAAACTTAGTATATTCATATGTATGTAAAATTTCTATCCAAATAATATTGTCTGGTAATCTATGTCTGGAAGAAATGATAATATCTTCTATTTTATTTTGATAAGAATAATTCAAATATGAATTATTTATCCAGTTTTTATTTCTTCTGTACTTTGGAAAAGATAAAAAAATCAACAACAAAAAACATTATAGATTCTTACAATATGAATATCTCTACTTTATTATCTTGTGCTTATCAACTATTATTTCGGATATCCATCATTTGAAAAGTTTCTTCCAATGAAAGTCTATCTATAAAATTTAATCTGTCATTTTTCTTATCAGGACTTGTAAAAACTCACTTACGTCTATAAACATTATCTCTAGTTCATATGATTTTTAGATTTGTAATACCTGTACTTATTACAAACATAATGTTTGTTTTTTTTATCAAAATAATTACATTTTGAACTTTGTGTCTAGGAAGATTCATCTTCCATATTATTATAAAAATATCATATCATGAAGTTTTATATGATTTTTAGAACATCAATGGTAAATAATGAACCATCTGGATTTGTTATAAATATCATTAAGGAAAATTTCCATCTTTTTTAATTTTTAACATTATTCTTATCCATGAATATTATAAGTTTATAACTTCTTTATCTTTATAACATTATCTCTCTATTCATCTTGAAAACGATTTTGCCTTTCTAAATTTTTTAACTTTATAACTTTATTCTTCTCTAGCCACTTAAAAAAAAATATTTTTCAACCCCCAATAAATCTTATTTTCATATTTCATAAAAATATTATTTAATAACAGTTAGTTTTAAATAAATAAAAAAATTTGTTTTCTAAGCATCACAAGAACATTCAATATCCCCTTTTGGATTTATTGACAACAATTCATTAACAATATTTAACACTAATCATTTTACATCAGCTAGACTTTTTAAAATAACCTTTTTTGAAGTTTTTGAATTTTTTTTAACATTTATCAAAACTCAATCATTTTCAAAAAGTGTGTTCTGAAACCACAGTACATTATAAAGTAATAAATTTATAGTACTTCCATCCTATGGTGGGAAGTAAATTTGTGGGCATGTTAAGTATAACATCCCAGTTAAATAAAGATTATTAATTGTTCATATTTATTAATATTTTTGAATAAAATATTAATATTACATTAAAGGGGATGCTATGTTTGATGGAATACCCAATATGCAACAACGAGTTTCTTTGAAATCTTACATTTTACACTAATAGTATAATAATATTATTTCAACTGGTAGTTAACACGTAGCCGTTGTATTGGCAGGAATGAAAAGAAATAACTAAAATATGATTATATTAGTTTGTTAAATGTTTTTACATTTATCCAATAAAAGATAAAGGCTTAAAATAAGAAAAGAATTCAAATATTAAGCACAAATACTCTAATATTCACTAAAAGGTCAATTTATCGCCTTTTGTTGGAAGATACTCTCTAAAAATAGTTTTGGTCACTCTTATAAATTCCATTGGACCAAAGAAAACATTTCTTTAGAATCGGGACATCAAAATGTACTTTCTGTATGCTTTTGTTATTTTTCCGATAAAGTTCATTTTTAACGAATAAGTGAAAAATGTTGTATTTTAATTGAAAACACATTTTTAATAAAATTCATTTATATGATTATATTATCTTTGGAATTGGTTTTAAAGTTAAATTATAATATATTTTTACCATTTAATTCAATGGTGGTCATTGGAATTAATTTCACTTTGAAATTGGACTTAAACTAGTGTCAATCTGTTGATATATTTTGTATCTTAAAAACATACTATTTGTTTTGACAACGGGAATTAATTATTAAATTGATTAATTAAACTTATATGTTTTTAATGTTTTAAAATAGAAATCATTTTTGAATGTGGAATATCAAATATATCTTAGGATGAATTTTTGGTATTTTTCTGAAAAACATAAATTTTGATGAATAGTGAAACCACTAAGTGGTAGTTAAAAACTGATTTTTCATTTAAATGAAAAATTACCACTTCTTTGAATTGAATTTAAAAAATCCGACATACATGGTTTTCATTATTATGTAAAATGAGGTTCAATGGGATGAAAATATTGTTTTGGTGAATAGTAACTTTTGTGTTTTGTTAATCACAAATAAAGGTAATTAGTATAATTTAAGGTAAAAATAATTTAATAATAATATGAAATTACCTTGAAACATGTCCTACCCTTATTTAATGTTTCATGGAAGACCAATAAAATCCATGGGTCAACTTGGGGACCCCATGGAGCCACTTGGGTAAGAAAATTACATTAATAACATTTTATTTAAAGTTAAAATAAAAATGTCACAAACATGTATTGTTTTAATAAAATAATGTTTACATGCGGTTATACAAGTAATATTTTTGACTATAACTATTCATTATAAAGCTAAAAAGATTTCATACATCATGATATTTTTTTATAATTTTTAGACATAAAATAAATATATTTATTTATGACACCATGATGATGCAGCGATTAGCTCATTAATGAAAGATTTAAATAAAATGAGAAGATAAGGTAAAATATAAGACTTACACTTTTCAAAAACCTATTGTATGGGTGTATTTAGAACCCATATCACCTTATCCTAGAAATATTTAATTTTGGGACCTTTAATATCCTAAAATCATTTTATAAAAAAGTAACTTTTCTTGACTTTCCATGAGTGCCCCTCATGCCTCTTATAAAAGGCCCCCACCTCTACCACCTTACCCACTCCTATCAAGAAATTAGCTTAGAAACAATAATCTCATTTAATATATCAACATAACTCTATTCATCATAAAATCCTAACCTTAGGCATAAATCCCTTCAAGAAACCCTTTTGGTTCAAACCAAAGGGAGTTACCCGATTTAAAGGTAATGTCTTCTCTTATATCCTTTTGTTTTATTTTGTTTATCCAACCCAATAAACTATTTTATTCCTTTATTTTGTAAGAAAACAAGTTTCATAAATATAATTTTATGCTTTTATGAGAATTATTTATTTTACACTTACACACACCTCCGTCTAATGGTTAAAGAACATACTGTTTCTTTGGATGGAGAATTACTGCCTCACGAAACGATGATTGTTCAATCTTCTCTTAACAACTTTCATGGTGGCCATTAATATGTCACTATATTTATATATGATATATATTATGTTTATATTTTCCTTATTCTTATGTATTTTTAATTTATGTCATACCTTTATAGTTTCCATAATGGATAAATGCGATAATTTCATTTTTGGAAGTGCGGACTACCGCCCCCTCAAAGTGATTTGATTCATTAATGCCATATGTGGGACGTATAAAGGATGGAGTTAATGATATTATATATAATATTATACTGGAATTATAATTTACCTTTATATCATTATTATTTCATTCCATTAAATACAAAATATAAAGGAAAGTAGCGTTCATGTGTACGTACAGCTTACCCTCTCCATGAACGGTGCATTTCATTTCTTACCTCTATATGTTATGTAATATTATAAATGAATTTATATAATGGATATATATGATATATATTATACCTACATCATGAATATAATTTGGGATATAATGGATATTTTACCACATGAACAACTTGTAATTATAAGAAGTTTATTTTTGACTCAAGTACCAATGATCGAAAAAACGACCGTTATTAACTTAAATAATTACATAATGTTAATAAAATGGTAATAAATAATATAAAATGAATAATGAACTTAAAAAAGGTTATTATTAAAGTATAAATTAACTATATTTTATTATTGAGGAGATTAAAGAACGATCGAGTCAAGTCGGACACGAGGTAAGGGATCCTACCTCTCTCTTTCTTTTTAAGTACTCTCTTTTATGTCACTTACATTAAGATCCTCTTTCCTATGTTTGGGGAAGTTATTTTATATTAATTATGATTTAATTTTTATGTTAATATGATGAGAGACCCTATTTTATCTCATCAATCCTTTTTTGGATGTTTTAAATGGCACCGTTAGGCTGCCGAATTTTCAAAAGGTGATTTTTCATCTCACTTTTATTCCCGTGAGATTCATGCTACATTTGAAACTATTTCCTTTTGTGTGGTGTATGTACTTAATATGATTTAATTATTTGTGTAATATAATCTATTTTATGGTTATTTAAAACTTCATTTTATGACACTTATTTCATGGGGTGTACGTTTCAAAAGTTACCCAAATCGGTAAGGGAACCTTTCACCCTCCTCTTTTTAAAAGTCATATTTTGTTATGTCTTTTAATTTACATCTTATTATGTGGTGACATATTATTCTATATCCTTATTGATGTAAATTTTATGTCCAAGTGATGAGATACCATTTTACCTCTCATCAAATAATATTATGAATTTTAAAGTGACGCCGTTAGGATGTCAAATTTTTACAAAGAAACTTCTTAACACAATTTCAATTATTTGGGTTAAACATGTACTCCTTGAATATGTCATTATATGAATATGTGTGAATGAATCTGATTATTTAACACTTAATATCCACTTATATTGTGCGTTTTTATATTTTTCACACATATTTATGTAATTGATTTATCCATAATCTAAGGATACTGTCTTTGTATGGGATTCCATCTCAATATCCTTTCATTGAGGCATATTTTTTTCTAATAAAAGACTATATTTTATACGCTATATAAACCTATTTTACATCTACTTTTATTCGAAAGGAATATTTTCTATACTATGTGTTTTATTAAATGAAACAAATTATGTTTCTTTTTAACGTACGCAGTGACAACTGCCTTTCCACCACCGTGAGTATTATTTGATCTTTGGATTCCTCAACAAGCCGTAATATTTTTAAAAGTAAATAAATACCATATACTATTTTATGTATTTTGGTATTGAAAATGTTTTTGATAATGGATTTTTTATGTCAATATATTTAAGTGATATATTGTGCTTGAAATGTGTAAATTTTTTCTTTCCTTTATAATTGTTTTATGTGTTAGGATTTTATAATGGTACTTGGACATTTGATGGGTGGTTACATGATAAACCAAATGATGAGTGGTGTTGTGAATACCAGGATGGGTGGATACATTATAACCTCCAATGCGTTGGGTATGGAAGTTGGCCAAAAGGTTATTCCATTTAGTGATATGTGTGGAAGGAGACCGTATAGTTATTCCATTTAAGTGTGTTTATGTCTTATGTTACCTTTATATGTTATGTGTTCTTTATATGGGTTTTATTGTAATATTTTGGTTACAAAATGGTATGTAATGATCTTTTATTAAGTGAAGAATATTTACTACTTCTTAAAGGTGAAAACTATTACTTTGATAAAGTATTCATGGTTTAATTGTTGTTTTAAAAAACTAACAGTTTTCCTTCATTGTGTATCCTTTACTGAGATTTTTATGCTCATCCAAAGTTTTCGAAATGTTTTCCTTAGGACATAAAGATGAATAGGGTCACGGATGGAATCAAGGAAATACATTCTATCAAAAACATTGAACTAGACATGTTTCTTTTTAATTGTTTTTATTTTATAGAAACTTAGTAGAAGTGTCTACTGTGTAATCTTTTGAGTTGTAATAGTTATGATCTAATTCACTATAACTCTAAACATGAAAATATCCTCTATGTGAATTATTCATTTAATTAAATATGATGTGAGGTTTAAGGATGGGTCCTTATAGTTGGTATCAATGGTCTGTTTAGAAAACTTTAGAGGTTAGAGTGTTGTTTATGCCTAAGTGACAAGTTGTGTATAACCACAATGGGTAGTATATTTGATGGAGTAATTTTTTTGTTAAGTTAGCATGAGTTTGAGATAACATGGATAAGTATATATTAGTGTTTATCTTCCTCATTATTATATGATGATTTCACTGATATACTCACATTGACCTTATTGGTTTTAGTAAATGGTTGGATCTAGCAGGCACTGAAGTAACATTGGATGTGAAGGAAACTGTGATAGTTTTATGAATGAGAAATTGAATGATATGGGAGCTGAAATGAGAACTCTTATTTTTATCCTCAACCAACTATCTAGAGTCATGATTGACCACCTAAACCTTGGTGATTTTTGTAAGGTATCATATATGCGAGAAACAAATCCCTACGGAAGTTAAGGTAATAATCATAAAGGTAAGTGTGTTAAAAAACATAGGTGTCAAATATGTAGAAAGAAACACCTAGAAAAATGTTTCAAAGGGATATAAAGATTCTATAAATATGGAAATTATGGTCAAAAAGCAATAACCTACAATGATAAAAGGAAGCATCCAGTTGACTCTAGGAAAGGGAAATGAGTTCTTTATGAGGGATCAATTGAATGTTTAAAATGTGCTATTCATGGTCATTATGCAAACACATGTCCTATGAAGAAGTTTCGGGAATAGGATCACCAAGATCATACAAATATTCTTTTACCAATACCTAATGCAGTTCTGATTGAGGTTTAAGAAACCGACATTGACCAATGAAAGGTATGGATTATTTCTTAACATATGTTTTCCTATTATTGGAATCTTAGGATATGACTCATGATTTTGTTTTTAGAAAAGAAGAATTTCAGAATAAGTTGGAAAGGAATGGTTAATGGATCATGAAGAATGTTTAATGAGTAATAATTAAACATATAAGGGATTCAAGAGTTACGGTAGATTTTAGGACGGTGAAATTCTTAAAATTGTTATATCTCTTTTGATGATGGGGTTACATTAGAGGACTTTTTATAGTATGTGTAACCCTGATGTTTGATATATGAAAATTTTATTCAAGGAATAATCATCTGTTCTTTTGTGGATACAGTAATAAAGAACCATTTGGGGATATATGATCCTTGAATTTGAAACAATTACTAGTTAATACATTTTGGGTTGCAAAATGAAAGTTATTAGATAACCTTTGTGGTTAAAATATCTTATAATTATTTTTTATGATTTTATCTCTTTTTGTGGAATGTTATAATAATTATCTAGTTTTAAAAAAAGGACAACACACAGACCCTGTGACAACCCGTCATGTCGGAGGAAGCTGCGTGAATCGAACCCATAACCAAAGTGCGATAGGTATTTATCACCTACCACTGGACTATGTGAAGTCCCCAGTTATTTTGACAAATTCTTTTAAGTTAGATGATGTTATGAATCAAGGGTAAGTTTATTTTGGGTTATCTATGGAAATGATTAACCTATCATTGAGGATATTTGATTATGCTAATTACTTTTCAATATGAGACGTTAAGACTAACTGGTGTTATTTTGGAGATAAATGTTAAGATTTATCTTGGAAGACTATGTTATTAATTACTTCAAAGATTTTGGATTCAATCTTAGTTTGGTTTACTTTGAATAATTTTATAGACAATTTTTTATTGAATGGTATTTTTTTATCTTTTGTTTTTTTGGGAAAATATTGGAGATTAAGAATAGATTTTTTTATAAAGGATTATCTGTTTCAAGGATTATCTGACCTTGTACTAGCATTTTTTGTTCTGGTTTTGGTGAAGGTCTAAAGAAATGGGAAATATATAGTTCCCTTTTTTGGATTAGGTGATTCTCAAGAAGTTTATTATAGTACTCTTAATGTGAACAAGTCTCCCTAAATACTCGTCTTTTGGAGAAAATATGAGTTTGTGTAAGAAATCTAGTAAAAGATGAAAGTCAACATGACAAGTAAGTATGTTCTCTTATGTTTAAGTTACGATCAGAAATAAATTCCTCAATGAAAAGTAACTTAAAACAAAAATCTTGTCTGTTAATTTTTTTTACTGGGGAATCAAATACCGTTTAACCCATCCCAAGTTTGTAATTTTCTGGTGGTTAAGTTTATCCTAAACATGTTTCTATCACTCTCCATCAGAACTTAACTCTTTGTTTTTTCTTCCATATCCATGTTTTCATGGAATCCTAGTACCTATTTTCTTGGGTGACCTTGGTACTTTTCTTTCTTTCATTTAAAGCGATAGTTTAATTTACTTCTTTTCCAATGTGGGGCTATCAATGAAGTTTCCAAGACAAATTTTAAAATGGCGAGGATGCAATTCCCAAAAGGGGGGAAGGATGTAACATCCCAAGTAAATAAAGAATATTACTTTTCATATTTATTTATATTTTTGAATAAAATATTAATATAACATTAAAGTGGATGCTATGTTCGATGGCGTATCCAATACGCAATAATGAGTTTCTTTGAAATCTTACGTTGCACACTAATAATATAATAATATTATTTCAAATGGTAGTTCACACGTAGAAATTGTATTGGTGGGAATGAATAGAAATAACTAAAATATGAATATATATTTTTGTTAAATGTTTTTACATTTATCTAATAAAAGATAAAGTCTTAAAATAAGAAAAGAATTCAATTTTAAGCATAAATACTCTAATATTAACTTAAAGGTCGATTTATCACATTTTGATGGAGAAACCTCTTTAAAAATAGTTTTGGTCACTTTTATACATTCTATTTGACCAAATAAAATCTTTCTTTAGAATTGGGACATCAAAATGTACTTTGTGTATGTTTTTGTTATTTTTCCAATAAAGTTCATTTTTAATGAATAAGTGAAAAATGATGCATTTTAATTGAAAACATATTTTTAATCTATTTTCTTTATATGATTAGATTATCTTTTGAATTTTGTATAAAGTTAAATTAGAATATATTTTTACCATTTAATCCAATGGTTGTAATTGGAATTAATTTCACTTTGAAATTGGACTTAAACTAGTGTCAATATTTTGATATGTTTTGTTTCTTAAAAACAAAGTATTTGTTTTGACAACAATAATTAATTATTAAATTGATTAATGCAACTTATATGTCTTGAATTTTTTAAAATGGAAGTCAATTTTTCATTCATAATTTCAAATATATCATGGGGTGAATTTTTGGTATTTTCAGAAAAACTTCAATTTTTGATGAATAGTGAAACCACTAAATGGTAGTTAAAAACCGATTTTTCGTTTAAATGAAACATTACCACTTAATTGAATTGAATTTCAAAAATCCTACATACATGGTTGTCATTATTATGTAAAATATGGTTCAATGGGATGAAAATATTTTTTTGGTGAATAGTAACTTTTATGTTTTATTAATCTCGATTAAAGGTAATTAGTGTAATTTAAGGTAAAAAAAATGTTATAATAATATAAAATTACCTTGACACATGTCCTACCAATATTTTATGTGTCATGGACGACCCATAAAATCTATGGGTCAACTTGGGGACCCCATGGATCCACTTGTGTAAGAAAATAACATTAATAACTTTTTATTTAAAGTTACAATAAAAATGTCACAAACATGTATTATTTTACTAAGAAAACATTTACATGGGTTTATACAAGTAATATTTTTGACTATAAATATTCATTATAAATATAAAACGATTTCCTACATCATTATATTTATTTTATAATTTTTAGGCATTAAATAAATAAATATATTTATGACACCATGATGATGCGGCGATTACCTCATTAATTAATGATTTAAATAAAATGAGAAGATAAGGTACAACCTAATACTTAAACTTGTCAAAAAACTATTGAATGGGTGTATTTAGAACCCCTATCACCTTATCTTTGAAATATATAATTTTGGGACCTTGAATATCCTAAAATCATTTTATAATAAAGTAACTTTTCTTGACTTTCCAAGAGTGACCCTCCTCCCTCTTATAAAAGGCCCCCACATCTACCACCTTAACCCCACCTCTCAAGCCATTTACTCAGCCAAACTCTGCTCATTTAATCTCTCCACATCCCTCTTTTCATCATAGAAGCCTTACCTCGGGCAGGAAGCTCTTCAAGAGACCCTTTTGGTTCAAACCAAAGGGAGTTACCCGATTTAAAGGTAATGTCTTCTCTTATATCCTTTTGATTTATTTTTCTTCTCAAACCCCAAAAACTATTTTAGTCATTTATGTTGTAAAAATAACAGTATCTTCAATATAATAGTATGTTTTTATGATAATTATTTGATTTACACTTACACACACCTCTGTCTAATGGTTAAAGAACATACTGTTTCAGTGGATGGCGAATTACTGCCTCACGAAATGATGATTGTTCAATATTCTCTTAACACCATTCATGGTGGACATTAATATGTCACTATATTTATATATGATATATATTATGTTTATTTTTTCCTTATGCTTCTGTATTTTTAATTTATGGAATACTTTTATGGTTTCCATAACGGAAAAATGCGATAATTTCATTTTTGGAAGTGCAGACTACCGCCCCTCAAAGTGATTTGATTCGTTAATGCCATATGTGGGACGTGTAAAGGATGGAGTTAATGATATTATATATGATATTATACTCAAATTTTAATATACCTTTATATTATTATGATTTCATTCCATTAAATATGAAATAGAAATGAAAGTAGCGTTCAGGTGTATGTATGACTTACCATCTCCATGAACGTTGCATTTCATTTCTTACCTCTAAATGTAATGTAATATTATAAATTCATTTATATAATGGATATATATGATATATATGATATCTAAATCATGAATATAATTCTGGATATAATATATATTTTACCAAATGATCAAATTGTAATTTTAAGAAGTTTATTTTTGACTCAAGTACCAATGATCGACAAAACGACCGTTATTAACTTAAATAATTAATTAATGTTCATAAAATAGTAATAAATAATATAAAAGGAATAATGAACTTAAAAAAGGTTCTCAAGAATTTATAAATTAACTCTAGTTTATTTTTCAGGAGATTAAAGAACGATCGAGTCAAGTCGGACATGAGGTAAGGGATCCTACCTCTCTCTTTCTTTTTAATTACTCCCTTTTATGTCACTTACTTTAAGCTCCTCTTCCACATGATGGGGGATATTATTTTATATTATTATTTCTGTAATTTTTATGTTAATATTGTGAGAGACCCTATTTGATCTCATCAATCCATTTCTGGAAGTTATTAGTGGCACCGTTAGGCTGCCGAATTTTAATAAGGGGATTTTTCATCTCACATTTATTCCTGTGAGATTCATGCTACATTTTCCACTATTTCCTTTTGTGAGGTGTATGTACTGAACATGATTGTATTCTTTGTGTAATATAACCTATTTTATTGGTATTTACAACTTCACTGTATGACCCTTATTTCATGGTGTGTACGTTTCGAAAGATACCAAAATCGGTAAGGGAACCTTTCACCCTCCTCTTTTTAAAAGACTTCTTTTGTTATGTCTTTTAATTTACATCTAATTATGTGGGGATATGTTCTTCTATATCCTTATTGATGTAAATTTTATGTCCAAGTGATGAGATACCATTTTCTCTCTCATAAACTAATTTTATGAATTTTAATGTCACGACGTTAGGCTGTCAAATTTCTGCAAAGGAACTTCTTAACTCAATTTCAATTCTTTCGGTTAAACATGTACTCCTTGAATATGTCATTATATAAATATGTGTGAATGAATCTGATTTTTTTACACTAAATATCTAATTATATTATGTGTATTTATATTTGTCACACATAATTATGTTGTAACACCCCAAGCTTCCACGGTACGCTTCTCTTTGAATAATACAGTAGCGTGTGTGGTACGCAACTACGAGTTCTAACACACACCACAACCAATCAAACTAGCCGTTATGAATAGTAATACCCAATTTTTGAAATTTTATAAATTTTATCTTTCAAAATTAACTTCATTTTTGGTTCCGGAATATCGAAATTAGCTTAGGGTTAATTTTTGGTATTTTTCGGAAAACATTCATTTTTTTATGAATATTGAAAAAACACTGAGTTATAGTTTAAAACCGAATTTTTATTTAAATAATTATTTATTTTATTTAAATTTAATTAAGTAAAAAATAGACACATAATACCTATATAAGTTTAATGTAATTCATTGGAGTCAATTTATAAAACTTTTCGATATATAAAAAGTTCTTAGAACTTTTCACCGTCTTTTACCCATCTTCTAGGAGAATTTGCAAATTTACACAAAACATTATTTTACTACTTCTGTGAGTGGAATTTCAAAAATCTGAGAAACACGATTGATATCAGTAATTAAAATTTGGTTCAATGAGATGAAAATAATTCTTTGCAAATAGTATCTTTTTATTTTTATTTTTACCACTGTTAAAAGTAAATAGGGTAATTAAGGGTAAAAATGATATTAATATTACCCTAACACATGTCCTAATTCTATTGTATAAGTGTATCTCGACCAAAAACAACCTTAGGAATAAAATATTATCATTTAGGTACACTTGGATTAGATTAGGACATTTATTATTATTTAATTCAAAGAAGAGTTAAAAGAGTAAAAATCAAGGTCTAAATACTAAAACATTTTTAATATAGGGGTATAAATTAGATAAATTCGATTGTAAATATTAATTAGAAATAAAAAAAGATTTCCTACATAATGTTATTTTATTTATAATTTTTAGACATTAAATAATTTAATTTATTTATGACACAATGATGATGCAATAATTACCTAATTAATGAAAGATTAAAATAATTGATATTATAAATACCCAAATAAATTAAATTTGAAACTTTTTATGAAATAAACTAATTTTATAGGTTAATATGACTTATTAGGATTAATTATATGAATTTTGGTCGATGTAAGAATGCTGTTATGAATTTATCAAAAACAAATTCCCAGTTGTGTCAAAATCGACATAAAAGAATTTTTAAAACAAATATTATATTATTAATTCATATTCTATTCATAAAAATCTAAGGTTCAGCCAAATGACTTGTATCATGATAGGTGTTTAATTAATGGACCACTTGGGGTCGCATTGATGTATATTTTATGTTTATTAGCCATATAATATAAAAATATAAAGAGACATGGTAAATGTCAAACTATTTAACTAAGAGTTAAATATAAATGATATGGTTAATATAGTGACTCAAACATGCCTTAAATCTTTTGGATGAAAGGATTTTGACCCATCCCCACCTTAACCATTAAATAATCCACTTTGGAGCCATTATAAACTGAATATGAATTTATTATAAAATAATATTTCAAGATTTTCCAAAAGCGCCCCTCACCCATCTTATAAAAGGGAACTCCCCCTTCTCACTAATTCACACATTCAAAGCCATTTTTATTGGCCAGCCTTGGCACAAATATCCTCCCAACTTCTCTCAAATCGACCTAGAGGCCTTAGTTTGATCATAAAGCCACCCTAAAGATCCATTTTGATCAAATCAAATGGAAGAACCCGAAGAAGATGTAAAGTCATCACCACCCTCTTTAAAGATCCTTTCTACTTCAACTTCTTCATTCCTTGTAATTTCCATTCTAAAATAAAAAATCCAGTATCTTCTATATACAGTGATTATATTATAAATATGTAATAAAAAAAGTTCATTATTCTCTCCATCCCTTGAATGACATTTCCCCATACGTGTGTACGTACGGCCTACCGTCTCCACGTTGTGGTGTAATTGTTATTAAATATATTATTATTTAGATGGGTATAATAATGAAGTATAATTCATGTAAATAAAGAATATAACATGATAATGATTCTTTCTATATGATATACCATCCAATTATATATTATTTTAATATCAAAAGAATGATATTGCCACTCATGCGTACGTAAGGACTACCGTCTCCACGAACGCGATGAGATTCATTTGTCATCATATCCATTGAAGACTAAATTTTATTTGATAATTAAAAATAATGATTAAAGACTTGATATAATTATGGATATTAATAATATACATCCCATCAATAACAAATATGGCTCACATATTGAAGAATATAAAGTAAAACGAATCCGTTATCACCCGAAAGGATAATAATACTAAGATATTATTAACAAATAAACGTTAAAAGATCATATATGATGCCATATTAATGTATATTATTCTTGTATAATTTAATAAAAATGTTTTAACTATTATACAGGAGGTTAAAATACCATAAACTAAGGAAAAGTACAAGGAAATTGTTTATTTTACAATCTCTTCATTATCCGAGGTTGTTTATACGTAATTATCTACTGGGATCTCTTTATCATCCACAACCATGTTTCTTAAAAATATATTCAAAAACATTTTTAACTATTTACTAGGAAATTGGTTAATGTAATTTATACCATTATGTGTTTTGAAAGGAATCTTTCCGTCATTTTCCAAACAAGGTACTATTTGACCTTTTCGACAAATTTAAGGTAAGAATGTTTTTTTACTTATACGGCGGGTGTGGCTATTTTCCAATGTTATAACATCATCAAAGCTTCCCTTACAATCTTATTAGAATATTTTCAAAACAAATCTTTTCTTTATAATTATGTGATGCTAAAATAATTTTCAAAATAGTAAGAGATATTTCTTTAAAAAGGGTTTTGATTTCATCTATGTCAACATACTTTGTGGGATTTTAAGATTATTTGAAGTTGATTTATTATGATACAAAACATCCATATTGTATTGAAGGTTTTGTTATATGTTTGACTGTGGATGTTCTATTTTTATACCATTCATGGTTTGTGGTTAAAGTATTGACAGTTCATATGCTAGTTTTAATACGAATGTTTTTGATATTTTTAAACGTTTTCATATGAGAAATGTATTGGACTTAGTAAGTGACGGGTGGAGCCCGATATAGATCCTCGATGTATAGGTAGGTCTCATGAGACAACTAGACGTGGAATTGGATGAGCCCCTTTCCCAGTTTGATATATGGTTTTAGTCGAGGCCTTAATCATTTTTAGGCATCTTGGTCGAGGCCTTGACAAAATGTTTCAGAATATCTGGAATTATACATTCCCTCATTATGGAAATAATATTGATGGTTCATGTGGTCATTCGACTAGTATAACACCCATGATTATGTTTTATTATGGCATTATTTACTTATCTCATATTCTTGCCGTAAAATTCTTCATGTTTATTAGTGGTAAAGGTACGTGGTTTCAATTATTCACCATTCTTACTATTTATGTCATTTTCCACTGTATTACTTACCCTTACTGAGTGTTTGAGCTCACCCCTTTCTTATGTTTCATTTTCCTAGGATATAAAGAATTTAGTTATGAGTGACCAGAAGGAATAATATGTGAGGATTGGATGATTCTAATAAAATATATTTGTGTTGTATTTCCCTTCAAGCTGTAAAGTTGAACATATGTATGAATCTTTTTTCCAATAATACTAAAATGATCAGTCTTTGGATACATGATTTCCTTGTGATCATGCCAATGTTATGTAATAATGCACCAACTTTGGGTAATTGGGGTTGGGGCATTACAGTTGGTATTAGAGGAAGTTTAGTACAAACCTTGGAAACTAGATTTAGATAAACTCTTATTAGAGCACATACACCTAAGATTGACTTTGAGGATTAGTATAGAAGAACTTCTAAGAATTTTGGTATTGTAGAGATTTTGTGAGTTTTCCAAGGTTCTGGCATAGATGTACCTAGGGGTAAAACCTGAAAACACCACTTTAAGCTAGAATCAAACGGGAACTGGTGCACGACAATGGGCCTTGCTGCACTCTTGGTTATGACTCTCTAGGGGGATATGCTTAGGATAATTCTCATTTTCTTTACAAACCATTATGAAGGGTTTATGACTATATACTTCCTCATAGAAAACATTTTTATGATTATGGATAATATCCATAAACTGTTCAATTTATGTTAAGTGTTTTATAGGTACGAAATTATGTATTTTGATTCATAAACTGATATAGTTTATGCCATTATTTAGAAATGGCGCCTAGTGTAAGGAATGTAAACAATATCAATGCACACACTCCATGTATGGATTTACCTCCTGCTCAAGAAAATTATAGTGGAGCATGAGATGCATCTGGTGCTGAATAGCTAATCACCATACTGGGAAAACTCACTCAGGTTATGAAGAATAACATTACCCGTATAGAGCACCCTGATCTATAGGATGGAGGATAAATGTTAGATCGCTTCATGAGGAAACAACCACCGACATTCAATGGGAGTAGAAATCCATTACTATACGAGAAATGGATAAAATCATTAGAGAAAATATTCCACGCTTTAGGGAGTAGCGAAAGGGAAAAAGTTGTCATGGAAGTTTACCTCCTCACTGGAGATGCTGACCAATGATGGTCCTTGATTCAAAATACAATGGATGATGATAAAGTGTCAAATATGGAATAGAGGGTGTTAAAAGAGCTTTTTTTAGAAAAATACTTTCCTCGTGACCATCGAGCAGATATGGAAAGGATATTTCTGAGTATGAGGTAAAAGGAGGATGAGAATGTCACAAAGAATGAGGATAACTTTACCAGGTTAGGGAGGTATGCTGCAGATTATATAAATAAACTAAGAAGTATGATTGATCGTTTATTTGATGGGTTAAAACTGTTTCTCCATCGAGCATTAGTATCACAATCCTTCTCATCATACGAAGATATTGTCTCATGTGCTATCAAGATAGAAAAGGAGTTCTCTAAGTCTTATGACTTTAAATAAAATCAACAGAAGAAGAGATCTGTTGAACACTATGGGAAAGGAAATAAGGAAACAGGGAAGAAGGGTTGAATTGAATTTCCACCCTATGATAATTGTGGAAGGAAGCACCCTGGTGCCTGTCTAAAAGGAAAAAGATTATCCTACAAATGTGGAAAGAAAGGCCATCTAGCTGGTGATTGTAAAGGAAAAAAAGAAACTACCAATGTTCAATGCTACAACTGCTGGAAGATAAAACATTATGAAAATGATTGTCCTAAGCGTCAAGGAAACATACCTCAATAAAGGACAAGGGACCAGGTCCAAGCTTATACAATCACTACTGGTGAGGTTGAAGCCCGGAAAGATGTTGTGGTAGGTAATTTAATGGTTTCCTCAAGTTTAGCAAATGCATTATTTGATTCTGGATCATTGCATTGTTTCATATCTTCCCAGTTTTCTAAGAAAATTAGATATTTACAATTGGATTTAAAAAGGGATTTATCTATCAAAACCCCTAAGGGAAGAATCATTGCAACAAAGTTTTGTCAATCAGTCCCCATTAAGACATATAAATGTTCATTATCTGCTGATCTCATCGTCATGCCCATGATTGAATTTGATTTAATCCTCTATATGGATTGGATTTTGGACATTGAGGTGAAGATTTATTGTAAGAAAAAGGAAGTTATGATTTTTTATGATGATAATGAACACTTTATCTTTAGAGCAGAATCACCACCACAAAATTCTTATCCAGTTCCCCCCCCCTAAGTAGCTCAAATAAATTCAATTATCGGGGAGGAAGAGAATGAAAAAACTGTGGGTGAGGAAAGGAATGTTCAAATAGAGGATGTACCTGTTGTGAAAGAATAAGTAGACATGTTTCCGGAAGATTTACTGGGACATCCTCCAGAATGAGAAATACATTTTTCCATTGATTTAAGTCCTGGTTCACGACCTATATCGAAGAACCCTTATAGAATGGACACTGTGGAATTCGTTGAATTAAAGAAACAACTATAGGAATTGAGTAATAAGGGATTTATTCACCCTAGTGTTTCTACCTGGGGAGCCCCTGTCATTTTTGTTAATATGAAAGATGGATCTATGAGGGTGTGTGTTGACTATAGGGAGATAAATGCTATAACAATAAAGAACAAGTATTCCCTACCTCGCATAGATGATTTATTTAACCAACTACACAGAGATCAATACTTTTAAATTATTGACCATTGATCTAGATACCATCAACTGTGTGTGAAGAAGGAAGACATACTGAAGACATCATTTCAAACCAAGTACAAGCATTACAAGTTTACAGTAATGCCTTTTGGATTGAGTAATGCACCCTCTCAAATCATTGATCTAATTAATAGAGTTTTCAGGGAATATCTCTATGATTTTGTGGTAGTATTTATTGATGATATCTTGGTATATTCCAAAATCTATGAAGATCCTGAAAATCACTTACGCGTTATCCTAAAGACTCTTAGAAGACATTAATTATATGGGAAGTTTAGCAAGTGTGAATTCTGGCTTTAGGAGATTTCTTTTTCTTGTCCATGTTGTCTCCAAAGATGGAATCTCTATTGATCATTCTAAGACCAAGGAAATCCATGAATGACCAGCACCAAAGAGTATAACTGAGGTATGAAGTTTTATTGGTTTAGCAGGTTATTACCGACGTTTCGTCCAGAATTTTGCCCGATTGGCTAACCCGTTAAAAAATATCACACTTAAAGGGGTTCAATTTGTATAGAAAAAAGAGTGTGAAGAGTGTTTTGAAGAACTGAAGAGAATATTAGTCAATGATATTATATTGACTTTACCCTCGAGGAATGATGGGTTTGTTATTTATAGTGTTGCATAGAAGAAAGGACTTGGTTGTGTCCTTATGCAGAATGATAGTGTTATTGCCTATACATCACGACAGCTGAGAATTCATGAGAAAAACTATCCTACTCATGATCTTGAGTTAGAAGCTGTAATCATTTCTTTGAAGATTTTGGGAAACTACCTCTATGGTGAAAAATGTGAGATTTATACTAATCACAAGGGTGTGAAGTATATTTTCTCTCAGAAAGAACTCAACTTGAGGCAAAGGAGATGGCTTGAATTACTCAAGGATTATGATTGCATGATACACTACCACCCGGGGAAGGAAAATAATGTGGCAGATGCTTTGAGTAGAATAGATCATGGAGTTTTGAACAAGATGAGAGTAAAAAATAATCCTATATACATGGATCTAGTAAAGATTGTTATGGGAATAACCATGGAAGGTGAAAAATTAATTATTTTTCAAATGGTTTCCAAACCATCTTTGCTAGAATGGATAAAGAGTTCTCAGACCGATGATGAATAGTTTAAAAAATGATTAAAGCTGGGAATGATGGGAGATTAGTGACTTTATATATGATGATGGAATTTTGAAAATTGGGAAGAGATTTTTCGTTCCCGATATACCTGATCTAAAAAACAAAATTTTTGGATGATGCTCATAGTTCCAATTTCTCTATACACCCTGGGAGCACCGAAATGTATAGTGATTTGAAAGAACATTTTTGGTGGGACAACATGAAGAGGGAGATTGATGATTTTGTGTCAAGATGTATGGTTTGTCAATAAGTGAATGCAGGAAGGCAACACCCTGGATGAGTATTGCAACCTCTTCCTATACCTGAGTGGAAATGGGATAATAACACAATGGACTTTGTCATGGAACTACCGAAGACTCCTAGAAGGAACAATGAAATATGGGTCATTGTTGATCGTCTTACCAAGTTGGAATATTTTCTTGCTATAAGAGAAGATATACTACTTGAACATCTAGGAAGACTATATATTAATGAATTTGTGAGACTTCAGGGAGTACCCATATCGATTATTTCTGATCATGATCCACGTTTTACATCAAGATTCTGGAAAAGTCTTTAGAAAGCCCAAGATACTGAACTTTATTTGAGCACTGCTTACCACCCTCACACGGAAGGACAATCGGAATGAACTATTCAAACCTTAGAATACATGTTGAGATCATGCTCACATGACATTCAGGGTATGTGGGATCAATATTTACCTCTAGTGCAATTTTCCTATAATAATTATTGAGTCAATAAGGTTTTCCTTAATACTTTTCCATTCCTTCTTGTTTTGAAAATCACAAACACCTTATCTTTAAGAAAAGTTCTTTCTTAAGGAAAAATGCTTTTATAAGGAAAATTGTTTTCTTAAAGAAAATTGCTTTTATAAAGAAAATTGCTTTCATAAGGAAAATTGCTTTTATAAGGAAAATCGCTTTTATAAGAAAAACTATCCTTATCATATTTTCATCTAGAGTTTTCTTAAGTATATTATTCGGATTCATTTCTATTTTCTCGGAATTACTTGAAACATTGATATGAAGTATTCTATTTTAGGATCCGAATTCTGGATAAGAACTGTGATAAAGTTTCACTCTGAAATCCAGAATGAGAACTGTGAAAAAGTTTTATTCTGAATTCCGGATACGAACTCTGGTTAAGTTCTACTCCAGACTCAGGATATGAATCCTTATTAAGTTCAACAACGAATTCTCATTACGAATTCTGATGAAGAATTCTCATTACCAATTCTGATGAAGAATTCTCATTACGAATTCTGATGACGAATTATCATTCAGAATTCTCATTCCGAATTCACCTATGAAACAGAATCTGATCATCTTTGTTTTGTACACTCTGTATTTATTTACACTCCGAAATTTTACTCCGAAGTTTTCATTCCGAACTTTTGAGTTAGATTTTAAACGGTGTCGTACATTCTGTTAAAATTGTTTTGTTATAAAACGATGTCGTCTATTTTGTTATAAACTAACCGTTGTCTAAGTGACACGTGTACAGGCCCTCCAATATTTAAGAAAAATATGACTATTGGGAAGGAGGCCGACCTTACCTATAAATAGGAGCTCATTTGAAAGAGCTCGGTGCTGAAAGGCTGACAGATCTTCGAATCATGTGATTACATGCTTGAAGTGATTTCTAGAGATAGAGGCTTTTATTAACTCTCAAAGATTCGTGTGAATCCGAATGTTGGTGATTACATTCGAGGGCTTATGGGGATAGAAAGACAGAGGTGCCGACTACCTTGATGTTCTAGGGCTTCTGGGGATAGGAAGACAGAGGTGCCGACTACCTTGATGTTCGAGGGCTTCCTTGCTGAGGAAGACAGAGGTGCCAACTACCTTGAAGTTGAGGGCTTGCGGGGATAGCAAGACAGAGACTCTGATATTCGTATCGAGGGCTTACCCTGGTGTGGGTAAGACAGACTTGCTTGATAGTATAAATCAAGGGACCATTATCCAAGGTTTTTGGATACCTTCTCTTTGGGTTAAAAGACTTATATCTTGTTACTTGTAGTTTTACTAATTGTTTATTTTCCACTGCATATTGTATTATAAGGAAAGTATAACTTTCTTATACTTCCTTACTTGTACTCTATTTCATTTAGATTCTATACGCTTTAAGGTAGAATCTCATTTTGTAATCTTTCATTATGTTTTAATTTCCGGAACCATATTTCCAGAACCTACTTTCGGAATCTCTTTCCATGTTTGCATTCGGTGTTAGAGGTGTTGTGAATTTGCTTAGTTTAAATTTGTTAAACTTAGCCCTTTCATTTGCTTAAGGAAAACATAGTAAATCATAACTAACCTTAAAAGTTCCCAAGGAATTTTAAAGTATACAATTCACCCCCCTCTTGTAAATTGAGCATCTACATCACTATTTCAATCCTACAATTGGTATCAGAGGTGGTCTCTGAAATACTTGTACTCATATACAAGTTTTTCTTTCTCACTTTTCTCATTCCGAATTTTCCCATTCCGAACATTCTCATTCCGAACTTTTTATCTTTTCTACTAACAAGTTTGTGTATATAAGGTTATTATAAGTATGACAGAAATTAATGTTGGCACGATTGATAATCTAAATCCTACAAGACCACCTATCTTTGATGGTAATGACTATGAATATTGGAGAGATCAAATGAAGACTTTTGTTATCAATACTGGAGTGGAAAACGTTGTTATTCTTACTGGTGATTATAAAATTCCTTACAAGGAAGTTAAGACTTTTACTAACCAGGAAAATCAAGAATATCAACTCAATTATAAGGTACGCAATGGTTTACTTTGTTCAATGACTAGAAATATATATAGCCAAATTTCTTCTTGTGAAGTAGCCAAATGTATCTGGAATAAGTTAGAGGTTACACACTTTGGAACTTCTAAGGTGATTGAGACTAGAAGAGCTATTCTTAGAGCTGAATATCGTGGCTTCGATTTTCCTTAGGGTGAACCAATATGTAATGTTCAATAGAGATTTATGACTATCGTCAACAACCTACAATCTATGCGAGATAAAGGTCTAGATGATGAAGCTATTGTGGATAAGATAATTGATATTATGCCCAATGAGTGGGAATACAAAAGAACAGCTATAGATGAGAACAGGAAGGTCACTCAAATTACTCTTGATGAATTATTTGGAACTCTTCTACAACATGAAACCAGAATGAAGAGAGACGATGACAACATCAAGAGGAAGAATGGAAATGGTACTGTTGCTTTTACAACAACCTAAAATCAGATGAAAGATAAGACTCCTGAGAGAGTAACCAGATCCAAGTCTAATAAAGTTATTTTCCATTCCGAATCAAGTGAGAGTGAATTCTCTGAAAATGAACTAGAAAATATTTCTTGAAGAATGAACAAGATAGATGGCCAGAGAAATTTTCAATCTAAGTATAAGAAAAAGGACAGAAAAGATAAGAAAGATGGAGAAGTTACTTTTTATGAATGCAAAAGAGATGGACATATTAGACCATATTGACCTATGCTCAAAAAGAAAGAAAGGAAAGAAAGGCATTCAGACAGGAACATAAAAAAGTATTATAAAGCCAAAGCTAAGAAAGTTATGAAAGCTAATGACACTTGGAGTGCCATTGGTGGTGACTCTTCAGATGAATCTTTAGATTATGAATCTTCAGGACAGAAGAATCTTGGTCTTATAGCCAGATTACCTATTGATAATCATTGTCTTATGGATAAGGTACGAAATGCTGAATCATTGACCAATTTTTCTTTAAATTCTAATGATAGTAAGTATTATAACTCTTCTGATGAAGAATCTTCTTCTGATGGAGAAAATACTTTACCTACTTAAGAAGAAGTCTCTAGGTTTGCTGAACTTCTTGAAATTGAGAATTCCAAACTCAATAAAAAACTTGATAAGGCAAACTCTAGGAATTCACTTTTTACAAAAGAGATATCATATCTTTCTAAAGATCTTGATAAGAAAAATGCTGATTTTGAAAGTATTTCAAAAAATCTTGAGGAAGTATAGTTATGAGAAGATCAAAATTTCTAAAGAGTTAGAAAAAGTAATTTCTAAGAAAAATGCTTTCGAGCCTAACTCTAGCACAAAAAATAATGATTTTGAGTATAAAAACTTTGTTGTAAAACTCAAGTCCAAAATTTTTTCCTTAAAGAAGTCTTTATGAAACTTTATCCAAGGTAAGGAAAATTTTGATAAAATGTATTCCCAAATACGACCTTTAAGAAATAAATCCGGATTTGGTTATAGCCGTGTAAAACCAATTTTTAGTAACAATTATTTTGTTCCTCAAAGTTCCCCATTATGTACCAAGTGTCAATGTGGTGGTCACTGGGCAAATAATTGTTCCTTAAACAAAACCCAATCTTTAGGATTTCAAAAAGCTTACTTTTCTAAGAAGATGTGGGTACCTAAAATTTTATTATCTGGAAATCTCGGATCAAATCAAGTTTGGATTCCAAAAGTCTAATTCTCTCCTTGACTTAAGGAAAACAAAGAGAGTACCAGCCACAACACATGGTACATGGATAGTGGATGTTCCCGGCACATGACTGGTAACAAAATCTATTTTGAAAAGATTATCAAAACGAAAGGAGATATTATTCTTCATTTTATTGGAACGCAAGATCAACTTGCTGATATTTTCACAAAATCTTTTCCTTCTGATAGATTTGAATATATTAAACAGAAGTTAGGAATGATAACCATAAGGTAATCCTCCTTAATTAACTGTCTATTGAAAAAGTCTCCTTACAGCAATACACTCTTTTTCATAGGGGGAGTACATTTGTTTGATAGAATAACAAAGTTTTTCAAAAATTCATTTTCAAACTTTTCAGAACGAAGATTTCCTGAATGGAATTTCCAGAACTAAAATTTTCCAGAATGGATATTTTAATATAAGAAAACTTCTAAAACAGAAATTTTTGTATTAAAAAAAACATCCGGAATGGAAATTTCGTACTGGTATTTTCATAACGGGATTTTCGTACCGAATCCTTCATAATGAGTTTTTACTTTTTTGAATGAAACTTTCATACTAAGTTTTTCCTTATTAAGTTTGTTTTTCGTAATGAGTTATCCATACTGAGTTTATTTTTCATAATGTGTTTTGCAAACTATTTCGTAGTAAAGTGTTTTTTTAAAATGTTACTAATTACGAATAATCCTCTTAAGCCAATTCGAAAAGTATGATTTCCTTACTCAAGTTTTCATAGTCATACTTTACAGGCTGGCATTTTCTTGTATAATGTTTTCAGATTATAGTTTTCTTAATTCTTTGTATTAATAAAAACCTCAAAAAGATCGGATTTATGTTTTCTTGAGAATTCGTTTTCAACCATCAGATCTGATCTCAGCTTATCACAACAGTTCGATCAACCGAGGAAGTTGAACCGTCATCTCATTGCCTATATAAAGGGGACCCAAATAGTTTTCCTACATCGGTTTTCAAGCTCTCACGTACCGAAACTCTGCCTCTCTATTTTAAGGCCATTCTGAACTTCAGCTTTCTCCATTCCGAACTCCTCAGAGGTCTTCAGATCCGAATGTATTTGGAAGTAGCTTCTCAAGACATGTCTTCTTCTAAGCCGATTTCGAAGTGGTTAGTATACAGAGAGAGACTGGTTTATCCGGATTTCTTCAACAAGTACGATTCTCTTATTTCCAAGAATATCAAGATTAATGTTTGGGAAGATGTTGCGGTGTCAAAACCCGGGAACCAAGATGATGTGTATTCAGATTTGCTTATCGAATTCTATGAAACAATTTCTTTTCTTAAGGAAGATGGGAGGGAGAAGTTGTCTTTTAAGTCTTATGGTAAGACTTATAAACTTTCATATGCCAAGAAAGCCAGCTTGGTAGGGCTAAATAATTAAGGTGAAGCCGAGTTTATTTCTCATGTCTTGCTGGATTCTAAGGGTAGATTTGACAAGGAAATAGCCTTAGAAACTCTCGGACTGGCTGATGACAAGGCTCCGAGGATTGCTAGTTTATCTACAAATTTCCAGATTCTGGAGTTATGGGTACAAGGTCTTATCGTACCAAGGAAGGGTTACAAAGACATCTTGAATAAAAGTGAGATCTACATCCTAGATTTTCTGATAAATCTGAGGAAATTTAACTTGATGAAGCACATTCTTATCACTCTTGAGAATTTGAAGAAAGGAAATCTGAGAGCTCAGATTATTATGTATCCAGCAATCCTCTCCAAGTTGATAGTTCGGTGCCTTGAGTCTTTCAAGGAGGATTGAAAATCTAAGCAAAGAGTTTGCAAGATTATGCTGGTGAGCGATGGTAATCTTAAGAGAATGGATGTAGCCTATGACAAGGAGTCTGGACAGTTTGTTGATCTACCTGCTCAAGGAGAAGTAGTTCTGAAATTTGCTGATCTGGAATCTTCTAAGCCAGTAAGGAAGAGAAAGCTGAAAGAAGTGGAAGTAGAAGCAGATAATCCCAAGTCTAAGGAAGTCCATTCCACACCTCTAAAACCAAAGAAGAAGAAAGCTTATCCAGATGAGGTAGTTGCTAAATGGAGGGAGACGAAAGAGAAGAGAGTGCAAGGGGAGCCTCGGTTCGGCTTGGACCCTGCGGAGGATAATTCCTTGATGGAGAGAACTACGGATGAGCTAGAAAAACAAGCAAAAGAAAAGAAGCTCAAGAAGAAGATGTCTGAGGCTGAGGTATCTCAGGATTTATGGAAATTCAATGAGATGGTTTCTGCAAATATTCCTGTTCTGAGATCTTTTTCATTGGAATCTCTACCTGAGACTCCAGGGAGAGAATTTGTTGCTCCAGAAGAGGCAGTGGCTAAGCCTGTTGTTCCAGTTGAGAAAGTGGAATAAGAATACGATGTTTCTGAAGGAAGTGGTGAAACCGGAGATGTGTTGAAACAAGTAGATTATTACAAGGGGACACCTTCAGAACACTTATCGCTCCGAACATCAGAAGATGAATCTTCGAAGCTAGTTACTACAGCAATGGAAGAAGAGAAAGGAGAAGAAGAAGTTACTTATCATGGAGAAGAAGAAAAAATTTTACATGATATTACTCAGATGGAAAACATAGGGGTTGGTGTGCAGGAAGTTGCTGATGAGGAAGATAATGTTGTTCAAGTTTCTGATTGTGAGAAGAAAACTCCGGAACATGATTCTATTCCGGAAAAAGACAAGGGAAAGCAAATTCTTGCTGATACTCCGAGTTCAGTAGTGGTGAAAAGAAAAGAAGTTGGTAGTTCTTCGAAGAGAAATCTTGACCCTGTTGAAGAAGAAAATAGTCCATGAAAAGTTTCGGATTCAGAGTCATCTTCGTTGGGGCATGACTTTGTTGTTCATTCTTTGAAGAAGTTGGTGGGAACCATTCCGACCTTCTCAAGTATTGATTCAAGATGCCAGATGCTCCAACATGCTTTGAATCAGAAAATAGACTCCGTGTCTATGGTTTGGACAAGTGCGTTGAGATTGAGGCTCAGTTCAAAACCATTTTTGTTGGCTATTAAGCTCACATAAAATCTTGTAAAAGGATGAAAAACTGGTCGAAGAAGACTGTAGAAGGGATGAGGGTATTCGACGAATTTCAAGACAATGTTGAAGACACTTTTGAGACTGAGGACAGAAAGATAAATGAGCTAACTTCTTCCTTTGAAGAGAAGCTGACAGATGAAAAGAACTTCCAGATTCAACAAGTCATAGATCTGAATGGGAAGTTGAATTCTGTTTCTCAGAACTGGAAATTTGAAAGAGATAATCAGATTGAGTTTGAAGAAATGTTTAAGGCTCAGGAAGAAAAGATCAAAGCTCAGGAAGAAAAGCTTCAAGCCCAGGAAGAACGAATTAAAGCTCAAAGTGCAAGAATAGTGGTCTTAGAGAAGCAAGCTGAAGAAGATCATAAAGACCTGAAGAAGATCAAGACTATTCTTAAGGGGCTCATGTCGAAGGAAAAAGATCCGAAATAACTAAATCCGATCTTTTTGTTGTATCTAGTTTTCTTTGTTGACGAGATTTCAAACCTAATGAAAATTGTGCCTCTCGTTTCTTTTTTTGTTATTACTAATTTTTCAGGTACTTTGTTATTTTTTTTCCATTCCCTCGATTACTTTTTGAAAATCACAAAGGGGGAGAAGGAAAAGATCCTTAAAGGAAAAAGAACTCTAATAAGAGTCTATCTAAGGGGGAGTTTTTCTTTAAATAAGACTTTATTTTTTGTAATGAAATGTCACTCTGGAAATCTAGAATACGATCCTTAGTGTTTCAAAGCCTAAGGGGGAGTTATTAGTATTCATCAATTTCTTTAAATCCAAGGGAGATAAGCCTTAATGTTTTTCATTCTTCTTAGAATTTATTTTTCGTAAGGATGTTTGTGCTTTCCAAAAAGGGGGAGATTGTTGAGTCAATAAGGTTTTCCTTAGGACTTTTCCATTCCTTCTTGTTTTAAAAATCACAAACACCTTATCTTTAAGAAAATTGCTTTCTTAAGGAAAATTGCTTTTATAAGGAAAATTGCTTTCTTAAGGAAAATTGCTTTTATAAGGAAAATTGCTTTCTTAAGGAAAATTGCTTTTATAAGGAAAATCGCTTTTATAAGAAAAACTATCCTTATCATATTTTCATCTAGATTTTTCTTGGGTATAAGATTCGGATTCATTTTTATTTTCTTGGAATTACTTGAAACTTTGATATGAAGTATTCTGTTTTAGGATCCGAATTCTGGATAAGAACTGTGATAAAGTTTCACTCCGAAATCCAGAATGAGAACTGTGAAAAAGTTTCATTCTGAATTCCGGATACGAACTCTGGTTATGTTCTACTCCAGACTCAGGATCTGAATCCTTATGAAGTTCGACAACTAATTCTCATTACGAATTCTGGTGAAGAATTCTCATTACAAATTCTGATGATGAATTCTCATTACGAATTCTGATGACGAATTCTCATTCTGAATTCTCATTCCAAATTCACCTATGAAACAGAATCTGATCATCTCTGTTTTGTAAACTCCGTATTTATTTACACTCCAAACTTTCACTCAGAAGTTTTCATTCTGAACTTTTGAGTTAGATTTTAAACGGTGTCGTACATTCTGTTACACTTGTTTTGTTATAAAATGATGTCGTCTATTTTGTTATAAACTAACTGTTGTCTAAGTGACACGTGTACAGGTCCCTCCGATCATTAAGGAAAATATGACCGCTGGGAAGGAGACCAACCTTACCTATAAATAGAAGCTCATTTGAAAGAGCTCGGTGCTGAAAGGCTGACAGATCTTCGACTCATGTGATTACATGCTTGAAGTGATTTCTAGAGAGAGAGGCTCTTATTAACTCTCAAAGCTTCGTGCAACTCCGAATGTTGGTGATTACATTAGAGGGCTTTTGGGGATAGGAAGATAGAGGTTCTGAAAACCTTGAAGTTCAAGGGCTTCCTTGCTGAGGAAGACAGAGGTGCCAACTACCTTGAAGTTGAGGGCTTGCGGGGATAGCAAGACAGAGAATCCGATCTTCATATCGAGGGCTTACCCTGGTGTGGGTAAGAAAGACTTGCTTGATAGTATAAATCATGGGACCTTTATCCAAGGTTGTTGGATACCCTTCTCTTTGGGTTAAAAGACTTATATCTTATTACTTGTAGTTTTACTACTTGTTTATTTTCCGCTGCATATTTTATTATAAGGAAAATATAACTTTCTTATACTTCCTTACTTGTACTCTGTTTCATTTAGATTCTATACGATTTAAGGTAGAATCTCATTTTGTAATCTTTCATTAAGTTTCAATTTCTGGAACCATATTTCTGGAACCTACTTTCGGGATCTCTTTCCAAGTTTGCATTCAGTGTCAGAGGTGTTGTGAATTTTCTTAGTTTAACTTTGTTAAACTTAGCCCTTTCCTTTGCTTAAGGAAAACATAGTTAATCATAACTAACTTTAAAAGTTCCAAAGGAATTTTAAAGTATAAAATTCACCCCCTCTTGTAAATTGAGCATCTACATCACTATTTCGATCCTACAATAATAGCTTCCATTCAAGTATTAAGATGGCACCATATGAAGCATTATACGGAAATAGATGTCGCACACCAACATGTTGGGATGATGTTGGTTAAAGAAAACTTTTTGGCCCATAACTGATGGAGGAAATGATGGAAAAGGTGAAGGTAATCCAAAACCACATCAAGGAAGCTCAAAGTAAGCAGAAGAGCTATGCTGACAACCGAAGGAAGGATTTGGAATTTCAGGTAGGAGATCTTGTTATCTTGAAGGTATCTCCATGGAAGGGTGTTATACGTTTTGGTAAGAAGGGTAAATTGAGTCCCAGGTATATTGGAACTTTTGAAATTCTTGAACAAATTGGGGTTGTAGCATACCATTTGGCAATGCCTCCAAGTCTCTCCAAAGTTCACGATGTGTCCCACGTTTCACTGTTGAGAAAATACATGCCTAACCCAACGCATGTAATCACCTATGAGGAATTAGAACTAGAACCCGATCTATCTTATTGTGAAGAGCCCGTCGGGATTCTTGATACCAGAGAACAAGTGCTGAGAAACCAGACAACTCGTCTGGTAAAAGTTCTATGGAGAAACCATAAGATGGAAGAGGCAATGTGGGAACCTGAGGAACTTATGATGAAGAATCTCCCGAGTCTTTTCAATAGGTATTGTTCTAGAAATTTCGAGGATGAAATTATTTGATGGAGGGGAGAATGTAACACCCCAAGCTTCCATGGTATGGTTCTCTTTGAATAATACAGTAGTGTGTATTGTACGCAACTTCCAGTTCGAACACTCACCACAACCAATCAAACTAGCCATTATGAATAGTAATACCCACTTTTTGAACTTTTATAAATTTTATCTTTCAAAATGGACTTCATTTTTGGATCCAGAATATTGAAATTAGCTAAGGGTAAATTTTTGGTATTTTTCTGAAAACTTTCAATTTTTGATGAATAGTGAAAAACATTGAGTAATAGTTTAAAATCGAATTTTTATTTAAATAATTATTTATTTTATTTAAATTTAATTAAGGTAAAAATAGACACATAATACCTATATATGTTCAATGTAATTCATTGGATTCAATTTCTATATTTTTCGATATATAAAAATTTCTTAGAACTTTTCACCATCTTTTACCAATCTCCTAGGAGAATTAGAAGATTCACATAAAAAATAATTTTAACGCTTTTATGAGTGGAATTTGAAAAAACCTAGAGACACGGTTGATATTATTAAGTAAAATGTGGTTCAATGAGATGAAAATAATTTTTGGTGAATAGTAATTTTTTACTTTTATTTACCACAGTTAAAAGTAAATAGGGTAATTAAGGGTAAAAATGAAATTAATATTACCCTAAAATATGTCCTAATTCTATTGGACAAGTGTATCTCGACCAAATACAACCTTAGTAATAAAATATTATCATTTAGGTCCAATTGGATTAGATTAGGACATTTATTATTATTTAATTCAAAGAAGAGTTAAAAGAGTTAAAATCAAATTATAATTACTAAAACATTTTTAATATAGGTTTATACATAAAATAAATTCGATTTTAAATATTCATTAGAAAGATAAAAATATTTCATACATAATGTTATTTTATTTTTAATTTTTAGACATTAAATAATTTAATTTCTGTATGACACGATGGAGATACATTTATTACCTAATTAATAAAATATAAAAACAATTGATATTATAAATACCCAAATAAATGAAATTTGAGACTTTTTATGCAATCCACTACTTTTCTAGGTTCATATGACATATTAGGATTAATTATATGAATTTTTATTGAAGTAATAATACTGTTATGAAGTTATCAAAAACAAATACCCAATAGTATCAAAATTGACATAAAAGAGTTTTTAAAACAAATATTATTGTATTAATTCATATTATATTCATAAATATCTAAGGCTTGGCCAAAAAACTTTTGTTATGATAGGCGTATCATTAATGGACCACTTGGGGTTCTCTTGAATGTATATAGAATATTTATTAACCATATAATATAAAATTATAAAGAGACATGGTAAATGTCAAACTATTTAACTAAGAGTTAAATATAAATGATAAGGTTAATATAGTGACTCAAACCTCTCTTAAATCTATTTTATGAAAGGAATTCGACCCATACCCACCTTAACCTTTATATAATCTACTTTGGAGCCATTAGAAACCAAATATGAATTTATTATAAAATAATATTTCTAGCTTTTCCAAAAGAACCCCTCACCCCTCTTATAAAAGGGAACTCCCCCTTCTCACTTATTCACTCATTCAAAGCCATTTGGCTCGGCCAAACTCTACCCAAATATCCTCCCAATGTCTCTCACTTAAACCTAGTGGCCTTATTTTGATCAGAAAGCCACCCTGAAGAGCTCTTTTGGTCAAATCAAAAGGAAGAACCCAAAGAGGAGGTAATGTCTTCACCACCCTCTTTAATGTTCCTTTCTTCTTCAATTTCTTATTTCCTTGATATTTCAATTATAAAATAATAACTCCAGTAACATCTCTATACTCTGATGTTATTATAAGTATGGAACAAACAATTTCATTACTCTATCCATCTCTTGAATGACATGTCACCACACGTGCATACGTACGACCTACCGTCTCCACGTTGTGGTGTAATTGTTATTCAATATATTATTATTTAGATGAGTATAATAATTATGTATAATTCATGTAAATAATAAATATAACATTATAATAATTCTGTCTATATGATATACCATCCAATTATATATTATTTTAATATCAAAATAATGATATTCTTGCTCGTGCGTACGTACGAACTACCATCTCCACGAACGCGATGAGATTTATTCCCCATTGTATCCATTCAAGACTAATTTTTATTTGATGATTAAAAATAATGTTTAAAGACTTGATATAATTCTAGATATGAATAATAGACATCCCATCCATAAAAAATATGTCTCACATAATAATGAAGATAAAGGAAAAGAAATATGTTAACACCCGAAACGATAATAATAGTAAGATATTATTAACGAATAAATGTTAAAAGATCATTTCTGATATCATATTAATGTATATTATTCTTGTATAATTTAATAAATTTTTTTTAACTATTATATAGGAGGTTAACATACCATCGACTAAAGAAAACTACAGGGTAAGGGTTTATTTTACAATCTCTTCATTATCTGAGGTTGTTTATACGTAATTATCTAATAGGATCTCTTTATCATCCACATCCATGATTCTTAAAAATATATTTCAAAACAGTTTTACTACTTACTAGACAATTGGTTAATGTCATTTATACCCTTATGTGTTTTGAAAGGAATCTTTCCATCATTTTCCAAACAAGGTACTTTTTGACATTTTCGTCAAATTTAAGGTAAGAATGTTTTTTTAACTTAAACGACAGGTGCAGCTATTTTCTGCCATTATAACATCATCAAAGCATCCCTTACAAGTTTATAAGAATATTTTCAAAATAAAAGTTTTCTTTATAATTATGTGACTCATAAATAATTTTCAAAATAGAAAGAGATATTTCTTTAAAAAGGGTTTTGATTTCATCTATGTCAAAATCCTTTGATGGATTTTATGTTTGTTTGAATTTGATTTTTTATGATACAAAACATCCATATTGAATTTAAGGTTTTGTGATATGTCTGACTGTGGATGTGCTATTTTTATACCATTCATGGTTTATGGTTAAAGTATTTACATTTTGTATGCTAGTTTTAATACGTATGTTTATAATATGTTTTATCTTTTTCATATGAGGAATGTATTGGATTTAGTAAGTGATGGGTGGAGCCCGCTATAGCTCCTTGATGCATCGATTGGTCTCATGAGACAATTATACATGGAATTGGCTGAGGCCCTTTCCCAGTTTGATATATGGTTTTGGCCGAGGCCTTAATCATTTTTAGACGTCTTGGTCAAGGCCTTGACAAAATGATTCAGAATGTCTGACATTATACATTAACTCATTATGGAAATAATATTGATTGTCCATGTGGTCATTTGACTAGTAGAACACCCATGAGTATGTTTTATTATGGCATTATTTACTCAGCTCATATTCTTTCCATAAATGTATTCATGTTTATTATTGGTAAATGCATGTGGATTCAATTATTCACCATGCTTAATATTTATGTCATTTTCCACTGTATTACATACCCTTACTGACTATTTGAGCTCACACATTTCTTATGTTTCATTTTCCTAGGATATGAAGAAGTTAGTTATGAGTGACCAGCAGGCATAATCTAGGAGACTTGGATCCTTCTAATTAAATATATTTGTGTTGTATTTCCCTTCAAGTTGTAAAGTTGAACAAATGTATGAATCTTGTTTCCAATAATACTATACTGATCGGTCTTTTGAGACATGATTTCCTTGTGATCATGCCAATGTTATGTAATAATTCACAGACTCTAGGTAACTGGGGTTAGGACGTAACATATGTAATTGATTTATCCTTAATCTAAGTATACTATCTTTGTATGGGAATTCGTCTCAATCTCCTTTCACTGAGGCATATTTTGTTCTAATACAAGACTTTATTTTATATGCTATATAAACCCCTTTGTCTTCTACTTTTATTCAAAAGGAATCTTTTCTATACGAAGCATTTTACTAAATGAAAAAAAGTATGTTTCTTTTTAAAGTATGCGGTGACAATGACCTTTTCACCGCCGCGAGTATTATTTTATCTTTGGCTTCCTCATCAACCCGTAATATTTTTAAAGTAAATAAATACCATATACTCTTTTATGTATTTTGGTATTGAAAATGGTTTTTATAATGGATTTTTTATGTCAATATATTTAATTTATATATTGTGCTTGAAATGTGGAAATGTTTTCTTTCCTTTGTAATTGTTTTATGTGTTATGATTTTATAATTGTACTAGGACATTTGACGGGTGGTTACTTGATAAACCAAATGACGGGTGGTTCCGTGAATACCAGGACAAGTGGTTACATTATAACCTCCAATGAATTGGGTATGGAAGTTGGCCGAATGGATATTCTATTTAGTGATATGTCTGGAAGTCGACCGTATGGTTATTCTATTTAGGTATGTTTATGTCCCAAGTTACCTTTATACGTTATGTGTTCTTTATATGGGTTTTATGGTAATATTTTGGTTACAAAAGGGTAAGTAATGTTATTTTATTCAATGAAGAGTTTTTACTACTTCTTAATGGTGAAAGGTATTACTTTGATAAATTATTCATGGTTTAATTGTTGTTTTGGAAAGCTAACAGTTTTCCTTATTTGTGTATCCTTTACTGGGGTTTTATGCTCATCCCATGTTTTTGAAATGTTTTCCACAGGACATAAAGATGAATAGGGTCATGGATGGGATCAAGGAAAGACGTGTTATCTAAAACATGGACCTATATATGTTTCTTTTTAATAGTGTTTATTTTATAGAAACTTAGTAGAAGTGTCTACTGTGTAATATTTTGAGATGTAATAGTTATGATCTAATTCTCTAAAACACTAAACCTGAAAAGATCCTCTATGCGAATTATTCTTTTAATTCAATATCAAGTGAGGTTTAAGGCCGGGTCCTTATATTAAGATACAATCTCTATCACATTTTTATTCTCTTTTTTATCTCAATAAACTTTTACTCCCACACTTTTTGTTACCTTATCCATTTTATGATAACCACATTTTCATATTTAATCCCAAAAGAAATGTAAAAAAATCATAAAAAATTGTTAATTTCTCTCCACTTTTCAACATAATCCAATCAATGGCATGGGACTTACATAATATGTTTATGATGTCATTATTGGTGGTTGAACATGAATTTTCCACATCAATTCATCTAATCTATTTTTGAAATTTCTTTAGTGAAATAATTAATCAATTTATATTTTTTAGAAATTTACTCATCCGTGATTTCTCCACCAAAAAATTTCATATTTTTGAAATGATACTTCATACCAATATCCATCAATCATGAGTGTTATAAATGATTTTGTCAAGATATATGACCCTTTGGTTATCATAAAGTTCCATTAATAGTTTACAAACTATCACTTTTATGTCTTCCAACTGAAAATTCTACTAGGTAATTTTTATACCATATTGGGTCGAAAAAACATACACTTCTTCCATTCTGTTCAAGATTACTGAACTCAATTTCTTACTAATCAATATCACAAAACATTAACAAAATAAGAATTTTTATCATTATGTTTATTTTCTATCATAATATTCTATATTCCAATCAGCATATGTGTACCCGTGAAGATTTATATAACCAATTATTTTATAAAACATCCCATATAAATATTTCCCTCTCACATTTATCATAATAATTTTTTCGGCCAACATGTGTGATTACGTAGGTTAATTTTGAGATTAGGAACACAATGTTACAATGTAGAAATTACATCCCCAATAGCTTAGAGTTAGTGCCTACATTATTGAACCAGCACAGACACAAGATGTAAAATCTTGAAGGGCAAATGAATTTAACAGTTTTAGAGAACCAAATACATACATGATACTCAATTTAAAAAGGTAAATAAAATAAAATGAATAGTAATGTATAAAATTTGGTATCCTTGAACTCATTCCAAGAATTAATCTTCATATTCTTGTGAAATGAAACAAAATAATGGTGATCTCAAATGCTTATTAAGTGTTACTTTCAATAGAGGCTATCATGAATCAATAAGAATAATAAATATATAAAGGTATATAAGTGAGCATAAACACCATTTTTATAACTTTAATATCATTATAAGATAAGAAATAATCAATATTGCATAGAAAATAACTGAAAACACATTTTATTAAATCAATAAAAAGAGAAATAAATGCATCCATAGATAATATCATTGGGGAAATATCAGGGATAATAATAACATAATTCTTAATGAAAGACAATTATTAGTAATTTTTCACTATTTTCATGGGTACATGATACCTATAACATGAATAAAATTCAAAATATAGTTTAAATTTATAGGTATAAACCATTTAATTTATATAACTAATTTACTCATGAAACCTTTGATGCATCGATGGGCTATCTATAAAAAGACCCCACCCATAACTGCATATTCAAAAAATTCCTCATATATTAAATAATATATTTAATGAATTAAACCTATTCCTTATAAAAAAATATCTACATTGACTAGAGAACACAGATTAAGCATAATATCCCTCGTTAATTAAATAAATTTAAAAGTAAAAAACATTTGAAAGAATACAATATCATTTAGGAAATATTTATATCCATGATAAAAGGAATTTGTATAACCATGAATTGAAATGGTAAAAATCATGAGTAAATATTTATTCTTGTTAAATACATCAATCAGTTTACATATACACCACAAAATAGTGAATAGGTTTATATTAATACAAATATCTCAATGAAATAGAAATTGAAACAAAACCCCTAAAATGATAATAAAGTTGAAGTGATAATTAATCAATGAATAGATTATGTGTATTAAATGTAAATACACATATAAAAAATATGAATAAAACAAAAAATAATTAAAATTCATTATAAACATAATCTTATAATATCAAACGAATATGAAGAAGTAATATAACCCAATGAAAAGAAATTGTGTTTTGAACTTTTTTTTTCTAATTAGTTAATTTCATATAAAATATAATTAAATTATAATTAAAATTTAAACATAAAATTACCTAAATTATTGATTAATAATGATATTATCTTTCATATGGTGAATATATACACTATATAAAAGGAATTAGGTGCATAACATTACAATATGCCACAATGTAGAGAAATTGAGACAGAGTCCATTACCTCACACTTCTTTTTGGTTGAATGATATTTAAAATCATTTATAATGGTTTTAATAATTATACAAATTTATTTAAGATTAATTTTAATACATATAATATAATAAATAATTATATTATTACATTTTACTAATTATTTGTTAATAAAATTTCATTATTTTCATTATCTTGGGTGTTAATTGCCTGTTTTTCCATGCATGTTTTGTAATAAAAGTTTGTATATTGTATATAGGATATTATTAAATAATCAAAATAATAATAATAATGTTATAAATATTATATTTACTCAAAATATACATTATTATAACCATTCTTGAAGTTTATACTTCTAAAATGAATCACGTCCTTTCTTGGAGATGGTAGGTTGTATGTAGACACAAGCGATGATGTTATTCCCTTAAAGAATTAAAGGATAAGGAATTGATTGATATATTAACCATCCAAAAATTTATATCATTTAATAAATACCACAAATATTTATTAAATTTATCATTATTACCTTTCATGTAATGTGTATGTTAAAAATGATTCACATCACTTCGTGGGGCAGTAGCCCGCCCTATAAACAAGCGACATTATCATATTTTAAAATAATTAGAAATTAAGAAGGTATATGTCATATTATAATTTTTATGTATTATAATATCATGAATATCATTTAAATTTTTTAAATATATCATTATATCCATCCTTGGAAGGTGGTGATGGAAAACGAATTATATCGGTTCGTGAAGTAGTAGTCCGCCTTACACACGATTGATAGTATCATTTCCCATTTGATGGAAGAGAATACATATAAAAGTCATGAAATTAAAAAAATAGCATATAAATATATTAGAGATAATATTTTTATTATATTATTAAAATTGAATAATTTTTTAGTGAGTTGGAAAAAGAAGTAATATAAAATCCCCTGTCTAAGAGCGTTACCACTTCTTCAGGGAATATATTTTTATTTGATCCAAAATCCTTAATAAGATAGATTTATAATCAAAAAGGGATATATGATATTTTTATGCAATAAATAATGTAATCTGGGTTGGTAGTTTATTATCCAATAGATTTGGAGGTGTGAATAGGAGATGAGAAGGGGTGCCCTTCTATATGTGTGGGTGAGGACACAGATGAAATTTTGGAAAAGAACCAATTACAACAACATTTTTATCATTTCACAAGCCTATAAAATGGGAAATTAAAATCAAATAGGGTTTATAATGTCTAAATATTTCTATAAAATTGGTTTTTGATATATTTTGTGTTCATTTCAACCCATATATTCTTAGTTTGACAACCTGTAAATCTATTTCTACCTTAATCACGATAACTAATTTTTATTATATTAACTATTTATTTATATAAAAAATTAATTTAATATTATTAGGTAATATAAATTATTACGATTACAAATATTTAATATATTTTTCCAAACTCAATTTGTAGAATATTTAGGAAGAAACAGAAAATTATACCCCAAAGACAATGAAAAAGTTCGATTTTAAAGAGAAAATTCTCATAAGTATATAAAATTTTAATGTCAAAAATCAATATGAAATTGATTATAATGTCTTAATTTTATTTATAATACTATAATTGGACTAATTTTACTTTAAAAAAGTTATAATATAATTTAAATTTAATAATAATTAAAATAAAAATGTAGTTTTCAAATAAAAAATAGTATTTTTCACTATTATTAAAAATATTAATCTATGAATTAAAACAATTCAAACAAAATGGATTTTGATATGATTATTTCAAAAAATAAAATAATTTTATCAAATAAATTTTATAATAATCTCACAAATTAATTTTATCATATGTTTTCAAGAATTGGTTAACCAATGTTCCTTAAAAATTAGTTATTCAGAAAACATTTCTTTTTCTGATAAATGATTATTATTTTATTTCTAATAACAATATATTTGTATAATTTATTTCATAAATAAGTATAACATATAATTTCTAAATTTAATTAGTATAATTCATACCCACCAAATTCATGGATAGTTTATAATGGCCATGTTTAAATAACAATATTTTTATAAAGTATCATGTTTGTTCAAAACCTAGTGTTGCATGAATCATAAAACATTTAATAGGTTGAATTAATTTAATAAGAAATATATAATAAATTTTCAAGGTGTAAAGGATTCCTAAAATATTGGTGTTTCAAGTCAATCTCACAATTAAAAATGATGCTCTTATTTTATAATCTCAGGGTGTTACAATATACACCCCTTAAATAAATTCCGTTATCAAAATTTAATCTTGATTTCAGTAGTAAATGGTTTAATAAGTGATAATACCATTTTTGGAAACTCACATCATAAAAAGGTTTAATAAAAATTCATTTTTATAAGTTATGAAAGGAATTATGAAGGTCATCCATAATAACACATTACTAGGTTTTCATGTAGGAGAGCATTAGTGGTAAATGAAAACATGGACATGGAAGATAATACTAAAGACCAAGGGTTAATTGAGAGTGACATTGATCATTGATCACAAAAAATTGTATGAATAAATATGGTAAAGGACCACAAAACCACAAATCTATGATGAGTAAAGTGACCATTTTAATGATTGGAAATAAATATACTATGATAACATTTTTTGTTCAATATTCATTACATGGAGTTGAAGAATTACATTACCATATATAATGAGAACATAATAAAATATAGTGACATGATATATTTGAAAAATGATAATTTCATCCTTTGTATTTGTTTTGATCTATTCCTACATCATCTATTACTCAAATAAATGAATATCTAATAGGAATTTTTATGCCCAGAGCACTAAAATTAACAATCAATAGATCATTAACTAAATAAATTTATAAAAATTAACTCTTCTTGTCTCTAGATATTTTACTAAAAAAAAATTTAGAACAAGTTATATAATAAAAATAATTGTTTCAACTCAATACACTCCATAAATACTTAACCCAATTACTCATAAAAAATTTGTTTGTCTAAATTCAAAGTCTATTTTTTTAAAAGAAGGTAACTTAATAAACATTATATTCTCTATAAAACATAAAGTGTGACTTAATTTCACATTTTAAATATGTTAATAAATTTATCACTATAAATACTTCATGAAAACTTGCATTCTTCCAAATATAAAATCTCAGGTTATGATATATATTCCAAAAATCAATACTTGTAGTAAACTCCATAAAAGATGATATAAACCACCAAACCACTAAATAATTTCATGGTCACAAAAAATATCCCATAAAATTTATTATTATCTCAACATCAAGAATATATTAATTTTTATCCTCCTTTATTCGCATGTTTTATAAGAGTTTCAAATTTTCACTAAATCAATTTTCTTGTTCATTAGTACCATTAAACATATTTACTAAAATCGATTATGAAATATTACTATAATACAATACATATATATTTAATGATTATTATAACCATAATATCATTGAAAAAATTGATATAACAAAATTCTTGAACTGAAAAACAAATAAATTATTTATTCTAGTTCATCTATGGTAGTATATTAGTCTTAACCATGATCCCTTAAATTTTTTTGAGGTATGTTCCTTTAATTCATGGATAATTGGTTTGAATAGTTCTCCATATAATTAAAGTTAAATAAATTTACTTTGGGGGAATATACCTTACAATTATATTAATCATTATGCTGGTTCTTTTTCCACACTTGAAGAAAACACCTTCTCCTTTCAGGAAGGTTTCATGGTGCTTCATTCTAAAAGTATCACATGTGAAAAAAATACTAATTTCCATTTTTCCAATTATCCTTTTTGAATATTACTTCCTATTAATTGTTTTATTAACATCAAATACATAAGAAATGGACAATTATTTCTTTTTCCTGATAGTACATTGATACTATTTCCTCGTATGATGAGAATGTATGGGTGGCTAGTGACCTTCAAAGGATTGATTTAATCCCATCAATGAAATGATTAATTTTACTATTTAAATTACATAAGTAGTCCACAAGAATTACTTTCTAACCTTTTAATGTTGGACTTAACATAGAAATGTTTTCCTATTCTTTATATCTTTCTTTCAAGAACTATCTTTCCATATCTTATCATAGCTCACAAGGAAAATATTTTTCTATGAATAATACCTTGAAATGATTTCATTCCATTTTTGTAATTTCTTTTTAATTCTTAGTGTTTTTAATAAATAACCACAATTGATCTGCATATATTGAGAAATGATAAAATTCCTTGAAAATGTTCCCCCTTACACCACTTCCCAAAGAATGAAATATATTTTCTAAGGAATTTATCCTTTTCTCAGCGAAAATGAATTTCTAGTCCCACTGAACTATATATCTTACTAACAAATAAATAGGCCTAGAATTATTACACAAAGTTGTGGATCTATAGGATTCTATATATAGGAAAGGTTATTAATCATAACAAGAGTTAGCTACCCCAACATGGTTATAATTTAAGTAGTTACAATAGTAGCTGCAACTTTAGTTTAATTATCTTTTCTAAGAGGGAATTCCTTACATGGTGTACATGAATGGATTAAATTACAATTCCTTTCATTATAAATCATTTATTAAACAATTTCATACACTAGATTAGATCATAATATAATAAATCAAAATCTATGATCCAAAAAGTAGTGAAATACATCACATAAATTGAAATATATATGAATATCTAATCTCATAATCAAAAAAATACTTTCCTGGGGTATATCTTTATATTAAAAGTCTTTATAATGGTTTGTATGTAAAATTTGAATTATCTTAAGAACATACCCTTAGAGTTTCAAACTAGGTGTCTACTAAGGCCCATTTTCATACACCAAGTGACAATTGAATCATTCCAAATTCATTATTTTCAATGTTTTTACCCCGTGGTGCATCTATTCTAGAGCCACACCCAATCATAGTATCCATAAATGGGTGTATTTTTTAGAAAAAACCACATAATATATTATTTAACAAAACATTTGGATGTTACCTTATACATATCACAAAAGTCTATCATAGGTTTATGTTCTATATTCTATGTCTTCTGAAATCTATTTCTCAAGGTCTCCATAAAACTTCTATTGATAAAAATTTTACAAACCCAGACCCTAGTATCCCAAAGTTAGAGCCTAGTTTATTGAATTTCTTTAGATATAAGTCATAACATCTTTATGAAAAGATTATTTTAGATATTTTGGAAAACCAAATAGATAAATTATACCCATTTAGATAGGGAAATAAAATTAAGATCATATTAATGGAAAAAATTTGGAATCATTCAAATCATTACAAGAATTATTCTTCATATATTGGGGAAAGGAAACAAAATAAAAATGAGATCAAATGCTCATTAAGGGTAAAATACAATAGAGGTTATCTCGAATCAATAATCATTATCAATATGGTTAGGTAAATAACCAAATAGAAAAGAAATTTAAATAACTCGACTATTATGATAAGATAATTAATAATAAATATAAAAATATAAATAACTAAAAATATATTAAATTTAGTCATTAAACTTAAAATGAAAGGAATACAAAGTTTATATCATTGTGAAAATGTCATGGATAGTAATAAATGAAATATTAAAGAATAAAATGATTAATCATTGGAATTCATGTTGTATGGGACATGAAACCTATACAATAAATACCTTTCACAATATAGTTTGAAAATATAGTTAGAAACTTGTTTATTTTGGAAAAATTATTTGTCTCATGAGACATGTTGATACATTAAGGGGCTATTTATAACTGATCTCAACCAGTTACTGCTTGTCCAAATAATTAATAATATTTTGAATAATTTATTTAATTCATGAATAATATTCCTTATCAAAAAATCTTTGGATTGATTAAAGAGAATAAATTCACCAATATTTCCCATGTTAATCAAATAACATTCAAAGAAAACACTGTATATAAGAATAGTATTTCATTCATATAATATTTATATCAATGATAGAAAGCATGGGGATAACCATCAATTCAATCTTTAATGAACATTAATAAGTAGTAATTCATGTTAAATACATTATAGGTGTAGAATATACACCATGTAAAAGTGAAAATGTGTATATTAATAAACATGTCCCAATGAAATAGAAATGGAAATAAAATCATTTACAATGATCAAAATGATGAAGTGAGAATTTATTAATGAATAGATTATGTTAATCTAATGTAGATAAACATAGAAAAAGTTAAATAAAATTCAATATAATTAGAATTTGTTATACACTTAATCCTAGAATACCAAATGAAAATAATGAAGTGATATAACCTAATGAAATGAAATTGAGTTATGAAACTATTTACCACTTGATAACATTCATGTTAAACCCCATTGAATGATATAATTCAAATTGAATCTAAATATAATATAATTATTAAAGATTCATTGTATTACATGTTGAAGGGTCGGTAGATACACAATATAAAAGAAATTTGGTGCATAACATTACAATATTCCTCAATGAAGAGAAATTGGGATGGAGTCCCTTATATCACGCTTCCTATTGGTTTAATGTGATTTAAATTTATGTATCATGGTTTAATTATTGTTATTATTTTATCCCTGAACCATAATCATATTTATAATATCTTTTATTTTTTTTCTTTTAACATTTTACCACCCTTTTGTTAATAATATTTCATTATTTTCATTGTTTCGGGTGTTAATTTTTTTGTCTTCTCATGAGTCTTTTGTAATAAATTTTTTGGTTATTATACATAAAAATTAATTAAATAATCACCAAAATGATAATAATTTTATAAATATGATATTTACTCAAAAGATAAATTATCATAACTATTCTTAATGGTTGGATATGAAAAATGAATCTCATCACAGCATAGAGACGGTGAGCCATATGTACACACAAGTGACGATATTATTTACCTAATGATTTAATGGGTAAGGAAGTGGGTGATATATTAGTATTTCAGAATTTATATCATGTAATATATATAACATATAATCATAAAATTTATAACTATTACCTTCTATATAATTTTTAATTGAACAATGATTTGCATCGCTTCGTGAGGTTGTAGTCTGTCGAACACACGAGTGACATTATCATATTTTATACAGAATGGAAAATAATAAGGTGTATTAGATATAATTATTCTATAATTATAATAATTTAATTAATATCATATTGATATGTTAAATGAATCATTATTTCCAACCTTTAATGGTGGTTATGGAGAAAAAATTATATCTGTTTGTGAGGCCATAGTCCACCGTACACATGATCATCTGTTTTGTTTCCCATTTGATGGTAGAAAAGATGAATATAAGTTATGAAATTAACATAATAGATTGTAGTTATATGGTAGATACTAGTTATATTATATTATCATGATTAAATAATATTTATGAAACTGTAATAATAAATAAAATAAAAATTATCATTTTGGAAAATTACCTCTTATTTGTGGAAGATGTTATGGTTTTCACCAAATGAATTTTAAGGATATAACTTTGATAAAAAAAAGGATATATGATGTAGTAATGTGAGTGAGGAAGTTATTTGGATTAGGATTTATTGAGAAAAATGGATTTCAATGTGTGAAGAGGTGAGGAGAGGGTGTGACCTTTTATAATTGTGGGCGAGGACACACAAGGAATGTTTAAAAGGAATCAATTAAACCCTCATTTTAATCATTTTAAAATCCTAAAAAATTGGTCCTTATTGACTATTAGTGTTGATATGTTCTATATATGGCCATAAGATGGGTGTTATAAAAATTGGTAGGTCATTAATAACCCATAACCTTTTTAATGTAACCCTCAAAAAACCAATTTTTACCTTAACCATGATAATTAATTTTTAATGTTATCACTATTAATTTTGGTAAAACATTATGTTGACATTATTTGATAATATAAATTATTATGATTCCAAATATAGAATCCATTTTTTGAAATTATATTCACCGAAGTAGAAGAATCCAATTCAAAATGATACCCACAGATGCAAAAGAAAAGTTGGGTTTCAAAAAGAAAATTCACACAAGCATGATATATTTTAATATCACAATTTATTATAAAATTTATTAAAATGATCTCATTTTATTTATTATAATATAATTGAACTGAATTTACTTTTAAAAAATATAATATTCAATTTACCTCTGTAAATAATTTTAATTAAAAGAAAATTTTCAAATAAAATAATTATTTTTCACTATTCATCGAAAATGAAACTTTTTAGAAAAATCACAAAAAATCACCCTAAGATCGTTTTAATATTCTTATTTAAAAAAATAATTTATTTTAATCAAATAAATTATTTAATAGTTTCAAAAATTAATTTTATTATATGTATGTAAGAGGTGACGAAACCTTTTTCTTAAAAAATAGTATTTTAGAAAACAATTTTTTCCATAAAATAATTCTTATTTCATTTATATTAAATATATATCCATTTAATTTTTTTCATACATGTGTAAACCATATAATATTATAATTTAGTTATTACTATTCATATCTACCAATTTAATAGCTATGTTGTAATGGTCATTTTTAAATAATAATATTTTAATAGAGTATCATGTTTCATTTAAGCCTTGTGTTGTGTATATAAAAATCTATTGAAGTGATTGAATTTATTTAAAATAATAATATCCTAAAGTATTGGGGTGTTATATTTTCTTCTAATAATCGTGTTACGTGTTATACAAGCAATCACATAGGATGTTCCTATCTTAAAATCATTGGGGTGTTACATATGACATAAAAAATGTTTGGACTTGATGCAATAAGGTATAAAAAACACCTATCATCTTTTTAAATCCTTCATTATTTAGAAAATTACTAGCATCATGTTTTCTCATTTTTAAGCTGATTGAAATTGGAGTAGAAACTTATTTATAATCCATTATTCCATAATTTATAATAGTTATTAGGCCTACTATAGCAACCCAAAAATTTTATGTTATAATACTCTTAAAAACACTTTATTCATTAGATAGCTTATATTTCATGAACCATTGAGCCTCTATTGAATAAAACATAGGTATTTATAGGATATTTCTAAAACCTAGCCTTTAATCATAAATTTTCCAGCTATGTGATTCGAATTTTATAAATCTGACTTACAAGGTTGTGTTCAGGATGATATTTAGAGTTTGATAGAATTAAATTAATGTTTGGAGAAGAGTAACCTAACCTTATGAATAGTAACATACCCTTATGAATAGTAACTCACACTTATGAATATTAATATGACTCTTATGAATGGTATCCATAACCTTGAGCATATAAATGAATTTAGGCACCTTAAAAATGAAGATGAATATTTTAAGTGTTTATATATTTTGATTAAATAATGATTTAATTAAATATTTAATTAATAAAATTTAGAAAATTATTTCTAAAAAATGGACTTCAGTTTTGGATTCTGCATATCGAAAAATGGTGATGGTGAAATTTTGGGATTTTTCTGAAATACTTGAATTTTTGGTGAATAGTAAAATTCATTAATTTACCGTATATATACATTATTATTCAAATTATCTATTCCTAGAATAATGAGTGATGTAAGAACCCAAATATCGATCTCAGATGAATATATTACAATTCTTGGTCATGGAATACTCACTATTGTTTGTATTGAGAGGAAATAATAAATTAATGATTATAATATTAAGAAAACTCCTCTCCCCTCCACTATATAAACAACCCATCACCCCCTCTTCCTCCCACACCACTAAAGCTTCATGACATTCTTAAATTCTTCCAAATACTCTTCCCAATCCCTCTCCCCACGTCCAAGATTTATTGGTCTCACCAAAAGGAAAAAAAACAATGGCCTTAAAGAGATTTTCAAGGAGGAGTACTCAAGAGGTGAACCTTTCATCTCTTTTCTTTCAATTTCTTCTACAGAGATCCATTCATCTATTCTCCCTTCTCACCTCCCCTGATCAAAATTCCATGATAATTATAGAACCTTACATGTACTGTATTTTTATTGTTTTAATGGAATATTTCATCATAATCTCTCTTTTCCCCTCCTTTTATACAGTAAATGCAAACACCGTCCGAGATGTGTTAAATTATAACATTCAATGAAAATGGGTTTTCAATTCTCATTAATATATTCAATAATTGTCATGAAAGCCTTTAAATGTTATTACATGGTAATAATATATATATTTTATCTAGATTAATGTTATATAATCCTTAAACATTCATAATATGGAATAATAATACAAAACATGTTTATTGTGCACAAAACCGCCAATCCAAATCCAACCGTTTATTTTTAACTCATCGAATGATTCATCCTCATGGTATATAAACAGAATCATTATAAGATAATTTATATCTATTTAATGTCACAAATAATGGATATTAACAATTTTGGATGTTTAAACATATTTCAAACCAACCTCCATTCATTAATACAAGTAAACAGATCATGAAATCCAAAGAAGAAAATGTTACCAAAAAAATAAAATTCAATATCTTAAACCAACAAAAAGGCCATTAATGAACCTAATAAGGTCACAAAATATCAATTAAATGTTTATGAGGTTCTGGAATTATCAATTAATGAAGCTAAATTTTATTATTCTGATCATTAAGAACAATCAAGAACACTTTCAAGCATAAGGTAAGGGATCCTCTCTCTCACTTTTGTTGAAGAATCTCCCCTACGTTGTTCTCTTTTATTTTTAATTCCTAATGATAGGGTATGTTTTCAAACCTCCCTCATACTATCCTTATGAAATATAAATAATGGGATACCCCTTTACCTCTCCTTAAGAACTCACAATTACACTTGTTTCCATGCCAAAATTTTTGTAAGGGGTCTTCTAATCTCACTTTCAATTCTGTGGGATTTCCATTATTTTACTCTTATTTATTATATGTTGTACAGTTTTACTGAAATTTGATATATATTATCATGATTCAATTTAAATTCATGGTATTCTGTGACTCATTTGGGGGTTATTAACTTTTTGTCATATGACTCAATTGATTACAACGTGGTTACGAGCTATGTCTCAATTTTCACATCATTGAGACTTGCTTAGTATTGTGAACCTACTCTTTCTTATGTGGTCTAAATAATTCCCACAAGAGATAAAATTTAAAATGAAATTATATTTAATTTAAATATCTATATTCTCATAGCTCGGATATGATTATTTTCTAATCCATATACCATTTTACTTACGATATATATTTTGAATGTAGTTTTGACTGTGGAAATATTGATGAATATGTATATTCTATTCTATACGGATAATTTAAAGTCATGATGATCTTATGTTGAATCAATATATAAATAATTATTTGGAATTAGAGGTGGATGGGTCCCAATACATCTCCTCGATGCATTGGTAGGTCTCAAAAGACAAATCAGTTTGCGACAAACCCTTCTAGTTTTCTCCCACAAATTAGATGAGTTTTTATCTATAGAACTAAACAATTTTATGTTATTATGGTATCATGTGACAAATACATGATTTACAATTAATAATATTTCTCTTTATTCATTATCAATTATTAATATCCCTGAGATATTCTCTTTTAAAAAAACTATGGATGTCATTTCATTCTCAGTTTATTAATGGCGTGAGTTTTTATTTATTCAAAATTCCATATTGATATGTCAAATTGTTTATGATTCCATTATTATGTATTCATTCTTCCACTATTTGTAACCCTTACTGATTTTTTGAGTTCACCCTTTCAATTTTTTACTTTCAACATGTGATGAATAGGAGATCATTTATTGAGTTTCTCTAGATGCATTTTTTATCTTTTGTTATGTTTCTTATTTTGTAAAATTTTTCAATGTAATTTGAGTTTCATATATGTATCTAGTTTCCTAAAGACTACTAAACTGATTGTTTCTTTGGTATTTTCATTCCTTCTAACCATACCAATATAAAAAGTAATGCACCAGCTCCAATTTAGAGGGGTCGAGGCGTTACAGTTGGTATCGTAGGAAGTTTAGTAGTAAACTTGGAAACTATATTAGAAAATGTACATTATGGGAAAAATCCCTAAGGTAGTATTTTAGGATAAACATAAAATAACATCCTGGTATTTTGGTACAAAAAAGATTCTGTTGATATTTCAAGAAATACATCCCTGTTTGGATACGCGCAGGTAGAGTTGGCCCTGGCACATATGTACCTAGGAGTGAATGCTTCGACAAGGAGTTTCAGGCTTTAATTGGGGTATCCTAGTACACGACAACGGGCCTTGCTGCACTCTTTTTTATGAAACACCCAGGGGATATTCTTAGGATAATTCATATTTTATTTACAATCCATTATTAATGATTGAAATGTAAATTATTCCTCAAAGAAACTATCTTTCTGATTATAGGATTAGCCATGCGTAAGATCTCAATTTATGCTAAGTATTTCGTTAAATTAAGATTATACATTATGATTGATACCCTAATCTAGTGTGTTACATTACTTAGAAATGTAGTATAATGTAAGAAGGAAAATCAATACTCGTGGGAAATGTATGGATCTCCACACTAAGCAAGTTAACACAGTCAATGTTGGAGTAGATCAGATCATGATCATATTGGTACAACTTACTCAGGTTGAAATGAATAACCATTCCACAGCTTTGTTAGATCATTTCATGTGAAGAAATACCCCATCCTTCAATAGTAATACTAATCCAGTGCTTGCTGAGCGATAGATCAAGTCCCTTGAAATGATATGCATGGCTTTAAGATGCTATAAAAATGAAAAGGTAGTACTGGCAGTTTATTGTCTCAAGGGCGATGCTGATCAATGGTGATCCTTGATTCAGAATACCATGGAAGAAGAATAAATATAAGATATTGAATGGAGGTCTTTTAATAAATTATTATTTGAAAAATATTTCCCTCGTGAGAAATGAACCAAAATATAGAAGAAATTCCTTAGCTTAATGCAAAGGGAAGAAGACAGTGTTGCAAAGTATGAGGTTACCTTCACAAGGCCAGCCAGGTATACCATAGATTATGTACGTGACTCAGAAAGCAAGATTGATCATTTCATTAAAGGTCTTAAGCCAAGTCATTGAAGGGAAATGAATTCTCAAAAAGTTTCATCATATGATGAAATTGTATCAACTTCCATTGAAACAGAGAAAGAATTTCGTAGAACAAATTTGTTAAAGGGAACCCAAGATAAAAAGCTGTACTCTAACAACCAAGGGAAAGGTGGTGCACTAAAGAAGAAAAAATAAACAAATAAATTACCATTATGCGATAATTGGGGAAAGAATCATCTCGAGAAATTCTTGAAAGTCATTGGAGTCTAATATAAGAGTGGAGAAAAGGGTCATCTATCTCATGAATTTTAGGGGAAGATAAAATTTGATGATGTTCAATTCTATAATTGTAGATAGAGGGGAAACTATGAAAATGAGTGTCCTAAGTTCCAATGAAACATGCCTCAGAAACATCCAAGAGAGAAAGGGAGAGCTTATGGGATTACAACCATGTAACTTGAAGTTCCTAATGATGTGGTGGAAGGTACATTAATTTTTTCCTCATACTTATCTAACACTTTATTTGATTCTGGATCATCACATTCATTTATATATTCCTTTTTTTATGAAAATTAGACATGACTAATTTGATTTAATAAAGGAGTTATCAGTCAAAACTCCTAGGGGATGCATCATTGCAACAAAGGAATGTCAACTAGTCCTACTTATGACACATAAACATGCTTTAGGTGCTAACCGTATCAGCATACCAATGACTGAATTTGATGTAATTATTGGTATAGATTGGCTGAAAAATTATGATGCGAATATTTATTGCAAGAATAAGGATGTTACATGTTTTTAAAATGGTATAGAATCTCTTATCTTTAGATTAGATACCTCACCCTCTAATTCTTATCTAGACCCACCCCCAATAGATCTATTGAATGTAATTATTTGAGAGGAAGAGAACCCAATACCTTTGGGTGAGGAATAAAATAACCACATTTATGGTGTGCATATAGTGCAATAATACATTGATGTGTTTCCATAGGATTTACCTTGAAATCCTCCAGAGTGGGAAATTGAGTTATCCATTGACAAAATTACTGGTGAAAGACCTATTTCAAAAACCCCCTATAGAATGGCCATTGTAGAGTTAGTGTAACTAAAGAAACAACTAGAGGAGTTGAGTGAGAAAAGGATTTATTCAACCTAATGTTTCTCTATGGGGAGCCCCGGTCTTGTTTGTCAATAAGATAGATGGATCCATGAAGTTATGCATTGATTACAGAGAACTCAATCCAATTAAGATAAAAAATAAGTATCCTCTGCCTTAGATTGTGGATTTATTTTATCAACTTCATGAAGATAAATACTTTTTGAAGATCGACCTTTGATCCAAATATCATCAGTTGCATGTGAGGAAGGAAGGAATTCCTAAGATAGGTTTTCGAACCAGGTATAGGCATTACAAGATTACAGTGATGCCTTTTAGACGGACTAATGCACCCTCTGTTTTTATAGATTTAATTAATAGAGTTTTCAAGGAATATCTTGATAAATTTTTTATGGTATTCATCGATGATATCCTAGTATACTCAAAAGTTATGAAGACCTTGAGGATCACTTGCGGATAATTCTGAAAACTTTTAGAAGAAACAAATTATATTGGAAGGTTAGGATGTGTGAATTATGGCTTCAATAGGTTTCTTTTCTAGGCCATATTTTCTCTAAGGATGGAATCCTAGTATATCCTTCAAAGAAAAAGGAAATCCAAGAATGGCCCACGCCAATAAACATAACCGAGGTACACAATTTTATTGGCTTAGTAGGTTACTATCGGCGTTTTGTTCAGAATTTTGCCTGATTGGCTAACCCGCTAACCAAGATCACACGTAAAGGAGTTATGTTTGTGTGGACAAAACAATCTAAAAAATTCTTCTAAGAATTGAAAATAAGACCGGACAATACTCTAATTTTGACTCTTCCATCTAGAAATGAGGAATTTGTGATATACAGTGATGCATCAAAGAATGGACTGGGTTACTTCAATATGAAAAATGATAAAGTTATTTATTAGGCATCAATATAGTTTAAGACTCATGAAAAAAATTATCCAAGCCATGATCTTGATTTATTAGCCATAATCATTGCTCAAAAAATATGGAGACATTATCCATACAGAGAAAGATGTGATATTTATACAGACCACAAGTCTTTGAAATACATTTTCACATAAAAAGTACTCAACATGAGGCAAACGAGATGACTAGAGTTACTCAAAGATTAAAATTGTTCAACACAATAAAATCTATGAAAGGAAATTAAGGTGGAAGATGCATTAAACATGAATGATAATGGATTCCTTACCCAAATGAGGATTGAAAGATATCCTATATTCATGGATCAACTGAAGATAGATATAGGAATTGTTAACGAAGGGTAAATATCTTTCCGCTTTAAAATGATTTCTAAAACATCTTTATTAGATAAGATAAGAATATCTAAATATGATGATGAGAATCTTCATAAGAAAAATATTGATGTTAAAGATGGGAGATTGTAAGACATTGTGTATGAGGAAGGAGTTCTAATGTTTGGGAAGAGGTTATGTGTCCCATCTGTACCTGAGTTAAAAATGAAACTATTAGATGATGCTCATAGCTCAAATTTCTATATACACCCAGGTAACATAATGATGTATTGAGATCTAAAAGAATATTTTTGGTGGGATAATATAATGCAGGAAATTGCTGACTATGTGTCAAGGTGTCTAATTTTTCAACAAGTGAAGGAAGAGAGACAATATCCCAGAGTGATGTAACCTCTACCTATTACTATGTGGAAGTGGGATAATATAATGATGGATTCTATCATGGTACTATTGAGGAAACCTAGAAAAAATGATGAAATATGTGGAATTGTTGATCGTCTCACAAAATAATCACATTTACTTCTTATAAGAGAGGATTTACCACTTGAGAACCAGGAAAGAATTTATATTAATGAACTTTTAAGACTTCATGGTGCACCACTATCAATTATGTCCAATCAAGATACCCACATTACCTCAAAATTATAGAAAAGTCTCCATAAGGCTTTGAATACTGAGCTTCATATGAGTACGACTTATCATAACCAAACCAACAAACACTCTGTAAGGACTATTCATACTGTAGAATACATACTGAGGTCATTATATCATTACTTTCAAGGTATATAGGATCAATACATTCCATTCATGGAATTTTCCAACAAAAAATAGTTTCCATTCTAGTATTAAAATAGATCCATATGAATCATTATATGGAAATAGATGTCGAACTCCAACTTGATGGGATGATGTTGGGGAGAGGAAACTTATAGGCCAGGAACTCATTAAAGAGACCAAGACATAGGTGAAGATAATGGAAGACCATGTTAAAGAAACCCAAAGTAGATAGAAGAGTTATGCTGACAACTGCAGAAAGGATTTAGAATTCCAAGTGGGAGAACATGCCTTTATGAATGTATCTCCATAGAATGGGGTCTTCTGGTTCAGTAAAAAAGAGAAATTGAGCCCTAGGTAAATCATAACATTTGAAATTTTGGATATAATCGGAGCTGTAGCATACCATTTAGTAATGCATCCATGACTCTCCAATGTTCATGATGTCTTCCATGTGTCATTGTGGATGAAATACATGTCATACCTAATTCATGTACTCACCTATGATGAAATATAACTGGAACCTGATTTGTCATACTGTGAAATGCCTTTGAGGATTCTTAAAACATGGGAGCGTTTATTGAGAAATCAGAAAACTTGTCTAGTAAAGGTTATGTGGATGAACTAGAATATGGAGGAAGAAATATGGGAACATGAGGATGTTGTGAAGAAGAACCACCCATATCTTTTTTGTGGACATTATTCATAAAATTTCGAGGATGAAATTTTTGAAGGAGGGAATAATTTAGCACCCTAAACATTTTATTGTATGTTTATCTTAAAAACACTATATTCATTAGATAACTTATATTTCATGAATCCCTAAGCCTCTGTGGAACAAAACATGGTTATTTAATGGAGATAGCCAAAACCTAGCTGTTAAACATAAAATTTCTAGCATTATGATTCAAAATTTAAAAATATGACATACACAGTTGTGTTCATGATGAACATTAGAGTTTGATAGAATTAACATAATTATTGGTGAAAAGTTACCTACCATTATGAATAGTATCATACCCTTATGAATATTAAATTACCCTTATGACTAGTAATATGACTCTTATGAATGGTATTCATACCCTTGAGTGTATAAATGAATTTAGGCAACTTAAAAATGGAGATGAATATTTTAAGTGTTTATATATTTCTATTAAATAAAAATTTAATTAAATATTAATTAATCATATTTAGAAAATTATATTTGATAAATGGACTTCATTTTTGGATTCTACATGTCGAAAAATGGGTTGGGTGAAATTTTTGGATTTTTTTCAAATACTTGAATTTTTGGTAAGTGGGAAAATACATTAATTTACAGTATAAATATAGTATAATTTAAATTAACTATTCCTAGAATCATGATTGATGTAAGAACCCAAATCTAGAACTCACATGCATATATTACTATTCATGGTCATGTAATACTCACCATTTCTTGTCTTGAGAAGAAATAATAAATTAATGATTATAATATTAAGAAAACTCCTCTTCCCTCCACTATATAAATCACCCCTCACCCCCTCTTCCTCCCACACCACTCAAGCTTCAGGACTTGCCTTAATTCATGAAAATACTCTTCCTAAGCCCTCTCCCCACGTCCAAGTCCTTCAGGTCTCACGAAAAGGCCAAAAAATGGCCTTAAGGATATTCTCAAGGATGAGTACTCCGGTGGTGAACCTTTCTTCTCTTTTCATTCAATTTCATTTACAAAGATCCATTCTTTTGTTCTCCCTTATCACCTCCCCTCATCCGAATTCCATGATAATTCCAGTACCTTTCATGTACTATATTTTCATTGTGATAATGTAATATTTCATCACAATCTCTTGTTTTCCCCTCCTTTTATAAAATAAATGCAAACACCATTCGAGATGTGTTAATTTTTCACACTCAAGGAAGATGGGTTTTCAATTTGCATTACTATCTTCAATACTAGTTCTGAAACCTTTTAAACAGTTGAACAAGGTCATAATAAATTTATTTTATCTTGATTAATGTTTTTTAATCCTTAAACATTTATAATATAGAATAATAATACTAAACAAGTTTATTGTGCACAAAACCGCCAAGCCAAATCCAACCATTTATTTTTAACTCATCGAATGTGTAATCCTCATTGTATATAACCAGAATCATTATAAGATCATTTATATATTATTAATTTCACTAATAATGCATATTAATAATTCTGTATGTTTAAACATATTTCAAATAAACATCCATTCATAAATACAAGTGAAGGGATCAGGAAAACCAAAGAAGAAAATGCTACCAAAACAATAAAATTGAATATCTTAAACCATAAAAAAGTCCATTGATGAACCTAATAAGGTCATAAATTATCAATTAATTGTTGATGAGGTTTGGGAATTATTAATTAATGAAGATAAATTTGATTATTCAGGTCATTAAGAATAATCAAGAACATCATCAAGCATAAGGTAAGGGATCCTCTCTCTCACTTTTGTTCAAGAATATACCCTATATTTTGCTCTTTTATTTTTGATTCCAAATGATGGGGTATGTTTTCACATCTCTTCCATACTGACCTTATGACATATAAATAATGGGATACCATTTTACCTCTCATTAATCACTCTCAAGAACACTCGTTACCATGCTGAAATGTTTGTAAGGGGTTTTCTTATCTCACTTTCAATTCTATGGGATTTCTATTGTTTGCCTTTTATTTATTATATGTGGTATAGTTTTACTAACATTTAATTTATGTTATAATTATTATTTTTATATTCATGGTATTCTGTGATTCATTTGGTGGTTATTAACATTTGGTTATATGACTCAATTGATTTAAACATGGTAATGAGCTTTGTCTCAATTTTCACTTCATTGTGACTTACGTTGTATTGTGCACCTAGTCTTTCTTATGTGGTATACCTAATACCCATTTGAGATCAATTTTCAATTGAAATAATATTCTATATAAATATCCATATTCTCAAAGCATTGATATTATTTTTTTCTAAATCATATATCATTTTACTTACAGTATTTATTTTGAATAGTATTTTGACAGTAGAAATATTGATGAATATGTATCATCTATTCTATATGGATAATGTAAAGTAATGTTTCTCTTCTATAGAATAAATTTATAAATAATTATTTGGAATCAGAGGTGTTTAGGACCCACTAAAACCCCTCGATGCATCAGTAGGTCTCATGAGTGAAATCAGTAGAAGATTTACCTTTCGAGTTTATTTCCAACAATCAGATGGGTTTCTACCCATAGAACAAAACCGTTTTTATGGTATTATGGTATCATGTTCCATATACATGATTTCAAATTAATAATCATTCCTTTTATTCATTATTAGTTATTACTATCCATGATATATTCACTATAACAAAATCTATGGATGTAGTTTCATTATAATTTTATTAATGGTGCGAGTTTTCATTTATTCACCATGCCATATTGATATGTCAAATTGTTTATGATTAATATATTATTAATTCATGCTTCCAATTTTTGTAACCCTTATTAAGAATTTGATCTCACCCCTTTCAATTTTTTACCTTAAATATGTGATGAAGAGGAGATCATTTATTGAGTGTCTGTGGATGCATTTTTTTGTTTTTTTTTATGTTTTGTATTTTGTAATCCCTTCCAATGTAATTTGAGTTACTTTTATGTATCTAGTTTCATCTAGACTACTCAACTAATAATTAATTGGAAATTTTTATTCCTTCTAACCATGCCAATATAATAATTAATGCACTGACTCTAGTATAGAGGGGTCAGGGTGTTACACATACTTTTCTTGTGATAGAAAAATGTATCTTTAATTTTTTTGAACTTGTCAACAAAATAATAAAATTAATTTTCCAATCATTTAAATTTTAATATTCATCTTCATTTATTCAAAAAACACATTATTTTTTTTCTTTGTCTCTTCAAAAAATTATTTCATCAACATACATTGGAAAAATCAGTGTTCTTGGGTTTAACTTTTTTACATATAAGTTTCTATAAACTTTCCTTTTGGAAAAAATTTTTCAAAGAACTATAATTTTTGGAGGGGCAAACTCATGGGACTTGTTTCAAGCCATATAAGGATTTATTCATCTTACAGACCTTGTCTAATTCTTTATCAAAGAAAAAACAATAAGGTTTCTGAGTGGAAACTTCATCCTCAATCACCCCATTTTATAAATTTTAATTTACATCCATCTGATAAAGTGTAGAACAATGATGTAAAACCACTTTTAAGAAGAATATGATTGTTTCCAATTATTTAATGGGATTAAAGTTTCTTAAAAATCTAATCCCTACACCTATGAATATTATTTACAAAAAAATATGTATTTGTTTCTCAAAACTTCTCTATGGTCATTCATTTTGTTTCTGTACACCAAATTTTTACAAATAATATTCTTATCTATTAAATATAAATCACGTTCCCAATTGTTTTTATTTTATATTTTATCAAAGTATTAATTGTTAAAATCAACTCATTATTTATGTTAAACTACCTCTAAAAATGATTCTATCTCAATATGTAGAATAAGTTAAGCTTTATTATATAATATCAACATTTTACTTGTCTAAATTTACAATTTTTTAATTCTAATAATGTTCTTAGACTCAATATGTTTTTATAGAGTAATAAATTTCAGAGGTTTTCTTCCTCAATCATTTTCCTCACCACATGATTCTGTTGAATATTTAGTTATCTGATTTGGTTCATACTCAGTTTCACATTTATTATTTAAATTTTAAATATTGAAATTTTCTTCTAAAATATTTTCAACATCCTTCGATAAATAATTTTGATTTTCAACAACTTTCACATCATAGAATCCATAATATTTTGTAAAAATTTGTTCTTACGTTTATAAATTTTTTCATTGGGTGAATATAACTTGATTATTCAATCCTCATATTTTTCATTAAATATTCGAAGATAATGGGTATTTATTTTAATGAAATAAGGAATTCCAAAATACATGAAATATTTTAGTTAAAGTATTTTTTTATTCAAAATTTTATAGGAATTAATTTTTTATTCATTCATTAACTAACATTAACTTTTATAGATTAAAATGATAAAACTAATACTACCATTATTTTTCATTTTTATATAAATTATTTAATACCTAAAAATTTATTAACTTATGTTTAATTCCATTATTTTTGACTTTATGAATATTTCAAGATTAAATGTTAAAATTGATTAATTGAGGAATTTTAATAGTTTTCTATCACTTCTATATTTCAATAATATATTTTTCAATATTGATCCAAATTGAGTAATTATTTTTTCCAGCTTCCATTATTAAAGGGACTAAATATCTTCAACTATAACCATATTAAATTCAATGACAAACTATTTAGAACAAATAATTCATTCTAACATAAATTTTTTTTCTGAAAAAATGGAACACTCCATATTAAAAGAGTTATATATCATGATAAAACCCAAAAATGAGGTTATTCTAGTTATAAATAAAACATTACTCAATGGTTCATGATCAAATAAAATTTTATTGGTAAATGATCCCAATAAGAAAACCATATTATGATTTAGTGTGGAGTAATATCAATGATATCTTCAACCATAAAATGTTACCATTAGTAATTTCATCATAATTTTTTTAACAATGTCCAAAGGAAATAAAATCAATTTTTTAGATAAGAAAATAAATTTTGAGAAACTCTAAAAAAGAAATATTCTAAATATTTAACCATATTGTGGGAAGAATTCATGTATACTTCTGAAAAACACATTAGAATAATTTTTTTTCTTTTCATTTTATCACTTTTATTTCTATTAGTTTTGTAATGGATTCATCTTACCCCTTCTTCTTGTATTCCATTCACATGGAGGGTTAAAAATCATAGTGATTGTGTAAGAGGAGTTTTTCCCTAGTTTAATGTACGATTAATGGTACTTCATAAAATAAAAATGCTTTTCTCTATTCTATAAGGGTTGTTTCAATATTCTAAAATAATCTTTTATTATTAAGTACGATCATATTTGGTTTTATATTCCATTATTTTTATTTCTTTATTTAATTGTCATTATCACCCTCTATTAGAGTCTATTGTATATATTATAGAACATACCATGGTTTAGTGGTCATGTACAAAGTGCTCTTCCGTATGCATGGGAGGGGTAGTGAATATTTTTTATTGATTGAGATAAAAAAACATGATCAAACATTGAACACGCCAATTAAAGGGTATTGTCTACAACTATCTTTCACGTAATAAGGAGGTTATACCTCACTAAAATCATTATAAGGATTATTCTCACCATAACGATTTGACCAATGGAGTTAGACAAGGTTATTGTGGAATCAAATTTTATTTATCTTAGATGAAGAGGATCAGATTACATTGAACTAGGATTACACTGAAATTAGAAAATCAATCCTAACCTAATCACCAATCTCATATCATTTTCTTAAATATCTTTCCTTTTATATTTATTTTCTTTCATTTATTTTTCATCAAAATAAAAAAATTCTGAAACAGTTTTTTCAATCTAATTTAAAGTGAAAAACATTACAGTTGTGTGATCCTATTTATAGAATACCTATCCTAACCACTTTAAATCATTTTCACATAAGAATTTTTTTTCACACATATTTGATAGATATGTGTCAAAACATGGTGAAATTTTAAAGTAGGTAGTGCCAATAATGTAATTTTACAATTTCATGACTAGTACAAGTAAAACTAATCCTTACACCATGGATCCTAAAATTAAAATAAACTTGTTGAATATACATATAAAAATTATTTTTAAGATGAATATGAGGATATTTCTCTTATATACTCATGTGAAACATCAAGTGTTCACTCTGAGTCCATCATCATGTATGGTAATACCAAATAAACCCTCAGAGACCTATGCAGAACATAATTCTCAAAACAAAACAATCAGATTTCAATGCCAGAGTAAAAAAATGATTTTGAGCTGAAACCTTACAGAAAAGAATTTATTTAAAAATTTCATCTATTATAAATAGAATACCCAAAAAATATATATTAAATAGTTCACATTTTTCTTCTATAATTTTAGTTCCCAATGAGTAGTTTAGTAGTAGGTAATGTGGATGAAGATCCCATTTTCAATGGAAGGAGTTTCTAAATAATGGTTTTATGGCCTATAAATAGGATATTTCCATGACAAGAATGAAATTATATTATGCTTCATGAAAATATTAAAACTAATCTCCAGAAGAACTACCATCATAAAATAGATCTATTCCACCATACAATCGTCTCAAGAGAACCTCAATGAGTAATAATATATGTTTAAGAAGCTATTTACAAGATTCCCACATCTGGAAATTGAGGAGACTCACTTTCATGATTTATTTTATAGAGTATTTATATGAAATGATATGAACCTTCTAGATGCCTCATGTTAAGGAAAATTGATTTAAATGTCACTTGACGAAGATATTGGCTTCATTGAGAATAATTATTAAACTCACAATAAATTAGTATAATAGGTACTTGAACAATAAGTATTCATATGGAAATAACTTCCTATCAATGACCCTTACTAGAAACTAAGGTTGATGAGAAATCTAGTTTGGTGATACATATGGATTTTAAATATGTGAGTAAACAACAATAACCAACTAACATATATGTATTATTCTCATCAACTAATCATTTCATTGGATAGTGTGTACAATTTTAGGGAAATATAATGTTTTTTATCATCCATTTAGATTATTTAGTTCCAAAAATATATAGATTCTAACCAAATCTAATAATAATTTTGAAAGAAGTAAAACCAGGCTAGATGACTTTACCAAAATCAGTTTCAAAACTGACACCTTTTCTATTATAAATTCTAAAACCCAACACTTTTTCAGAAAAAATAATCATATAACCATATTGCATACCAACAACCACTTATAGATACCCTATTAATAAATAAACCCTAGTTAAAAACCTCATGTGCAACATCAAATGATTCAATTTGAGGATTTTGGGTTGAAATAAATAGAAAAATATTTATCTAGAGTGTTTAATATTATCAAATAATTTGTTTCTAAAATCCTGGTAAAATCCCATCCAATATAATCATGAATCAGATGGATAATTTCAGTATGAAAAAAAATAATGGTAAAATAAATACTACTAGAAACCACCCTTTAACCGGAAATAATTCCACCCATGTTGGAGGATAATGATGTTTCAAATTCTAAAAATTCTATAAAGATTCACTAATAAGAATAAAATAAAGTGGAACTAGAAGAGAGGGATATGAAAAATAGGAATAGAAAATAAAAAATATTATAAATAAAAAGGTATAATAATGACTTACCCCCACTATTTGCATATAGTATGATTTAATTAATAAAAATTCATGGGGAAGCACTTCAAAAATCAATTTTAGAAACATTCAAAAAAGTGGAATTAATATCCCTCTTCTTGAAGATCATAAAAAACTCTAAGGTATGGTAATATTGGAAGGATATTAGCACTAATTAGAATCAAATTCAAGATAATGAGAGGATCATCTTATGATGAAATGTTTCGACCATTATCACACAACAACTACCAATTAAATGTCAAGATCTAAAGACATTTAATATTCGATGAATTATTAGATCATTAACAATATATAATTATCTATCTGATGTGTGTTCTTCAATTAATTTATTAACTCACTCAGTGTACCCCTATTTTCATATTGGAAACTTAAATCCACCAATATATGACTTATATCTTATAAAAAGATCCACAGTTTTCCCATTAGGAGTTTTGGAATATTTTCATCTAAAAGTAAAAGACCACCTATTTGTAGTTGGCTTCTATGTGAAAAATATGGATGAATATAGGATCCCATCAAACTAACACAAATGTTTCTAGAGAAATTTCTTAAAAATAGCTAAAATAATAATCAATTCCATGAAGGAACAATATTCATTGTGTTTGGAGATAACAATTTCCACTTCCATATTTTTTTACTACATGTAGAAACCATCTAATGATCACTCAATTTTATTCAGTGTTTCATGATGTTGGAAATGAACTAGTTTAATAATCAGGTATTTTTCCTAAATTAATATATTTATAATTTATTTTTTTTATAAATATCACTAAAAATGTGAGTTCCCAAGACTATAGATGTTTGGATTACATGTGGGAATAAGAGGTAAAATTTTATTTATTTGATGATTTGTTAAACGAAGAAAATATTGATATGATTTACTATATCCAATAGGTCCAAAATTTTGAGGTTGAGAAGATCAATTTGTTTTTATCCCTTTAACACCCCCATATATGGATTTAAAAACACTCTCCACTGATTCAAAATATATATACCTCATTGAGGGAGAGATAATCACAAATAATCAATTTCAAACCCAAGAAAAATATTTTATTGATATCTTTTGAAATATTTTCTATGAAATAATTTGAATCTTATGTGAAATCATAAGAATAAATCAACAAATAGGTCCATATAACATTTTTCTTATGGGGGATTCCAAACATGTTAGGCATCTCCAAATAAGGATGAATCCCATTATTATAGATTTTTTATTAAGTAGAATAATAAAATATTTTACGTATGTTCATTTATCACATTTCAGATTTAAAATGGCTTGTCGCCATCAATATTTTTAAAAAGAAATCATAACCACTATGATGAATTAAATGATTTAGTTAAACCCTGTGAGAAATTAGAATAGTTGGGAAATGTGTGGAGATTTTAAGAAGTTGAATCAACTCACTAAAAAACACCATTTACATATTCTTTTAATTGAATATATGTTAGAGATATTATAATTTATAACTCATTATTTCAATTTGGATGAATTTTGAGGTTATATTTAGGAACCTATTTCTCCCTTGTATAAAGAGAATATGACCTTTACTTGTCTCTTTTGGAAATTTACATAAAAACGATTCCATTTACATTATATAAAAATATAGGTACATTTTAGAGTTGTCTGTTACATATATTTTGTTATCAAATTGAATATTTCTTGGATCTTTTCATGTAATAGTTCATTGTTTTTGAAAATTCTATTAACTATTATTTGAAAAATCATGTAAAAGTATTGAAAAGTTTCATAGAAAATATTTTTTTATCAATTTTTAAATGTATCATTTCATGGTTGAGATTGGAATTTTCCTTGAGAATTTAATTTAACAATAATAAATTGAAATAGATAAATAAAAAATTGAAGTGATATATTATTTTCCTCACCTAACTTATGTAAAAAAATGTTAGATCATTTTTTCGTTATGAAGTAATCTATTAGATGTTTATCAATGCATTCTGTAAGATTTCTCTCCCTTCTCAAGATGGCATTTGAAATAATCTGATTTTGATTTCAATGGTGATATTATGATGCCTTTCATGATTTTAAGAGGAGATTTATTACACATATAGTGATGTAACCACTATATTGTGAAAAACCATTCAAGCTATAATGTGATATTTCCAACCACATAGTTCAACCAGTCCTTTATAAAAAAATATAGGATAGGAGATAAGTCATTTACTATGAATTAATAACCTTATATGTGTCTCAATTAAAATACATGTCCATTAAAAAAGAGTTTTTATTAGTTTTATTTTCTTTAGAAATATTTAGATCACATATACTTAGAAATAAAGTAACTGTGTTTTCTAATCATGCATCTCTCTGGTACATGATGAAAAAGGATAAAGATAAAATGAGGCTAGAGAGATAAATGATACCATTGTAGTAGTTCACATTATAAATAAAATACAATAAGGGTGATGAAAATCAATGTTCCAATCACTTAATTAAATTTTCCAACATTTCTAATGTTGATATTTTACACTAAGAACCACTAAAAGATCACATTATATGGGACAATCTTCACTAGATTGAATAAGAAGTGACTTGGTTTTCTGACATGGTCAATTTTTTTGTATCATCGTAGGTCCCATATAATTTAAATTATCACCAAATTCTAACAATTAACTATTAATATAGATATTACTTTTGGTAAGATCAATTCATTTAGAATATTTTCAATGATCAAGTGATAAGGAGATGTTTCCCGGAAAGTGAAATTGAATTTTTCATTGAAATTTTTCCCAATTAATTTTGTATAGGTCACTTTAGACCTCAATTCATAGCATGACAAGTTTTATATCATTGAATATATTAGCCCACCCATTTTACATATTTTCATGAATTTTGAAAATGGTATAAAAATTGTCAGTTTTCTAGAAATATTTGAAAGAGATAAAAATTCCCCAAAATAAAATTAATTTTGGTGATATTTTTGAAGTATGAGGATATATTTTTTGGTCCATTTCCCAATTTAACTTGGAAATTATTATATCTTTCTTATAGTTTATTCTGCTTCAAAATTGATAGATAAAAAGGGAATTAGGACTAATAACACTAATGTTATTTGGTATTTTTTTAGGGATAATATATTTGGAATGTTTGAAGTGCCCATAACCATCATAAATAAACAAGGGAATAACATTTTAGATTAGATAATAAATACTTTTTTGGGAAAGTGTCGGGTGTATCCCAAAACATAAACTCCAAATCAACCGTAGGCCAATAGTTAAGATGAATTTTTAATTGTGAAATGAATGAAATTTCTAAATAGACTATTAAACCAAATATGAAGGATTGAAGCTAATGGTTGGAGGACAAATTATGGGCTTACAAGACAGCATAAAAACACTGATATAGTGGAGTCCATTTCGGTTTATTTATGGGATTAGGTGTCACCTACCTATAGAATTGGAGCAGAAGTTGTACTGGTATTTGAGAGAGATGAATTTGGATCTTAAAAGTGTTGGAAAAGAGATAATAATTTAGTTATAAGATAGGGAGTAAATTTGAAGGTAATATTTTGAAAAATAAAATATTTAAAAATATATAATAAGAGTGGCCCATGAAAAGATGGCCTAACTAAAATACTTCTATCATGGAGAAACAATGTTGTTATTGAACTCCAGACTCAAGATGATTCCAGGTAAACACTATTAAATTTGGTATAGTCCATTTATAGTCACTCATGTATATAATTTTTTTGGTGTGAAGATTATTAAGAAAGGAGAGTAAGAGCCATTCACCCTTAGTTTGTATAGGCTAACGAAATTATATGTTATCTTTCTAATAGAGTTAGGGGGGAGATCACATTCCTCTAGCCAGTTTATCAATAAAATCCATTAGGTTTTACCTCTCCTTAAAAATTACTTTCTTATTTAGATTTAATTAAAAATCAATTTATATGTTATGTCTATATGAATGTGTTGAGAAAACTGTATCATTTAAGTGTATGGGGGGAAACTTTATAGTTTAGGGTATTCAAATTTATAATTTTCTAATTTCTATGTCCTTTTGAAATTTTATGGTGTTTCTTATTTTTCTTTTCCAATTTTCATGTGTTCTTGAAGAATTTGAGGTAAAATAATTATCTTTAATGTTTCTGAAACCCATTTCAATGAGTGAAAAAATTTATCCCATTAAAACCAAGCTTAAATGAGTCCTGAAAATGAATTTTTATAATGTTTAAAACATTGGATATTTCAAAAAAAAAACCTATGATTTTTTAATCCCATTCCAAATATCACTGTATTTATCATTGAAATCAATTTCTTATGAGTATTATCAACCATTTTTGAAATATTTTTTACATTCACCTCTTCTTATAATAGAACTAATCTATTCCTATTTCAGACAAACTTGTATTTATTATTTTCCCAAATAGTTGCATATGAGTTATTTTATTTTAAATAATTGAGTCATTTATTTTAATTTAATGCCCACTTTCCATGATAATACATTTTATTCTTCCCTATCATCTGCATTTAATCACTGTTTCCCTTATTATCCATGAACATCCTATTAATTTATCCACATTACAAGACATTTTTTGTCTAACTTAATATAGAAGATAATTTTAAAGATTTAGTTAAACTTAAGTGTGGGGGAAGATTACTTGTGTCATGATATATTATACTGAGAAACGTTGGGTAAAAATAGAATGTTAAAGTGATGTGTTTATTTTTGAAAAAGTTACTCTTCTAAAATATGTTCCTTTCTAGATAATTCCATTGTACTAGAAGCAGTTCCTTTTTAATTATTTTTAAAAGTATGATTATGAAACAATTATTGGGATAAAGGTGGTTGAAAAATTAAGAAAAATAATCATGTTATTAAAGATTATTATTTTTTATAATAAAATTCAGAATGGTTTGAACCTTAAAAAACGATTTCATGATGATTGGTGCTAATTTTATGATAAAGGTAGTGAGGAGGAGACCATACTTGAGGGAAAATTGGAATCACGCAATTTTGTTTCAAATAAAGGAAAACCCTCTGTATTCTACCTGATAATATTTTACATGAAAATCCTCCCCATGAAAATCCACTGAGCAACTTTGAAAATTCATCCTAATAAACACATGTCCTTAATTCACGTCAGGTGGAGATATAAAAATTTATCAAGCCTATGATGAATCTTGCATGGATTTGGATGGGAAAATCCTTATTGAAAATTGGTATTTATGAGTTGGGATAAAATTCACATGAAGTAGTTGTTTTGTTTTCATGGGAGGATAAATGAAGTAGAAATAGATTTAATTGGATGAATATATAATATAAAATTATTTTTTGTAGGATTCATGAAATCATTTGTTTCTTGGTGTTAAAATGGTGTATCTTATGGGCATGTTTTAAAAAATTTCTTTAATTTCATTTTGATGCATACTTATCAAGGATTACAAGTGATAATTGTGGGGGAATTTATAAATACAACATTTAAAATATTTTTTATTTCCATTTACATGATTTAATAACTACCAAATTATCAATTTGAGCATAATTTTTATATTTTTTTATTTTAGGTATGTTTTGTGCCTAAATGTTAAAATTACTTAATTATTGAATTTTAAATGTTTTCTATGACTTGTATATTTTAAGTATTTTTTTTTCAAAATTTATCCAAATTGAGTAATTTATTTTTATTGACTTCCTTTATCAGTGGGATTCAACCTATACAACTGTAACTAGAGATAATTCGAACACCAAATGGCATAAAATTCAATATATTTGAAAAATATTTCTTATAGATAGAATGGAATAGTCCTATTTTAATGTGTCATGTCTAAGAGTAAAGATCTCCAAATAAGGTTATTCAAGTTTTAAATGAAATATGACAGAAGGATGAGGTTGAAATTAAATTTAATGGATAATTCCCCTCATTAAGGTAGCCATTTCATTCTTTAAAGTGGAAGAGGATCAAAAATCACTTCAACTAGAATAAGTGATATTTTTTAATTTGGTAATTAATTTTTTTACATTTTTTAAATGATTTTAATTGTTTTATTGTGAATAAAAATTGAAATATGAAAAAAATATTAAGATGACATATTATAAACAATAAGTAGTCTGATGGGAAGAACTCATGAAAAAATTTGGTTTGAAAATTCTAGAGAAGAAATTTAATGATTTTAATTTCCAAACCTTTTTTTTAGTTTTATTTTTTAAAAAGATTCCACTTCCCCATTATTATATAATAACCTCCACGTAGTGGATTAAAAATCATAGTGATTCAGGAAGTGGATGTTTTCTCTTTGTTTAATCTTTATTTTTTGATGTTTATGGAATTAAAATCATTTTCTCTCTTATTAAATGATGGTTTCAATAAGCTAATAGTAGTTTATATTATAAATTATGATGACATTTGGTTTCAGATATAGTTATTTTTATTAATTTTGTTAAGGATCATTATATCCCTCTTCTAGGATATGGTTTTTATATGAAAAATATATTATGGGTTAGCGTTGAAGTACTCTGTGACCATCAATACACAAGGGAGGGGTAGTGGATATTCTATATTGTTTGGATAAAAATGTCTTGATTTGTTATATAATAATTCAATTGATAGTATTATCCACAACTCTCTATCAAATAGGATGGATGATAGACTTATATGAGATTTTGGAATGGTCTATTCTAACTATAAATATATAACCACAGTAGTTAGAGGAAGAAATTCTAGAATCTCACTTCAATCAGCTTAGTAGAATAGTTTTTGCTAACTTTTAACTACGATAATATTTAAATTTGAAAACCAATACCAATTTGATCAAATTTATATATAATTATTCATAATATATTTTTTAGTTTTTTTCATTTCTTTTTTTCCAAAATAAAATAATTTTTAAAATACCCATATTCCCTCATATTCAAAATGATAAACATGATTGTTTTGTGATCCACTATGGAGAAAAACTTGGTTAATCACTTTAATACATTTTAACATAAGAAACATTTAGTTTTTTCACACAATGTGAATGTTATGTGACAAATAATTTTAATAATTTCTTATTTTAATAAAAAACATAGAATTTTTGTACTCTACCAACATGCTTCTTACCATTTCCACAAATCTTCTATTTGACTTTTTTCTACACAATTATTTTGAGGAGAATATGTTGAATAATATTGATGTTTGATTCTATGATTCTATATATAAGATTTTAAGGAACTACTTGTGTAATCTTTTCCATTATCTGTTCTTAAATTTATTTTATAAACACCCAATTATATCCAAATAACTATTCTAAAAAATATGAACATTTATATAGCCATATATTTATGCTTCATAAAAATAGTGTTTTTTAGCAGAGTTAAATGATCTATCATAGTGATAATGTAAAAATAACATATTTTGATTGATGTCTCATCCGCTCGTAATGATCTTAATGAATATGTTTAATAGTTATGGTATACTAAATTTCATTTTTTTATAAATTTTACTAATCACATTCCCATTTTTTAAAAAATAGTATCTTTTTACCATTTAAATGTTCAATTTCTTCTAACAACATATACTTTAGGGATATTTTTTTACACTTTTCTTCCCTACATTCCCATGTTTAGGATGCCATAATTTTTTTTCATCTTTAGAACTCAAATAGAAATAGTTACAAATGTCCCCTATATAAAAGAGATTTATTCTGGTTCTTACTCTCAAGGAAATAATATTATCATATTCCACACTTTTGACGATTCATGAATATTCTCTAAATTAAACAATCTTTCCATACTTCCAAAAGTTGTCTCACACTATGTTGGGTTTGATCCCATCAGCATATAAAACATTATTGGATTTTAGTTTCTCATCTTCAATATTATTAGATTATATTCCTATAATTTTTAAGGAAATATCTTTTCCAAAATTAAATGATCCTCTATCATGATTTTCCATATCTTTATAAATTTTTAAATCATACATCATATAATAGGAACAAACATTTTTGAAAATAAATCATCATTCAAATAATATAACATTTTCTACCTCCTTTTCTTTTCTAGCATACAAAGTTTATCATAAGACAGTTTTTAATGTATTAAGAAATGTAATCTATCTATTAACTTCTTCGAAAATATTTATCCGAGTAGTTAATGATTTTATATTGGACATTTTCTAACATCTTGAGATTTTTGTCTTCCAACATCCTGTAAATTAGGAAATTTACTGAATTTTCTTATTCTATTTCTCCCCCTAATTTAATACTTACTTCAAGGTGGGTACATGCTGGGCCAAAAATTATAATCTTCATACACAAAAAATCCTCAACACCAAAAATAGCTAGTAAATCTTGGTCTTCTAATGAAATATGATCTTTAACTATAATTATCTTGTTGAGATTAATAAAATTTTCTACTTTTGTTTTCTTTTCATGTGGGGAGACCTACTTATGATTTTTTTTTCAATTTTCAATAATGTGGTTAGTTCTTCACATCCTTTATTAGCCCATGATCTTCCAACATTTTACTTAAACCTTCATGGTGAGTAAAAGCAAATGAACTTTTAATCTTAGTAGATGGGGACTTCAACTGATTATTGGGATGAGAATTCTCATAATATTAAGATGATTCAAAATTTACCTATTAATTATTAATGAAATTTTCCTCCATATTTCTTAACCTAGTTTCAACTTCCATAAATTTTAAATTATTTTTAAAATATCCATCTTCCTAAGCTGTAAGTTTATTACTATGATATTCCACTATATTAACTTGTTAAGTAACATTCAGTATGAGATTTAAAACCTCATGAATGTATTCATATTTATATTTAAGGATACCAATTCTTTATTCACAATCAATTACACCTTCCTTATTTATCATTCTGATGTGTTTCTTGTGTTTTTGGGTATTCTCAAGACATGATACTAGTTCTAATCTCAAATAATATTCCTAATAAATTTATCCATATCCTTATTTTTCATCACTATTTAAGGATTATTTTTTTTCACAACATTTTCATAGAGGGTTAAGATTATATCTAAACATTCAAATTTTGAAGAATTTTTGCCATTTGATTTATATTCAACTCTCTTTATGAACATAAAACATCTAGTTATGTTGATTTTTTTCTTACCACTAGTTGTTTTTTTATCTTCCTTAGAATATTTGTTAAACTTATTTCAATGAGGTTTTTATTTTTAATGATATTAATATTCACCAAATTTATTCTTGAGTTAATACATATTAATGTTTGAAATTACTCCAACCATGAAACATTTGAGTGGAATTTGGGATTTGTAAATTCCTCCACCTCTTTGATTATTTTTTGAGGATAAAAGACATGATATTATAATTCATTTTATCATTTTCTTTTTATTATAAACAACTAATGTTACCATTCATAGAATTATAGGTTTTTAAATTTCTCAAATATTCAAAATCTATTTCACATTTTATCTTATTTTTGAAGGCTTTTGGAATTATTATCTAAAAAGAAACAAGAAATTTATGAAATTCATTAAGTGATAAATCATATTTATCTTTAGAAACTGATATTTTAGAATCAAACCTGTTAATGATGTTTCTCATGAGTTTACATATAGTAGTATAATCTTCCAATACATCTCCAAAACATCTGGTGTTTCCCAAAACATTATTAACTATGGTGTATGTATTCACTGATAGTCTTTCCTTCTATCATATTTTTTATATTCAAATTTTCTTTGATAGTTTTTTATATTTTATTCTATGAAATTTTTTCTAGTTGAAGATACTTTTGAACTTTTCAAAAATTTCATTAGTAATTTTGAGACGCATCACCGTCAAAAATTGTTTTTTTGAAAAGTGAATAAGAAATGAATTAAGAGATTTTACTTAAACAATAATGTTTATCTTTTTGGAAAATTTCATTGGAGATTTTTTCTTAGTGGGTGGATATCCAATTATTATTAATAAATAACCTCCAGGTGAAGTGACAGAAGACAATAAATCAACGTGTTTTTCGATCCATGATAGGTTATTTTTTCATCGAATGTAGGAAGAGATTTTATTTTGATTAAATTCATATTTCCCATGATAAGGAACCAATTTGGGAACTTTGGTTATAATATTGATTGATGTTCATTAGTTTCAGGGAACAATAGAGAAGGTTTTGATGGTGCTAAATTAGTAGTTGTATTTTTTTAATTTCCAAAAAATATAAAATTTTACCCCAATAAATTGTCAGAGTAATTTACTTATAAAATTATTTTACAATTCTCACATGACTGAAAGGATAGAATAATAAACAAGGAACAAAAAATTTACGAGGTTCAGCTTAACGATGAGGATGTATAACATTTATATGGATACATTTTTGGGTCCATGAAAATTCACTATTAGAAATAAGTGAATACAATTTTTGTACAAATCATATTATAATTATTATATCTCCCGATAGTTATTATTATACAATCTTTTATTATTTTATATGTTTTTTCATACAAAACATGAGCCATAAAAAATATGAAAATTTTCAAATTTTACTCTTAAAAAGTTCATTAAGAATAAATGTATGATTATTTACATCTAGTATGTGTCCCTTCAATGTGACTATATCTATCAATCTCCATCTTTTGAGCCTCAAAAAACCTTTTTCTTGGTATGAAATATGTATTTACCCGACTAACAAAACTCATCAACTGAAAACACTTATTTCTTGGAAACTCCATCTGATTCTCTATCTGATACTATGAACTAGAGTTCTATCTAATACATTGTATGGAAACATCTCTATGGAATTATTCAAAAAAGATCAACTTTAGTTGAAAACTCTATCTGACATAAACTCTACCACACTTCAACTATTCACATACAAGAATAGTTTCTAGTATCGATGCATATTTCACTTATATTTATAGGTTATTTAGATGTAGAATTGGTGGAAAACACTTTTCAATTTTATTCTCATTGATAATCACAATTCCAAAGTTATTTATCATTTGAATTTTGATGGGACTCTTCTCAACACTTATAATAATTTTGTGAACATTCCTATATTTTCAATCCTTTCCTTATTTTTTTGAATTTACTTAAACACTATGGAAATAAAATCATTAAAACATACCTATTTGTTTTATAATATACCGCTTTTTCGAATAACACAGAATCATCAAAACATAGAAAATTAAAATGTTATGAAAATTTCTCAGAAACCTATGTTTGTAAATGTTTATACTATGAAAATTTATAAAAAAATCCTTCTTCCATGGAATAAATCGTCTAGTATTATTTTTTCAGATATTTTTCTCAACTAATTTCTCTAAAAACACTTTATAAATTCAAACATAAAACATATTAGCTATTCTAAATCTAATTTACATTTGTATGATATTTCTTACTTTTCTCATTTCATCATAATAAATGTTTTTTCAAATGATTAATGTTTCTCCACACAATTAACTTTTTCTATTGACAGCTATATAGTGAAGATGGTTGACTATATTTGTTCAACTTATATAGAATTCGATGAGATGCACCATCTCAGTATAACAACAACAACAACATTTAATTTATTTTTTTCATCATTTTTTGTTTAAAAAAACTCTATATTTTACAATTCTAAAAACATTTGTCAAACAAATATTGTCTGAAAATATGCGACCAGAAGATAATATGATATCCCCTTTGTATTTTTATAAAAAATAAAATTTGAATTGTTGAAACACGTTTCCTTTCATTTATATTTTTTAAAAACCATAAAACCTCAATAATGGAAACATCATAAATTCCTAAATTATATCTATGTAAACACAAGCATCTCATGCTTCTCCCATAGTCCATTTGATAGGTATATTTCAAACAGGTTCTTCTGATGGAATCCCATTTGAAAAAAAATAAATTTCCCATTTGCCTTCTCAGAAATTATGTAAACCTAGTTACTTCCAAAAACTATAGTTATGGTCCATACGATTTGTAATATTTTAATGTATATTCCTCTTAGAGAATTATTTTTCAGATAATAATGATAGAAACTCAATTCTGGAAAAACCTCAACTTCTTATTTTTTGGAAAATATTTTATCATGAGGTTTTCATTGATGTTAGAATATAGAATAACCATCAAATAATTTTCTAAATTTTATAGAATGTTCTTTAATGAAAATTCCTATCATTATGAATTTTTAACATTCTTCTTCTTGACTAAATTTGTAAGTTTCTATTATTTTTACATTCTAAATTTATTAATTTATTCATATCCATAAACTTTAGAACATTCAAACACTTTAGACATTCTAACCTTCTTCTTATCTAGCCGCATTATGACAAAAATATTCTTAACTTCTAATAATACTTATTTTCTAATTTTACCAAAACATTATTTAAAAAAAGATTATTTTCTTAAAATAATTTTTTTATAGAAATAATTATAAATTATCTTAAAAATAGTATCACATCATATGAAATACCTTGTAAATATTCAACCAAAACTCATTTTGGATAAAGCATAAAACACTTTTAGAGAATGACATTGAGTTTTGTAAAACTCAATACCCATTTTGTTAGCCACAAATTATAACAACATGATCCTTTACATCATTGAAAACAAATATGAATTTCTGAATCCATTGTTTCAATCATATAGAATCTTATTGAAAATAAATATGGATAATCATGTGAAAAATGGATTTAGTGTGATCTCCACTAAAAACATGTATCTTTATACCTATTTCCTCTATCTTTATCATTTATAATAATTAATATTTATATTATCACATCTTCCAAGACATCAAGTGATGACATGACATATTGTACATAAATATCATTTAACCTACACATATGTTATTGATTTAATGAGTTTTACACTAACAGTGTCACTAAATACATAAAAATTAATTCACCCTTATGGATAATCACATCAAATACCCATGATCCTATATATAATAATATTACATATATTATCAATGTAAGATTTTAAACTCTTTTAATTTATCTTAATCCAGGATATATGTTTTATAACATCATATAATAGGAAAAATCCCATATTGGATATGCTTCAACTGATGACGTGATCAAAAACATACCCAACCACCCCTTATTATCTAGGACTCAAGGCTTGAGTAAGAAAGGTATAAATCTCTTAAGGTTCTTTAGATAGGTATCTCCCTAAACTTAGGTATGTGGAAATCCTAATATGAAATATGTTCCATAGTATACCAAAGACATATTGTGTGAAACTTGATTTGGTATAAATTGGGTCATCTAGTAAAAAAACCTTCTTCTATGCCTCATGACACATTTCATATTTAGATACTAAATACTACTCATATTAGCCATACAATTTTATCAAAACCTATAATACTCTATGATAAACATGAGCAATAGAGAAATTAGAGTGATACTTAGAGAGGTTAATTATCTTTTCACCTCATATAATATATATTAATCCAATATGAATGAATGATATAGTGGAGTATAACATTTATATAAAATGATACATTTTATATGATATTTTTTTAAGAACACTAAAATCCCACATAGAAGAAGTCATATAATCATATCCCCTAGGATAGAAATCATGAAAGAACCTTTTATTTTTGTACTTTTATATTTTCTTAAAATCATACATCACATTTATATATGAACATCTATCAAAATCCTCCCACTAAACTCTTTTTTTATCACAACAATGAAGTTATCTTGTTAGAATAATGGTGATTCATTTAGATCATATCCCTACTGTTCAACTTCTTAAACAAGTATTAAAATACATTAACCTCAAAACATCAAATCTTACAATGTTATTTAATTAAATTATCTACTTATACTTCCTTCAAAGTATATCAAAATCATCATTCATAGAAAAATTTCCTTCATTCTTTTTTATTCAGATATTTTATGCAACCTTTAAAAAAATTACTTTTTTACTAACACTTCCCAAAATATTTTAGTATACAAACTAATTTTCACTTAATTATGGTAATTAAATATACAGTTTTAAATTTCTCTTCATTGATATACTCTAAAATAGTTTAAGAGATTAATTGAAACTCACATTGAATTTGAAAAACCTAATATTTTATTTATTTACAATGAACTTCTCTATTTCCAAATATATTCTCACTAGTCTCTTATAATATTTATTATTTTTTATAATATTATTATAAGTTGTAAAAACTATTTTATATTTAATAAATAAAACTTATTTATTTATGTGAGATTATATAAAAATTAAATAATTATATCCATATCATATATATAGTATTCTATGTGTTTGGAAAAATAAAATGAAAATGGGTTTTAAAATTTTAAAATAATCTACTCTTGGGTGGTGGAATCTCAATTCATCATATTTTCAAAAATAGATAAATAAAATTATTTATCGCATAAAAAAATCCTTTTATACATACATTTTTTTCAAGTATGTTATATATTACAAGGAATCATATACCATTAATATTCGGGAAATCACCTCATATTGATTAGAACAAATCATTTTTTACAAATATAAATTATTTGGATCCATATGGAATTAAAATATTACTTTGTTTAAAAATGATTGATTTATCAACCATTTTATTAATTTTTTGAAAGAGAAATATAGGGATCATCAAATATTTTATTTATTTTTAGATATTTAATATTTGTAAAACTTCTAAAATATACATTTGAGATCATATACCTTTAACAAGAAATGAATTGATTTCTATATCATTGGTACCTAATTTGGGATTTTCAAAAGTTTCAAAAACCCCATCATGAATTCAAATCAGTTTACATCATATAAAAATATAAACCTCTCTTGAATCCTCCTTTCAGTTTTAATGACCAAGAATGACTATTGAAAAAATAAAATATACTTTTCTAGCATAAACTTTTACCCTTCTATTCTTTGTACACAACACTAGTTCCCAAACATCACATATCATGAGCACATATCCTCAACACATTGAAATAATAAATTAAATTTTTATTTAACTCATTCACATTATCATAATATTTAGAACATTGTAAAACCTGGATATTTTGAAATAACACATTGTTTCATAGATTTCTTAACACATAACCCTAATATTGAAGTGAATTGCGATATAATATGAACATATTATAATCTCAATATTAATGTTATAACATAAACATTGAATTGTAAGTTACGAATATAAATATATATATTATTAAATATATATATTTATTGATCGATATATATAAAAATATATTGACTAATTCTAAGTAAATAAGCAATTAATTTTTGGTAAAGCCAATTTATGCTTCAAAAATAAATTTTCCATCAAAATGGGATTTTTATTTTTGTGAGAAAATAATATAAAAATTATCTATCTATTTTAAAAATTTTATTTTATTAAAGTAAATTCATCTTTTATCTCATCAAATCACAATTATCTTATGGCTAAATTTGAAATTTTTTCTGAAAATATCTATTTTTCTGTGAATAGTAAAAAAAATATTATTTTTGTAAAACTATTATTTATCTTCATGAAAAAACATAATTATATGATTTTATAATATATTAATTTAATTATTAAATAATTACATATAATATAATTAGTTACATTTGATAATCAATATTTTTAATTTTTGTATAAGATTATTTTTATTCTTATACATACATGTTTCTAAAAACTGTTTTCATTGATTTTTACATTTTTATCATAAATTAACATCATCCACTTATAGAAATATAATTTTTAAAAAATTATTTTTTAAATTTATTCATGTGATTAAAATTGGGTAAATATGATCAATTTATTTTGGTTCATTATGTACCGTAACTATAGTAAATATTTTCCACCTCTATATGGGTAAAATTGGTAAAATGGGGTTAAAATTATGAGATAAGGCCTCAAAATCAGACCAAAACATGAATTTATATTACTTTATGAGATTAATTCAATGATAATAATTATAAATTATAATATATTTCATTTTGGTGCTATTTTCTTTTGATAATGACATTTATACTTTTTTAACATAGGAAAATTCCAAAAAATCACTATGTTTCGTTCAATTTCTATTATGTGTTCCATAGGGATAAAAAGGTGTTGTAAATGTATATAAAAAGTTATTTTAAACATTATTAATCTATTTTTATTATGGTAATTTATTTTTTATTTTTTTGGTTGTTATAATTACGTTAAATTCTTACAAAACACTAAGAGGGCATTTGTGCAATCCATTGAAAAATAGAAGTAAATGACTTTTGAAAACATAAAATGTAAAACATTTTTGGATTAATTATTATATCACATTAATTTTATGATTAATAATAATTTATAATTGATTTTCACTTTTATTTTATTCTAATACCATACATTTATTGATTTTTTTATGTCAAAATGTTTGAATAGACTAAAAAAACAATAATGATATTTTATGTTCTATAAGATTTTATTAAATTCTTTAAAAATATTGAACATCATTCATGACGAAAAGTGAAAATTTAAATAGCCTAAAATTTTATCCATGGACCATTTTTAAATAATTTTGACCTTATAAGTGAATTTATAACCCATAATGTATGAAAAATGTGTTACCCTGATTAATGATAAAAAGGGATAACATGGAGTTAATCAAAAGAAATAAGGGTTAAAATGAAAAATAAATATATCTGAATCCTATTATATGAGTTTATTTAAATATTATATAATATTTAATTCAATAATAATCTAATTTGGTACCACATTTTCATTAATAAGACTTTATAATGTTTTATAGTTTTCAAAAATAATAAGAGTACCCCTCCCATAACTTATAAAAGGGCACATTATCTCCTTTATTCCTAAATAAATTCATTTTATATATCTGAATATACATGAGAAATATCCCTTATTTACAACCATACCCACATCTTATATGCTTTATTTTGTGTATTACTCCATCCTTGTAATGATTAAGGAGTAAATAAAAGGAAGTTGTTCGAAGAAAAAGTATATATTTTAACCGAATGTTTTATTTTTATTTCATCTTATACCTCATTAAAAACACATACAACCATTGTGAAATAATAAAAATAAGTATCTCCCATATAATTATATGTTAATTTTTTTATTTATTAACTTGAATCCACATTTCTCTTTATTTAATGGGAATTGAAACCATCATTCATTTGTATTTCAAACTACAACCTGACGAACTGATGTAATTCATTTTCAATCATCACCTCCCATGGATGGTTATAATGACCTATATAATATGCACATATATATATATATATATATATATATATGTATGTGTGTTTGTGTGTGTGTGTGTGATATTAGTGAAATAACAATAATTTTATAAGGACAATATATAATGTATTTTTTGACCATTTCATCCAGTTAAAAATGATAACGTCATTCGTGCATACGTGTGGATTACAACCTCTACAAAATGATGTGATTTTTTATTCATCACTCCATTAACTAGATGATATATATATATTTTTATTTAATTATATAATATTATATCTAGTACATATTCATTATTTTTAAAGATAAAATAATGTTTACCTTCCTCCCATCACATTCATTGAAAAAATTGAAACTTTACTCATGCGTATATATGACCTATAGTGTAACACCCCATGCTTCCATGGTACGCTTCTCTTTGAATAATACAGTAGCATGTGTTGTGCACAACTTCAAGATTCTAACACGTCGCGACCAATCAAAGTATCCATTATGAATAGTAATACCCACATTTTGAAATTTTATACATTTTATCCTTCAAAATGGACATCATTTTTGGATTCATAATATCTAAATTATCCTAGGATGAAATTTTGGTACATTTCGGCTAACTTTTATATTTTGATGAATAATGAAAATTACTAAATTTTTATTAAAAAAACGTTTTTTAATCAAAATAATTAATAGTGATAAATTATGTATTTGAGTGGTTTTAATGTATATTTAGAATTTAATTTTACCATTTAATACTATTTTGTTCATTTGACATAATTTCACAATTAAACAGGACATAAACAAGCGTCAATCATTTGATAGTTATTATCTCTAAAAAACTCGCTTTTTTGTTTTAATGACATGAATTAATTTTAAATTAATTTATGCACTTCTGTGTTTTGAATTTGGAAAAATGGATTCCATATTTGGAATTAGGATGTCCAAATTGTGTAAATAGATAACTTTCATTTTTAGACATTTTGAATAATTATTTCAGAAAATATTTTATTTACCATGGTAAAAGGGTAAATCCGGTAAATAAGGTTAAACAAATAATATTAAAATAATAATAAATTACCCTAAAACTTATCCTAACCTTATTTTTTGTTACCTGTACGACCATGGGCATCTTTGGGTCGATTTTGGGACCCCATGGAGCCACTTGTTGATGATAAGGACACTTTATATTAGTTAAGTTAAAATAAATACAAAAAAGAAATAAGCATATATCGTTTAGAAAAACAATTTTTATATATGGTTATATATGTTAAAATTTCAACTATAAATATTGATTAGAAATATAAAATTATTTACTATATAATGGTATTTTACTTATAATTTTTAGACATTAAATAATTTAATTTACTTATGAGACAATGATGATTCAGTAATTACCGTATTAATGAAAGATTAAGATAATTGATATTATAAATACACAAATAAAAGTAATTTGAGACTTTTTATAAATTACAATAATTTTATTATCTAATATGAAATATTAGTATTATTTATATAAATTTGTTTTTATGTAATAATGTTGTTATAAATTTATCAAAAACAAAATACCCAATAGTGTAAAAATTGACATAAAAGAGTTTTTAAAACAAATATTATATTATTAATTGATATTAAATTTCTAAAAATCTAAGGGTCAGCCCAGAGACTTATATCATTATTTGTGTATCATTAATTGACCACTTTGGGGTATCTTGGATTTAAATAGTATTTTTATTAACTATATATTAAAAAAATACAAAGTGACATGGTAAGTGTCAAACTAGTAAAATAAGAGTTAAAACTACAAGATAAGGTTAATATAATCACCCAAACCTATCTAAACTCTATTGGTTTAGTGATTTTCGACCCATCCCCACCTTAACCTTTAAATAATACACTTTTTATCGATTATAAACCGAATATGATATTATTATAAAATAATACTTTATTTTTTTTCTAAAGAGCCCCTCACCCCTCTTATAAAAGGGAACTCCCCATTCTCATTAATTCACACCTTAAAATCCATTTTTCTCGACCAAACCCTACCCAAATATCGTACCAACTTCCCTAAATTCATCCTAGAGGTATTAGGTTGAATAGAAAGCCAACCTAAGGAGGCCTTTTGATCATATTTAAAGGAAGAACCTGAAAAAGAAGTAATGTTTTCCCCACCCTTTTTCAAGTTCATTTCTTCTTCAACTTCTTCTTTCTTTGTTATTCCCATTCTAAAATAATAACTCCAGTATCTTCTATATACTGAGATGTTATTATAAATATGGTACATCCATATTCATTATTCTATCAATCCTATGAATGACATGTCACCATACGTGCGTACGTACGGCTTACCATCTCCACGTCGTGGTGTAATTGTTATTCAAAACATTATAATTTGGATGGGTATAATAATGATGTTTAATTCCTATAAATAATAAATATATCATGATAATTATTCTGTATATATGATATACCATCCCATAATATATTATTTTAATATCAAAAGAATGATATTGTCGCCCGTGCGTACGTACGGTCTACCGTCTCCACAAACGCAATGAGATTCATTCCTCATCGTATCCATTCAAGTATAATTCTCATTTTATTATTAAAAATAATGTTTAAGGACTTGATATAATTCTGGATATGAATAAGATAGAAACTATCCATAATAACCACGGCTTATGTAACAAAACATGTAAAAGAAAATGAGAAATTTAATACCCGAAATGACGATAATACTAAGATATTATTGACAAAGTAATGTTAAAAGATCATATATGATATCATATTAATGTATATGATTCTTTTATAATTTAATAACAATTATTTCACCATTATACAGGAGTTTAACCTACCATCAACCAATGAAAAGTACAAGGTAAGGGTTATTTCACAATCCCTTCATTATTCGAGGTTGTTTATATGTAAATATCCACTAGGACCTCATTATCATCCACATCCATGTTTCTTAAAATTTAATTTCAAAACATTCTTACTATTTTATATAATATGGGTTAAAGTCATTTCTACCCTTGTTTGAATTTTATAAGATGTTTATAAAGGAATCTTTCCATCATTCTCCAAACAAGGTCCTTTTTAACATTTTCGACAAAATTAAGGTAAGAATATTTTTTTAACTTATACAGTGGGTGCGCCTATTTTATGTCATTATAATAAGGTCAATGCTTCCCTTAAAATCTTATAAAAATACATTCAAAATAAATATTTTCTTTATATGACTCTTAAATTATTTCAAAATATAAAGAGATATGTCTCTCTTAAAAAAGGCTTTGATTTCATCTATGACAACATCCTTTGATGGATTTTAAGTTTATTTGAAGTTGATTTATTATGATACAAAACTTCCATGTTGTATTGATGTTTTTCTGATATGTTTGACTGTGGATGTGCTATTTTTATACAATTCATTGATTATTGTTAAAGTATTGACATTTCGTTTTCTAGTTTTAATACGAATGTTTATGATATGTTTAAACCTTTTCATATGAGGAATGTATTGGACTTAGTATGTGATGGGTGGAGCCCGCTATAGCTCCTTGATGAATCGGTAGTTCTCATGAGACAACAAGATGTGGAATTGGCCAAGGCCCTTTCCTAATTTGATTTATGGTTTTGGCCGAGGCCATAATCCTTTCATACGTCTTGGCCGAGGCCATGAAAAAATCTTTCAGAATGTCTGGAATTATACATTCCCTCATTATGGAAATAATATTTATGGTTCATGTAGTCATTCGACTAGTAGAATACTCATGATTATGTTTTATTAAGGAATTATTTACTCAGCTCATAATCTTCCCATAAAATTATTCATTTTTATTATTGGTAAAGGAAATATGTTTTCAATTATTTACCATGCTTAATATTTATGTCATTTTCTGCTATATTACTTACCCTTACTGGGCATTTGAGATCACCCCTTTCTTATGTTTCATTTTCCTAGGATATAAAGATGTTAGTTATGAGTGACCTGCAGGCATAATCTAGGAGTCTTGGATGCTTCTAATGAAATATATTATTTTTGTATTTCTCTTAAAGCTGTAAAGTTGATCATATGTATGAATCTTGTTTCCAATAATACTAAACTGAACACTCTTTCGAGACATGATTTCGTTTTAATCATGCCAATGTTAAGTAATAATGTACCGAATTTGGGTAACTAGGGTCGACGCGTTACATATAGTGTCATTGATTATAACTTAATTCATTTATCATAACCATATTTAAGGAATGGTTTTAAAAAATGTACCGTATTTTCAAAAATAAAAATTATTTAATTATTATTAGTCTGGTGATTATGGAATAATTATCCATTTAACAATGGTCAATATACAAAAGTTATTTTGCATATATGAGTTGAAATCCATAAAAATACATAATGTGGAGTTAAATGATTAGGTAATAGGTTTCTTAATAAACCAATAAATGGTTAATAAACAAATAAATAATTAATATAAGTTTATTATATATGAGTTAAAGTATAAAAAAATAATACATGGACCCAAGTAATGGGATTTTTAATCCAATTTCCTTTCTTTATGTTATATCACTTATTAATTGATTATATTATTCTAAGATTATGTGTTAAATGAATTTTTTTCATATATTTTATATTTAATCTTATATTTTAGATTACTATTTTTCACACATAATCAATTTATTGATTAAATTATAACTTTTATGATATTATATTTTAAGGATTATTCATCTCAATATTTCTTCTTTGAGATATGTACCCTCTTAGACACCTACTTCCTTTTATAAGTTCCATATGACTCCATTTAATACACTATATCATGAAATTAAATTTGATCATGATATTTAATATTTCTTTGATTTTCTCACATTATGATATTTTGATTCAAATTTTATAAACATTTCAAGGGGTTTCATTATCCCAATTTAAATTATTTGATACATAATTCATGTTATGAACCATCATTAATTTTTTATGGTGTACTTACAGGCCTGTGATATTTTTTCACAAATTATTTTTTTAAATTATAGTTTTTATAGAATCATGTTATGTTCATTAATTTAATGTATTTTTTTCATGCATTACCCTTGATTCATGGATTTCTCATCTAAAATTTCAATTTTGAGAAATGTTTTTTATACAACTGTATTTCATTTATGTAGTGTATTTATAGATTATTAAAATATAATACTATGATTATATTTATACTCATTATATTTTATATTCCTTTTTATATTATTTCTTTCAAATGGTTTTTGGTTTTTAAATTCAGGAAAGGGGTTTTCTTTATAAACATTGTTTTAAATACTTTTAACCAAACTCTTTTTCCAAATTCAGAATATTATATGAAGAATATTACATTATAAACATAAATTATTTCTTTATTTTATTTTCCATGATCATTGAAATTATTTCAAATGGTTTTAATTGGACATTAATAATTTTTTCCATAAGGGTCACTTTTAAATCTCTTTATAATTTTTTTGAAAAGAATGTTTACTTTTAACATTTAATAAATGGAAAATTATTCCCACTATCATGAGTGTTCTTTGGTTTGAAAATTATTTTTAAATTTTAATTGGTTATTTTCATAATAAAAATTTATCTAAATATTGTGGACATTTTTATAAAAAGTTATCAACATAAAATGATATTTCACCCATTTTTAATAAAATGTCTTAAATTTTGTTTTAATTTTTTTATCATCTATACAAATATATATTCATGATTTTTTATACTAAAATGGGGATATATTCTAATGATACTATCATTATTCTTTCTCTATATGAATTACAATTATTTTAGTGATATTATCATAGAATCCATTTATTTTCCACAGCTTAATCATATTATGAAAGTAATAATGGTTGTTTTATTTATTTTTATGATGAAATGAATTATCTATATTCCTTATTAATGTTATTGTTATTATGGTTTTTTATCATTATAGGTTATACTAATATATCTCTTAAATTCATTGGGTAATAATTATGTTTTATATTGAATTATGTTTGAATTAACCGAGTAGTATATTCAATTTGTAAGGGTTATAGTAAGGATTAATTTAAGGGTTTATGAAGATAATGTTACAAGATACATACACAATTTATCTATCCTTTATATTAGTTATAATGGTTCCTTTAAAGAAGAATTTTTTGTCATCTGGATCACGACTAATAACAGAGACACACACACACATATTTTAGTATATTAATGTTTTATTCCATATATCATGATTTATGATACAATTGTCTATGTATTAATTCAGTTATATAATGCGCATACACTTTTATTAGGCCATAATACCATTATGTTAATTTTATGCTCACTCAAGAAATTTAATTGTTAATGATTATGTTTACCCTTACCAAGTCCCTGATATCACCCTTATTATGTTTCATTTTCCCCATGTTATAAATAATGATGTCAAATCATTTATGTCTAGAAAGGTTTTATGTTTAAAGAATTTTATTAGAGATGTTGAAGACCTATTATGAAATAAAAAATATCGTTATTGTATGAATAATTATCACTTAAAGACCTGGTTATTATTATGTAAGATTTTTCTAAATACATTGAAAATATAAAGAAAAAAATTTCTTTTGGTATATAATGATTCTATTTTTCTATTTTATGTTTTTTATTGGATAGATACAATTAGGTAATGTAAAGTGGTAGAAAATCCCAAAATGTAAATATTATGTTTTTAGAACTGGAGCTAAGAGTGTTTTCATGGGGATATTATAATTGGAATCAGAGTATGGTTTAGATAACTTTGGATATTAGGATTTTTTTTCATGTGAGGTTTATTTAAGAGTTGTGGATACCATACTAGTTAATAAATTCATCACTTATTATAAATTCAATTTCATGAACACCCTTTTATGGTCATTTAGTCCCAAAATATTTATATGATTAATGATATTTTGAGAGATGTTTTCATGGGATGAGGTATATATAACCCATATTTTTTTACAAAAAGGATTATTTTGAAAAAATTCTATTACATTTTGGTGGATTTATGATGAAGTGTTTGATTTGACTTTTGAGGAAAAAAAATTCTTTAATGTTGAGGTTTTTAGGTGTTTTGGGATGTATGGTTGTTTATTTATGGAATTATCTAAGAAGAACCTTTGATGTTATTATGGAAATTTTGGAGTTAAATTTATTATTTATTTATATGATGGTTTATAAATTTTGGATATTATCTTATCTTTTATTAACTATTCCTATCTTGGATAATATCTAAAGAAAAAAGGAATATATTTTTTTCCTCTATTTTATTATACGATCCATTAGAATTTTTTTTCCATCAGTGAAGAAAAATTCATCTCGAATACTTATTGTTTGGAGAAACTGATGAGATTGTGGTGAAGATTGTTTAAATGGTGAAATTTAAGTTTCCATGCAAGTATATTTTCTTATGTTATTAGTCTATAAGGTAAATAAATTTCATAAATCTAGGAAATAGATCTTGAAATAAAAGTGTTATCCTATTTCCTTATTTTTTAATGAATTGGTGGTCTTTTTTACATTCTATTTGTTTATGGTTTTGTATATATTTACTTCTAATGATCATTCAATTTCTTGTGATCAACATACTTTGTAACTCTTTAAAATTATTTGGACATTAATTTTTACTCAAAGTATATATTTTTAATTACCAATAATATTAGTCTATTTGTAAACCTTATTATGTTTTTTTATAGATGATCTTTATACTACTCTTTACCTTTTTTCAAAATGTTTTTTATAAGCCATTTTTTAATGTGGGTTTTTAATAAATCGGTTTTCAAATGTTGAAATATTGATTATTGATATTAATATAAAATAATGATTTTGATATTTATTAAGGTAGGGGTATATAACAACTTAATATTTTTAAATAACTCTATACTTGATAGATTTCTTAACACTCAACATCGAGCTTTAAGAAAATTACGATATATAAAAAAAATACTATTATTTAAAAGTGACTATTATAACCATGCTTTTGAGTTTATGGGTATGAATAATAATAACCAAATTATGTAATATATATATATATATAATGATTAATTCTTAAGAAATTAGAATTGAATTTTTAGTAAAGTCATTTTATGTTTCCACAATATATTTTTCCTCAAAATTATTTTTATAGGTTTTTGTGAGAAAATATATAAATAATTTATATCGGTTTTATAAAATTTATTTGATAAAATTAACAAAATTTTTGAAATCACCAAATCAAAATAATATTAGGGTGAAATTTGGATATTTTGTAAAAATATTGATTTTTATGTGAATAGAGTAAAATAACGATTTTTGTAAAACACCATTTCTTTTCATTAAAAATAATAATTTTGAATTAGATTTTTTATAAAAGTAACATGAGAATTATTTAATTATATATAATCAAAGTAATTTATTTTTAATCATCATTATAATAGATATTTTATATGTTTATTTTTGGGATAAAAAATTCATTTTTTTAAAAAACTAATTTTTTTTTCATTTTCAGTTTTCTTATTAAATTAATTTATTAAACTAGTAAAAATTGAATCTCAAAAAATTTATTCCATTATTGTAATAATGAAAAACATTTGGTCAATATGTTAGTTTTAGTTATTTTTTGTAAATAGAATTTGTGTAAATATTTTTCTCCTCGGAAAGGGAAGAATTTCTAAAATAATTTCAAAATATTGAGATAAGGCCTTAAAATGAACCAAAAACATAACTTTATTTCATTGTATTATATAAATTCTACCATAATCACTAAAAATTCACATATATGGAATTTTGGTCCCACCTTTCTTTGATAATGATATTTCTATTATTTTAAGTTTATAAAAATTTAAATCTTAGTCTCTTTATTTTAATTTATATTAGGGGTACACATAGGGACTAGAAGAATTAACTAAAAAATATAAAAGTTTTTTTTGAAAAGATTTATATTTTTTTGTGACTTTAATTTATTTTGAACTTTTAGTGATAGTATAATCACCTTAAATCCTTCAACAAAACTGAAACAATACTAGTTGAATAATTATAATGGTGAAATTAAATTATTTTGAAAACATAAAAAATATTATTATTTAGATTAATAATAGTATAAAATTAATTTTATTTTTAATAATAGAGTTTAATTGATCATTTATTTCATTAAATTCTAATTCTATACTTTTTTGATGGTTTTAAAGTAAAAATATAGTAATAGATACAAAAATGACATTAATGATACTTCATATTTTAAAGTATTTTATTAAATTATTTAAAAATTGTAAAAATCATGAAAGTCGAAAATTGGAATTGTAAATGGTGATAAATTTCAAAAATTGGTAATTAATTTTTTTCCCTTATAAGTAAATTTATAACCCTTATTGAATGAAAAATGTTCTATCAAAATATAGGATAAAAAGTGTTAATAAGGGTTAGAATAAAGAGAAAAGGGTTAAAATAAAATTAAACCATGTATAAATACTATTGGATGTGTTTAATTAAATCATTTAAAAATGTAATTAGAAATTATAACAATTTTAAACCACATGGTCATGAATGAGGCTTTATAATATTTTAATGTTTTGAAAAATTAGAGGAATTCCCATCCCCCAACATTTAAAATAGAACCTCTCATCCCCTCTTCCTCACACTTTTTGAGAACATTATAATAGACAATAATTACAAAAATAAGTTAATAAAACCCCTAACCAAGTTCTAGAGGTATTATTTTGTACATAATTCAATACTTAAAGGTCTTAAGAAGTGAAAAAATTGGATTTTTTGGAAGAAGAGGTTTAAATTTTAACTGAATTTTTTAGTTTTATTTATTCAAATATATCATTAAAAACAATTAAAAACATTATGGCATAATATAATCAGTATCTTAAATATAATATTATTCTATTATGATTATATACTAACTTTAATACACATTATTATCCATCTAATGGGAACATAACTATTGTTTGAGTGTATGGCGGACAACCACCTCACGAACAGATCTAGTTCATTTTACATCACTTCCTCCCATGGATAGTTTTAATGATTGATTTAATATATATATATATATATATATGATATGTTCTTGAAATAATTATCATTCTACAAAGATAATATAAAATCAATATTCATACCATTTCATCCATTAAAAAATGATAATGTCATTTGGTTGCACTTAAGGATTAAAGTATCAATAAAGCGATGTGATTTGTTTTTCATCAACAAATCACAATGATTTTATATAAAATAATATTTAAATATATAATATTATATTTATTATGTAATCACAATTATATGAGGATAAAATAACACTTAAATTTTTTCCATCATATCTGTTGAAAATGAAAATATTAATCATGCTTATGTATGACCTATCTTCCCCAAGACTGTAACACAATTCATTTTTCATAAAAACACAGAACAATTGGTATTAAAAGTATATATACTGTATAAAAAATACAGTTATTTCATTATTATTATTATTCTGAAGATATTGGAATAATTATCTTTTTGACCACAATCAACATATCCAAGTCATTTTCCAACTATGAATCGAATATCCTCAAAACCCATGATGCGGACTTATCCGATTAAGTAATTAAATATGTCAATAAAATCAATGAAATTGATTTTTAACTGTACATTTATAATTCTATTGAATTATCTTAAAAAATTAAATAATCAATATTAATTTATTATAAAGGTGCTAGGAAAAATTCATAGTAAATATTGGCTCTAGGTATGGGGTTTTATAACTCAATTTCCTTTTATTTGGTTATATCACTTCTTTATTGATTAATCTAGTAAAAGATACTATGTCAAATGATTTATGTCATCTTTCAAATTATTTTTCTAGATTAAATATTTTAAATATAATAACTTAATTGATTAAATTGTAACATTTTTGACATGATATTTGTAAGGATTATTCTTCTTAATATTGTTTCTTTGAGACTTGTCTTGTATTATTCCACTATATACTATTATAATGTTTATATTCTATATATTGAGATATTATATCTTGAATGAAAATTTGATCTTGATATTTAATGATCCTTTGAAGGTCTCAATTTTTAAAATCCCAAATTGTTTTAGAGATGTCTCTAGCTCATTTACAGTACTATTCTTCCTTGTGTTGATTAATTTTCATTTAGGTTTTACATTGGGGTGTGTTTGGGTGAATGTTTGAGAAAAATGGAAGGAAGAGGGTAGTGCACAATTAGTGCACAATTTTTCTTACTGTGTGCCCTATCTTATAAAAATGTGCAACCTTGTATAGTGGGTATTTACATGGATGGTGCTCATTTTTTAAAAACATGAACCCTCTTAGAAGAAACCATGCACCCCCTAGAATAGGAACATGATTAGGTGATTAGTTAGGGGAATCCATCCACACTAAAAAGAAAACCGTGCATACAAGATTTTAGTCCCCAAAAAAGTATTAAAAGCTTTCCCTAACCCCAGTGTAATACCCCTAACACCCTACCTCGCCCTACAAGCTATTTATCTCAATTCTAGAGACTATTAAAGGGATTCTAAGTCCATCTAACCTTCGTTCATGCATATTTGAATCCCGGTTGGATGATTTTCTTCCCTTCCGGTACATGGTTGATTCCGAAATGATCTCCCACTGTTCCCCCATTATTTTGTTGGGTTAATCCCCTATTTTGATGTATATTGATATAAAATTGATGAATCTAGACATAGGATTATTGATATAGATATTTAATTTTACGATCATATTTACTTCAATATTGGATTTAGGTTTTAGATCCAGATATCATGTTATTTGTTAATTTCATAGACATTGAGGATTACCATTGTGCGATCATTCATCGATGAATTGATATAGGGGGTCTATAATTCAAATAAAAAATTATTTATAGTAATTATTTGTATGAAATTTTTGGTTTTCAAATTTATGATTTTAAATTGAGTTTTTGATCGAATTAATTAATTATGTGAATTATTTATTCGATGGAAATGAGAAATTTGGGATATTATGATTAAATTTTTGAGATAATTAATTATTGAGTTAATAATGAAATATTGGGATTATTTATTTAAGACAATTAATTATTTATTTAGTTATGGGATATTTCATTAGTTTGTATTTATTTATTTATTCTCCAGTTAATTAATGGGATTAAAGTTCTAAATTAATTGGGGAATTAATTAAGGGGATTGATGTGATGAACTAATTGTAAAATTAATAATCAGAAATAAAATGAAAATTAATTAATGGATTAATTAATGTGTCTATTGAGAATAAAAAATGGTAATAAAAAATGTATGTGTTATATGAAAACAATATATGGTAAAAACAGAATTTATATGTTAATTATGAATAATAAATTCTAGAAGTTAAATTTATGTGTCAATTGGGGACCAAAAATGGTAACAGTTTCATTTATGTGATAATTGGGAACAATAAATGGTAACTATGACATTTATGTGCTTATTAAGAGCAACAAATGGTAACAATAGAATTTATGTGTAAATTTAGAACAATAAAGGGTAACAATGAAATTTATGTTCTAATTGAGAACAATAAATGGTAAAAATGGGAGTTTTTTATTAATTGAAAATAATAAATGGTGATAATGGAATTTATGTTTTAATTGATAACAATAATTTTTAACTATAAGATTAATGTGATAATTGAGAATAAAAATGGATACCAATGGAATTTATGTGTTAACTGGGAATAATAAATCATAAAAAAGGAATTATTTGTGAATTGAAAACAGATATGGTAAAAATGGAATTTCTGTGTTAATTATGAATAATAAATGGTAACAAATTCATTTATGTTATACTTGGAATAGTGAATGGTAATAATGATATCTTTATGTGGAGTGAGATAATGAATGGTGACAAAGGTAATTAGAGATACATTATCCCTCAAGGATAGCTCGTTCTCCTGCATGATACAAGATTTTAATAAAGTATGGTTGTCTATGGGGAACCAGTGGTTTATATGCTTAAATAAATATTTTTCGATTATATGATATTGGTTTACCTATGAATTATAATTAATTTATATATACAACTATATACACTATTATTTTATTTGATATTGTTTTAGACCCCATTATTTATTCCTTAATGAGTTTTACTCACTCCCTATTTGGACAGCATGATCAGTGCTCGAATAGATTACATGATTGTTGGATAGGTTAAGGGAAAGGGCCATGTGTTTGATGGATGATTGGGATAAATCCTAGATGAGGGAACCATATGTGGTTCGGGACCCACTCAAGTTTGTCAGTGTCTTTACTTTTGTGTTTTCATTTTGTCACATGGAATGTACTTTAGCATGGAATATCTACTGTTCAGTTTTGATATTATATTTTCAGTTTTGGCCGTATACTTGTTTTACAAGGTTTTTGATTTTATGTTATTTTGTCATTGTTTTTTTTCTTGTGTATTACTCTAATGAAATGACGGTATAGTATCCCCATGAGTGATAATAAATCCCCAATACTAGTTAAGAATATGTAGTATACATGTAGGTGCACCTGAGATCATGTATGGGATCGTCTTAGGGCCTCGGTGTGTGGCACCAAGATCAGGATGTTAAAAAGTGATATGAGAGGAATATTTTATTTTCTTTTTCAATTATATTACTATTTTGGAATGGTAGAAAGGATACTATTAAGGTTTAGTCCATGGTTACGAGATCATGCATGGGAGTTGCAGACACATGTATGGGGAAAACCCAAGTTCCCTGGGTGGGATTATTTTTATTGACGTTTGATTTTACAATTGAATATTATTTCACCTTGGGTGATTCACTTTTTGTGTGATGAGATTATTATTTGTGAAAACTTTTGGGAATTTAATCATGAAATGTTATGAAATTATAGATGACTCTCATGCTTCATATTAGGCAGTCAAAATTAATATGAAATGCATCATTTTAGGCATTCATAGGAAAAACCATTTTGGGTTAGTTGTTGAACTTGAACTATTTTTGTTTCTTGTGAAATTGAGTTTCAAATGGTGCCTAATATAAATTTTTTAAATATTATAAAATGATTCAGGAGAAGAATAAAGGAGTTTCTAATGATAAAATCGATATGATAATGTGTATACCCTTGATAAAAATGACCTATGTATAGGATGGTTAAGGGTAGTAATAGAGCCTCAATTTTGATCATGTGTCAATGTTTTTGGAAAATGCTTTTTGTGGATTGTTGTGGTTTTCCCCTTACAAAAATATGGTAATGTGGTGTTATGTTTCATTAGATGTGTGGTTGTAATTGTGTATAGATTCCTCCATGGAAGAGATTTTTAATATCAAAAAAGGATGTTCTAGATAGAGGAGACCTACCAGTAGGGGATCTTGAGGCACTGATCGTGCTGAGTGTGGAATTAGGAGAGTAGTTCTAAGAGAACTTTTCTCACTTTATGCAGTTTATGGGAAGAGATCCAGATTGAAATTATTACAAACTTGACATGTAATTTTCAATTTAAACCCCCTATGAATTTTAATGGAGTGGGTGGAACTAAGGGTGGTGGGTTTTGTATTGAGTGCATCGAGACTATACATGACCATTTGGAGACTCTTGCTGAGAGGTGGGTCATGTTGGCTTCTTATATGCTTCGAGGATTAGTAAAGAACTGGTTGGATGTTCAATCATGGGCCATATAGGCTGACGGTATGTTATAAAAGTTTTATTGGAGAAGTTCTTGGAGATCTTCTATACTGAGATGATGAGAAAAGAAAGAGCATATGAGTTCATGAGACTTAATCATGGCATCGTGTTTGTGATGGACTATGCTAGAATCATTATAGATTTGCGGTGATTGTGTCTAGTGTTACAACGGGATGAGATGACTACAATGAGGTATTTTTAGGATGGGGTTAAATGTGATATTAATTCGTATAATTACGTATTTTGGTTAAATAAGTTTATTGGGGTGTGGATCAGGATCTCATAGATTAGGGGAACAAGGAGGATTATAGTGCATGAAATATGGTTGCTACTAGACAATTAGTAGGTATGAATTCATAGAGATGAAATATTCTCTATGATCGTGTTATCTATGGGAGTAATAGGATGAGTGCCCAAGGGGAAGGTTCAGTCACACAGGACCATACCCCGATAGTATTTCTCCTGTATGGTCTGTAGGGATTATATCAGAGTAACATTCCCCAGGTACCAGTGGAGTGTTGTTCTTGTTGTAAGATGAAACATATACATATATTCTTTAGAAACCTATGGAATATGGGTAGTGATGGAGGATCCATACTGAACCATGGTGTAGGAAGATGATATTTTTCCCCATATAATTTTAAAAAAATTTCTACTAGACAAGGATATATAGGTAGTGGAAAATGTGATTCTAGACTTCAGTACCCATATTAGTAAGGTAGTGCAGTTTAAGGGAGTGGAATTGCATTATAGTAAATATGGGTAGGATAGTTTCTTGTGGTTCAACCTATACTTGTGGATAGTGAGGCTGGACCATCGATAATGAGTTGTACTATTATTGTAGTTCAATATTAGATATTGACTTGTTTAATATTGGTTCATCTCATTACATTATTTATACACAACTTGTTAATGGTTTGATCCTAGCTATGGAGTTTCTGAGTGGTGTGTTGATGATAGACACAACTCTGGGAACATGGTAGAAGGTTATCTATTTGTGCAAGGTATGTACCCTCATGGTTGGGAAGTATCACTTTATGGGGGATATTTAAATCCAAGATATGTCATGTTTTAACCTAATATTGGGTATAGAATGTATATTAGCATATTGATCCCACATATATTTTTATCAGAGTAGATGGAATTTTACATCTACTAAGTGTGAGAAATACATTCATAATAGAGAGTGGCATATCCAGGCAGACCATGTAGGGAAAATTGCTCAGAAACATAGAGAGCTCACAACCAAGGTTGCAAGTCTATTGTTGGATGATAGTGGAGTAATTAATAGTGCCTTTCTAGAAATAGTGGTTTAGTTTTAGGATGTATTTCTGGAATAATTCTCTGGGACGACACTTAAGAGAGACTCATAGTTAATAATTGAGCTCATACTAGGATCTGATTTAGTTTCTATTCCACTGTAAAGAATGACACCGATAGAGCTTCAAGAGATCAAGTCTCCAATAGAGGAGTTGTATAAAAAGGGATTTTTACTTCTGAGTACGTCACCTTGGGGACAACCAGTTTTATTTCTTCTAAGAATTAATATTGGTGTTTCTACTTATGTTTCAATTACCAGAAGTTGAACTAGATGAATGTAAATAACCAACATCCTCTTATGCATATCAATGATCTATTTGACCAACTGAGAGAATATTGTGTCTTTTCGAAGATATACTTGTGATCAAGGTATCATTAGTTTAGTTTTTAAACTTTTTATATTCCATGGACTTATTTAAAAAGTATTTATGGCCTTTTAGAAATCCTTTTATGCCTATTTGGGTTGAGCAACACACTCGCAATGTTTATGGCCTTGATGAACAAAATCTTTCATCCATACCTAGATCATTTTGTGGTTGTATTTTTGGATGACATCATGGTGTAATCCAAGAATTATGAAGGTCATGGAAAATATATTGACATCATCTTGATTACACTATAAGAGAATCATATATAAACTAATATATCTAAGTTTCAATTTTGGATTGATCAAGAACACTTCTTCGGTCACATCATCTCGAAGTAAGGTGTGTCAATTGACCTAAATAATGTTCAGGCAGTTTTATCTTGGGGGTAACCAAAGAATTTATTTTAAATCCATAGATTTATAAGGTTATTTAGATATTATTAGATGTTAAATCATGAATTTTACCATTTGGAATCACCACATTTGGGCATGACCAAGAATGAGATAAATTTGAAATTTTCAAAATCATGTGAGGATTCTATCCACGAGATGAAGAAGGGTTTCACATCAGCACCAATTTTTATCCAACCAGTGCTAGGTGAGGAGTGTACAGTGTATTATGGAACTTATAGGATTGGGACCCTGAGTAGTATTGATGATGGGAGATATAGTTTTGGTGTACAAGACATGGAATTTTAGGATTCATCAATGGAATTACCCTACACATGTAATCAAGTTGATATATGTTTTTTATGACTTGAAGTGTTGACGACACTATTTATTAGTGGAATTATTTATAGTGTATATAGATCAAAAGAGATTAAAGTATATATTTACATATTGAGATTTAAATCATTGAAATAATAGATGGGTTATGTATATGCATCATTTTATTTTAATCAAGAATATATGATCGAGAAGGGGGACCATGTAGCTAATACATTGACCAACAAAACACATAATCAAGTAGTATATGAGTATAGTGCTGAGAAGAAGATGATGAGTTTACTAGATGAGATGCATATTTTGATTCAAGAGTATCAAGGTAATATGAACCTTATGTCAGTTTTGATAGAGTATAATATTTTGATATTTATTAGAGACATAAAATATGATGATATGAAGTGCTTGTCCATGAAGAAAATACTTTAATGTTGGGAGTAACCTTTATATTAGAGAATATATGAGGATGAGATGTTCTATAACAAAAAACAGGTTGTTTTTCCAATAAACATGTGTGAGGAGTTGATGTGTGAGTTTTATAACACAATATGAGTAGTGAATCAAGGTGTGACTAATATTTACTATGACCTAAAATGAATGTTTTTGTGGATGGGCATGAAAAATGAGATAACAGGGTTTTTTCATGATGCAACACTTGTCTGTAGGTAAAGGATGAGAATAAATGACATGGTTTTTTCTATAGTTTCTTCCTATTACAGAGTGGATGTTTGATTACGTAAACATGGATTTTATGGGGAGTATCCCAAGGACACCTGGATAGAATAATGAATTTGGGTTATTGTGGATTAAATGACGAAGGAAACACACTTCTTATTGATTAGAGAAACTTTCTCATTGGAGAAGTTGGGAGAACTATACATTCAAGATATAGTCCTTATGAATGGAGTTCCATATACTATAGTATTATACCATGAATCAAAAATTAATTTTCACTTTGGAAAGGATTTCAGAAGGAATTGGGCACACACGTTATGATGAGTACGACATTCTTCCCACTAATAAATGATCATTCAGAGTGTGTTATGCAGGTTATTGAGGATATTCTATGAGCATGTTTTCATGACTTTGGTGGATCTTGGTAGAAGAACTTGGATTTTGTAGATTTCATATATAAACAACCGTTATCATTCAACTATTCAGATGGGACTATACGAGGCACTTTATAGTAGTCCACATATATCACATCTATGGTGGATGGAGGTAGGTGAGTCAGAGTTTTTGGGACCAAGTCTCATGCAGGAGACATCAGACTAGGTACAACTGATTTATAAATGTATGGATATAGTTTAAAGAAATTAGAATTCATATGAGTATAAAAGTTGATGACCCCTAGAGTTTATTGATGATGATCAAGTATTATTTTGGGTGCCACCTCGATTGGGTCACCATATAATATAGTGGTCGGGCAAGCTAGAGCCTTGGTTTGGTGGAAGATTGATGTCATTGAGGGAATTAGGCCGATGGTGTACTGATTGGATCACCCTCAAAGATACAGTTCCATGCATTTTGTTTTATAAGGATCGCAACATCTATGGTATCACCTCAAACCTTCTCATGTGATCAATGTGAACAATGTTGAGTTTGTGATAGATGTGTTATTTAAAGTGCATCTGAAACATGTGTTAGATCATAATGTGAAATTTTTGTGGGTATAGACCATGCTGATTGTTCATGAATTGTAGAAACATGGTTATCGGGAGTGAGAAGTATATATGAGTGATCAATGGCCCAACCGTTTTGACTCAAAAACATAGAGATGTTTGGATTGAAGCTCGAGGATGAGCTGTTATAATGTGGGTAGATTGCAAGACCTTGAAATTTTATGTAGATGTCTTGTTCTCATTTAAGGGTACCCTTATGCTTTGTGTTTTATACTTTTGGTTTTGTTTTTACCTTGGGAAATGTATGAATGCATATTCAAGAAAAATGGAAGGAATAGGGTAGTTCATGGTAGGCATATAGTTTCCCCTAATCGTGTTCCATGGCCCAGGAAACTGTGAAACCCTGAATAGTGAGGATTTTCAAAGATGGCTCACAATTTTTCAAACCATACACCCTATTTGGATAAACCGTGAACCCACTAGAATTTGTTCATGGATAGTTTCATGGTTATAAAAAATTGTGCACCCCAAAAAGAAAACTATGCGTATGAGATTTTAATCCCTTGAAAATTATTTAAAAATTTCCCAAATCCCCATCTAATACACCTTAACGCCCTAGATCAACGCATAAATGGTCTATCGTAATTATAGAGACCCTAAAAAGGATTAAACAACTATCTAATTTACGTTATTGGTGATTCAAAACCCATTTATAAGATATTTATCTCCTTAGGTACATGGTTTCTACTGAAATGATCTTCCATTCTTCTCCAATTCATTTAGTGGGTTGTTATCTTCTATTTTTTGAATCATGATAATGATTTGATGAATACTTATATAGGACCATGGATTTACATCTATAATTAAGGGATCATTTTTTGTTCAATGTTGGATTTATTTTTGAGATCAGAATCTCATGATACATTGTTATTAATTTTAAATTGGGAATTCCTGTTGGGTGACTTTTAGCTAATCAATTGAGTTAGGTGGTATATAATTAAAATCTAAAAGTATTGTTTGAAAATATATGTATAATTTTTTTGGTACACTAATTGATGTTCAAAAATTGATTTCTTGATATAATTTATTAATTTGGGGAATTAATTAATTAAGGGAAACATGAATTTGGGGATATTGGGATTATAATTATAGGATACTTAATTATCGAGTTAATTATGATATATTGGTTTTTTATTTGAGATAAATAATTTCTGAGTTATTTTTGGGATATTGAGTTGGTATATATTGAATTTTAATTTGGAGAATTAATTAATGGGATTGAGGTGATTAATTAATTAGGGATTAATTATGGGGTTTTTGATGTGATGAAATAATTTTTTAATTATTATTGAGAATTATAAAGTTAATTAATTTTTCAATTAATTAATGTGTTGAACAAGAAAAATAAATGGGAAAAAATGAATTTATATGATAATTTAGAACAATACGTAGTAAAAATGGAATATATGTGATAATTGAGAATAATAAATAGTAACCAAAGAATTTATGTGTTAATTAAGAATAATAAATGTTAACAATGGAATTTATTTGCTAATTAAAAAAATAAATGGTAATAATGGAATTGAACTATTAATTGAGACTAATAAATGGTGTTAGTGTCATTTTGACTATAAAAATAGAAACAATGGAATAGATGTGTTAATTGTGAATCATAAATTGAAACAATGGAATTTATGTGTTAATTGAGAGAATTAAAAAGTAACAATAGAATTTATGTTTTAAATGAGAACAATAAATGGTAACGATGAAATTTATGTGTTAATTGGGAACAATAAATGGAAAAAATGGAATTTATGTTATAATTGAAAAAAGTAAATGGTAACAAAATGATATACGTGTTAATTGCGAACATAAATTGTAAAAATGGAACTTATGTGTTAATTCGGAACAAGAAATGGTAATAAAAGATTTTATGGGTTAAATGAGAACAATAAATGGTAAAAAGGAATTTATTTGATAATTAGAATAGTCAATGGTAATAAGGGAATTGTTGTGTTAATTGGGATAATGAATGGTAACAATGGTAATATAATATATTATATCCCTTGGTGATATCTAAGGCTCCAATATGAGTTGAGAAAGTAATGAAGTATTGGTGTATATGGGGACCTAGGTGTTAATGTGGTTAAATACATATTTATTGATAATGTGACAACGTTTTAATTCTACATTGTAATAATTTTCTTTATAAAACTTCATAAAAAATTATTTCACATGATTCTGTTTTAGATGTCATTGGTGGTGGCCTACTGAGTTTTAATCACACCCTAATTGGGCTTCCAAATTAGTACCTGAACAAATTACATGATTGCGGGATAGGAGGGAAATTTTTTGTGGAAGATATCTTATTAAGATGGACCGTAGATGAGGGAACCAGGTGTGGTTCAGAACCTACTGGGAGTTTTCAGGGTCTTTATTTTTGATTTTTCATTTTGAAACCTAGCACGTAATTTATCATGGAATATCCACTATTTAGTTTTGATATTTTATTTACAGATTGGAGAAATACAGGTTTTTATAGTTATTTAATATATATTTTTTTCTATTCTTATTTCTTATTATTTGATGGTGTATTACTCTTATGATAAGAGGGTATAGTCTCTCCATGAATAATATGAGGCCCTTGGTTATAGTAAGAAGTCTCTGGTATAAGGTTAGGCACACATGAGGGCACATAGAAGACCATCTTGGTGAACATGTGTATGGTACCCCGACCAGGATGTTCCACACATTTATGAGATATTGATTTAAATTTTATAAAATTTGAATGGGTTTTCATGATCTCAATTTAAATTCATTGAGACAAAATTCTTGTTGTGAACCATGTTTTATTTTATATGGTGTACTTACTACATCATGAAAATGTTTTCTGATATGTTTTATTTGAAATTATGTGTTTTAATGAATCATTATTTATTTATTTCCTTAATGGATTTTTATTCATTTATCACCTAATTTTCAAAGGTTTCTCATCTCAAACATTCTATTTTACGACATTTTTTTATTAATGCACCTATATTTAATTTTAATTTTTTATATAATGAATTTTAACCTATAATATCACAAATATTTTTTTACTCATGGTATTTTATTTTCCTTATTTTTTATCTATTTCAAATGGTTTTTGGTAATAAAATTCCACAAACAGTTTTTCTTTAAAAACATTGTTTTAATGTTTTTCATAAATTTTAACCAAACAATTCCTCCAAATTCTTAATATTATTTCATTAATTTTATTTTATTAATGTAATTATTATTTTTATTTATTTTCCAAGATATTTTAAATTATTTTTAAAAAAATTAAAAGGAAATTAATTAACATTTTCCACAATGTTTTGTTTGGATCTCTTCAGAAAATTGTGAAAAAAAAATATTTTTTACATCTATTATATTAATGGATATTCCCCTCCATAATAACCATTATTTTCTATAAATAAATAATTTATATATTTCCATGGTTATTTTTATATAAAATATTTCACCAAATATTTTTTTTATAACATATTAACAAAAGAATAAATATTTTACCCATTTTTAAAATGAATACCTAAAATTTTGTTTTAAATCTATTTTTCATATGTGGAAATATCCTTTATTATTTTATTTTAAACCAATGGGGATATTTTGTAATGATACAATCCTTATTAGTTATCTATATATTTTATTATTTATTTAAAGATACTATCATGGAACCCATTTATCTTCATGAGATTATTAATTTATTAAGGGAATAATGGGGTTTTCTTTGAGTTATAAGATGAAATGAAATATCTAAATACATTATTAAGTTTATGGTTATTAAAAATTGTTTTAAATTATGTGATAGATTGATATATAAATCTAATAAATTGGAAAATAATTATGATATCTTAATAATTATCATAGAATTAGTTGAATAGGGTCTTCTATTTCAATGATTTCTTCTATCTGTTCAATGAAGATAATGTTCAAAGATACAAACACACACATTTTCTATGATTTATATGAGTTCTAACCGTTACTTTGAAAAAATGTTCTTTTCACATGGATCATGATTAATTACTAATATTACTCTTTTATAATGTTAAATCATTATTCCATGTCTCATGATTTATTATACAGCTCTTATGGGTATGAATTATATTCTGTTATGCTTATGGTCTTTGATTATTTCATCATACCATTATGGTTATCTTATTGACACAAATGAAATTCAAATGTTAATTATTATTTTTACCTTTACTAAACATTTCACCTCAATCTTCTTTTAAATATTTTCTATTTATTATGAAGAATGATGTTAAATGATTTTTTTCTTCAAGGGTTTTCTTTGTGAGTAATTTTATAGTAAATGTTAAATACTTATTGTGAAATAAGAAGAAATGGGTATATTAGGAATAATGATCATTTTAATGAAATGGTATTATTATATAATATTTTTTCAATTCTCTAAAAATATAAACCTAAAATTTCCTTGGGTATGTAAGTGATCAAATTATTATATTCGATTTTTTTTATTTTAGATGAAAAATATTGGGTCATGTCTATCTGTATCAAATTCAAAAAAGTTAGTATTATATATTTATCACTCGATCTAGGTGTGCGGGTATGATTCTATTATAAAAAATCTTTCATAAATTAATTCTATGGCTAGAACAATCTTTAATGGAAACCTACAATATTTCCAAGTCATTAATATAACCAAATATTTTTAGAATATGAGAGGATAAAAAAATTTATTATATCCTTTTAAAACTAATTCATTTGAAAACTAATGTAAATCCTTCTATGATTCTCATATGTATCTATACTTAGGGGTTGGTCAATTTACACAAGTGGTTTATTAAAAAGGGTTAATTTAATAAATATAATTTTATCATTTATTATGAATAATTCTTAAGTAATATACTAGTACAACAAGTTTTTTAAATTATGATTCTTCTTTCTATAGGATTGAACTTAATGTATTTTTAATTATTTTGATTCCATTTACATATAAAAGAAAATTTTATTAGATGAGTCTCATGTTTTATGTTTATTTATTAATTTTTTATTAAACATTCTCTTACTGAACTATTGACCCCTTTTAAAATACATCATATCTAATAGTTGTGAAAGATCCATATCTCACTAAGCAATGACCCTGATTTGTTGTGAACCTAATCACTTTATTTATTTTAGTCAGACGTTATGATAGTCATAACATATACAACTCCGGAATTAATTATTAGACAACTCTTTACCCAATCCATCATTTGAAAAAACACAACATTATTCCTTTAGTTTCTTATCACTTAGGGTTTCCTAGATACATGTAACTAGTGGAAAATTCGAAAAAAAAGGAACCAAACTCCTATGGTCTTCTAATTACTCAATTTTATACAAAATATAATATATAGTCACTCTAATTTTTCATTGGCATAAAACGTTGAATGATCGAGGTGTTGAAAGTGTTTACTTTGGAAGAAATATTACACTCAGTATTTTTAAAGGGGATTTAATCGCACCAAAATATTTCATTTTATTACTATAAAATGGATTAATTCTTATAATAATTTAGTTTAGAATTATATTCCTTCCACTAAATAAATATTTGATGATTATATTGTTGGGTAACACTTTATAAAACTCATTGATTGTGTTTCTAACCCAAATTAAAAGACAACTATCTTTCATCGTATCCAAAAGAATCTCTTTTAAAGGGTACATGGAATTGATTTATGTAAAGTATTTGAATCATATGAAATCAATAATAACAACAAGATAATGTTTGGAGTGGTATAAAATGACCACCAAATTATTATACAAGGCCCAAACCACCAGGATAATGTCTTGATAGACCTAAATCTCCTCTACCCAAGGATACTTTACCCAAGAAATTCTTTTAATTCCATTAAAATTATAACACCTACTATATAAAAACAAAATTTATCTTATGTATTCAATATCATAACCTATTACCTTCAAAAGTTAAGGTAGAATAAAACTAAATCAATTATAAAGTAAATTTAGTATTACATGTATGATAATATATTAATCTAATTTTACACATTAAACTATATCATACATCACAATTCATAACAAAAAAATTATATCAATGAATTAATTTGTGAATAAATTAAATTAATGAACAATTCAGGTAATTAAAAATTATATAAACAATTGATGATCAATTAATAAATTAAAATTTATAACACTTTATATTTTAGCCATGAATTATGTACATTCTATAATTAAATAAATATAAATACTTTATATTTTTTTCTGATATGAAAATCTCCATATAATTCATTATATGAAATTTATATAAATAGATTATATGTGAAATATTAACATTATTTATATGAAATATTCATATATATTATGTAAATATCCAAAATGTTACATTCCTATTATTTAAACTATGATCATATAAACTATTAAAACACATTTTGGAACTTCTAAATAAATTCTAAAAAGGTATTTTAATTTGAAAAATTTAAGTTATTTATTATAAAAATTTTGTGATATAATCTAAACTCTTTACATTTTTCTTATTTAATCATTTATAAAATTCATAAATTACCCTTATAGTTCTCCATAAACACTTTATATCTAAATTATAATTCATGACATATAATAAGAAAAGTTATTTAATATTAGTAATTAATATTGTAGATATTTGTTTCTTAAATGAATTATAAACATATATTGATTAACTATGAATGATTTATAAATAATTAAATATTTAATAATTAATAGATTGAAAAAATATCCCAGAAATACAATTTTATTACTTATAATACTATTATAAACAATAAAATTCAATTGATAATATAAAAAATAAATTTTTTCTACACATGTCATATTTTATGATTTACAACATATCTTAATCCTTGATAAAGTTATTATGGGTTATGATTACATTGGAATATTCTATGATAGATAATTCTATATTATTAGTTATATTTTATGAAATATTTGTGGCCTATGATATAATATTTATCCCATGGGGATAAAATTTTATGATAAGTATCAATATGATATTTATGATATGATTCTCTATTATATGAAAAAAAATAATTGTTGTCGATTCCATCGTATCCTATGATTTCTCTATATGACCTTTCAAAATATGAAGAATCAAAAATATGTCACCACTGATGATATATCATGTTGTATGGAACACCCATATCATAGCTTATGTTATCACATATATTAATACAAACCACAATTAATACTCTATTCTGTATTTTACAGTACCCATTTTAAATATATATATTTCAAAGAAAATTCAATAACATTTATTATGATATCTAATATGAGATTTATTGCTATACATTTTGAAACATGATTTCAAGAATTAAAGAACATGACAAAACTATAATACCACTGAAATATTTATATGGATTTAACTACACTTGTTTTATGTATTGGAATACATTAGAGACATCAAATCCCAAGAAAATATTGTATTGAAAACGAAACCTTATATAAATAAAAATAAATATTTCATGTACCTTACATAGATAGTGGCTATTGATACCACTGTCTTCATACATTTACCCGATAATGACTACAAAGAGGTATCAAACAACCCCCCCCCCCTATGTGGTGTATCTACAAATTGATTGAATCTCCCATTGTTCACTAGGGAATCCTCTTGTGTACATGATATACTAGTGTATCTTGAAAGATAAGGAATGATAACAAGAGAAATTCAAGGAGAAGGAATTATTGGAATCTCTGAAAAAAAGATACATACATGATTAGTATAATACATTTGAATAAAAGGAACATCATAAAAACATATAAATATTTTTTACTCCTTCATTTATTGTCCTTAAATGAAATGTAATATCCTTTATAGATTCCATGGAAAATTAGGAATCAATATAAAGGGGTGATCTCAAACAACCAATAAGTGAGAGTTTACAAGAAAATATAGTCATGTAATAAGTATGGATGATATAATATGGTAAGAAAAATCTAAAAAAATAGACACCATATAATTGAATATATAATAATTTCATTTCCATGAATTATAAATACATAATAACATGGAAAATAATAGTAGATTAATAATAATGGGATGAATAATGTAGGAAATCATAACCACACCATTAAGGTCTTATATTAATACATCATAAATATAGGGAAGGACTGTCCCATTACCATATGATATATTTTCTCATAAGTCCCACAAATGCATTTAGAAGATATATAACTCAGAGCCCCATGTGTCACTTAATAAGTCTAACGAATTCATAATTTGAAAATGGATGAAAATAATGTTCCAGAAGGAATCTATTAAATCAAACTATATAAGTATCCATATTTATATATATTGGATTAATGATATATATATTTTCAATATTTCACTAGTGAAATTAATGGTATATATTTATAGGTAAACATCCTTTAAACTAAATTATGAAAAAGTGTATACAATCAAGTTAATATTATAAAAATTATAGAAATATTTGGAAATACCTTTAATACATCCATCAGATAAATAACATTGATATGGATGAAAAATTAATGTCAATAGAGAGATATAAAGAGTGATATAAAAAATAATTACCAGTAATGAGAAAAGAGTGGGATAGACCCATTATGACCAATATACGTTATAGATTTTTAATATATATAAGGAAACTAGTAATACCACAAATGATGGAAAATAGTACATTTTTTTTCTATATTTTTAGATATATCTCATGTAAGAACATGTGCTTCCTCATATTTTGAATTTGAGTAGATTTTGGAATTATTGGATTGAGAGAATTTGAGGGGTAAAATTGTCATTTTACCATAGAATAGGGTCTTAGTTATATTTTTAGACCGCTCTTTGGGTAAGATATTTTTAAATCTACACTAGTAAAATAGTTTGGTGGAATTTTCATCGATTTAAATTTTCATAGAATACAAAGTATTTAATAAATTAAATAATAAATAATTATTTTGAGTTGGGGTGGAAATATATTTTGAACAGGTTATCGTATTGAAATTTAGACATTGAGGTTGAGTCTAAAAGAGGAGGTTTTACTTAGGTATGGTATAAACCATCTTTGAGGTCTAGGACTCAAGAAGAGATTTAAATGTGTTATTAATTAAGAAAATAGACAGTCCTCTGCATCATTTGGGGTTGTAGAAACACGACATGAGTGGGGGGATTCATTGCATGATGGAAATATATATAGGATAATGAGGAGATATATTACATTTTACTTTGTCTAAGGTGGAATTTGGGGCTAGATTGAGGGACAAAAGCTTTTAGGAGTGTATTTTAACCCAAATATTTGTCGTTTATGCAATGAGGTTGGTGGTTTTTAGAGTTTTATTCCAAGATTCCCATAAATGATTTAATTTCCACGTTTTAAAGCCTTATTATGACTTCTAAGGACCTTTTGAGGGTAAATATGCTCTTAATCAATGGAAAATAGGTGCTTTAGGAAGTTTATAGTGCTTTTTAGTTCATAAATCTCAATCACCCAATGTGTAGTTCCAGAACACACACCATGTGTTATTTCTATTTGGGGAATATAGAATTTTGGGACTACACACCATGCAATGGGGGTACATGACCTCTAGTGCTTCATGTCCATTAGCTAAAGTACGTGGGAAAATAAAATTCTGAGAACACACACCATGTAGTTGAGGTACAAAGAATGTAGTGGGACAAGGACTTGTGGTCGGGTATATGGGATGATACCCCATGTATAGGGGGAATGTGTGTAGATGTATGTAAAAAATAAATAGGTTTGACATGGCCATGTCCAAGTACATGAACATACCCCATGTATGATGTAGTCTTATTTTAGTACACAAGTACACCCCGTGTGTTCCAAACAATGAAGAAGTACATAGCCATGAAATAGGTTTTGGGTTTCCCGTTGTGTACTAGGGGTATACTCCATGTACTGACCCTTTGTAACCCATTTTATGGTTTTGAGAGATTTTCTACTTTGGATTTTTAATAAGTTGTATGTGTAGTGAATTTTTATTTTTCCCCATAGAATGTGATAATAGAACCATTTGGGTATTTTGAAGACTTTAAGAGGAAGTCTATAGAGAGTAAATTATGATAGAAAAGTTTTCTCCAAAAATATATTTTAGTTATCTTCTAAGAGTGAGACATGGGATGATACCCTGAGTGAAGATCATGTGAATGATTGAATAATGTAGCATGGGTTTTCTATAGTCCTCAATTGGTGTCGGATTTGGATTTTCCTTGGTTTGAGAGATTGAGTTACAACTCAAGGTGATAGAGAGATTGGGTTTATGGGATAAGAAATGGTGACATAGAAAGGGGTTGTGATTGAGTCCATCTCCCATATGAGTAATTATATCATTGAGGCATTTGAGGTCATGAGATGTGGAGACTGGGTGGTGGGATGTGTGATCCCTGAGATACGGGTGTTAGCCCAAGATATTGGTTGTTACCAAGGATTGGGATTGAGATGTCTCCGCTTATGTTTTGATCTATGGGATCCCAAAAGGGATGCCTCTACCTGAGTTCTAGTTATAAAAATAAAATTGTGGATGCATTCATTTATATATTTTCCAAATGGGAGGAGTTGGTTCTTAATTAATAGGATAACCCTGAGCAGGTGTGTGATTTTGAGTAGTATTGGTTATGAATGTTCCATTTCAAGTTTAAGTGATGTATGAGTCTATGGGGATGATACATTAATGGATATCATGAGTGTTTGTAAATCCATTGATAATTTTTCATTGGACTATAATGATTTCTGGTTCACTCCCTTATGTTTGTTATGATATGGTCGAGTTTCCATCATTCAGAGAGTTGGATATGATGTACCAACCCTATAGGATATGATGTTAGTCATGATTCTCAATGTCAGTATTGTTAGTTTGGTTATGTTTTGGGTGATGATCTAAGGATCCAAGAACATTTTTTATTTTTACAAGGTTGATATTATCGTACATGGAATCGTATATAAGAGGATAGATACCATACTAATACTTCGGGCATGAGTTGTATACTATATGGATTGGTGTTAAAAGAAGGCTCTAGGAATAGATAGTAAATCTAACAGTTTATGTTCTAGACTAATGCTCTAGGAAATGATGGTATACCATGTATATCTGAATCATGAAAAATGATATTCATCCATGATTTAGATTCTATACTGATGATCCATGAAAGCATAATATACAATCTAGAAAATGTTTTAGACTGAGGCTCTCAACGGTGATATTATACTTATGGTTTGGGTGATAAATTGATGTTTTGGGCATTATTGATCAGAGAAATAGTGTAGATGTTATACTGGTGGTCTAGAGTTCAGTATTCTTTTATCCTGGTATGTATAATTAGGAATAATGTTTCTAGGTACAAAGGAAAAGATAATGAATGTAATCATGATGGAATGATAGTGACTACATTAGATCAGTCTTTTTATTATAGTTTTCATGTAGAATGAGTTCCTACTATTAGGATAGAGGGTTAGGGCGGTCTTGAATGTGGGTTCTTTATGTTAATTATGATTTAAAATCATCTAGATGTGCTCAGAGACAATGTGGAATTGGTCAATAAATGTATGGTTGATTAAGGTCTTGGATATAAAAATCAAAGGTGGGGTTTTATATTTATTTTAGTTATGTATTGGCTTGGATGATTATATTTCATGAAGATGCACTTATGGAAGAAATTTTTAGGTTCACAATTGGATGTGGCCTATTGATATTTATTTATCACCTCTTAATATGCACCTCAATGTTTATGAAGGCCTTATGTTCACTTTAAGTTTTTTTATTGATTCTTGATAGACATGGTGAAGGATCATGATTTCAGGATTAAAAGGGTTTCTCATGTGGAGTCTGATTATCAGGATAGATATTTTCTATAGGGTATTGGAGACCTGGTATTTGACATTGGTAAGAGTTTACAGTAGATCACAATGTCTGAAAATTAACATTTTTGTTATAGAAAACACTTTTAAGAGAAAAGTGAGAAACCATAGATCAAGTACTAAAGGATATAACAGAATAATTAAAGGATAACTTATGTCTATTTTATTTGATCTCCTGACATAATTGCCAGAAATAGTACTAACCTGAGATTCTAGATCATCATTCAAAAGATATTCAAATTGATATTCCAGCTTATCCCAAGACTTGATGTGCTCCTCTTGACTGATCTTCCTAGCATTGAATCCCCTAATCAATATTAGATCTTGTTTGTCAATCTAATTACACTGATCCTTATTGGTAACCACCCTTAATGAACTTTCCATCATCTTGTCAGCTTCTTCTTTAGTATCCTTAATTGTCAAAAATGATTCAACATTTTCTTCTTCTGAGTGCATAAGAAACTCCACAAAGAAGTTTCTCACCACACCAAGCTCCCACTATTGTCCCAAATCAACCTTGCAGAGAGGAAAACTTCACTTAAATTTCATTAGTGGTATAGTCTCCCTCAGTGGAAGAAGAAACTAATAATCCATCCTCACATTCCGAGTACCCCTTCAGTTCTTGCTGCGTCTCAGACTTAAAATCCAATCACCTTGGGTGTAACCTTTTTTATCGCCTGATGAATTCTCAGAGTCCTCATCACTGGACTTGGTCCCAAAGGCCCCATTTTAATCCATTGAAGGTCTAACCGGGTCAATTTCAACCTCCTAAACTAGATTCTCATGAAACAACTATACAAAATTGTTGCTTAGTGTAATAACATCCACCTTCTCACGCTGCATTACTTTACCACCAAATGAGTCACCCTCCATTGGTGACTTTGATTACTTAGTCAGACCCATATCAAAGGTATTGTCCCTGAGCAAACTGCCTCGACGAATGAAACAACCATATGAATTATGGAGCCTCATTCATCCACCATGTGTGGATCCACAAGAATGAGACCACTATCAGGCCACAACTTCTCCACAGTAGGACCCTATATCCCCAATGGAGCAGGAAGAGGGGGTTGGGGTACTCCCAAATCATTCCTCAAGTGACTGCAGATTTTAGACACCAAAGGATATGCTTCCTGTGATCCCCACTTTACATCTGTTGCTAATTTACACTCAGTGTCCACTGCCACTGACTTCTTTCATGACAAGGATGCCTCAACACCCACATCTGTAACCATACCACTATCCTCATCCATCATCCTAGTGGGATTCAATGAACCTCTTCTACAGGCTGACAACGAATGAACCAGAATCTTATAGAAAACACAAAAAGTAAACAACGATTCATAAACCACATGCTGATTTTATAGAAACTCTTCACCTATTATGATCCGAACATTATAAAAAAGAACTCATGCCACATCAACCTCCACATAGACTCACGGGTTAACAGGATGAAAAATTGCTTCAATACAGCTATCCGAACCCAAGAATATACCCACTAAGTTCCCAATAATTCTAATCATAGAGGGTTTTGGAAATGGTAGAGGAAGGTTAGGGAAATTGACCTAGATTTCCATCGAAGAAGAGTCGCGCTTCGTATGGATGTCTTAGGTCCATCAAAAGATGTAGAACTAAAATCCTTTGAAGCAACAATGTGCACTAGACCAAGATATAATTAAATTGTCCTCCAAAGGGAAACATATCATAATATGATTCCTATCATGAAAACCCACCATCAACCTTTCTTGTAAGTCCCGATATCAAAAAACATACCTATCAAAAACATCAAATGAGGAATGTTGCTATTTAAATTGAGGAACTAGAGTAATATTTAGAAGAACCGAGGTTTCTTTGAACTCCACAATTGAGATCGAGAGGTTAGGTATCCCATCGAAAATGTCAGGGAATTTCGGACTCATCGAAGAACAAGGAAAAAGGAGGGAGTGGGAAGGGTTAGAAAAAGGTGGAAAAGGTGAACCCACTCCCATGATGGATGCTGAAGGTCCCTCTCCCACTGATGGGGAAGGGACTGGAACCGTGGTTTCCACCGTCACAATGCAGGAGTGGGCATCGCCAACGAATAATGTATTTATTGGTGAAATATTTATTTTTTACATGTGATCATCCCAATTGGATATCATTTTTTAATATATGTAAGGGATTTTTTGGCATTTAAACTATTTTATTTTATTATAGAATTATTTCATTTTATGTAATTTATTCATTCTATTTACTCTGATGTATATTATTTTGGGTTATTTACTACAAGTTGTGCACTCTGATATTGGGGTATACTCTCCTCATAGTCTACTTTATACCCAAATTGCTTTTCAGTTGTCTCTAGTGTATACGGAGGTATGCTTGACATCTTTTTGTGAACCCTCTAGAGGAATAATTTTAGAATAATCCACTATAGTACATTAGAAATTTTTATTATAGGAGTTACTTTCTTGTTTAAATTTTTGGGATTTCGTAGAACATATATATAGAAATTTGTAGGAGCCTATAATGGATATCAAATGGTGCATCATGAAATTTGTTTCCAATGGGAATTCTAGGATTCTGAGATATGGTATTTTTTTTATTGGTATTAAATGTTACAGTTTTATATGATTTTAACCCTGGGAGACATAGATATTTTTTGGATATTTTTTTATGATGGTTTTATAGATCTTTTCTCATTGGTAAAAGACCAGTGATTTGGTTTTGATAGGTTTCCCGTGGAGGTAAGAGGCATATCATGATTCATGTTAGGCACATAGTATCCACATGTTATATGACATATATTTTTTTTTGTTTGGATTTTATTATGACAGTAGGTTCTATGGATCAATAGTGAGATGCTCAATGATCATTACAGTAGTCTAGTCTTCATACATTGTCATTGTAGTGATAATGGTGGTTCATCATGGTATAAGTATTCTACTTCTGGACACATTGGGAGGTTTTTGTTTAAGATCGGTAGTGAGGATTACTCTTCTAAGAAGTGTTCTTATGTGCAGATGATCATAGTGGATAGGTTCCTTATTTGTGGGTGTTTGGTTTAGAAGATGAAATCCTTTGTATGCAAGGACTTAGAGATAGATTTTTCGACAGGTTGATGTCAGGTAATGTTAGTAAGAGATTGTGTTGGATGACCCTTGAGTTTTGGCCTTCATTGAGTTGGCCTAGAACATATTGGGATAGATTAGTGATTTTTTTTGTGTGACTCCAGTTTATGATGTTAGTACCTTGTGGTTTTCATGGGTGACTCAGGAGAGAGGTCAACAGAGGTATGTGTTCATTTGGGTGTGTGAGACACATGTGGATGTTTTTATGAATAACTTAAAAAGTGTTGTGAATGGCGAATCCTCTTATGTGGTTTGGAAATATGGGATTCCATTTGTTTTGATGATGTTGAACTTGTGAGCTAGGGAATTATCCTTATGGTTTGTTTCATGAGGGAAGGATAATTTAGGTTCCATTCACAGGGAGTGAATATTATGACAGCATATTCCTAGTGGTTAGGAGATGGATCTCAATAACACGAGTTGATAGAGGGTTCTTTTTAAGTCCTGTGAGCCTATATTTCATGGAACATGAATTTTTGGATCTAGAAAAAGTTTTTTATTAGAATTACACAAGATTGTGTAGTGGTTAAGTATTAATGGGATCTTAGAGACAAAAGTATTGGGGACGTGATGTGTCATTTGGTTTGTGGATTGGGAGATATGGAAGTGTATTCCCATGATGGTAGAGTTGAGTAGGCATCTATGAGTAGGAGAAAACACATAATGGGTGTGATGATAGGCTTATGGGTTGGATGACACAAGGCCCTAGAAATAGAACTGTGATGTTCCAAGAATGGATAAGTTTGTATTGGTATTTTTGATGGCATCATGGTATACTCTTATTATGGAGATGATCTTTACCAACATTTTGGCATCATCCTGAGCAGACTAGAAGAGTTGTGGATATATTTCCTGATATGTAGATGTATATTAGGTTTGATAACGGGCCTTATGGGAGGGTTCACTCATAGAGAGTTTTATTTGAGGCTTTTGGTGGGAGTGCACCATCAACCATTTGTGAGTGAGGTCCTTATAATGGGAAAGATGTCACTGAATACCATGGGTTCAATTCTCAGATATTGGGAACATGTGATAGTAGATTCATTATTTTATCACTCATGTGAGAGTGAGATGAACATGTTCAGTTATGAGGTTTAGCTGTGATTTGTATCATGGGATGTGGATTTTTTTTTGTTTTGTTATAATGTAACAGTAAGGATACTCATATTCTAAGGAGTATCAAATTTTTCTCATTGAAGTGATCCTTATGCAAGTGGGGATGAGCATGTAATGATAACCACATCAAGTGGTTTGGTGGACCACTATTAATGTGTTTTGATAGGTGGCTACAATGGTGGGAAATGTCATGGATTAGAATCAATCGTTTTAGGGTGAGTTCTATGGTGGTGAGCAATATGAGGCAAATGATATGTTTTGGATCATGTAGTGACATATGGGGATGATGGGTATGGTTAAAAACTCTCTTAATAAGTTGTTGATGGTGGAATGTAGTGGTTTGACCTTTGATGGGTTATATGAATTATCTTTGGAGTTACACAATGGAACTCAATTTTCTTCCTAAAGTGGAACAAAATGAGTTGAGCATCATTTGGTGAAAAATATGGGTAATGAGGTGGGATTGGATGAATACTGAGGATTCTAAAGGTTGTAATGTTTTATGATGATGATGTTATAAGGGATTGTGTTTACTAGAATCTTGAATTTTAGTACAAATTTGATTTTTTTGGTTTGAAATAACGTAATGAGTAAAATGGTAATTTTACATTATGAAATGAGATTGGTGTAATTTTGAGTGGACCGAGTTATTGTGGAGTAGATAATATTTAATAAATTAAATATTATATTATTCCCATTAGTTCGGGTGGTGATATTTTCTAAATGGAGTGTCAAAAGAACATCTTGACTCTACAATGGAATCTATAATGGGGGTTTTTGGTTAGAATAGGTATAAAAATGCATCAGGTAATAGGTATTTGGATGTGTATTAAAAATGTAATTAATTATAGACTCCCCCGATTTTGGTATGGCTATATGCAATAGAAGGGTGGGAGAACTCCTATTACACATGATGTATAGACCAAGAAGATAAGTTTGACAGAGATTCCATCAAAATTCATCCATAGATGACGTTGATACCATACCAATATGAAGGGGTTACTAGGAGTGGATTTGAACCTGAAGCATCGACGTTTTTCTCATTTTGTAGGCTTATTTTTTCAATTTATGGCCCGATTCCAATACATGAGTTTTTTTTTCATGTTTTAATGAGATATTATGAATTATAATGACACAATGGGGTTCGATATATTCCTATTCGAGAGAAAATGGGGGTTTTACAAGTTTTAAAGGGGTTTTCGATTCATAAAACCCGATCACATGGTTTTTGTTTTGGAACACACATGTGTGTTATTATCATTTGGGGAAGATGGAATTTTGTAACTACACACCATGTACTGGGGGTATGCACCACTTAGTGGTTCATGGTAATGTGGTTTATGTACATATGAAAATCGAATTTAGGGACTAAACACTGTGTCTTCAAGGTACAAGCCATTTAGTGGGACACCATCATGTTGTTGTGTACATGTGTAGACACCCCATGCATGTGGGGATAGGGTCACGTGAAATAACATGGATGAACCCTAGTAATATAATTTTCATGTCATAATACACAATTTTCCATGTATTATGTGGCCATGTTGTATAACACATCACAACACCAAAATCAGTGTTTAGCGGCTATTTACTAAACCTCTGCTATTTTTTTAAACAATTTTGCGGATGTTTATTAAAAACTACCGCTAAAACATTTATTTTTTTTTAAAAACCTGAAACTTCTCCCCCAAACCCCACACTCCCCTAACCCCCATGACCCCATGACCCCCGACACCCTAAATTCTATCCCTCACTGTGCCTCCCTACCAGTCCCGAGCCAAGCCTCCCCTCGCAGTGCCCTGCTGCCATTCATGAGGCTCGCCAATGATATAGTATTGATGTTTCTTGATGGTTTTGAATTTTTGTGGATTTTGGAGTAATTTATTAGAAGTTTATTGTAATTTTAGGGATATTTATTAGAGTGATATTTTTTGATGTTGAAGTGATGGTATTTTTAATGATTTGGGTTGGATTTGGGAGCAATGACTTAGACATGAGATGGATGAATTGAGATATGGTTCGAGGTGTATTTAAAATAATGTATATGTTGTAGAGGACCTAACCATGACGTACATGGACAATACATTACTTTTTTGGAATACTTAATACATAACAAAAATAGACACACAAGGATCGTAATAGTTTAGTGTCTTTGGAAACTCGGAATAAAATCTTCTAATCGTGGTGAAAGATCCTCAACATCTACAAATAAAGATCATCCCCTTTTCCCTACCTAAAACCTTTCTTTATATCTTAGGGAAAATAAAAAATAAAAGGGGTGACCTCAAATTCCCAATAAGGGTAAACATATAGAACATAAAACAATCCATAAACATTTGAATGCAAAAACTTGAACATAAAATCTAAACATCAAAATCTTGAGAAAAGACATGAATCTTGGAAGTACGTAAGGAATATATCATAAGGGAACATCAATCATGATAAAATATCATGGGAATAAAACATGTAATTTTGAAAACCATTAAGCACATGCTATGATTTCCATAGTATCCAAGGCATTGCTGCCAAGACCATCTTAGTGGACAAAGTCCATTTCTGAATCGAGTTCACTCCTCGTTCCAGTCCTGTATTACTGAACCAGTTTAACATGTCATTCCTGCCATTTCTATATCATGAGATATAAATCATTACCCAATTCATTGGAGGGAGATATAGGTCCCACCCATCTCATAATGAAATCATTCTTACTTGTGCCACAAAATAAACATACATCATTCATAATAACCCAATAAATAAAATGAGTTTCATAAACATCATCTCATAATCACATAATCCATATAAAAGAAATGGATATCATTTCATAATAAGAAAATTGAAACTGTGTAAATCATAGAGACATGATACTTGAAACATACACATATGAAATAATGTCATCTTAGATGAAAAATGGTTTTGATAAAACACTTGAAATGAATTCTTGAGGAAAATATCATTTCTTCTTCAAAATCATTTTCTTTTCACAAAATGTCATACAATTTTAAAAGAAAAGGATTTTGTTGAAAATAGTCATTAAATCTTCTGGAGGAAGCTTCATGAAAATAAGGCTTTATAAAACTGTAAATATCCGTTCATGCCGTATAAGTTAAAAATAACATTCTCCTCGTACTTTTGTCAGAAAAGTCAAAAAATTTCCTCGTAACATAAACAAAAGAGAGATTCCTTACATACCATATAGTAAAAGTCAAAAATGGGTAAAAATTACTTTAAACATACATGACAACAATTTTATAAAACATGGACATGGATGATAGAAATAACCCCAGTAAATACTTACGAATAAACAATCTCGGATAAAAATGATATTGGAAAAGTTATCCCTTACGTTAGGTATGATATGCTTTGTATGGTTCTTAACCTCATGTATAATGATTTAAATAATGTCATTGACTTATTAAATAATCAAATTCATTGTTATTATATCATATATGTTTCACTTATGACTTTATATTACCCGTTCTTTTGTAAATTCCATGTTAAAGTAGCGTTTTGGGTAAAATCATTTCATTTATCGTATGTGTTTCGACTTGTCGTTTCTTGATATTATTACTTATATCCCGATTTACATAATTCCGGAATGTAAAAAATGATTTTTATATAATATATATTCATCATATAAATATATATTATAGATCGATAAAAGGAATGAAATACACCGTTCATGGAGACGGTAGGCCGTACGTACGCATGAATGCTATTTTTGTTTCCTTATTGAATTGAATGAAACTAAATAGATGACATAAATATATATATACATAAATGCAGTATCATTATTATTTCATATATTTCATTATTATTCATTATAAAAACTTTATGATCATTCATGTATGGTTAATCATGGAGAATGAATCTCATCACGTCGTGGAGACGGTAGTCCGTACGTACGCACGAGAGATGATATCGTTCCCATAATTATAGAATTGGAGTGGATGGTATAATATATCAGAATCAGTATGATGTTATAATAACCATATATTGTTATTCTTTACACCATTATACGTATCCATGTAAGGTGTTGGTGGAAAAACATATTACACCACGATTTGGAGACGGTATTCCGTACGTACACACACGCGGTGATTTTGTTATCCGTAGGATGGATAGAAGTTGAAACAGGGTTGTTTCATATTTATAATAATATATCATTATATTAGGGATACTTATTTTATTACTTCATAATGAAACAACTAAATAAGAAGAAGTTGAAGAAGAATGAAAATTCAAAGAATTGGTAACGGATATTACCTCTTCTTTGGCACGCCTCTTTGAATCCTCCTCTTAGGGTACTAAAATTGGTCTTTGAAGAAGAAAAGACATCTAGGATGTTTCTAGGGAAGTTGAGAAGGGAAATGGGCAGGGTTTGGCCGAGCATAAAGGCTCAAATTTGTGTGAGGAAGAGAGAGAGGAGGTGCCCTTTTATAAGGGAGGAGAGGGGCACCTTTGGAAATCTTAAAAATATTAATTTATAATAAATCTAACCCCACTTAAAAAAATCCAAAAATGACTCATATTCGAATATTAGATGATATAGGGATGTAATCTCGTCAACCAATAAAATTTAGACATGTTAGTAATTTATTTTCAACATTATCAACTTGATTTAACATTATTTAATCAATTTAATTTTATTTGTGGTAATAACATTCTAAATTTTAAATTATAAAAAATATTTACTTATTTGTTGTGAATTTTCCATAATTGGATACTTTATAACATTTTATACCATATAAATTGAAATTTATAATTTGTAAATATTTTTGTGATTTGTAAACAGATTTATAATATGTAATTTTTATAAAATAACAATAGCATTAATTTTGACACTATTCATTTATTTGAATTTAAATAAAATATATACAGAAGATATGTTCGAAATAAAAGCTTTAATAAATTCATAAATGGTCATATGTATCTGGATAATTAGTGGAGCACATTAAATAGTTCATATAATATTTATTTTATTATTTTTAAAACCATTTATTTGGTTTGTCTCTTAATAAAATAATTACTACATCATTTTTGTATAATTATTTAATATACTTATTTGTTTCATAAAAATTAAAAATAAAATCCTATGATGAATATAAATATATTAAATTTCACAATAATACTTTTACTTGAATTTATCATCTTAAACTCACAATATTTAAACTGTTATATTTATTAAATTATGAAGGTGACAACTTTGGCATCATTTAAAATAAAATAATATAAGTGTCATAATTGCTTTTATAAGTCTCCAAATGGTCAAATATTCGACCATTGGATGATTATGGTTTACATGTACATGAAAAATAAGTTTTGGTCAAGGTTTTGTGCCTTTTAAGGTCACTATTAGTTTAATAAAAACTATATTTTTGATTGTTCACTAGATACACAATTTCTGCATCACTATTCTGTCACAAGTAATGATAATTATTTAATCCCTAAAAATTATAAATAAATTCATATGATGTAGATAATTTCATTAGATTTTTGGAGACTATTCATGTACGAAGTTTCATGAAGTTTATCACTAAATTAAAATTAATATACTTATAATATTTAAGAGAGTCACATGTTGTCACTTTCTTTGGTTTTAATAATAATAAAGTTATTTTCATTGAAAAAAGTTCATTAAATGATTATAATCCAAACCTTAGGTGATATGGGTCGGCTTTTAGTAATCCAATAGTATTTTGGCAGGTGTTAGGTTAATTTTATAATCTATATTTACCCTTAATTACCCGATTTACCTTTAACTATGGTAAATAAAATTTACCGTAGTTACTATTCATAAAGCCAAAAATAAAAAGTAGCTTATTAACATAATTTTTACCCACTGATTCGAAATATGGAATCCATTTTTCCAAATTAAATACACAAAAGTTGCAGAAATTAAATTAAAATTAATCCCGTTGTCGAAAGAAAACGGGTTTTTGTTTAAAACATTGCAAAAGATTGAATTAATTTAACCTACGAATTCAAGGTAAAATCAATGCTAATGGCATACATTATATTAAATGGTAAAAATATATTATATGTATACTTTAAAACCATTCAATATTATAATTTAACCATATAAATTATTACGATGAAAAAAGTTGTTTTTAATTAAAATATAGCGTGTTTTTACTATTCATTAAAATATGAAAGTTATCTGAATAATATGAAACCTTTTTCCAAGGTAAAATTGTATATCCTTATTCCAAAGAATAATTTAATTTTTAAAATTGAACTTATAAACATGTCAAAAACTATATTTAATGTGGGTGCGCCATCAAAAGGCGGAAAAACTACATTTTTTTGAAAAATACTTATTTTACCCGAAAAATTTATTTTGTTCTCTTAACATGTTATAGAAAATGTATAAGATGAATAATAATGTTATAAAATTAAAAATGTAGTTAATACTATTCCTAACAGCTAGTCGATGATAATATAATAACAATATATCATTGTTTAGTGAAACTCGGTATTGCGTACAACACACGCTATCGAGGAAGGTCGTGATTGCGTGTAATGCAAGCCAAGTCAGGGTTGCGTGTAGTGCAAGACTCTATTGTTGTTTCATATAACATAATCCAACCATATTTCATTTATATATGAATATATATATATATATATATACACTCAATGTTGCAAATTTGAAATTGTGTGTAACAAGATCCAAGAATAGTGTTGCGTATACTGCAATCTAATACGGTGTTGCGTTTAGTACAAGATAATCATTGTGAAGTGAAAAACAGATGATATGAAAGAAATTATAAAAAAATATATCTTATAAAATCTTGTGTTGTTACATTCTACCCCCCCTTAAAATGAATTTCGCCCTCGAAATTCGTCGGGGTTAAAAATCATTTACTATTCATAGAAACCCATATAGTAAAAAAGAACAGAAAAACTTAATTTTAAAAACTAAAGTATGAAACGTAACGATTACCCAATGAAATGCATCACTGGGATTCGATATAGGATAACATAGGTGAAAATATGGGTATGGAAGAAAAATCTAACCATCAAGTTCTGATGGAGAGTGGTAGAGAACATGGCTATGAAAAATACATCAATAACAAAGCCATAGATTTGTGATTATCTAAGGTACTATCTAATTCATCAGATATAAGGGCACTAGGAGATCATTTTTGGTTTTCAATATCATTTCCCTAATGTTGATGAAATTGGAATTAGAAGAAATACTTTCATGATTTTAGTACAGTCTCACCATTGGTCGTTCTTTGGACAATTTCCACTTCATCTCTTAATGAAATGAAGTTGAATTTGTCATTCGTGAAGTGTTAGAAGATCATGTGATACAATGATGGATCATTCCATCTGTCTCAAACGAAAGGTTATAAAAGTTATCAAAAATACATAAGTCCATCTATAGTGAGATTAATCATATATGGTTCGTAAAATGGACTTATACTTCATATATCATACTACTTAATATAATAAAACTAGTTTCTACTAAACAGGGACTTCCTGTAGGCCAGTGGTAGGCGATAAAGGCGAGTCGCACTTCGGTTGTGGGTTCGATTCCCACAGCCTTGTCCGGCGCGATGGGATGTCGCCCGTCCTGCAGGTTGTCCTTTTTCTAAAACTACATTACTATAACATCCCATCAATAATATCAAAAAAAGTTCTATCCTTAAAAAATACTAACTTATGTCCAACATAATCCGTTCCAATCTTTAGGCTTATCTAAAATACTTCGGTCCAAGCTCATAGTATAAAGAAAATGATTACTTGAAATGTCACATAACAATCACGTGAATGCCATCATTTATCCCCAATATATCATAAGATATATCTTGTTGGTCAAATTACAAACATGTGAATACCTTAATAATGTATTCTCTTAAAGAATGAATACCAATTGAACTATAGTGAAAACATGAATGCTGATAAAAGTTAACACCTTCGACATACCAAAATCCTAAAAACACTACATACTCAAACCATGATATCACTTAGTCCTTATATCAGTCATGAGCTCGTGAATACAATCAGACATCTCATTATATTTTTATCCCTTCATTATGCGCATATCATCTCCTTTCCAAAAATATCTGAATAACCTTTCATGATTATCGGTACCATTCAACATATACATTCAAATACTTTAGGACAAACAATAGTGTTACAATCCTTAAATGATTATTTATTTCATAGTACCATACATTATTCTTGATAAACATATAATCATTACACTACCTTCATAAACCATTGATCGAGTTTCAAAAATTCTTTTTTCTCACATATCATTCGTAGTCTCTTCATCATCATCAATATAAATACTACCCATATGGACATGATTATTCTTTTCATAAGACTTTCCCTTAGGGAATTGGTTTGCATAATGCCCATACATTCCACATTTAAAACATATGACCATTGTTGATGTCTTAGAAATACCATTATCCTTGTCCATGGTTTTAACTAAACCTTTTCCTTTGAAATTACTGGCTTTGTGTCCTTCTTTTCCACACCCAAAGAATCTTCCAGTTCTTTTGAAACATTATGCCTGATGCCTCTTCCCACATGATTTACATGAGGGGAATTGAACATTCTTTCCTCTATAATCATCATGAAACTCCATATTTCCCTTATTATCTGAGTCAGAAAACATTCCAATGTTGAGATTATTGATCATGTTATGATATTTCTGATTAGGCATAATAATGATATTTGGACTTCCAGATCCAATTTCATTTGGTTTCTCATGAAGTATATCATTCCATTGTCCATCATATCCTCTATTATCGTGATTCTTCCTGTTTCCAGCCATTTTCTAAAACCCAAAAAGAATAGTGTGAGAGGCAAAAATCATGCTAGGGAAAACAACATAGTAAAGGGGAAGTACCCTCAATATCTAACATCTTAGGATAAATTCTAAGATCGTTACTGAAATTCTATGACTATAGCCTATACGTATAATTATCCTTATAGACATCCTTGGACATACCTTAGACATATCTCTAGGGATCTCACTAAAGTTATCGAATCCTAGTTTCCAAAGGTTGACTAAAAATTTCCTCTGATACCAACTGTAGAGGCCCGAAGCTTGACATACATGGAAAATACATTACTTTTTTGAAATAATTAATACATAACAAAAACAGACACACAAGGACCGTAATAGTTTAGTATCTTTGGAAACTCGGAATAAAATCTTTTAATCGTGGTGAAATATCTTCAACACCTCCCAATAAAGATCATCCCCTTTTCTTCCTACCTAAAACCTTTCTTTATATCCTAGGGAAAAGAAAACATAAAAGCGGTGAGGTCAAATGCCTAGTAAGGGTAAACATAGAGAACATAAAACAATCCATAAACATTTGAATGCAAAAACTTGAACATAAAATCTAAACATCAAAATCTTGAGCAAAGACATGAATCTTGGAAGTATGTAAGGTATATATCATAAGGGAACATCAATCATGATAAAATATCATGGGAATAAAACATGTAATTGTGGAAACCATTAAGCACATGATATGATTTCCATAGTATCCAAGGAATTACTGCCAAGACCATCTTAGTGGACAAATTCCATTTCTAAATCGAGTTCACTCCTCGTTCCAGTCCTGTATTACTAAACTGGTTTAACTTTCTGTTCCATCCATGTCTATCTCATGAGATATAAATCATTACCCAATGAATTGGAGGGAGATATAGGTTCCACCCATCTCATAATGAAATAATTCTTACTTGTGCCACAAAATAAACATACATCATTCATAATAACCCAATAAATAAAATGGGTTTCATAAACATCATCCCATCATCACATAATTTATATAAAATAAATAAGTATCATTTCATAATAAGAAAAGTGAAACCATGTAAATCATAGAGACATGATACTTGAAACATACACATATGAAATAATGTCATCTTAGATGAAAAATGTTTTTGATAAAACACTTGAAATGAATTATTGAGGAAAATATCCTTTCTTCTTCAAAATCATTTTATTTTCACAAAATGTCATCCAATTTTAAAAGAAAAGGAATTTTCTGAAAATATTCATGAAATCTTTTGAAGGAAGCTTCATGAAAATAAGGCTTTATAAAACCGTAAATATCTATTCGTGCCATATAAGTTAAAAATAACATTCTCCTCATACTTTTTTTTTGGAAAAGTCCTAAAAGTACCTCGTAATATAAACAAAAGAGAGATTACTTAAATACCATGTAGTAAAAGTAAAAAATGGGTAAAAATGAATTTAAACATACATGAAAACAATTTTATAAAACATGGACATGGTTGATATAAATAACCCCAGTAAATACTTATGAATAAACAATCTCGGATAAAAATGAGATTGGAAAAGTTATCCCTTACCTTAGGTACGATATGCTTCGTATGGTTCCGAACCTCCTCTATAAGGATTTAAATAATTTCATTGACTTATTACGTAATCATATTAATTTTTATTATATCATATATGTTTCACTTATGACTTTATATTACTCGTTCTTTTGTAAATTCCATGTTAAAGTAGCGTTTTGGGTAAAATCATTTCATTTATCGTATGTGTTTCGACTTGTCGTTTCTTAATATTATTACATATATCCTGATTTAGATAATTCCAAAATGTTAAACGTGATTTTTATATAATATATATTCATCATATACATATATATTATAGATCGATAAAAGGAATGAAATACACCGTTCATGGAGACGGTAGACCGTACGTACGCATGCACGTTGTTTTTGTTTCCTTATTGAATTGAATGAAACTAACTAGATGACATACATATATATATATATATAAATAAATCCAGTAGAATTATTATTTTATATATTTCATTATTATTCATTATATAAAATTTATTATCATTCATGTATGGTTAATCATGGAGAATGAATATCATCACGTCGTGGAGACAGTAGTCCGTACATACACACGAGCGATGATGTCATACCCATAATTATAGAATTGGAGTCGATGGTATAATATATCAAAATTAGTATTATTTTATAATAACCATATATATTTATTCATTACACCATTATACCCATCCATGTAAGGTGTTGGTGGAAAAACAGATTACACCACGATGTGGAGACGGTATTGCGTACGTACACACGCGCAGTGATTTTGTTTTCCGTAGGATGGATAGAAGGTGAAATAGGGTTGTTTCATATTTATAATAACATATCAGTATATGAGGGATACTGATGTTATTACTTCATAATGAGACAACTAAATAAGAAGAAGTTTAAGAAGAAAGAAAATTCAAAGAATCGGTAACAGATATTACCTCTTCTTTGACATGCCTCTTTGAATCCTCCTCTTTGGGTACTAAAATTGGTCATTGAAGAAGACCAGGACCTCTAGGATATTTCTAGGGAAGTTTTGAAGGGAAATGGACAGGGTTTGGCCGAGCATAAAGGCTCAAAATGGTGTGAGGAAGAGAGGGAGTAGGTGCCCTTTTATAAGGGAGGAGAGGGGCACCTTTGGAGATCTTAGAAATATTAATTTATAATAACTCTAACCCCACTTAAAAACCTCCATAAATGACTCATATTCGAATATTATATGAGATAGGGTTTTAATATCATCAAAAAATAAAATTTATACATGTTAGTAACTTATTTTCAACATTATCAACATGATTTATCCTTATTTAATCAATTTAATTTTATTTGTGGTAATAACATTCTAAATTTTAAATTATAAAAAATAATTACTTATTTTTGTGAATTGTCCATAATTGGATAATTTATAACATTTTATACCTTATAAATTTAAATTTATAATTTGTAAATATTTTTGGTATTTTTAAACAATTTTATAATATGTTATTTTTATAAAGTAACAATAGTGTCTATTTTGACACTTTTCATTTATTTGAATTTAAATAAAGAATATACAGAAGATATGTTCTAAATAAAAGCTTTTATAGATTCATATAAGGTCATATGTATCTAGAAAATTAGTGGATCACATTAAATAGTTCATATAATATTTATTTTATTATTTTTACAACCATTTATTTTTTTTATCTCTTAATAAACTAATTACTACATCATTTTTGTATAATTATTTAATATAATTATTTGTTGTATAAAAATTAAAACTAAAATCCTATGATTAATAAAAATCTATTAGATTTCACAATAATACTTTTACTCGAATTTATCATCTTAAAATCACAATATTTACATTGTTATATTTATTAAATTATGAAGGTGACAACTTTGACATCATTTAAAATAAAATAAAATAAGTGTCATAATCACTTTTATAAGGCTTAAAATGGTCAAATATTCGACCATTGGATGATTATGGTTTAAAGTTACATGACCAATAAGTTTTTGTCAGGGTTTTGTGCCTTTTATAGTCACTATTTGTTTAATATAATCTATATTCTTGATTTTTCACTAGATAAACAATTTCTGCATCACTATTGTGTCACAATTAATGATAATTATTTAATCCCTAAAAATTATAAGTAAATTCATATGATGTAGATAATTTCATTTTATTTCTGTAAACTATTAATGTTTTAAGTTTCAAGAAGTTTATCACTAAATTAAAATTAATATACTTATAATATTTAAGAGAGTGACATGTTGTCACTTTCTTTGGTTTTAATAATAATTAAGTTATTTTCATGGAAAAAAGTCCATTAAATGATTCTAATCTGACCCTTAGGTGATATGGGTCGACTTTTAGTCATCCAATAGGATTTTGGAAGGTGTTAGGTTAATTTTATAATCTTATATTTACCCTTAATTACCTGATTTACCTTTAACTATGGTAAATAAAATTTACAGTAGTTAATATTCATAAATCCCAGAAATAAAATGTAGCTTATTAACATAATTTGGACCCACTGATTCCAAATATTGAATCCATTTTACCAAATTCAATACAAAAAAGTTGCAGAAATTAAATTAAAATTTATCCCGTTTTCGAAAGAAAACGGGTTTTTGTTTAAAACATTGCAAAAGATTGAATTGATTTAACCTACGAATTCAAGGTAAAATCAATGATAATGGCATACATTATATTAAATGGTAAAAATATATTATATTTATACTTTAAAACCACTCAATAATATAATTTAACCACATAAATTATTACAACGAAAAAAGATGTTTTGAATTAAAATATATCGTGTTTTTACTATTCATTAAAATATGAAAGTTATCAGAATAATATGAAAATTCTATCCAAGGTAAAATTTTATATCTTTATTCCAAAGAATAATTTTATTTTGTAAAATATAACTTATAAACATGTCAAAAACTAGATTTAATGTGGGTGTACCATCAAAAGGCGGCAAAACTTCATTTTTTTAAAAATACTTATTTTACCCGAAAAATTTATTTTGTTCTCTTAACATGTTCTAGAAATTGTATAAGATGAATAATAATGTTATAAAATTCAAAATTTAGTTAATACTATTCATAACGACTAGTCAATGATAATATAATTACAATATATCATTGTTTAGTGAAACCCGGTATTGCGTACAACACACGCTATCGAGGAAGGTCGCGATTGAGTGTAATGCAAGCCAAGTCAGGGTTGCGTGTAGTGAAAGACTCCTTTGTTGTTTTGTATAACATAATCCAACCGTATTTCATTTATACATGAATATATATATACATATATATATACACTCAATGTTGCGAACTTGAAATTGTGTGTAACAAGATCCAAGAATAGTGTTGCGTATACTGCAAGCTAATATGGTGTTGCGTATAGTACAAGATAATCTTTGTGTAGCGTACAACAGACGATATGAAAGAAATTAAAAGGAATATATCTTATAAAATCTCGGGTTGTTACATAAGATATATGATACTGGTTTAGATATTTTGGTTCTAGAGTTTGTTTGTTTTGAGGATTTAAGGTGAGTTTCAAAGATTATTATTGTTGATAAAATAGATTCTCTTGTTCATTTATTGCCAATATAGAGGCAATGAGTCTATAGAGAGATTTTCTTGAGACTTATCTATATTGAAAAGTGATATTTTTGGGAAGATATATTGTTTTTACTTTATTACCTTGCTCAAGGTGTTAATATGGTCTTATGTTGGAAATTTGAATGGAAAAAACATTCGATAGTTTCAATTGTTTATTCTGATTGAGGGGTATTTTTTGATAATGGATTCAAAATTGATTTAGGTTACTGACTTTACATTATATGTTATTTTTTAATTATTTTTGTGGTTTGGTGCATAAATTGGGTATTTATGATACTGAAAATGGGTTTCAACATATATTTTACAATTACAAGTGAAACTGGGTACCTGGTGGGTGTTAAATAGTTAACATTAGACTTGTAAGATTATCGGTGATCCTAAGAGTGAAACTACAGACCCTATGTCCCCAGAAAATGTACTTGATAAAATTTATGCACATATATATATATATATATATATAATTTGAGGATTTTCCGTCAATTAACCCATCTTGATCTTTTTCCCCCTTGCCTCCTAAATCCTTATCTTATTTAGCCACATAGGAGGCCCCTATGAAATTTTGCATTATCAATTCTGAAATATCACTTATATGTTTATGTGGTTGATGCATTTTTTGTGATTTATGTGTCCCTATGTGGAATTTACCATTACCATTGGTAATCAGATTTGTGTTAGAGTGTTGTGTTTAGTGAAAAAATGGTTGGTTGGAATGAGAAGTGACATTGGATGATGTGCGATATAGTTGTGTGATGATCATTATTGTGTTGATTATTTGTGATGCCAGATCATGTAGTTGTTATGGGAATTTTATATGGGTTTTTTTATTATTTTGGTTGTTTCCTAGTAGTTATAGATTGATAGAAAAGTCTCAATCTCAAATTAAATTAATTTAACATGTATTATGTTTATTGGGGATGTAAATGGTTGGATAATGGAATAAATTATATTATGCATGCTGAAGGTGATTTATCTTTTCCACTAAAGCATGTCTATTTTTTTTATATGTATAAATTATAATAATATTTTATTGATATTAAACATGTAAAATCATTAAATATAGGTATTTTTTATTCTTTTGATATGAAACATGTCTTTGGTTATGATGTAGAGAATGTTTAGTGTGTAAATATAGAAAACTTCATGTTTCTCTATCAATAATTGATTCCATTATGGTTACCTTGGGTTTCTTTATATTAAAATTCACATATATATCCTTGATTTTTTTATAAATATCATATAAAACATTTTGGAATTATCTTATAGGTTTTATATTGAAACTTGTTTACTAAAATCCATGTTCAGTCATCATGTGCTAACTAGGTTACCCAAACACTTAACCTCACATGTTTTGATCAATTATAGTGATACATCTATTGAATCCACAAGTCATTAGAGTTCCATCAGAGAATAGAATTTCAATTTCAAGTACTAAAGATAATAAAAATAAAAAGGTAAGGTCATCACAACAGATAGTTTTAAACATATAGAAAATCTATGACATATAACATGATATTTAAGGATATGATCTCAGTATTCAAACTCTCTCAGATGATGAATTTTCTGAATTATATGATATATATTTAATTTTATTCAATTAAATAAAGGAAATTTGAAGGTGGAATAAGTATAATATTCTATCAACCACATCGATAGATCTCGATCAATTTTACCCTCTCCATACAGCATCTAAGACACTATCTGTTTTTTCCTACACCATCTCTCACACCCTCTGTGATCATCCCATGAACAGGTCAATTTCCACCTTCTTATTTAGCAACTTCAATAGTAAGGGTGCAGGGTGCCACTGCTAGTTCTTCGTAGGGATACTGAAGTGTTACTGTTATAGGTACAAATTTTAATTTGCATAAATTTATTTCACTTCTTTTAAACTAACTATTTTTACATAAAAGATGGAAAAAATGCAACTATGGAAAAAAAATATGAAAAGTTTAGATGTATGGAATATAACTAGATGAAATTTAGTTGTTCCATTGGATTATTATAGGATTCCTACAGATAACATTGTAGGATTACATGGCTAGATTCTAGGTCACCTGGCCATGGAGTTGGTTTCCATTCCAATTATATATGATGATTGGAGGAATATGCCTTCATCTTGTAAGAATGAAGTTTTTAATTCAAAAATAAAGGTAATTTTAATACATTATGATGTAATTGAATATTAGTATGTAATTAAATTCTAATATTTTCGAAATTAATCTATATGTATAGATGTTTTTCCACATTATGGTTGCTGATGTACTAGTATGAAAGTGTACATTGAAAAATTTGGTCTAGAAATAGAAACACATAAATTGTAGATTATGGGGTGATTTCAATGATACATCATTTAGATCCCAAAAAATGTGTGACAAGGTACCCAATGGGGGTACCTAGAGAGCACTGGGCAATTATTATTGATAGACATCCTGATGGGAAGCACATGGTATATAAATATATATTATTATATTAATCTCATTTTACATTTATACATGTATATGAAAAAGATATGAAATTGCATAAATTAATATTAAATTACATTTTATTTATTTCATTATCTGTCAAGGAAGAATGCATCGATTCGGGAAAAGAAAATCATCCCTCACACTACTGGGTTAAAGTGTTTTTCTAGAGGCTGACCAACTCTGGTAATATATTCATTAGTTAAAATATTTATAAGAAACTATTAACTATTTAATATATTAAATTGTTGATTTATATTTTTTTAGTTTAGCCACAGAGTTTCGGGAAACAAGCATCCCAAACCAAAGTTTGGTTGGATTTTCATTAAAAACTAGATTGGAGTTTTGTTAATGAACCTTCCAAAGAAGTTGGGGTATGAATTGAATTATAATTATAATAACTTATTATCAGTTTTCACTATGTTAATATATATTTTTTCAAATATTAATGGTATTTGATTTATAGGTAAAAATTAAAGAACTATGGGATGACAATCCCTCAATGTCTTATTTTGTCACAAAATATGACCCAGTTGGTAAAGTGCTTAGTAAGGAGCTCCCTATTTGAGTGAACAAGATGAGTTTGGGACCCTTTCCATCTGAGGTCTTTAGTATGAAATCGGGGATTGAATATGCATCTAAAACTAATAGTAGCTGAGATACTCATAGATATTATGTTTTCAATGAAAACCACAATTCAAGAATAGGGGGCTCATATATCCTCTTTATAGAAAGCATTGATCAATTTACATAAGAAGACAACTAGATCTGTCCCTAATGATATAGCATCGATGATGGGTGGTGAGTAGGTAAATCACACGACATCAAAAACATTTTTTTTTTCAAAATTTTATTGGTTTTAAGTTTAAATATAAATATACAACATTATTTAATTTTCTATATAATTGTATTAGAGGCGCTAGTAGCAGGATGTAGAGATGGAGGTTGAGAGGGTGAAAAGCAGTGTTCATCATTAGATAATTATTAGAGGTATGGGTGATATGTTGGAAAAATATGGAAACATAGTGGTTTTTAATGTATCATATATCTTGTATCATGTATCACTTATCAATTCTGGTATAGAGTAGTCACCTAACATTTTCATGAACTAACATTTTCTTGATTCCCCATGTTTGATAATGGAATTGGAAGTTGATATGGCATGATTATTTGGTAAGGTAGTGAGTCTATAATTAGTGAAGTATGAAGTTAGTGGAGTATGAAGTATTCTATGTTTTAAATAGAAGATTGAGATATTTAATAGTTTCATTTCATTTTTTTTGGATGTGTATATTTTTCTTTTGGACTAACTACTATGTTTTTTATTTGATTCATTTTATTCATGTTGGATATAAAAGACCCACAGCTATGTCATTCAATGATGGGGCCCAAAAATATTGGGATGACCATTGACCACATTCAAAACATTGGAATGTTAAATTCTCACAAGATATCCTTTATGGTTTGTTCCCTAGATGGTAGGAGAGCCAATCTTGGCCATGTGTTGTCAATATAGGGGTGAATAATACGTGGAGGATGATGAAGATCCAAATTGGGAGCTACACCACTATCTGCTTGAGCACATTGAGTGAGCCTATATATAAGAGAGTTGATCATGAAATTATCTTATTATCAACTGGAATATAGATATATCCATAATAAATTGTTATTTGTAATAGTCAATTCTGAGTTACGGTACTCCCACTATCATAATTTACAATTTACATAAGACTTTATTGTCCTAACAGTGCTCCCAACACATCTAATATGTAACATAGGAGGATATTACCTCCTCAATTTGTTTGAAATGGTTGAAATACAATTTTCCAAGATCATACTATTAATACTACATTTTCATTTAAAATATCTAAAAAACCGTTAAAATGCATCTGTCCTAACCCACCATGGGCCTGAAGTGGTTCCTCACTAAAAACAGAAATCATTGAGAAATTACTCATATTGATCTGCTTTTGGTTGAGTATTTTTAATGAACAGTCAACATTAATAGTCAACATATCAAAATCCATATTATGACACCTATTATCCAAGGGACGGCAATATCACATTGAGCATGCTCACCACTAATTGAATCCAACTTTGGGTGACATATCTTGATCTTACCAAATCTTAGTCATTTATGTCACCATTCCAAAAAAAACATTCTAGTGAATTACCTGTCCAACACACCAAGATAATAAAAAGTTATACCAAGAATAATGAATAGACTCTAGATTCCCCCAAGTATGTATTTAAACGATTACCTGACATTCATTTTTAAATACAACAGTACCGAGTCCCAGTTATCCACAAACTCAAAAACTAAAACAACCATCAAATGTCCGGTCCAGCACTCACATGAGTGTTACCCTCTAGTATTTTACATTTATAATCCATATATTAAGGCTTTATATAACCAATCCATATATAAACCTCCCATGGATTCCTTTCATCCAATCCAAAAGGCATTGGTTTTAATTATTTATCTTCGTATATAGAAACTCTCCCAACATACTTAGGATGGTTTCAATATATTGGGAATGACTAAATCTAGAATAGGAGTACACCATGTTTCTAAACATTACCCATTCCTAGTCCAGAAATAAAAAATCTTTACATTTTTTAAGAATTATATAGATAGGCCGGTTTAGATCTTCTAATACACACTCCATAAAAATATGTTATACTTACCATGAACCAGACCTTGATGAAACATCTCTCAATGATGTGTGACTAGTTCCAATAATGGGTAAACCTCCTCAAGGAACCCTAAAACCCTCATTGTACTTCTATGGAATATCTTTAAAGGGTTACACCCCAAAATGTTCACAGTATATTTAATATGATGCATAGATGGAAGGCTCGGGTCCCCTTCAAAATTTGATCACTGATGCATCAATCTATCCACTCTGGACTTACTAGTTTAAGAGATTCCAATCATAAAATTTGGTTTTTTAATTAATGTATTGATGAGAAAACCTTATATCCCAATGATACCATGTTATTTCATGCATAGCCAAAAAATTCCAACAATAAATCTCATCATTCATCAATGGTTGGGTAATCAACCAACCACTTTTCCATCATGTTGCCATGATTTCATAGACACGCCACGGACTGGTAAAAGTCATGGATTTATTATTTATCTCGAGCATAAATATATCATCTAGAATTAGTTTAAACTCAATTCTAAGTTTTAAAAGTCATCGTTATGTTTTTGATATAAAATATTGAATATTCTAAAACATCAGCTTCATAAAGTCATTTTGACAATTTCTAGTTGGTCCATTATAGTTGTGTCCCTCTACATGGAAGGACACAGTTTACATAATACTAATAATTCTCCCCACCTTATGAATTTCCTTAGAAACATTTTATTGAAATAAAAAACATTCCATGGAACATGCTTCATCCACTACGGAATGTGTTTCCAAAACCATGATAACACACTTATATTAATCATCAACCCAAATTTAAAAAACAACATCCTCTTAAATGTGTTATAGTATATGATTTCTAATAGACCCATGTGTGATGCTTTTACTGAGTCATGTTTAATCACGTCATATGTTTCAATGGTAAAGTACAAACTAAAACTAATCAGTAGTGTTTCAGACCCAATTATTTTTACAATGTTATCCTGAGAACTGGGATAAATCATCTTATTAGGATGGCCCAGGGATATATCTTATAAGTTTGTGAAACATAGTTTGATGGATTATAGCTTAGAAGTTGGTTCAATACAGTTTTAAAGTCTTAGATTTAGATCTATATAACATGCTTAAATGGTTGAGATGCTATAGTTTTGGTTATTGTATTATATGTTCTCTATATATGGGTTTTTGTAAAACATTGTTAGATTTTTGACTTCATAACATTGTTAGATAATTATATTATTTTGTTATATGTTCTCTACACATGAATATTTCAAGCATACTGGTTCTGGGGATGCAATATCTGCTGCATTGTTTTACTAGTAAATCTACATTTAGAGGAAGTTTAAACCACCACTAATGAAATGGACCATATTTTGTGGTGATTTAAACTGCCTATATAGTATGATATTCTCTTATCAGTGGTGGTTAAAACCACCACTAAATAAATACATTTTTTCGGTGGTTCTTATGGTAGTTTATCAGTGGTTTTATACTAAAAAATTGAAAAACATTAGTGGAAGTTTAAACCACCGTAGAATATACCTTATTTTTCACATGAAACAGCTGCTAAAACCACCAAACCATCCACTAAATAAACTTACTATGACAATTCCCAATGTTTCTTTTAAATTAATGAAATCACTGTGTGTTTGATGATGACACCATATTTAGAAGCGGATTTATGAAACAGTCGTAGTATCATATGGCGACAGTTTAAACCACCGCCATATTAAAAAAACTATCGATTTGAGGTTATTTTCTTATAGTGAAATCGGACCGCATATATTTTAGTATGTGTAGATGTATATAAAAATATACAAGGATTTGGAGTGCATGTTGTGTACTGGGGGTACATGTGGTGTGATACCCCTTTATTACCATTTGGATAGTTTTGTGTAAATTTTCACCCCAGAGTCATAAATTAGACATATGAGTAGTCTTTTTTGATTTGTTTCCTTGAAGAACATGATGGTAGATCCCCTAGGTAATTTTTAGGATTTTTAAGAGGTTCTTTAGGGAGTGTAATTTATGATAATGGTGTTTTCCATATAAAAGGTGTTTGGTTTTCTATTGAGAGTGATACATGGGATGATACCCTAGGTGAGGTTCATGAAAATGATTGAAGTTGATATAATGGGTTTTATAGATTCCTTTTTTCTGTTGGATTTGGATTTTCCCATGTTAGGACTTATTAACGACTCAAGTTAATAGAATTTTGGGTGTACGAGCCAGCTTAGGGTGACTTAGAAAGGGGTTGGGATTGATGCTTTCTCCTATATGAGGAATTATTTCCTTTAAAATTTGAGGTTATGAGATGTCAATGACTATGTGGATGGATGTGTGATCCATGAGATATGGATTTCGACCTCAGAGATTTGTTGTTAATAATGACTTGGAGAGGGATGTCTCCACTTATCTTCTGATCGAGTGGATCCCAAGAGGGATACTACCACATGATTGAAAGTTCTATGTATAAAAATATGGATTCCTCTTTTTAAATTTAAAACGATAGGGATGAGTGGGTTCATGATTGAATGGAATAACCTAATTGGATTCTTGAGTTTTATTAGTATAGTTTATTGTTGTTCACTTTTGACTCGAAGTGATGTATGACCCGGTGGAGCTAAGGTTTTGATTGAAGGAGTTAGTATTTTGACAACTCTTGAATTTTTTTTTGTTCGTCTATGATGAATCTGGGTTCATGAACATGGGGATATTGTGATGCGGTTTAGTTTCCATTGTTTGTAGAGTTATAAATGACGTTTTATGGGCATAGGATACAATGTTGGACATGATTCTCTTTTTTGGTACCAATAGTTTGGTTATAGTTTGGGGGATGGTATAATATTCAAAGATTTTTGTTTATTTTGAAACGGTTGAGATTAGTGGACATGGAATTCCAAATATGTTATTAGATGCTAGAATAATGCTTTGGGTATGGGTTGTATACTTTACAAATTGGTGTTAAACTAGGGATCTTGAAATATATAGAATACTTTATGGTTTATGTTCGAGACCGATGCTCAAGGAAATGATGGTATACAAAGAGGATTGGGATGATTGAATAATGCTCTTCACTTATGATTTCTATTTTGGAATGATACTATAAGAATAAATAATATACTATATAGATCAATTTCTAGACCGAGGATATAGAGACAGATAATATTCTTATGGTTTGGGTGAGAGACTAATACTCCAAGAACTATTATTCTAATATATATTCTTGTTGTTGGAATAGTGTTAAGTGGAATTGTAGTACATTATATTGGAATTAATGAAGAGGACTAAGGTTTCTAGGTACTAAGTATGAGGTAAATAATAGAGTCATGGGGACATGATATCAGCTACCTTTGTTTTAGATACCGAATGCTAGGTTTCCCATGGAATGAGTTCCCAATTTATGAGAGAGTTATTGGGTAGTCTTGGGTGTAGAGTCTGTGTGTTAATTTTGATTCAAAATCATTGATATGTTCTCAGATAAACTCTACAATTATCTAAAGAAGTTAGGATCGATTGAAGTTTTGGACCTAAGGATTGAAAGTGGTTTTGTTTATCTTTATTTCAGTTATGTTTCGGCTAGTCTAAACATATTTATTGAACATACACTTATGAATTTTGGTTATAGGTTCACTGTTGTGGTGGCCTAATGAGATTTATTTGTCACCCTCTCTATGTGAACCTTGGTTTGCATGCATACCTTATGTCTAATTTTATTTTGAGCATAAATATATGATGGATAGGTTGAAGGAAATTGATTGCATTATTGAAGGGGTTACTAAAATGAAGTCTAAAGACCAAGATATATCTAATCAGTATAGTACTGGAGACCCAGTATGCAGATTGGATTAGAGGACATATTATATAATCGTGTATCTATTTTTATGGTTTCCTATTTTCTATATGTGATTAGTCGAGTGGGAGATCAATGTTTTATGTATGGCATGACTATTACTCCATCTACTGTATATCATTTTTTTACAACATGATTCTCTTTCAATTTATTTATTTTTTATGCATACACTTATGCGTATGACATATGGTTATTGAATTTTGGTTGTACACTTTGATATAGCAGTACAGTCTCCTCACAATCCACCTTAGACCCTCGCTGCTTATAGTAAGCCTCTTGTGTATGAGGAGGCACGTGTGTGGTCTTGTAGTGAACTAGCTGAGGTAACAAGTTATTTGTATTTACTATAACACATTATTACTCATAATAGGAGAGAGTTAATAAAAAAACATTATATGAAATGAATCAGAACAAGGAATAAAACCGTTTTCTAAATTCATGTCTCACTTCACCTATTTAATAATCTATTAAAAATAATTTTCTATATTAGTAACTACTGTTTCAATTTTTTTCATATTTATTTTATTTTAATTTTTCATTATTAATAATTTATTGTACACTTATTAGTTTCTTTTTTTAGATTTATCATTCAGTGATGTTTGATGCATAGTTCGACAATAGCTTTAGTATAATGGAAATGATTAAATGTATGTTTCGAATAGATCCATAGGTTCTATAAATGTTATGGAAGAATTTTACTATCATTCTAAAATCAAAATATCTTAATAGTTTATTAGTTATTTAAAATCCTAATAATATTCCCCGAAAATCCTTTTTGTGACTCTTGAAGAAATCATAATTTATTTTTACAATTATAATTATAAATCATATGTTATAGTTATAAAAACATGAAAATAAATGATTATATTTTAAATTATATATATATATATATTAAAAATCATTTAAAAAACAACTATTATGGACATAAACGAATAATTTTATGATACATTTAAAGAACATAGAAACTAATAAATATTTGAGTTTTAGAAACATATTAGAGTAGACAGATAAGAATTTTTAGTTTTTTTATAATTTTAAATTATATAATTGAATGGGTAAGATGATAATTTAAATTTATATATATCATATTTGAAACTCTTACCTATGTATTCAAGAAACCTACTTTCGAGTGAGCTGTAAGAATTTAATGGAGGGTATATTGGTTACAACAAGTGATTAATAGAATGAATATGATATTTTGTAGAAATTTTTTTGATAGAGGTTTCTAAAATGAATATGTTTTTAGACTGAGAAGGAATGAGTAAAAAAAAGTTTTTCATATTGGAAAAGGGAAGGATTATCTTTGAATTAAATTATGATTAATATCTTATACAAGCACATGACTATGAATAATGTGAATTAATTTTTCTATTAATTATATTTATTAAGAAATATATGTTTTATAAACATTTAAACTCACTCAAAAATGAATGAAATATTAGAAATTTTTTATTCAATGTAATGTTTCAAGTATAGTTTTTTATCAATATAAAATACAACATGGAATTTAAAAAAAATATTTATTGATTTTGAAATTAATTTTATAATTATACAATACATTATTATAATCATTTAATACATTATATGTTTGTAAAAATATTTTATGAATTATTGAGTCATTTTTACGGAAAAATAATGTCACTATATATAGAAAAATATATTTGTCATTATTCAATTATAAACTATATTTTGTAGAAAAATAAAAAAAAGTTTACCCTAAACTAATTTAAAAATTTTGATTCAAAAAATTATATCTATTTCACTAAAACAACTTTATATATGTGATAAATTTAATTAATAATTAAAATTTATTGTATAATTTAAAATCAAGGATTTCATGCTATAACATTTAAAAAATCCCTTTTGATAAATACTCATTATTCATGGAAATATATTTTTATTTTTTATTTATTTATTAATTCCCATTATTTATAATTATTAATTATAATATTACCATATCATTTATTTTATTTTATTTCAAACTTATATGTTTCACAAAATCCTGAAATTAATGTTACAATTGTCATAACATTATTCCAAAGGTTATATTACCAATTATAAATAAACATGATTATATTATCTTTCATTTTTCATATTATTCTCTCAATTAATCCTTAATCTCTCTTAAATTTATTATAGTTTTCGTCATTATAGAAATGTATCTTTTTTAGGATATTATTTGTAATTTTTGATGCCCCATAGTTTAATATAATTTTGCTACTATATTTTTTGTGTTTTGTAGTCCTAATTATGTCTTTATTATCAAATGTAATTTTCTAGTCGGGTTGTACTGTTATGATGAAATAAAGGGAATTTTTTTTAAAAAATTTATATTATAGTAAAATATTATGTCGTTTTGATCAAATTAAAACATATAACATTTTTCTTGTGGAATAAGTTTTCTAAAAGGGTATTTTATGAAAATTAAGATTATTATTGGTTTTTTATATACATCAAAAAATATGTGGTTAGTTGAAAATTATGGGTATTTACATGTAGTTATATTTTTTATGATATGAAATTATTTTTAAAATAATTTATAAAAATATTTTATAATCTTAATACTAATTGATTTTATTTTGAATTGTTTTAATTGATTTTATAAGGGAAAAATTATAGTTATCAAGTATATATTTTATTTTATTTCTTATTTTTTTAAAACATATCCACTGTTAGTGTGGGCTTTATTAAAAGAATAAACTAAACAATTTTAAATATGTAATGCAATTTTAAGAAGGAATTTATAGTTGGATGTTGTTTGATTTATGTTAGGATATTGTACCTTTAATAGTGGGGCAATGTTTTTATAATATTCTTTGTAACGACCAATGTGATACATTTTTTTAATATTTATTTATTTTAGTTCCATATATAGTGTTATATAAATATTATTTGAATGTATTATGAATATAAATTATTGTAGTGTTGGTTATTTGGGAATTGCTTAGGTGATTTTGAATAAAATAAAAATGTTTTCAATGTTTTTAAAACCTTGAATTTCATTGTATTATTATTTCTAAAATATTTATTTAATTCAATTTTTTTTTAAATTCAATGATTTATTTTAAAATGAATGTGAAATATCTAATAAATCGTCACACATTTTTTGGTATAGTACCATGTTTTTCTAAGTAAATATTATCTATTTTTTTTATAATTATAGGGTTTTGAAGTTCTTTTATTTTCAGTGGATAAATTATTTTTTAAAATAATTTTTTTTATTAATGACGATTGATGATTGCTTTATTTATTAAAACTTTTAGTTAATTTTGATTTTGATTTCAAATATATGTAATGGATAATTATGCTTGATACATGTTTGGATTTTTTTAATTTTATTATAAATTATTTTTGGGTCTACTTAATAATATTTCCATGGCATAAGTTGGTTTGGGTTTTTGGGGGATTCAAAAATGATAATTCAAGTATGAACTATATTTAGTATGCCCATAAAACCATATTGGTTAGTGATTTTAAGTTTTATTTGATTGTGAATTATGAAATTATCATATGGAGTTGTTAGATGTCCATAATAATTACGATATTTTGAAAGAAATGAACAATTAAATGATTAAAAATGATTGAAACTTTTTTTAAAAGGGAAAAAATATATGTAATATTATATTATTACTATTTGACATGCCTTAGGAGAGTTTGGAATTGAGATTATGGGATTGGGTAAAATATCTCATTTTTTATCTTTCCCGCCCTTATAAAATTCTAGTTTTGGTCATTTTAAATCAAATACATTCCAATAAATGATAAAAATAATAGATAAATTTAAAATTACCATATCTATTGATTCATGTATCTATTTAATATCTGTAAGCTATTAAATGGAATCTTGAAAAATAATTATGACATATTCTATAGGGTAACCCCATGGATTGCTTTATCTTCATTAAAAGATGTCTGTAAGGCACCTAAAAATGAATTTTATGTTGTCTATCCAATTTTACATGGTTGGTATAACTTTTTTAGAAACACAAAATGACATTTGTTTTTATCTTTTTTCACTATATATTTCATTTCATATATGATTTCATATATACTATTTATCAATTTTAAATGAAATAAACTTTTTCAACGATTTATATTATATGTAAAAGTGGTTTAATAAATGTAAATGTTGTTTTTATTTAAATATCATGTTGATGGTGGATACATGATATATTATCGATGAATTATATGGAATTATGTTTTGATAGAGAATGACCATATAAAATTATATTCTTAATAAATAAGTTTAGAATTGATATTTTAGGTGTTTTTTATAAAAGAAAAGAAGATCTTATGTGTTGTAAAAAAATTTAAATTGATAATATTTATATATATAACTCAAATTATATTTCTTAATAACAATAAACAAGGGGAATTTCTAGGGGAAAAATAATTATTATGGGTTTTTACACCCCACTATTTTCAATTTTATATATAATTTATTATTTGGAAATTTTGGTGAAAATGATAAAATTTTAATAAGTTTCATGGTTAAAAACATACCCTTAGGGACTATGTATACTAACCATTTTTGCTGATTTTTAGGGTAATTTACTTCATAAGGTAATGTTCATTGTATATTTGTCCATGTGTATCTATCCATGCATCCAATAAATGTTTACTAGAAATGTTTTTTTCTTGTATTAGATTCCTAAAACTTTTAATGATTGATTTATATACCTACACCATATGCATCACATTGACTCATATGATGTCACATTATCCCTCATGTATCACAAACATTAGATATCCCATATCTATAAAAATATATACAAAACAACCTGCACGCACACCATCATTCCCATATCACTCACCCTATATATCCAATTATATCTTCTAAATCATCCATACCTATTCCCAATAATTCTGTTTTCATAATTCATGTCTAAAATCCCTTGTAGATAAATGAACTGAATTTTGTTTATCAATTAATATGACATTATAGTTCCTTTATATCATATGATTCACTTTTTAATTATTATATTTGGCCTACTAAATAAAATAAATTATAATAAAATGGGGTTTTTACGGTGTGGGTCTAAAATTTGGGGAAAATGTAATCCCACACATATATATTCCTTATACCTATTTGTCTTATTTGTATACTTTATAATCCACGAATAACTACCCAAACTATTATAATTATAAATTTTTGGAATTTTTTATAATTGGAGATTATTATAGTTATTATTATTATTAAGGTATCTTTGACATAAAGGGGGAAATACCCTATTTCTCTCCAATATGTCTAAGCCCCGATTTGAGAGGAGGGTTAGTTCTCTCTTATAAATTTTATTAGACCACAATATGGAGTAATTTACTTTATTTCATGGTGAAATGTCAAGGTTATTTTATAACCATTGTTTCATGTCTCTTCTATTTTCCTCTTCATATTCCCTTACTCTATATTTTTACCCACGGTTCATAGAAGATTACTAATTTCGGATTTTAAGGATATTAATTACAATTACATATTTTTATTAAGAGTTACAAACCCCATTTGTGACCCTATTATATCTATTATTCGTGAAGGTGTCAATTATTAATTTCTTCTAAGAGGTTCTATCCCTATCATTATCCTCAACAAAACCATTTGTATATATGTTTTATCAACATAACCTATTTTCTAAAATGTTAAAATTATTTTATTATCAAATAATCCATTTTTTTCTTCATAGAATGTTTGACGTGATTTTTTAAAATATATATGAAATTTGTTTTCAAATGGTTTTAAAGGATAAATATGTCCTTTTCATAATGAAATTTTATTTACATTATAAATTATGCCTATTTTGTTTTTTCATTTTTAAACATAATGATTAAAAAATATGAAATTCTGTTATATTATTTTATTTGAGTTTCTATTTATTTTTATAAATACATTTTCACTGGTTTTTATATTGTTATTTAAATTATAAATATACATTTGGATATTGGGAAAAAGTGTTTTTTGATTTTATCACACCAAATGATTTACCTTATTATGGATTATATTTTAATTTAATATTAAGTTATGAAATGATGTGGTATTGATATTTAAGGGCTTATTTTTGTAATGGGTAAATGAGTGGTGATATATGAGTTAAAATAAATATATTTACAATTTATTCATTGTTTTCTGAATGATGGTAAGTTTATATTACATTTTTTTAACTTGGTTTGGTTTATGAAAACTTCATGGGAAGCCTTTGAAAGCTAAGGGGTTTTGTAAAGACATCAACCCTAGTATCCCAACTATGGTGGTTAATTTATTTCATTGGTTCTAGATACCAATAATTGCATTCCAAAGGATATAATATTTAACAATCTCATAAAATTACAAACATAGTTGAAGTTCAAATAATATTTGAGGTAATGGTTAATATCTGACATAATAGAAATATCATCAAGTCCTTATTCTATGTTATCATACATAAATGGGTAAGGTCGGCCAGATAACCATGCTAGTTTGTCTAATGAGAACTATTGATGCATTATGAGGATATAATGGGTCCCTCGGTATGTTAATAATCTTAATTCATTCCACTTATGAATGGGGTGAAACATAATCAACAAAAACATTTTTATTTAAAACTAGTGTATAAAATATTAATACTTTCCCAAATAAATAAACATAATAAAAAATGATGAAGAGTAATATTGAAAATGATTTAAAAATAAGTCATCATTAGTTAAATTTATTATAATAATTCAGAGTAATAATACTTATGATATCCTCATAACATATCCTTATAATAGAAAATGTAAAATAATGGCTCTTGTTATTAATGAATAAAAATACTATATAAATTTCATTAAAAACATTATTGAGGAAAATACCCTTCTCAAAATGAAAATCACATTTGAAAACTACAATTTTCCAAAATATTATAAAAAAAATTTTTCCTAGAAAATAATCATGTAAAAGTTTAATATAATATTTAAGGAAATGAGTCTTCATGATTGAATGAATTTTTTCCTGTTTTATTATGTTAAAATACATATTCCTTTCAAATTTTTGGTAAAGTAAAAAAGAACCTCATTACAAAAATAATCTGAATATTACTTCAAAAAATTCACATAAAAGTAAAAAATAGGTAAAAATATCATTTAAAAATAATATTATAATAGTGAAAATATTTTAGAAAACCATTTTATAAAACATGGAAAAGGATGTGAAAGGATTTTTGTTTGAATAGAGAAATATAGTTGATTTTCCATAAAAAAATTATTTAGGTCTCCTGATGTATTAAAATGAGAAAAATGAAATTAAAATTTTAAATTTCCATAAATAAATAGAGGATAAGAAAATATAATGGGTTTCATATAATTAGTTCAATTAATTACCCCAATGAAAACTTTTTCACAAACAATCTGGAATAACAAATAGATTGTGAAATAAACCATTACAAATTTAGTAACTTTTGGATCATAACACATATTAATGAAATAAAATAAAATAAATCTTTAAATACCATGAATATAATTATATTCATTAAATAACATATATAATTGGATGTATATACACCATAAAGAATAAATAAGTGGTGAATATGATATATGTCTGACAGAAGTAAAAGTTAGATGAGAAACCCATACTTCACCTCTGATTTTCTATATACATGTCAGAAACTCATGTATAATAATATATTTATTATAAATATAGTAAAAAAATTAGAATATATATCACACCTTATATTTTTTTAATTATAGTCCATTATCCCCCTTTAGTTAATAATTATATGTTAAAATCACTGTTTCAGGTACCAACTGCTTCATTTTTTTAAGTATGTGTTGTTTTGGTTATTTCATTATATATAATTTTATATTGGTTTCATAATTCCCAAAAATGTTAAAAATGATATAAATACTAATTATATTAATTATATAAGTATTTATAATAGTCCGTAAAAGTTTGATATAGAAAAATGAGTTACATCCTTTATAGAGATGGTAGGTCGTACGTACACATGAAAGTTGTTTTCAATTTTTGATAGGTCAAATGAATGGAAGGAAATTAAAAATTAAAAATTAAATAAAAATTATAACATAATTTAAATAATATAAATTCATAAATCCATTCTTATTACATTCCATGTCAAAATAATATGAAAAAAATGCATCACATCACTTTGTAGAGGTGGTAGTCCACATGTACGCATGTGTGACATTATCATTTTCCAATTGACTAGAAGGAAAGAAATTCGATGTCATATTATAATTATAAAAGTATTATTATGTCATAAAATTTATATACATATCGTAAATCTATCATTAATTTCATATGTGATAGGTTGTTATGGAAATAGAATTGCATCGTTTCGCAAGGTAGTAATCCACCATACATACGTTTGACGATTTCATCTCCAAATTGATGGAAGAATATATTGATACATTTCATTAGAATAGAATAATGACATATAAATATATGTTATATATTGTATTTATTATATTTTAATTATTAATACAAGAATTATGGAGGTAAGAGAATATGTAGAAAAGAAAGAGCTTAGTGAAGACAATTACCTACAATTAGAAAAACATTTTTTGGATATCTTATTAAGGACACTAGGGTTGGTATTTTGGGAGGAAAAAAATATCTAGAAAATGGTTAATGATGTTTGGTGAGATTTAATCCAAGTTTGGATAATCTAATGGATTATATTGTGTGATGATGTGAGGGGATACAATTATCATTTATAAGCTGAAGAGGGGACCTTTTTGGAAAACACATGGAAGTTTCCCAAAAGAATACTAAATAACAAAGTCACTCCCAAGAAAAATGATTATAAATGAACTAATATTCAAAAGTGGGATAGTAAAAGGTCAAAATATGATCAGTAAAAAAAGGATTTTGAAATGTTTAATTGAAAAAATAATCCATATTTTTTGGATTGACCCCTGATAAACCTGTTTTAACCATAACAAGGGTAATTAATTTCTGTTTTTTTTACTATTTGTTATGAAAAAAAATTAATTTTACCTTATTTATTAATATTAATTATTATAATTACAAATATGGAATCTATTTTACCAAATTCAACATGAAGGAGTGGGAAACTATAATTTAAAAATATACTGGTAAGTGCGTAAAAAACGGGTTTCCAAAGGAAATGATTTCTTAAGTAGTGAACATTTTAAAAAAATATATCAACATAGAATTTATTAAAATGGCCTATATTTAATTAATTATAATACTATTGAACTAATTTTACATTTTAAACAATATTTTAAATTTAAATTTGTAATTGCTTTATGTCAAAATGCAGGTTTCAAGAAAAAATTATTTTTCACTACTAATTGAAAAATTAATAATTTTTAAAAATTATAAAAGATTAAATCTAGGATAACTTTTTCATGTTTATTTCCAAAATTATGTTATCTTTCATAATTAAAAAATTCATAAATTGTAACTTAAAATATGTTTACAACATGCGATGAAACCTCTATTTAAAAAAATTAAAAATGTAAATATTAAAATTGATTTATTCTTATACCATGAATAAAATTATTTTCAGATAAATGGATAATTTTTTTATCAGATATAAAATATTTAAATTTCATTAAAATAATTCTCTAATAATGGTTATTTTATTAAGATCATTGTAACACCCCATGAATTTAAAAATAATTATAGTATTTATTGGCCACAACACTGAGTCTTTTAGAAATAAATACACTTTTTAATTATATGTATTTGAAAATTATAGTTATAATCAATACATGAAACATAATATTTCCACTTCTATCACTTCAATTTCAAAAAATAGACAAACACCGTTGCAATCAGTATGTTTTTTAGAGTCTAATAGGATCAACATAATTTTTTTGTGCATAGTAACTTGACCCTTATAAAGAGTAATCTACCCTTCTAAATAGTAATATTATCCTTATGAATAGTAAATTGAACATTATGAATAGTGAAATCATAAATTAAATTTAGGCAACTTATAAATGATAGTGAATGTTTTAAAAATTAAAAATTAAGTGTTCGTATTTTTTTGAGTACTAAATATTTAATTACAATTATAAATTAATAAATTAATTAAAAATAAAGATTATTTTCATAAAATGTATTCATAAATAAATATTTTGTTTTCATATGATTTTTTGGTTAATTTTAATGAAACATCATTTAATTCTTGAAAAATTTTAAAATCAATTTAAAATTAAAAATATGAATTTTTCATGTCAATAATGATTTTATTTAAAAAATAAAAATCACATTTTTAGAAATTTATTTTGATAAAATTTAGTCCAATTTTAAATTCTACCAGTTGATGAATGATTAGGTTGATGTTTTCTGATTTTTCAGAAATACTTGAATTTTTTGTGAATAGTGAAATTTGATAATTTACGAAATATGCTAAATAAATGAATGTATGCATCATGCTTGAGTCAGGAATGATATAAATATACATTGTTTTGACCAAAAATACACATATTACTATTTTTAGTCACACGAATCAAAACTATTCATAGTCTTGATACAAAATAATAAAATAATGATTAAAATAATGGAAAAACTCTCCACTCATCCACTCTAAAAACCACCCTAACTCCCTCTTCTCTTCACTTATCTAATCCTTGTATCTTCTCAATGTTCTTCCCAAATACTCTTCCCTATTTCCTTCCAATTATTATGATCTTTTTTTCATAAGACCAAAAACCTTTCCCCTAAGGAGTTTCTTAAGGAGTTTATTTCAAGAGGTAAATCCACATCATTTTTTATTAAATTTCATTTCAGTTGATCTTATTTTATTATTCTCTCATAACATCCTATTTAAAATTAATAATACTAAATTTATTATCATATATATACAAAAATTATATCATGTTAATGTAATAAGAATTATCAATTTCATTACCCTCCCTCTTTTATTTTATAAATGAAATCATTGTCCGGGAGGTGCCAATTTACATCCTTCGTGGACGACGAAGTTTTGTTCTTCAAATTATTCTTAATAGATTTTAATGAAACCATATTAATGGATGGTAAATAATGTATAATGTAAAATATAACCATTTTTATTTTCTTTAAGTAGCATATTTACTTAATATTAAAGGATAAAACAAAAAGAGTTTGTTATGATCAATAACAGCCAGAATAATCTAAAGGATTATCACTAAATGACTTATCTAATGATTCATCTTCATAAAATGTAACCGAATTATATATATAATGATTTTTAATTATTTATATTCATTAATAATATATAAATACAATTCTATAGAATTATATCCAATCCTCAAAAACTTCTATACTCATATAAAATTACGATTATCATGAACACCAAGGAAACAAACGCTCCCGAGTGATAAATTTGTATCTTATAACTCACCCAAAAAACCATAAATTAATTTAATAAAATTATAATAAATAAAATAAATATAGAAAAGATTATAAATTAATTAATTAATGGATTTAATTTGATTATATATAATGTTAAGGTAATGTGTACAACACGTTCATACATAAGGTAAGGGTTTCCTCATCTCACATCCATTTTTATGAGATTTCTGTTATTCTCCAATAATGTTTTGTATGTGGTGTATTTATACTTAAATTTTATATATAATTTCATGAATCTATTTATCCTCATGGAATTAAATGATTAATTTGATAATTATTAATTTTTTTTAATACTCTTCGATTGATTAAAAAGTGGTAAGGGTTTTCTCAGGCCACATCCATTTTTGTGAGATATTCCTTATTAACCACTTTTTATTGGGTACGGTCTATGTATAGTACCTATTTATTTATAATATCATTAATATATTTATTTTAATTTTATTCAATTTAACATTTTATGATTATTAATTTTGGGGCATATGCTTTGGTTGATTACAAAATAGTAAGGGATTCTACCCGAACTTTCATTTTTTTCATCAGGGTGTTCTTTCAGTATCCTTAAAACAATTTAATGTTTATTTTTATTTGTGTAAATCTTATATATTATTTTTATAAGTTTATAAATCATATATTCAGATCATTTCATCTTTCATTTATGGAAATTTTATTCTACAAAATTGTTCCCTTCTCAATTATTCCTGATAAAAAACCCTGATTCAAAGGAAGTTCTTGAATTCTTAACAGCTTTCAATTATAGTATATAACATGTTTTAAAACATAATTATATTGTTTAAATCACACATTTTATCACGAATAAAATATATTTGTTAATTTATAGTTTTACAAAATCTAACATGCCTTTCTACTTTAAATACTTTTTAATATTTCCCTTAAACCACACTAAAATTTATTATTTCTAATGTTTCTAAAAAACCATTTTTACATGATTCCACATCAGTGGGACATCATTTTGCCTAAATTATAATTTCAATGTCCTAAAATTTTCTTTTTTTGTATACATGTTTATAGTATTATTTTATGTCAAATAAAAATGAATTATACAAAATAAATCTTCTTTCCAAAATAAAAAAGATTTTTATCTTCACACTTTACCTATAATGAGATATATGACCTGTTCACCACTTATTCCTCACATATGGTGTATGTAAATCCCTTTGAAACATCATATAAATAGTCTAATTTTTATCCTAATATTATATGGTATTAATATTTTAATGTTGCAATGTGGTATGGGACACAATGAAATTTTTAAATAATACTTCCTTATGAACTTTTCAACTGTCTCATTTAAATGTAAATTCATCTATGTCAACATAATATATTGAATATGGTACATCATTGAGGAATATTTCTTATTATAACATATACCAAAATTTATTATGGATTTTTGATCAGTTTGACTATGGATGTGCAAAATTTGATACCATTCATAGGTTATAGATAATGTATTCACTTTTAATATGCTAGTTTTTCAATAAGAATATTTATGTGCTTTATTTTTCACCCTTTTCACATGGGGAAGGTATTGGTCTGAGTAAGTGATGTGTGGGTCCTTCTATAGCATGTAGATGCATTTTTCGATCTCATGAGACAAACTAGATAGGGTTTTAGCCATTATGGGTGGTCTTTGCACGAGGCCTTGACAGAATGATTATGATGTCTGAAATTATGCATTCCCTCCTCCAATGGCCCAGGGCCTTAGATATTTTTATTATAATAAAAATACCCCCTTTTAAGGGAGGAAGGGGGAAACCTAACAGACTTCATGGACTTAAGAGATAACATGACCCAAAGGTCAAAGAGAATTAAAACCAGACTGACCAAAAGATGTTCCCCTACCCAACATAAAATCACGATGAAGCTCTCCACTAATACATTACTATTCGACAAGAAGGGTCTTGTGTCAAAGAATATTCCTGATCTGATGGCTTCCGCTATTCCATATCAAACAACCAAATCCAAATATCAATACACAGGTGAACCCCTACACTGAAACCTTCATTGGGGATTGGTCTTTGTGATCGAGTCAAGATGCAACTGAAAATCAAGAGGTCCAAAGACCTTACCATCACCAATCAAGACCATGTCGTACAAATCATAGAGAACAACTTTCATATGATAAAGATCAACACCACATGCCACCAAAACCACCACAAACAAGCAAGACTGGGAGCACAAGGACCACTAGAGCCATGCAATGAAACCATCACAAACACGCCTGCAAGAAACCACTAACCACTAGAAGCACACATCAAAAACCCTCCGCACTTCGAACCACACCGGGGCTGATGACAAGCCACACCAGAACAGATCCAACCCTTCTCCCTCAGACAACGGACCAGAAAGCAGTGCAAAAACTCCTCCGCTCACTTAATCTACTATGTAAGACGGTCGAGGTTTCCCGGAAAGGCAAGATGAGGAAAACCCCCATCTGCGCTAAGGAAACAGAGGCGACCACAACAAAGCTGAGGCACATGCCAGTCGAAACCTTCCCCCACTGAGCTGCGACGAAGAAGACCACCAAGCCAATGAAGCTCGAAGCAACCTAACCAGACATCACCATGCCAAGATGGAGGATGCACAATGAAATGAGGGTTGGCGCCTAGATGGAGGAAGATGTCGCCGAGCCAGCCGAGAAGCCAGAGGAGGGAAGGGGAAATCGCTGAAGTCAAAACCCTAGTACCGCACGAAAGGGAGAGCGCTTCCGCTCAGAGGAAACGTGTGAATTTCCTCTTTATAAAACTAGATATTGATAGAACATGTTATTATTAAACTATTAGAATATTCATGATTATATTTTGTGGAATCATTTAATCAGTTTTTATTCCTACCATATTTTTCTCATGTTTATTTTTTATGTTATGTGTTTTTATTTATTAATGATGCCTAATGATTATGTTTTTTATTACTTCTACTATATTATTTACCCATAATCAGAATTTGGGAATTTCTCTTTATTATGTTTTATATTTTCCCAGTATGAGAATAAAAATATTATGAATTGTTTTTAGGGATAATATTTGTATTATGGGTGTTACTAATGGATCTTCTATGTTTTATTTCATTTCACGTTACTATGTTGAAATTATGTATGAATCTGGTTTTCCAAAACTACTAAAATACCCGATCTTTTATGATATGAATTTATTGTAATTATGAAAATGTAATAAAATAAGGCACCAGATTTAAGAAACTAGGGTATGGGCATTATAGTTTGTATAAGAAGAAGATTAGTATAATCCTTAGAAAATTATATTTAGAAAATAAATACTAGTTAAAAAACCTTATGATTTTCTTTGAGGATAATCATACAATAATATCCTTGATTTTTGGAAAGGTATATATTATGTAGATATTCCTGGAAAATATATACATCTCTGTATAATATAAGTGGACATAGTTCTGGTATAGATTACCTTGGAATAAAAACTCAGATAAGCAGTTTTGAGCTTGACATGGGGTAACCTGGTATATGAAAACGGGCCTTACTGTGCACATGGTTTGACACGCTTGGGTGATATTCTTAGGATAATTCACATTTTATTTTCAAAACACTATTATGGATTTGAATTTATAACAAAAATGAATAACCCGAGTTAAAACTATTGTGTTTTAGGTTGAAATAAGTTTTCATGATATTCTATAAGTGATAAAACATTTTTCTCAGTATTACTATTTTTTATCACACTATGCTTTTAGGTTTTTTTAAATTACTAGAATCCAATGGTTTCATTTAAACATTGAACATTATGGAAAATTTAGTGGTGATGAGAAAACAAAAATTATTTTTATATGGTTGAAAGATATCGTGTTCATTCCCAATTAGTTTTGTTGAAATATTGTTAATAACATATACCTTAACCAAAACCCAAACCCACCAATGAAGAGAATCGTGGACTTTATAAGAGCTCGAGTAGTGAAGACCATAGAGAAAAGAATTCTCAACTAATAGCATGCCCGAAATGTGGAAGGAGACACCTAGAGAAGTGTCTCAAAGAAACATAGAAATGTTTTATATGTGGGAAGGAAGGACATGAAGAAAATAATTACCAAGGAAAATGAAGAGTATAATGGTTGAAAATAATACTAATCCTAAAAATCTATTTTTATTAATTTCACTTAAATGTAAGGGGAATGGGTATTACACAAGTAAATAAACTATTCTATAGGATAACCTCTAGACCATGGTAGTCTCTATAAGGAAATAAATGTATGATGTTTTTATTTATTGAGGTTGTATATAATATCCTAATTAAAAATAATGGTTAGTAATTTGAATTATTTTAAGGATGTTAATCATATTTATTTTGGAGGATATATGGTTTTAAGATAAAGAAATCCCACATATCGGGTTACAACCCCCTGAGTTTGGCCAGGCTATAGTGTTTGAACCCACAACCAAAGGGTGACAAAGGTGAAATGGCTACCACTATCCTACATGAATTCATGGTTATCATGAATATATTATTAGTTAAAACATATAATGGAAAATTGTTATTTTCATTTTAAGGAATTTTGTTTTACCAAATATATAACATTGGGATTTGAAAATAATTTTTTGGATAAGTTATTATTATTATTTTGGAATACGTTCACAATTTAGGGAATACGATAATACTTTGGTAAGTATAATATTTTTAGGAATAAATGTTCGTTTGGATTTTGGAGTCAAAAATGATTTTATTTTGAAAATATGGTGATCTATGTTATTTATAAAGATTAATATAATATCTTGGAGATTATTTGATAGTGTAAATTAAATCTTTGGTATAAGGTATTAAGTGTTATCTATTGTCATTTGGAAGACTATATAAAAAAATCCCTTTGATTTTGGGGTCAAATTCTTGAATGTGTTTTTGATGAATGATAGTAATATGAAAAAAAATCTTTGTTGGACCATGAAATTTATATTTCAGTTTTAGAGATTAATGTTGATTTTCATCATATATAGTTTTATTATTTTTGTGTAATTATATTATTTTATCCTAACCATTTTGGATTCAGTAGATTTATAAAGAAAATGGAAATAGATAATTATACTTCAGTGGGATTTGTAATCTGCAGGATTTAATTCAAATTCTTTAGGCGTGAAAAATTCATCTTGAGAATTCCTTAAAAGGTATAGGGAATGAAGTGAAAATAGATCAAATCCCAACCAAAGAATGATATTATACTTATATCATATAAATTAATCATATAAGATTAATTTCTTAAGTTCTTATTTACATAGTAAAGGATTTCCTCAATTCAAGGAAGTCATTTTTGTAATAAAAATGTTATTCTTGTATTTTTCTTTCTAAGAAATAGAAGTTCTTTTAACTGATCAAATGATTCATGGGTTTGTGATGTTTAACATTATAATGACTATGTTCTCTATCAATCTCCGTCAAAACATGATGGTTATATAATTCTTTTATGTAAATATTTTTAGTTCACACTAATGTTACCCTATTTGAATGTGTAGTTTTGTTGTAACCTATGTATTTTACTCCTCTATTATTAACAGGATATTTTATTAACCCTAATTTTTATGTGGGTTTCCAAAAAAGGTAATTTTCATGTATCAAAATTTAACTTTCAGAGTACAATTTAAAATTTTGACGATGCAATTTTCTGAAGGAGGGTAGAATGTAACAACCAAATAATTTAAAAATAAATATAGTCTGTAATGTACACAAAACTAATTATATGTGAAAAAACACTTTTTGTTAATAATTATTTATACAAGATAGTTATAACCTAGACATGAAACATAATTTTTCCACTTCTGTTATTTGAATTTTAGAAATCGGACAAACATTATTTTGATTTTTATGTTTTCTAGAGTCTAATAGGATGAACTTAATTTTTTAGTGAATATTAACTTGAACATTATGAATAGTAATGTAACCCTATGAATATTAATGTTACCCTAATGAATAGTAAATTGAACCTTTTGAATAGTAGCTTCACCCGTGAAAGTGTAAATAAAATTTAGGCACCTTATAAATGAGTGTGAATGTTTTAAAAATTAAAAATCAAGTGTGGGTATTTTTTAGTAATAATTATTTAATATAAATTTTAAATTAAAAAATTTACTTAATATAAAATTCATTTTCATAAAATATATTCCTAAATAAATATATTTTTGTTTTATGATTTTAGGATAATTCAATTAGGCTTCAATTATTTTTTGTAAGTATCAAAAAATCAGTTTTAAATTTAAAATCTGTATTTTTTTTGTAAATAATGATTTTATTTAAAAAATAAATTTCCCATATTTAGAATTTTATTTAAAAAATTGAAACCATTTTTTAATTATACACATCAAAAAATGGATAGGGTGAATTTTTTGTATTTTTTCTGAAATACATGAATTTTTGGGGAATAGTAAAATTTGATAATTTGAAAAATACGCTAAATAAATGAACTTATGCATCATGCTTGAGTCATAGATTATGTAAATGTACATTTCATAGAAATAACATTCACTTATTACTATTTTTAGTCACAAAAATTAAATTTATTCATATTATGGACAAAAAATAATAAAATAATGACTAAAATAATAGAAAAACCTCCTCACCTCCACTATAAAAATTCTCTCTTCACTCCCTCTTCTCTTCACTCCTCTAAGCCTTGAAGCATATCAATTTTCCCCCCAAATAATTTTTCTTAGTCACTCCAAACATCTATTATACATTGTTCATTCCAAAAGACCAAAACCCTTTCCCTCAAATGGGTTATAAAAGAGCTTATTTCAAGAGGTAAATCATCTTCCTTTTTCTTTTTCATTTTTATATATATTCTTTTCTTATTATATCCTAACCTTTTCAGTCCAATTTATCATTATAAATATATTATCATATATATAATGTAATTATATAATGTTAATTCAATAACCAATATCAGCATCCTTACTCCCCCTCGTTTATTTTATAAATGAAATCATTATCCTAGAGGTTCCAATTTCCAACCTTCATTGACGATGATGTTTCATTTTTTAAAATATTCATCAAATCTATTAGTGAAATAATTTTAATGGATGATATGGAATGTAAAATTTATAATATAACCCAATTTATTTTCTATATTTTACATAATTACATAATACTGAACGATAAGAAATAATGGGTTCGTTATGATCAAAAACTACCGTAATAATCTAAATGATTATCACTAAATGACTTATCTAATGATTCATCCCCATATTATTTAACCAGATGAAATATATAAAAATTTAAACTTCATTTTGATCATTAATTATATATAAATTTCATTCTATATATTTATATCCATTCCACATGAACTTCTATACTCATATACAAGAATGTTGATCGTGAAAACCAAGGAAACAAACGCCCCGAGCGTTAAATTTGTTTCTAATAACTCATCCCAAGTCCCCAAATGTACTTAATAAAATTATAATAAATAAAATACATGTAAAAAATACTCCTTATTAATTATTTAATTTTTAATTTTATTATCCAGGATGTTAAGGTCAAGTGCAGAGCATCTTCAGACATAAGGTAAGGGTTTCCTCACCTCACATCCATTTTTGTGATATTTCCATTATTCATCACTTATTTATTATATGCGGTGTATGTATAAAGCTATTTGATATAAAAAATAATTAATATATTTATCCTCATAGTATTCAATGATTCCTTTGATAATTATTGATTTATTTTCGTACTCTTTGATTGATTACAAAGTGGTAAGGGTTTTCTTATCCCACATTCATTTTTGTGAGATATTTCTTATTCACTACTATTTCTTATGTGTGGTGTATGTATAATGACCATAGATGTATCATTTCATTAATATAATTATTTTCATGGTATTGATTATATAATTTTATGATTATTAATTTTGGGTCATATGTTTCGATTGATTACACACTAGTACATAATTCCACACAATCCTTCATTTTTCCAACAGGTAATTCCTTCACTATCCTTACATCAATGTTAAGTTTATTTCATTTTTTATACCTAATATTTATTCTATTTATATGTTCCAAATTTTAATATTCAGATCATTTAATATTTTTATAGAAATTTTATGTTTTAAAATGGTTCCCTTCTCAATTATTTTTGATAATGAAGCCTGATTCAAGGGAACTTCTCAAATTCATACCCATTTGCAGGTGGAATATATAATATTTTTTAAGCCATAATTATATTTATAAAATCGATAATTTAATCATGAAATTTACTATCTATGTTCATTTGTAGTTTTATTAAATCAAACATTCCTTTACTCTATAAAATCTCTTTAATAATTACCTTAAACCACATTAAAAAGTTTTATTTATAATGTTTCTTAGTAACTCTTTTTTAATTTATTTTACTTTAGTGGGAAATAATTTGTGCTCAAATATAATTTCAAGGTACTTAAGTTTTCTTTTTTGGGATATACATGCACACAATATGATTTTATGACAAATACAAATTATTTTTCACAAGAGCTAATCTTTCTAATGTAAAAAACGATTTTTCTCATCTCCCTTTAACTTCTATGAGATATATTCCTTGTTCTCAAATTATTTCTTTCATATGATGTATGTGATGAACATTCATAAATCATACCAAGAGTCCCCTTATTCTCTTAATATTATAAGGTATTATGATTTGAATGTTTCAATGTTTTCTAAAATACTTTGGAATGTTTAATGAATATTTCCTCATGAACATTTCAATTGTCTCATTTGAAAGTATCTTCATCTATGAAAAAATCTTTTATTGAATATGATTAATCATTGAAGTATATATCTTATGATATCATCTACTATATGTTTTGGAATGTTTGATGATCATTTTGACTATGGATGTGCTAATTTAATACAATTCATGGGTTATAGTTAATGTATTCGCATTTCGTATGCTAGTTTTCAATAAAAATAATTATGTAATTTATATTTCAAGATTTTAACATAAAGAATGTATTGTACATAGTAATTGACGGGTGGGGTCTTATATAACCCCTAGATGCATCGGTAGGTGTCATGAGACAAACTAGTTTGGGTTTTTACACATTTATGTATTTTCTTGGCATGAGGCCTTTACAGAACGATTATGATGTCTAATATTTTGAAATCCCTCATTTTGAAAATAGAGATTGATATTACATGAATTTATTCCACAAGTAGAATATCCCTGGTTATGTTTTATGACATTACTTAATCATTATTTATTCTTTCCATATTATGATTAAGTTTATATATAACATCATCTATTTTTGGTAATTCCCCATGCCTAGTGTTTATGTTTATGATTACATATACTATATTATTTATCCTTACTGGGAATTTGACCTCACCTCTTTCTTATGTTTTATATTTCCCTTGGATTTGTAGATGATCATTATGATTTAATTGCAGGGATAATCTAAAAATTAATAAAATTACTATTCGATATTCTATGTTGAATTTCCTTCCAAGTTATAATGTCAAACATATATATGTATCTGGTTTTCCAAAACTATTAAACCACTCAGTCCTTTAGGATAATAATTTTTTGTAATTATTGAAATTTAATAAAATAATGCACTGGATTCAGGAAACTAGGTTTGAGGCATTACAATGAAAACACATTTCATGTATAAAAAAACTTTTTCAGAAAATATATGTTTTCCAATAAAATGAATTTAATTTTTCTCATTTATAATCAATTGATTACAAATTCATTTATTTTATACATGTTCAAACCATATGATTTTTAATATTATGTTATTCCAAATTATACACACCATTTTAAGGGCTAGGTTATAACTCTCACATTAAATAATAATATTGTAATAGTATATCACAGTTCATTTCCACTAAAGGTTGTATTGTTTGAAATATTTCAAAGAAATTAAATTTATTTAAAAATAAACATATAATAAAGTATCATGATGTTAAATTAATCACTTCTTCAAAAAAATTCATCCTTGTAATTTCAACAATATCACCTCATGACTAGTTTGGGTAGTCTGTCATAATTTCATCCGGGTTCCACATCGTTTATTCTGTCTTCTTATTTGTCCGAAGTACTCTTACAATCCATGTCACCAGATTCTATAACAATTGTTCTCTAGTGTCCAAATCTTGGATAGGCTCTTAAATGTATGATAGATCAGGTTCCAATTCTATTTCTCCAATGGTGAAAACATGGGATGGGTATGGCATGTACGACCTTAACAAGCATATATAGAACACATCATGTTATTTAGGGAGACTTAGTGGAATTTTAAAAAGGTAAGGAAACAAAAATATTTATTGTAGGATTTCAATGGTCTGATGAATTTGGGCTCCATTTCCCTTTATTAAAAAACCTAATAACACCCTTCTATGGAGACACTTTTAATAAATGTGAAATCTAAATTGAAATTACAAATCATTTCTTAGGTTATTAACAAAGCATGTTTCCTTAAATTTTGATGATTTAATATCGGTCAAAGTAGAATTGAAGTTTTCTATTTTATTCTACACAAGTTCTAGGCCTAAAAATGTCCTTTTATCAAATTAATCACAACAAGTTGAGTACAACACACCTTTCTATATAATACTTGATATTTTTCCATTTGATTAATTGAATTAAATCTATTGTTATAGGAGAACTCTAATTGTAAATATTGATCTCAAATATAATGAAATTAAAAAGAGTATAACCTCAATATTTTATTTCTAATTTTTATGTAGTATTTGTGGAAGACCCATCACTTTGAGGGCAATTTGTAGTGATCAAACAATGCTTGACATCATGATACCTATAAAAAATCTTCAAGAATTTGAATGTAAATATTATGTGATGATCAAAATCAATTTAAAGAGGTATTTAATTAATTATTAAAACATCCTTATTATAGAGTCATTCATGGATATCTAATGGAAAATATTCTTTTATAGTAAAGAGATGTTCTGATTTGGTTGGGTGATAAAAAATAAGCCATTTTTCATGATTAATTCTAATAGTTTATAGTAATATAGTAACTAATTACATAGTAAACACATCCCATTTCCCTATATGAATAGATAATGGTTTTATGAATCCTCTAGGATGACATCTACCAGCCTTAACCTACTATAAACCAAACATATTGACACATAATTAATAATTTCCTACATTATATAATCCTACTGAAAATGTTAATTAAAATATGTATACATCATGGTACTACCAGAGTGTATAGAGAAATTAAAGGATTAATCATCATCCAAAAATTCATTATTTAAATTAGATATATAAGGAAAACATATCCCCTTTCCAAATTTTATAAATCCATCACCACAAACGATGTTTGAATATTTTCAATCATTTAGTGCTTTAATTTTATTTTGAAAATTCTCATTTTCATATTTTCCAAAAATATGGGTTATTAATCATTTGAAAAACGAGTGTTGTATCATCATTCTTAATAATTAACATATCCATGTTTACCTGATACATGGATATTATATCCCTATAGATCTTTATGTTGGTCATAAATCTATGATATTTTCTAGAAAATTCATTTAATATCATATTTTTCTCCTCACTTGGTACTTTATTGAGAAATCATAATCATTTAGTATTTCAAGATACTATCTTTTCTTCATGTTATGCTATTTATTTGAAAATATATAGTTCATACTCCGATGATCCATGTATATCTCACATATTTTTCAATAGAGATAATGTCTCAATATCATCAATGAAAATATTACAACAACTAAATGAAGATCATGAGTTGTGTAGTTTTGTTCATGAATATTTTACTACATTGATGTATAGGTAATACATTTATCAATCGATATAAGCACACAAGTCAATTATTTTAAGTATTTCTTTATATCAAAAATCCTTCATTGCCCAATGATATATTCAAAATAAGAGGAATCAAAAATTTCCAAATTAATTTATCAAATAATTATTCACATTTCATTTTCCAAATGAACTTAACATCATCACTAATAACCATTGATAATAAGGTGTCTAATCATGATGATTTTTAAAAAATTATTGATATTAACCCAAAACACTAACCAAAATGTGCAACTTGATTATTTTCATTATTGTAGTTAATTATTGGATCAACTTTGTATTTATAGGACAAACTAATATCCCATCCTTGGAGATAATCTAGCCAAGAAAATAAAATCTCTAAATCCATAATTTAATCTATATAAATTTTCCATAAAATAATTTTATTCTAAGAGTATCAAGAATGATTCATAAGTGATTCTAATGGTCTTCATAGCTGATATATTACAAAAATATATCATCAATAAATACCACAAAAAACAATTAATATATTAATTTAATACTCTATTCATTATGTCAATAAAAATAAGGTGATTATTAGTCAACCAAAATAAATTATAGAAAACTCCTAATGTCCGTACAACATATGAAAATCTATCTTCAGAATATCTTCTATATTTACTTACAATTCATGGTACCTGAAATAAATATCCATCATTGTAAAATATTAGGATTCAAGAATTTAATCAAATAAGTCCTGAATGAGAGGTAAAGGATATATGTTCATTATTATAATAAAATAAATTTAAAAAAAATAAATGTGAAACCTCAAGGATATATCTATCTTTTTAATAAAAACAACTGGGGCTACCTAGTTTCAAACACTAGGGCATATAAATCCCTTATCAAAAAACTCCTTAAAGATGTTTCTACAACTTCTCTAATTCCATAGTGTTTGTCATATATGGAGTCATTGATATTAGTATTTCATAGGGATTAAATCAAAGTAAAACTCAACTTCATGCTCTGTTATAGGTCAAAGTAATTCCTTATGAAACACATAAATTTATTCTTATATAGTAGGTATATCCTCATTTTAATGAATAACTTTTCTATATGTAGATTGTGTCTTCTCTTCTTACCCAAGGATATAATTCTAAGGTGCTATTGGGGGGGGGGGGTTGATTTATACATGAATCAGATGATTTATCCCCCTTTAAAGATAATTAATCCCACATATTCAACATGAATATTCATTTCCGTTACTTTGAAATAAATATTTATATTATATTTTGAAAGTCAATTTATACTAATGATTTTATAAAAATAAATCATTGGTATAATAATTAATTTAGTAAATATGGAATTTTTATTCCTCATAATATGACATACAAACACATCTTTGTTTCATTAATACTTCCACTAAGATTCTTCACTAATAACTCTATTTTTATAGTTCAAGGGAAATATATAATTTTCTTAGACAACATATTAGATATAAAGGAGTGTAATGACATAGAATCAAATAATTTTTTTTATAAATTTTAGTATTTGATTAATTTACATGACACCACATCATTAATAAATTCACCCTTAGATGTTGTGATCACATAATAATAGCCTTTATACTATGGAATATTTTGGTGAAAATTACCGTGATTCCCGGTACAATGATTTTTATAGTGTCTCATATCGTTACAGTTCAAGAATTTAACATTAGAAACTTATTTATTTACCATTAAATCATTATAATATTATCCTTTCTCTCAATAATTATAGTGATATCCCCTTACCATAAATTATTTTCCTTGATGTTTCTTTTCACATTAATTAAATGATGGAAATACCACTCTTCACTTATTATATTTTTTATACCTTTTTGAGAGTGATCAACATCCGTTTTCTTATCTTTATTTAATTCAAATAAATTTGATAAAGATAATTATTTCCCTATCTTCATAGCTCATAATAATACATCCTAATATGATGAGATGTTTAGGGAGACTAATACCCTTCAAAGGATTGAATTAATACTATAAAAGAAACAACCAATATTTCTATTTAAATTATTTACATTGTCATTATTATGGATTGAAAACCAAGAAAAATTATATTCATACATAGAAACGTTTTCCTCGGTCTCAATAATTGGCTCACTATATATTCTCATTGTTTTTTATGAAAATTATTATCCATGTAATGTTACTTAAAGTGTTGTTATTCCATGGTCACTATTTCCTCCAAATCTATGGTGTTTTCAATCAATTTACAACATTGATCTTTATACCCTAAGATATGATAAATATGGATGAACACGTCCCCCCTTTAATTACTTCCCAGGGGTAGAAATATATTGTTTGAGGAAGTTATCCATTGCTCATATACTAATGGATTTTTGATTCCATTAAATTATATAGATTCAAAACATATGAAAATTTATAACATTGTTACACTATGTTGTGGTTTAATAGGTTATTCCATATGGGTAACGTTATTGGTCACAACCTGATTTAGCTTCCCCAACATTGCTATAATTTGTTCATTTCCAACTTCAACTCCATCTCCAATTTCATTATCTTTCCCTGGAGGTCAATCCCAACAAGGATGAAAAATAATGAGATAGTTTACATTCATTTCACTAAGAACCATTCTTATATAATGAAATACACTACATTTTATCATTAAATTATGAATTATAATGTATAATTTAAAAACTAAATGTCATAAATTGAAAATTTATGAATATATAATCTCTTAATCATAAACATGGTATCATTCAGAATATTTTAATGACCTAAAAATAATTTCAAATACTTAATAATGGTTTGTAAAGAAAATATGAATTGACCTAGAATATTTTTTGTGAGTGTCCAACCAAGTGTTAAATAATGTATGTCATCATACACCAATAAAAAATAGAGCCAAAGGAAAATACTATCATTTTAGAGTTATTGAAACTAGTTATATTTGTTCCATTAACACATCCACACTACTAGAAATTTAGGCTATAGACACGGTTCTAAAATGTGGCTATAAGCCCCAAAATTGGGGCTATAGGTTATAGCCATGGTTTAATGGACCGTGGTTGCTATTGTCCTGGCTACAGGGTAAGACCTATAGCCACCTTTTAAAACCACGGCTAAAAACCTATAGCCACGGTTCAAACCATGGCTAAAACCATATACCCACTATTCAAACTATAGCTATAGGGATATGAATACAGTTTAAAACCATCAAAGAACATTAAGCCACATAGGTCCTATATCCATAATTCAAAACCATGGATATATGGCTTTAGAAACAGTTTAAAACTATGGAAATATGCCTACCACCATGGTTTAAAACTTTGGCTATAGGAATTCACATTTCATAAAAAAAACAACCCACACCCCCTAGAAAACCCCTTATACCCCCATTCCCCTAGACAACACCCATATACCCCCCCCCCCAGATAGCCCCGTACACCCCATGCCCCATGTACAACCCCCTTACACCCCCCTACACCCTCATTCCCCCTAGACAACCCTTTTGACCCCCTGAACACCCCTTGCACCCCCTGGACTGCCCCTTGCACCCCCTGGACTGCCCCTTGCACCCCTAGATATCCCCCTTGAACACCCCTGGATAGCCCCCATGCACCCCCTTGACACCCCTTGAACTCCCCAAGACAACGCCCTTGCACCCCCATCGACTGCCCTTCCCTTACACCCCCTGGACATCCCCTTTGCACCCCCTGGACAACCCTTTCACTCCCTAGACATCCCCCTTGCACCTCCCGGGACAACCCCCTTGCACCCCCTAGACATCCATTGCCCCCTGGATAGCCCCCTTGCACCCTAATGGACATATCCCTTTCCCCCTCCCTTATAGTATCCCACCTCCCTCCTTGAAATCCCCCTAGATAGCCCCCCTGGACAGAAACCCCCTCCTTCCAAGACAGACCCCCCCTTACTGGACAGACCCCCAACACACCCCCACCCCAACTAGCACACCCATGCACCCTACGCACCCCCTATGAGTCAAAAAAATTTATAGATTCTCATGGAGTCTCAAATGAGAGAAGAAGGGGTATGGATTAAAATGTAAAACATAAATGTAGTAATGTCAAACATGCTATATAAGCAGAAAATACAACTATGAGTTTTAGCAGGCATGGCATCTCTGTTGGATCAGTTTTATTACAGAACCATGAATTTTTTATCAAAAGAAACAATTATTTTAAATAGCACATTATCAATAAACAAAATTGTATATAAAAAAGTATAATCAATAAGGCAACTGAATGCAATTTAAAAAATTCTTGAATTAAAAAGGCTTAGAGATGGACTCTACCTCAAGGGAGTCAAGCCACACACAAGAGGTTCCTTATATATATGATTACATGCATAAGTGTGGGATATATTTTCTTTCTTGTTCTCTTCACAACATTCGTCCATATCCTTCATACCAATACAAGTAATCAAAATCCACAAATGAATGAAAAGGAAAAGCAATTAGGAAGACAAAAATAGAGAAATTTCTTTGACATTACTATTTGAATCGATTAAGCGTTCTACAACAAGGGATAAAAATTTTCCATGTGACACCTCCACCGTGTGAGAGTTCAAATTCATGTTGTTTCTTAGTAATAGTACATTTTCTATCACAAATTTCCATAAAGTAATTAAAATTTATAAATAGTAACATTTTCACCATATGCATGACCGGGCCAACTCAACACCCCATGTACACCCCCTGGACACCCCCCACCAGAAACCCCATGGAAACCCCTCCCACTAGACACCCCCTTGTACACCCCTTGTACACCCCCTGGACCCCCCTGGACACCACCTGGACACTCTCTCCCCAAGACACCCCCGGGACACCCCTTGGTCCCCCCTGGACACCCTCTATACACACCCTGACACCCACCGGACACCCCGTAAACATCCACAGGCACAACATACCATGAAATTTTCATAATAAAATAAATAAGAGAGAAAGAAAAAGGTTTCATGCTACCCATAAATTCATTCAAGCATAATTTACATACATAAAACAAGTTATTAAATAACACAAAAAGTAATATAATGTATAAAAAATTGTGTTAATGTTTTGGATTCTATGCATCCCACACATGAGGTGTTTCTAATTAAATTGATTTGATGATTCATGAAGAAGTGATTAGATGTTGTGAATTTCCTATATTGAATCAAATATTGATGAAAATTATGTGCACCTCTAGCATGCATTTTACCGAGGAAGATTAAATATTATCCTATAGTGGATTAAGCCTTAATTAGGTGTGTAGTCTTAACAAGTTGGAGAGCTTGAATTGGAAAGAAAATGAATTCTTAAAAAGAAACCTCCAATTCACACACCATGCCCCCTTCACACCCACACCCTCCCCCTGGACATCACCCCCTCTCCCCCCTTGCACACCCCCTTCCCCCCTACACCACCCCCACCTACCCCCACCCTACACAACCCCTTCCACCTTTCACAGCCCCCTTCCCCTACACACCCACCCCTTCCCCCAACCCTACAGTGCCCCTACATCCTTGAACACCCTATGTCCCCACCTAACCCCCCCCCCCCACCACACACACACACACAACCCACCCTACAGTATCCCCTTGGACATATAAGAGTGAAAGGCAATGTTTTTATGCTACCCATGAATTCATGCAAGATTAATTGACATACCTAAAACAAGTTATTAAATAACCCATAATGTAATATAATATGTAAATATTGTGTTAATGTTTTGGATTCCATGCATCCCATGAATGAAGTGTACCCAATTAAATCGATTTGATGATTCTTGAAGAAGCGATTGGATATTGTGAAAGTCTAATATTGATTAAAATATTTAATAATATTATGTGCACCTCTTGTGTGTATTTTATTGAGGAAGATTAAATATTATCCTATGGTGAATAATGATTGCATTAGGTGTGTATTCTTAACAAGTGGGAGATTTTGAATATGAATGAAAAGGAATTCCTAAATAGAAAACTACTAATTCACACCCCCATGCCCTCTGCACCCCCTCCCAACCTCAGGACAACACCCCCTCTCCCTCCCCCCTTCCCCGTACACACCCCCTTCCCTCGGAGCACCCCACCTCTGCCCCAACCTGTACAGCCCTGGCCCCCTTTCGCACACCCTGCCCCCCAACACACCCCACCCTTTCCCCCCACCCTACACAGCCCCCACTACAGTATCCCCCCTGCAGTAGCCCCTCCAAACAAATAAAAGAGAAAGAAAAAGCATGCATGCTACCCATAAATTCATGAAATAATAATTGAAATACATAAAACAAGTTATTAAATAACACATAAGTTAATATAATATATAAACAATTGTTTTAATGATTTTTATTCCATGCATCCCATGCATGATGTTTACTTAATAAAAATCATTTTGATGATTCTTGAAGATGCATTTCGATATTGTTAAAGTCTTATATTGAATAAAATATTGAAGAACATTATGTTCACCTCTTGTCTTCATTTTATTGAGGATGATTAAATATTATCCTATGGTGGAATAATACTTCATTAGTTGTGTAGTTTTAACAAGTTGGAGAGTTTTAATAATAAAAGAAAGTATTTTCTATAAAATAAACCACTAATTCACACCACCATGCCCCCTACAGACCCCCTCTCATCCCGTGGATAACACCCCCTCTACCACACCTTGGAAAACACCCCCCTGCACACCCCACCCCTACCCCACACCCTGTATAGCCCCCACCCCCATTCACACCCCACTTCCCTCCACCCTGCACAACCCCCCCCCCACATTATCCCCCCCAAAAATTTACAAAGGCTAACCTAAAGATCCTTGGTGAAAATTGTTGGAGGAATAAGACTAGGAAATTGATGGGTTCACAATTCATTTTTTACACTGCATGTAACAAACATGAAAAGAACAATATATTTAAGATTGTATTGGAAACAAGTATTTAGAAAAAATAATAATTTATCCCATGATTTCCATGAAACACCAAAAAATTTATATTCTTGAGAATCAACTAGTTCATAGAAATCATTGAATAAAAAATCAATGGAATTGGGAATTTTATGATACACTAAAGATTCTATTAAATCCATGAATTAGGATGAAGTTATGGAATTTTAAATCATTAGCATCATCACATGTAATTTAATGATTTTAAGGTGAAACATAATACCATATCCTCCCAATTAGTAACACACCCACAGAGGTTTGGTAAATCGTCGGGGCACCCAATAGGACCCCCTAGTTCTTTACATAAGAGAGGCACCCTACTAGGGTTCCTTAAGTCATAATATGTACTTAAAAAAACATATCTCAGTGAGGATTACATGCTCTTCATCCTAGTCATATATATTACAAAACCTATAGTATTATCTCAGTTTCTAGATACATTCATTTGTTATCCCCATACAATTATGTTATATTATTAGATTATATCCATTTTCTATTCATATTGACTATATTTCATTCAAAAAATTTCATATTTTTCAAATAAATAAATATGATGAAAGTATGCATATAATATTTAATTTTTTATAAAAAATATAAAGGTACAAGATTCAAAAGTGAATACACGGGGATCAATTATGCATCCATGATATATTCCAATATCCAAAAGATTGAATATTTCTCACTCAGGAGTAAAATTAAAATCATCAATTCTAAAAGCATGGTGTATGCCAAGTCTATTGGATTAAAAAAACAAAAAATTGTCAGAAATGATGTTTCTAATGCTTTCACTAGGGTGCACACGTCCCTCTGCTAGAGTACGACAAGTGCGGCTAGGTTGCCCTGCATTCCCACTTTCTAAAGCCAAGTGGAATCTGTCACTTATTCAGGGAAATTTGCTCCTTGATCAAAATGGGATGATGGGATATCAGTTTTTCCTTCCGTAGATTCCTCCTTAGAACTTTTCACCTATTCCAGGTCTCCCTCATAGATTTAATACGTTGTTTGTGAAACTCTTCCTAGCGCCATATCTTCATGGACACAAGTTAATTACATTGCTTCTGTCGGGACATTCTAAGGGGTACAGTCAGGGCACCAAACTTTAGTTACAGGAGTAGTCACGTTTGGAATCACTTGCATGTCTGGACGTTGGGGATTGGTGTGTCTGTCTTATTTCCCTTATTATCGAACTTCTTTAGGGCTCATAAACCCGAGGCCTCCCACATCGGACACGGGGATTCATATTCCATGGGAATGTATCTGAGGTTTTTCTTCAGCATCCCATGTTAAACATATGGTATGCCACAAGTTTAACGTACAGTGGAGACTGATCGAACTGATCAGAACAATGACTATAGTCGATTAGACAGGGGAACCCCCTGGAGGGAACACTGATGTTGGGGTCAACGTGTGGTTGACCTCCTAGTTACTACTGTGGGAAATAACGTATAAAGTGGAATGATCCCACCGGGATGTGGCGGCCCGGGTATGAATTTGGATGGATGATGGATAGTTGAGGATGGGACCATCACAAGGGTGATGATTGTTTTGGGATTGAGCCTTGAAGAGGCTTCCTACATATCCTCGTGACATGGACTCAAAGTTCCATGTAGTTCACCTGATGATGGCTTGCCGTTGACTGGGGGTGTTAACGACTTACCGCTGAATGAGGTCGCAATCGGCTTACCGCTAGATAGGGGTGTCAACGGTTTGATGTCATGCAGGATGGGGGTGAACCAACCTGAAAGAGGACATATGGTCCAATGGTTGTCATGCTTGAACCTCGTGGAGGCTTCCTACGTAACTTTCCTTTGCATGGATCAAAGTCCATGTAGTTCGGAGGGGGAATTTGGGGCTTATGCTCGGTGGTGGCCCAATGAGTTGATGAACCGACATGAAGATGGTCGGAACGTCTGATGTTGGGATTAAACCTTAGGGAGGATTCCTACGTACTCTTACTTGGCAAGGATCAAAGACCTCATAGTTCGGGATTGAAAGGGGCTGTTAAACTGACGCGAAGGGGTGTCGGAAAAACTAGGTGTTGGGATTGAACCTCGTAGATGGTTCCTACGTTCCTTGCCTTGGAAAGGATCAAAGTCCACTTAGTTTGGGAGAAAATGGTGGTCAATGAACTGATGTGAAGGAGGACGTGGGGTCCAACGTTTGTGGGGTTGAACCTCATGGAGGCTCCCTACATACCTTTCCTTGGCAAGGATCAAAGACCATGTAGTTTAGGATGGGTGTGGGGCTTACAATCTAGGCTGTCCAGTGTTGGGCTTGATCCTCATGGAGGATTCCAACATACGTCACCTTAGAAAGTATCAAATTCCCTGTAGTTCGGGTGGCATTTTGAGCATACACTCTTAGGCGGACCAAGGTGTCGGTGAACCGACATGTAGATGGTCGGAACGACCGGTGTTGGGATTGAACCTCAGGGAGGCTTCTTACGTACCCTGCCTTGGAAGGGATCAAATACCTCATAGTTCAGGATGAAACGTGGTTGTTGAACTGATGCGAAGGGGTGTTGGAACAAATGGGTGTTGTGCTTGAACCTCATGGTGGCTTCCTACGTACATTGCCTTGGCAACGATCAAAGTCCTCGTAGTTCAGGGAAAAATGGTGGTCGGTGAAATAACATGAAGGAGGAATTGGGGTCTAACGATGGTGGGCATGAACATCCTGGAGGCTTCCTACTTACCTTTCCATGGTAAGGATAAAAGTCCTCATAGTTCCTGGTTGTGGAAAGGGGCTTGGTAAACCGACATGGGGTAGTTGGGACCAATGGATGGTGGGATTGATCCTCAAGGAGGCCTCTTACACACCATTCCCTCGTATGGATCAAATTCCTCTTAGTTCCAAGTGTGGGTGTAGGGATTACACTCTAGGATACCCAAGGTGTTGGTGAACCGATGTGAAGGGGGTCAGAATGACCGACTGTTGGGATTGAACTTCAGGGAGGCTTCCTACGTACCTTACCTTGGAAAGGATCAATGACCTCGTTGTTCGGTGGTGTGGGGATTACATTCTAGGCTTCCCAAGGATGAGGCAGGAGTTGGTGAACCGATGTGAATAAGGACCTGGGGTCCATGTGGATGGTGGGTTTGATCATCAGGGAGGATTCCTACGTACCTTGCCTTGTCAAGGATCAATGACCTCATAGTTTAGGTTGGGTGTGGGGCTTACACTCTAGGATACCCAAGGATGATGTCATGGTTGGTGCTTGTTCTAAGCCCACGTGAGTCATTCTCAGTGTGAGAAACAAGAGACAAAAAAGACCTGACAATCGCGTCACGAAAGGTGCGCCCATGGGAATTGAAGTGGGGCTTACACATAGATAGCGGCCCAAAGAGGAAACTGGGGCTTATGCATGGTTAACATCTTCATATGTTGGGACTTACTCCCGGAGGGAGGTCCGATGGCGAAAAAGCCCAGCGGGAGAGGGACTTGGACCCCAGGAAGAGAGGAGGAGCAGAGATGCTACCTCCTGCATGGAAGGCTAGGGGGATTACACAAGAACGATTTCCATTTCTCCACAGACAAACACCACTCCGATAAGGAGGATAAAATCCCAAGTGAGGGAATATCTCATCATCTTGGAGACTAGTGGGCGTGCAGCAAGTCCAAGTTGGGGGTACCCTGCGTGCGATGCACAGGGAGAGGTCACAGTTTAACGTCATGTGTTAAGGATGATGGTGCTTTGCAGTTTAACATCCTGCAGCTCGGATGAGGTGGGTTTTTTCTTCACCCCTAGTACATACATACCTGGTACCCTCTTCTCCTTGGTGAAGAGAGAGGAAGGAAACTCCATGGTGAGGGGGTGTCATAGAGTGATCCAACGGGTGGTCCACGTTAGCATGGCTCTGCGATGAAACAATATCCATTTGCATTCCTATGAGAAGAAGCATGAGGCAAAGCATTGAAATGGGAAGCATCATCCAAGGGACATTGAATTTACATAGTGAAAACCTGGTGGGTCGCACGGGAAAAGGAATTTCCCATCATAGGGGTTCATAGGCAGGGCCCTTGTGAAGCTCTATTGCTCTACATGGAGGAGGGTACTTGCGAAAGGGTGTGCTTTGCGAAGTGGGGTGCCTCAAACTAAGTATAAAGAATAGGTGTGTATGGTAGGTGCTTTGGAATGTGGAAAGGAAATCATGGATTACTACTTCACAGAGAAACAGTGCCTCGTGAAGCTAGGTGTTGTGAAGAAATGTGCTTCACGAAGTATAGTGACCTTCCCTTATCATGTGAATCACGTGTACATGAAGGGTGTTTTGCGAAGCATAAATGCTTTGAAACAACCCGGGTCCCCTTGGGGATCCCCTTCCTTCGTGAAGTCCCTTATGCTTTGAAAAAGGGATCCCCCTCAGAAGAGGGGATCAAAACGAGACAAAGGGGAAGCACTTCACAGAGTGAAAGTACCTCACACAACTCATGGTTTTCAAAGCAGAAGGGTGAATGGCGATTCGAGAGATGGGATGTCGAAAGGTCGGATTTTCCATCCTTTGGGATCAGGGGGAGCTCGGTATTTATATGCAAGAGGCGCCATGTAGAGTAGCTTACATGGCAGGAAGAGGGACTTGGTTGCTTCACAGAGTGCGTGCGAACGTCAAATGCTTTCGTGGAGCGTCCCACCTCCTTGCTGCGCGGCGGGCTCACGAATGTAAAATGCATTCACGGAGCGTCCTTCCACCTTGATTTGTGGTGGGCTCACGAAAGTCAAATTTGTTCATAGAGCATCCCGCCTCCTTTATTTTTGGCAACCGTGGTTGTGGGGGGACATTGCGTAATAGCTTTTCGAGGCAGTCCACGGTGCCTTTGTCTTGGCTTCTTCTCTGTCCAGAATTTTGGCGCCAACAAATTTTCCCTCGTAGCCTTGGATTCGAGGAGAGATCAACTAATGAATTATGATGAAATTGACAAAATCCTTGGTCATTCGCGATGCTGTCTCATGAAGAGGGCTCGTGAGGCAGATAGGGGATGCACGGGCCGAGCGTGTCGTGAATCTTGGTGCGAACAGGATGCGCCGCGATGCTATAAAGACTATCACCTATAAATAGGGGATATGCCCTCTCTTTTTTCCTTTCCCTTATCAAATAATTTTTCCTTTTGCGCTCTCGAATCATGAAGCTCCATGTACTCTGTGAGTGTTCTTTTCTAATCGAGTCTTTGTGGCGCACTGTGAGTCCTCGACTCCACGTTTTCACTCCACGATCTGGTGATTGAACGTGTAGGTAGGGCTTTGCGAACAGTCTTTGCGAATGTGATCTGAGAACGAGCTTCGCGAACCAACCCAAAAATCTTCCAAGTTCTAGAACTGAATGGCCCACCAAGAAGCTGCCCAGGGGGTCCTTGTGGATGCTGCCCGGAGGGATGAGATGTCGAATAGTCTGGGACTAGGAGAGTTAATCCATAGCCACTCATACAATTGTTCATTGGTGGAGCCGCTATCAGAGAGACAAAAGAACTACCTACTATGTAAGAGATTCCCCTTGTATGGATTTGGGCTGAGGGATGACGTCTTCATCCCTGAAGCAAGCAGAGAAAAACCAACTTACTGGTTTAGGAGCACACTGTGCCGACACTGATGGTTCATGGCAGCTGATGGACATTCCTGAGATGATTTCACACCCGTCTTCTCCAACTACATATAACACCATCTGAACAACGTCAACGAGAAGACATTTTATCATGATAAATCCCCTCCTATGTACCAAACTATCCTCAAGGTGGTGTTGGGGAACCCGAAGAAGGGGTGGTCTGAGGAATTGGACCTACGCCAGGGTGGAAACTTCATAGATGATTGGGCCTATGGCTACTCGGTAGGCGCCTCATGTGAGGAGTTTGGAGCGGAGATGAGAAGAGTGGGCCTGTAAGAGGCATCTTGGGCTTCCCAGTTTCACATACACCATCCAAAGCATCTAATGCCAGATCTATTGAGATGGTGGTCACCAAGGACCAAAACCTTCCAACTTCTTCACAGGGAGGTTGACATCAGCTTATGGGACGTGTATTAGATCTCAGGGGTCTTGATACTGGGGAAATTTACGATGAATTCTTCCCTCCTGTGGGTGCATGGGAGGATCCGGAGTAGATGATGCATCTTGATATGGCATTGATGGAGCTTGTGCCATGAGAGGATAAGGAGGCGGTGAGGGATTTCCACTTCAGGCATTGGTTTAAAAGGTTTCTGAAGTTCCTGGTAGACCGTCAGTTCCTGGAAAGAACTCGAACTTTCCAAAAGGGGGCCTGGAGTATGTAACACTCTTACTGGAGGCTGTTAGAGAATATCCAATAGAAGACTTGGGGGTTCAGTGTCAGCACTGAGCAACATCCAATAGTCAGGCTGGCGGTATTCATCACATCCCTCATATGTGGTTGCATCCTTCCGGTGAGGGATACCAATATGGGAGTGTGACCAAGCACTTTAATCATGGTATCCACATTGAATAAATGAGGGTGGGTCAACCTGAGGATCCCGATGCTCACCAAGTTGTATAAGATGTTATGGCACATCAGCGATGGGAAGAGGCCAAAGAGGATATGCGGGCCATTCCACCTCCTATACGGGTTGATAACGACGCACATCAGGGGGATCTATGAGTATTTGAACCCCATATCACATCCAGAGTTGATTAGTCACTGAAATTGGATAATATTCATTTTTAATATCTTTATATTCATTGTTACAAAGTCCATAAACATTTTTTTAGTGCATTACATAAATAGAACATCATTTCTCATCAAAAATGCAATTCATGTTTAAAATGTAAATTTGGGCCCAATAATTCATTTGTTCGTTGAAAATATTATATTCATTTTCTGAATTTGAAATTTTTTTATATGATTGACAACTCTATTTGGAACATTTTATCTTTTAGTTCCACTGGATGAATCCCAAAGGAAGATGGAGAATGTTGCGCCTGAAGGCATAAACTTTCTGGAAAAAGCATAATGGGCCTAAGGCCCATCAAACAAATGTGGGGCCCCCAAAACAAGCCCAAAGAAGGTAAAATTTATACAGTAGAAAGATAAAAATATTAGGAGAATTTTATTCAACTATGGCCGGAGCTAATTTGGATGTTTTCATGACGATAAATGGATCTGACGTTGAGATTTAAATGGTGGACTCGACATTAATGCACAGAAATCCGTCCCACCATTTCGAAAATTACATCCAAATGGACGAGCCAAGTTTCCTGATATTTTGAGAGATTCTAGAAAACCCATGGAAAAAGATATGTTTCTTCTACGACCCCTCAATATTTTGCTTCCATCAATTAAATATTCGAACGTCAAAATGGTGGACGAATCTGGACAGTTTTCCGGGTCAACTTCAAAACGTCAATTTCTTTTTGATTATTCACCCTCGTTTTGACATTATTAATTGTTGGGGGGTGAATTGATTATTTGGGTGGACCTAAGGCTCCTAATATGCCTATATAAGGAGATGGTGGTGAATGGAATTATCATCTAATATTTTTCTTTGAATCCATGTTTTTTTCTTTTAATTGTAATTTCCCGCTTTCATTTTGTAATGGCATCGTCAATTTCTATAATGTATGTTTTTTATTCACATTTATTATTTTAATAAAATTTCTTCTTCTTCACTTTTTATTTTCCTTTTCTTCACATGTTGATACCGTTGAATCATGGTTTGAAATTATTCACACCAACACTTGTGATTTCAATCACACAACGGTGGAGTGTTCGTTCTTTTAATAATTTTCTTCTTCTTCAATTCCACCCCCATAAGTCTACATCCCGCTTCCATTGGTAGAATAGCATCAATGGAGGGATAACCTATTCAGTGTTGATCCAAGGGAGTAGAAAGGTCAGCTATTGAATGTTATTTCATGTACTTAATATTTAAATCTATTCGTTATTTTAGGATTTCCATTTGATGAGTTACATTCTTTCTCATCTTTGACAACTTTAACGATGACACATTTTGAGTGCTAGTACGATCTATTTACTTTGAGTGCTCATTAAAGTGATCCTCAAAGTGAATTGGTGATTGGACTTGGAATTGTGTAGGGATTAAATTGGTGAATGATTTGGAAGAATTATCTCATTGTTTGGATATGTCTTGAATTAATGACATGAAATTTTCTAAGAAAAGAAATTCATCCAATCCACCAAAAGCAACAACCTAGGATCAACTCACCTTAATTACTTGTTTTAATTCAAGTAATTTAATTTGTTTTGTTCTTTAAATAATATAAATATTTCTTCAAATCAATCAACACCATAGTTGGCCACTTCATAGCCAATCTCGCATCTAAGCAAAGTGTCTCAAGGTTTCTTCTTCGGTCCCTCTGGATTCGATCCCTACTTTTACTTCAATGATCGCTTTTACCGGTAGGGTAAATTTGGGCGCAACCAAATTTTGGCGCCGTTGTCGGGGACCCAAGTATGTTTTCTTAGACACCCACCTTCTATTCTCACCTAACATCTCTTTTCTCACCTCTATTTCTCTTTTCTTTTCCCCTTTCTGTTTTTCCAAAAAAACAAATCCAAATCCAAATTTCATTAAACTCCAATGGAGTATCATCAACAATTACCTTTCATAAAATCGGGCTAGAATTGAATAGAAAATCAACATTGGGAATCCCCTCACATAGGAAATTACTTTGATCAACCTTTAAAGGAATACCCCACACCCGATAACATGAACTATAAATGGGATGATGATTTTTTAAAGGATCAATTTCCATAACACTCAAAGATGATTTAAGAGATCAAACATAATGATGTTGATGATGTACAAACAACAATCAATCCTAATTCTGATTTTTTTTGAACATTTGTGTGAAAAAATGGTTAAAATGAATTCAGAAGTTTCATCACTGACATTAGAAATACAAAACATTGAGACTTATGAAGAAACCATTCCCACTCAGGATGACCTTTCCACATCACTTATAGAAGAATGTTGTTTCCCACATAACTCATGTGAATTTAGTAAAGAACCCACTTTAAAATCTTGGAATACAGAGTTGGATAATGAAGAGATCTGGTCAGGTAATGTTGAAATTCAAGATAAAGAACATGAAGGAATTGTTGATGAGTATTTAAATCAGGATGAAATTGATTTCATGAACTCACAAGAGGGAAATTATTCTTCAAGGATTGAATGTCCAGAATATTGCACCAAAAATAAATTTTTAGAATCACCGATCATTGAACCATCGGGAGATATAACAAATATTGTGTTTATACCCCCTCATGAAATTCAAATGGAATATTTTGGGGTTCAATCATCTTTTCAAAAGGAACCAATTCTTTCAAATGTGTTTAAAGAAGAAACAATTTTTGATTCAAATTATCATTATTCTTTTGGAAAATTCAATCAAATTGAACTCGATGTTTTAATACTTCCTTCCCTACTCAATAATCCCTCTATTTATGATAACCAAGTCCATTCAATTATCATCCATTTTCATCAAGAATCTCACCAAGTAGGAATGAACCTTGAAATCTTAGGAAATACTCCATATAAAACACGATCAACCATTTTAGATATTCCTTGGATTTTACCAATCATTGTAGAAAATAGGATTTCATATGAAACAAATTTCAAAACAACAATCAATCTCAATATTTTTGAAGTGAAACAAGATGGGTTAATTAAAATGCTGAAAGTTGGAATTTGATAAGTTGGGGGGTAAAAGTCGAGCCAACGACGTTAAACAAAAGCGCTGCATGGGAGGATACCCATATTTTTCATGGTTCCAATCATTTTGAATCATATTATTTTTCATATAATAAATTACCATAAGCTGTTGACTTGTTCTTCTTTTATGAGTAAGGATGAGTATGAAAGGGGAGCGCCATATTCATCTGTGTCACGTGGTGTGATCTTTGAGTAATACCTTACCCAGAAAATATAAAGAAGACAATGTATCATCAGTTTATTTTGTTTTGTTTTATTTTTATGTTTTTATAGGTTAAAAAAATAAAAGGACATGTCGTAAGTCATATGGAGAATCCATTCACAACCATCCAAGCCGCTAAGACTCAAATCCAGGAGTAAAGGGAGACTGTGGCACACACTATCATCATCAACCACCAGGTGAATTCATTCCATGATTATCATTTACTCTTTGAACTCCTCTCCTACCCACTTCTAACTTTTATTTTCTTTAAACACTGGGGACAATGTCATTCTTTGTTGGGGGGAGATAAAAAATAATTTTTTTTATTTTAAAAAAATATATGAAAAGAAAAATTCCATTAACCATAAACATGATAAACACACATTGCAAAATCTAAAATTGGATATCAAATAATTTTGTATGCCTTGATTCTGATTTTAATGCAAGTTTAAGTTTATGAGCATAGTTTTTGGAAAGTGCGGTTGTCCGATGTGATTTTTCAAAGTTTACATTTTCATCCTCTTAATAAAAATGCCACAATGTACATCTACTGGATTGTGGGTGTAAATTTGAGTTCTTGGGTCCCTTTCATTATAGCATAGGGTTCTGGGGTCACTTTTAGAGTAATTTGAGTATAAAAAAAACAAAAACAAAACAAAAAAAATGACCACATAGTGCAATGTTTTTTCCAAATGCGTGGCGTTCGGCACTTGGGTATCATGACTCCGTAGTTTTCTTGCCCAGAGTTAGGCTTTATATCTCTATTGTAGAGGATGAAATTGACAATATGTGTGGCGTCCGGCACTTGGGGATCGTGACTCCATAGTTGTCTCGCCCAGAGTTAGTCTTTTCATATCTATTGTGGTTAAAAAAATAAAATCAAAAAATAAAATAAAAAAAGGGATACTCATCTTATGGTTTAATGTGATTCCCACCTAGTGCTTCCATTTTTTCCCCTTGAACAATAAAATGGGCCCCATATCTTATATGATGCACAACACTTTATCATGCTTAATTGGAATTGGATGAAATGTGACGATGAATTTGAACAAAGGAATGGGCTTGGGCTTGGGATATGCTTATGGACCTAGCTTGTTTTAAATGATTTTGATGGGTTACATAATTTTTTGGTATGAGGTCTTTGGGTGAGCAATGTGTATTTAAATGTTTTTGGAAAAGGGGATTTGAATTTCATATTTGTAATTTATTTTGCTCGGGACTAGAAAAACTCAATTTGGGGGGTGTGATTAGTCACTGAAACTGGATAATATTCATTTTTAATATCTTTATATTCATTATTTCAAAGTCCATAAACATTTTTTTAGTGTATTACATAAATAGAACTTCATTTCTCATCAATAATGAAATTTATGTTTAAAATGAAAATTTGGGCCCAATCATTCATTTGTTCGTTGACAATATTATATTCATTTTATGAATTTGAAATTTTGGGATATTATTGATCACTTTGTTTGGAACATTTTATCTTTTAGGTCCGCTGGATGAATCCCAAAGGAATATGGAGAATTTTGCGCCTGAAGGCAGAAACTTGCTAGAAAACGTATAATGGGCCTATGGCCCATCAAACAAATGTGGGGCCTACAAAACATACCCAATTAAGCTAAAATTTTTACAGTAGAAGGATAAAAATATGAGGATCATTTTATTCAACTGTTGATTGATCTAATTCTGATGTTTTCATGATGATAAATGGATCTGAAGTTGAGATTTAAATGGTGGACTCGACATTAATGCACAAAAATCCGTCCCACCATTTCAACCATAACTTCCAAACGTACAAGCCAAATTTCCTGATATTTTTAGAGATTCTAGAAGACCCATGGAAGAAGATATTTTTCTTCTACGACCCCTCATTATTCGGCTTCCATAAATTAAATATTCGAACGTCAAAATGGTGGACGAATCTGGACAGTTTTCCGGGTCCACTTCAAAACGTCAATTTCCTTTTGATTATTCACCCTCGTTTTGAATTTATTAATTGTTGGGGGGTGAATTGATTATGGGGGGTGGAACTAAGGCTCATAATATTCCTATATATGGAGATTTTGGTGAATGTAATTACCATCTAAAATTTTTCTTTGAATCCATGTTTTTTTCTTTCAATTGTAATTTCTCGCTTCCCTTTTGTAATGGCATCGTCAATTTCTCTAATGTATGTTTTTCATTCACGTTTATTATTTTAATAAAATTTCTTCTTATTCACTTTTTATTTTCTTTTTCTTCACACATTGATACTGTTGAATCATGGTTCGAAATTATTCACACCAACACTTGTGATTTCAATCACACAACGGTGGAGTGTTCATTCTTTTAATAATTTTCTTTTCTTCAATTCCACCCCATAAGTCTACATCCCGCTTCCATTGGTAGAATAGCATCATTGGAGGGATAAAATCTTAAGGGTTGATCGAAGGGAGTAGCAAGGTAAGGGATTGAATGTTATTTCATGTACTTAATATTTAAATCTATTCGTTATTTTGGGATTTCCATTTGATGAGTTACATTCTTTCTCATCTTTGACAACTTTAACGATGACACATTTTGAGTGCTAGTACGATCTATTTCCTTTAAGTGATCATTAAAGTGATCCTCAAAGTGAATTGGTGATTGGCCTTGGAATTGTGTAGGGGTTAAATTGGTGAATGATTTGGAAGAATTATCTCATTGTTTGGATATTTCTTGAATTAATGACATGAAATTTTCTAAGAAAATAAATTCATCCAATCCACCAAAAGCAACAACCTAGGATCAACTCACCTTAATTAGTTGTTTTAATTCATGTAATTTAATTGGTTTTTCTCTTTAAATTAAATAAATATTTCTTCAAATCAATCAACACCATAGTTGGCCACTTCATAGCCAATCCCGCATCTAATCAATGTTTCTCAAGGTTTCTTCTTCGGTCCCTGTGGATTCGATCCCAACTTGTACTTCAATGACCGCTTTTACCGGTATGGTAAATTTGGGCGCATCCAAGGGTCAAACGTCCGCCCCTCAATTCTCAATGCCATGGGGATTTTTCCGACCACGATGACCACAACATCGGTATTAAATCGAGTTTGTAAGGTAGAAAAGTTCAACATCCATTTATTCTCGTTACTGATAGGGGCCTTCACAGATGATGGTCGAGGAGCAAAAGAACACCGGGCCTACCTCCTAGCCTTTCGAGGTAGAGTCTTGGTTGCCAGAGTGGAAAACGAGCATCTCTGTGAGCCATACACACCGCATCAGTTTTCAAGGAAATTCCGAGGCCTACAGTGACTGGCCCCACGGGTTTACTTGTAGGTGTGTCATGAGGAGCACCCATGTGTGATGAGGCAGATGTGGAACATGTTCATATGGGAAGATGGGAAAATGAGGAATAAACTACTTCCACCGACCGCTGTCCTTGAGATGGTAAAGGAATATGCCTAGAGCTGGGAGGCGGCCTACTCGGGGGAGATGGTGAAGTGTATAACCATTCTAGTCAGTGATGGTGAGTTTCCCCGACCTTAGGGTCAAGGAAGAAAGGCAGAAAGGGCATCCCGTAGTGGTGGGGATACTATAGCGGCGCGGCCCACACTATCTGAGGGGGAAGAAGTGGTAGTGGATCCAGCAGCGGCAGTGGACCCGGTGGTCCAAGGATAACACAGCCATCCGGAGGGGCATCCACTGAGAGGATTCCATGGAATTTCAACTCAAGCCCAGGGGAAACGACTATGCCATATGAACATGTCAGAGGCGGAAAGGGCATCCAGTAGTGGTGGGGATACTATAGCGGCACGACCCACACTAGCTGAGGGGGAAGAAGTGGTAGTGGATCCAGCAGCGGCAGCGGACCCGGTGGTCCCAGGATAACAGAGCCATCCAGAGGGGCAGCCACTGAGAGGATTACATGGAATTTCAACTCATGCCCAGGGGAAACGGATATTCCATATGAACATGTCAGAGAAGGATGTCTTCCCAGAGGCTTGGGACATCTGGGAAGTCAATCGGCAATTCCTCGGCTCATCTGAGTTATGGAAGCACCTTAACCTCCTCAGGATGGACTTGCAGGGGATTGACCCTATTAGAATCGGTTTTGCAGTATCCCAGGTGGAGGTGAAGCAATACGTTGTCGTACAGAAAGACTTTATCCACTCCCGGGGTGCCCTGCACCCGATGACAGACCGGTTCAGGATGTTGTTGGATCGTACAGTCCCTCTGCAACTATCAACTGCTGACCTGAAGGAGTGCTTCCCTCTGCCAGAAAATCAGACGAGTCCTCCTGGGGAGATGAGGCCAGTAGAGTGAGTTTATTGGAGGAGGGTGAAGTCGCCGATCAGTCCTCGAATCTAGAAGATTTCTTAGAGGCCCTCGAGGTAAAACCCCATGTTCCTTCCTCAGGGTTTGCTCTTAGGTGACTCTAGATTTCTTATCCGCATCTGCACTATGCATGAAGACCTTGTGCATGGACCTCGTTCTCGCCCCTTAGTGGGTGCCGACACGGGATCTTCGGGATCCACAACCATGGATCAGTCAAATTTCGTGTCTGGGGGTGCTATGAAACTTGACGTGGCTCCCATAGAGTCTCAAGACCTACCAAATATATAAGTGGGGCCATGTTTCGGGGTCTCAATGACATCGGCCCAAGAGTGAGACCCCGGATTCAATCTTTGTAGGTCCCCCTATCGAAATTACCACTTCCATACCCTAGCCATGTTAATTGACATTCATGTCCCTTTTTTGCATGTACAGTCCTTCAATTGGCCTGAGCCTCTACGGTGAGGTTGCTTGGGGCTTTTGGTAACGCCCCTCCTAGAGGCATGCCAATGGACATGGAAGTAGAAATTCAACCTGACCGAATAGTAGTGCTCCCGATCACTAGCGAGGACGCCAGTGGGACTGCACCTGAGGTTATTGAGGTGGGATCTGATGATGAGGATCAACCAGAAAGTTCAGGCCCCACCACACCTGATCCAATATCAGGCGTGGACTCGGCTAAAGATTTCCTGGGGCATTCCATGTATACGAGCCTACCAACTACACCGATTGGAACGAGACGGTCTCTGATGAGGAGGCCAACAAAATAGTTCATCACTGATTACAGAATATGATCACGTGACTCATCAATAACACCCCCAAGAATTATGGTTGGACGAGATGGATATACTTTGTTTTTGGCTATGCGAACTGTGTGCCAGGGGAGTGGATTCCCAGTGCCCTCACATGCTCATATGAGATCTTATGGCGGAATAGATTCCGGAGAATAACCATGGCCTTAGTGTGGGATGTCAGCGGAGGAAGGCGGTGAACATCAAGAGGCTCCAAGAGACTGAAAATGAGGTTGAATGGTTGTAGACCCCGGTGTATGAGCACTCCGCTTCTCTTGATGCTCAATCAGAGCTCGTCTCACGACTTAAAGACCTACTGGCGGAGGCCGAAGAGGGCATGAAGTGAGCCTATGATGAGATGGATATTATTCAGACCAGTGTGGAGCAGGCTCAAGTCAGGGCTGGGGAACTACACCCCATCGCTACCGAGGAGGAGCATGAGGTAAACAGGCGGCAATAAATTCTAGATGCCACAACCCAGAGGGTGGCAGAGCTACAACATTCCTTTGATGAGGTTAATCTGTCCATGGAGGGAATCGACCCCCGGGTACTGTAATGATTACTAACCCTCAAACATACATTCACTCTTTGATTGTTTGATGACATAACATGCATGAGTTCTATTGTTTACATTGGTTTATTGCATTCTAAGGATGTTCGCGGAACCTCAAGTGATCATTCCCATAGTTCGCGTGGGTCAGGCCCGATGTGAGAAACAAGGGATGACCACCTTTTCACCCCATCCAAACGTAGGAGTGCAAACCATGCTTTGGGAATCTAGGGCTTGAAAAACAGGTCCAAATTTCTGAGAGGAAATGGGAGAGACCTGACTGGATAATGAAGCTCTCAGAACATCCAAATTTCTGTTTTACCAACGTGCTCTTGTGCATGAATGGGGAAACACCGAGGGCACTGGAATTAATCTGAAAATATGGGAATGGGAGGTGTTAATCACAATACCCAGGATTCAATGCATTGTGGGGGTGGCATGACTATAAATAATTATAGTTGAATGCATTCAAAACACTCTATTCTTATTGTATTAGCCTGTAATGGGGATAGAAAATGAGGGTCGACTATTGACCATGTTCGAAACACGAGGCCTGACTCAAAATGTCATCCATTGGTTCTCGGAACATTGTCCCGGGATAATAGTTGAGCCATAGGCTGAGCATCCATATTGTTAGGGGGTACCTCCAAACGTGAAAGGGGACAAAGGAATGAATAAGGGGCACACAAAGCGTGGAATGTGGATTGATGGTTTGTTCGAACAGAATCCAACACTCTCGAAATTACTCCACCGTGGTAGAAGCACATTAGATGGGAACATCAGTCTGATCATGGATCATTCGTTCTTTTAGATAGGAACTCTTTTTAGATGGAGTCGTTGCTTCCCAATGTCATTGTGGGGCATCCTGAACTTGTTCAGGACAATGCTGTAGTTACATAGTTCCCCACGAGGGGTCAGTCCAGGGGGAAGAAAATGGGGAGGAACAAGATTTATGATCCCTATGGCTGGACCATAGGAAAAATACATGGGTGTCTCTATGTATCCGATGTGGATGTGAATCAAGCCGTACATAGTTTTGGAAGCACAATTTAACGTCATGCAGGACAATGAAAATCTTGGCTACACCGGTGCTCATCCGACCAAAACTACTAATCCCACATGAGTTGTGATCGATGTGGGAAACAAGAAGTAGTGGTGGGAATTTCCCGAAACAGGAATGAACATGTTAGGGTGAAAGGTCGCTTAGTGAATGTTAGCCCAATGATGCTAACCCGTTCAGGTAGCGCACCTAGATGCACGAAGAATTAAATCCGAGTATGTTGTAATTCCACTTGAACATGAGGAAGTGGAAATGTGTGAATCATGATGCTTGAAATATGGATCACAATGATGGTGGCGTGATGATAAGGGATAAATATTGACCATATTCGAAACACTGTATGTAGAGACCCGAAACTTAACATACATAGATATTGCATTACTTTTGCGGAATACATAACAAAAACAGACACACAAGGACCGTAATAGTTTAGTGTCTTTGGAAACTCAGAATGTAATCTTCTAATCGTGGTGAATGATCTTCAACATCTCCCATAAAGATCTTCCACTTTTTCTTTCCTTAACTAAAACCTTTCTTTTAATCCTGGGGGAAAATAAAACATAAAAAGGGTGAGCTCAAATGCTCAGTAATGGTAAGCATGGATAAAATAAAACATTCCATATACAATTGAACTTACAAACATGATCATAATGTATAAAAATCAAAATATTGAGCAACGACTTAAAACATGGAAGCACATAAGGCATATATCATAATGGAACATAAATCATGATAACATAGCATGGGAATAAAACATGTAATTGTGGCATCCATTAAGAACATTTAATGATTTCCATAGTAGCCAAGGCATTGCTTCCAAGACCATCTTAGTGGACAAAGTCCCTTTCTGAATCGAGTTCACTCCTCGTTCCAGTCCTATAATACTGAACCGGATTAACTTACCGTTCCAGCCATGTCTATCTAATGAGATATAAATCTTTACCCAATGCATTGGAGGGAGATATAGGTCCCACCCATCTCATAATGAAATCATTCTTACTTGTGCCACAAAATAAACATACATCATTCATAAAAACCCAATAAATAAAATGGGTTTCATAAACATCATCCCATCATCACATAATCCATATAAAAGAAATGGATATCATTTCATAATAAGAGAAGTTAAACCATGTAAATCATAGAGACATTATACTTGAAACATACACATATGAAATAAAGTCATCTTAGATGAAAAATGGTTTTGATAAAACACATGAAATGAATTCTTGAGGAAAATATCTTTTTTTCTTCAAAATCATTTTCTTTTCACAAATTCTCTTGCAATTTTGAAAGAAAATATTTTTTTTGAAAATAGACATGAAATATTTTGGAGTAAGCTTCATGAAAATAAGGCTTTATAAAACCGTAGAAATCCGTTCGTTCCGTATAAGTTAAAAAACATTCTTCTCATACTTTTGCCAGAAAAGTAAAAAAAGTACCTTATAACGTAAACAAAAGAAAGATTCCATACATACCATGTAGTAAAAGTCAAAAGTGGGTAAAAAGGACTTTAAAAAAACATGAAAACATTTTTATAAAACATGGACACGGATGATAAAGATAACCCCAGTAAATTCTTACGTATAAGCATTCTCGGATAGAAAACAATTGAGATTGTAACATTATCCCTTACCTTAGGTCTGATATGCTTCGTACATATCCAAATCTCCTATATAAGTATTTAAATATTGTCATTGACTTATTACAGAATCATCTTCATTGTTATGATATCATATATGGTTCACCTCTTACTTTATATTACCCGTTCTTTTGTAAATTCCATGTTAAAGAGCGTTTTCGGTAAAATCGTTTAATTTTTCGTCCGTGTTTTGACTCGTAATTATTCATATGATTACTTAGATCATGATTAATTAATTCCAGAATATAAAACAAGATTTATATATAATATATATTCATAATATACATATATATAATAGATCGATAAAAGGAATGAAATACACCGTTCATGGAGACGGAAGGCTGTACGTACGCATGAACGTTGTTTTGGTTTCCTCTTTGAATTGAATGCAGTTAATTGGATGACATAAAAATATATACACATAAATCCAGTATCATTATTATGTCATATATTTCATGATTACTTATTATATATACTTTATAGTCATTTATGAATGGTTAATCATTGAGAATGAATCTCATCATGTCGTGGAGACGGTATTCCATACGTACGCACGAGCGATAATATCGTTCCCATGATTGTGGAAATTTATTGGAGTTTATGTATAATATTAAAGAATACATATCACTTTAAAATAATCATATATAGTTATTATTTACACCATTATACATATCCATGTAAGGGGGTGGTGGAAAATAGATTACACCCCGGCATGGAGACAATATTCTGTATGTACGCACGCGTGGTGATTTTGTTTTCCGTAGGATGGATAGATGGTGAAATAGGGTTGTTTCATACTTATAATAGCATATCATTATATGATTGATACTGATGTTATTACTTCATAATGAAAAAACCTATTAAGAAGAAGTGGAATAAGAAATAATGTTGAAAGAATCGGTAACGGACATTACCTCTTCTTTGAAGCGCCTCTTTGAGACCTCCTCTTAGGGCACTAAATTTGGTCTTTGAAGAAGACCAGGACCTCTAGGATGTTTATAGGGAATTGTAGAATAGAAATTGTCAGGTGTTGGCCGAGCTTCAAGGCTCAAAGTTGTGTGAGGAAGAGAGGGAGGAGGTCCCCTTTTATAAGGGAGGAGAGGGGCACCTTTGGAATAACTAAAACTATTATTTTATTATAAGGTCATATTCGGTTTTTAATAGATTACAATTGATTTATTTAAAATCTAAGTTGGGGATGGGTCGAAATACTATCATACAATAAAATTTAGACATGTTTAGGTCCTTATATTAACCTTAACTTTTAGTTTTAACTGTTAGTTAATTAGATTGACATTTACCATGTCACTTTGTATTTTTATATTATATAGTTAACAAACATACCATATACATCCCAGAGACCCACAAGTTGTCCATTAATGATACACCTATCATGATACATGTATCTTGGCTGATACTTAGATATTTAGGAATATAATAACAATTAATAATATAATATTTTTTAAAAAACTATTTTATGTCAATTTTGACACTATTTGTTAATTGATTTTTGTGAAAATTATAACAGAATATTTAGTTCCAAAAAAGTTATTTAAATCCATAAAAACATGTCCTATTAACATATAAAATTATTGGAATTCATAAAAAGTTTCAAATTACATTTATTTGGGTATTTATAACATCAATTATGTCAATATTTCATTAATATGATAATTACTGCATCATCATTGTGTCATAAATAAATTACATTATTTTAAGACTAAAAATTAAAAATAAAATACCATTATGTAGGAAATATTTTTATGTTTATAATTAATATTTATAGTCGAATTTATCTAATGTATAACCCTATATTAAAAATTATTTAGTTATTAAACTTTGATTTTAACTATTTTAACCCTTCTTTAAATAAATTAATATTAAATGTCCTAATCTTATCCAAGTCAGCCTAAATGGTCATACATTATTCCTATGGTTGTTTTTGGTCGAATTAAACTTATCCAATAGAATTAGGACATGTTTTATGGTAACAATAATATCATTTTTACCATTAATTAACCTATTTACTTTTAACCGCGGTGAAAAAATGTAAAACGTTACTATTCACCAAAAATTATTGTCATCTCATTGAACCACATTTTACTGACTAACATCAACCGTGTCTCTCGGATTTTTCAAATTCCACTCACAGAAGCGGTAAAATTATGTTTTATGTAAATTTGAAAATTTTCTAGGAGGTAGGTAAAAGACGGTGAAAAGTTCAATAAAATTTTTATATATCTAAAATTATTCTAAAATGACTCCAATGAATTACTTTGAACTTATATAGGTATTATGTATCAATTTTTACCTAAAAAGAAATAAAATAAAATAAATAATTATTTAAATAAAAAGTTAGTTTTTAAATAGTAACCCAGTATTTTCACTATTTATAAAAAATTGAATGTTTTCAGAAAAATAACAAAATTTCACCGTAGGCTAATTTCGATATTCTGAATCCAAAAATGAAGTCCATTTTGAAAGTTAAAATTTATAAAATTTTAAAAAGTGGGTATTACTATTCATAACGGCTAGCTATAATAATATTTTAATAATATATCGTTGTTTAGTAAAACCTGGTATTGCATACAACACACACTATCGAGGAAGGCCGCGATTGAGTGTAATCCAAAACAAGTTAGGGTTGCGTGTTGTGAAAGACTCCTTTGTTGTTTCGTTATAACATAATCCAACCCTTTTTCATTTATACATTGAATATATATATATATATATATATATATATACTCAATGTTACGTAGAATGACTATTATCAAACGAACATGAAATTGTGTGTAACACAATATAAGAATAGTGTTGTGTATACTGCCAGCTAATACAGTGTTGCATATAGCACAAGATAATCGTGTTGTAGCATTAAACACATCACATCAAATAAATTAAAAAGAATACCTATCATAAAATATCAGGTTGTTACATTCTACCCCCCCCCCCTTAAAATGAAATTCGCCCTCGAAATTCGTCGGGGTTATAAATGGTTTAATACTCGAAAGTTTCTTTAATAGAAACCCACATCGTAAAATGAAATACCAAAACATGGATTTAAAAACTAAATTATGAAACGTAATGGTTACCCAAATTAACTCATCACTAGATTCCCACGTAGGAGAACATAGGTGAAAATCTGGATATGGATGGAAAATCTAACCATCAAGTTCTGGTGGAGAGTGGTAGAGAACATGGTATTGAAAAATCCAACAATAACAAAGCCATAAATTTGTGACGATCTAAGGTAACATCTGATTCATCGGATATAGGAGCACTAGGACAACTTTTTTGGTTTTCTAGATCATTTCCCTAAAGTTGATGAAATTGGAATTAGAAGAAATACTTTCATGATTTTGTTACAGTCTCACTGTTGGTCATTCTTTGGACAATTTCCACTTCATCTCTTAAAGAAATGAAGTTGTATTTGTTATTCATGATGTGTTAGCAGATCATGTGATAGAATGATGGGTCATTCCATCTGTCTCAAACAAAAGGTTAGAAAAGTTATCAAAAAAATAAATAAGTCCATCTATAGTGAGATTAATCATATATGATTCATAAAATGGACTTATACTTCATATATCATACTGGTTAATATAATAAAACTAGTTTTTACTAAACATGGACTTCTTGTAGGCCAGTGGTATGCGATAAAGTCCAGTCACACATCGGTTGTGGGTTCGATTCTCACAGCCTTGTCCGACACGATGGGTTGTCGCCCATCCTGCAGGTTTTCCTTTTTCTAAAACTACATTACTATAACATCCCATCAATAATATCGAAAAAACCTCTATCCTTAAACAATACTAACTTATTTCTAACATAATCCATTCCAATTTTTAGGCTTATCCAAAATACTGATGTCCAATCTCATATTATAGTGAAAATGATTACCAAAGAGATCATATAACAAGCATGTTAATACCATCATTGATCCCCATATATCATGAGATATGTCTTGTTGGTCACATTCTAAACATTTTAAGGCCTTAATCATGTATTCTCTTGAAAAATAAATACCCATTGGATTTTAGTGAAAACATGAGTGTTGTCAAAAGTTATCTCTTTTCACATACCAAAACCTCAAACCATGATATAACTATTTCCTTATATCAGTCATGAGCTCATGAATACTGTCAAACATTTCATTTTCTACTTATCCCTTCATTATGCGCATATCAACTTTTTTAAAAAAATATCTCAATCACTTTCCACGGTTACCAGTACTATAAAATTATTGAAAACCACAATAGACCAATACATAAATCTTCCAATATTCCACGATACTATATATAACATTATTTTGGAATCCCATTACATAAACACTTAATCATTCCACCACATTGTTGTCATATTCAACATCGCCAATAGTGATCGCATGTGACTTCCCTTTTTTCCTTTGCCTTATGTGGTTGCTCATGTCGATAATCACTAACCCTTGGATTTGGGCATTTAGTAGCATAATGCCCCATTTCATTGCACTTGAAGCATTGAAGTGTTGGTGGTGTGTTCTCTGCAGTATTTTCTCTATTCACATCAATAGAAACCATTTTTCCATTACGTCGACACTCAGATGCTTGATGACCTTCATTTCCAAACTTAAAACATTTTCTAGTCCCTTTAAGACAATCTTCACCATGCTTCATTCCACACTTTGAGCATAAGGAAACATTCATCTTATTTTCACCATTATTATGTGATTTCTCCTTGAACTCCATCTTTCGTTTCTTGTCAAAACTATGAGATGGATAAGTAAAAGCAACTTCCATTTCTACCATGATAGCACAATGCAAAATTTCTTCATAGCTACTAAAGTCTTTTATAGCTAATTCCCTTCAAAGAATTGGTTTTAAGCCACTGAAAAATCGATCAACTTTACTTTCAGGTTGGATGATAATGCCAGATGCATACCTTGCAAGTCTTCTAAATTTTTTTTCGTATATACCACCAGATTCATCATCCTTCTTCTTAAGCTCAAGAAACTCCTTTTCCTTCTTTGTTCGAAGAATAAGAGGTATGTACTTACTTAAAAACAAGTTCTTGAACTCGTCCCATTCCATGGACTCAATTTCAACTCTTTGCCTTGTATTCTTGATAAGATTCCACCATTGATCAGCATCACCTTTGTAACGCCCCGACCCCAGCTACCCAGAGTCGGTGCATTACTTCGTAACATTGGCATGATCACAAAAGATCAAGTCTCGAAAGACCGATTAGTTTAGTAGCCTTGGAAACACTAGATACATTCATAATTCTTTCATTACATCAAAAATTAAACAAACTACAATAACATGGTCTTCATAGTCCACACTCATATCCTCACTGACTATTCTTGCAAGTCAGTCATAATACTCTTCTTCACGGCCTGGAAAATATTAAAACATTGAAAGGGGTGAGCTCAGATGCTCAGTAAGGATAACAATATTGCGGAAGCTTTTATAAGAAAACATAAGCATTTAAGGCAATGTATAACTAAAACAAAAGCCTTTTAAACTTGAACATCAACATAATATGGCAAAAGTAAAATGAAATAATGCCATATACTCATTCACATGGATATTCTACTAATCGAATAATCACATGAAAAATCACTAACCACTTTCATAATGTTGGAATGCATAATGCCAGACTATCATAACCACGTAGTCAAGGCCTCGTGCCAAGACCACAAATAAGATTTTGTCAAGGCCTTGTGCCAAGACACTAGTTTGTCTCATGAGACCTACCGATGCATCGAGGAGCTATAGCGGGCTCCACCCGTCACATATTAAGTCCAATGCATTCCCATATGAAAAGGTTTAAACATAACATAAACATTCGTGTTAAAACTAGCATACAAAATGTCAATAATTTCACCATAAACTATGAATGGTATAACACATCCACAGTCAGACATATCACAAAACCTTCAATACAATATAGAAGTTTTGTATTATAATAAATCAACTTCAAATAAGCGTAAAATCCATCAAAGGATGTTGACATAGATGAAATCAAAACACTTTCTAGAGAAATATCACTTTCTATTTTTGAAATCATTTAAGAGCCATATAAAACAAAACATTTTCTTGAAAATATTCTTATAAGCTTGTAAGGAAAGCTTTGAAGATTTTATAACGGCGGAAAGATTCCTCTTATAAAAGTCGAAAAGGGTATAAATGACTTTAACCCATATTCTTGTAAATAATAAAAAATTTTTGAAATACATTTTGAAGAAACATGGATGTGGATGATAACGAGGTCCCAGTAGATAATTATGTATAAACAACCTTGGATAATGAAGAGGTTGTGAAGTAAACCCTTACCTTGTACTTTTCCTTGGTTGGGGTAGGTTAACCTCCTGTATAATGGTGAAATAATTGTTATTAAATTATACAAGAATCATATACATTCATATGATATCATATATGATCTTTTAACATTGCTTTGTTAACAATATCTTAGATTTATCGTTGTTTCGGGTGTTAACTTACTCGTTTTCTTTTATATGTTTTGTTACGTAAGTCGTGTTTTTCATGGATAGGTTGTATCTTATTAATATCCAGAATGATATCATGTCCTTAAACATTATTTTTAAATCATCAAATGATAATTATACTTGAATGGATACGACGGAGAATGAATCTCATCGCGTTCGTGGAGACGGTAGTCCGTACGTACGCACGAGCGACAATATCATTATTTTGACATTTAAATAATATATAATTGGATAGTATATCATATATAAAGAATCATTATCATGTTATATTTATTATTTACATGAATTAAATATCATTATTATACCCATCTAAATAATAATATATTGAATAACAATTACACCACGACGTGGAGACGGTAAGCCGTACGTACGCACGTATGGTGACATGTCATTCAAATGATGGGTAGAATACTGAATATGGTTGTTCCATATTTATAATAACATCACAGTATATAGAAGATACTGGAGTTATAATTTCATAATTGAAATAATAAACAAAGAGGGAGTGGAAGAAGAAAGAAACTTGAAAGAGGGTGATGAAAATGTTACCTCTTCTTCAGCTTCTTCCTTTTGATTTGATCAAAAGGACTCCGTAGGATGGCTTTCTGAATAAAGTAAAGCTTCTAGGATGAAGGGAGAGAAGTTGGGAGAGTATTTGGGCAGGGGTTGGCCGAACCAAAAGGCTTGGAAGTGTGAATAAGGTGGTAGAGGTGGGGGCCTTTTATAAGAGGAGAGGAGGGGCACTTTTGGAAAGATTGAAATGTTACATTATTTCACAATGCTTTTCGGATTCCAAAGGTCCCACACATATATAATTCGAGGCTAAGGTGATAAGGTTTCTAAATCTCCTCATCCAATAGGCTTTGGACAAGTGTAAGCCTTGGATTTTGCATTATCTTCTCATTTTATTTAAATCGTTAAATAATGAGGTCATCGCTGCATCATAATTATGTCATAAATAATTTAATTTATTTAATGTCTAAAAATTATAAAAAAACTACTATGATGTAGGAAATCTTTTTAGCTTTCCAATGAATATTTATAGTCAAAATTTGGACTTGTGTAACCCCACTTAAAAATTGTTTTAGTAAAACATTTTATGTTTGTGTCATTTTTTTACTTTAACATTAAATAAAAGGTGTTTATGTCATTTTCTAACTAAAGTGGCTCCATGGGGTCCCCAAGTTGACCCATGGGTTGTCTTGGTCGGCCATGACTCATCCAATAGGAGTAGGACAAGTGTCATTCTCATCTCATATTATAAAAATATTGTTTTTACCTTAAACTACACTAATTAACTCTAATCGCGATTAAGAACTTAAAAGTTACTATTCACCAAAAAATTATTATAATCTCATTGAACAACATTTTACTTCTTAATGACAACCATGTATGTCGGATTTTTGAAAATCAAATCACAGAAGTGGTAATATTTCATTTAAACGAAAAATCAGTTATTTAACAACCACTTAGTGGTTTCACTATTCATCAAAAATTGAAGTTTTTCAGAATAAGGCCAAAATTTCACCCTAAGCTATAATTGATATTACGAATTCAAAAATGATGTCTATTTTACAAAATTCCAAACATATAAGTTGTATTAATTAATTTTATAATTAATTCCCGCTGTTACAACAAATAGCGTGTTTTTAAGAAACAATTTATATCAAAAGTTTGGCAATTGTTTATATCCAATTTCAATGTTAAATTAATTCTAATGACCACCATTGGATAAAATGGTAAAAATATATTCTAATTATACTTTAAAACCACTAAATATTATAATTTATCACTATAAATTATTTTGATTAAAAAAGTTGTTTTTAAGTATTTTTCAGTATTCATAAAAATTTAGAAGTTCTCAGAAAAATACCAAAAATTCAACATATGCTAATTTCAATATTCCGAATCCAAAAATGAAGTCCATTTTGATAAATAAAATTTATAATATTTCAAAAAGTAGGTATTACTATTCACAACGGCTAGTTTAATTAGTTGTGGTGTGTGTTAGGGCTCGAGGTTGCGTACAACACACGCTATTGCATTATTCGAAGGGAAACGTACAGTGGAAGCTTGGGGTGTTACATTCTCCCCTCCTTCAAATAATTGCGTCCTCGCAATTTCTAGGGTATTACTGCATAAAAAGACTCGGGTGGTTTTTCATCATAAATTCCTCAGGTTCCCACGTTGCCTCTTCCATTTTATGATTTCTCCACAAAACCTTCACCAGACGAGTCACCCGGTTTCTCAGCACCTGCTCCCTCACATCAAGAATCCTGACGGGCTCTTCACAATAGGAAAGATCGGGTTCCAGTTCTAATTCCTCATAGGTGAGTACATGAGTTGGGTCAGGCATGTATTTCCTCAATAGAGATACGTGGAAAACATCGTGAACTTTGGAGAGATTTGGCGGCATCGCCAAACGATAAGCTACAGCCCCAATACGATCTAGAATTTCGAAAGGTCCGATGTATCTGGGACTCAACTTACCCTTCTTACCAAAACGTATAACTCCCTTCCATGGAGATACCTTTAGGAAAACATGATCTCCCACCTGAAATTCCAAAACCTTTCTTCTGTTATCGGCATAGCTCTTCTGCCTACTTTGAGCTGATTTGATGTGGTTTTGGATTACCTTCACCTTTTCCATTGTTTCTTCCACCAGTTCTGGTCCCACAAGTTTTCTTTCACCAACGTCATCCCAACAGGTTGGTGTACGACATCTCTTTCCATATAACGCTTCATAAGGTGCCATCTGAATGCTTGAATGGAAGCTATTGTTATAGGAAAATTCTACCAGTGGTAAATATTGATCCCACATACCCTGAAAGTCAAGAGAGCATGATCTCAACATGTCTTCTAAGGTTTGAATAGTCCGTTCTGATTGTCCATCTGTTTGAGGGTGATAGGCAGTGCTTAAACGAAGTTCAGTATCCAAGGCCTTTTGAAGACTTTTCCAGAATCTTGAAGTAAAACGAGGATCACGATCAGAAACAATCGATAGGGGTACTCCATGAAGTCTTACAACCTCATTAATATATAGTCTTGCTAGACGTTCAAGTGGTAGATCCTCCCGTATAGCCAGAAAATGTGCTGACTTAGTAAGTTGATCAACAATGACCCATATTGCATCATTCCTTCTAGGAGTCTTTGGTAGTCCCATGACAAAGTCCATCGTAATATTATCCCATTTCCACTCAGGTATGGGAAGAGGTTGCAATACTCCACCAGGATGTTGCCTTCCAGTTTTCACTTGTTGACAAACCATACACCTCGACACAAAATCAGCAATCTCCCTCTTCATATTGTCCCACCAAAAATGTTCCTTCAAATCTCTATACATTTTGGTGCTCCCAGGGTGTATAGAGAATTTGGAACTATGAGCATCATCCAGCAATTCCCTTTTTAGATCAGGTATATCGGGAACACAAAGTCTCTTCCCGAATTTCAAAATTCCGTCCTTATACACAAAGTCCCTCAATCTTCCATCATTCACACCTTTAATCTTCTTCTGAAATTCTTCATCATTGGTCTGAGAGCTCTTAATCCTTTCTAGTAATGATGGTTTCACAACCATTTGAAAAAGCATTGATGTTTCACCTTCCCTAGTTATTCCCATGTCCATCTTCACTAGATCCAAGAAAATTGGATCTCTTTCAATTCTCATCACATTCAAAACTCCATGGTCTTTTCTACTCAAAGCATCTGCCACCTTGTTTGCCTTCCCCGGGTGGTAATGTATCGTGCAATCATAATCCTTGAGTAGTTCAAGCCATCGCCTTTGCCTCATGTTGAGTTCTTTTTGTGTGAAAATATACTTCAAACTCTTGTGATCAGTATAAATCTCACATTTTTCACCATAGAGGTAATGTATCCATATCTTTAAAGCAAATATCATAGCTGCTAACTCAAGATCATGAGTAGGATAGTTTTTCTCATGAATTTTTAGCTGTCGTGATGCATAGGCAATGACCTTATCATTCTGCATAAGGACACAACCGAGTCCTTTCTTCGATGAATCACTATAAATAACAAACCCATCATTCCCCGATGGTAGAGTCAATACAGGGGCATTGACTAATCTTCTATTTATTTCTTCAAAACATTCTTCACACTCTTTTGTCCAGACAAATTTAATCCCTTTACGTGTGAGCTTCGTCAATGGGTTAGCCAGTCTGGCAAAATTCTGGACGAAACGTCGATAATAACCTGCTAAACCAATAAAACTGCGTACCTCAGTTATACTTGTCGGTGCTGGCCATTCTTGGATTGCCTTGGATTTATAAGGGTCAACGGAAATTCCATCCTTAGAGACAATATGGCCAAGAAAATAAATCTCATGAATCCAGAATTCACACTTTCTAAATTTCCCATATAATTCATGTCTTCTAAGAGTCTTCAGGATAATGCGTAGGTGATTTTCATGATCTTCGTGGCTTTTGGAGTATACCAAGATATCATCAATAAATACCACTACAAAGTCATCAAGATATTCCTTGAAAACTCTATTAATTAGATCCATGAAAACAGAGGGTGCATTAGTCAATCCAAAAGGCATTACTGTAAACTCGTAATGCCTGTACCTTGTTCGAAATGCTGTCTTTGGAACGTCTTCCTTCTTCACACACAACTGATGGTATCCAGACCGAAGGTCAATCTTTGAAAAGTATTGAGCTCCATGCAGTTGGTCAAACAAATCATCAATGCGAGGTAGGGGATACTTATTCTTTATTGTTATAGCATTGATCTCCCTATAATCAATGCACAACCTCATAGATCCATCTTTCTTCTTAACAAAAAGAACAGGGGCTCCCCAAGGAGAAACACTAGGGCGAATAAATCCCTTATTACTCAATTCCTCTAGTTGTTTGTTTAGTTCAACTAATTCCACAGTGGCCATTCTATAAGGGGTCTTCGATATGGGCCTTGATCCAGGAATTAAATCAATGGAAAACTCAACTTCTCGTTCTGGAGGATGTCCAGGTAAATCTTCCGGAAACACATCAACATATTCTCTCACAATAGGTACATCCTCTATTTGAATATTCCTTTCCTCATCCTCAGTAATTTCCTTCTCTTCCTCCCCAATAATTGAATTTAGTTGAGCTACTGGGGGTGGATCTAGATAAGAATTATGTGGTGACGATTCGGCTCTAAAGATAAGGTGTTCCTTATCATCACCATCACGAATCGTAACCTCTTTCCTCTTACAATAAATTTTTGCATCATGGTCCGAAAGCCAATCCATACCGAGGATTATATCAAATTCAATCATGGGTATGACGATGAGATCAGCAGGTAAAGAGCATTTAGGTGATCTAATGGGAACTAATCGACAAAACTTTGTTGCAACAATACTTCCCTTAGGGGTTTTGACCGACAACTCCCTTTTTAAATCAAATTGGAAATATCTAATTTTCTTAGCAAACTGGGAAGATATGAAGCAATGCGATGATCCAGACTCAAATAATGCATTTGCTAAACTTGAGGAAACCATTAAATTACCCGCCACCACGTCTTTCGGAGCTTCTACCTCAGCAGTAGTGATAGCATAAGCCTGGCCTTGATCCCTTGGCCTTTTCTGAGGTAAGTTCTCCTGACGCTTAGGACATTCATTTGCATAATGCCCCATCTCACTGCAATTGTAGCACCGAACGTTGGTAGCTTCCTTCTTCCCCTTGCAATCATGAGCTTGGTGGCCTTTTTCACCACACTTGTAACAGACTCCCATTCCCTTCAAGCAAGTACCAGGATGTTTCTTCCCGCATTTTCCACAAGATGGATATTCAACCTTTCCCTTCTTCCCTTTATTTCCATTCCCAGATTGATCAGAAGGTCTCTTCTTCTCTTGCTTTGCTTTAAAGTCATAAGACTTAGAGAATTCCTTTTCCGTCTTGATAGCACACGCGACAATACCTTCGTATGAAGAGAAGGTTTGTGATACTAAAGCTCGACGGAGAAATGGTTTCAACCCATCAAAGAAACGATCAGTCTTACTTCTTGGGTTACGTATGTAATCTGCAGCATACCTTGCTAACCTTGTAAAGTTAGCCTCATACTTTGCGACATTCTCATCCTGCTTCTGCCTCAGACTCAGAAATTGCCTTTCCATATCCGCTCGATGGTCTCGAGGAAAGTATTTCTCTAAGAACAGTTCTTTGAACTCCTGCCATTCCATGTTTGTTAATTCATCCTCTTCCTTTGTGTTTTGAATTAGTGACCACCATTGATCGGCATCAACAGTGAGGCGGTAAACTGCCATGATAACTTTTTCCCTTTCACTGCTCCCCAAAGCCTGAAATATTTTCTCTAGGGAATTTATCCATTGCTCGGGTACTAAGGGATTTGTACTCCCATTGAACATTGGTGGTTGTTGCCTCATGAATCGATCTAACATTAATCCTCCACGCTGTGGATCAGGGTGCTCCATACGGGTAAGGTTATTATTCATAACCTGAGTAAGTTTTCCCAGTATGGTGATTAGCTGATCGACCCCAGTTGCATCACCAGCCCCACTATAATTATCTTGAGCAGGAGGGAAATCCCTACATGGAGTGCGTACATTGATACGGTTTCCATTTCTTCCACTAGGCGCCATTTCTAAACAATGTCATAAACTAGATTAGTTTATGAATCAAAATACATAATCCCATACTTATAAAACAGTTAACATAAATTGAACTATTTATGGATATAATCCATAATCATAAAAATGTTTTCTTTGAGGAAGTATATACTCATAAACCCTTCATAATGATTTGTAAAGAAAATGAGAGTTATCCTAAGCATATCCCCCGGGAGTGTCGTAACCAAGAGTGCAGCAAGGCCCGTTGTCGTGCACCAGTTCCCGTTCGAGTCTAGCTCAAAGCGGTGTTTTCGAGTTTTACCCCTAGGAACATCTGTGCCAGAGCCGCCTCTACCTGCTCGTATCCAGACAGGGATGTATTGCTCGGAAAACTCACAAAATCTCTACAATACCAAAATTCTAGGAAGTTCTTCCATACTAATCCTCAAAGTTCATCTTAGGTCTATGTGCTCTAATCAGAGTTTATCTAAATCTAGCTTCCAAGGTTTGTACTAAACTTCCTCTGATACCAACTGTAACGCCCCGACCCCAGCTACCCAGAGTCGGTGCATTACTTCGTAACATTGGCATGATCACAAAAGATCAAGTCTCGAAAGACCGATTAGTTTAGTAGCCTTGGAAACACTAGATACATTCATAATTCTTTCATTACATCAAAAATTAAACAAACTACAATAACATGGTCTTCATAGTCCACACTCATATCCTCACTGACTATTCTTGCAAGTCAGTCATAATACTCTTCTTCACAGCCTTGAAAATATTAAAACATTGAAAGGGGTGAGCTCAGATGCTCAGTAAGGATAACAATATTGCGGAAGCTTTTATAAGAAAACATAAGCATTTAAGGCAATGTATAACTAAAACAAAAGCCTTTTAAACTTGAAAATCAACATAATATGGCAAAAGTAAAATGAAATAATTCCATATACTCATTCACATTGATATTCTACTAATCGAATAATCACATGAAAAATCACTAACCACTTTCATAATGTTGGAATGCATAATGCCAGACTATCATAACCACGTAGTCAAGGCCTCGTGCCAAGACCACAAATAAGATTTTGTCAAGGCCTTGTGCCAAGACACTAGTTTGTCTCATGAGACCTACCGATGCATCGAGGAGCTATAGCGGGCTCCACCCGGCACATATTAAGTCCAATGCATTCCCATATGAAAAGGTTTAAACATAACATAAACATTCGTATTAAAACTAGCATACAAAATGTCAATAATTTCACCATAAACTATGAATGGTATAACACATCCACAGTCAGACATATCACAAAACCTTCAATACAATATAGAAGTTTTGTATTATAATAAATCAACTTCAAATAAGTGTAAAATCCATCAAAGGATGTTGACATAGATGAAATCAAAACACTTTCTAGAGAAATATCACTTTCTATTTTTGAAATCATTTAAGAGCCATATAAAACAAAACATTTTCTTGAAAATATTCTTATAAGCTTGTAAGGAAAGCTTTGAAGATTTTATAACGGCGGAAAGATTCCTCTTATAAAAGTCGAAAAGGGTATAAATGACTTTAACCCATATTCTTGTAAATAATAAAAATGTTTTGAAATACATTTTGAAGAAACATGGATGTGGATGATAACGAGGTCCCATTAGATAATTATGTATAAACAACCTTGGATAATGAAGAGGTTGTGAAGTAAACCCTTACCTTGTACTTTTCCTTGGTTGGGGTAGGTTAACCTCCTGTATAATGGTGAAATAATTGTTATTAAATTATACAAGAATCATATACATTCATATGATATCATATATGATCTTTTAACATTGCTTTGTTAACAATATCTTAGATTTATCGTTGTTTCGGGTGTTAACTTACTCGTTTTCTTTTATATGTTTTGTTACGTAAGTCGTGTTTTTCATGGATAGGTTGTATCTTATTAATATCCAGAATGATATCATGTCCTTAAACATTATTTTTAAATCATCAAATGATAATTATACTTGAATGGATACGACAGAGAATGAATCTCATCGCGTTCGTGGAGACGGTAGTCCGTACGTACGCACGAGCGACAATATCATTATTTTGACATTTAAATAATATATAATTGGATAGTATATCATATATACAGAATCATTATCATGTTATATTTATTATTTACATGAATTAAATATCATTATTATACCCATATAAATAATAATATATTGAATAACAATTACACCACGACGTGGAGACGGTAAGCCGTACGTACGCACGTATGGTGACTTGTCATTCAAATGATGGGTAGAATACTGAATATGGTTGTTCCATATTTATAATAACATCACAGTATATAGAAGATACTGGAGTTATAATTTCATAATTGAAATAATAAACAAAGAGGGAGTGGAAGAAGAAAGAAACTTGAAAGAGGGTGATGAAAATGTTACCTCTTCTTCAGCTTCTTCCTTTTGATTTGATCAAAAGGACTCCTTAGGATGGCTTTCTGAATAACATAAAGCTTCTAGGATGAAGGGAGAGAAGTTGGGAGAGTATTTGGGCAGGGGTTGGCCGAACCAAAAGGCTTGGAAGTGTGAATAATGTGGTAGAGGTGGGGGACTTTTATAAGAGGAGAGGAGGGGCACTTTTGGAAAGATTGAAATGTTACATTATTTCACAATGCTTTTCGGATTCCAAAGGTCCCACACTTATATAATTCTAGGCTAAGGTGATAAGGTTTCTAAATCTCCTCATCCAATAGGCTTTGGACAAGTGTAATCCTTGTATTTTGCATTATCTTCTCATTTTATTTAAATCGTTAAATAATGAGGTCATCGCTGCATCATAATTATGTCATAAATAATTTAATTTATTTAATGTCTAAAAATTATAAAAAAACTACTATGATGTAGGAAATCGTTTTATCTTTCCAATGAATATTTATAGTCAAAATTTGGACTTTTGTAACCCCACTTAAAAATTGTTTTAGTAAAACATTTTATGTTTGTGTCATTTTTTTACTTTAACATTAAATAAAAGGTGTTTATATCATTTTCTAACTAAAGTGGCTCCATGGGGTCCCCAAGTTGACCCATGGGTTGTCTTGGTCGGCCATGACTCATCCAATAGGAGTATGACAAGTGTCATTCTCATCTCATATTATAAAAATATTGTTTTTACCTTAAACTGCACTCGCGATTAAGAACTTAAAAGTTACTATTCACCAAAAAATTATTTTAATCTCATTGAACCACATTTTACTTCTTAATGACAACCATGTATGTCGGATTTTTGAAAATAAAATCACAGAAGTGGTAATATTTCATTTAAACGAAAAATCAGTTATTTAACAACCACTTAGTGGTTTCACTATTCATCAAAAATTGAAGTTTTTCAGATTAAGGCCAAAATTTCACCCTAAGCTATAATTGATATTACGAATTCAAAAATGATGTCTATTTTACAAAATTCCAAACATATAAGTTGTATTAATTAATTTTATAATTAATTCCCGCTGTTACAACAAATAGCGTGTTTTTAAGAAACAATTTATATCAAAAGTTTGGCAATTGTTTATGTCCAATTTCAATGTTAAATTAATTCTAATGACCACCATTGGATAAAATGGTAAAAATATATTATAATTATACTTTAAAACCACTAAATATTATAATTTATCACTATAAATTATTTTGATTAAAAAAGTTGTTTTTAAGTATTTTTCAGTATTCATAAAAATTTAGAAGTTCTCAGAAAAATACCAAAAATTCAACATAGGCTAATTTCAATATTCCGAATCCAAAAATGAAGTCCATTTTGATAAATAAAATTTATAATATTTCAAAAAGTAGGTATTACTATTCACAACGGCTAGTTTAATTAGTTGTGGTGTGTGTTAGGGCTCGAGGTTGCGTACAACACACGCTATTGCATTATTCGAAGGGAAACGTACAGTGGAAGCTTGGGGTGTTACAACCTTCCAAACGATATACTGCTAATATGAATTTTTCATGCTCAGAACATTGTATAATTGAAAATATCTTTTCAGTAGTACTGATCCATTTTTCAGCCATTAAGGGATCAGAAGACCCACTGAATGAAGGTGGGCGCTGCCTCATGAAGGATTCAACAAAATGTTTCTCTATTCTCTGCTCATTTTGAAGTCCAGAATGATTCATATCTTGTGTAAGTATAGAAATAAGATTTTTTACTCCATCTTTCATGACATTGGTTTGGTCAGGAGGACAATCATTGCAATGTCCATTACATTGATCAACACGGTTCCTTCGGGTTCTGGCCATCGTCTAGAACCCAAAAATAATAGTGTGAGAGGAAAATACCATGCTAGGGAAAACAACATAGTAAAGGGGGAGTATCCTCAATATCTAACATCTTAGGTTAATTTCTAAGATCGTTACCGTAGTTCTAGGACAATATCCTATACGTATACATATCCTTAGGGACTTCCCTAAACATACCTTAGAAATATCTCTGGGGATCTCACAAACATTTTCGCATCCTATTTTCCAAAGGTTGACTAAACCTTTCCTCTGATACGAACTGTAGAGACCCAAAGCATGACGTACATAGATATTACATTAATTTTTCAGAATAAATAAAAAAACAGACACACAAGGACCGTAATAGTTTAGTGTCTTTGGAAACATGGAACACAATCTTCTAATTGTGGTGAAAGATCTTCAACATCTCCCATAAAGATCTTCCACTTTTTGTTTCCTTACCTAAAACCTTTATTTTAATCCTGGGGGAAAATAAAACATAAAAAGGGTGAGCTCAAATTCTTAGTAAGGGTAACCATGGATAAAATAAAACATACCATATATATTTAAACTTAAAAACATGAACATAATGTTTAAACATCAAAATCATGAGCAACGACTTAGAACATGGAAGTAAATAAGGCATAGATCATAATGGAACATAAATCATGATAACATAGCATGGAAATAAAACATGTAATTGTGGAATCCATTAAGTACATGTAATGATTTCCATAGTAGCCAAGGCATTGCTGCCAAGACCATCTTAGTGGACAAAGTCCCTTTCTGAATTGAGTTCACTCCTCATTCCAGTCCTGTAATACTGAACCGGATTAATTTACCGTTCTGGCCATGTCTATATCATGAGATATAAATATTTACCTAATGTATAAGAGGGATATATAGGTCACACCCATCTCATAATGAAATCATTCTTACTTGTGCCACAAAATAAACATACATCATTAATAAATATCCAATAAATAAAATGGGTTTCATAAACACCATCCCATCATCACATAATCCAAATAAAAGAAATGGATATCATTTAATAATAATAGAATTGAAACCTTGTAGATCATAGAGACATTATACTTTAAACAAACACATATGAAATAATGTCATCTTAGATGAAAAACTGTTTTGATAAAACACTTGAAATGAATTCTGGAGGAAAATATCTTTTTTTCTTCAAAATCATTTAATTTTCACAAAATGTCATGAAATTTTAAAAGAAAAATATTTTTTTGAAAATATTAATCAAATATTTTGGAGTAAACATCATGAATATCAGGCTTTATAAAACCGTAAAAATCCATTCGTGTCGTATAAGTTCAAAAAACATTCTTCTCATACTTTTTCCAGAAAAGTAAAAAAACGTACCTCGTAATGTAAACAAAAGAAAGATTCCTTACATACCATGTAGTAAAAGTCAAAATTGGGTAAAAAGGACTTTAAACATACATGAAAACATTTTTATAAAACATGGACATGGATGATAAATATAACCCCTGTAAATACTTACGTATAAGCAATCTCGGATAAAAAACAATTGAGATTGTAACATTATCCCTTACCTTAGGTCCGATATGCTTCGTACGTATCCGAAACTCCTGTATAAGGATTTAAATAATGTCATTGACTTATTATAGAATCATATTCATTGTTATGATATCATATATGTTTCACTTATGACTTTATATTAACCGTTCTTTTGTAAATTCCATCTTAAAGAGCGTTTTGGGTAAAATCGTTTCATTTGTCGTCCATGTTTTGACTCGTAATTATTCACATGATTACATAGATCACAATTACTTAATTCCAGAATATAAAACATGATTTATATATAATATATATTCAGAATATACATATATATAATAGATCGATAAATGGAAAAAAATACACCGTTCATGGAGACGGTAGGTCGTACGTACGCATGAACGTTGTTTTGGTTTCCTCATTGAATTGAATGGAATTAATTAGATGAAATACATATATATACACTTAAATCAAGTATCATTATTATGTAATATATTTCATGATTACTTATTATATATACTTTGTAATCATTTATGAATGGTTAATCATTGAAAATGAATCTCATCGCGTCGTGGATACGGTATTCCGTACGTATGCACGAGCGATGATATTGTTCCCATGATCGTGGAATTTTATTGGAGTGTATGTATAATATTAAAGAATACATATCACTTTACAATAATAATATATAGTTATTATTTACACCATTATACCCATCCAAGTAAGGGGGTGGTGGACAATAGATTACACCACGGCGTGGAGACGGTATTCCGTACGTACGCACGCGCGGTGATTTAGTTTTCCATAGGATGGAAAGATGGTGAAATAGGGTTTTTTCATACTTATAATAACATATAATTATATGAGTGATACTTATTTTATTACTTCATAATGAAACAACCTATGAAGAAGAAGTGGAATAAGAAATAATGTTGAAAGAATCGGTAACGGACATTACCTCTTCTTTGAAGCGCCTCTTTGAGACCTCCTCTTAGGGCACTAAACATGGTCTTTGAAGAATACCAGGACCTATAGGATATTTCTAGGGTAGTGGAGAAGAGAAATTGGCAGATTTTGGCTGGGCATGAAGGCTCAATGTGGTGTGAGGAAGAGAGGGAGGAGGTTCCCTTTTATAAGGGAGGAGAGTGGCACCTTTGGAATAACTAAAACTATTATTTTATTATAAGGTCATATTCGGTTTTTAATAGATTAAAATTTATTTATTTAGAATCTAAGGTGGGGATGGGTCTAAATCCTCTCATACAATAGAATTTAGACAATTTTAGGTCATTATATTAACATTAACTTTTAGTTTTAACTGTTTGTTAATTAGATTGACATTTACCATGTCACTTTGTATTTTTATATTATATAGTTAATAAACTTACCATATACATCCAAGAGACCCCAAAGTGGTCCATTAATGATACACCTATCATTATATAAGAATCTTGTCCGAACCTTAGATTTTTAGGAATATAATAACAATTAATAATATAATATTTGTTTTAAAAACTATTTTATGTCAATTTTGACACTATTTGGTAATTGATTTTTGTGAAAATTATAACAGAATTTTTAGTTCAAAAAAAGTTAATTAAATCAATAAAAACATGTCATGTTAACATATAAAATTATTTTAATTCCTACAAAGTTTCAAATTTCATTTATTTGGGTATTTATAACATCAATTATGTCAATATTTCATTAATAAGATAATTACTGCATCATCATTGTGTCATAAATAAATTACATTATTTTAAGTCTAAAATAAAATACCATTATGTAGGAAATCTTTTTATGTTTCTAATGAATATTTATAGTCGAATTTATCTAATTTATAACCCTATATTAAAAATTATTTATTTATTAAACATTGATTTTAACTATTTGAACCCTTCTTTAAATAAATTTATATTAAATGTCCTAATCTAATCCAAGTTGGCCAAAATGGTCATAGTTTATTCCTAAGGATGTTTTTGGTCGAATTAAACTTATCTAATAGAATTATTACATGTGTTAGGGTAATAATAATATCATTTTTACCCTTAATTACCCTATTTACTTTTAACCGTGGTAAAAAAAATTAAAACATTCCTATTCACCAAAAATTATTTTCATCTCATTGAACCACATTTTACTTACTAACATCTACCATGTCTCTCAGATTTTTTAAATTTCATTAATAGAAGCGGTAAAATTAAGTTTTATGTAAATTTTCAAATTCTCCTAGGAGGTAGGTAAAAGACGGTGAAAAGTTCAATAAAATTTTTATATATCTAAAATTATTATAAAATGACTCCAATGAATTAATTTGAACTTTTATAGGTATTATATATCAATTTTTACCGAAAATGAAATAAAATAAAATAAATAATTATTTAAATAAAAAGTCAGTTTTAAAATAGTAACCCAGTATTTTCACTATTCATAAAAAATTGAAAGTTTTCAGAAAAATACCAAAATTTTACCATAGGCTAATTTCGATATTCTGAATCCAAAAATGAAGTCCATTTTGAAATATTAAATTTATAAAATTTCAAAAAGTGGGTATTCCAATTCATAACGACTAATTCGAATAATATTTTAATAATATATCGTTGTTTAGTAAAACCCGGTATTGCATACAACACACGCTATCGAGGAAGGTCGTGATTGTGTGTAATTCAAGCCAAGTCAGGGTTGTGTGTTGTGCCAGACTCCTTTTTTGTTTCATTATAACAGAATTCAACCATTTTTCATTTATATATTGAATATATATATATACTCAATGGTGCGTAGAATGACTTTTATCAAACGAACTTGAAAATTGTGTGTAACAAAATCTAATAATAGTGTTGCGTATACTGCAAGCTAATACGGTGTTGCGTATAGCACAATATAATCTTGTTGTATCATAAAACACATGACATCAAATAAATTAAAAATAATACTTATCATAAAATATCAGGTTGTTACACTATATCAATATCATGTTATCCTGGAATGGGGACAGACAAATGAGGGTCGATTGCTGACCATGTTCGAAACACGGTACATGCCACAAATGTCATCTATGATCTTTAGGCACGTTGGCCCGAAACGGTAGTTGAGATGAGGTGGAATAAGAACAGACCGTGAAGGGGGTACCTTCAGATATGGAAGAGGATGAGGCTCCAAATAGCGAGGTCACAAAGCTTGGACATGGAACGAGGGGAATTTCCCTAGGAAAATTATAAACTTCCGGATCTTTGTCAAAAAACATCTGAATACGACAACAAGATGTATTAGATAGAGGGAGTCGAGTCCCTTCCCATACAGAGATCTTAGTTTAGGGTCATAGAATTCGGACCATTGATGGTAGGAAACGTGAGAGACACAAGGTGAGTAAATTATTAAACCCGATGGGAATGGGAACCTAGGGCTATAACCACCACGGGTTCCCTGAGAATGTTCTAGGTCAAGGGATTGGAAACGAGAGTTAATATGGGCCCTACATGAGGTGCACAGATGTTCTTACATACCCTGTGAGGATGGGGATCAAGCTGCATGTAGTTCTAAGTAGCTGCACGGTAAGGTACCAATACCAAGAATAAAAGGGACGTGCAGGTACAACCCCCCCACCAAAAGAAACATAATTTGATGTATCATTTTTTCCCTTTAAGGTGGACGTTGTTTTTTATGAAGTGACAAGCCTAGGATGAAATGTCATAGTAGCGCCACAAGAATCAAGCCGTATGCGGGCGTTGAAAAATGGTATGGCGTGTGACTGATACCAAACATGGAGTCTCCACGATTGAGGAAATCACGATGCAGTTCTGTTTTTCATTGTGGGACCAGGATGATAATGTCAGAGTTTAGGGTCATGTGATAGGACCAGGCATGCATTTTAGCTTCATGTTGCATAGACGCAGTAGAGACGAGGCGAAAGGTGGAATGTTCACAGTGCAATAAAACCTACCCGACGTGAATGAGGAGATAATCCAATACCACACCGTACACGATTCCCTAAAATAATCCTCAGGCCAAGGGGCCAAAAATAGAGGTGATAGGGTAAGGGGTAGGAGAAACTAGCTCTTAATTGAGTTGGACCCAAAAACAAAATGTTTAGGTGCTCTTACGTATCCAATATGGAAGGTATCAAGCCACGTGTAGTTCTTGAGAGATCTGAGTTTATAGTCTTAGAGCTTAGACTAGAGAGGAGTGAAAACCTTCCATGTAAGCTTAGACCTCAACCCAACCCCTAAGCACACATGATTCAAACTCAATGTGGGAAACATGGGAGGAATATGTGTATTGCAATACCTGGAAGGCACGACCAAGGGAAATCGGTGCGGAGCCCCGAATGACTCCCTTACCGTGGGTTGGTCCTCCTAACATGAAAATGTGCACTGAGGGATAATGCTAGGAGTGTTGAGATTTTATTTTGACATAATGAGGTGGAGAAGGATATGAATCATGTAACCGAAATTTTGGTCTTAATGGGGTTGGTCTGACGATGGAGGACGACTGTTGACCGTGTTCAAAACACCATATCTATATCATGTTTTCCTGAAATGGGGACAATCAAATGAGTGTCGGGCACTGACCATATTCTCAACGTGGGACTCGTATCCTTTGGTTTTCTGAAACCCTCGATGACATTGGCCCTTGATGGTAGGAGAGCCCTTAGGCCTAGCATCCATTCCATTCGGGGGTCCCTTTGGGTGTGAAAGGTGATGGAAGCCCTAATAATGGGGAACATGAAGCCTGAGAAACGGGTTAAAGCATGTCCAAGTAGAGTCCAACATTCCAGGTACTAAACAAGAGTACCCTTAGGAACATTGGTGAATCGCCGAAGAGGGTCAATGGGGGTGCTCAACTTGAAAGTAACTGAATTTAAGGGATGAGTATATAATATGGGGATAGAGAATTCCCAGGAGGGAGAGATACATGGATTGGTCGTTACAAACCCGATGTGAATGAGGACATAATCCCATACCACACTAGATATCCCATTCATGGAAGAATATAGGCCAAGGGGCCAAGATGGCGAGGTCTCTAAGAGATGGGTATGTACCCTAAGTATATACATTCGGGTGGTACTATATTTCCCATGAGGATGGGAATCAAGCCACATGTTGTTCTTGAAGGCACATTTGGGGTAAGATACCCTAATGGGGGGTGTACATCATGGAAAATAACCTGATGTGAAATGAGGAAATAATCCCATACCACACCATACAACCCTTAGTAGGAATTTGGTCTAGGGGCCCGAAAAGGCCAAGGGGCCTGAGGCTGGGCCTCGGACGGGAAGGCCCGACCAGTTTGTGGTTTAACGCCTTGTAGTAAGGATGAAGAGAGTAGTAAGATACCCCTAAATAAGGGAGGTGTATGGCACGATGAATAATCCGATGTGACTATGGACATAACCACACCACACCATAAACTCTGGGTATGAACATGGGATGGGGCCTGAGAAGGCCAACAGGCCAGAGGCTGGGCCTCCGTCGGGAGGCCCGACCAGTTTGCAGTTTAATGACCTGCATTGCAAACGAAGGGAGAAAAGGTATATCATCCAGGTATGTGTACGACACAATGAATAACCCGACTTGAGTGAGGACATAATCTCATATCACACCATACACTCCTAAATAGGAACATAGGCCAGGGGCCCAAAAAGGGTAAGGGGCCTGAGGCTGGGCCTCCGATGGAAAGGCCATATGCAGCCTTGTACAGTTACCACCTCATCACAGCTCCTAAGCCAACGTGAGTAGTGCTCGATGTGGGAAACAAGGAGCCTGTCTTGGATCTCCCCGTCATGTGGAGGACTAAGACCTAGAATTTCCTAAAGTGAGTTCATCTCTTGGAGATACAACGAGGTGGAATGAACCACTACACTCAATGTTTGAGACATCTTGGGGTGGTTTCAATGTTTTAGGACAATTGTTGACCATGTTGGAAACACGTCGTCCCTATAGTGACCTGAAATTGGAACAACAAGTGAGCATCAACCGCTGACCATATTCGCAATGTGGGATTGTATTGGGATCTTGCTCAAAATCTGCGAGGGCGTTGGCCCGATGTAGTAAGATAGCCCATAGGCCTAACATCCATGCCATTCGGGGGGCCCTTTTGGATGAGGAAGATGATGGAGTCTTAATAAAAGGATTGGGTGAAGCATAGTTGTACCCATCTATAAAAGAGGCGAACGTCTCCAGAGAGCAGGACGTATGGCCGGATAGAGGTTAGATTAATGTGAATTGGGGAAAAAGTCTACAGCCCTACTATATGTCTTGACCTGAGTGGAAGATTCTGGCATTTGGGCTGGGCCAACAGGCGAAATATCCAGGTGTTCCTACGTATCCCATGCAGATGAGAATCAAGCCATACGTAGTTCTTGAAGTCCATGGAGTTTAACATCATGTGGTAAGGACGTGAGAGGAGATAAGAACATGAGTAGGCATATGGTGCAACCATTATAATCCTAGTATGAGTGGGGCTATGGAAGCCTACACCATATCATACAAGGATCCTCCAAGGGAACTAAACCTAGGGGGATAGTCAAAGAGAATATTTTGGGGATGGGATCAAGACGAGGCATATGAGGATTCCTACAAATACCATGAGGATGGGAATCAATCCAAACGTAGTTCTCAAAATGCAGTTTAACATCATGTGGGACAATTCCCAGTTTAACGTTGTGTAGGACCAGACAGTTTAAGGTTATGTGGGACCGGCGTTCATTTTTTGAGTCATGCGGGACCAGCGTGCAGTTTAGGGTCATCCGGGACCATCCAATTTACGTTCATGCAGGACCGTCCAATATGTGGTCATGCAGGACCAGTAGGCTCAGGAAATGTATTGCTTGTGGATCATAGCCTTGGTGGGAGCACTTATACGCTCATCATCCGTGGTCACCATAAAGTATGCTCCATTGGGTTCAACCCTGTGAACTATGTAAGGTCCTTCTCATTTAGGATCTATCTGGGGTGGATTCCTTCTAGTGATCCTTGGAACCGGAGGGCCAATACCAAATCACCTTGAAGAAAAGATCAAAGGCGCACCTTCTCATTGAATTCCCTAGCTATCATATTATGGTGACCTTTCAGATTGTACATGGCACGAATAATGTTCTCTTCATGTGCTTCCAATTCATGTAGATTAATATTGTATACCTTATCTAGAACCTACTGGTCATAGACCATTATGCATAATGACGATAGCTAGATCTCGATGGGCAGGACAACCTCAACTTTGTACATTAGGGATTATGGGGTCACCTGGGAGGAATTACTAGTTGTTGTCTGATAATCCTAGAGGGCATTGGGTAGCTTAACCAGCCAACTATTCTCATTCTATCCAACCATTTTCTACAAAATGTTAGAGAGGCTTTTGTTGAATTTCATGATCTTCCCATTCTCTTGTGCGCGATAGCGGGAGGTATGGTTGGAAAGGATGTTATACTTGGCGTACAATTTCTTCAGCTCGACTGCTCTGAATTTGGTGTCATTATCAGTTAAGAAAGCATGAGGGACTCCAAATCGGTGGATGATGTTGGATCTCATGAAGTCAATGATGGAACAGGTCTTGAACTCCTTGAGAATAACTGCTTCTACCCACTTGGAAAAGAAATCCAGGGTAGTCAAGATGAACCAGCTTTGGTGAGATATCGCCGGTGGGTTTGGTGCCACAACATCGAGCCCCATACTGCAAATGACCAAGATTACTTGGTGGATTGGAGAGGTTCTAGTGGCCAATGCATGAAGTTACCATGAATTTGGACCGTGAGACATCTCTTGGTGAACTCGAAACAATCATGGATCATAGAGGGAAAAATGTACCCCAGTCTACGGATCTGATGGGACAGCTTAGGCCCAGTCTAGTGTGCCCCATAGGAACCAGTGTGAACCTCATGAATGACCTGAGAAATATAGACTCCTTGGATGTAAAGGAGGATAACATCATCAAACATGTTCTTTTAGAGGATCTTCTCAAGATTATTACCACTCAAGAGGGTAAACTGCAGCGTGCATCATTGGATTTTCCCGTGCTTGGACAGATCAGTAGGGAGGAAACCACATTGAAGATACGTGACAAAAGGGACTCTCCAGTCGGGAGTCGCTTCAACCACTGCATATGGAGAACCTGAAGGTCTTGACGTGGAGGATCAGGTGGTAATATGGCTTACTTATAGGCCATCTTCATCATCCGGGGTGAAAGGAGTAATGAATATCTGATGTGCCACATGTATAATCAGATCATCCTTCTTGGGTTCTTCAAGCGATTCAGCTAGGACAACTAGGGCATTAGCTCGACCGTTCTGAGATCGAGGGACATGAGTAACCTCCGGCGGATATGGAAACTTGCCCATGAGTTGGATGGTGTGCTCCAATAATGGTACAAGCTCTAGATTTCTGACAACATAGCCACCGTTGACTTGCTTAATGGCTAGTTCAGAATCCCCATTCACGTGAAAATATTGTACATCGATCTCGAGGGCCAGATCAATGCTAGTGATAAGAGCCTGATACTCTAACTCATTGTTGGTGCAGCCTTCTAACAATAGGAATGATTACAGAAAAATGGCTTATGCCGAGGTAATAAATACAATACTCATGCCTACTATGTTGAGAATAGGATCATTGAGCCTCCTGCCATTGGGGCTCCGAGAGGCACCTTCAAAGTGCATCTGCCAACATGGGATGGAAGGATCTACTGAGATAATTTCTTCATCGAGAAAATCCAAGATTAGGGACTAGTCCGCGGGGGTTGGATATGCAGAAATAAGGTGTGCCAATGCTTGTCCCTTAATAGATTTTGGAGGGAAAAACCTGATGTCGAACTATCGTAGGATTACTGCACACTATGCTAGACGACCTCCCAACATGGGGCAGTTCATAATATACTTTAGCGGGTCTACCCAAGACCCCAGTTGTACCTCATGATGATGCAATTAGTGTCACAACATAAGTACTACTAATATCAGTACAAGGTAGCTCTTTTCGATGGAGGAGTATCTGGTCTCCGTATCGAGGAGCTTCCAGATGAGGTAGTTGAGGATGTTATCCATCCCCTCATTATTCTTTTGTGTGAGAAGGGAACCAAGTGATCATTCCAAGGTAGTCATGTACAGGATAAATGGTTTTCTAGAGACGTGTGGCATCAGGACTGGAGGTAAGATTAGGTACTACTTAATTTCCTCGAACTCGGTCTGGCACTCTTCATCCTACCCATAGGCAGAGCCTTTCTTCATGAGATAAGAAAAGGGATTACACTTCCCAGCTAGATTCGCAATGAATCGGCGTATGTAGGATATGTGGCTTTATAAACCTTAAATATCCTAAATATTGCAGGGAGGAGGCATTTGGACGATGGACTTCATCTTCTTTGAGTCGATCTCGATGCCCTGGTAACAGACACCAAAGCTTTGAAACTTCCTAGAGGTGACCCCATAGACACACTTCAACGGGTTCATCTTTACATGGTGGGAATAGAGGAAGCCAAAATATTTCTCAGGGACCTTAATATGGTCTTATCACTCGCGATATTTGACAAAAAAATCATCCACATAGCATTCCACCAATGTGCCATGGATTGACATGAATATGCGGTGCATGGCCCTCTAAAAGGTGGCACCTACTTTCTTCAGGTCGAAGGGCATGACCAGGTAACAAAAAGTCACTTGGGGTGCGTAGTGGAATATTCATCCTCAGGGGCCATCCGGATCTGATTATATCCAGAGTAACCATCCATGAAGTAGAGGGCTTGGAACCCTGTCGTAGCATCAAACAACAATTATGTCATTAGAAGGGGAAAATCATCCTTCAGACAGTGACAGTTGAGATCTTAGAAGTCGATGCAGACTTAGATTTGTCCATTCTTATTCTTGAATGGAACAATGTTGGCTAGCCACTTGGGGTACTAGACCTCCTTAATGAAGTTGGCTCTGTTGAGTTTTCAACTTCGGCCACGACCATGGCACCTTGAGAAGGGTGCATCTTCCTGGGAGGCTACATGACCCCGTGATGATTTGTTGGGAGACCGAGGCGGTGGACATCTACCAGAGGATATAGCCTAGGCATCTCATCATAACTCCAAAAAAACACGTCATGGTGCAGTTTCAGGAAGTCTATGTATTGCTTCTTCTCCTCTAGAGACATGGAGGCACTGATCAATGTGTGTCTTGGATCTGCCTCACTACCAAGGTTCACCTGTACCATCTGATCTACCATGGAGAAGATGCCTTCATCGAAGGCAGGGGAGTATCCTCCAGATCCTCTTATTCACTTAAAGAGTTGAGGTATCCAGCGAGAGGTGCTTCTTCTGAGTCAAGGGATCCCAATGGAAGGCTGGTGCCAGCCTAGGCAGCGATGGACAGCATATCAGGAGATTCACGTGCCACTGAGACCATAGCGATGAATGAAGTCGATTCGATCCCATTTGGTATTCAGCCCAAGGGGATATTATTTATGATATCCAAGTAATAGTGGGGTGTTGAATTTTTCACATTAATCCTAGCCTGGTGAAACATACACATATGATGTATTGTCGTTGCCATGGGGCGGACACCCCGATACCGTATGGGGATAGGAGGCTCTGAGATCACATGAGCCAGGTTTGTGTAGGATTTAGAGGTAATTTTAAGTTGTTTTTTGACTTGGGAATATGCATCCCTCTTGTACCTGATACAACAAAATATTGCCCCATTTTGGGGGTCGTGGACTCCAATCTATGGATCAGGAAGACATAAGCATCATGCAGACCTGCCCAAGGGTCAGTTGCGACCATGGTGGGCTCATCCTCACTCGCCTGAATCTGTTTTTCCTTACTCTTGTAATAGTCGGCATCCAAGTAGAAAGCTTCACAAGAGGTGAAAGGAGATAGATCAACTTGGAGTATTCCTACTCAACTGTTGAGGGAGTACAATAGGCATTGGTGATATGACGAGGGGACCGCCACTTGTAGGTGGAGCTATGGTCCTCCCATCAATGCATTGTACGCGATGTCCTGAGAGATGACCATAAAATCAGTGCTGGAAACTAGGCCGTTAAATTGGATCTTCAAATGGATCATAACGATTGTGGTCTTCTTTTTCCTGTCATATCACTGGATTATTAAATCGGAGGGAGTCAGGTAATCTTTGGATAAACCCATCTTCTGCAGTGTCCGCGTTGGAATAAGGTTAAAATCCAAGTCGGTGTCAACAAGATAGTGGAAAACATCCATGCCGTTAAATTGGCCAGTTATGTACACTGGGAGGATCTGCCCCTATATGGGGGGGGGCTTCATTATCTCCATAGAAATAAATGATATCCTAGCATTCGACATTCTCGACGGTTTCAGCATGAAACAATTATGCATCTGGTACCTCCGTCTCAAACTAGAGGGGGCTTCGTAAAGCCTCAGCGAGGGCCTCATTCATATCTGACGATATGCGAAGGGCCTCAAGGATAGAATGTCTCGCTAGGATACCTACAAGGTGCTTGAGGTCTTCATACTATTGCAACATGTGTGAAATTTTGCTTGAAGGAGGCCACTCTTTGATAGGAGGAATGGAGGGCCCTGCAGGATGGGTCGGTGGCTGACTGTTGTTGGGTATATGCCACTTCTCACTAGTTGATGCCTGAAGAGTAGCTGCTGGAAGAGGACTGGATGACTGAGATCGGCCTGCAGTCGGGCGAGGCTGGACGCGGCCTGGACGATGTGGCTCGGTCTGATCCAATTGCACGAACGGTGGGTGAGGTGGGCCCGACTGCACCGAATGAAGATGCTGCACGTGCTGAGCTCTGCACTGGGCCTGCTATCTGGTCTCAGTGGCATGCACGACCTGGCTGAAGGTGCCAACTAATGCGCATCGACATCCCATGTGGCAGCGGCTCCATCGACGTTGGCATCGGCTGGTGACGTTGGGGAGGTTCTTCTGGTGCTCCCCCTCATCGAGAGTCATATAGGGGTTTACCAACTCCACGGTATTAACCAAAGAATACACTTGAATATTGCTCGAAGTGTCATCCACTACTGGGTGAATCCTAGGAGGAATCCCCATCTAAGGGGGCATGATGTCGTTGAGAGTGCGGGATGGTGACGACATTGGTAGGGAGCAATTCTTTTTCTTTCACTGCTGATGCTTTCTCTTCTGGGAAGAGGCCGACTGAGATGACAATGAAAATTAAAAGTTGCGGCTTCTAAAGGATTCAACTGATTCAGGAAAGCCCGAATGATACCATGGGCACAAGCAACCTTCTTTCGAGCCATCCAGTAATCATATTTCTGGGACACATGGTCAGATTCCTACTGCTACTCACCTTCATTGTCTCTTTATTATACAGAGTTACAAAGACACCTGCAAATTGTGTCGGGGTTGGGCATAACCTGACTATGTTGTTATCAACCTGGTCTTGAAGCTATTCTTTAGAAACATAGAACATCTTGAGGGTCTGCCCCAGAATCCGATGACAGGGGTAGTGGTTGGTGCGATCAGGGAGATTTTCCTCCTCCTGACTTCTGCACTTAGGCAAGAGTACAATCCCTTATTCCAAGGTGTTATAGAAGTAACCAGACACCTGATTCTCCTTGAATGAATAGGTCCAGTTTCTTCTGTCTGGAAAGGGGGGCCTTGGGGCCTAGCCCTAATGAGGATCCGGATGGACTTGTCGATGAGGTGGACCCTGATTGTCCCTCCTAGGTGGTGGTGGCGCATTCTGCGGAGGTGCTTGCTGATTCTGAGGTAGATGCTGTTGAGCTGGAGGCCGCACCTAAAGTGGTGGGACTCTATGAGGCTGTGGGACTTGTGCCACTGGTAGTAACTCTAACTGTTTGGGGGATTTTACTTGGGCCACCGCAGGGGGCTCGGCTCTAGAAGCCCTCCTTGCTGGAATCACATGGCGCAATAGACATGCCTAGTTGGCCTACTGCAGGGCTTCCTCTAGGCAATGGGCCTTATCAGAAAAGTATCGGAATCCTCTAGGGTAGTTCTGGGTGATTAGAGAGGAAATTGGATCTATCTTGAAATTTTCTACGCACATTGTTAGTAATTTCTTTTGATTTAGTGGCATGTCAAGGGAGTAGGTGAGCCCCTTCCACAGGGCGATAAAGTCCGAAAATCACTAATATGGCCTTTTCATGAACTTGAAAAGGCCTACGATACTTGTTTTTTGGGTGGTGGAATTTAACTGATAGAGTAATTTCATGTGATGGCCCCCCCAATTGGTTACGGATCCGACGGGGAGCTGGCTGTACCAGACGAATGCTGAACCCTCCAACGTCAAAACAAAATAGCAGATCTTGGAAGCCTCCTTCTACTCTAGAGTTCTCAACATGGGCCTACACCTTGAGTTGAAGTGGGCAAGGTGCTGCGGTTGGTCCCCCGTCTTGTTAAATGGGGATAAGTTGGGATTCATGAATCTCGGATGTGCCGACATATCATCCACCCATGCCGGGTATGGCTTACCATCAGGTGGGATTGCCACCTGTCACATTTCCAATGCCTCAAGATGGGAAATGAGTGCTTCCATTGTATCATCCGAGTGGGGGTCCCTTTCTTGATGTGGATCCCAAACCACGAGTGCATTGGCGGGTTCTTCAACATGGTAGACAGGCTCAGTGGCTTGTGGAGCGACTGGTGAAGTGACTTGTGGGGAAGCTGGGGGATCCCGTGATGGATTCCATGGATTATCGCGCCGTTCAGGTGGGTTTGGTGAGACATACCGCACCCTCATGCTATGAGCTCAGACTTCAGCCCTATCCGCCGGAGCAACAATATCAGGGTTTCCTGGGGGAAGCTCATCGAGGGGAAATTGTTATTTCCCCTGCTCTACTGGCCTAGGATTTCAATAGTAGGGTCGTTTCTATGCTGCGCGTTCAGCCAAATGTTTGTCCACAAACATCTTTTTCTCATCAAGTTGTTGCCGCAATGGGGACTTATCTGAGTCTTCCTCCATCTTCTGCACTGAATCAAATGGGTCAGAGTGCTTGACAGCTCCAACGTGCTCTTTTCCCTTACCAGAATTCCTGCTGAGCACCAATGCCTCAGTGGCTGCAGGGAGACAAAGTAGGTCCCTATACTGATGATTAACGCTTCTCGATGGGTCAAATAGCGGTGGAACACCTTGAGAGGGTATGTATTCATAGAGAAGATCCAACTCATCCTCCTCGTCCACTAGATCATCCATATTGACCCTGACCCTTCCTAGGGGAATGTCCTCAATGTCGCCAAGTGAGTTGGCTGCCTCTGGATAGGACTGAAGTGGAGGGCAACATACTTCCCCTAGGAACTCATTTACATGTGGGGGTATCCTCCCTAATAATTTTGCGGAGTACCTTGATACTTTGAACGCATTACTACTAGAGGGCCTCACGACGACCAGGTGACTCGGGGCATTGGGCCACATGAAGCGTGATAAGACAAACAAGACGAAAGTGCCTTCTGATTTCTTCGAAATACGTTTGGCTCGTTGGATAGACCATACACTGATAACGAATATTGAAATGTGTCACCCAGAGGGTGAATCAGAAACACACAACTTCCCTTGGAGTATGTGATTTAGGTATGCAGAAATTTTGCACTGCCACGGGCCAGAACATCTTGGGGAAGTGGTCCACTTTTAGGATGTTCCAAAAGCTCCTCTACTCTGATTCAGGTTCTGGCCCATGATTTACCCACTCTTCAACTGGGGGTAGTTGAGGAACTGGCAGTGGTGCTAAGGTAGACCACTAGGATGGAAGTTCAGCTGATGGAGAATATAACGAACAGGCTGACTGGATGCTGAACCTCAGATTGTCTTCCAAAGAGTGTAGTGACCTGGCTACTACGTCGCGGTAGGATGGGCTGATGACCACAGTTCCCTGCTCAGGGGCTTGGGATACTGGAGATGGGTCTTGTTGCTTCTTGACCACCATTGGTCCCCACAATATCTCTCCATGATCTCTTGTGGTGGTAGAGAGCGCTTTCAGTGAAGATTGAAGTGATTTAGTGACCGTAACCTGCGGGCCACTAGATTTTTTGTCCCCCTGGATATACCTGTGGAGGGAAGCAGGGATCCAATTGACCTCGCATTCTGGGAGCACCATGCTGATGGACCTTGTCCCTGCCCCGACCCTTGACCCGGATGAGTGAGTGGAGCGTTCTCGTGATGAGTTGTACTCCACCTCAGAGTATGAGAAGCAGACCGGTTTGATCTCGGTCTGGGATTTCCAAGAGTTCTTCTTGTTATAGTGACAACCCGCCTTCTTTCCCCTGGGTGGATTCTCGAGACTAGGATGACATCTGACATGGGGTCCTTTGGCCGCACTGGTGCTGGGGTGAAGAAGGATTCTTCCCGAGAAAGCTAGGGTGTGAGGACCACCAGGAAAAATTTCAAAGGGGACATGGGGAAGAACTCCATGGGCAGCACTAGAGTGGGAAAAACATCCACTGGAACTGCCAGGAGCATGGAGAGTACCTCCATGCTTGGTGCAGGTTGAGCGAGGTTGGCCTTCACCCCTCTGGTTTCCGGGGTGAGGAGGACCTTCACCTACTGCTGAGAGGACACATGGAGGATCCCTACGTTGAAGAGATACTAGCTGTGCAATGTCCCTGCACCAGCGTTCAGGAGCATGATGAATGACTCCATATCCAATGTAATGGGCATGAGAGAGGCTTCTGTGCTGAGCATCAGTGTCGTGGGGCATACCTTCATTTGTATTGGGGGTAGCGTGGGGTGGACCTCCATGATGGGTCTCGAAGCAGGGAAGGCCCACACTCTCTATGGTAGTAGTATAGGGAGGACCTCCGTACGGGGTGGCATCGCTGCGGGTTGGTTTGTGGTGACCACTGCTCATGCCTGTGACTAGGAGAGTTGACCCAACCTGCCCGGGGGGTGTTTGGGGCCTCGATCCTGGTTGGTCATATAATCACCCCTTCTCAGTGTATGCCGAGACTTAATGATATGTGTATGTGGTGGCTCGGGCCACATTAGCTGCCGACGTTGACGCCCCCTATCAGGCATCCTCTGCTTGCGCCCGAAGCTGGCATCGGGTTGGATGAACCAGGGCCGGTGGTGTATGTACGTAGCTTACCTGCTCCTCTTCCTGCAATACTGGACGATGGTGCTAACACAACCGGGTGGGAGTCGTTTCCGAGAGCACATGGAATGGGACTCTAACCAGGAAAGTACATATGTCACCTACCTCATCCACGTAAAGCAGGGAGTCATCAAAACACTCTGGGGATAGGCTTCCAAAATGGTTGTATGTCGGGTTGGGGAGAAATGGCTCCCTGCGCGGCCCTCGGGGGTAGCATTGACGGTGAGGCACAAATGCCTCCAGATCCTGGCGGGCCATATCCAGCATAGGGATGACGCCCTCCTCCTCGTAACATCGCACAAGGTCGTTGATCACCCTTCTCGGGGTGACCTCAGATGGGGAGAGGTGGTGTTTGCACCCCATGGTTGTAGATGTAGAGGTCGTTGTTGAAAAGGTGAAGCCTCGTGGGACGACACTGTTGGCTCTGCCCCTGCCCCTGCGTCGATGGGTAGGCATTGATCGTGTCCCTCGAGCAGCAACATGATTCCTGAGAATCAGGGAGATGAACTCATCAATGCTGAAAGAAAAAAGGAATTGATGACCAATTCCCCAGTGCCACCCCATTTCCCGTGATCAGTAAGAGGGACCCACCCAGACAACGTCGTAGAATGGGATGTACAATGTTCAACTGGCCTGAATTCTGTTGAGTTTCATTCCAGGCCTGCTATTTTTTTGGCGGGACTCGGTGTCGGATAACTAGATCCGGTGACACGTCAATCCATTGATTCCCCAAGTGCTACTAATCTCCATTTTGAAGAGAATAATTTCACTTGGGGTACACCATTTCTATTTTCGATGCTTTCTCCAGGGTGTGTGCGTCCGTCTGCTAGAGTATGACAAGCATGGATTTGTTTCCCCACATTCACACTTTCCAAAGGCGGGCGACATCCATCACTTATTCCTGGATGTTTTCTCCTTGATCGAAATGGGATGATGCGATTACGAGTCTTCCTTCCATGGAATCCTCCTTGGAACTTATCAACTAGTCCGGGTCTCCCTCATAGATTTAATACATTGTTTGTGAAACTCTTCCTAGCACCGTATCTTCATTGACACTAGTTAAGTACAATGCTTATGTCGAGACATTCCAAGGGTTCATGTCAGGGATACAACCTTATTTTAGGGTAGTAGTCACGTTGGGTATCACTGGCGTGTATGGACGCTGGGGATTGGCATGTCTGTCTTCTTTCCCTTATTATAGGGCTTCTCGAGGGGTCGAAAACCCAAGGCATCCCACATCGGATGTAGGGGTTAATATTCCATGGGCATGTATCTAAGGTTTTCCTAATCTTCCATGTTTAAAACAGGGTGTGCCGCAAGTTTAACATCCAGTAGAGACGGACCGAACTGATCAGAACACTGACTAGAGTGGATCAGATGGGAGAACCCCCTGGATGGAACACTGATGTTGGGCTCCACGTGTGGTTGATCACTTGGTTAATGTTGAGGGGAATGAGTTATGGAGTGGCATGATCCCACTGGGATTTGGGGGCCCGGGAAAGAATCAGGATGGATGATGGAGAGTCGAATGGGATGGGACCGTCACGAGGGTGATGATGGTTTTGGGCTTGAGCCTCGAAGAGGCTTCATACGTATCCTCATGAAAGGGAATCAATGTTCCATGTAGTTCATCTGATGAAGTCTTGCCGCTGAATGGGGGTGTTAATGACTTACCGCTGAATGAGGTTGCAATCAGCTTAGCGATAGATAGGGTTGTCAATGGTTTAACATTGTGCAGAACGAGGGTGAACCAATGTGAAAGAGGACCTGGGGTCTATTGGTTTTTGGGCTTCATCCTTATGGAGGCTTCCAACATACCGTGCCTTGTAAAGGATAAAATTCCTCATAGTTTGGATGGGGTATTTGGTGCATACGCTCGGTGGCGGCCCGATGAGTTGGTGAACTGACGTGATGATGGTCAGAACGAATGGTGTTGGGTTTGAACCTCAGGGAGGCTTCCTACGTACTCTGCCTTGGAAAGGATCCAAGACCTCGTAGTTTGGGATGGAAAGGGGCTGTTGAACCAATGCGAAGGTGTGTCTGAACAATTGGGTGTTGAGCTTGAACCTCGTGGAGTCTTCCTACATACCTTACCTTGGAAAGGATCAATTTCCACGTATTTTGGGGGAAAATGGTGGTCGGTGAACCGATGTGAAGGATGAACTAGGTTCCAACGATGGTGGGCTTGAACCTCGTGGTGGCTTCCCACATACCTTGGCTTGGAATGGATCAAGGACCACATAGTTCATGATGGGTGTGGGGCTTACACTCTAGGCTGCCTAGTGTTGGGCTTGAACCTCATGGAGGCTTTCTACGTACCTCGCCTTAGAAAGGATCAAAGTCCTCATAGTTCGAGTGACATTTGGGGATAACAATCTTAGGGTGCCCTAGGTGTTGGTGAAACAACGTGAAGATGGTCGAAAACACTGGTGTGGGACATGAACGTCAGGGAGGCATCCTACATACCCTACCTGGCCAAGGATCAATGACCTCATAGTTCGGGGTGGAAATGGGATGTTGAACTAACATGAAAGGGGGGTCAGAAGAACTGGGTGTTGGGCTTGATCCTCATGGAGGATTCCTAGGTACATTACCTTGTAAAGGATCTAAGTTGACATTGTTTGGGAGAAAATGGTGGTCAGTGAACCGTTGTGAAGGAGGACCTGGGGTCCAACAATAGTGGGCTTGAACCTTGTAAAGGATTTCTACGTAACTTTCCTTAGAATGAATCAATGTCCTTGTAGGTCCAGGTGGTTTAAATGGGATCAGTACACCGACGTGTGGTAGTCGAGACCAACTGATGGTGTGATTGAACCTCAGGGAGGCTTCTTACATACCTTGCCTTGGCAAGGGTCAAAGTCCCCGTAGTTCTTGGTGTGGGTGTGAGGCTTAAAATCTAGGCTTCCCAAGGTGTTGGTGAACCGACATGAAAGGGGTCAGAACGACTGAGTGTTGGGCTTGAACCTCAGGGAGTCTTCCTATGTACCTTGCCTTGGCAAGGATCAAATACCTCATAGTTTGGGTGGTGTGACGCTTACACTCTAGGCTGCCCATGGATGAGTCAGGAATCAATGAACCGACATGAATAAGGACCTATGGTCCAAGTGTATGATGGGATTGAACCTCAAGGAGGCTTCCAACGTACCTTTCCATGGAATGTATCTAAGACCTCGTAGTTTGTGTTGGTTGTGGGGCACACACTCTAGGTTGTCCATGGATGATGTCATGGTCGGTGCTTTCTCTAAGCCCACATGAGTCATGCTCAGTATGATAAATAAGAGACAAAAAAGAATTGACGACCATGTCATGAAAGGTTTGTCCAGGGGAAGTGGTATGGGGCTTACACATAGCTAGTGGCCCAAAGAAGAAACAAGGGCTTATGCGTGGTTAGCAACCCAAGATATTGGGACTTACTCTATGAGGGAGGCTTGATGGTGATAAAGCCCAAAGGGAGAGGGACTTTGCACCTATGAAGAGAAGAGCAGAGATGCTACCCCCTATAAGGAAGGCTATGGGGATTACACCAGAATGGTTTCCCATTCCCCACTGACAAACGCCACTCCGATAAAGAGGATATCATCACATGCGAGGGAAGATCTGATGGAGACCAGTGGACATGAAACATGTCCAAGGTGGGGGAACCCCTCGTGCGAGGCATGGGGCGAGGTCACAGTTTAACTTCATGTGCTAAGGACAACGATGCATGGTAGTTTTACGTACTATAGCTCGGACGAGGTGGGTTTTCTCCGCACCCCTAGGTCATACATAACCGGTACCCTCTTCGCCTTGGTGAAGAGAGAGGATATGAAATGTCATGGCGAGGGGGTGTCATAGAGAGAACCACAGGGGGGTCCACGTTAGTTTAGCATTGTGATGAAGCAATAGCCGTTAGCATGCCTATGAAAAGAAGCATGAGAACAAGCAATGCAATGGGTAGTATCATCTAGGGAACTTTGAAGTCACATCGTGAAAACCTAGAGGGTCGCACGAGAAAAGGAATTTCAGAATAGAGGGGTTCATAGACAGGGGCCGAGTGAAGCTCAGTTGCTCTGTGTGGGGGAGGGTACTTACAAAGGGGTGTCCTTCGCGATGTGGGGTGCCTCAGCCTAAGTATAGGGAAGACGTGCATATGGGAGGTGATTTATGAAATGGAAATGCATTCACGGAGAACTGCCTCGTAGAGCAAAGGAGCCTCGTGAAGCAAGTTGTCAGGAAGCAATGTGCATCTCAAAGTATTGTGACCCTACTTTAACATGTGGATCATGTGTACATGAAGAGTGTTCACAATGCATAAACGCTTCATGATGACCTGGGTCCCCTTAGTAATCCCCTTCCTTATCAAAGGCCCTTTGTCTTCACGAAAGGCATCCCTCTCGGAAGAGGGGTTCAAAATGAGACTAAGGGGAGGCACTTCGCAGAGTGGAAGTACCACGCATAGCTCATGGTTTGCATAGCAGAAGGGTGCTTCGTGATTCGGGATCTGGGAAGTCGAAATGTCATATTGTCATTCTGTAGGGCTCAAGGGGGACTGATATTTATAGGACAAGAGGAACCATGAAGGGGAGCTTACGTGGCGTGAAGAGGGACTTGGTTTCTTCGCAGTGGACTCGCTAACGTCAAATGCGTTCACAGAGCGTCCCACATCCTTGCTTTGTGGCGGGCTTGAGAACGTCAGATGTGTTCATGGAGCGTCCCTCCTCCTTGCTTCGCAGAGGGCTCACAAACGTCAAATGTGTTCACATAGAATCCTTCCTCCTTGCTTCGCAGCGGGCTCTCGAACATCAAATATATTTGTTGAGTGTACCACATCTTTACTTTGTGATGGCCACGATTCTCGGGGGGACTCCTCCTAATAGCTTCATGGGGATGTCCATGGTGCCTTTGTTTTAGTTTCTTCTCTGTCCTGAATTTTGGCGCCAAAAAATGTCATGCAATAATGGAATAAAGTAACCATTATATCCTGAATTTTAAATTCACATCAATCCAGGTTGCATGTTGTGGATGAAATTCATTTCCATCATCTATGTTTTCTTGTTAGTTCTATGTATAGAATATATACCTATTTTGCATACCAATATATTTCATAAAACTCACAACATGATCAGTGAAAATAATAGAGGTTACACCTCAAGAAAAAAATGGAAAATAGTACTACATACCTTCAGAGGTGTGCCAGAGGAGATAGAGGGGCCTTCTCAGAGTAGCTTCATCGAGGAGGTATGATGGTTGAATCAGAGGAGGATACAATTCAATATAATAATAATTTAACATAACTACAACATAATGAAACATATCTCATAATAGCATAATTCAATATATGTAGAAAAATTATGAAACACAACAATACAATTTAGTATTATAATAATTAAACCTCACTGCATAATAAAATTACACATTTTAATAATTCAAAAATATAATTCACGTCAATAGCGAGTCTCAATATCAGTATCATCATATTAATGACAACCGTCATCCACGTCTCCTACAATAACACCATCAGCACCTCTCACAGCACCATCATTATCATCAACATCAGCATCGGTACCAACACCAACACAAGGACCGACTCCTGCTACAACTGTTGCTCTGACAGAAGAATCTACATTAGTATAAATCATCAACATCAAACATGTGTCAACTGATCTAACTTCTTTTAGTGAATGTGTAGAAGAAATGAAAGACATAACTTTCATCATATTTTCAAATATCACCTTTTCTGCTTTTTGAGTGGCTTATTTGATTGCAGATTTCATCTATTTCACAGTTAGTAAACCAACATTGGTACTCAAAGAACTATTGTCATTAGACCAGTATCGAGATGGTACAATATTCTTCCCAGATTGATAATGCACTCTACCATGATTTACATCTTATAATACCTGATATAGATGATCATTTGAGCACAAATTCTTAGGTTCTTTTTCTGTCAATGTCTCTAAATCATTCTATTGATTGATATATAACATAAATTAAAATGATAAAACAATATAAGGAAATAAATTCATTCAAAATCAATGAAAGTGAAATATATTTATAAACACCTTCTCTATGTTAGTATTTGGCACAATACCATCTTTCATTTTTCTGCTTGTACAAAAAAAAATATAAAGATGAACACGACCCTCGATATTCAATGCTTTTTTCTAGAAAAAACAAAGAAACAAATCTAAATTGGAAGAAAAAAATTACACTAAATTAAGATAAATATTTTATATATTTAATTACCTATGTTTTCTCATGATCTGTCAGTGAAGTGTGTCTATGAGTATAAAAATGTCTCATTTCACTCTTATTTGTTTAATTTTTATATGATTTTTCTAATAAAAAATTTATTATATAATTTCGTTAACATAAATAAAACTCATTTTCAAATAAATAAATTAATATATATATAAATTTAAAAAATACCTTAAACTCTAGACTCTTCTAATATTCAATCATCACTTTGTATTGTGATATTGGGAAATCCTAAATCACCAATACTTCTTCATGTTCTATTCCAACCCTTTTTTTTCAACCATGACATAAGTCATACTTGTAAGCTCGCCACATTTCGCCTAAATCCATTAGCATTGAAACCTTGGTATTTTTTCCATTAGGAAAATTATATAAGAGCTATAATGGAAAAAATATTTGTTAACAAATTATTACAAATTAATATATATAAAAGGTGATTAACATTAATTTCTCAGATCTCTACCCAGGAATTGTTCTTTATTTGTTCTCCAACTTCCCTATAAATTATTGGTTGAACTGGAATGATATTCTTGTGTCTAGAATGTGTACCCATAAACATTTTACATTCTATACCATTTCTTTTAATTATAGGTCTGTCCTCATTGTATTCACCCATGATTTGCATGTGTCGATTCCAAACCTCTCTCATTTTTGTGCGAACTCATTATCTGATAAAGGCTGGAGAAAATCATGAAGAAAAGTAATAAAGGATAATAATATATATGACTTTATCATTAATAACTAAATGTAATGTTTAAACACATACTAGTAGATGGAGGATCTACTGACCCCCGAAGTGCATCTTCAAGAGGGGGAGTAGCCTCTATGGTTGGTGGGATATCTACAGTAGGAGTAATCTATACAGTGGATGATGATAAGTGTAATGATGGAGGGATAAAAATTGAAGGATAACCCTATATAGATGAGGGTGGATATGGATATGGATATGGTGTTGGGATATATGGGGGCACAATTCCCTGTATAGTGGATAGTGGGAATATAAAACAAGGAGGGATGAGAGTATGAGACTACCATCCGATGTGGGTGCAGGTTGAAAGGGATATAAAAAATGTGGGTATGGATAAAATGGAGGTGGCATATAGGAGTATGACTTCCTGGTGACTCAAGAAACATATTAGTGTGTTGAACTATAGAATCAATACCCCACACCATACTATCAGCCTTGGTTGTATAATCAAACCGTCTCCTCGAAGAAGTATCCTATATTAACAATGATGATAAAATAAAATGAACAATAACAAGATAAATAATATAAAATATCATAATACTCAAACATAAATTGTACTTATAGTGTTGGCCAGATGAGACATATGTTGTTCATTACTTTGTAATCTTCCATTTCTTCTAGAATCATTATATTCAATTATTTTGACCTAGAAAGTTAAAGTAATATTCTCAAATGAATAGAAAAAATGAAATGTGTTAAATAATACAATTTTCTCATAAAAAATGGGTTAAATTTTCAATGTGATATTTATATTGATAAAATAGCATGACTTTTCTATGTTCATGAATTACTATAGAAATTCTTAAAAATATATTCGTCAGGCTATAAATAGTTTTATATTCAATAATAGAATAAATTATACTAGATAAACTGATATCCTGTAAGGAAGTTAAAAAAACATAAAATATTACGATAATGTCAGGTAAATACTTACAAATGTGTCAATGTTATGTGTGCTATATGAAAATTTATGGTTCATAATATGTTCTAGAAATTAATACATTCATGTAATAAAATGAGACTTTTGAATAAATACCGATAGGTTCATCCACAACATCATTGTCATCCATGTATTAGTCAAAAATATTCATAGGAATGACATCAAGAATAATAGAAAATTATTGTTTTAACATATCAGATACATAATACACCAGTCTAGCCTATGATGAAAGAATATAAGATTCATCGGTATGAAATTAAAGATTCATATAAATCACTCTAAATCCATAGTTATCAATATGAATTCCTTATCATTTCATTGAATCAAACGACTTACATTTCATCATTGAGAAAAAACCATTTGTATAGTAATATAACAAAATGATTCTTTTAACCACACCATAATATGATATGTTTCCTAACCAGGGTTTTCTATCTGTTGTACTCGCATTAAAATCTATTATGGAACTTATCATGACACCACAATGCTATGTTTCTATTTTTTTGCATATCTATTTATAAAAAATTTAAATCCATTGACAAACATTGCTTTTCAATAACATACCACATCATTTGGACCAAAGCACAATGCTCTTACTTCATCTGATACTTCATTCACTGGTAGAGTTAAAACCTAAAAGATACCAAAATTAAATATTAAATATAGTCATGGGATTATGTTATGAGAATCAAATCTATTACCTTTGACTTTAACCAAGAATCAAAATTTTTTCTCTACAATAGTTCCTTCCTCTCAATAGATATAGAGCGATGCCTATTTTTTATAATTTCAAAATATTCTCTAAAAATATGAATGAGTAAAAATTATAGAAGATATGAAGAATTAACACAATAAAAAATTCATATATATTAGTTTACATACTTGATATAATCATTAAGCACACCAGAGTCGAATAATACAATATGATGAGCCATTTCCCACAGTTCCCTAATTAAAGTACACAACGAGTACGATCTAGATATCCCCCATGTTTGGGAAAGTGAAGGAAATATAGGCTCAATGGGATCATATTTCTCATATATTGTTCTCATTAATTAATTAGACCTTTTAGTGACATTATCCATGTACAATGAACATCAATCCATGCATTCTTGTGCTAAATAACATTTCACAATAGAGCCATTGGGGTGATACTTATTTCTCAGATAACATTTCAATGTAAACATAATTATTTATATAGAATATATCCACAGAATCCAAACAGGACCACCAAAAAGATCTTTTGTTGGAAAATGCACAGTCAGATGTATAATACATGTGAAAAATGATTGTGGGAAAATTTTCTCCAAGTCCTAATGAATAATCGGTGCATCTCTCTACAATTTATTAACAACACTTCTGCTAAGTCTTTTGGAAAAAAGGTTTCGATAAAAATGATATAATTTAATCTGAGAAACTCTAATATTATGTGAAAGTAATTGATTAATTCCAATACGAATCAACTCATGTAATAAGACATGGTAATCATGGGTTATAAGGGATTTTAGTTTCATATCTTTTGTATTCACCCTTTTCAAAATATAACTTGAATAACCATTAGGAACCATAAAACATTCCAATACCTAATGAAAATTTTTCTTCACCACATTTTTCATTGAAAAAAAGGAAATAGGGTCATTACACTTATTTTGACCAATTCACTCAGGTTGAAGTTTTCCTCTTATACCACATCCCATCAAATCACGACGAGACTGAAATTCGTCTTTTGTTTTGCCTCTAATATTTAAAATAGTAGCAAGTAACATCTCAGAAATGTTTTCCATGATATGAATTTCATACAAACAATAATGAAATTAATTCGATGACTAATTTGGAAACTAAAATATTATTCTTTTCTTTCTCAAATTTCTAATGGAATTCTAATTAACATATTTTTGCTCTCTGATATTTGATTGACATTTTCTATGAAAACATTCAAATAATCAAGTTATTTAAAAATATCAATCCCTGAATTTTTTTTAGGTGTCTCATCTATCTCGAACGCACAATTGATTTTTCTTCGATTTTTCCTATATAGATGATCTATTGGTAGAAATCGCTGAATCCCTATGAAGATGAAAGTTAGTTGAAAAATTAATCTTCGGGAACATGTATTTTTCATAAAAAGAGGGAATGACAATTTCACTTTAGGAATCCAACCAAACATCATTCCATAGGTAGGAAAATAATTTTTTGACCATAATAAAGCTTCATGAAACATAATGTACTCCTTCCTGAATACATTGTACGCTTGTGAACCAACAATCCAAAGCTCGTTTAACTCCACTATTAATGTATGATAGTATATATCAATTTAATTTCCAGCCCCATTTAACCCCCTCTTGAATATCATCCCTCCCCCTATACTCCATGCCCCCATTTCTACACAGTAGCACCCCTGGACACCCCCATCCCCCTGGACCCCCACACCCCAAGTTCCTTTCCCCCACCTCCCACCCCCTCCTGGACAGCCCCCACCTCTGCACACCCTACCCCAATCTCTACACACTACCCCTGGACACCCCCATACACCCCACACCCACACCCCCTAACCCTTTCCCCCTAAACACCCAGACCCCTTTCACACTGCCCCCCAATCCTCACCCTGGACACCCCCCTCTTGGATAACCCCCCTGTACCCCCTTCCCCCTCCCCCTACACCCACTACTCTTTGCATACTCCCCCACCTCACACACCCTCCTAGACAACCCCCTCTCCCTGCACCCCATGTCCCCCTCCCGGTACACTACCCCCGGACACCCCCATCACCCCCACAACCCCTACACCCTCCCCTTGCACGCTGCCCCCCAACCCGCACCCCGGACACCCCTCATGGATTTCCACCCACCACCTGCACTCCCTTACACCCTTCTCATTGCACACTCGCCCAAACTCTCACCCCCTCCTGGAAAACCCCTATCTCCCTGCATTACCTGCCCCTCCCCCTTCCCCCTATCCCCTTCCTATACACCACACCCCCTAATAAGTCTACGGGCCTAGCTCCATATATTCATGTTGGTCAATGTGAAAAATAACGGAATTCCTAAATCATAGATATAAAATACGTGATAGAAAAATCTATTAATAGAATCCATAATTAATATTCCAATAAGGTTAAACATGAATCCAACTTAGGGAAAACAAAATATACTTCCATATGGCATCCCCTACTCATATGAACTTTTCACCCAAAAAGAGGTATTACAACAAACTCATTCCAAAGTTGAATCCAAAACAGAACTAAATATTGTGGAAAAAGCAACCTCTATAGTATTATAGGAGAAACCCCACCCCATAATTACGGGTATATTATTACAACCATTTCATCATAAAAGATAGACATAATGGTTTTATAGTATCCTCATACCAAATTGATAGGATAATTATAACACCCTCCCCCTTAAAGTTATTGGGCCATCTCATGGTTAGGAGGGACTTCATAGGAAGAATCATCTTAGATCCATCCCCTTATGATCATCCTCCACCATTGGGATCTAGTTTAATGAAATTGATTGAAAATTCACTCACTTTTACCTATCAAGAACCACTTTTGATAGATCATTTAAGAGAGAGAAAGGAACCTCATAGTGATCATAATCTAAAATTAACTACCATGATTGAAAATATCAATGATAGTTATTTTTTTACTTAATAATAGTTTTATGGAAATTAATCCCCCTACAACAATGAAGTGGATTTGATCACAATTATTCTAAATACCTAAGTGAATTTCATTATAATTATCCATGTAGATAACGTATATCATGAAACAAAAAAAATATGATCATAATGATATTATATCGAACCAAAATATGGTTCTCAACAATGTACACAATGAATGAGTGTTCACGAGGTTTAAGAGGAAGATTAAATATCTTAGAGGACCTCAAAATATTTATACATTTCTTGACATGGAAGGCCTCAACTAAATAAAATGTAAATTTCATGGATATATCTTACCCCCCACAAAAAGGATTTCACGCTCTTTCCAATGAGAATATATGAAATGAATATGAAATTGAAATAGATAATTTGAAGAGATTCAATATTAATGGACATGGATGTGGTTTTCCAATAAAGTGATATATCATGAAGATGGACTATATATACCATCAAGTGAATTCACCTAAAAAGAGGGGAATTATCAACCATCAATATTAGATTCCACTCATTTGATTAACCCATGTCACATAAAATTATATTATCTAACCCTCAAGGATCATGACTATCATTAATACCTTCCATTTTTTTTGCAACAACTAATATTTCAAGTGAGATAACCCAAGAATGATCATGTTGGATAACAAAATAAAAAACATGATAAAGTTAATGATGTTATCTACCATATGCCTCTATATGATTGTATCCCAAGAAGTAAATTTTATCAATAACACCTGACTTAATCAATTCCTTTTCTTCTCAGAAAGAATCAATGTATGAGAGGTGATAACTAATTCATCCCAAGAGGAATCTAGACCTTGAGTGGGTAGATCTAAATTCATTATATATGGTTTTTACGAACCTGATATTACCTATATTCAAAGGGATGTGAGATATAAATAAAAATCAATTGAAATTAAAATAATATTACAACCTTAAAATCATATTATTGATGAAATAATATGGTATAAAATACCTTGGAGGGAAAAACTACGTTGATTGTAAGTGTTCAAGAGGATGATGTCGTGATGACAGAGGTCTTTGGGGAGGAGGGTGCCATGGTGAGAGAGGTATCTAGAGAGGAGGGTTCCACTGTGTGAGAGGTCATAGGGAGGAGGGTGACACGGTGGGAGAGTTTTCCAGGGAGTAGGGCGCATCGATGAGGATAGGTCGGGGAGGAAAGGTCGTCAGGGAGTAGGGCACCGTAGTGAGGAGAGGTGGTGGGGGAGAAGTCATTGGGGAGGAGAAATATGAGGTTAGTAGTTGACTGATAAAGGAGAAGCATGATAACAAATAGGGGAAATATTTATGGACGTGGTATAACCACAATGGTTTAATTTCACCATGGAAAATAGAAAGATATAGCCACAAACCAATAAAACCATCGCTCTAGGTCTCTGGCTATAGATTTAATTTATTTTAGTGCTATTTGTAGTGTCTACACATTGATGTATTAATAAAAAAATAACATATTATATACCTTAAAAAATATTTAGGATGTTATCCAATACATATAATTATCCTTAAATTCTGTCATAGGGATATATTCTATAATCTATGTTTTCCAAAATCTATTTCCCTTAGTTTATACTACAATTTCTCTAATACCAACTGTACAAACCCTAAACCTAGAAACCTAGTTTTTTGGTTACATTATGTAATTATTTCTAGATACAAGAGATAAAATAAAAAACGATTTAATAGTTTATTAATACTTTAAAACTAAGTACATATTTAAAACACACAATACATTTTAGAAATTAAAATAAAATAACGTATTTTCTCTGGGGACACCACTATTACCTTTATAAAATCCCTACATATTAATCATAATACATTTCCTAGTATCCTAGGTAAATTAAATGTATGAAAGGGGTTATATTTCATGCTCAACAAGGGTACGTGTATAATATATTCTTCTATGAATAAATAAGGTGTAATCAATATGGAATGGTAAATAACTAAAAAACATTCTACTAAATCCTTAATTTTATCACAAAGAATAACATGGTAGGAATAATTGATGGTCACATAATTTCATATAACTAATCAGATGATATTGAAACTTATCCATGGATATAATAACTATCCAAATAGTTACATGGTAATAAATAAATAATCTCGTAATAAAATGATTTATAATTTTGGATGTCATAAACATGCCTCCTAGTCCATGTGACAAGGATCCTTACAAAATGGGTAAAGCCTCATCCAAATACCCATTTTATTTTTCCTTAGGAGACATATCGATGCATCGATGGGTTATAGTAGGACCAATGTATCACTTAATAAGTCCAGTTAATTCCTCATATGAAAGTGGTGAAATGTAATCAATTTAATCATTGATATGGGAAAATAATCATACAAAACGATAATAAATTTCATAATAAATAATCATAATCATAAACCATCTAGAGTAATGTAAAGAATGATTTTGAATTAGTAAATCCCCATTCAAAATGATAAAAAACGATCCAGTGGAATAATAAGGACGGTATCATTACTATATTTTCATATTAATGAATAATAAAAATAAGGGTTTCTATCCATTATTAATAGAAAAATCATAAAAATTTGAATAAAAAATTAATGATAAAAATACCATTTTCACATTGAGAACCACGTTTAAAATCTAATATTTTTAAATATTATTGGAAAAACAAATTCTCTGAAAAAACTATTTTAAACCTTTAATAGAATATTAAAATAAATTAGTGGTAATGATGTTGGGAAATCCCATTCATGTTAAATTTATTTAAATGAATATTCCTTTCACAATTTTAGTGAATAATCAAAAAGTACCACATTTAGAAAATGATATCAGGATTAATTTTAAACCATTATTTAAAATGTAAAATATTAGTGAAATTGAACTTTAACAATAATATAATAGTAGCAAAAACATTTTTAAAACACTTTTAGATAACAAAGACGTGGGAGAGAAAGAGTTTACGATCTATGGGAGAAATGAAGTCAATTTTTCTTAAAGACATTCTTTAGGTATCATGAGTTATTAAAAAGAGGAAATTGAAAGTAAACCTATTAATTTCCATAACATAATAGATTATATAAATACATATTTTTTTTATATAGAAATATTAATTAATATTCCTAATGCTTCCTTTAACATTAACAATTATGAATGATAATTAGATTGTGAAATAAACACTTACAACTTTGGGAACATTTGAATCATAAAAACCATGAAATAAATTAAATAAAATTGAAAAATTAAGTAACATAAAGATAAACATATTCATGATATAACATATAAAAGGGCTATTATATACAAAACCCAATATAAATAAGTGTTGAATATGGTACATGTCTTACAAAAGTAAACGTGAGGTGAGAAACCCTTACCTCATGTATAATTTCATTCATACACGTATGAAGCTACTATATAATAAATATATATGTATTATAAATATTTTAAATAATGATAATATATATATATATATATCACCCTATATTATTTACATACACTATTATATCACCCATATATTAACAATTCATTGTAAAAATCACAGTATCGGGTAATAACTACATCATTTTTCACGTGTGGTGTGGTTTGGTAGTTTTGATCATTGTAAATTTATCATGAATCATTCGTAAAAATAATTTTAAAAATAATATAAATTTTATATTTATTCATTTTATAAGTGTTTATAATAGTCCATAAAAGTTAGAGATAGATAAATGTGTTGCACTGTTTATTGAGATGGTAAGCTGTACATACACATGACCTCTATTTTCATTTTTGAAGGATGTAAAAATAATAGAAAATTATAATTGACATTTAAATAATTTATATTATATAATATATATCACATATTTTTATCAAATTCATCCTTATTACTATCCATTTCAAAATGTCAAGAAAAGATGAATCACATCTTTTTGTGGAGGCGGTAGTCCACACATATGCATGAGCGATGATATCATTACACAAAGAATTTAAGGATAATAAGGTAGATGTGCTATTATTATAAAATGAGTATAACTTTGTTCATAAATTATATATATATACATTAAATTTATCATTATTTCTATATGTAATAGGTGGAGATGGAAAATGAATTACATTGGTTCATGAGGTTGGCGTCCGCCGTATGCATGATCGATGACTTTGTTTACCATTTTATTGAACATGTGAATGATATAGGTAATTACATAAAAAATAAAATCTATGTATATTTACTGTAATGGTGGTATAATATTTTAATTATTATGTCATTAATTAATTTTGTAATAACAAAATTAATATTGAAAGAGCCATGTGAAGACAATTACCTTTTCTTAGAAAATCATACTTTTGATATCCTATTAAGGAAACAAGAGTAGGCATTTTGTATGGAAAATAAGATCTATAAAATTGATAAAGATATTTGGGAGATAATTCTTAAGGGGTAGGTGAATATGAATTACTTAATATGATGGAATAATTAAAGGGCGGAGGTTCCCTTATATGTGGGGGAGGGGACCTTTTTGGAACCCACTTGAAAATATCCCAAAAGAATGCAAAAGGATAAATTAATTCCACAGAATAATGATTCACAATATAATTATATTCATATTTTTGATACTATAAGGTCTAAATATTCCCAGAAAAAATTATTTTTACAAGGAAATTGGAAAATTTAACCTTACTTTTTTTAACTACTTGGTAAACCCATTTTAACCTTAACTTGAGTAATTAATTTTTAATTTTATGATTATATATTCGGAAAAAATTTAATTGATAATATTACTTAATAATTTATTTTGTTATTTAAAATATATTATCCATTTTACCAAATTCATCTCACATGATTTGATAAATATAATTTTAAATTAAACCCATAAATGCATCACAAAACTTGTTTCTAAATGAAAAGTTTTCTTAAGTAATAAATTTTTTTTCTATAAAATATAATTATAATATTAAATAAAATTATATAAATTGGATCAATTATAATATTATTAAATTAAACATGATTTATGTTTTTTTTGTAAAATAGAACATTGTAACTACTCTGAAGAAGAATACATTTTTCAATAAAAATAATCATTCTCCATTATTCATCGAAAAATTAATCTTTTAAGAAAATTTTAATAAATGAACTCTACGGTAATTTTTAAATTATAATTTAGGAAATTATGATTATTATTTCATATATATTTTATAATATATTAAGAAATTAATTTTAAAATGAGTTAGGAAAACATGACAACACTACATTTTAGAAAAATATAGTTTTTAGGGATAAAATTAAATTTATTTTTTTACCATGCCTAAAGAATAGTTGAGGAACGATGATATATATGATTAAATATATATTATATAAATTTTATTTAAATAATCCAATATAAATGAGTAATTTATTAAGATAAAAAATCATTTCAAGCATAAAAACAGTTCTTGAGGAAAATATTTCTTTTACTTTCAAATGTTTTTTACTTTATTCTCATTTATACTGAATTGATAAAAAATGAATATATTTTATAAAATTCTAAAAAATATTATTTTAATAATTTGAATTGTCATATTAATACTAACCAATTTAACGTCTAGGTGATAGTGGTCACATTAATGAATAATATTTTAATAGTATATAGAGGTTTAGTTAAACATAGAGTTGCGTCTATCTTAAGCTATTTAAGAGATTTAATTTAGTTAAAAAATATATACCATAAAGTATCAGGGTGTTATAGGAATTTGGTGACAATTATACATACTATTTTTTATTATTCTATACCTAGTATCTCCCCTTATTATAGATTAAAATCATTATAGGATGTACTATCTTTTATGGAACATTCTATTTGAGAAATTATCACCAATTTATATTACATATTTTTTTGTTCCTTTATCAGTAGTTTAATATTAATCAATATAAAGTTCTTTGAGTTTATTTAGTTATATATTAAATGAAATGATATTATATTTCTCTATCTTATGCCTAAAAGTATTGATCCCATAATTCAAAATGAGCGATTCTTGATAGTTGATGGGTATTTATTTTTCATGAATCCTTATAATTTCATGATTCTAGAGATAATTTTTCTATAATTTATCTTTTTATTTATTTCATCATGGTTTATATTTTCATGGAAAATTTTATTCATGTATAAAATAATGATAAAAATAGTATTGAAATTTGGTTTTTGAAACTAAGAGTATGTCTTTATTTAAGAAGGAAATATTAAAAATCCTTGATTCAACCACTCTAATAACATAATTTATTTAAAACAATTATAATTTTATTTAAAAATAATATTTAGGTTTTTATTTTATAATTAAATAAAAAAACGAGGAGGTATGTCACCTTGATTTTAGACCACTCCCTATGTGTTCTCCTTTTCCGTGTTGTATATTCTCTTCTCTTAGCTTGAATTAAAGAACTGTTCATTGCACCAAATTCAAAGTACTAAACCATAATATCATTTATAGATAAATATAGGTGATGGTATATGAACAAGTTTGTGTATCCTATGGAAATAATTTGGTTTTGTTTATGAATATATAGTCTGATGTTTAGTCATGTTCACATTGTCTCTATATTTTTATTTACATTTTGTATGTTATAAGAGTTGTTTTTGGTTTATTTAGTTGGTCAATGTTGGTATTATTTATATATTATGATTTATAATGGTAAAATAATTCCCATTTATTATGTGTTATTCCCTTTTCACTAATTTTATCATATGAGGTTTGGGAACATTCCTTAAGTCTATGGAATTATAGTTCAGGTATAATTGAAAAATATTTGGTTCAATATGTTATAAAATAGATTCAGAGTATGAGAAATTATTTGGGTGGTAGATAGGGGAGGATTTATATAACTTGACTAGAAACCTATAAAAAGGCATGATCACCCACTTTATGGTGGAAACTCGGGTTATTATGTAATGTACCAGATGGAGTTGTGTTTATCAACTCATTATTTGGTTGTCACATCTTCTTATATTGCAAGCTGAGGTGTCTTTATCAATATAGTTAATGATATATTATTTTTAATTCGATTTTAACAAACTATGAATTATATAAAATTGATTAGATACCTTTTAAAATAATATTGTGTTTCCTTGAATGGTCACTAGTGGTAATCTATTTTAGTTTTATATTCCATGACATCTTTTAATATTATTCCATTAATTTATAAAATGTATAATTGATAGTTTAATTGAGTGATATATGTATAATTATTTAGATAATAATGTGTATGAATTTTGTATAATTTATAATTGTAACTCTCATATGGATGAGTTTTTATAATTTTTCAAAATGTATTTTCCTGAAAATGAATAACATTTTCAATATTTACAAAGGAAATTAAGTTTATAATGTATGTTTTTTAATTTTTTTAAAAATAATTTTATTTTAGATTTAGCAATAAAGTTTTATAATAAAACTAATGTTCTAAAATATACTTTGAAGGGTAAAGTTTATTTTTATATATTTTCCAAAGGTAAATTATTGGTAGATATAATCACTGGTTTTATGAAATTATTTTTTAAACATAATGGTACTGAAATATTTTATATTATTTTTGATAATTTGGGATGTTTTAACATTCACTTTATTTTAAAGAATTTTTTTTATTTTTTTTATTTTTAAGATACTACATTAGATTTTTTTAGTTTCATTGGGTTCTTTTTTACTATTAGGTTTATATTTTTTGAATAACTATTATGTTTTTGATATTATACTCCTATGTTTGGATGTATTAAAATAAACCAATCCCATAATAATTTATGGTATACACAATAAGTAACATAACTAAGGAAAAATGACTTATTTTAGTAGTGTGATAATTACTTAGTGTTTTTTATTTAGTAATATTTTTTATGAACCTCTTTTATATAAGAATGATGTAAATATTTATGTTTTATTTTACCTTTGTTGTTTTATAGTATTTTTTTCATTTATATGAAATCATGATGTGGGGATAAAAAAGTATATGTTTTTTCCTTATAATTGATGTTTTTTAAAAGTGTATTTTTTTCGGAAGAACAAGATATGCCTACCAGAATTCCACCCATGGGGGAAGTAGAGTTTGAAATATCTCTTAGGATCTATCACCACTGGCACTTCCCATCACCATAGATCATTGACCATTAGTATGACAATATCTTGAGATATGGCCATGGGTATAACCTATGAAAACAACTATATGGCCATGGTTCACACCCATGTAAATAGAATTATAGATAAGGGATATGTGGGTAGATATATTATATAAAAATTTTAATCTTTCTTTGTTGCATATTGATTTCATAAAATCGCATTTAATCACTAATTCCTTCTAGAACTTCATAACAACATTATATATATATATATATATATTAATACATATTTATTATTTTATCATCAAAAATAAAATTATATGGGATATGTGTCCATGGTAGAGGACCTACAACCATAGGCTAATTAGATCATGGTGAAAAACCTAGCATTTAGGGACCTAAAACCACAATCTATAGAATATATAACTATAGGTCCTCCCACAGGGTCCTATGAACATGGGAAATGTAGTTCATTAGGATAGGTCCCCATAAGGAGGTGATGCATCCATAAGAAACCTAGTCAATATGTATAGGTCCTAATGAGAAGGATATATTATAAAATTATATGTTTTCTATGGCCGTAAGACACTGTAGAGAGTGGACCCTAGTCACCTGATACTATGGGGAGGACATAAAACTATAAGTCATAGATCCCATGGCCATATGAAACCATAATAAGGACTTACACCCTTAAACAATGAAGACTATGACCGTAGTTTCTTCCTACATAATTACCATTTCATGTGGCCTTTCATGCCATTGACTATCACCATGAGTAGTGTTTTCCATGGATATAATACATTCTATATGATATATACTACCACATGAAACTTGGTCCAAATTTATATTTCATTCAAAGCTTAATTACAACCACGATCTATATATACCCATGGCCATAGGTGACATATATCCATGGTCTTTCTGAAAATGGTTATAGATCTATAGATGCATGTAAAATTTCATATAGTGTTTGATTGGGTTATGCTCTATGAACAATATATTTATTGTTTTGAAATAATGTTTACTTATATGTGGTTATATTTTTATGTTAATAGGTGTTTTATATTTAAAATTATTTTCCAAACTTATCTTATAATGTAATTTCCAGAATCATCATGTATTCTAAAGAAAACATGGTTTTTTCGACTTTTTTTGAAAATGATTTTTTATGATTTGAGTCAATGTTTTTTTCACTTAAAGGTAAACAAAGGTTTGAAATATTAATAGTCACTTTATTATATGTATATCTAAAATTATATCTTCTATAATAAATGTATTTATGTTGTTTTGTTTTGATTCAATAACCATGATTCATGTATAAATTGGATTTTATATACTATGAAATTGATTTTTAAAATAATTTTTTATCATATCTATAATCAATTATACAAAAATAAGATGTTTTAAAATGAATTTAATGTTGATTTATTTTATTTTAAATGTTTTAAAGTGATTTTTTCATGGAAGGATTATAATTTTTATATATATGTTTTTATTTATGTTTTTATGGTATTTTGTTTTAAAATAGATACTATTATAATTTTATTAATTTTTTTAAATCTATCTAGATGATCTCGGTCATACAACATAATGTGAATAAATATGTTTTAATTGGGTTTAATTTGAGTTGTGTTATGAAATGGAATATATAATAGTTAGTTATTATAACTTTTGGAATAATTTATATCCATAAAATCAAATAATTATATTTATATTTATATATGTATGTTACATCTAGTGATTAATTTTAAAAATTTAGGAGATTATTTTAAAAATAACATAGGGATTTATTTATGTTTGTGTAATTTTTGTATGGTTTTTACTATACTAAAATGATTAATTTTTTTAAAAAAAATTTGAAACATCACTATTTCATTATTCCAAGTATATTTCTTTGATTCAATTTTTTTGAATCAAAATAGTTTTTTATAATGAAATTCAAAATATTTGAACACATTGTTCCCATTTGAGATATAATACATTATTTTACTCAAGTGAGTATTTTAAAAAAACATCTTTATAATGAATTGGTATTGAACTTATTTTATTTCAAGTGAGATTGTTAGTTTTTAATGGTTTAGTTTTATGAAGGTTGTTTGATGATGATTTCATTTATTATGATGTCAATTTTCATTTTTAATATTAATTTACACTTTGTAATGAATCATTGAGTCCATGAAATTTTTGAATTGTATAATTTCATTTGATTTTTTTTTATTTTAGATTGGTTTCATAGTATTTGATTTGTATAGGTTAGTGTAACATGCTAAGATACTAAAAGAGGATTATAATCATCAGTAGAATATACGAAACAAAACATCACGATTAGAATAAAATGTGACACTATTAGAATTTAAAAAATATTTTTAATAAACTCAATCTCTTCTATCACATGAGATGTACACAACACTGGGTTTAAATGAAATGAGAAACTATATTAAAATATTATTATTTAAACACGAAGAATTTATCCTTGGCATTAAATTGGAAGGTATAAATATGACTAAATAAATTATAAAAAATATATAAATTACTAAATTATAAAATAAATACAACGGTTATATATAGAAATGAAATAAAATATAAACCATTTTAAAGTAAAATCAATGTTTTTTTAAATTTTTTTTTTAAAATTCGGTTTATTTGTACTTTAAACACAAAATTTTTAGTTTATTTTTATGAATTATAAAAGATTTATTTGAAAAAATAAACATATATTTTTTTTAAATCTATATATAGAAATTATATTATTTTAATTTTTTTTACATTTTCTAAAAAGATTTTTATTTTGATGAATAGTGGAAAATAATCATTTTTATTAAAAACTACACATTATTTTAAATTATTTACATTGTAATATTATATTTTCAATTTGGTTTAAATTGAAATTAGTTAAAATATATTAAAATATATCTAATTATTTCATTGGGATCAATTTTATATTGAATTATAATATAATTTTTGTAATGTTTTGAATGTTTTTCTTCAAAAAAAACTATTTTTAATGTGTTTGGGGGTTTAATTTTAAATTGTATTGTGACACCTCAATGAGTTTAATTTTTTAAAATTAATAAAATATTAAGAATCAGACTAATATATATTATATTATAATTTAAAAACAATTTTTTACCATAAAAATAGTTAAGACAATAAAAATTAATTACCATGGTTAAGGAAAAAATTGGTTTATCGGGGGGTTAAACTAAGAAATTAAGGGTTAAAAATGATGTATGAATTGTCCACAAAATATTGTCTGGAAATATTTAACACTCATATCCTATAGTTTTTTATAATTAATCATTATGGAGGATTTTTTATGTGAAAAACTTGGGTATCACTTTATCATTTCTAAATTTCTTATTTGTGTCCTATCACTCACTTATAAATGGACACCCCTCTCCTATAATATTCACACATCCAAAACCCTTGGATATGGAAAATTAATAACATAATATATTACTTATTTACCTACACACATCCACTATTCCTTATTTTTATTACGCATAACTCCATGTAAGGGTTCAGTTATAAACATAATGTGCCGCTTCGAAGAGGAGCTAAAATTCTTAAACCTGCATTTTTGTTTTACTTTCTTTTCCCCCACCATAAAATAATATAAAATTATAATTATTGAATTAAAATAGTATCAAATATATAATTATATGTTATTGTGTTATTTTAGTAACCAAGATCCATCTCCGCTTCAATCAAATTGGAAATGAAATCATTTATCGTTTATTCAACAGATTACCGCATCCCAAACTGATGTAATTTATTTTCCATCACAAACATTAAAGGATGGATACAATATCAAATTTGAATTATTTATATGATATGTATTTTATTATTTTACTTTTATAATTATTATATTACATAAAAAAATTTAAATTCTATTTTTTAGTGGATACGATAATGTCGGTCAAGTGTATAACGGACTAGCACCTCAGGAAATAATGTGATTCATTTTCTTATGGTTTATATATAAATTAGATAGGTTAAAATAAATGAATATATGTAATAATTATGACCAAAAAGTAATTATTCAAAATATAATATCATATATATTTTCTTACCTGACTATCTATATGAAAACAATAGCATCGCTCGTGCATACATATAGCCTACTGCCTCCACATAACAATGTGAAATTTTTTATTTTCATTTTTATATGGATGTTAATAAAGATATATTTTATTTATAAAAATTCTATTTAAAACAAAATAATGACTCTATAAAGGTGAATTAAAAATTTCATTTATTTTTGTTTCATCCGTATAGGAAAAATGGAATCAGCATTTATGCATATGTAAGACCAACTATCTCTAAGAATAGTGTAATACATTTTATATCTATAATAATTATGGATGAATATAAAAACATAAATAACGAATACATATGAATTTTTTATCATGTTTTTTGTTTTTTGTTTTATGTAAGCATAGTAAAGGTAACAATACTAAAAATACCAAATCAAAACAGGCATGACAAACAATTCCATTATTACCAAGAGGGTGACTTTAGCAAGAAATGTTTAATAAATAGGTTATAAAAGGTAATTAATGAATTATATATTGTATTATATATAAATATATATAAGTATGGTTATCATAAATATCTATAATAAACCTATTTTTAATATGTAGGATGTTTAAACACCAAAAAATGAAATCAAACTTCTTTTAAGGGTTTCTCATCTCACTTTTACTTTTGCAAGACATATGCTATACTCACAACTTATTCCATTATGTGGTTTATATAAATCACCTTTTGATATTTTATATGATGAATATATTTCAATTAATTATATTTAGTTTTTCATTTGATATTACTTATTTCATCAATTCAAGGATTCAAATGTTTCTATGGTGGTAAGGGTGAATTTGACAATGTCATCATTATTCAAGAGTGTTTATGTTTAAGTTTCCCTTTGGGGAATTGTTTTATATTTATTGAAATAAATATATTTTCTTCTCCACTGGTAATTAAAAAATTGTTTCAATAAATAGATCAATTTTCCCTCTCTTTATTCCATAAAATGTAAGAAAAAATGTTATTAATAAAAGGCATATTATTTCTAATATTAGTCGATATGTTTTTTCTTCAAAAACCATGACTTCTAAAAATGGTTCTAAATATATTTTTATCATATAAAATATTATTTGTTAAAGTAATTTTTACCAATGCTTGAGTTTTAATTTTTTTATAAAATGAATCTTCATGTCATTTTCCATGAAATTCGTGATTGGATTTTACTGAAAATGCCAAAGGAATATTTGTTTTAACAAGTACTTCATGAATAGAATTTACCACTATCATGACCAATCAATGTTTTGAATATAATTTTATATGTTTCAAAGGTTATTTGAAGGGAAAATTGTTTGGAATTTCATTTTAAACATTTATTATAAAAAGGTTCTTTTCAAACTGTAATGGGGTTTTCCACAAAAAACAATTCAACGGATTTTTCATGGAATTTATATTAATCAATGGAAAAACAATTAGTCTAATTATGAGAAAAATGGTAATATTTGGTAATGATACCATCCTTATAATTTCTCTCGATGTTTTATGATTCATTTAACAGGGTATATTCTATTTTTTCCATTATAAAATAATGTGGACAGTTTATAATTATGTATATTGTTTGGGGTATGTCATAAAATTTCAAAAGTTAGTTTTATAATATTAATGTTTATATTGATTATATTTCACCAAATTCATATGAGGAATGAATTTTAATTATTAAGTGATGGATGAATCATAGTATTTCCAATACCATTGAAACATCAGTAGGTATCATTGGAAAAATCAGTTGGAAAATTAAATGGGATTTTAACACGAGATTTAAAATTTCTTGAGAAAGGTCTTAAATTTATATTTTAGATGCATGATGTTATTAATTCCATTATTTTTAGAAAAATTGTTTATGTTACTTTGATTATTTGATTAGTAATAATATTCAGAGATATGTTTCATGATCATGTGATTATGTAAATGGTTTTATTTGATGATCAGTTACTCCTTCCATATTATACTTAAGATACTATTTACATGGAATTTTTTTTCAATTATTTACAATTATTTTTTTATTATTCTTAATTATAAATGATAGATTCCATTATACTCATACCCTGACTGAGAATTTTAGATCATAAGTTTCTTATGTTTATTTCCTTAGGATTTTATGATGTCAATTATGAATGATATATGTGGAAATGTATGTGGAAATAATGATGCAATTGAAAAAAATACTTTGTCATATTTTTTAATTTTAATTGAAATGTTAGATTGAAGTATATATCTACTTTACCAAGACTAATAAACTATTTTGTTTATTGGTTTGTTATTTATTTTAACTACTTCTAATATAATAATTCATATATCAACTTTGGGTTATATGAGTCAGAGTATTTATTGTTTGTATTAGAGAATGATTAGTAGAAACCCTTGAAACTAGATTTAGGAAACATATATAGACGAAAAAAGGCCTATGAATTAATTTTTAGATAATTATCAGTTTAAGATAACACCATAAAGTTTTTGTAAGGTATAAATTATGTGGATTACCTAGAAATAATTCTATATATGGATATTTCAAGTTGATTTAATTATAAAATATATGTTTCTGGGAGTAATGACTCCAAAAATGTCATGTCTATCTTGACTTGAGTGTTTCTTGGTACATGATAATGGGTCTTTATACAAAATTTTTTGACACTCTAGGGGATATTTTTTGGAAAATTAATTTTTTTACAAACTATTATAAAGGAGTGGAATATATTTTTTTTCATTTAGAAAATTTACCAAAGATACCATGTCTGTGAATATGAGATTATCCCAGAATAAAATTTTCAATTTATGTTAAGTGTCTCACCAATTAATTGACTTTTAATTAAGATACATAATGTTATGATCTAATATAGAATATTTAGTATCATAGAAATGGAACATAGAGGAATTAAAGGGTATCAAATCAATTCATGTAATCCAATGAGTAAGAGTGTTTACTTGTTTAATAATATTAAGAAAATATTTTGAATGAAACTAGTCTCCAGAAATTCTCATATTACGAGGAAATAACCTTTTTATATCAATATATATAAATAATTATATATTTATTCTGAATTTGATGTAAAATAATAGGATAATAGTATTTTATTTTTGAAAACAGATAAGGGGATGAAGGAAAAGAAGATTTTTCCAACATGTGATACTTTTATAAAGAAACACCCTAGTACTTTCATGAAGGGAAGAAGAATATTTTTAAAATGTGGAGATAAATTAAATTAGATATATTAATATAATGATATGAATGATAACTTTTATGTTTATTTTTCAACTACATAGAGATAATGAAATATTTAATGGAATGTCCCAAGGATCAAGGGAATATACCATAAAAGAAGCCTAGGGATCAAGGTCAATCATATGATGTTACTACACATGAGGTGAAATGATTAATGTTATTTTGATTGGATTCAAGAATAATATTATAGGAGTATTTATCAATGATATTATGGTATTTATTATTAAATGTATAAGGATTATAATTCATTACTTCGTCTTTAAGTATTTGAGAGAATATGTTTAAAGATACTAATGTCCAAGAAAAGTGATTCTATGGAAGTGTGAACTTCCTAAAAATGATTAATGAAAGATAACCCTTAATATGAGATCTATGTTGGTATAATTACAATAAATAGACATTTAAGGGATTTCATTGAAGTCCATGAAATATGTTAGTGATTTGATGGTTTATGTTATCTTTGTGGGAGTTATCAACATGTTTAGTTTTATTTAATATATTCAATGATATGATTTTTTTTTTGAATCATTAATTTTTTTTATTATGTTTATAGGGCTATAAAGGTATTAGAATATTCGGTATATGAAAACAAGATCTAATTTATATTGTCTATGGAATAAAATGATGATTTATTGACCTTCAAATTTTCAAAATTTGAATTTGGTCAGTAATATTTCGGATGACTCTTAAGGGTTAAATTTTTGAAATGGATTAAGAGTATTTTTGAAAGTTACTTTTGATATATTAGAGATTAAGTACTATATTAGATGATTTTTTATATATATTTTAGATTTTACTTAATATGGGCGGAATAACGTTTCATTATTTTAAGGATCTTTTAATTCAATAAATATACTTTTAGTGCTTCAGTTATAAAAAATCATATTTTATATTTATTTCTTAGAGTAAAAAATGATGTTTAAAATGATAAAATCACAAATAAATAATTAAAATATTCTTAAAAATATATAGATTATATTTATTTGTGTTCTTTAGCATTATTGTTAAAGAATTCCACAATATTTGGAATAGGATCTTGGAAGAAAAATGTTATCATATTAAATTTCCATCTAGTGAATAAAATTTTCTCCAAAATCATCACCAATTTATGGTTTTGAGGTCCTTAATTTTCTATTTACCATTCAATTTATTTGGATCAATAATCTCTATCACTCTCTATATTTATTTATGATTTTCTTACATGTTTATGTGTTAACATCCCACCAATTTTCTCCTACATAGAAACCAAGTTATTGTTTATTATAGATAACCTATGAGTTTTACACTCAGTCTTAGAAAGGTGATGTATTGTTATCCATTTTTATGATGTATGATTCCAAAAAATGTATTTTTAAATATCAAACCCTTCATTTATGATATCCATATAAAATAGCAAAGGAACAATTTATTTAATGGGGTTGAATGTAATTCTATAGTATTTTAAAACATGAATGTCATTTATGAAAGTATTTATGACATGAAATATCAAGGGGAAAAGAGAATATGACACCCTTATATTTTACAATATATTTCGTTTTAAATAAATTAAATCTCCTCTACAGCTTGTGATGCGTACAAAGTTGATTTTAAATAAAATGAGAAAGTCTATTGAAATGTTATTATTTAATCATGACTATTATAACCTAGCCATTAATTTAGATGGTATGAATAAGGATAAATAAACTATGAAACATATATATTTTAAACATATATAAAGTAAATTCAATGTTTATCTATTGAATATAGATAAAATAAGAACAATTTTTAAGAAAAATAAATGTTTTTTGAAAACTATATTTTTCTAAAAGAATATGTAGTTGTTCTTTGTTCACATATATATTAATTAATATTTAACACTATTAATATAATTAATTTGAAAAAATAAAATTAATTTTTCAAATGAAAATGTTATTATTATTTTTGTTTGGTTATTTGGGATTTTTTTGAAAAATTAATTTTTTATGAATAGTAAAAAACTAATTTTTATTGGAAACTACCATTTTGTTTAAATATTATAATAGATTAACTTATATTTTCAATTATATTTAGAATAAATTTTGGTCAATTATATTAAATAAAAACTAACTTATTTTATTTGAATTAATTTCATATTGAATTCTGATATAACACCTTATAAACATGAATGTATTTCTTTGGAAAAACCATTTTTTCAACGTGTGTCTAGGATTAATTATAAATTTGATTTTTGAAACATATATGAATTAAATTAGAAAAAAAGTTTAAATATTTTTAATCAGATAAAATAATATTATCTAATAATTTAAATTTAATTTTTTACCATAATGAATAGAGGAAATATTTGAAATAAATTAGCACGGTATAGTTAAAAATCAGTTAATCAGGGGGTTAAGAAAAGAATATAAGAGTTAAAATGACATAACAATTTTCTAAAACCCATTTTATATACATATTTATACCTTATAACATCTAATATTCTATAATTACTCCTTTTTTAGAATTTTATAAATATAGAAACATGAGTGAAACTTTTTCTTTTCAGAACTTCTATGTGTCCTCTCTCCCCCACTTATTATAGGTCATCTGCTCTCTTCTCCACTTCACACTTCCAAAAAACTTTTGTTCCTATAATAAATGAGAATATATCTTCCCTAATTATATCCTCATATCCTAGAGTGATTATTTTTATTAGACATCCCTCTTAATAATGCTTTAGGTGTAAACCTAAAGTTGTCAACAAAGAAGAGGTAAAGTTATTAAACATGCATATTTCTGTATGTATTTCAAAAATAAATAATTAAAAATAATAAATAATAATATAATATACTTATATGATATTATGTTAATTTTATAACAAAAATCTATCCCGACTTCCCTCAAATGAGAGATGAAACTGTCGATCGTGTGTATAATGGACTACCACCTTGCGAACCAATGGAATTCATTTCACATCCCCACCATTCAAGGATGTATATAATGATAAATTTAAATTATTTATATGATATTGATGAAGATATTATACTTTTAAAATATGATATCCCATACACCTTCGTAATTTACATTTCACGAGGGATATGATAAAATTTCTTATGTCTACAATGGGCTGCCATCTTACGAAGCGATGTGATTATTTTTCAATTACGCATTTAATGGATATTAGTAAGGATAAATTAAAGAATATATGTGGAATTTAAGTAATAAAAATTATTTTAGTAATATAATACCATATATAAATTTTTATCTTCTAATCTGTTAGAAAAAAATTACATCCCTCATGCATACGTGTTGATTACTACCTCCATGTATCGATGGGATATGTTTTTCAATTTATTTTTACACGGATGGAAATAAAGAAATATTTGACTAATATAAATTATATATATGAAATAATAATGACTCTTTATATGTGAAATAATAATTATTTTCCTTTCATTTTATTTATATAGAAAAATGGAAATAGCGTTCATGCGTACGTATGACCTACTGTCTCCATGTACAATATAATCCACTTTCAGTACCAATCTTTTATAAATTAAAATAAATAAGAAAATAATTAATATACATGATATTTATATTATTTTTTAGATTATGTATATTATGGAACCATAATTAATGTAAAATGACAAAAAATTCCTAATCAAAACATATATAAAAAACACAATTTATATTACATGGAACATGAATTTTACTAGGATTATTTAATAAATGTGTGAATAAATTTCATAATTAAATATTATATGTTATGATATATATAATTATGATTCTTTAATAAATTTATATTTAACCTATATTTTTTATAAAAGAGGTTTCAATATGTACAATGTAAATCAATCTGAAGGTAAGAGTTTCTCGTTTCACTTTTACTTCCATTAAACATATATCATATTCACAACTAATTCCATTGTGTGGTGTATATACATAACTTTTTTATATTTTATATAATGAATATTTTTATCTTCATGGTATTTAAAGATTAATTTTATGTTATTTATTTCATCGGTCTTATGATTCAAATGTTACCAAAATAGTAAGGGTGTATTTTACAGTCTCATCATTATTTAGATTTTTTATATATAAGTATCCCTTGGGAGAATTATTTGATATTTTTTAAACTCAATATATTTTTTTATATTTTTATTATTAAAGAAAATTTTCGTGTAAAAGTACCATTTTTAATGTCTTTGGTAATCAAAGTGAATGGGAAAATATTTTAAAGAGGACATTATTTCTTATTTCGATAGACTTTTTTTTGAAAACAAAGTTTTTTAAAATTGTTTTTGAATTTATAGAAACATTTTAAATAAGAAATTTTAAAAACGAAGTTTATTTCGTATATATTTCCCTTTAAATAATATTAATTTCTTTAATAGCTAGTATTGAATGTAAAATAGAATTTAAACGAAATATATAATATTTTATATTTGTTATAACCTAGCCATTAACTTGACGTGAATAAATTAAAAAAATAATATATGAAATAAATATATATGTACAACTCAATATGAATTTATTTGTGTGTTCTTATAAAATGTTCTCATAATTTTTCTTAATGTCACTCTATTCTTTAAAAAATTGTGTTTTCTTCACAAATGAGTTTTTCCTCTATTTATGAATAAATATTTATTTTCTATAAGTTATATATAATATATATTAATAAAATTTATTTAAATTTTGAGTTCATAATGTTGATATTATAATAAAATTATTATATTTTAATTTTTATATAAACATTTATTTTTCAATGGAATATTGAAAATACAAATTTTTATTGAAAAATGTATTTTCTTTTAAAGTCTGTACATGGTTAAAATATGTTTTTTCTTAGTTTTAAATTTTAATGAGTTCATTATAATTTAATATAATATATTTATGGGTTTGAACTAGATTTTATTCATGAATTTATTATAAAAACATTTTATTTTTTAAAAAGGTATTTTTCTAAAAAATGGTTTTTCATGGCATTTTACATGTTTTATTTTAATGAAATTTATGAAAAATTGGAGATTTGTGTTTTAAAAAATGGATACCAAATTTATATTCCTAAGGTCACAATTTAGTTAATATTTCCATTTTATTTTTGATCAATATGAATATTCATACTTATTAATTTTGTTACCATAGTAAAAGTTAAGTTAGTTAATTTAGAATAAAATAAAATGACAAAGACTATAAAGTTACCCTAACACGTGGAAAAGTTTTATTAAATGAATATAAGTATACTATCAAAACATAAGGATTAAAATTAGATTTTTTAATTGATACTTGTATAAAAAAATACCTAATATAATTTTAAAATCAATGAAAGTCACAAAATGTCACATACTTACTCTTAAATATCCCTTATATTTCCACAAAATGAAAAATGTATTTTATAAATGAATATAAATGAATTTTTTATGTTAATAAAAATATTTTCATGATGAAAATTTATTTTTATATTTTTGGGACACTTAGGTGAGATTACGATATTAATAACATTTTATTTAATAAAAAGTTAAAAAGGTCACATTCATGTTTTAAATAATATATAGTTTTAAATATAGGGATACCTAAAATATACATTCAATTATATTGATTATTATAAAATATAGAATATATAAATTTATAATTATATTTTTTGAATTTTTTTTCAGAATAATTATGTATATTAAATAATTAAACAATACTGAAGTGTTAAATATTTTATTAATGGAAATATAAAATAAATTTTAATAAAAATATGAAATTTAATATAATCTGAAGAAAATTAATTTAATCCAAAACTTTTAAAAATTAATTTGATATCTTAGGGATATAATAAAATATTTGGTTATAATTTAACTTATTGTCTTGTTATTTTTAATGTTCCATGTAATAAATATATTGAAAATGGACACTTTTGATATTTTCTCAAAATAATATTTTATTAAATTATTAAGAAGTCATAAAATAACTTAAAAACCACATTTTAATTATTATAAGATCTAAAATGTTAAATATGGGTTATTTATGGTCAAATTTACTTCATATAAGTAAAAATTCAAACCTTTCAGTATTTATTTTTTATCAAATATAAAACTAAAAGAGGTTTACAAAATGATAATTAAAATGATATATTATCAAATAATACCAAAACGTGTCTAAAAATATGTTTTTTGATTATATTTGTGGCATTATTTAATATTATATTCTAATTCATTTCATTTTAGAGGTATTTGGATTGAGATTTATTTTGTTATAAATTTATATTATTTGAAATTCAAAAAGTGCCCCTCACCCTAATTATAAAAGTAAACCTCCTCCATTATTAATTTAAATCACAATGAGGATCCAAGATTGACCATAACCTAAATACTTATCTTCTAAACATACATTTCTATATTCTAGAGTTTCTAGTCTTCTCAAAATACCAACCCTAGTTTCTCTTAGAGGATATCTAACGAAGGTTCGTAGAATAAGACTGAATCTTTCAAGATTATATCTACTTCTACTTCATATTCATGTTTTTTCCATTAAAAAGTTATAAATCTAGAATGAACTATATTTTGATATGTTATTATTATTATTTAATAACCATATTCAACTATTAATCCATCATACTAAAAAATCATTGCACGTGGGTACATAAAACTTATCATCACAACGACATGGTGTAATGTATTTTTCATCACAAATTTTTTTTGGATGGGTATAATGATGGAAATAATATATATATATATGATAATTATAAAATTATATTTATTCTTAAATGATTAATATACCATTATCTTCTTTACCATTTAACCATTTTGGTAATAATACCATCGCTGGTGGGTATGTACAACCTATTGTCTCCACGACGAGATGCGATTCATTTTCATTATTCACCATTCAATAATTATTATATAAATATATATAATGAATAAATATGATATATATTGTCTTAATATAATTCAAGAGTTGAAATATCTATATACTATTCATATGAACTTGTAATTATGTGACAAAACACACATAGGAAAAATAAAGCAGTTAAAACCCAAAATAAGGGAAATAATGAAATATTATTAACAAATCAGTGATAAGATGATATATTTAGATCATATATGATATCATAAAAATTAATATGTTTCCAATATAAATTAATAACATCATTTAAACCATCATATATAAGTTTCAGATACATACGTAGAAAATCAGACCTAATGTAAGGGTTAATTGAATAATCTCTTTATAATTTAGGATTGTTTATATTTAAGTATATATTGAAGAATATATATATTCCATGTCTAAATTTTCATACTTTTTTCCAATATATTTTTACTTTTTTATATAATTTTTTAATTTCATTTTCACTCATGTATTAATTTTTTCTAAATGATTTGAAAGGAATCATTTGGTCGTTTTCTAAATGAGGGTCATTATGAATTTTTCCGAGAAAAATTACTGAAGGATTGTTTTTAACATATTAAAAATGAACATATTTTTCCAATTTTATGATGCCTTAATTCTTTGAATATTACCTTAAAATATTATAGGGTAATTTAAAATTAAATTTTTTTATAATAAAGTTTAGCCGAAGAAAGGATATTTTCCTTAAGAATAAATCCATGTGACCTCTCAATATTTTTTCCATATAAGATAACATTATTTTATGTTAATTATTATTCATATTGTATATTTTCTAGAATAAAATATTTATTCTTTTTGTGGTTGTTTTATCCAATTTATTGAATTATAATTATGAAACTTATTTCATTTCCAGGGGTTATGCTATGTTGAAATGGTTACAAATACCATTTATTATAAGGGGTTTTAATTTGAAAAATGAATTATGTTCTTATGGAACACATATGTATTGTTTTCATTCGGTGAAGGGTGTTACCTATGTCTCTATCCAATTCAATTGGATAGATTTATATCTCATGATATTGATAGTAATATAAATAGGAGTGAACATGGTTTAATAATACATGATTGTAATGGGAGTAAACTTAGTTTATTAAGGGACATTGTCAACCATTATGGTCTTGTAAGTGATCCTAAACTAATATAGAAATAGTTTTTTATGATTATGTTCATTCCAAGATTTCATTTCTTATTTTATAGTTCCATGAATTATGTTCTTTATACTTCATATCTTAAAAACGTCCATGATTTATTCCAAAACTCAATATCATGATCCTTGATATGTAGGATATAATTTTTAAATGTCATTTTCATGTTACTTTTCACTTATGCTTATGTTAACTCCCACGATTACCCTTAATAAGAATCTATGCTCATCCTTTCATATTTTTATTGTCTTGTTGATGTAATGAAAGGTATTAATTAAGATGCCCAAAAAAGGGTTCTAGTTATAAAGGAATAAGTGGGATATGATGTAGATGTTTTATGAATTAGTTATTTATGTTTTAAAGTTTCAAAAGTAACAAAACTATATGGTTTTAGAATGGTTTTGATATATTATGTAATGAATATTCTTGATTTTAGAGGTTTTGTCTTTCTATGAATAGTGTGGTCTGTTATAGTTGGTATGAGAGCATGGTTTAGTTGACCTTTGGAAACTATGTTGGAAAACATATTAAATAACATAAAGATTAGACTATGTATATGATAAAATGGTATAGTTTTGGTGAGGACCATAAAAATTGTAGGATATAATCAATGGTGTCCTGAATCAAAATTTGATATGTAATTTCCATAGATTATGTGGTTTTACCACAATGATTTTTGTTGATCACACTATGATTTTTAGTTTAGGTCAATGGTGATTACCTAAAGGAACCATGTTAATGTAGAATGTGATGGAATATGCAATGATTTACCTCACAAGAAACTGAATGTTGGGTGATATGGAATGAAAATTTTTGTTTCTATTCTCAAAAATATTTCAGAATCTGTGAATCCTAATGGACATTGAGATGAGAAAAATAAGGGAACATCATTCGATTGAGTCAATCATGAGATAGAGTTCTTTTTCTTTCAGTGGATCTTTTGATCCACTAGTGGCTAAACAATGGATCAATACCACTGAAATGGTATTTTCTGTTATCAAATGATCAATACATGAGAAATTAATTTTATCAATTTATCATTTGAAAGGTGAAGTGGACCAATGGTGTAATCCCATCAGGAATACAAGTCAAAAAGATGAAATTGAATACATGGAATGGAATGAGTTCATGAAATTAATTATCAATAATAAATTTCGTTATATTCTTCAAATAATGATGGAAAAATATTTTCTTAAAATTATGGAAAAGTATTATGAATCCTTGGGTACCAATGAGAAAAAGTTTATAATACATGCATGACATGATTTTGGAATTATCATCCAACCTGGGGGTAAGCTTGATTAGTTATTTAGTAACTTATGACCTATTATTCTAATGGTGTTATCCATAAGAGACATGATTATCTAGGAGTAAATAACTTGATGTTCTCTCTAGGTTGATATGATGATTGTATTTACCCATCAATCTTATGGGTTTGATAAGAATGTAAAAATTGAATAAAAGGGAAAATAAAAAAAAACATAGTGGAAATATGATGATATTTCCTTTATTATCAAGGTAAAGAAAAAATTAACGAAACTTTCATAAAGTTAATAATAAATGTTTTATGTATGGGAAATAAGGTCATTAGGAAACTGACTATCTAAGTGATGGGAAAAAGATATCTAATTATGTGAATAGAGAAAATGCCACAAAAATTGCACTTTCTATACTTCAATGGTTCAAGTGAAATGAAAAATGGGAAATATGTTAACCAATTCCCAAATCCTAATGTTATCAATGATGATCAATATGATAAACTTATTAAGGAAAAATAAAAACCAAAATCATAATCGATCACTACTAGATATGTGGAGTATGATAATAAAGTGGTAAAAGATAAACTTACCATCCACTCCAAATAATCTAATGTTTTAATTGATTTTGGATCAAACCACTCTTTTATTTCTATTTAATTTTCTAAGGGTATCTTCATATGAACTCAATAATTAGATGTTGAGTTAGTTGATAAAACTCATAATGGAACAACAGTGGCATCACAACATTATAATTACTCTGTGGTTGAAGATTTTGGGAAATTGCTTCTGGAAAATATTCTGATCCTTCCTTTAGTTGAATTCGATGTGATTCATGGAATGGGGTAACATGAAATATATGGATCTCATATAAATTTTTGAGTAAGTTGAGTTACATTTCATATTACTAATGAATATATGATCATCTATCTATGTGAGGATGAATATAAAATTCCAATAGAAATTATATCCATCTGGTGGGTATTAATTATTATACATGAAGATTATCTATCTCATATGGTTTGGGAGAAATTCAACATTAATAATGCACCTATGGAATGAGTGTTTTGTTGATGTATTTCAAGAATAATTTCCATGTCTTCCACTAAATCAAGAAGTTGATTTTTCAATAGTACTCATACCAGGTGTTATACCTATTTCGAATAATATTTATAGAATGAACCCAATTATGTTGTCAGAATTGAAGAAGATATTCCAAGATAATCTTGAAAAAGGATTCATACACCCTATCAAATCACCTCAGAGTGTTTGAATTCTTTTTGTTAAGAATAAATATTGATCAATGAGACTTTGCATCAACTATAGATATCTAAACAATAAAACTATCAATGAGGCCCTTTGTTGTTCATCCTAGGGTCCTATTTAACCTGCATTATCAAAGGTTCATCTAGTAGCCCCATCAGTTCTAATGGATGGTCCCTGTATATTATATTAGTTTCTTATGGAAGCCTATTCTAATGTCGTAGCCCATCCCAAATAGACCCTTGTCACGTGGTTCGGGTCAGCGAAGCTGCATATCATAGTTCTAAAAAGATTTATGGATTCCTAGGGTCTCTTTTCCCTAACCCAAGTTTTGGTGGTTCATCATAACCTATTTTCCCACATTCTCACGTCATAGGAGGACATTGTTCATGCCTTTGGAAAATCCACTTATCTCATGGGTATGTGGTGGTACAATCTGTCCATATGGTTGTGGATGTTTATAATGGGAGGGTAATTTCTTAGGTTGTAGTGTGGATCAACCTGCCATGTATGCTCCTACATTTCAAAAATGGTGCTCTGCTCATGGCCATTGGGGACTATCCTGGGAGATTGTTATGTGCAGAAAAATGCACCTTGTGTTTTACGGATGAGATAGTGACCTGTATTTTCCTAGTGATAGATCTCTTTAAGCCACTCCCTAAGAAACTCTTTTTGATGGTGAGGTAGATGCTCATTTGGAATCAGGATAAAGTCTAACCCGTGATTCCCAAGTATTTATCCCACTGCTCCATCCAAGGTCATTCTATGCAGGTATGTAGGAAATTTTATCGAGGAGGTCGTAGGTAGCCTCCCCTAACTCCCAATTCTCCTACTAATAGGGTTTTAGACTAACCTTCACTGGATTATGCTTTCCCCGAATCTGAACAAAAACATACTTGGGATGAACCCCTACCTTGATTGGCTTCCTTCCTCTTCCCTTAGGTGGGTCTTCATATTTTGGGGTAGAACCCGTCTACTCAGCCCTGGTGATAGTTTCTGCACAATTCACTATGCATCCCCTTTCTGGACTCCTTGAAAGTGGATATAGTCCCTACTATGGCCTAAAAGTCTATTGGGCGGGGAACATCTGGAGCTTTCTACCCACAATGTTTGGCCCAATGGCCTTGATCCCTCTTATATAATATCATCTCTCAAATACATATATCTATTTGTCCAATGTAATCATAGAATATCCTTCTCCTGGCTCCCACATGTCCATCTAAAGGCTTCCTTTGGCAATTAATGAAAGTATACCACCCTTAAACTCTTCTAAATCAGCATACCCATTATATAATTCTTCTGTAGATGTGATATGTGGGGATTTGGTACCCTCGATATCCAAAAAAATGACAAGGAATATCCTCCATAAAATGTGTGAGGGAATTCCTAGTGGAGACGCTTGCTTTTGGCCTCTCCAATGACATCTTCATTGTCCCTAGATACATGATTTCAAGTAAAAGAAAAACTAAGATCGTTTTAGAAGTCCTCATCATCCCACCTAAATGAGAACAAGTCACCTAGGGAAAAACCATGGCATCATTGTGTCAATGATTTTGATCCTCATTTGTAGCAAATGTGGCATCGATTCCCGGGTGAAGACGGACTTCTTAGAATTGGATGTTAATAATGAAAAGGATTGAATCATTGCTACTCTAAAACCCAAATAGAACCTTGTAAAAATAAGTGAATTCACTTGTATTTTTTTTATGAATGTAGCTATGCATGCAGACCTAATCAATTTCCATATATGAATTTTTTAGAAGAAGGGGGTTCTGGTAGATCTGTTTAATGATAGAGATCAATGGATTATTGTGAATGTGGATACTCACATGGAGACTCTTTTCATATCCATTGAGTATGGGAGCTGTTACGCTCAAAGGAGATAAGATTTGTAGAAAGACATGAATGCCTTGGATCCTGTGGATTACCCATGGATCATTGGTGGGGACTTCTACATCATAACAAGACCAAATGAGAAGAAAGGTAGGGGAACTTTCCCCAGTTGGCTAGCATGAGCTCTGTCAAATTTATGATAGAAAAATGGCTACTCGACCTTAGGTACTTCACCGACCAATTCACGTGGTGAAATAATAAAAAAGGGAGTGGATGTTGTTTGAGTGGGATGGATCAATTCTTGGACAACATCCATTCCATATCCATGTTTCTCAATGCCATGGTGGATCACCTTATTTGAGTCATATCATATCATTTATCGCTGCTGGATTCCCAATCCTCCAAATAGGATGGGTGTAAACGGTTTTTCTTCTATGCTCAATGGGTCGACTCTAATGGATACCAACAACTTTTCAGAGATACGTGGATTGATCCTAATCAATGTTACTCTTGGTCATCCATGCATAAATAGATGAGGTGGCATAAACATAGGTTACAAATCTTGGAGATTGACCTTCCACAAATTAATCAAGACTTGGATGATCTCAATAAAGAGGTTGATCATCTGGAACTTATCCTCGAGAGGGAATGATATGAATCAGTCTTTGAGGAACTCTCAAATAATAATATCCACATGGAATATTTAATAATGAAAAAATGGAAAGTGGATAGGGAGATATCCCAACTAAAATGGATTCATGAAGTGGAAAATAACACAACATACTTCCATGTATACATTAAAGAAAGAAGGTGTACAGTGAAACAAAATAACATTCTTGAAGATAGATCATACTCAGGTGACATGGATGTGGTTGGGGGTATGGAATTTTCATTTTTCAAAAAAAGACTTGTAGGTCCGAATCCAAACATGCCAAACGGGTATCCAAGAAATAATGTGGAGATACATGAGTTGATACCCAACCTGGTGTTAAACCAAGAAAATTCCTTTCTAGAGGTGATTTCTGAATACAAAGAGATTCATCCATCCATGTTCAACCTCAACCTAGAAAGTGCACTACAAAATAATGGATCTCCTAGATAATTCTATAGGGGTCTTGGTATGTGGTTGAAGATGATATTATTTTTTCCATCTAGTAATTTTTTGAGGTGTATCAATCACTCACAAGGCAGGAGTGATGACTCTTATCCTTTTATCTAAGATCAAAGAACCTTCATCTATTATTGACTAACGACTAGTAAGTATGTGTAATTTTCCCTACAAATCTTATTATGTATCATCAACTCGTTTCTGTCCATGAACATTCCTTGGTCGATTTCCCCAAAGCAGTATAGATTTGTGAAGGATCAGTCAATACAACGTGCTACTACTTTATCCCAAGATATAATTTTTGATATCAACTTAAAAACCCATGGATCAAACATGAACATAATCTAGATATGAATAAGACCTATGATAAAATGGAATGGGGGTTCATCAATAGGGTTATCATGTGTATGGTTCTTTCTTCATGGGCTACAGATATTTTTTTTCAATGATTTAACTTATCTTGGATGGTGGTATCCTTCAAGGGAAAAAATCACAGTTTTCTCAATATGACACGTGGGCTTAGGAAAGGGGATCCTATATCATGTACCATCTTCATCCTCATGTAATAAAAAAACAGTAGGATTATTAACAGAAGACATTCTATGGGGGATGTACTCCAATACCACATAAAAATGAATTAGGATTTGGTCTTTCATCTGATGGTCATTCATGACTAACTTATATTAAAAAATTAATACAGAAGATCTATTGGTGGACTCTATATGGTCGTGGATGAATAATACTACTTGAGAGGACATGTCATCTACCAATGGAAACATAGCCTATAAATCTTGAACATATATAGTAACAGATATTTCATCACCCTATGCAACATGCAAAGAGGTACATTCCTGATGCTTTAATAGGGTTCTCCACTATATCTCGGTCGAACACACATCCAATACTTTGATCTCATTGTGATAAAAGAATGATTCATGTGCTCAGTAGAAAAAAACTCTACCTCTCCTTTGGGGGATATATAGGCTTTGTGAACAATGTCTTGTTGGAGATTCCAATTCAATCTCTCTCAAAAATCAAGGTACCCATGGGGGTTATTACCGCTATAGATAAAGTTGTAGGTAGCTTCATATTAGATTCTCTATCTGAAGGAAAATATCACCATACTTTATGGGGTAGGTTTTAGAGGTCCATACAGGATGGAGAGATCAATATAAGGAGATCAAAAGATACTATTCACTCCATGCATGTAAGGATGACATGGGAAATTTTGGAATAGAACACCCTATAGTGGAGATTTATGTCCTTCAAATGCGGTGGGCATATGGAGGATGATAGTTACCATTCACCCCCTATGGTATCCAATATACCCTATCATCCTAGAACTCAGAAAACACTCTTAATGGAATGTACGAAAGGGTGATATCCTCTATATCATCACAACTGGGGCTCTGTGATTGGATAATCAGGTTTTCCACGTCCTCTGATTTACTTCTGAGAGTCTATCTAATATCCCCATTTCATCAAGGCCATTGTGGACTAGAAAAAACATGATGTTTTAGAGTTCATTACATTAATTGATGGCCAAAAAAATGTGTATTTATTGATTCTAATTTAGGTAACTTATCCTCAAAGGTATTTCAGTAGATATTATTACCTCAAGGGTACGGGGAAAGCTGGGAAAGCACGGTCTGGTGGAAGAATGATCCAACAAAATTTAACTTCCAAATCTAGAGGATAATAAATCATGCTTATCCCATGGATGAAAATGTGAAAAATATGGGAGTTTTCCTAGTATCTAGATTCTATTGCTGTAATAACAATAGTGAGTAGACATCACATCACCTATACTTTGTGGGTTAATGGGATTAAGTGCTTTAGATGTTCGTTGGTGAGTTCAATTACAATCTCTATTTAGATCTTATAGGGGTCTATTTTTAGAGAAATAGTTTTATAGTTCATAGGTTTTTAGACTTGAAAAAATTGCATGATCTTCTATTCTATGTGTGGACTGTTGGTGTATTTGGAAGTCCAAGAATAAGTGAAGATTCAAGGAGATTCAATCCACTAGGAGATCTATCATCTTGATAACAATATTTCTCCTCATTGATGTGGTTAGCGGTATGAACAACTAATGTGATGTCGCATCACTGAGGTCAGTGCATGTGAATGTTGCATAGTGTTAGCCATCCATATTGGGGATGAGGTGCTACTGGTGAAGATGATTTCAACTAGTTGCAGTCTTTAAATTTAATATTGATGGTTCGTGTATTTTAGGGGTCATGTGAGGTGGATGGGTGGTGGAGGAATATTGGGAGAGTGTTCTCCTTTCTTTTATCATCTACTATGGGCAGGGGAGATCTATATAGGTGGGGGAATGGATATGTATATGGGGCTATGATTATGGATCTAGAAGTATATCACTATCAATAAGGTAGAAATAGACCCCTTGATCATCCATGATTTGATGCATGGGAAAATCTCTACTCCCGGGTCAATATCCTACATAATCTGAAAATGTAGATATATCCTCAGTAGAAAAAATAGTCATGTGGTTCATAAGTGTAATGAATGTGATAGGGTGGAAGATTATCATGGTTTAATGGTGGTATAGGAAAAGGGTTTCAGTGTAACATGATTCTCAAAAACACACCTTTTGAAACATGAAGTGGTCAACTAGATCATAAGGGATCTACATAGGCTTTATTTCGTTAGCCCCCCTTATGGTTTAGTGTTTTATGTCCCCATGTTGGGGCTCTATATTTCTTAATAAATATATAAAAATATGATGATGATAAAAATATGATGATGATAAAAATATAATCTCTCCTATATTGATGACCTATTTGATCATCTACATAGAGATAAATTAAATTATAAGATTGAACTTAATTCTAGATATCATCAATTGAGATTAAAGAATGACTATATACCCAAGAGGTCACTCCACACAAGGCATGGATAATGTGAATTTATAGTGATGCATTTTGGTTTTACTAATTCCATGACTATCTTTATTTATTTAATGAATTGTGTCTTTAGAGACCATATTGATCAATTTTTTGAAATTTTCATAGTATATATTCTTGTATATTCAAATAAAAAGTAAAAAATGAAGATAAATTTCGGATTGTAGTAAATACCATGAGAAAGAAAAATACATATTAAGAATTCACCATGTGTGAATTTTGGCAATATAAAGATTCATTTTTGGGTCACATAATTTCAAGAGATGGGATATCGTTGCATCTAGAAAAGATAATAGGTATTGGATGTTGTCCTAGATGAACAATCTTAACTAAAATCCATAGTTTTATTGTTTATGATGGATATTATCAATTTTTTTCGAATTATTTTTCATGATTATCTAACCCACTAACCATGATGACTCGGAAAAAAGTTCAATTAATATAGATGGATGAATGTGAAGAGAATTTCAAGGAGATGAAAATAATGTTAGTAAGTTCACCTATTCTTATACTACCATGGAGTAAAGAAAGGGTTATGATCTATAGTCATGCATCAAGGAAGGGTATGTTATTTTTTCTCATGTAAAATGATATGGTGATATCTTATGCCTCACTATAATTGAATATCCGGGAGAAAATTTCCCAAATATTGATTTGGAGTTAGATGCTGTATTTTATTAATTAAACATATTAAGAAATTATCTTTTTCTGTAAAGGTGTGACATATATACTACTCATAATGGAATAAAGTATATTTTCACTAAAAATGGGAAGAATATATGCCAATAGAGATGGTTGGAGTTAATTAAATATTATGACTTACTAATACATTACCACCTTAAAAAAGAGAACAAGGTGGTGGTTGCTTTAAGTTAAAAGGACCAGGATATTCTTTCTATGATGAGGATCACAAAAAATACAATATTAATGTATTTTTAAAGGATGGATCAAGGAATTTTAATAAAAGAGGAGAAATCTTATTTAGATCAAATGAATATTCAACCATCTATAAATTTAATGATTAACGAAGTGAAAATGGAATATGTAGAGCTACAAAAGAATATGAAAATTGTTCCTAAGTTCAAATTTGATTTTAATGGAATAATACGATTCATGAACCTTTTTTATCCCTCCCATACCATAATTAATCAATGAACTTTTGGACAAGGCTCATAGTTCATCAGTCTCTATTCATCTTAGAATCATATAGATATTTTGGGATTTGAAAGGGTATTTTTGGTGGGATGGAATGAAGAATGATATTATAGAATATGTTTCTTAGTTTTTGGTTTGTCATCAAGTTAAGGATGAGAGATATAAGTATTAGTGGTTGTTATAACCATTACCCATTCTATAATAGAAATACGAAAACATTCCCATGGATTTCGACATCAATAATCCAAAAAATATAAAAACCATAATGTGATATGTGTTGAAGTTGTTTACCATACAATTTAAATAAACATAATTGATATTAGAGAATATTTATAACTTGATAAGAATTCTGTAATAAATATTAAGGATTCAGTAAGATTTTATAGAGTACCACTTTTCATTATATCTAACCGGAATCTAAGGCTTACATCAATGTCCTAGAGAAGAATTTAGTAGGCTCTGGATACAGAGTTAAGTTTCAACAATGATTATCATCCTCTGATAGATGGTCCATCTGAGTAGACAATTCAGATTATAGAATACATTTTGTGAGCTTTCTCAATGTCTTTCAGTGCTGGTTGGGATCAACACCTACCTTTGGTAGAATTTTATTAAACCAATAGCTTTCACTCCTGCATTCAGATTGATCCCTATGAATACCAATATGGTAAGATGTGTTGAACCCAAACATATTGGAATGAATTTGGGTAAATAAAGGTATTGTTTTCCCAATCAAGCTTTCGAAAGGGAACGATTCAACATCACATAAGAGTATCAAAGAGTCAACAAAAATTTTACTTTGAATATCTATGAAAAAACCAAAATTTTGAAGTTGGTGATAAGGTGTTTATTTTAACATATCCCTAGAAGAGAGTAATGATATTTGGAAATAAGTTTGAGCTAATCCATAGGTATATCATTCCTTTTGAAATTCTCGATCACGATAGGATTGTAGCTTCTAGATTCGCACTCTCACGAATCACTCTGAATTCATGACATGTTTTATGTATCTATCTTGAGAAAGTACATTATTAATCCTTCACATGTGTTGAAATCAGTAGATGTACTTCTGGAGAAAGATATTTCCTATAAAAAAAATTAATAGAGTTTTTAGATCATAGAGAAAAATATCTTTGTAACAAGACCACTTGCTAGGTTATATTTTTATAGAGAAACAATGGATTTAAGGAGGCAATGTGGGTACTTGAAGATGTGATGAGGTAGGGGTTCCCTCATCTGTTTATATCAGAGTGATGCATTTAGAGGAAAAAATCATTCTAATGGGGGTATAATGTTAAAACCAGATATTTTTAAAAAATATTTCTATTTCAATGTGTTGTGACACATGAAACCATGAGTTTAAACAAAACATGTAATATTATATTTTTGTTATAACTTATACAATAAATTAGAGGTAAAAAATATGATCAACTAATTAATGATATAAATATAAATTTAAAACATAGTATGAATGTTTTGGCATATTCTTATAAAACTATCACAAAAATTTTGGTAATGTAATTTTATTCTTTAAAAAAGTTCATTTTCCTCAAAAATGATTTTTCGTCATTTTATAAATGAATAGTAATTTTTTAAAATTTATAGTAGTTTTATTTTAAAAAATAAATTTAATTTCATAATATATAATTTCAAAAAAATCTCAAAATTATTTTATTTATAATTATCTTATACCATTAATTTTTTAGGAAGAGTGGGAATACTATTTTTCTATAGAAAAATATATTTTACCTTAAAGTATTTGCCCCAAATAATTATGTTTGGGGTTATTTTTAGATTTTAATTAGATAATTTTATTTTAATTTAACTCAATTATGTATTTTTAAATGACTTTATAAAGGAAATTATTATAAAAAATATATTTTAAAAGAGTTTTTTCCTAAAAAAAATTAGCATAGATTTTTACTGGTTTAATTTTAAATTATATTCTAATATCTAGATATGTTAAATTTTGATAAATGGATTAATAAAATTATATCTATAATATCCAAATTTAGTTAATATTTAAAATTTATTTTTTTCCAACATGAATGATAACCTTGTTATATTTTTTTTCCACAGTAAAGGGTCAATTGAGTAAATTCGGGTTAAAAATGATTAAGACTATAAAATCACCCTAAAAAATTCCAAAACACTTCAACGAAGATAGTTAAACTATTTACTAAATATAATTTAAATTATGTCATTTAATGGACACCTACACATGAAAATTAATTATATAATATTTAAATCAAAGAAGGTCACAAAATGTCACTTTTTGTCTTAAATTTCCCTTATGTGTACACATGGGACAAAATTTATGTTATGAATGAATATAAATGTAAATTTATAATTTAATAAACATATTTTTATGATTAAAAATTATTAATGTATTTTTTCCACTTATATGAGATGATGATATTTATAATATTTTATTTAATATAAATTTAATGATGTTGTAATCAAGTTATAATTAATATATCATATTTAATATTGGGTAACATAAAAGTTATGTTCGACGATAAATATTATTATGGAATATAGAATATATATATTAAACTTGGAATTGAAATTTTAATTTTTATTAATGAAATATGTAAATTAAATAATTAGACAACAATGATACGATAAATATTTTATTAAAAATAAATATCAAATAAATTTTTTTAAAAATATTAAAAATAAATATAATTTTAATGTATTAATATAAAAAAAATAATTTAATAGGTGAACACAATAAAATATGGATATAATAAAATATTTTTTACAAATTTAAAATTTTTATCTTGATATTTTTAAAAGTCCATGATATAAATTATGTCAAAATTAAAACTAATGATATTTTATCAAAATCATATTTTATTAAATTATTTAACAATCATAATAAATATTTAAAAATAATAAATATTTTTAATATGGTCTAAAATATAAGTAATATTTCCAATATAGTCTGATTAACATCATAGAAGTAAAAATTAAAACCTTTCAATATTGAAAAATTTGTTATTCTAGTTGAATTTAAAAGAGGTTAACTGAGGTTTTATTATACTGATGATGTATAAAATATTTCCAAAACATGTCAAAATTATATTGGATTATTAGAGTACATCCTCATCCCATATTATCTTTGAATACGTGGAATTTTTTAGGTATTTTGATTGATATTTATGTCATTATATATTAATATTTTTTGAAATTCCAAAAGTCCCCCTCACCTAAATTATAAATTAGAACCTCCTCCCTCACTTCTTCACATCACATTGAGCCTTCAAGATAAACATTACCAAACAAAATTCTCTTATAAACATCAATTAAAACATTTTAGGGGTTCTTTTCTTCTCAAAATAGAAACCTCATCATCCCTAGGAAGGTATCTAAAGGAAGTTCTTTGAAGAAGAGGTAATTGTCTTTAACAACTTGAAACGTACCGACCCAGCTACCCTCTAAGACGGTGGTCGGACTAGTGAATCACAAAACCTCAAGTGCATCTCCCAAAAATCTAGAGGCTACCGAATAGCCGCGAGGGCCTTTTTTTATCAGTGGGGGAGACTATTCCCTCATAGATAATAGATAATATCACAGTGGAATTAAACCACAAAAAATAATAAGTACTGTAAGAATGTTTATAAATAATCTATAGTAGAAGCAATGTAAATAATCCAACTGAATAATAAAAACCAAGTGCAGAAACTCACAAAGAGTGTCATGCCATGATATGGGTCAAAACTGAATATACGGGAAAAAGAAATCAAACACACAGTAAACTAAAATAAAAGACACATGCAACAACTGCATCACGAGAAAGGCCTAGTCCTCTACCCCAGTCTACATCCTAATAAGTAATGAAAAATCAATAATTGAAAGTAGGACGCTTCCCCTTATCAATAATTGTGATCATGTAATCTACTGAGGTGTCAATGATACCCGAGCCGAGTGTGAGAGAAAACCCTAGTAGGCCCACACCCACGGTGTCTAATAATTTCTATTTAGTGAAAAAAATAAAAATGTAGTGTTCCATTACATAACCATTTCTAATAAATTAATTATAGTGAAATGAAAAAAATAAGCTCGCCTGGGTCCCAAACGTCACCCGTTCTTGGTCACCTGCTACAACCTAAACTGGTAGTCTGAAAGGGTACCAGTCAGCAGAAATGCAAAAACACGCATATATAAATATAACACAAAAATCAAGGTAAAACCAGGAAAAAGTATAACCTAATCATGTGCTTTAACATGGGCTTCATGTCCTGTGTCAACTATGCACACATCCACATATCATGGGAAATATCTCAATTCTCAATAGACTCAATTAGCAATAACATAAACCTTAAGTGCATCATTATTTAGGGTTCATGTTGAGAGGTGCAGTCCGAGCCTATCTTGAAGGTATCACTACGGAACATCAGTCAATTTATCCAATGCCATCAATCATATCCAAGACAATAATTTGAATGATCAAGTATCTCATAAGTAATGGATTTACTATGACTTTGTCTTGATATTTAAAAAATGGGGTGAGTTTCATTCGAGGCTGGATTTTCCACATTGCCAATGGATCTGTCCTAATGGGCCCTTTTGGAACCGGTATCACTCAAAAGTATTATAAAGTCTGGGGATGTATCTATCCAGAAAAGCCAGAGAAACTGCCCTGACACATAGATTTAACATGTTAGGAATATTGGATCTAAGGGGGGCCCTTAATACGGGACCAACCTCCTTTCCCCGCCCAATACGTAATTAATGTTTTCATAGTTGCAGATATGACATAATTAGCATGTAAAGTCACAGCTTTAAAACTAACCAGATACACCTGTGCATCAAAAGGAATAAATTTAAATGTACAAAACTACAAATTACAAGGAAATATACATATCATATCACCCTCAGCAGATAATTCATATTTTAAAAATAAAAAATTCAAAAAAATAAGTTCCAATTATCCAACAATTGATGTTCATGTTCAAACAAAAATTTATTTAAAATAATAACAATAAAAAGTTGCTTCGAAACACATAAAATTAATCAAAAAATAATCTAATCTAATGTAAAAATACACCGATCATGTCGGAACACCCAAATGGGTGTCCAATCTTGTTGAAATAATTCAAACTACAATTCATTTAATTTAAAATCAATAAAAAGGGGTTGTGTAATACCCGCAACTAATTAAATCAATAACTTGGAAAACGAAAAAATATACCGACTTGGTCAGGCCACACAATGTGGTGTAAAATATTGTTTCAACCATTCAAACAAATTAATTTACGATGATTAAGGCTTTAACATTTAAATAGAACCATTAAATTAATTAAAATTAGTAAAATTACACAATGCCGGTAGGCACCGACTAACGACACAATGGTGTTTTTTTATAAATCGCAACGAAATGGAGGGAAAGAAAGTTGGAACCCTACCATGTAGGTGTACAAGACTCTAAGATCTCCATTATACTTTTATTTGACCTAAAACCAATGAAAATGAAGGATTTCAGAAAAACCCAAAAATAGGGTAAGAATATTCCGCGATGAACTGTGCGAAAAATACTCTATAGAATTGAATGATTCCACTTGGGCAACGTTATCCATTACATAAGGTTTATTCTCACCTGATGGCGAAGGAATCGGACATAGGATAGAGGAGAAGTGTCCTTCCGAAGGGCCTGCTAGTTGGTGTAACAGGATTGAGGGGTGTGAGGTGATGAGTGGGAAAGGGAGAGAGGAGAGGAAAAAAGAAAAGAGAGAAAAGAAATAAAAAGAAAAGAAAAGAAAAATAATAGAAAACTAATAGATAAGGAAAAAAGTAAATAAAATAAAAAGACAAAATAAAAAAATGGAAAGGAAAATAATAAAGATAATTAAAAACGAGATTCCCCCATTTTAAATATTTTCATTTTTCCAATAACCCCCTCTTTATTTTATTTCAGAATTTCTTTTTATCCTTTCATGATTTCATTTAAATCTTATTTAAATCTCTTATTACTCTTTTTCAATATTTAATTAATTATTTAAAACTTGAACACCATGCCAAAGAGCAACGTGCCATTTTTCCTGAAACATCTGCAATTATTTAAATTAAATAAAAAGTTTCCCAAGATCCGCAATGAGGTGTGCAGGCGCGCACCTTGGGTTTCTTAATTAATTATAATACAATCAAGTAAAATAAGTCTATAACTGATTATGGTAGATAACATACAACCTCCCCTTATTTGGATAACTCGTCCCTGAGTTTCCCTTCTGTGGGTAGTGGAAAGTCGCCAGAGAAGAGTTCCAGCCACTGTGCACGTACATCCTCCTCTAACTCCCAGGTCTCATCTTGAACTCGTCCTGTTTCCACAACCCCCGGACTAGGGGAACTGACTTTACTCAGAGGACTTTCATGCTACGTTCGACGATACTGATAGGATTATTCACAAAGGATTTATGGAATCCTGCCTTTTTGTAACATAAACATTCATTACATTATACAAAACCGAGGATATTTAAGGTTTAGTGTCTTGGAAAACAAGAACTTAAAACATGAAAACATACAAAATTATTCTTAAACACTTGAATGGATTCTCCTTATGTTCATCCTAGGTTAGTTACTTCATCTCATAACCTGAGGACATACATCAAAAGAAAGGGTGAGAAGAAGGCCGAGTAAGGGAAACAAGGGGAAACATTTAACATGTGATCTTGGGATACATCAACAATGTCATGAAAAAGAACATTAAGGCATGAGAAAGAAATCATGAGGCATATCAAAATAAAAATAATTTCTTTCATAACTTGAAGATGTGGCTACAGCATTTAACATTGAAAATCATTTCCCATTCACTAAGGTCAATCCCCAAGGTGTCATTAAAAAATTACAAAGGTTATTCACCAAGGTGTCGTTAGAAATGGCCATCTCTAGAGATTAAGTCTTTACCCAGTACATTGGAGTGATATCAGGGCACACCCTTAATTTGAAATTATTATCATGTGAGCCACATATATCATCATCAATAATTTCATAAACAACCCATATAGCATAAAATAAATGTTTTTCATTTCACAATCATAACCATTTTAAAAAACTAAATTAAAGATATGAACTTTATGTCACATTAAACCCACGGAAAGGGAAATTGGGTCTAATGTATGTAAATCCAAGAATTTAAAATAGATCATCTTAGTATATATGTGAATACCCCATTATAATAAAGTTCTTTTAGTACTCACTTAATAAAATAAATGAATTTGAGAATAAGAGAGAGACATTTTGAGATGGATATTCTAAATCATAACGGCTATGTTACGAGGTTTTAGAAAACATTGAAAAGAGAGGGGACATGGGTCACCCACTCATAAATGATCCATAAAATAGTAGGGGGACAGAATATAAAGGTATTAAGAACATAGTAATGAAATTTGAAAGATATACGATATGAAATGAAGAACATGAAAGGAAGACAAAAATAAGATTTCTCTTATGAAAATTCGACAACCTAACAACGTCACATAAACTTCAAAAAAAATGAATTGAAGAGATCAAATAGGGTCTCTCATCATATGAAAATAAAATATCAGTATGATAGATATAGATATCATACCCCAACATAAAAAAATTAACTTGAAAGACTTGACATGAATGTAGAACTTTGAAAAACAAGAAAGGTGACTGAATCCCTTAAAAATTCAGCAGCCTAACGGCGTCACCTAAACTTCAAAAAAAATGAATCGAAAAGATCAAATAGGGTCTCTCATCATATGAAAATAAAATATCATTATGATATATATATCATACCACAAAATAATATAAAGGAACTTTAAAGACTTGACATGAAAGTAGAACTTTGAAAAATGAGAAAGGTGAACGAATCCCTTAAAAATTCGGCAGCCAAACGACGCCACTTAAACATTCTTAAAATGAATTGATGAGAGCAAGAGGGGGTCTCTCATCATATTAACATGAAACGGGAAGTAAGAGAAATATAAAAGAACATCCTCCAACATAAGAGCGTGGAGCATAAAAGAAATGATATAAAAGAGATTACTTGAAAAGAAAGGGAGAGGTAGGATCCCTTACCTTAAATGTAACTCTTAAAACTCAAAGGTTGGGACATTGAGGGCTTGGGGGAACCTTGTGAGGACTCATTGGGAGGTACAGAGACAAGATCTTCGTTGAGGATGATTTTGGAGTCGAATGGATGAGAGGATGGCTTGTTATTTATAGGGAAAGTGAGGGGACAAGGCATTAATGGCCACAGGACACCTCATTGGTGGTTTTGGCAAAACCATTGGCTTTTCCAGGGTATTGGTCACTTGGGACACCTCATACCATATATTAATATTCATAAGCCGACCATATCGATTAAATACTTAATACATAATTTAATGATGTCATTAAACACCTGTAACTTAAAAACTGTATTTTCACTATTCATCGAAAATTCAACTTTCTCAGAAAAATCCCAAAATTTCACCTTAACCAAATATCGATGCTATGATTTCAAAAATGAAATCCATTTTATAAAAATAATTTTCTAAATATTTTTAATTTAATTTTTAAATAAATACACTATTCACCGAAAATTCATTTTTTCAGAAAAATCCCCAAACATTACCTTAGAAGAATATCGATGTTCTGAATTCAAAAATAAAGTCCATTTTCTAAAAATAATTTTCTAAATATTTTTAATTTAATTTTTAATTAATACACACTATTCGCCTGAAAAATCTAATACTTGACTAATAATTTATGAAATCGTTATTCAACCATTTTATTGAATCATATTACTTAATCAAGGTGCCTAGATTATATTAATAATTTTTTAAGTGAGATTACTAATCCATTTGGTCACATTACTAATCCTATTCATAAAATCAATATTCATAATTTACTATTAATCAAAAATTATGTTGATCTTATTAGACTCAAAATTTCATACTGAACATAATTGTAGAAGACCATTTTTTGAAAATCATTACGAATTTTTAATTATTTTAGGGTTACATAAACATTTTTAAAATATCCTTTCTCTAAAAAAATATTCATACTATATTTACCCGGACATTAGAAAATTCATAAACTTCATCATAAGAAGAAATCAACTTTTTTATTTAAAACAAAGGATTATACAAGGCAGTTACGGTCTCCTTACATAGCCCCTTATAACCCCAGTATAGGACCTAAGTGTAAGGTGTGCTAAGGTGAGAGAATCTGAGGGCGGCTTAGCCAATATTGCACGAGTAGTAATTTCTATCAGTTTTAACTTCTCGAAAAGGCTATTCTGTTCTAGCTTCACACGATGAAGTTCGTCTTGGGTTTGGTCCAGAGCAAAGACCAGTGGTGCTACCTTCTTCCCTAGTTCCATTAAATGGGCTTTGATTGGCCTGAGACTACTGGATGAGGCCATCAAATCTTCTTTCTATATTAATTAACCAAGATCACTTGTATTTAGAGACAATGATCGAAACATTTAGTTTCCAGTGGTCATATTGACCAATGGTCATATCACAATCAAAAACCAATTGTCTCGTTTTAATTATACCCATGTTATCAAATGAAATAGTTTTGTTGAGTATAAAAATAAAATAACACAGAAAATTAGGAAGTAAAATTTATTCAAAATTTCAGGTCGTTACAATCTTCCCCCCTTAAGAAATTGCATCCTCACAATTTTTGAAATTGGGTTTTAAAATTTCATTGGAAGTCCCACATTGGAAAAGAATTCAGTAAAACTATTAATTTAAAAGAATGAAAGGGAAGTACAAAGGTCACTCGAGTTAACCCACACTAGGATTCCATGTAGTAATACATGTACATGGAGGATTAAAAAAATGGTCAAGTTCTGAGGGAGAGTTATAGAAAACATGATGAGGATAAAGTTAACGACAAGAAAATCACAAACATATGATGTGTGTAAATGGCCTTTAATTACACAGTAGGAAACGTAAACCAATTTTTTTTTTGTTTTACGTTCCTTTTCATAATTTTGATGAATTCATTTACTAAATTGAATAATAACATAAGGAAATATACCTACCTTCAAGTAGAGTTTCATGCATTAATAAGTTTCAACCAAAACTAATATTTTCTCCAAACGATGAGAATTCAAAATTACGTGGTCTCATCAAAACACAAGAATCATATTCTTGTGAGTCATGTAATTCACAAAAGATTAACTATCAATTTCTTCTAACATTAAACATTATCCCAAAAAAAGGGTAAGATAAAACAGTCTTCAAAAAGAAAGAATCCCATAAGAAGGGAAACTACTTTTAAATCATCAAAGTTCCATGGTACTACCCAAAGTTCATCATAGACCATTCCATAAATAACTGTCCTAAAAATTCCTCAAAATAAACCAAACTAATATTGAAACCCAATTATAAGAACAATCTCATAACATAGTCTTTCATGATAGAATTTATCATTCACCTCCAAACAACATCAACCACTCTTATCATCTTATAATAAAAGTATCTAACCTAATCATATTTTCCCCAAGATAGGTTAATCATTTCCATATGTAACCTGATTTACTATAATTTCTCTTTAAATTCATCGATTCTTCAAAATATAAGTCAACCTTTACTCCTCAAAGAAAATACGGTAGTAATCTATTTACCTCGATCAAATAGGGTTCCCAAAATAGTGAATATATTCCAAAATAATAATCATCTTTTAATCCCCTAATCACCTATTTTAAGAAGAAAAGCTTCACTACATCAACATGTGGTACATAACAATAGATGTTTTCCTCAATGATATAAAATCATCTTAGGTAGTAACTCGGTGATCTTAGAAAAAATAAAAGATATGATCATAGAGCACGAACTAAAATACAACATGACATAGACAATTATTGCGATGAAGATACATGTACTTCAGTCATCATGATCCATCTCAGCATAGGACTTGCATTGTTCCCTTCTCTTCAAATATTGTTGATGCTCATCTTGCTTCTCACCCATTCCAAGAGATCATTTCCTTGGATAATGTCTAACTTCTTCACATTTACGACATCGAAATGTATAAGGTACATTAGATCGAACCTTATCTCCATTCATCACATAATCCAGTTTTTTAAAGAAATTGGAAACTTTATGGCCTATCTTCCCACACTTAAAACATCTCCCGGTTCCTTTGTGACCTTCTCCTTGGTGCCTCTTCCCACACTTTTTTGCAAAAAAAAATTGGGTCTTCTTTCCCTTATCAACTTTATCAGATGAACTTTCCTGAGACTTTGTCTTCTTCTTCCTTGATGAATTTGCGCATTCAACTAGGTACCAATTTTTAATTGTGATTTTTGTTAGCTGGTTTGGCACAATCAGAATATGTTCAACTTGATTTCTCTTCATCTCTGTCACATTAATAAGGAAATCGTCACATTTCCTATCACATTGGTTGTTGGGACATGTTCTTCCATTTCCCACCATTAACTATGAAAAGAAAGTATAATTTGGGGCTTAAATATTTAGCCAATAATCATTAAAAGGAAACTTTAACAATAGAGGGATAAACTTGTAGAAGAAAAGTATATCCTATATTGTGATCCCCTAAGTTCCAATATAGGTTATCCATGATCATATATTCTTATGTGAATATTTATTTTATTTTATCTTTTTCACTTTAATAATGGTTCATACTAAGCTTCTGAATTTACCAAACCATATCCCCCGGGAGTGTCGTAACCATGAGTGCAGCAAGGCCCGTTTTCATGTCCCAGTTCTCGTTCGAGTCTCGATCAAAGCAGTGTTTTCTGGTTTTATCCCTATGTACATTTTTGCTAGAGCCACCTCTACCTACTCATATCCAGACATGGATGTATTTGCTTGGCAATCCCTTACTCAATACTCAACAAAATACTTGGAAGATTTTCTATATTTAAAATTTTCTATGGGGTTCTTCATAGAGTTTTCATATCCTAATTTCCTCAAATAACTAAACCTACCTCTGAAACCAACTATGGCATCATACATTTTTGTAACATAAACTTTCATTATATTATACAAAACCGAGGATCATTAAGGATTAGTGTTGTGGAAACCAGGAAATTAAAACAAAAAAAACATAAAAAATTATTCTTAAAAACTTGAAAGTCTCCTCCTTATGTTCATCCTAGGTTCATTAATGCATCTCATAACCTAGGGACATACATCAAAAGAAAGGGTGAGTAGAAGGCCCAGTAAGGGAAACAAGGGGAAACATTTAACATGTGATCTTGAGATACATCAACAATGTCATGAAAAAGAACTTTAAGGCATGAGAAAAAAATAATGAGGCATAGAATAATAAAAATAATTTATTTCAAAACTTGAAGATGCGGCTACAACATTTAACATTGAAAATCATTTCGGTTTCACCAAGGTCCATCCTCAAGGTGTCATTAAAAAATTACCAAGGTTATTCACCAAGGCGTCGTTAGAAATGGTCATCTCTAGAGATTAAGTCTTTACCCAATGCATTGGAGCGCTATCAGGGTGCAGACATAATTTTTCATTATTATCATGTGAGAAACATATATAATTATCAATAATTTCATAAACAACCCATATAGAATAAAATAAATGGGTTTCATTTTAAAATCATAACATTTTAAAAAAACTTCTTTAAAGACATGATCTTTATGTCACTTTAAACACACATAAAGGGAAACCGGGTCTCATGTAAGTAATTCCCAGAATTTAAAATATAACATCATGGTATATATCTGAATAACCCTTTAGAATAAAGATCATTGAGTATTCACTTAATAAAATAAATGAATTTGAGAATAAGAGAGAGACATTTTGAGATGGAAATTCTGCAGCATAACGGCTATGTTACGAGGTATTAGAAAACATTGAAAAGAGGGGTACATGGGTCCCCCACTCATAAATGACACATAAAAAAGTAGGGGGACGTTATATTAAGTATTTAAGAACATGGTAATTAAATTGTAATGATATACCATATGAAATGACGAACATAAAAGGAAGACAAAAATAAGATTTCTCTTATGAAAATTCGGCAGCCTAACGACGTCACTTAAACATCAAAAAAATGAATTGATGAGATAAAATAGGGTATCTAATCATATGAAAATAAAAGATCAGTATGATAGATATAGATATCATACCCCAACATAATAAAATGGAAGTTGAAAAACTTGACATGAATGTAGAAAATTGAAAAATGAGAAAGGTGAACGAATCCCTTAAAAATTCGGCAGCATAATGGCGTCTTCTAATCTTCAACAAAAATGAATTGACGAGATCAAATAGGGTCTCTAATAATATGAACATAAAATATCAGTATGATATATATATATATAATACCCCAAAATAATATAAAGTAATTTTAAAGACTTGACATGAAATTAGAACTTTGAAAAATGAGAAAGGTGAATGAATCCCTTAAATATTCGGCAGCCTAACGGCGCCACTTAAACATTCTTAAAATGAATTGATTAGAGAAAGAGGGGGTATCTAATAATATGAACATGAAAAGGGAAATAAGAGTAATATAAAAGGACATCCTCCAACATAAGATCATGGAGCATAAAAAAATGACATAAATGAAATTACTTGAAAATAAAGCAAGAGGTAGGATCCCTTACCTTAAACGTAACTCTTAAAACTCAACGTTTGGGACCTTGAGGGCTTGGGTTCACCTTGGGAAGACTCCTTGGGAGGTAAAGAGACCAGAACTTCGTTGATAATGATTTTGGAGTCGAATGGATGAGTGGATGTCTTGGTATTTATAGGGAAAGTGAGGGAACAATGCATTAATGGCCAAGGGACACCTCATTGGTGGTTTTGGCCAAACCATGGGCTTCACCATGGTATTTTCCCATGGTATTGGCCACTTGGGACACCTCATACCTGACCTTACTATTCATAAGTCGACCATATTTATTAAATAGTTAATAAATCATTTAATGATGTCATTAAACACCCATAACTTAAAAATTGTATTTTCACTATTCATCGAAAATTCAACTCTCATAAAATTCCCAAAATTTCACCTTTACCAAATATCGATGCTCTGATTTCAAAAATGAACTCCATTTTATAAAAATATTTTTATAAATATTTTTAATTTAATTTTTAAATAAATACACTATTCACCGAAAATTCATTTTTTTCAGAAAAATCCCCAAAAATTACCATAGCATAATATTGTTGTTCTGAATTCAAAAAAAAATTACATTTTATAAAAATAATTTTCTAAATATTTTTAATATAATTTTTAATTAAAAAGCATTATTCACCTGAAAAAACTAATACTTGACTAATAATTTATGAAACCGTTATTCAACCATTTTATTGAATCACATCACTTAATCAAGGTGCCTAGATTATATTAATAATTCCATTAAGTGAGATTACTAATCCATTTGGTCACATTACTAATCCTATGCATAAAATCCCTATTCATAATTTACTATTCATTAAAAATTATGTTGATCTTATTAGACGCTAAATTTCGTACTGAACTTAATTGTAGAAGACCATTTTTTGAAAATCATTACACATTTTTAATTATTTAAGGTTTACATAAACATTTTTAAAATATCATTTTATCTAAAAAAATATGCATACTATATTTATCCATACATTTGAAAATTCATAAACTTCATCATAAGAAGAAATCAGAATTTTTATTTAAAACAAAGGATTACACAAGGCAGTTACAGTCTCCTTACATAGCCCCATATAACCCCAACATAGGACCTAAGTGTAAGGTGTGGTAAGGTGAGAGAATCTGAGGGCGGCTCAACCAACATTGAACGAGTAGTAATTTCTGTCAGTTTGAACTTCTCGCGAAGGAGATTCTGTTCTAGATTCACATGATGAAGTTTGGCTTGGGTTTGGTCTAGAGAAAAGCTCAGTGGTGCTACCTCCTTGTCAGGTTCTGTTATATGGGCTTCGATTGGCCCGAGACTACTGGATGAGGCTATCGAATCTTCTTTCTATATTAATTAACCACGATCACTTGTATTTAGAAACAATAATCAAAACATTTAGTTTCCAGTGGTCATATTGACCAATGGTCATATAACAGTCAAAACCCAATGGTCTCATTTTAATTATACTCATGTTATCAAATGAAACAGTTTTGTTGAGTATGAAAATAAAATAACACAAAAAATTTGGAAACAAGATTTATTCAAAATTTCGGGTCGTTATAAGATGCATCAGTGTCAAGTTCTATGACATTAGGGTCAAAAGAAAGATACAGGTCTGGAAGATATTATTGAAGCTGAGATACATGAAAAACATCGTTCATCGCACAATACATCTAAGTTAGTAGTAATCGATAGGATACCGACCCAACTCTCTCCACTATCTCGAATGTCCCCACGTATGTCGGTTATAACTTCCCTTGTCTCTCGATCCGCCTGTGACCCATACTCTAAGAAACATGTAAAAAGACTCGGTGTCCCACATCAAACACTATAGGACTACGTTGATGATCGGTATATGACTTTTTCCTGGACTGAGCTATAGTCATATGCATCGGAATCAGTTGAACTTGCTTAGAAGACTCTTGAAGGAGATGAGGAGCCAACAGAGCTGCCTCACCAAATTCAAGCCAGCATAAAGGTGAACGAAATGGACATCCATAGAGAGCCTAGAATGATGCCATTTTGATTGATGCCTAGAATCTGTTATTATAGGTAAACTTTACAAGAGGTAAAATCTTCTCCCAGGAACCTCCAAAATCAAGGATACAAGCCCGTAACATATCCTCTAACACTCGTATAGTTCTCTCGGATTGCCCATCGGTCTGGGGGTGATATGCAGTACTAAAAATTACCTATGATCCCAATGACACTTGAAACCCTTTCCAGAACCATGATGTAAAATGAACATCCCTATCCGGGAAAATAGAATGAGGTACACCATGAAGTCTCACAATTTCCCGGATATATAGACTTCCCAACTCATCAATCGTAAAGGTCTCTCAGATAGGTAAGAAGTACACAACCTTGGTCAACCTATTAAAAACCACCCATATGATATAGATGCCTCAAGGAAATCATGGAAATACAATAATTAAATCCATGGTAATGTCATTCCATTACCATTGAAGAATGGATAGAGGCTGTAGGAGTCCAGTAGGTCGCTGGTGCTCTGCCTTCACCTGTTAGAAGGTGGACCACCGAGTGATGAAACCTACTATATGATTTTTCATAGCAGCCCCCCAACACTATCGACACATGTCTCTATACATCTTGGTAATCCCTTGATGAAATTCCCAAATAGAGGTGGGAGATTCCTTTATCAGCTCTTCCCATATACCTGAAGGTACACATACACGACCATAGTGAAGGAGAGATTCACTACCATCAATAACCCAACCAGGATGTGGGTTATATCTTGTAACACTTTTCATCAAAACGAGACCCTCCGGGTCAATCAACTATTTCCTGCAGACTTTTTCTTGAAGAAAGGATGTCACTGTAAGGGCTACAAGAACCCATTTTCCACTCTGCTCCTGAACCTCCAGATGAATCTCTGAAAACAAGGCCATCATCTTCCACTCACTACTGGCTACCTGCACAACCTAAGTCTGTGTCTAGTGGCTTAAAGCATCTGCCATAGAATTACCCTTACCAGGGGTATAAGCAAGATCAAAATTGAAATACTGCAAGTATTCGACCCACCATCATTGCCTGAAGTTCAAGTCCCATTGAGTGGAGATATATTTGAAGATGTTATGATCCATGTAAACAACAAATATCTCACCAAAAAACTAGTGTCTCCAACAACATAGAGCATGAACCACAACTGCCAACTCAAGTTCATGTGTAGGGTAGTTCCGCTCATGAGGAAACGGCTGGTGGGATCCATAAGCCACAACTCGATCACCCTGCATCAAACCTGCACCCAGTCCAATTCTTAAAGCATCACAATAAATTTTATAGCTCTTACCAGGTTCAGGAAGAATCAGGATCAGGGCTGAGGTCAGTCTTCCTTTCAACTACCGAATAGACTTTTCACAAGCTTCTATCTAGATGAACTGTATTGGATTAATAGACTGTAGTAGCCAGCAAGCCCCATGAAACTGTGGATGTCGAAGACACTCTTGTGCTGCTCCCATAAAATTATGGTGCTCACCTTTTCTGGGTAAGCTGATACCCTTACATCAGATATAATATGACCCAAAACATGTACCTTATCAATCCAGAAGTGGAATTTACTTAGATTAGCATATAGACGATTCTCTCTTTGTGTACTCAGCACAATCTCAAGATGGCTTAAATGGTAGTGTCTGGAACGTGAATACACTAATATGTTTTCCACTAAGACTACCGCAATAGAATCTAGATATGGATGAAAAACCCGGTTCATCAGGTCCATGAAGACTACTGGATATTCATGAGGCCTAAATGCATAACAAGATACTCATACAAGCCATACCTGATTCAGAATGATGTAAGTGGTGTGTCAAATGGTCGCACAAGCACCTGGTGATATCCCGACCTCAGATCAATCTTGGAGAAAAAACTTTCTCCCCAGATTTGGTCAAAGAGATAATCTATATGAGGAAATGGATATCAATTCTTTGTCGTGAGCTAGTTGAGTCAATAATAATCCACGCATAACCTTAGGGTACCATCTGCCTTCTTGTAAAAAAGTACAGGTGAACCCCCTAGTGATGTGCTAGGTCTGATGAAACCCTTAACGTCAAGGTCTTCAAGCAGCTTTTTGAGTTCTTGTAGCTCTGTTTGCGCCATCCTATAAGGAGGAATAGACACTGGTGTCACACCTGGAATGAGCTCAATAGTGAACTCCACTTCTCTCATAGGAGGTAAGTCATAGAAATCATTAGGTAAGACATCCCTGAAAAGATCCACCACTTGGGGGAATTCAACTAGTTACGTTCCTTGATCACTCATGAAGAGACTTGACAACTTAGAAGTCACTCTACCCAAACCTGCGTATTTAGGCTTTGCTCGGTCTGCCTGCAGCTACCATTCTCATTTGTGAAGATATGTGTCATCCTCAGTGGATGTGAAGGAAACCCGATGATGATAGAAATATACTTAGGAACAGTAAAAAGAAAGACATTTAATAACAGAAATGGCTTCAATTCCAGTCATATAGAGGATATAGAAATTCTAAACAAAATGGTACCCGCCTATCTCGAGGGGCAACCCTTTGCACTGGCATATGCCCTCTATCCTGACCCTAAGAGGGGTGTCAAGAGACATGACACCACAAAGGTACTAAATTGGAAAACAATGTCTTTCAGTAATAATAATATATATAAAGGAGTGTGATGCACCAATATCAAAAATATCAGAAACTAAAGTTGAGGATAATAGAATAGTACCTCAAGTTGTAGACGGCCCTGTACTCTGCTCCTCTGGTGCTGATTGCACTACATAGATGGGACTTGAGCCACGACCTTGATACACTGCATGATTTTTTTTAGCAGGTCCAATCTACAGATGCTAATAGTCTGGAACTTGATTTCCTTGACCATGACCTCCCCCATTTCCTCGCACTAATCCACTGGTGGAAAAAAGAACTTCCATCCTATTGTGGATTCATAGATCCCATACCTGATGGAGGTTTAGGGGAAGATCCTCTGCCATTGGATGATGAAGAGAAATAATGAAAGAAACACTGAAGGTGACCCATCCTGCCGCATGCTCGACACTCACTCAGATCTCTCATGCATTATGGCTTCTTGTGACAATCCATGCTGCACTAATAACATGTGACAGACCTACCAAGATGTGCTGTTTGGCTAGGATTTCCCCCACATGCACTTTCAAAATCACATTTCCTACTGCTAGAAGAGCCATCAAACTGTCTTGGAACTGAACCCTCATAACTCACTTGTTTAGCTTCACTGACATTTTTCTCTACGATAAGAGCCCGATTCATGATCTCTGTAACAGTGGTCTAACAGAATATGATCACCTGCGAGTGGATAGTGTACTCAAGTCCATCCTCAAAAATCCATGTAATAGCCTACGCATCGCCAGTCAGAGATGGGAAAAACAATGATGTTCTGTGAAACAAGTACAATAATCTAACACAGTCATAGAGCCCTGTTGATGTTGTAGGAACTCTCATGCACAATCTTATCTTAGAGTCTGTGAAAAAAAGTGATTATAGAAGGCTTCTTGGAAATCACCCCAAGCCATGTCATTGTCCTGCTCATCCTAAGAAAAAATGTCCCACCAGCATTTGGCAGTGTCATATAGCATGTAGACTTCAAGCTTGACCCTTTGCTCTAGAGGTATCTCAAGGTGGTCAAAGATAGACCGTACATCGTATATCCATGATTCTGTATCATGAGGGCCTCTACTCCCCGAGAAGGTGGGAGGGTGATGCTGCAGAATGTTCTGCATATGGTCTGCCATAGATGGTGCTGGTCTGGGAATATTCTGAACTGACTGTATATACTTGAGGATACTATCCCTGAACTAAGAATCAGGGTCCCTTGGATGATCGACAAGAGGTAGTTCCACAAGAGGCTCTACGAGAGGAACCACTAGTGGTTCAGGACCCACCATCTCTACAATGTGCTCATTGACACTCTCCTGAGACACAACACGAAGACGTCGTGGTAGAATTTGTATAAGACATCAAAACACTCCCTTAGAAAAGTACCAAAGAAGGTGAGAAAAAAAGTATAGTGAAAAATATGTTAGGTACATATCCTGCATCTGAGCACTAAATAAAATACAACCCGCCTCAAGAGCTGGGTTTCTATATAGAAGAGACAACTAAAAAGGATATCTGAAGAGTTCTACAGCCCACTCCTAGGTTGAGTCAGAGTAACGTATAACAGACTAACACAACCTTATATTCAATAAACGAACCATTTAATATTTTACCACTAGGTATAACAACACTCACATGAAATTGGAAAATTCACGCTAAAAGTAGATACGAGATTGAAATTTGCATGGCATTTAAACACTATTGTGCCTATCATGATTCATGGGATGTTTTTCTCTCATATCATCGAGCTGCAATGGTAAAACCCTTATTTCAATAATACCAACAAAATAACTATGCAATGAAAGCAAGTCACCCAAGGTGAAATCATATCAACAGTAACTGCAATAGTCAATAACTACAATCCCAACCCAAGAATTTTAGTTTTACCCTGTACTAGGGTTAGCTACATCCCAACATAGAGTACATCCCTAATCCCTATATCCTAGTCTCTTGTCTAACCCAAATAGTAAGACAAAAGGAAAAACCACCTCTGATACCACATTGTAACATCTCAACCCGGCTAACCTCTTAGACGGTGGCCAGACCGATGCATCACATAACATCAATCGCATCTCCCCGAATGCCAGACCATGCAGACTAGTAGCGAGGGCCCTTTTTGTGTCCATGGGGGAGACTATGCCCTCATAGGTAATAGATAATATCACATCGGAAGTAAAAAACAACAAATAAAAAGTAGTGGAAGCATGTTAATAAATAAACTACAGTAAAAGCAATGATAATAATCCAACTGAATTATAAAAAAAGTGCGGAAACTCACAGAGTGTCATGCCATGATATATGTCTAAACTAAAAGTATGGAAAATAGAACTCAAACACACAATAAACCAAAAGAAAAGACACAAGTAGAAAGTGCATCACGTGTAAGGCCCAGTTCTCTTCCCCATTATTCATCATAAGTAGTAATGAACAGTCAAGCATTATAAGCAGCATGCTTCCCCTTGTCAATACCCGCAAGCATGTAATCTAGTAAGGTTTCAACGACGCCTGAGCATGGTGTGAGATAAAATCCCAGTAGGCCAGAACCCATGTTGTCTAAATCTTTCCATTTAGTGCAAATAAAAAAACACTGTGTTCCATTACATAACCATTTCAAATAAATTAATTACAATGCAATGAAATAAATAAGTCGGCCCAGGTCTCAAACGACACCCGTGCCTGGTCACCTGCTTCAGCATAAGCTAGCTGTCGGAAAGGGTACCTATCAGTAGAAATGAAATTACATGCATATACATACATACATACATACATACATACATACATACATACATACATACATATATATATAACCTGGAAAGAATGTTAAAACAAGGAAAATGTATAGCCTATGTCGGTGCATTAACTTGGGGTTCAAGTCTAGTGTCAACCAGGCACACATCCACATATCGAGAGAAATTTCTCAATTCTAAATAGACTTAATTATAAATAACATAAACCTTAAGTGCATTGTTATTTATGTTTTATGTTGATAGTTGAAGTTTGAGCCCATCCCAAATTTATCGCTACGGAACATCCGTCAATTTATCCAATGCCACCGAGCTCGTCCAATGAAATATTTCGATAGACCAAGTATTGCTCGAGGCATGACATTAATCTGAGTCTATCCCGATCTCACTAACAGGGTTCGCGTGTCATCGGAGGTTGTCTTAGCCACATTGCCAACGGATCCGTCCTAAGGGATCCTTTTGGAACTGGTATCACTCAAAAGTATTAGAAAGTCCGAGGAAGTCTCATTCCAGCAAAGCCAATGACACCACCCCCTGGCACATCGAGGTAACCCATTAGGAATGGAGTATCTAAGTATGTCCCTTAATATAGGACCCACCTCCTTTCCCCACCCTATATTTAATTAATGTTCTCATAGTAGCATATATGACATAATCAGCACATAATGTCGTAGCTTGAAAACTAACCAGATACACCCGTGCATCACAAGGCATAAATTTAATATTATTACACAAAAACATGCAAGGAAATATACATATAATATCAACCTCAGTGGAAATTTATTGTTTAAATAATAAACAGTTCAGCAAAACAAGTACCAATGATCCAATATTTCACGTTCATGTTCAAGAAACTATTTATTTATTTTAATTACAATAAAAAGTTTCTTTAAAACACATGCAATTAATCAAACAATAAACTCGACTAATGATAGAATACACTAGTCATGTTGGCATGCCCATAGGGGTGTCCAAATTTATTCCAATATTTCAATCAACTATTCATTTAATTTAAAAACAACAAAAGGGGTTGTGAAATACCCGTAGCCAATTAAATTAATTTCCTGGCTAACAGAAAAATACGCCGACTATGTCAGCACACCCAAAGGGGTGTCTGATCTTGTTTCAACCATTAAAAAAAATAATTTAAGATGATTATGGATGAAACAATTAAATATAACCCTTAATACAATTAAAATGGTTAAAATTTCACAAAGCCGGTAGGCACCGACTATTAATAAAATAGTGAGTTTTTTATAAATCGCAAAGAAACAGAGGAAAAGTGAGTCGGAAAACTACCATGTTGTCATATATGACTATACGATCTGTGGTAGACTTTGATTTGACCTAAAACGGATGAAAACGAAGGATTTTAGAAAAATCCCAATATAGGTTAAGAATTTTCCACAATGAACTGCACAAATAATACTCAATGGAATCGAATGATTCCACATGATCAATTTTAGAGTTTTACCATTGGTTTACTGCGCACCTGACGATGGAGTAATCAGACGTCAGATGTAGGAGCAATGACCTTTTAATGGGGCTACTGGTTGGTGTAACGAGATTGAGGGGTGCAACGGGATGAGTGGGGGAGGGAGAGAGGAGATGAAAAAATAAAGGAAAGAAAATAATGAAAAATAAAAGAAAAGAAAAATAATAGAAAAATAAAATATAAGGGAATAATGAAATAAAGGAAATAGATAAAATAAAACGAAAGAATGGATAAGAAAATAATAAAAATAATTAAAAACGGCAATCCCCCATTTTAATTATTTTCATTTTTCCCATAACCCCCTCTTTATTTTATTTTATAATTTCTTTTTATCGTTTCTTCCATTCTTTCAAATCTTAATTATATCTCTTATTTCTATTTTCCTATACTTAATTAATTATTTAAAACCCAAACACCTCCCCAAAGAGCGACTTGTCATTTTTTATGAAACGTCTACAATTATTTAAATTAAATTAAAAGCTTCCCATGACCTCCTGCGAGGTGTGCAGGAATGCGCCCCAATTCTCATAATTAATTAGACAAAAATAAATTAAAAACAGTCTGTACCTGATTAAGGTCGGGATGTTACACAACTCTTTTAATACTATATCTTCTTTAACATGATGTTAATGTGTTGGTTCCATTATAATGTAATTATTACAGTATCATATATATTATGATATATTATTATGATTATTAATCAACCATATTACACCTTTGACAAATCCTATGAAAAAAAATCATCACGAGTGAGTACATAAGAGTTACCATCTCTAAGATCCAGTGTAATATTTTTTTCAAAAGTTCTTTATTTGGATGGGTGTAATTATTTAATATATATATATATATGATAATTATAAAATTATATTTATTCTAGAAAAAATGAATATACCATTCTATTTCTTTCCATTTCACCATTATGGGAATGATACCATCACTTTTGCATACGTACGACCTACCATCTCCACAACACGATGCAATTTATTTTCCATGTTCAAATCTCAAGAATGATTATATAAATATATATAGTGAATAAATATGATATATATTACCATAATAAAATTATTTATATAAAATACTATATCATATGGCACTAGAATTGGGACTTATATGAAAAATCATGCATAATAAAAATGAAGCAGTTAACACCTGAATGAAGGGTAATAATTAAAAATTATTGAAAAACAAGTGATGAGATGATAAAAGAGGATCATATATTATATAATAAAAATTAATACATTTTTGGTATAAATTAATAACATTATTTATACCAGTTTACAAGTGTTTTATATACATACAAATGAAATTAGACCTAACGTAAGGGTGAATCTCACAATCTCATTTTTATTCATGATTGTTTATAAGTATGTATCTACTGAAGAAAATTTATTTCCCTTGTCCAAGTTTCATAATGATATTCTCGATAATATTTTTTGTATTCTTTTATATGTTTTAAACTGTTTTTTATTTATTTTTTAGTTTTTACTAAACGGTTTGAAATGAATATTTTTGTTTTTTTTCGAACGTTGTTATTGTTGACTGTTGGCACCAAAAATGTGGCCCGAAAGGAAGGAACGAAAAAGACAGCTGGCGCGCTGCCTCGTGAAGCACAGCCGCGAAGCACAGCCGCGAAGCGCCCCTACCATGGCGGCGCCGCGAAGCACCAAAGGCGGTAATCCTCCGCGAACCCGTTTGACGTTCGGGAGCCGCCGCGAAGCGCCCCAGGCGGTAATCCTCCGCAGACGACGTTGACGTTCGCGAGCCGCCGCGAAGCGCCGGAGGCGGTAATCCTCCGCGAACCCGTTTGACGTTCGCGAGCTGCCGCGAAGCGCCCCAGGCGATAATCCTCCGCGGACGACGTTGACGTTCGCGAGCGCGCCGCGAAGCACCGGAGGCGGCGCGCGAGCCCTGCTTCGCGGCGCCCCTTCCCTATAAATACTGAACTCCCCCTGAGTCCAAAGGACGGACAATCCGACCTTTTGGCTTCTCCTCTCCCGAATCGTGAAGAACGCTTTTCCCCAGGAATCATGAGCTCCACGAGGTATTTCTACTTCGCGAGACGACTCTGCTTTGTCTCGTTTTGAGCCCCTCTTCCGAGAGGGATGCCCTTCGCGAAGCTCAAGGGAGTTCGCGAAGGAAGGGGATTCCCAAGGGAACCCGGGCAGCCGCGGAGCACTTGTGCTTCGCGAAACACCCAACCCATACGAGTGATCCCTATGCTAAGGCAGGACCGCTCCACTTCGCGAAGCACACTGCTTCGCAGGACCCTGCTTCGCGAGGCACCCTTTCTTCGCGAGGTAGTGCTCCACAAACACTGTTCCACTTCGCGAAGCACCTCCCACTCACACCAATGCCCCATGCTAAGGCCAAGGCACCCCACTTCGCAAAGTACACTCCTCTGCTTAGCGATTCCTCTTCCCGTGCGGCCCTCCAGGTTCGCACGATGTGATTTCGAAATCCCATGGACAATATCACCCGTAGCGTTGCTTCGCCTAATGCTTCTTCGCATAGGCACGCTAATGGCTATTGCTTCCTCGCATAGCCACGCTAACGTGGACCCCTCGATGGTTCGTCCCTCGACCCCCCTTTACCATGGCCTTACCGGCACCTTCCCTTACCCAAGGACCAGAGGGTACCGGTTATGTAAGCCCTAGGGGTGTGGAGTGAACCCACCTCGTCCGAGCTGCAGGACGTTAAACTGCCAAGCACCACGTCCTCAACACATGACGTTAAACTATGACCCAACCTCGTCTCCCTCACGAAGGGTCCCCCCAGCTCGAACATTCTTTACACCACTCATCTCCACGGGAATGGAACTCTTCCGCACATGGAATGAGATCCTTCTTTTCGGAGTGGTGTATGTTCGCAGGGGAAGGGTCGCCTCAGAGCGTAAGCCCCTAACCTTTGGTATGTATGATTGCACCCGTGCATCTCCGTACTTCCCCACTACCAAGGTCGGTGGAGGACGTGATAGGGAACGAGGCACCTCCATATGGTCCTCCATCCTGGAGTAAGTCCCAACACCATGGGCCGCCCAACGTGTAAGCCCCTCTTCGCTTCTCACGGACGCACCCTTCGCGACGTGATCGTCAGGTCCTTGCAACCTCTTGTTTCTCACACCGAGCATGACTCACGTGGGCTTAGAGTGAGCACCGACCCTGACCAACCCATTTGAACTACGAGGTATTTGATCCATGTCAAGGCATGGTACGTAGGAAGCCTACATGAGGTTCAAGCCCACCCGTCGTTCATTCACGTCAGGGTTCACTATCGTCCCGCATGACGTTAAACTGTATTCTCCGAACTACGAGGTCTTTGATCCGTGACAAGGCATGGTACGTAGGAAGCCTTTATGAGGTTCAAGCCCACCACCCATTGGACCAAGGTCCACTTTCACGTCGGTTCACCGACAAACCCCTTTTGAACTACGAGGTCTTTGATCCATGTCAAGGCATGGTACGTAGGAAGCCTCCACGAGGTTCAAGCCCACCAATAGTGGACCAAGGTCTACTTTCACATCGGTTCACCGACAAACCCATTTGAACTACGGGGACTTTGATCCTTGTTAAGGCATGGTACGTAGGAAGCCTCCACGAGGTTCAAGCCCACCCATCACCCAATTCATGTCGTGTTCTACCTACGTCCAGCATGACGTTAAACTACACTCTGGTCTAGAGGTAAGCCATTGCGACCCAACCCCATTTGAACTATGAGGTCTTTGATCCATGTCAAGGCATGGTACGTAGGAATCCTTTATAAGGTTAAAGCCCACCAATAGTGGACCAAGGTCTACTTTCACATCGGTTCACCGACACACCCACCCGTCGTTTCTTCACGTCGGGTCCCATCTACGTCCAGCATGACGTTAAACTACACTCTGGTCCAGTGGTAAGCCATTGCGACACAACCCCATTTGAACTACGAGGTCTTTGATCCATGTCAAGGCATGGTACGTAGGAAGCCTTTATGAGGTTCAAACCCACCAATAGTGGACCAAGGTCTACTTTCACGTCGGTTCACCGACAAAGCCCCATTTGAACTACGAGGTCTTTGATCCATGTCAAGGCATGGTAAATAGGAATCCTCCCAGAGGTTCAAGCCCAACTCCCATTGGACCAAGGTCCATCTTCACGTCGGTACGCTGACGATGCCCATCGGACTAAGGTCCACCTTCATGTCGGTACGCTGACGAAATTCATCGGGCCAAGGTCCAGCTTCACGTCGGTTTACTGGCACCATCCCGAACTACGCGGACTTTGATTCCCTGCCACGGGGATACGTAGGAAGCCTCGTCAAGGCTCAAGCCCAACTTCACTGTCGCCCCCCCTGCGATGGTTCCACTTCACTCTCCTTCTACTCCATTCGCTGTCGCCCACGGGCTAGCCCCGGTGTCGATATCCCTTCAAGGAGGATCCCTCAATCCGATTTATCCCAGCTAATGCTCTGGTTGGGTTGATCCGTCTCCGCTGGACGTTAAACTCGCGGCATACCCTGTGTTGAGCACGGGAAGCTGAGGAAAACCTCAGATATGTGTCTACGACATGTAATTCCCCGCGCCCGATGTGGGATGCCTCGGGCTTCCACGCCCTCGAGAAGCCTTGTGATCAAGGATAACAGACACACATGCTAGGTACCCCAGCATCCAGACACGCTACTGATGCCTCAACGTGACTACTCCCCTGACCAAAGGTTTCTGCCCTGATTGGACCCTTTGGAATGTCCCGATAGAATCAGTGTAATTAACCGGTGTCCATGGAAACATGGCACTGGGAAGAGTTTCATGAACTACGTATTAAATCTATAAGGGAGACCCGGACTAGGTGACGAGTTCTGAGGAGGAATCCACAGGAGGAAGAACCGACATCCCATCATCCCATTTCGATCAAGGAGCAGACGTCCCTGAATAAGGAGCGAATGCCGTCCGCCTTTGGAAAGCGGGAATGCGGGGCAACAAATCTGCGCGTCCTCCGCAGACGGATGCGCGCGCCCCGGCGAAAGCGTCGGAAACAGAAATGGTGAACCAGACGTGAAATTCTTCTCCTCAATATGGATATTAGTAGTATTCGAGACACCAGTAGATTGACATGTCACCGGATCCAGATATTCGGTGCCTGGTCCCGCCAAGCAAATAGCGGGCCTGTCGTGGAACTCACCGGAAGTTGGGGTAGTAGAACGTGGGGCACTCCACTCTGTAGCGTGTTAGCGTGGATCCTTCTCATAGACATGGAGGATGGAAGAACGCTGGGGAACTAGCTGTCAATCCTTTTCCTCTCAGTACTGATGAGTTGATCCCTTCGCTTTCCAGGAACCAGGTTGCTATTTCGGAGATGCGGTCACCATCCGCTCCTCGCCCGTGCAGGGGCAGGGGCAACACCACGACAGCCACTCCACATGGCTCCAATACCACCACGATGGATGCCACGTCACGGAATACGGGACGCCCACGTCCCCTTTCCCCATCAGAGATCATCCAACGAAGGGTGATCAACAGCCTCGTGCGCAGGTATGAGGAAGAAGGGGTCATCCCAACCCGGGATATGGCCCGCCTGGACCTGGAGGCCTCCAGGCCCCGCCGTCAACGCCGCCCTAACAGGCCGCGTAGGGATCCCCTGCTCCCCACCCCGACATTCAACCGTTTCGGGAGCCTATCCCCGGAATGCCTTGACGACTCTTCGCCTTACGCTTAAGAGGCAGGCACTGTACGGCTCAGTCCGCTCAGGGCCCCGACCCGGGGTCCCCAGGCGAGAGCTCCCGTCCGGCTGCGTCAGCGCCGCCAGCCGGCCCCGCAGGAAGAGCAGGCAGACTACGTCCTTGCACCACCTGCACTGGATCGCCTGACCCGACGTCAGCGTCGGGCCCGGGCTGAGGACGCTCGCTCAGGCGCATCCACGTCGACAGCTACAGTGGCCCGAGCCACCGCCGACGTACATTATGAAGCCCCCACGTACATTGAGCAGGGGCACCCCTTCGCCCAACCAAGATTGAGACCCCAACCGCCCCATGGGAAGGCTGGGTTGACTCTCCGGGTTGCAGGCCCTAGTGGTGATCGCCGCGAGCTAGCCCGCGGTGATGCCACCCCGTACGGAGGTCCTCCCCGTACCACTACTCCACAGAGCGTGGTCCTTCCCCACTCCGAGGTTCTTCATGGAGGCATGCCTCGTGCTGCCCCCATCCTGCAGGAAGACCTGCCCCGCGGTAGTGGCGCTCAGCGCGGAAACATTTCCCGCGCCCGCTATACAGGGTATGAAGTTCATCTTGCTGAAGGCACTGTCCATACGGTCCTCCTCCAACGTGGGGGGCCTCCCTACGTTCTCTCTGCAACCGGCGAAGGTCCTCCTCGCCCCAGCAACTCGAGGAGTGAAGGTCGGCCTCGCTTCACTCGCATCGACCATGGAGGTCTTCCCCATGCTCCTTCCAGTTCCAACAGAGTCCCCGCCCACATGGGTACTGTTAATGGAGGTCCTCCCCATGTACCCTTTGACATTTTCCCTGGTGCCCCTCGCACCCCGGCTGTCTCGAGTGGGGGCCCTCTCCGCCACGGCGCCAGCGCCGCCCCAAGGCTGCCTGATAGGGGTCAACCCTGTCCCGAAGAGCCACCCAGGGGAAGAAGAGTGGGTCGTCACCACCACAAGAAGAATCCTGGGAAGGCCCAGGTGGAGATCAAACCTGCCCGCTTCTCCGATTCGGAAGCGGAATGCGATCCAGCGACGAAACCTTCTCCCAGCTCCTCCGCATCAAGGACTGGGGCAGGAACCAGACGCGTCAGCCTCGTTCTCCCAGAATTTGAGGTCCACCGGATTCCCGTCTCTCTCCGCAGGTACATACAGGAGGAAGAAATCCTGGGAATTCCACAGGTCTCGGCCACGCAATCATCGCCCCTGTCACCAGAAGAGCCCTCTACCTCTACCAGGGATCACGTAGAGTTATTTTGGGGGCCCACGATGGTAGAGCGATGACACGACCTGTAGCCGGTAGCCGCGGCTCCTGTTCCGAAAGCTGTGATTATCAGCTCGTCGTATCGTGACATCGTGGCCAGGTCACCTCACTCTTCGGAGGATGGCCCGGAATTCGGCGGCCACTCAGCTCGTTTGCCGTATTCTCCACCGCTGAGCTTATTATCCCAAAGGTCCGCCTCGGTACCGCTTCCGGTTCCTCAGCCGCCCCCGGTTGACGAGTGGGGAAACACAGGGCCAGACCCTGAGTCCGAGCCTAGGAGCTTCTGGAGTATCCTTGCAGCGGATTACTTCCCGAAGAAGTTCTGGCCGACAGCGGCACTGAATTTCCGCGTACCAGAGTCTCTTACCCCTGAAAACGTGGGGTGCCTTTGTCGAACCCTGTGGGCGACACACTTCCGCCTCCGTTTTGAACGGGTGGTGTACCCCAGAAGTCGTGAGCACTTCGAAGAAATCGGAGAGCAATGCCGCCTGATCGATGCAGCCGCACTTCTTGCAGCCCAGCACCCTGAGTCGCCAGGCCAACAGAGCGCCCTTCAACGAAAATGCGTTCAGAGTCTTAAAGCACTCCGCAGAATCGTCAGGGAATCCACCCCCCATGTGCAAGTCCGTGGTTGGGGACGCTATGCCGCTCTCCTCTTCGACCCTATCCGACGACAGCCCGATTCGCTATGCGACATTGAGGATATGCCCTCAAGAGGGGTCACAGTCCACATGGCCGATGTTGTGGATAAGGAAGATGAGCTTGAGTTCCTTGATGGATACTTACCATCCGAGGGCGTACCGCCGCTTCTCAACCCGTCAGGGAGAGTTACCCGTCATCAGAGGAACCTGCTAGGCCTCCCCGTACCCACCGAGTCGCTGGCACTCGGTCGAAGCACTGGCAAGGGTAAGGAGCACGTCGGAATAGTCAAGAACTCCGACCCGTCCGCCTCTGTGCTGAAAACGGAAGAAGATCCTAAGAAGGCCACGTTGCGCCAGCAGCCTGCTGAGCAGAAGAGGCTGGTTGACGAACTCTTGGCTGAACGCGCCGCAGAGCGACGACCCGACTATGGTAATCCCAGGCCGGGGCAGCAGGGGCAGGAACAACTCCCCCCCGGAGAGATGCCTCTGGGCAACCCTGATCATGCTACTGCCACGGACAGGGTGGAAGCCGGAACATACGGAAATAGGGCGCGATACGTCTCGCCAAACCCCCCTGAGCGACGGGGAAATCTAAAGAATCCAACCCGGGTTCCCCCAGTCGCCCAGCAGGTCGTCCAGCCAGTCGACCCGCGAGCAGCCGAAGCCATCTACCGTGTTGAAGAACCTGGAAATGCGCTTGTGGTTAGGGATCCCCATCAAGATAGGGACCCCCACCCGGAGGACCTTATTGCGGCACTCACAGCCCACCTCGAGGTGTTGGAAACACGGCAGGTGGCGGTCCCACCGGATGGCAAGCCTTATCCCGCGTGGGTGGATGATATGCCCGCACCTCCGGGTTTTGGGAACCCCACTTTCTCGCCTTTTAACGGGACAGGGGACCCACCCCAGCACTTGGCTCATTTCTCTTCCAGGTGTGGCCCCATGCTGGGGACCCCGGCTCAGCAAGAAGCCGCCATGCTCCGATGTTTCGTACAGACATTGGAAGGTCCGGCATTCGTCTGGTACAGCCAGCTCCCTATCGGATCGGTGACCGGTTGGGAGGATCTTCGACGGCATTTCTTATACCAGTTCAGCTCCACCACGCGAAAGACCAGCATTGCGGACCTCTTCAAGTGCAAACAGAGGCCTGATGAGCGGGTTGCAGACTTCATCGCCCGGTGGAAAGGACTTACGTATTCCCTCGATATGCCACTGACTCAGGAGAAATTACTGACGATGTGTGTGGGGAACGTCAAGACAGAGCTGGTACCCTCCTTGATTACCCAGAACTATCCTGGAGGGTTCAGAGATTTCTCGGATAAGGCCCAGCACCTCGAGGAGGCCCTGCAGCAGGCTAGTCAGGCACGTTTGCTGCCCCCTATGATCCCAGCCAGGAGGGCCGCCAGGGCTCAACCCGCCGCAGTAGCTCAAATAGAAGCCCCGAGGCGGCTGGAATTGTTACCGGCGGCACCACCCCCGCCACCCCGCAGAGGTCCTCCACCTCAAGCACAGGCTCCTGCCCAGCAGCGACCGCCTTAGAACTGACAGGTTCCCCCGCGCAATGCGCCACCGCCACCTAGGCGAGACAACCAGGCGCCGCCTTCTCGGCAGGCCCCTCCGGTCCCTCGACAGGACCAGGCCCCCAGGGCCCCCTATCCGGAAAGAAGGTACCATACCTATTCGTTCAACGAAAATCAGGTCCCTAGCTACTTCCGAAGTGCTCTAGAGCAAGGGATTGTGCATCTGCCTGAATGCATAAGGCCGGCAGAGGCGCATCTCACCGATCACCCCAACTACTGCCCTTATCATCGGATCCTGGGGAACACCCTCAAGCGATGCTATGTGTTTAAAGACTGGCTTCAGGACCAGGTCAACAACAACATAGTCAAGTTGGGCCCAGCGCCAGTGCAAGTGGCAGGCGTCTTTGAGGGATCAGAAATCGGCAGCGACGGCGAAGGTGAGTGGCAGCAGGTCCCTAGCCACGGGTCCCAGAAATACGACAACTGGATGGCTCGAAAAACCGTCGTCCGTGCCTAGGGTATCATCCGGGAACACCTGAAGCAGTCGGAACCTTCAGAAGAAGTAGCCGGTGCCTCAGCATCGTCTTCACAGTCGACCTCTTCCCAAAAGGGCAAGCAGCGGCGACGCAAGAAGAAGCAACGTGCACCGCCAGTGCCGTCGTCATCCCGCACTCTCGGTGACTTTATGCCTCCCGAAATGGGCATTCCTCCTAGAATCCGCCCAGCGGTGGATGACTCTTCGAGCGACAGTCAAGGGTACGCTTCTGTTAACACCATGGAGCTGGTAAAGCCCTATATGACCCCCGACGAGGGGGAACCCCAGGCAGACCTCCCCAACGTTTCCAGCCGACGTCAATGTCAGCGGAATCGCAATTGCGCCGGTCATCGAGGTACGTCAGCAGGCACTTGCGGCCAAGCTGTGCATGCTACCGAGACCAGGCAGCAGGTTCAGTGCAGATCTCAGCACGCACAGACCCATCCCGCACCCTTGGCTCTACCTCCACCGTCGTTCGTGCTGCTGGATCGGGGAGAGCCGCCTCGTTCGTATCACAGCCAGTCTTTCCCGGCGACAGGCCAGCCTCCGCTGTCCGATCTTAGTCCGGCGACTACTCTTTAGGCTTCTACTGGTAGGCAGCAAGATGTACCCAGTACTAGTTACTCGCCGGTTCAGCCAGCCGGACCTGCTGTGCATCCAAATGTCGAACGACCTCCTATAAGCAGAGGTTCGCGTTTGGCATGAAAATACGATGTTCTGAAGCATCTGGCCGGCATCCCGGCGAGGCTTTCCATCCTCGAGGCCCTTCGCATGTCATCTGAAATGCGCGAGGCACTTGCCGAGGCCCTAAGGAGGCCCCTCTAGTTCGAGACGGAAGTAGCAGCTGCGGAAGCCTTCCATACCGAGACGATTGAAAACGCCGAATGTCAGGAGGTTATCTCGTTCTCCGGAGAAGATGAGGACCCCCCTATACAGGGGCACATTCACCCACTGTATATCACTGGCCACTTCAACGGTGTGGAAGTCCACCGCTGCCTCGTTGACACGGGTTCTGGAATCAACCTAATTCCGACCCGGACGCTGCAAAAGCTGGGTCTGTCTGATGGTTATTTAACTCCCTCTGACCTCAGGATCCAGGGGTACGACAGGACAGAGCAAACCCCAGTCGGCAAGATCCGCCTGAAGACTCAGTTCGGTGGCTTAATTGCCAGCACCGAGTTCATGGTTGTTTCTCAGGACACCTCCTACAACGCATTGATGGGTATGCCATTGCTCCATCTGCATGCAGCGGTCCCCTCGTCGTATCACCAGTGCCTTAAGTACTCGCTCAACGGTCGAGTAGGCATGCTCCAAGGAGACGCGTCCCCTTTCTCTTTTTGTGAGGCCCGCTATCTGGATGCGGGTTATTACAAAAGTAAGGACAAGAAAATCCCGGTAAGCGAGGATGAGCCTGCCCCGATCACAAGTGATCCCTGGGCAAGCATGGACTACGCCTACATCCTCCCGATCCACCGGTTGGAGGCCACGACCCCTGACATGGGACAATGTTTCGTTGTTTCGGGTACGCAAGGAAGTCATGTTCCCGTGTCCAAGCGACGGCGGAAAATCACCTCATACTCCTACATCAACCAGGCTCGGGTCATCCCGGAACCTCCTACCCCTGTACGGTACCGGGACATCAAGCAGATGACAACGACGGTGCGACATACGTGTCTCTTTCGCCGGGCTGGAATTAACCGACTCAGGCCGATGCGTCACCACTTCTTTGATATCATCAAACATGGCCCCTTAGGCCGAAGTCCAGATGGGATCGGATCAAATGCATTCATTGCTATGGTCTCAACGACAAGTGAGTCTCCTGATGTGATGACCGATGCTGCCCAACCCCGCACCAGCTGCCCCTCGGGTTTTGAGAGCCCAGAAGTATCTTCCGTCACGGGAAGTCCCCCCACGGCTGGGGAGGAAGACTTGGAGGATGCTCCCCCAGCCTTTGAAGAAGGCCTCTCTACCACGGTTGATGAACTGGTACAGGTGAACCTTGGTAGCGAGGCAGATCCAAGACCCACATTGATCATTGCAGCCATGTCCCTCGAGGAGCGGCAGCAGTATGTAGACTTCCTCAAACAGCACCGCGATGTGTTTGCCTGGAGTTACGATGAGATGCCAGGGCTGGATCCCCAAGTGGCCGTCCACCGTCTGGGCCTCCCAGCAAAACATCGTGGGTTCAAGCATCCCCCCAGGAAGATTCACCCATCCCATGGCGCTATGGTTGAGGCCGAAGTTGATAAGCTAATCAAAGCCAACTTCGTCAAGGAGGTCCAGTACCCCAAGTGGCTTGCCAACATTGTGCCAGTCAGGAAGAAGAATGGGCAGATCAGAGTCTGTATCGACTTCCGCGATCTTAATCACCACTGCCCAAAGGATGACTTTCCACTCCCGGTGACGGAGCTGTTGATTGACGCCACGGCCGGATTCCAAGCCCTCTCTTTCATGGATGGGTATTTCGGGTATAACCAGATCCGGATGGCCCCCGAAGACGAGGAGTCCACTACCTTCAGGGCTCCCCAGGGTATCTTTTGCTACCAGGTAATGTCATTCGGTTTGAAGAATGCAAGTTCCACTTATCAGAGGGACATGCATCGCATATTCAAACCGATCCTCGAGACATTGGTGGAATGCTACGTGGATGACCTTGTAGTCAAATCACGCCAGCGCCAGGACCATCTCAAAGACCATGAGAAAGTGTTCGATTTCCTCCGTTCCCGTCACCTGAAGATGAACCCGCTGAAGTGTGCCTTCAGAGTCACCTCCGGGAAGTTTCTAGGCTTTGTTGTCAGATACCGAGGTATCGAGATCGACCCGGAGAAGCTCAAGGCCATCAGCCAAATGACTCCCCCGAGCAACATTCGGGAGCTCCGAGGCCTTCAAGGCCACTTAGCCTATATACGCCGATTCATTGCGAATTTGGCTGGCAAGTGTATGCCCTTTTCCCGGCTCATGAAGAAAGGCGCTGCCTATGAATGGGATGAGGAGTGTCGGGCCGCCTTCGAGGAAATCAAGCAGTATCTTCTCCAACCTCCGGTCTTGATGCCACCCGTCTCCGGAAAGCCGCTGGTCCTTTACGTGACCTCCCTGGAGAGATCCCTCGGTGCGCTTCTCGCCCAGAAGAATAATGAGGGCACTGAGAACAGTCTCTACTATCTCAGCCGCAAGCTTCTCGATACGGAGGTCAGATACTCCCCTATCGAAAAAAGCTGCCTTGCGCTCGTCTTCGCTATGCAGAAGTTGCGGCACTACCTGCAACACTACGAGGTACAATTGATCTCTCGGGTAGATCCGCTGAAGTACATCCTGAACCGCCCCATGCGGAATGGCCGACTAGCACGGTGGGCGGTGATTCTCCAGCAGTTTGATATCAAGTTTATACCTCAGAAGGCCATTAAGGGACAGGCATTGGTAGACTTTTTAGCTGCCCATCCAACCTCCGCGGATCAATCCCTGGACCTGGATTTCCCCCATGAGACGATCCTCTCAGTCGATCATGCTGTCCCGTGTTGGAAAATGCATTTCGACGGCACCTCCCGGAGCCCCACCGGTAGAAGGCTCAACGACCCCAAGCTCAACAGAGTGGTTCTGGGTATTGTTTTCATTACCCCGGCGCGAGTCGTCCTGCCGTACTCATTCCTATTGTCAGAAGGTTGTACAAACAATGAGGCAGAGTACCAGGCTCTCATCACCGGCCTCGAGTTGGCCCTTGAGATCCATGTTCCCCATCTACATGTGAAGGGAGATTCCGATCTGGTAATCAGACAGGTTAATGGGGACTACGTCGTCAGGAAGCCAGAGCTTGCACCGTTGCTGGAGTACACCCTCCTTCTAATGGCCCAGTTCTCTCCTCGGCCAGAGGTTACCCATGTCCCACGATCGCAGAACGGAAAAGCGGACGCCCTGGATGGCTTAGCCGCGTCGCTCGCAGAACCCGAGAAAGATGATTTGGTCATCCACGTGGCCCACCGGAGAGTCACTGCTCCCGTCACCCAAGAGGACCATGATAGCCTGCAGGTAAGTCATCTCACCGCCGGACCCTCCATATCGGGAGTCCCGGGTTCGTCAGACGCAGTGGTTGAAACCACCCCTGACTGGAGAGCACCTTTTGTCGAGTATCTCCAAAATGGTCAGCTCCCGGACGACCGGGCCGAACGCGAGGGAATCCGACGCCGCGCGCTGCAATTTACCCTCCAGAGCGGCCCCAGTCTTGAGCAGATCCTCTATAAACGGAGTTTCGATGGTGTCCTCCTCCGTTGCATCCAAGGAGTAGAGATACCTCAAGTTATGCAAGAGGTTCACGCCGGTTCCTGTGGCGCCCATCAAGCTGGGCCGAAGCTGTCCCAGCAAATCCGGAGGTTAGGGTACTTCTGGCCCTCCATGATCCACGATTGTATTGGATACGCCAAGAGATGCCACGCGTGCCAAGTACACGCCAACTTCTTGCATCGGCCGCCAGAACCCCTCCACCCCACCAAGTACTCTTGGCCATTTGCGGTATGGGGACTTGATGTAGTGGGACTGTATCCGCCGGCAACAACCCGCCAGTGCAGGTTCATCCTAACTGCTACAGATTTCTTCTCCAAGTGGGCAGAAGCAGTTCCGCTCAAAGAGGTCAAGGCCCGTTCCATCGTTGACTTTGTGAGCTCCAACATTATCCACCAGTTTGGAGTCCCTCACGCAGTCCTCACCGATAACGGCACCAACTTCCGAGCAGCTGAATTGAAGAAATTGTACGCTAAGTACGACATCCGGTCGAACCATACCTCCCGCTACCACGCGTAGGCGAACGGACAGATCGAGGCGTTCAACAAGACCCTCTCTAACATTCTGCAGAAGATGGTTGGTCAGAACAAGAAGAGTTGGTCGGACAAGATCCCCAACGCCCTCTCGGCTTACCGGACGATGACTCGCAACTCTACCCAGGTGACCCCATATTCCCTGGTGTATGGAGCTGAGGTTGTCCTACCCATTGAGATCCAGCTGCTGTCGCTGCGCACTGCAGTTTATGATCACCAGACATCAGATGAGGTAGCCGAGATCCGTCTAGCTGAATTGGAAGCACTAGACGAGAACCGGCTCTGTGCCCTGCACAATCTGGAAAGGCATCAGGACAAGATAGCGAGAGCCTTTGACAAGAAGGTTCGTCTCCTCTCTTTTCTGCAGGGTGACCTGGTATTGGTCCTTCGAGTGCCAATGATTCCCGGTAGGAAACCACCCAAGTTAGAACCCAAATGGGAAGGGCCTTATATCATCCATAAGGTTTACCCCAATGGAGCATACTCTTTGGTGACCACGGATGGAGAGCGTATAACCCCTCCTACCAATGCCAAATTCCTCAAGCGATACTTTGCCTAGGGCGAAAGTGGTCCTGCACGACCCTAAACTGCAAGAGGGTCCTGCACGACCCTAAACTGCATGAAGGTCCAGCACGACCCTAAACTACGAAAGGTCCCGCACGACCCTAAGACTGCATCTCCGTCCTTACTGCAAGATGTTAAAACTGCAAGCCAGTCAGGCCTTCTTGACTGATACCTGACATTAGGCCCCTTGGCCTTCTCGGACCTCTCCGCCCAATCTCTTACCAGGGGCGTACGGTGTGGTGTAGGACTACGTCCTCATTCACGTCGGGATCATGTACCATGTCGTACGCCCCCCCTTTATGAGGCTCAGCCTCAGGCCCCTTGGCCTCCTCGGCCCCCCGGCCCCGTCCTTACTTCAAGACGTTAAACTGCAAGACAGTCAGGTCTCCTTGACCGCGGTTTGGCCCCTAGTCCCCCCCTTTCCTTTTTCTTCCCGACTTACCCTCTTGCGGGGTTGTACGGTATGGTGTAGGGCTACGTCCTCATTCATGTCAGATTACTTGTCGTACCGTACATATCCCCAAATGAGGTGCTTCCCATCGTCCTGCATGACGTTAAACTGCACTTCAAGAACTACGTATGGCTTGATTCTCATCCTTATGAGATACATAAGAACGCCCGGACATTTCATCCATTGGCCCAGCCCAAAAGCCAAAATCTTCCCCTCGGGTCAAGACATGGCAGGGTGCACACTTTTGCCCCGACCCACGTCGAGCAAGCCTCGACCCGGCTGCACATTCCCCCTGGAGGTGTTTGCCACTTTCGTGGATGGATGCAACTAATCTTCACCCACTCCTTGACTGGGATTCTGTCACCTTTCACACCCAGAGGGACCCTCGGTAACGGCCTGGATACAATTCCCAAGGGCTGTCCTACCGATACGGGCCGACGCCCCCGAGGGTTTTCAAGCAACAAATCGATACAAGTCCCGCGTTACGAATTTGGTCAGCGGTCGATGCTCATTTGTTTCCCCCATGCGGGTCACCATAGGAACGCTGTGTTTCGAATATGGTCAACAGTGTCCTGGATTTTCGGGTCCATCCCGAGATGTCCCAGGAATCAAGAACAGTGATTCATTCTGCCCCATCCCGAGGCGACGAACTTCCCCCAGGTGGTGCTAGCGATCGGGCCCACGACCCCGATTCCTCATAGGAGTGTACGGTGTGGTGTAGGACTACGTCCTCATTCACGTCGGGATCATGTACCATGCCGTACGACCCCCCTTTTGGGGCCCAGCCTCAGGCCCCTTGGCCTTTTTGGGTCCCCGACCCTCATCCTCATGTAAGACGTTAAACTACAAACCAGTCAGGCCTTCCTAACTGATGCCTGATCTTAGGCCCCCTGGGCCTTCTCCCCAATTTCTCACCTGGAATGTAAGGTGTGGTGTAGGACTACGTCCTCATTCACGTCGGGATCATGTACCATGCCGTACGACCCCCCTTGCGGGGCCCAGCCTCAGGCCCCTTGGCCTTTTTGGGTCCCCGACCCTCGTCCTCATGTAAGACGTTAAACTGCAAACTAGTCAGGCCTTTCTGACTGATAACTTCCCCTTCTCTCCGGGCCACGGCCCAGGATTCCTCGTAAGGGTGTACAGGTGTGATGTGGGACCTTGTCCTCGTTCACGTCGACATCATGTACCATGCCGTACGACTCCCCTTACGAGGCCCAGCCTCAGGCCCCTTGGCCTTCTCGGGTCCCCGACCCTCGTCCTCATGTAAGACGTTAAACTACAAACCAGTCAGGCCTCCCTGACTGATGCCCGACCTTAGGCCTCTTGTCCTTTCCAGGCCACGGCCCAGGCCCCCTCTTACCCAGGGTGTATGGTGTGGTGTAGGACCACGTCCTCATTCACGTCGACTTCTTCGCCATACCGCACACCTCCCTTGTTTCAGAGTATATTACTCCCCCCCTTCGTCCTGCATGACGTTAAACTGCACTTCAAGAACTACGTGTGGCTTGATTCCCATCCTAATGGGATAAGTAGGACCACCTGGATGTCCAAGATTCGGGTCCAGCCCCATCTCTCGGGAATCCTCATCCCATATTGGCCCCTTGGCTCATCCTTCCTCCATGAGGGGATCATATGGTGCGGTGTGGGATTATTTCCTCATTCACGATGGTCTCGTGATGACCACGCCATGCTCCCACCCCCTACTGAGTTGTTTCGTCGATCCCTCTATTTCGGCGTTTTACCAATGTGCTTAAGAGTACTCTGGTTTATTACCTGGAATGCCAAGCTTTACTCGGACACGTCCGCACTCTCTTTCCAGGCTTTGCGTATCCTCGCATCAGGGCTTTCATCATCTTTCACACCTGGAGGGACCCCCAAGAACGGCCTGGATACAATTCCCAAGGGCTCTCCTACCGATACGGGCCAACGCCCCCGAGGGTTTCGGACAACAAATCGATAAAATCCCGCGTTGCGAATATGGTCAGCAGTCGATGCTCGTTTGTTGTTCCCACCTCAGGCTAACGCGATATGGACGCTGTGTTTCCACCGTGGTTAACAGTCTTCCTCTATCGCCACGCTAACCCATTAAGCCCAAATGCTGGGTACACAATTCACACCTTTCATCACTTCATCATGTCCAAGTAGAGTCTCAGGACTCTTGGTACTTTTCCCCCGTGCACATCTGCGCGTTGGAGGAACAAGATACGTCAAAAGTGTCTTTCAGAACTCTCTGCTGACTCCCCTTTGATGGACGCCCCAAGTATTGCAATGGGGATCCCCCCTTGTTTCCCACACTGAGTTTATATCACCTGGGCTTAGGGATTGGGTTAACATCTGTGCTTACTCGGGAGTTGTCACCATCCACTGTCCGAGCTCTAAGACCATAAACTAAGACTCTCATCTGGAACTACGTTCAAGACCCCTTGTCTCCGGACCCAGCATGAGTTCAGCAAATTTACCTCTCTAATCCTACCTTTGGGACCCTGATCACAGGGCTGCGTGGCGCAGTGTAGGACTACGTCCTCATTCACGTCGGGTTTGCAATAGTTGCACCACGCACGCCCCATTCTGAGGTTTAGTCCTCCTATTCCCTGTCATGCATGATGTTAAAAGGCACCCTTCAGAACTACGTGTGGCTTGATTCCCATCCTAATGGGATACGTAGGACCACCTGGATGTTTAAGATTCGGGTCCAGCCCCACCTCCTGGTGATCTCCTGATCTCCCAGTCACATAGGCCACTTGGTTTATCCCTCTCCAGAAGGGGGATGTGTAGGTATGATACAAGGTTTTGGGCACCACGCCCCCTTCCCCCAGGGACCTGCCATCTCTCGGTCACCCTCAAAGTGGAGTCCCTTGACTCCTTGCAGTGGTTCACCCATGTATTAAGAGCACTCTAGTCTAGTACCAAGAGTGTCAGATTCAACTTGATCAAGTTCCTTCCACTTGTCATGCTTCGTGTTCCCCTCTATTCGGACTTCCATCATCTTTCACACCCGGAGGGACCCCCAATAACGGCCTGGATACTACGCCTAAGGGCTCTCCTACCGATACGGGCCAACGCACCCCAGGGTTTCGGACAACAAATCGATAAAATCCCGCATTGCGAATATGGTCAGCGGTCAATGCTCGTTTTGATTAGTCCTCATTTTAGGCTAACACGACAGGATGCTGTGTTGCGAACATGGTCAGCAGTAATCCTCTGTCGTCACGCCAGCCCCTTCAGTCCTTGAATGTTGGTTGCATGATTCACATCGTTTTCCACCCCATCATGTCCAGGTGGAATCTCGACACTTTTGGTGCTATCCCTCAGTGCATCTTTTCATGCTAGGGGGACAAAGCTGCAATCTGGCGCCCTTTGGGGCTCCCATGGTCCGAGCTCTAAGACCATAAACTAAGATCCATTCGGGACTACGTTCAATTTGATTCCCATCCTCATGGGACACGTAGGACCACCCAGACACCCTGTCTTCAGGTACAACCCATTCAGGAAGCCAGTCTCTCTCCCTGTTTCATCTCTGTGTAGGCCCCTCGGCCTAAGGTTTCCCTCTCCGGATGGCGTACAATCTGATGTGGGATCATGTGTCTGTCAATTGTGTTTTATAACACTGTGCACATTTCCCGCCTAGAATCGTCTCTGCTACGTCTGTGCTGCATGACGATAAAATGCATGCTTGGTCCTATCATACGACCCTAAACTGTGACATTATCGTCCTAGCCGCACGACAAAAAACGGCACCGTATTGTGGTGACCTTGCTGTAGAGGACATCACGTTGGGTATTGGTCATGTGCCATTCCATTTTTCAACGCCCATCACGTCTTGATTCTTGTGGCGACATCACGACCTACTGTTCTAGGCCTGTCGCTTCACAAAAAAAAACCATTCACCTTAAAGAACAAACAAGATACATCAAATTCCGCTTCTTTAGTGCAATGGCCACGTCCGCACTCCCCTTTTCCCCTAGCACTGGTATCCTACCATGTCACTTCCAGAACTACGTATGTCTTGATTCTCATCCTTATGAGATACATAGGAGCGCCCGGGTACTTCCCTGCGGGCCCAGCCTAACCCTGGTGTTCGGTCCCTCGACTCGAGCATTTCCCCAGAGAACACATGGTAAGTAGGACTATGTCCTTATTCACGTATGATTTTGATGTCATGCTACCCCTGATCCCTTTTCCCATCCATGGTCCGAATCCTATGACCCTAAACTAAGATCACCCCAAGGGAAAGGAATCTGCTCCCTCTCTCTAATATGTTTCGTTGCCGTATTCAGATGTGTTTTGACAAAGAGACCGAAGCATGGGATTTTCACCGGAACATTCCCCTCATCCCATGACCAAGCTTCATGAGCTTGCTATTTGGATCCTCATCCTCTTCCACATCCAAAAGGACCCTCAGACGACGTGTATACTAAGCTTAAGGGCTCTCCATGAATGCTGGACCTAAGGGCCCTTCAATTGTTTCGGGCCAACGTCCCTATGGATATCTGACAACATTTGTGACATGGTCCCGTGTTTCGAACATGGTCAACGGTCGACCCTCATTTGTTTGTCCCCATTTTAGGCTAACGCGACAGGATGCTGTGTTGCGAACATGGTCAGCAGTAATCCTCCATCGTCACGCCACCATCATTGTGATCTGAATCTCGAGCACCATGATTCACACATTTCCACATCCTCATGTTCAAGTGGAATTTCGTCATACTCGGCTCTTTCTCTTCGCGCATCTAGGTGCGCTAAATGATCGTGTTAGTGTCATTGGGCCGGTAGTCACCGAGTGTCCCTTTTTCCTAACCTGCCCCCTTTGTGTCGGGAAATTCCCACCACTGCTGCTTGTTTCCCACACCGAGTATGACTCACGTGGGCTTAGTAGTTTTGGCAGGATGTGTACCAACACGGTTAGGCCCCTCCCCGTCCCACATGACGTTAAACTGCGCTTCCAGAACTACGTGTTGCTTGATTCCCATCATCACGTGGGATACGTAGAGACACCCAGGCATTTCGCCTAGGGTTCAGCCCCTGGAATCACGAAACCTTGTTCCTCCCCATTTCAAGCCCTCACCAGAGAGGCCCTATCTGGAAGAAAGAATGATTCGTGATCAGGCCGATGCGCCCATCTGGCGTACTCCCACCATGGTGGTGCAACTACCAAAGTGTTGGATTCTGTTTGAACAAACCACCACTCCATGTTCCACGCTTTGCGTAACCCTTATTCGGACCCTCGTCCTCTTTCATGCCTGAAGGAACCCCCTAACGGTCTGGTCTCATGCCGCATCGGCTCACATACCGTCCTGGGCCAATGTTCCGGAAGACTGGTCATGTTTGGAGGGACCCCCAATAACGGCCTGGATGCTACGCCCAAGGGCTCTCCTACCGTTACGGGTCAATGTCCCGAAGGATTGATCGACAACAAATTGATAAAATCCTGCATTACGAATATGGTCAGTGGTTGATGCTCATTTGTTGTCCCCATTTCAGGCTAACGCAGTAAGGATACCGTTTGTCCGCCACGGTTAACAGTTGTCCTTTATTGTCACGCCATCTCCACAGTGTTCCGAATTTGGGTATCGTGATTCACACTTCCCATTTTCATCTATTTGAACCGATTTCAGCGCCCCTGGCGTTGCCCCGTTCGTGCATAAGAGCACGTTGAAGAAACGGTAATTCGGCTATCCTGGAAGTTCCTCCCCCGATCAAGCCTTCCCCATCTTTCGGGAATCTGGACTGGCTTGAGGAATGGTCGTCAAACGTCCCGCAAACATTGTAGGGATGTAACAAGGCAATTCAACAGTGGAAATCGTGCGTTCCACGACACTCAAAACAAAGGAGAAAGAAAGAGTTGAAGCACAAAAGTGTTAATAAAAGTTTCTTTCGGGCTTGTTACAATACTCGGGGGTTGATTTCCCCCATGGACGGGTTGACCCCGTCAAAGGAGCGTTGCAGCTCCACCACCCGTTGACTTGCAGCGTCCAAAGCCTGTTGCCGCTGATTCAACTCCCGCTCCTCTTCAGCAGCGGCGGGGCGTAATTCGTCAACTCTGGCCCTAGCCCTTTCTACCCCGGCCCGGACGGCAACCATCCTTCCAGAGGTCTGCACCATATGCTCCTCATCCTCTGCCAGCTGGGCCTTCAATCGTGAGACCAGCTCAGACTGCACATCAAGAGTGGCTGAAAGCTCGTTGGCCCGGATCTGCATCTGTTGGACCTCGCCTTCAGCCTCCTGGAGCTTCCTGATGCTGGTCGCCTTCCTCCGCTGCCATCCCACGCTCATCCCACGATCATGCTCACGGATCTTCTCATCCATGAGGTCTCGGATGAGCGCGTGAGGGCGTTGGGCATCCACTCCCCTGACACACAGTTCGCGCAACCGCGAGCGGAGCCCATCCATTTCGTCCAGCCATTGTGCTTGGGGAGTGTCCCTGATAAATCGCCTGATCAGCGTCCACGACCGGCGACAGACTATGCTGATGTCTTCCTCATCGGAGGTCGTTTCGTCCCAATCCACGTGGTTGGCAGGCTCGTACGCAGGTTATGCCTGCAGGAATTCCTCAGCAGGATCTGCGTCAGGTGTTGAGTCTGGTACGACACCTGACGCCGACGCAGGCACGACAGGACTGGGACCGACCGGTTGATCCTCTTCGTCAGAGACCACCTCGATGACTTCAGGTACGGCCCTGCTGGTAGACCCGCCAGTGATGATGTGCGTCACAGCTTGAGGAGATGGAGGGACTATTGCCACCATCACCGGCATTCCCCTAGGAGGGACGCCACTAGACATCCCGACTAGCCTCGCCGCAGCGGCCCACGCCAGTCGAAGAACTGTACGACAGAGAGACATAAACGTTAGTTGGCATGGCCTACATGTGACAACGAGGAGACCAGTGGGAGAGACTTACGAAGATCGACCTCCGAGCGCTGCTACTCAGCCGGTACTGACGGGACCCCGAGACGAGGCCCCCCATATACTGTTGGAAGGTCTGGAGATTCCAGAGGAGCCCCCTCAGACCCCCTGGTCCCACCAGACGCAGAACTGGACGCAGCCATATGCGCGGGTTCTGAAGGTCCCGCAACATCACCCACCAAGGAGCGAGAACGAGGCCTACGAACAAGTTCCTCCTGAATGGCTCAAACATTGGTGAGAAGTCCATAGGGATTCAAGAACAGATCGTAAGAAGAGAAGTTCAGAATGCTACCTCGAGAGCCTCCGCGAAATCGTCGGATTCTGAGCCTCGGTCTCCGACCTCGCCCTCCTCCAGCGGGCTCCCTCCTGCAGCCTCATCCTCCCGAGAGGAGCCCTCTGATTCCTCCAGCAAGGGGAAGCGCTCCCTCAGATCTGCAGCCGATAACTGTGGGGGGACCGTCTGATTCAACAGTACCCTCACCCGGTCTGTCATTGGGCGAGGGACACCACTGGAGTGGACGTAATCCTCCAGCTCGTCCAGGTATTGCTCCGCCTCCGCCGGAGACACCATGAATCCAGCCCGAACTGGGCCTATGCCCGACAATTCCATCCCGAGGCGATTCAGGTGGGCCCACATCTCATGTGGGCTGAGGAATTGCCGGTTGACATCCCAAATGTCCCAAGCTTCCGGAAAGACGGCATCTTCTGCCATGTCGATGTGACGCAGCCGCTTCCCCGGAGCCTAAGTGGATATCCGACGGAATCCCCTCGATGGCCGCCCCTCCGAATGACCCTGCTCTCCCATAATCACCGGATCCACCGCTGCTGCCAAACCCTCGGCCGGTGCGGGTCTCGCCGCCATGGCAGCCCCGCTGCCGCGAGCGGCCCTAGCTTCCCTCCGACCCCGACCTCGAGATAAAGGAGGCCCACCGTCACCATCCCGGATCGTTGGCTGCTTCAGCATCTCCCTGGGATAAGCGGCCTCCCAGCTGATGGCGTACTCCTTCACTAAGCCGAAGGTGGTGGTGGACGGAGGCAATGCGATCTGCATCTTTCCATCCTCACGTGTGAACATGAGCCACAACTGCCTCATCACGCACGGGTGCTCCTCGTGACGACCCTCCCAGTATATCTGCGGGGTCAGCTGCTGGAGGCACCGGAACTACCTCGCAAAACGATGCGGGGTGTACGGTTCACATATTGGCTCACGATCTATCCGAGCCACAAAAACTCCACCTCGGAAGGCCAGGAGGTAAGCCCGATGTTCTTCCGTTCCCCGTCCATCATCAGTAAGCCTCCCCGTCGGCAGTGGGAAGGGATGAAAGTTGAACCCGTCCGCCCTCCACACCCTATTCAGCAACATCGGAACGACCAGTTTGAATGGGAAGCTCCCAACTGCGTTCAGAATGGAGGGGAAAAAGTCTGATCCCGGCGGCGAAATGGGGTTTGGATACTCGTAAATCCCCCTGATATGCGCCGTGATCCACCCATATAGGAGGTGGAAGGGCCCACATATTCTTGGCGGCTTCTTGCCCTCGCTAATATGCCGCAGCATTCTGTACAGTTTGGTGAGCATCAGGATCCCCAGGTTGACCCGCTGCCCCATGGCCAACATCGATGCCATGATGAACGAGCTGGGTCGTACCCCCATGCTTGTATCTCTCACTGGTAGGATCCACCAACAGATGAGAGCCGCGATGAACACCGCCAGCCTGACTATTGGATGTTGTTCGGTGCTGACGCTGAAACCCCAAGTCTTCCATTGGCTGTCCTCCAAAACCCGCCAATACGAGTGCCCCTTGCCCCGTTGGGCTGCCCTTGGACAAGTTCGAGGCCTTGGAGGGAACTCTCGATTCTCTGAGAAGTTCATGAAGCATTTGAACCACCTCTTGAAGTGGACGTCCCTCACTGCCTCCTTGTCCTCTCCAGGGACGAGCGCCATCAGCGCCGACGCCAATCGGGGCATTTGCTCCGGATCCCCCCACGCGCTGGCAACGGGGAGGAACTCGTCATACATGGCCCCCAAGATCGGGACCCCGGAAATCTGGTGGACATCCCACAGGCTGATGCCCACCTCCCCGTGATGCAGGTGAAAAGTGTTGGTCCTAGACGACCATCTACTCAGCAGTTCCGGCATCAGCTGCTTTGGCTGGTAAATGTGGAACTGGGAGGCCCATGCCGCCTCATACAATCCCACTCTCCTCAGCTCGGCCCCAAACTCCTCGCATGAGGCGCCTACCCAGTAGGCCCAGGCCCAGTCATCGGTAAAGTTGCCGCCCTGGCGCAGGTCCCACTCATCGGACCATCCCTTCTTCGGATCCTGCAGAGCCGCCTTCAGCATGGTGAGGTAGAGAGGAGGGGACGTCTCCGGTTGCAGTGGCTTCCCATCGATATCATTCACATGATTGTAGAGACAGTCAGCGGTGATGGGTGTGAAATCCTCCCGCGCATGACCATCGGCCGCCCTGAACCATTGGTGCTGGCACAATGTGCTCCTGAACCAGCAAGCTGGTTCATCCCTTCTCGCCTCAGGGATGAAGACGTCCTCCCTCAGCCCGAAGCCATACAACGGCAGTTTCTTGCACTGTGGATAATTCTTCTGACCCTCCGAGAGCAGATCCGTCAAGGAAGGGTGGTCTGAGTGGCTCCGGATCATCTCCCCTAAGCCCGGACGGTTGGCCATCTCATCCCGACGAGCAGCATCTGCAAGCACTCCCAGCACAACCTCTTGATGGGCCATTTTGATGCCGACCCTCAGAAAAGTTTTTTCCCCTTGGATCACGAATCTCGGCCGCGAAGTTGGATCGCGAAGTCCGGCCGCGAAGTGGAAACGCGAAGATCGGCCGCGAGACCAAGTCGCGAAGTCTGGCCAAGGCCGACAAGAAGTTCACCTAGCACGGACGCGAAGTCGGAGACTCGCGGTTCGCCGCGAAGCTCGATTCGCGGAGTGCTGTCGCGGAGTACGCGGAGCTTCGCAAAGTCGAGAGTGCCCAAAAAGACAAGGAACGTGAAGACAAAAGAAGGAGGACCCCCTATTTATAGGCGGCAACCCCAGATCATCGCGGCGCGCCTCAACCGCGCGAAGAATCGCGGCGCGTCCGGCCCCGACGAGCATCGCGGGGCCCCTTCGCGATGCCGCATCGCGAACCACCAACAATTTTGGCGATTTCCCTCAGACTTCGACCCTTCACCCTCCGCGGCTCCAAGTCTGAGGGGGGAATTTGTTGGTGCCAAAAATGTGGCCCGAAAGGAAGGAACGAAAAAGACAGCCGGCGCGCTGCCTCGTGAAGCACAGCCGCGAAGCACAGCCGTGAAGCGCCCCTACCATGGCGGCGCCGCGAAGCACCAGAGGCGGTAATCCTCCACGAACCCGTTTGACGTTCGCGAGACGCCGCGAAGCGCCCCAGGCGGTAATCCTCTGCGGACGACGTTGACGTTCGCGAGCCGCCGCGAAGCGCCAGAGGCGGTAATCCTCCGCGAACCCGTCTGACGTTCGCGAGCTGCCGTGAAGCGCCCCAGGCGGTAATCCTCCACGGACGACGTTGACGTTCGCGAGCGCGCCGCGAAGCACCGGAGGCGGCGCGCGATCCCTGCTTCGCGGCGCCCCTTCCCTATAAATACTGAACTCCCCCTGAGTCCAAAGGACGGACAATCCGACCTTTCGGATTCTCCTCTCCCGAATCGCGAAGCACGCTTTCCCCCGGGAATCATGAGCTCCGCGAGGTATTTCTACTTCGCGAGACGACTCTGCTTTGTCTCGTTTTGAGCCCCTCTTCCGAGAGGGATGCCCTTTGCGAAGCTCAAGGGCGTTCACGAAGGATGGGGATTCCCAAGGGAACCCGGGCAGCCGTGGAGCACTTGTTCTTCGCGAAACACCCAACCCATACGAGTGATCCCTATGCTAAGGCAGGACCGCTCCACTTCGCGAAGCACACTGCTTCGCAGGACCCTGCTTCGCGAGGCACCCTTTCTTCGCGAGGTAGTGCTCCGCAAACACTGTTCCACTTCACGAAGCACCTCCCACTCACACCAATGCCCCATGCTAAGGCCAAGGCACCCCACTTCGCAAAGTACACTCCTCTGCTTAGCGATTCCTCTTCCCGTGTTGCCCTCCAGGTTCGCACGATGTGATTTCAAAGTCCCATGGACAATATCACCCGTAGCGTTGCTTCGCCTAATGCTTCTTCGCATAGGCACGCTAATGGCTATTGCTTCCTCGCATAGCCACGCTAACGTGGACCCCTCGATGGTTCGTCCCTCGACCCCCCTTTACCATGGCCTTACCGGCACCTTCCCTTCCCCAAGGACCAGAGGGTACCGGTTATGTAAGCCCTAGGGGTGTGGAGTGAACCCACCTCATCCGAGCTGCAGGATGTTAAACTGCCAAGCACCACATCCTCAACACATGACGTTAAACTGTGACCCAACCTCGTCTCCCTCACGAAGGGTCCCCCCAGCTCGAACATTCTTTACACCACACATCTCCACAGGAATGGAACTCTTCCGCACATGGAATGAGATCCTCCTTGTCGGAGTGGTGTATGTTCGCAGGGGAAGGGTGGCCTCAGAGCGTAAGCCCCTAACCTTTGGTACGGATGATTGCACCCGTGCATCTCCGTACTTCCCCACTACCAAGGTCGGTGGAGGACGTGATAGGGAACGAGGCACCTCCCTATGGGCCTCCATCCTGGAGTAAGTCCCAACACCATGGGCCGCCCAACGCGGAAGCCCCTCTTCGCTTCTCACGGACGCACCCTTCGCGACGTGATCGTCAGGTCCTTGCAACCTCTTGTTTCTCACACCGAGCATGACTCACGTGGGCTTAGAGTGAGCACCGACCCTGACCAACCCATTTGAACTACGAGGTCTTTGATCCATGTCAAGGCATGGTACGTAGGAAGCCTCCGTGAGGTTCAAGCCCACCCGTCGTTCATTCACGTCAGGGTTCACTATCGTCCCGCATGACGTTAAACTGTATTCTCCGAACTACGGGGTCTTTGATCCGTGTCAAGGCATGGTACGTAAGAAGCTTTTATGAGGTTCAAGCCCACCACCCATTGGACCAAGGTCCACTTTCACGTCGGTTCACCGACAAACCCGTTTTGAACTACGAGGTCTTTGATCCATGTCAAGGCATGGTACGTAGGAAGCCTCCACGAGGTTCAAGCCCACCAATAGTGGAACAAGGTCTACTTTCACGTCGGTTCACCGACAAAACCATTTGAACTATTGGGACTTTGATCTGTGTTAAGGCATGGTACGTAGGAAGCCTCCACGAGGTTCAAGCCCACCCATCACCCAATTCACGTCGTGTTCTACCTACGTCCAGCATGACGTTAAACTACACTCTGGTCCAGTGGTAAGCCATTGCGACCCAACCCCATTTGAACTACGAGGTCTTTGATCCATGTCAAGGCATGGTACGTAGGAAGCCTTTATAAGGTTCAAGCCCACCAATAGTGGACCAAGGTCTACTTTCACGTCGTTTCACCGACACACCCACCCGTCGTTTCTTCACGTCGGGTCCCATCTACGTCCAGCATGACGTTAAACTACACTCTGGTCCAGTGGTAAGCCATTGCGACCCAACCCTGTTTGAACTACGAGGTCTTTGATCCATGTCAAGGCATGGCACGTAGGAAGCCTTTATGAGGTTCAAGCCCACCAATAGTGGACCAAGGTCTACTTTCACGTCGGTTCACCGACAAAGACCCATTTGAACTACGAGGTCTTTGATCCATGTCAAGGCATGGTACGTAGGAATCCTCCCAGAGGTTCAAGCCCAACTCCCATCGGACCAAGGTCCATCTTCACGTCGGTACGCTGACGATGCCCATCAGACCAAGGTCCACCTTCACGTCGGTACGCTGACGACATTCATCGGGCCAAGGTCCAGCTTCACGTCGGTTTACCGGCACCATCCCGAACTACGCGGACTTTGATTCCCTGCCACGGGGATATGTAGGAAGCCTCGTCAAGGCTCAAGCCCAACTTCACTGTCGCCCCCCCTGCGATGGTTCCACTTCACTCTCCTTCTACTCCATTCGCTGTCGCCCACGGGCTAGCCCCGTTGTCGATATCCCTTAAAGGAGGATCCCTCAATCCGATTTATCCCAGCTAATGCTCTGGTTGGGTTGATCCGTCTCCGCTGGACGTTAAACTCGCGGCATACCCAGTGTTGAGCACGGGAAGCTGAGGAAAACCTCAGATATGTGTCTATGACATGTAATTCCCCGCGCCTGATGTGGGATGCCTCAGGCTTCCACGCCCTCGAGAAGCCTTGTGATCAAGGATAACAGACAAACATGCCAGGTACCCCAGCATCCAGACACGCTACTGATGCCTCAACGTGACTACTCCCCTGACCGAAGGTTGCTGCCCTGATTGGACCCTTTTGAATGTCCCAACAAAAGCAGTGTAATTAACCGGTGTCCATGGAAACATGGCACTGGGAAGTGTTTCACAAACTACGTATTAAATCTATAAGGGAGACCCAGACTAGGTGACGAGTTCTGAGAAGGAATCCACAGGAGGAAGAACTGACATCCCATCATCCCGTTTCGATCAAGGAGCAGACGTCCCTGGATAAGGAGCGAATGCCGCCCGCCTTTGGAAAGCGGGAATGCGGGGAAACAAAGCCGCGCGTCCTCCGCTGACGGATGCGCGCGCCCCTGCGAAAGCGTCGGAAACATTGACTTTTTAAAAAAAAGTACAAAAGGAATGTTTTTTAACATATAGGGCATTAACAGAATTTTACACTTTCACTAAGCCTTAATGAATTTAATCTACCGTTAAAATAAAACAAGGTAATTTTCAATGAAAATTATTTCATTAAATTTTCATGGTACAAAGAATATTTTACCCAAGAATTATTTTAAGTAATCTATAATGATTATTTCCCATTAAGATATCATTATTTGATGTTACTTATGCTTTACAAGGGATATTTTGTAAGAAATTTGTTCTTATTTTTTTTTGTTATTGGTTTATGTATGTTATGAAATCATAATTATGGGACATTTTTATTTTCTATGTGTTATGATAATAGGAACTATTTCTGAAACCCATTTTTTTCATGGGTTCTGATATAATAAATTTATTATGTTCTTGTGGAACACATATTTATGGTTTTAATTAACTTATGGGTGGGAAATAATTCTCCCTCCAATGAATTGGGTAATGATTTATATCTCCTGATATATACATTAGTGGAATTGGAAGTGAACCCGCTTCATAAATACAAGACTAGAATTAGAGTAAACTCAGTTCAGTAAGGGAATTTTTCCACCATGATGGTAATGGCAGTGATCCTTGACTAATATGGACATGATTTTCTAGGATTATTTTTATAAAACAATTTCATTTCTTCTGTTATACTCCCTTGAATTATGTTTTTTAATTAATATATATTGAAATTCCATGATCTCTTCCATAACTCAATTCCACGCTTCTTGATATACAGGATATAATTTTGAAAAGTTATTTTCTTGATCTTATGACGTTATTCTTACATTATATTTCTTTATTACCCTTAATAATCATCTGATATCACCCTTTAGTATGTTTATTTTCCATATTATTTGAAGGAAGGAATTAAGTAATATATGTCAAAAAGTGTTCTACTTAATACAAAATAATAGGGAGATGATTTAGATGTTTTAGGAATTATGTTTTTATATTTTTATGTTTCTATAGACACTAAACAATATGGTTCTAGTGTGGTTTTGATATGTTAAGTAATGAATATTATTATATTTTGATTTAATATCTTTCTATGAAAGTTATGTTTTGTTATTGATATTTTTATCCGTTTTTACCTTTTATTGAATTTTATTGAATGAAATCATTATTTTGTGTTACAAAAAAGCCAAAATATATATTATGAAAAAGAAATAATTATTTTAATGTGCATAACATGAATATAATTTTACACCATCATCACCAATCTAGGTTTTAATTATTATTCAATATGTTTTATTTTTTATTTTCTAATAAATTTATTTTCAAAACGTTTTGTGAACTGTTAGTTTAAAAAGGTGATTTTCAAGGTGGAAAGTTAATTTTCCTCAAGAATGTTTTAAAGTATCATTTCATGGAATTTATATTCATCAATGAAAAAAACGTATTATAATTATTCTATACTAGGTATATGTTGTAATGATACCATCCTTATTATTTCTCCAGATGGTTTATGATTAGTTTGATTGGGGATTTATTATTTTATTACAATTCACCATATTTCTCTAGATGGTTTATGATTATGTTTATTGATTTGGTGTATATATTAACATTTTGTATGTTAGTTTTTCAATTAGAATGTTTTCGTTGATTATGTTGAAACAATTTAATATGTGAAATTTATTAAACTCAATATGTGGTGGGTGGGGCCTGGAATTACAGAGACCCTTGTTGTATCGGTCGGTCTCATGAGATAAATTTGTTGTCCAAATTAAAAGGTATTTTACCAATAAATTTAAACTGTATTGTTAATATTTTTTACATTATATTTTAGATATATAGAATTTTTTTATTCCATCATTATTATATTAGTTATTGATTTTAATGTGATCATTATATTAGTCATAATATATGTTGAAAATTTGCAATCCCATTTGATTTTGTAAATGGATTTGTTTCTACATTAGTAATTCCTACCATATAATACTCATGTAATTGGTTAAATGGAATGTGTTTATGTTATTTATCATCCCTTATTGATTATTATTATTTATTCATGATATCATTCATTATACTTGTACACTTACTGAGAATTGGAGCTTACCCATTTCTTATGAATCTTTCCCTAGGATGCTAATATGTGTATTATGATTGATATGAAGGGTTATGTTAGAGGAAGTAATGATGAAATTAAATAAAATACTAGGTTATAATTTATGATTTCAATTTACATGTGAGAGTCATGTATGTATCATTCTTACTAAGACTACTAATCTTTGTAGTCATTTGTTATGTGATTACTTTTATCTAGTGATAATGTAATAATGTATACACTGACTCCGGGTTATAGGAGTTAGGGCCATTATATTTGGTTTGTATTTAAAATGTATTGAAAACCAATAATTCACGTTTGAATCATTTGTAATATTTCAAAATAGATTTACTTTGAACTATTTTGATGATTATTGAATTTTAATTATGTATTTTACATCTCATTTTATCAAATTTATTTGATATTTATAAAAATTTTATAAGAATTGGGTGTTTAAATGATTAAGCCTCACTAATTTTATTGAAAGATAAAATATTAATTTAGTAGGTGGGTTTTAGTATTCGATATTTCTCTATAAATTTTAAAAATTATTTTATAAAATTTAGTAAAAATCTTGGTGATTTCATCCTCATACATAGTTACAGAAATGGATGAATCATTTGAACAATATTTTCTACAAACCATTATAAAAATATTTCATCATGTTTTTGGGATATTTTATCAAAGTATGGTTAGACACTTCATTATAAGATCATAAATTAAAGTATAAAAAATAACCAATTTTGAGTTAAAACTTTCCCAAAACCTAGGTATGGTTCTTAGACATGATATACATTTTAAGTGAACTTGAAAATAAGTGTTCAATGAGATTCCCAATTGGATCTTGTAGACACACCTATTATGGGGTGAATCTTATGTAACCAATTTATTATTTCAAAAAATTTCCACCCCTTTGGTCTTCATTTCCTCTATGGTTAGTTAAGAACCAACAATATATTATTTCGTTCACACAAACCACATCCACCAAATGCAATAAAACAATACGGGAAAAATGGGTATTTGCGACGAGATTTATCCCCGTCGCAAATATCCATTTAACCGTTGACCGTAATAAATGCGGGCTAAGTTATTTGTGATGGTACCTATCACAAATAATACTATTTGTGACGGGATACCCGTCGCAAATATACCCGTCGCAAATAAGCCAACCTAAAAATACCCCCATCCGTTTTTTTCATTCATTCTCAAACTCTATCTTCTATTTCTCTCAAAACTCTATTTTTAGAGTTCAGCATTTCTTAAGTTTAATTTTTTTTCCAGAGTTGATATTGAAGTTTTCAACAACAATCAGAGATCAACCTCAGATCAATTTTAAAGGTATTTATGTTCATTTTAATTTAATATTTATTTTAAATTTTTTATTAGTTTCAATTATTCTTAATTAGTTGTAATTTAATTACGTTTACATTTTTTTGTTATTTAATAAATTTAAATTATTAGTATTCATTGTTTATAGTTAATGGTAATTAAGAATAATTTGTAATAATTACCAATAATTACCAATAATTAGTAATAATTACTAATAATTACTAATAATTCGTAATAATTATCAATAATTAGTAATAATTTCCAATATTTAGTACTAAATAGTAATAATTAGTAATAATTACCAATAATTAGGAATATTTAGTAATAATTACCAATAATTAGTAATAATTAATAATAATTACCAATAATTAGAAATAATTAGTAATAATTACAAATAATTAGCAATAATTGGTAATAATTATCAATAATTAGAAATAATTACCAATAATTAACCATAATTAGTAATAATTACCAATAATTATCCATAATTAGTAATAATTACCAATTATTATCCATAATTGGTAATAATTACCAATAATTATCCATAATTAGTAATAATTACCAATAATTATAAAGAATTACCAATAATTAGTAATAATTTACTAATTACCAATAATTATCCCTAATTAGTAATAATTACCGATAATTACCAATAATTAGTAATAAATTACTAATTACCAATAATTATCCATAATTAGTAATAATTACCCATAATTAGTAATAATTACCAATAATTAGTAATAATTCGAAATAATTACCAATAATTACCATTAATTAGTAACAATTACCAATAATTATCCATAATTGTTAATAATTACCAATAATTACCAATAATTACCAATAATTAGTAATAATTGGTAATAATTAGTAATAATTACCAATAATTAGTAATAATTCGAAATAATTACCAATAATTACCACTAATTAGTAATAATTAATAATAATTACCAATAGTTAGTAATAATTAGTAATAATTACCAATATTTAGTAATAATTAGTAATAATTACCAATAATTAGTAATAATTAGTAATAATTACCAATACTTAGTAATAATTAGTAATAATTAGTAATAATTAGTAATAATTAGTAATAATTAGTAATAATTAGTAATAATAAGTAATAATTAGTAATAATTACCAATAATTAGTAATAATTACCAATAATTAGTAATAATTACCAATAATTAGTAATAATTACCATTAATTTGTAATAATTACCAATAATTAGTAATAATTACCAATAATTAGTAATAATTACCAATAATTACCAATAATTATCACTAATTACCAATAATTAGTAATAATTACCAATAATTGGTAATAATTTCCAATAATTAGTAATAATTACCAATAATTAGTAATAATTAGTAATAATTACCAATAATATTAATAATTACCAATTACCAATAATTACCAATAATTAGTAATAATTACCAAGAATTAGTAATTATTAGTAATAATTAGTAATAATTACCAATTATTAGTAATAATTACCAATAATTAGTAATAATTACAAATAATTAGTAATAATTACCAATAATTAGTAATAATTAGTAATAATTCGTAATAATTACCAATGATTAGTAATAATTACCAATAATTAGTAATAATTACCAATAATTAGTAATAATTACCAATAATTGGTAATAATTACCAATAATTGGTAATAATTACCAATAATTAGTAATAATTACCAATAATTACCAATAATTATCAACAATTGCCAATAATTAGTAATAATTACCAATAATTAGTAATAATTACCAATAATTAGTTATAATTACCAATAATTAGTAATAATTAATAATAATTACCAATAATTCGTAATAATTACGAATAATTAGTAATAATTACCAATAATTAGTAATAATTACCAATAATTCATAATAATTACCAATAATTAGTAATAATTACAAATAATTAGTAATAATTACCAATAATTACCAAAAATTACCAATAGTTATCAATAATTACCAATAATTAGTAATAATTACCAATAATTACCAATAATTAGTAATAATTACCAATAATTAGTAATAATTACCAATAATTAGTAATAATTACCAATAATTAGTAATAATTACCAATAATTAGAAATAATTACCAATAATAAGTAATAATTACCAATAATTAGTAATAATTACAAATAATTAGTAATAATTACCAATAATTACCAAAAATTACCAAAAATTACCAAAAATTACCATAAATTACCAAAAATTACCAAAAATTACCAAAATTTACCAATAATTACCAATAATTTGTAATAATTACCAATAATTATTAATAATTACCAATAATTAGTAATAATTACCAATAATTAGTAATAATTACCAATAATTAGTAATAATTACCAATAATTGGTAATAATTACCAATAATTAGTAATAATTAGTAATAATTACCAATAATTAGTCATAATTACCAAAAATTAGTAATAATTAATAATAATTAGTAATAATTACCAATAATTAGTAATAATTACCAATAATTAGTAATAATTACCAATAATTAGTAATAATTTCCAATAATTAGTATTAATTACCAATAATTAGTAATAATTACCAATAATTAGTAATAATTACCAATAATTACCAATAATTAGTAATAATTACCAATAATTTGTAATAATTACCAATAATTAGTAATAATTACCAATAATTATTAATAATTACCAATAAATAGTAATAATTAGTAATAATTAGTAATAATTACCAATAATTAGTAATAATTACCAATAATTAGTAATAATTACCAATAATTAGTAATAATTAACAATAATTAGTAATAATTAGTAATAATTAGTAATAATTAGTAATAATTACCAATATTTTCCAATAATTACCAATATTTTCCAATAATTACCAATAATTACCAATAATTACCAATATTTTCCAATATTTACCAATATTTACCAATATTTACCAATATTTACCAATATTTACCAATAATTACCAATATTTACCAATAATTAGGAATAATTACGACTAATTAGGAATAATTACCAGTAATTTGGAATAATTACCAATAATTAGGAATAATAACATTATTACATTATTTTTATATTTTAATATTAATATTAAAATAATATAATTTTCTATATTATATACAATTCTTTTTTCATATGTGTGTTTTCTGTCTCCACATGTAATATTTGCATTCTTTTTCAAAATTATCAACCTACTAACCAATGGAGACGTGAAAGTGAATGCAAATATTACATGAGGAGATAGAATGTTAAACACACAGATGAAAGGAGAATTGTATATAATATAGAAAAGTATATTATTTTAATATTAATAATAAAATATAATAATAATGTTATAATGTTATTATTATATAATTAATATTTATGAATAAATTATATTAGTATTATTAAAATAATAAAAAATAAATATAATATTAAAATTATCAATATTTGTATCAGGTTTTTCTTTATTCTCAACATATTCAATCCTTTCTTGAGTTTTTTTTCCAACAAATTATTCAAAACCCGTAATGATTTTATATTTTATAAAAAAATATGGAACAACGAGGTCATCAATAGTAATTATTAGATGACCGTATATGGATAAATCAACGTAGAAATCCAAATGGTTCTGGTTTAAATCCAATATATATAGAGGGTGTGGAGACTTTTTTATCATTTGCGGCAACAAATCCAGAATTTGTTTCAGAAGGAAAAAATAAAATGCCCTTGTAGAAAATGTGCATTGAGAACGTTTGACACGTTTGACAATGTGGGGGGAAATCTCTTGCATTTTGGTTTTCAACCAGATTATGTTTTTTGGTATCAACATGATGAATGCAGTTCCAGAGTAGGTGATACCAACTTGATTCCGGATCCATCCTGGTTTCAATATTTAGTACATGATGTTGCAGGTTCATCTGTTCAACATACAGAAACTCCGGCTGATATAGATTCAAATCCTGAGTTGGCACCGTTTGAATTTTATGAGTTGTTGAGGTCTGTTGAGGATGCATTACATCCTGGCTGCAAGATGAGCAAATTAGAAGCAGTTGCAAAATTTATTGCTATCAATTAAGATAACTGAATTTCAAACACCTATTTTGACCAGATATTTTCTATGCTTAAAACACTGTTACCCGAAAGAAATGTTTTGCCTGCAAATTACTATGAGAGTAAGAGGCTGGTTCGAAATTTGGGACTTACTTGTCAGATGTTTCATGCATGTTCAAATGACTGCAATTTTATATTCTGGGGAAAATGAGTCATTGGATAGTTGTCCCACATGTGGGCAACTGAGATATAAAGAAGGGAAACATGGGAAGTCTGGTTTGATTCCTGTAAAACAGTTGAGATATTTTCCGCTCACATCCAGACTTCAGCGTTTATTCATGGCTAAGAATACAGTGACAATGATGTCATGGCATAAAGCAAATATTTCAACCAATAAATTCTTGAATCATCCAGCTGATGGTGATTCATGGAAACATTTTGATAGAGTGGATCCATCCTTTGCTTTAGAAGCAAGAAATGTTCGACTGGGCCTTTCCACTAATGGTTTCTTTCCGTTCGGATCTTATGGTAGTCAATATTCATGTTGGCCTGTTTTTTTAACTCTGTACAATTTACCTCCATGGATTTTGATGAAGGAGCCATATATCTTTTTGACTTTACTAATTCCAGGACATCCGAAGAAAAATATTGATGTTTATTTGAAACCATTTATTGATGAATTAATTTTATTGTGGAGTACTGGTCTTAGTACATATGATGTTGCTACAAAACAAAATTTCATACTGAGAGCAGCATTGATGTGGACAATTAGTGACTTCCCGGCTTATGGGATGTTATCTGGCTGTAGTACACATGGTCAGAAATCATTTCCTTACTGTATGGGAGAGAACAAAGCATTTATGCTCATTCATGGAAAGAAACCTTGTTATTTTGACTATCATCGCAGATTTATTCTAGTTAATCCTACTTTTCACAGAAAAAGATCTCATTTCAGAAAAGGAACAATTGAAAGGGATGGACCTCCAAAAATGCTATCAGGTTCGGAGTTAAAATAAGTTGTATTTTTATTACCTCCCATCACTTTTGGTCCCACAATAAACAAATAGAAAATTTCTGGTTTTGGGAAAGAACACAATTGGATTAAACGTAGCATATTTTGGGATTTTCCATATTAGACTGATTTGTTGGTCCGCCACATGTTGGATGTCATGAATATTGAGAAGAACTGTTTTGATAATTTGTTTCATACAGTTTTGGATACGCCAGGAAAGAGCAAAGACAATGTAAATGCATGTTTAGATCTTGCCCAAATTTGTAGGAGTCCAGAACTGGAACTGTTTGAGAATGTCAGAACAGAAAGGTTACTGAAACCAAAAGCAGCTTATACACTGTCTAAAGAAAACCATTTATTATTTTGTCAGTGGATTGAACATTTGAGACTACCAGATGGTTGTGCTTCCAATTTGGGTAGATATGTAACGAATGGTCATATTAATGGATTAAAAAGTCATGAATGTCATGTTATAATGGAAATACTTCTACCCATTGGATTAAGAGGTCTGTTGAATTCTGTGATTTGAGATTCCATAACAGACATGTCTCATTTTTTTCAAGAAATTTGTACGGCTATAGTAGATTATGATGCTCTATGAAAACTTGATAAAGATGTTGTTGTAATTATATGTAAACTAGAAAAAATATTTCTTCCATCTTTCTTAGACTAAATGGAACATTTTATGTTACATTTTCCATATGAAGCCAAATGTGGAGGTCCAGTATAGTTTCGATAGATGTACCCATTTGAAAGATGCATGAAAAAATTGAAAAGAAAAGTATGTAACAAAGCATCAATTGAAGGATCTGTTGCAGAAGCTTATTTGCAAGTGGAAATATCTTTTTTCTTCTCCCACTATTTTAAATCTGAGTATCCTTCAAAACACAACCGAGTTGGATGGAATGAGAGGAATATTGATGAAATCAACAATCAATTATCTATTTTCAACCATCTAGAGCTTGGTTTTGGTAAAGTTTATGAACGTTGGCTTTCGGGAGATGAACATCACAGAGCTCATACGTATGTTCTGCTCAACTTTGAAGAGATGACATCAGTTGTACTGTAAGTGTTTATATCACTTATTCTATCATTTATGTCACAGTAAATAACTTTGTTTTTTATAGGTTGTATGATAATCATATCAAGAAACAAATTCCACAAATTACAGCAGCTGCTCTTAAAGAAAGCTGATAGAAAAATTTCTCTCAGTGGTTTCAAAAACCGGTGACATAAATTATTTATCTTTTAGCAACTCATTCAATGTATAGTTTACTATATTGATAATTATTTCACAAATTTTCAGGTGTCTCAACATGCTGATAAAATTGACAAACGGCTGTGTATATTGAGTAACCCACCTTCCAAACTTGTTAAAACTTATAATGCATATGTGGTGAATGGATTTTGATTTCACACACATGAATATGGGGAATCAAAAAAAACAATGAATAGTGGAGTTAGCTTGAGAGGATCTCATCATCGAGAAAATGAAGTTGACTTTTATGGCATACTTGATGAAATCAATGAACTCCGTTATCTTAGAAAACATTACATAACCATGTTCAAATGTCGGTGGTTGGATACAGAGAGAGGAATGCGTGTTCATCCAACTCATGGAATCATCTATATTAAATGTAAAAGTGTTCTCGTAGTAAATGAACCATTATTATTAGCTAAATAGGAAAATCAAGTTTATTACGCAAAGTACTGTGCTACATCAAGAGACTTGACTGATTGGTAGAGTTTAAAAAAAATTAAATTTGAGACAATCAGTTTAGTCAAAGTGAATGTTCTTTCACTGATGTGCAAAGAATTGAAGTTTTTCAAGAGAGTACTCAAAATAAATCTTTTTTACAAAGAGAAATGAGTATCGATGACGACACCCCACATTTAAGAGTCGGTGATGACGATGATGTTAATGATGTCACATATGAATTTGAAATGGTAAGAGATGAAGCAACTAGAACTCGAATGGATATCGATGATGTTGAGAATGAATTTGAAGATGACATTGACATATATGAAGATGATGATGAAGATGAACACTGATAGAATTCCATGGTAGTTATATACAATAAATATATATATATATGTATATATAATAGTAATTATTAATTATTTTCTGACAACATTAACATTTTCGGTTTCAGATGGACGATGACACATTTCGTGAGTTGGCGGATGCTGACCTGCCTTTCGATGCGAATGAGTTTCTGGCAGATGACCCTCAGCCTGCAGGTGCTTCAGGGAGTACGCGGAGGGGGAGCGGTCTTTCATGATTGATGATTCCTGACCCCGTCCCCGAGCGACGTCCACGTCTTGGGTTTGATCCACGCACACAGAGGTGTGATAACCTGTGTGATAACCTGTGTATTTGACTAAGATTTCATCAATCTATTCACATAATAAATGATTATTATTTTTATAGTTTTCCGCATATAGCAGTTGGATAGGGCAGCGCTATTTTGCACAACTATTTCTCTCAGTCATGGACCACATGGGAGCAGATTCCCATTGATATGCAGTAGGCCATGTTCGGCCATTGGTTGGTACGTATGTAAATAAATAATTTTTATTTTGAAAATTATTTCATTTCTAACTTGATATTTTGATTTATTTATAGGGTTTATGGTATCCGATCGAGGATACCATGCATGACGCCATCCACGAGGCATGGGAGGTGGCCATGCGTGATCGCTTTCGTCAGTTTTTGCACAATTTAAGAAAAGCTGCCACGAAGAAAGCAGGAGTGTCATATCTTGATGAGTCATGTAGAGCACACCGACCAGAGTACATTTCATCCCATGTATGGTATGGATTATGTGCTCACTGGTTGAGTGGTGCCTTTCAGAGGAGATCATCGGGGGGGGGAGGCAGAATCGGGGGAGACAGGAGGTGACTCATCGAGCTGGGATTTGTTCTTTCAGTACTCATAGATAGCATCTGGTACGTACATTATTTATAAATATTTTATATAACTATAAATATTAACAGTTTATTTTTTATTCTTATAGGCTGTTGAGTACCCCCGATATTACGGAGTACGACGTATATCAGAGGATGTATAGTGATCCTGCTACTGGGGATCTCAGAGGTGATCATAAGCATCACATCGTAGTCAGTATTATTTGTTTTCATGTTTAAAAATTAGCTGCATATAATATATTCACAATTTTAATTTTAAATTGCAACTACAGGATTCATATGAGGCCGCAGTGTCATAGACCCGTCCTGAGAGTCAGGCCGATTCATCAGATCAGACCACTGGCCGTTAGTTTGATGAGGCGGCATGGATGCAAGCCACCCAGTATGCCTTCAAGAAGGGTCGGGTAGTTGGTATCAGCTCTCGACTGACTCTCGGAGATTATTATGGCAGTGATGCGATGTCGGCGTCCAGCTCGAGAGGAGCTCATGCATCTTCTTCTACTACACAGTATGAGGATTAGTTGCGATCTTATACTGCATTGATAGAGAGTCTCCGACAGGAGCAGGAGCAGATGCGTCAGCAGCAGCAACAGCATGAGGAGGAGCGTCGATGCCAGTAGTAGTTGTACGAGGAGCAGATGAGTCGGTGGCAGCAGCAGCAGCAGAAGTAGATGGAGTACATGCGCCGACTCACTCATTCTTTAGGGATGAAGTTTCCTCCACCAGTATCTGCAGATCCCCCCTCCCTCCTCCTTCAGATTGGAGTTTCTTTTTATGTTATAATGTTTGTTAAATCAAAATACGATTTTTTTTTCAATTCGTAGTTTCTGTCTCATTATAAAATATTAATAATATTATATTTTGAAATAACAATATTAATATGAATAATAATATTATTTATATTTTATAATATTAAATTATATATATATATATTAAAATATTAAAATATTATAATTTAATTATATTTTTTTTCTAATATTTGAATTATTTTAATATTTGAATGTAAAATGATTCTATTATTTTTATATTAATTAAAATAAATTATTAATATTTTTTTATTTATGAATTATAATTCTATTATTATTATATTAATTAAATCATTTATTAATATTCTATTATTTTTAATTTTTGAATTATAATTCTATTATTATTATATTAATTAAAATAATTGATTAATAATTTATAATTTTTATTTGTGAATTATAATTCTATTATTATATTAATTAAAACCATTTATTAATATTTTATTATTTTTTATTTTTGAACTATAATTGGATTATTATTATATTAATTAAAATAATTTATTAATAATTTATTTTTTTATTTTTTTATAGAATTTGCGACGGGATTCTATACCCATCGCAAATAGTATTATTATTATATTCATTAAAATAATTTATTAATAGTTTTTTTGTTTTCAAATAGTATTTGCGACGGGGCCTGTCGCAAATACTATTTTAAAAGTTTTTACAAATATACGGAGTAATATTTGAGACGGGAAAAATCCATGTCACAAATAACATCTTTAGCGATGGGCCCGTTGAAAATAATTGTTGTTGCGACGTCATTTTCCGCGACGGGTCATTTGCGACGGGCCCCCGTCGCAAATGACCCGTCGCAAATACCTATTTTCTAGTAGTGAAATAAATCTTTAATGTAAATAAAAGTTTATTTTAAAATGGTTCAGTCTTCATATTATAATTCTACTTATTTATATGATTAAATCATGTTGGTACACAAATTATCTTCTAAAATATTATAATTTATTACAAATAGAATGAGAAATATATTTATCCAATACCACTCTCAACATATTACAAAGGTGAATTCTTCACATTATTTCATATTATAAAAATACTCTAAGATATTATAAATGTGAATGGATATCTGTAATGAATCCCACAGTATTCAAACTAGAATCAAAGAAGCTGGTTTTCAGATTCATTACATTCACCTAAAGTAAATTGATTGGATATCTATAGATTTATCTTGACATAAAAAATATAATTTATTTGCAACCTAAGAGTGATTACTACATCATTTTTTATTCAATAAATACACAACAACCTCAACATATTAATCAATACAACTTATAATTATTTTTATGTTTTTAGAAGAAAAAGTACTAAAATCATTTTCCATGATACACAACACTAAAATCATGGGAATTAAAATATATCACAACTCACTTGAAATTTTTTTCATCACTACCCATTTATATTTATTATTACATGACTATAAATTTTTTTAATACATATTTAAACCTTCTTATTTTTTTATTATTCTTTAAAACACAAAAAAAAATTCTAAGATTAAAAACTAGTTTTATTTTCTTTCTTTTATTCCTGACCACACCATGCATCAAATTCTCTATATTATTCTTACCTGAGAGTATCCATTTATATTTCCACCCATACACCTCTATTATACTATAGAAAAAATACTAATTCAATTTATTTTCTATTTGTAAATTTCTAACTATCACATGTGTCAATATTAAATGTCTCCTTCCACATTGAATATCTAGAAATGGAATCTTGAGAGGAATTATTTTTCAACCCAAAATAACAATTATAAAATACCCATATTTGGGTTCCCATGATTTTTTTTAAACTCAAATGATATTTACCATTTTTAATTTAATATCATTAAGATAAAATCATTTCTCATTTATTATTCCAAAGTATCCGCTTAAAGTTATTAAACATAACTCTATAAAATATTCCATTCAGTCTATCTAGATTTATAAAAATAATATATAATACATCTTATAATGTGGCACACTCATCTTAAGGAATTAAAGTTTAAAATGAAATTCTGTACAAAACTCAAGCTGTGTCAATACATAGTTGTAGTAACACATCATACTTATTTATTTATTCCCCTCAAATAGATCACTTCATAGATATAATAATTTCAAATAAATATTTCAATATTTGAGTTATCAATATTTGTATTTTTCATGGAAATATATTAATTTCATTTCATTTATTTTAAATATGTATGAATTCTTCAAAACATTGATCTTAAAATATATCTTATTAAATATCACATTCATCAGCTTGAATCATGGATAATTACAACATCATGACATTAATAACACTTAAGAAAATATATTTTTTATTTAACATTATTTATAATCTCATAATTTGGAAAATATCACTTTTTTCAATTTATTGGATGTCAAATTTTTTCTAAATTAATTATCACATGTAGCTCAAGAAGTTATACTTGAATTTTTCATCTCTGATTAAAATTAAAAATATCTTATAAGAAATATTCATCCTCATTTGTCTATTCTCTTATGAGTATCTAATATTGGCTTACGGGATCATCTTTTTCCAAAATTTGGAAAAATCAATTGTCATATGCTAACTCGGTTTTATTATTCTTAAAACAATGTTTTAAATTATTATCAACACTAATATGTGAGAAAATGTCCAATATCTAATAAAATACTCCTATACATGGATCAAATATCTTATTCATTTCTAAATATATTATGAACTATTGAAATGTGATATTCCTTATGAAGTTTTCCCATGTAAAATTTCATCATTCTCAAATGTCATATGGAGTTCCAAAAATAATATCTAGGTGGATCATGTAGATAAATATTCTTATATAAATCATCTCTAGGCCTTATAAAATATCTCAATTCACTTCTGAATATCACTAAATAATTCTATACAGTTTTAGAATAATTACAGACACTTTTAAGCTAGTTCCAATGAATTTTAGTATAATAAATTATCAAGATAGAGTATTTCCAACAATTTATTTCTTATTAAAAAATTTGACAAATCTAACACTTTCATACAAAGATATTGTTCTAATAGATTTAAGTAGCAAAAATTCTTGGAAAAACATGGATGGATTCTATAAATAATAGGCTACGTTCTCACAAATACTTTAATATTTTAACCCCTTTTTATAGATCTTATATTAGCTACCCCATTTATGTTGAACAGTCACCTCCTCCCTTAATTACTTACTTCATATGTAACTATTATAGACAATTGTACTCCAAGATCCAAAATGTTTGATTGACATGATGATCATATCCCAAAATATTATGATGGATGGTATTCCCTTTTAATTTTTCTAGCTATGTATTCATAGGAAGTAATCTCATTACCCAAATTATATGTGAAATGGATCAATTGTATTTTATAACATAATTCACATTCTTTCTATATGGTTCAATGTTATATCACTCTAATAAACATTTAATATCACTCGTTTACAACAAATACAACCTTATCTTCATATATCCATTAAATCATTAACCTCCCCCTTTGGATTTTTTTCAATTATAAATTTTATAAAGACTCTATAATCTTTATCCCATAGTTTACAATAAATTAAAAGTAGTGAAGGGTGTAGTCACTGTTAAATGATGTTGTATGGAATGTTAATCCTATCCAAAAACTCTTATAATTTTTGGAAACTGATATTCTATTAAATTGATTTCAATTTCAAAATGCACAATTTATTTTATGTGATAAGGGAGGTATCACATAAATCTTTGATAAGTTACATCATAAAATCATCACTATGTAAAATATATATAAATTAATTTATATAATAATTATTGTCAATTTATCTATAAAATATTTAAATAAAATAAAATAAATGTAATATCACCATTGACATTCTTTCTCCTGGGGATACTCAAAAAGATTTAAAAGATTTTTGAAAATCCTACTGTCACTGGAACACACATATAAAAACATTTAATTGCAATATATTTCTTCCCATTATGTTAGATAATCCCTCCCATTTGTTGAAAATAAGGAATGTATATTTTAATAGTGATAGGAGAATGAAAATTATGCATTTTTAACCTATTTTGGAATCTACCCTTAACGGGATGCTCTGCACACTTCTTTACCTTCAATTTCTAGTACACAATCATAATTATATTGGTTGGAAAAAATGGAGGACTTCCCATATGTTCATCAAAATTATCTATGGGGATGATATAGATTTATCAACCAAAATACCCAATTCCATGACGATATAAAGTGTTTAGACATATTTATTCTTTCTTCACAATTAATTTTCTATGACTTTTCACACTCAGGTAGCTTGGAATTCATGATTTTAGTTTCTTGAACACTAGAATGGTATTATCGTCATTGGAAAATAGTTAACTATCTATATTTTTATCTTACTATAATCCACTAACATCTTCTAGATGGACTAGTCTTATAATTAAAAAAAATTAGGATCCTTTTTATATTTCTTTTTTAGTGTTAAAACCATTCTAATAGATGCATTTTTAAGTCATGATGCTATTGCTTATTTTTATTTATTTTTCATTAGTATAAGTAAAAATTTTATACATTTGAAAACCATGTGTTCTTCATGGTTTCACCTTTCATAGACATATTCATTTTCTCTAAAATTACCCAATTTAGGTAGTATTTTGACCTCTTCATTAGGTATATCCATCAAAATAGCAATATGGGTTATCCCTTCCAGAATTCATTCCATTTTTAATATTATTTTGAATCATTAATTCATGAGTTTTATTTATAACTTTTAGGGGCCACAATATAGCCCCTTATGGTATAATAGAATTTCTTATTCCCATTAGGTTGAACTTCCTAGTAAGATTTCTTTTTAGTCTTTTTTGGGGGTTGTTTTTTCAAAACCATTTTTTTTCTATTCACAACCCAAAATAGAAACACTTTCTTTATTTACATGATTTTAAATCATTACTGTTATTTATTTTCTTAATTATAGGAATGATACCTGATAGTTTTGTACTGATATTCATCACAATTATCACCAATAATGTTTTAAAACACAAAAAAATTACTAAACCACTTAAATATATTATTCATCGATAGATTTCTCCTTTTACATGTTGTATGCTTCCCTAAAATTAGATTAATCACCATTTTATATCCATTTACCCTATATATAAAGATATTATAATATTTAAATGGTAAAATGTCATGAAAACAATGATATTCCCATTATTAAAAATAAAAAAATGATAATATCTTTTAATATATATACTTTTTTTCTTGTACAATCAAATTTTCAAAAGTAAATTATTGTGTTTTTTAATTGGAAACAAATCCTTTTTTACTCCCTTTATATGAGAAATATTTCTTCGATATTATCTGTAACAACCTTGAAATATTAGTTATCATTACTTCTATCACTTACACAATTATATAAAAGTTAGGTATTTTAGTTCACATTTTTAAAAAATGATTCAGTGAAAAAATAAATCTGAACAGTTCAACTTTTTATATGAACTACTTGAGGGTTGATATTGATATGATTTCCATATCCTCTTCAAACCATTTAGATTCTATTTTGATACAATAATATCTTAATATATTTGTGTTGTAATATTCTATTTCTCATTAGGTTTTTAGGATATATCTTGTTTGTTTTTAATATTCCTTATATTTACATCAAAATAAATAAATTTCAAATTAAGAACATGTTTTTGTAATTAAATTTATTTCAACCAATCATTAAAATATTTTTTCAGCCTTTTCATTATATTTTCATCCCTTTTATTTTTATCTATAAATTAATTATTCAACTCCAAAACGTTTTTTATTTAATTCAAAGATGAACATATTTTCCATTAAAAGTTAAATTACATAGATTCTCTAAAGTATGGAACATAAGAGTTTTTTTGAAAAATATATTTCTCATATTAATCACTTTAAAAATATTCATCAACTAAATAAATAATTTCATTACAATGTAGTATAAATTAATCCCTAACATTCACTAGAACTATGAGAGTGGTTTAAAAATCATATTTTTTTTTCCAATTATTCATCCATTACATTATCTTATTACATAAAATTATCCTTATGTCCATGATTTATAATATTTTATCCCCTTGATATATGAAAATATATATGTGAAAACATCAATGAGTATTTTCATTAGAAAACCCATAACTTTAGAAAAAAAATCCCCAATTTATTCATAAAATCCTTACTCATCCCAATTTTCTTCTTAGTAGAAGAATAATCGTAGGTAGATTCATCATGTTTTTTATCCCTTTGAATATATTCATAATTTTATTTTTACTATTTCTTCATTTAATATATATTTTTTATTTTGATATTCTTATTCATAGTGTATTGTGCTAACATAGCCACAAATTCTATATCAATACAAATATGGATAAATCCAGATTATTCCATGTGAGTAACTTATTCAAACATTAAAAAAACATCATATATTTAATTTAGAAAACAAATAATATAATTTTAAATACAACTATATTATAATTATGATGTGATGCTAATTGAGGGTCCCTGTTGGATCGTGCAGACAAACCAAAGAGAGATGGGTGAATTAGGTGTGACCAATTTTACCTAATCCTATTTCATATTTTCATAATTTTTAACATTTTTGGTTATTAGATCCTATGTAGTAAGTTAATAAACAATAGTATCTAATTTATTTTAAAAAACCCTCATCCATAACATGAATGGAAGTGAAGTCGGAAAGAAATACATACAATATTTTTACATGGTTAAACCCCGATTAAGAAAACATACACAATGTAATTTTTAACTCTCTTTGATATATAAATTATCCACCAAAATTTTATTATCAATTATAAGTGATTTGAGGGATATTTTTATCCTAGGTAACCCTCACCATAGTCCATAGATTATAAGTTCATAACATTAACCATGATAATAAAGCCTTCATAATATTACATGTGTGAAATAATCTTTTTAATGCATCATATATTCTTGAAAGTGGAATAGAAATGACTAGTATTTATTGTCCTTAATTCCATTTTTTGTGTATTAATAGAATTTCTAGGGATGTATCTATACCCAAATATATTCCAGCCTCCTCAACTCAAAGTGAAATCAACTTCCTCAATGTCTTCATGTGAAACATATAAAACATAGAATATAAATATTTATATATTATAATTTCATTGAATCTATTAAATGAAAAATCAATTAAAATATTATTTCTTTTAACTTAGTATTGTAATCTTAGGAATATAAATATATCACAAGTATCTTAAACTTTTCTTAGGGAAATCCTCATTTATTTTATTTTTTTTACTTGACTATAATTATCTAATAGTATATATCAATATGTTAATCATATTAATTTTCCAAACTTAAGAAATTATAATATTCAATACTGATTCCATTTTTTTTCACTTCCACCATGCTAAAGCATGTAATTAATTCTCCTAGTTCTTATTCTAGAGTCTATATTTCTCTCAACATCCTAACACATCCTTCACACTACATCAATAAAGACTAATAATTCAATTTATTTTCCATTTCATAATATTATAGCTATCTTATATAGTCATGTATAAATATATTCATACAATTTCAATATTCACTAATTGATTAAAGAATGGAATTTTTTAGTTCTAGAAGAATGAACTATTAGAACATTCCCATATTTGGGTTTCCACAATTTTATTTTTAAGCTCAATTCATATTCAATAAATAACATTATTAAATAGATCTCACATGAAAAAAATTAATTCTATTTTATCCTTCTATAGGTTTTGCATCATATTCCTCAATATAACTATAAATAATCTACATGTTAATATCTTATATGTATAATGATTATACAAAACACAACATGGAGTGAGATATACTTATCATGTGGCATGTGATCTTAAAATAAAATATTATACAAAAACTCAGGATGAGTATGTACATAAAAAACAAAACCTTGAGTCAACCTAATTCATTTTTTTCAAACATAACTCTTTATAAATGACTTAAGATGTAATATATATCTCAATATTCAACACATAAATATCTATATTATTATTGAAAATAAAATAAATTAATTTTAGTTATTTTAAATATGTATACATTCTTTTTCATTTTGATCTTTCTCTCTATCTACTTGAAGGTAAATCATCATTCCTGAATCATAGTTAATGATAGTTTAATCATCTTAAGAACACTTATAAACATGTCTAGTATATTCATATTTAATATTCCTTAGAATCTCATAATTATAGAAATCCATTTTTTTCAATATTCAAGTTTTCATGATATTTTTATCAATTATAATAAACACTTCAGGATTTCATAAACATGTTATATATCTTGACACATCCGAGAAATATATTAATGTAAAAATTCATCCCTATAGATCAATTATCTTATTGGAATCTCAAAATGTCTTACGGAACAAATTTTTCTCAAATATTGTAAAACTGAATATCATACATTCTCTTAATTCTCTAATAGCCGCAAAACTTTTTTATGGCATAATCAACTCTCATATGTGGAAAAATGTATTACAATAAACACAAATATGCTACATGTGGCTGAAATCCCTTTTGTGTTGATAAATCTATTTTAACCTATTGAAATGTCATAAAACCTATGAATTTTCATTTTATAAATTTGACCACACAAAAATGTCATACGGTCTTGAAAAAAAATATTAAGAGTGGATCATTCATCTTAATATTCTTATTAATAGATCAAATGACTTATCCATTGGTTGTAATCTATTTCATATATAAGAGTTCTTTTACATGTATGAAAAATTACTTTATAATTTTTCTAAATCCGTCACTGTATTTATATTGTTTATTCAAATGAGTTTAAAATGTATTCAAATATTCTCTAGGAATTATAAAATTTGTAAAATCAATTTATAATTACTCTAAATAATTCATGAAATTAATAAAATAATTCAAAAAACTTTTAAACGCATTATATATACTTGAGACCTAATAAATAACCATAAATGGTTGTTGCTGAGTAGTCATTTCTACCTTAAATATTTGTGTCATCTAACACAAACATACAAGGTTATTATTCTCACAAATTTTTATATCCAAAATTCCATGTGAATAATAGATGGATTCTTCTATCATTAGGCTAGCTCCTCTAAAATATGTCGAACTTGTTTAGAAATTATTAAATTCAACTTATATACATTGTCAAATTTATGTTCATCTGAAATCTTGTATCAATACAACATTTTCTTACATGACTATTACATAATTTCGAAGATAAATAACATAATATTAATAAGTTTTAGGATAAAAAAATTATTATATTTGGAAAATTATATCCACACATCACCTGTAAATAATAAAAAATAAAAAATATTAAATTAATTCTACATAGCCCTCCCAAATATCTCATGTTATCTATAGTACATACAATAACATGAGGTTATACAATAAAGAAGTGGGTGATCTAAAATCTTATAAGGGTAGTGATAACATCGAAGCAATAAAATTCATGAATTAATAGTGTATGGTTGCATATAATCATCATAATCATATCATAAGCATGGGATGATCATTATAATAATGTGGAAATAATTTTAGAAAGGCCTGGAATATAAAATATATTAAATAATTAGACATTATAACATAGTAGGAAAATACCACACATAGATGTGAAAAAATATGGCATCATGTTCACACATAACATATGGGGGAAAATCATAGAACCTTAACTATGAACAAAGATATATGTATGTTCATGAAAAATATACTCAATGTGATGATATATGAAATGATAATAAATTCATTGGAGGGTTATATATTTTCCATCCCACCCATGACATCCTAAATTATCAAAATTATGGATACCTCGTATAAATAAAAAATATAAAAACTATAGTTAGGAAATTAACCCATTGAAAGGAATTTTTTATAAGGATTTAAAAAACATTCTTCAATGAATAACATATTTTTTTACCTAATTAATATTTAGTGTCATATTTTTTCATAAAAACTAATTCTTTACTGAATATAAAATAGCTTAAGAGGATTCAAAGTGATTTTTTTAAAAATAAAGTCTTTTCTTGAAACAATATTGAAAAGTTGACTAATAAATAATTTAGATATGATATATACATAGATAGAAATATAAAAAGGGAATGAAGTTCAAAAAGAAACATCAACAATATTATAGAAATATCTATACTAAAATTAATGTGATAAGGGAGATAACCGAAAAAGAATGAGTTGGGTTTCAGAATCCCCTTATCCTAGATCCCAATTTATTGAATCAATTTTCCTCCTCCAATATAATAAATATTTTTTATTATAAAGTTTACTAGAAGTCAATTATGTTCATTTTTTTCACTCTCAATCAACTATATTAATTTTATTATATTCCTTAATTCCTATTATTAAAGGTGAAACATTTTAACATCACATTTTCTTTTAAATATCCTATCTTGATTTAATTTAAGGATCTTGATATATCATATCATACAAATCATTACTATTAACTATAAAACCGTATAAATAAATTTATTTATACATTAAAATAAGTGGAATAAATTATTATAACTATCTATAATGGTTGTGATAAGTTTAATATTGACAACATCCTCATGGGTGGTTAACCGAATGTCAACAAGACATTGTCAAAAGAAGAGGTGAAAAATTTAAAATATATGTTCATTTTGTTAATAATTTTTTTATAAATAATATTAATGTAATAAAGAAAATTTTAGAATAGTTTTAATTTATTTTAAGTTTTATTTTTTATTTGAAAATGATAGGAGGATGGAGAATTTGAAAAATAAAATTGAATAAAATTATGAAAGAGAATTACTTATTTCTTGAAGTTGTTTCTTTTATTTGAACCTTAAATTCAAGAAGTAAGGAATATTTATTACTATATTTATATTTAAGATTGATGGGGGATGTTAGAGATGATATGTTGATAGATATCTATCTTCGGTAAGTGGAAGTGATGTAGTCTTTCAAGGGGAGGGAGTTAGGGTATTTATACTTTAGGAGAACAATGTTTTTATGTTAAATTATTAAATAAAAAATAATTTTTGATGTAAAATTTTCAATAGTGACTTTTTTGACATAAGTAATTATAATTGATTAAGTTTTTAATACTTCCAGTACCTTTATAAACTGAATTCATTAGTTTGTTAAAAAGGAAAGTTGAAATGTGGGAATTTGTTTTAATGGAATATTTTAGACTTTACAAATTGGAAAATAAATTTTAGAGTTATAAATTTAATATAATGAGTAATTTAAATTATGAAATTTGTTTTTTATAGTACCATATTCTTGAATTGATTATTTCATTATTAAATACATAGTGATGCAATTAAAATATATTAGTTTTGTAAAAACATTATTTTAAATATTTAATTAAAAATTTATTTGTCTTAGAAAATTACAAAAGTTTAACCCTTAGAAAATATTGATGTGATGATTCTAGAAATGAAATTATTATTATTTTTCAATATAAGTTTCCCACATTGTTAATTTTAATTAATAATATTAAAATTATGTTTTATATGAAAAATAATAAAATATTATTTATTCAAAACATGATTATAGTTTTTTTTAGTTTTTAATATTTGAAATAATTTAAGAGAATTTTATAAAATAAATTTTTATAAAATACTAAGGGAAAATATTTTTTATAAATTATTTTAATATTTGAGGTTAATTTACTTTTCCAATATTTAGGTTAAAATTCCAAACAGACAAGTTATTATGCTTAATGATTAGGTTACTATTAAAACAGTCAAATAACTATTATAAACCTCAAATTAATTCCAATAATTACCTCTTTATTCCTTCATTAATCATTCAAATCAATTTCTCATAGGGTTATAAATTTTTATTTTCTAAAATTTTGACTGTATTACTAATTTTTTATATTTTTTATTGTGTTTTTGTCTATGTGATGAATCTAGGGGATCTAAAATTTTCCCATTTTCATATTCTTGTAATGTAATATTGTTGCTTTTTTTATTTATCCATTTTAATATTGTAAATTATCAGGGATACATTTATTATGTATTCAAATGTTCTCATTTAATAAAATATTTAATTATGTGATACATTTGTTTAAACCATATTACATACCTAATGGTGACAAGAATTATTTTATCCAAAGGAAAATTCAATATATATAAATGTTTAGGATATTAATCTCTTCCCCCTTTAGAAATTTTATCCTTAAAATTTTAATTCATGTCCTATGATGCGAATAGAAAAGGTTACTTCTATTTCATTCCCTTCATAGGTTCTCTTATTTCTTTTTCGTACTTATGAGTTCACCAAAGCACTTTAATGATGTGATTTTTCTTGTTATATAGAACATTTTCTCTAGGATCTAATATCTTCACAGGATAATCCTCATAATAGAGGTTATAGTATTTTGGTGCTTCATTTAGATTTAGTACATGTGAGGGATTATGTTTTTTCCTTCATAGGAGATATAGGTAGAAATTATCATGAACTTGATCCTGGTTTAGTGTATGTGATAGATGGTAGGAAATTGAACCTATGAGATCAAGGATTTAAAATGTGACAATATACAGAGGGATACGATTTTAATTCTTTGAAAAATACCTGACTTTATTTCCTACTGATATTCGAAGGAATAAATTTTATGCAACATCAAACAGCAGGCCCCTTCGACCATTGTTAATAATTATCTTCGACTGAATTTGAGTTGATTTTTAATATTGCTTGATGGTAATGACATTTTTTGTTATCTCTTTCACAAGATCAAATCCAAGGTTATTTCATTCACCAATTCTATCCTAACATGTTGGTGTTCTATATCACTTCCAATATAGATCTTAATATGGAACCATATTAATTCTCGAGTGGAAGAATCTTTTTTATTATAACTAAAAGAATCAGTGATGTTGAAAAATGCCTCTTATAAATTTCGTTAAAATGGTTCTCTCCTAAAGTTTCATAAAGGTTCTTTTATAATGGTCTTTATTTTGGTGGAGATAGGCCACGCTAAAATTCAATTCAGTATTAGGATCATGTTTAAGACACATACTGATTTTAGAGGTTGTCCTTGGATTATGATATGATAGGATGGAAAGTGGTTCCCCATAAATCCTAAAAAATTCTTTGACATATATATTATGATGTTAGTAAATAGAGAAATATTTCTAAAATATTATCAAATGGATAGTTTTGGGGACTCAATACACCATTAATGTTTTCACATTTTTTCCATTGGATGTCTTTGGAAGACCAGTAAAAATTATATGATGATGTAATCCCATTTTAATGTGGGTAGGGGAAATTTTTTGCATTATGTTCTTATTGTTTTTATCTCTACCCTTACTTGATGGAACATAAATCAATTTAATGTGTACTCTGTAACATCCTTCTTCATGTGGTCACATCAAAAGTTATCTCAAAGACCAAAATACATCTTGGTACATCTAGGATGTATGGATAATGATGAGCTAGGTTCACTATCGAAATGGTATTTATTTATATTATGTGATGAAGACACTTAAATTATTGATAAAAACAACATATAATCATCTTTATCAATGATGAATTCCAAAAAATTCTCTTCATTTACTTCTGTCACCATCTTTTTATGCTCAAAATCACCACATTATGCCTCATTGATCTTCTCTCCGATAGATAGTTGGGCATATATTTGGGGAAGTTAATATATCTTCTATATAGTTAAAATTTACCGATCCATCCTTTAATTATCCATGAAGATATGTTCCTTCTCAATAAAAATCATAGATAGTATTATATGTTGTTTTCTTCTAAGGGAATCAGCTACGCTATTAACCATTCAAGGATGGTATTGAATAAAGAAGTCATTGTCCTTAATTAGATCTAACTATATTCGTTGATGCATGTTGACACAATTTTGTGTGAATATATAATTTATACTCTAGTGATATATATATATATATATTTCACTATTATCCACATATAAGTACATCAAATACATATATAATTAAAATATTATTAGATCTATCCCCAGGCCATGTGTCGTATAGATTTTATCTTTGATCATCAACTTTGTTGAGGAATATACTATAGATTTATCCTTATACATGATTATCCAACCATATTCATTAATTGATGTGTCACGGTATATGAAAAACCCATATCCAATTTAAGTTAGTGATAATATACACACAATGATTAACCCCTTCTTGTTCTCCTTAAGGATTTTATCAAATTTATCCATCTATCCATACATTACCCCTATCCATTTTAACATTATTAGTGGTATAGAAAATTATGATTAATTAATAAAAAATAATAATTAATACCTAGATAATATAATAACTTTACAGATCGCCCTGAAACTAGTGGGTATGACACATTCTATAATCCACTTTTAATTTTAAGGGTCCACATAAATTCCCTCACTTGTGATAACGTGCCTTAATAATGTGACATGTCGTATCTAGTAGTATTACATACTGATCATAAAATAGAATGTATAATTTCTAAATGTTACCAAAATAATCTATAAATTTTCATTATATTAATCATTTATTTTTAAGTAAATGTGAATATCATCAATAAATACAATGATAAATTTATAGAGGTAGTTTCTAAAGTACCTATTAATGAAATCTATGAAGAATTTAAGGGAATTAAAAAGTATGAATGGAGTCACTATGAAATCATAGTGTCTATAAATTATATAGAAGAATGTATTATGAATATTCCCCTTATTCAATATCAAATGATTATATCCAAAATATAGATCCTCATTTGAGAAACACTGAGCTCCTTGATATTGATTGAACATATTAACAATCATTACTATGGGATACTTGTTCATCATGGTTATCTTGTTGATCTCCTTATAATCAATTCTAAACTACATAAACCCACCCATTTTTATAAAAATTAGAACCAATTAATCGTATGTTAATTAACTATTGTGTATGGTCCCTTTACTTAAATCATTTTTTATTACTTTGTTAACTCCTCTAGTTTGATTAGGGATATCATATAAGGTATATCATAGATTAGAGTGTATTTGTGCATTAGTTAAATTGAGAAATGCTACACATGGTCTTGGAGAAGGATGTGAATATATATATTAAATACTATCGTATATTTTCACAAAATATGAATTTTCTCAAGGTTTATTATTTCGTTTAACACAAACATTTGGAAAAAATATGCTTCATCACTGGGTATCAACATCTGATCGATTAAGTGGTTTTATAATAGAGATTAATGACATTCCTCACATTTTTATAGGATAATGGGACAGTTTATAATTTTTAAAGAGAATGACTGTTCCTAATAGTTTATGTGATATCTATATAAAGAGAGATAATACATGCCTAATATATTATCACATTCCACCCAGGGAAGGATTACATGATTCATTTTAATAATATTGGCTTATAATCTAATAGGATAAGATTCAAACACATGGGTTTCATTGATCACACAATTATGTGATTTTAAAAATATATCTACATCAAGGTATCGTGGATGTGATTAAATGGTTCTAGAAAACATATAGTGTATAAAAGAGTGTATAGAACTAGAATAAAATAAAACCATTCAATTATTAATTTACTAGGACATGTAGATAGTTGGAAATCATATTAATGTTAAACCTATGTGGTGGTAATGAAATAATCTTTACCTTTCTCTCTCACCTTTAGTTATTATTGAAATTGGTTTCCCTTAAAGACCAATGGTTTTTTGTTCTATCCTTATTAGTGACCGTTAACCTTACAGTTGAATCATTAAACCATAAATGGTGCATTCAAAGGGTCATTCCTTACATTTATCACCTTGGCTAGCTTCTTCACGTCTATTAAAAATTAATGAACTTAGGGTGAATCAGTAAGTCACATTAAAAATTTCCTTGTACTCTTGAGGTATTTTTTGTGATTTTACTTTCCAAATATTTGACATGTGGTTTGTTTGATCTTATTTATTATTTTTTATTTGATCCACCAGATTAAAACCCCCTTATTCTCTTCATATATCCATATATATAAAATTATTCTCCGAGATCTATCTCTACATTGAGATAAAATTGAGGTACATATTTATTACTAACAAATACTCAGATAGTTAATAAGTATAAAGATTTTTTTTAAATAAATAAATAAATTATCCATAGTAAATTTCTCCATCACAAAATAGAGGATCACAGAAAACATTTTTTCCATTTAGTTATACTACTATCCCACGATAAGTGGAATAAAAGATCCAGTAAATATCAGTGGTATTTTTTGTATGAAGAACTTTATGTATAGTTTCTCTTTATTAAGTTATGGTAGATGTTACACATGGATTGGTTTTTTTCATAGCTTGATAAATCTAGATAAGAATTTCCATGATGGTTTGAACTCCACCACCTATTGAATTGGGAATGTCATTTAGATGATCGTTTCATTATCCCTCGAATATCTTCTTGGTTTGGTTTCTCCAACTTCCCACAATTTCATAAGACACAAAAGGTTTTATCAAAGCATATGTTAATATATAATGAATAAAGAATTTATTATCATGTGAAAATAAATTCTAAATTCATATATTAAGAGATCACTATATTTATCATATCCTTCATCGCAAATTAAGTTTATATCATCATTTTCATTAATAAGTTATTTAAAAATAATAATTACATTAGATATATATTCTTAATAATGGTTTGGTGAGATATTATGATTAACCAAATCATATCCCCTGAGACTATAAAACCAGGTATGTATTAAATATTCATTACCATGAACCAAGTGAAATTTCAGTTAACTCCCCAAAAATTCCTTTTAGTATTGTTATCCTTAGCTATATTGGTGTTAGATCCACATCCACATGTAGTATCTAGAAAAAAAATTAATTTCATGGAAATAATCTACTCATATACTTTACCGAAACTTCAGTAAGTTTTTCTTTAAAACTCAAAAATATTGTTAGGGGTTTCCTTAGTATTTTCATGTCCTAATTACCAAATTAACTAAACTATGATCAGATATCTAATATATCAACCCATAATTTTTTACATGAATATTAAATCATTTTTATTTAAAATAATATAATATAAATGTATCAATGGATATAATGTTTTTGTAACCTGGGAAAATTAGTTTCATCCAGCAAACTTATATTATAAAACATAAAGTTTTTTTAATTATTTTTTTATTTTATTCCAAGATATGTTGTATTTTTTGTACATATAATCACCTGAGGATATATATTAAATAAAGGGATGATTCAAAAGCATGATAGGGTAAGGGAAACATTAATGTAATAAGATACAAAAGTCAATAATACATGGGTGATAATAATAATCATCATATCATAAGTATGGGATTATCATTATAATAATGACTGAATCATTTGAAAAAGGAATGGAATGTTGGATAGGAACACTAAGGAAGAATCAAAACACTATGGTCAAATACCACTAGTAGTTATAAAAATATATCATCATGTTCACAAAAAAATTTTGAATAAATAAAAATATCATAGTTTAGAAAAAATATTGCATCATTTTCATGCATTTTTTTCAAAAGGTGTTTCCTCGGTGACAGACTAATACACGATTTATTAAAATAAAAAAGATAACTATATGATTCTTGGTGTACCTCTCGTACCCCTCGAGGATTAATTTTCATGATCACAATCACACTCTTATTTATCTAATATTGTTTTAAGTGTTTTTGGATGATAAGCATAAATTTAAGGTGGCCAAGGAATTGGGCCAAGAAAGCAAGAAGCCAAAGTGGACTGATTTTCAGTCCACCGGCCAACCGATGGAAGAGCACCGGCCAGCCGATGGAGGCCTGGACAGAAGGAATCCCTCTGTCCAGACCACCGGCCAACCGGTGTCACACCAGCGGCCAGCCGGTGGCACCCAGACAGAAGGCTGAGCCACTACCTCAGCACCGGCCAACCGGTGGCCTCAGCACCGGCCAGCCGGTGGCACCCAGCCAGCATAGTGTTTTCCACTGCCTCAGCACCGGCCAACCAGTGGCCTCTTCAACGGCCAGCCGGTGGAGCCTGAGCCCGAGCCCTCCTCCATTTTGCACACACCGGCCAACCGGTGGCTCTGTACCGGTCAGCCGGTGGAGCCAGTCAAACTAGCCGTTGGGCCTTTGACCAGGCTGGTCCACTTGCCTTCCAACGGCTCCGAAGCCTTTTCCAACGGCTCCGAAGACTCCCTAAGGCCATTTGAGGGTTCCCCCTCTATAAATAAAGGACTAGGAACCCCCGGAAGCCTAAGGAATATAACCGTAACTATTGTGAAGCCAACGGACACATTTTACATCATTTGGCGAACCTCCGGCGGACTTCCTCCAAGGAACCCCAACTGCTCCAATCCAATTTCACATCCAAGGAACACCATCATAGAAGCTTGGGAGTGCACGTCTTCAACTCCAATCATCCATTGGCGCCCAAGGCTTCTCCCCAATTACGGTTTTTCTTGTTTTATTTATTTTGAGCATCAAATTGGGTTTGTGCCTACAAACCCCCATCTCTTTCATTCCTATCTTCATTTGGGTTTTCACACCACCTTTATGGTGTTAAGAGGTTAGTCAAGCCTTTCCTTTTAAAAGGCTTGCGTCAAAGGTGAGCTAGCCTTCACCCGTAAAAAGTCTAGTGGGTTTCTTGCTCAAACCATTAAAAAGCAAGCTGTAATAGGTGAGCTAGCCTTCACCTGTAAAAAGGCTAGTGGGTTTCCTGCTACAACCATTGAAAATCAAGAAGTAGTAAATCTCTCAACGGTTGAGTTGGGAGCGGAGACGTAGGCCGGGTTTTAGGCCAAACTCCGTTATCAATTTTGTGTCTTGCCTTATTTATTTCCGCTGCACTTTCACTTTGATTTTAAATTGTTTTATTATTTTTTAAAAGGCAATTCACCCCCCCTCTTTCCATCACTTCCTTCTTTTCTCCGCCCAACAATTGGTATCAGAGGAAAAATTTGAGTAATACCCTAACCGGTTTCAAATTTAAGATCCATTGTGATGGCATCAACCTCTTTCGCCCCCGAAGGCTATTCTTTCGGTCGTGCTCCATTTTTTGACGGAACCGACTATAATTATTGGAAAACCCGCATGACTACTTTTCTTAGAAGCATAGGTTATCCCATTTATAAAATTGTCATGCATGGTTATTCTCTTTCTACTCCTGATGAATCCAAATGGACCCAAGCCGATATCAAAAATTTCGAGCTTGATGGAAAAGCCATGAACGCTCTACATTGCGGCCTTGATCGTAATGAATTCAATCGAGTTTCCACATGCACCTCCTCACATGAAATCTGGAAACTATTGGAAGTTACCCATGAGGGGACCAACAAAGTCAAGGACACTCGATTGGACATGTACCGTCAAGATTTTGAGTCTTTTTCCATGCATCCATCCGAATCTATTTCTGAAATTTTTACACGCTTTACTGATGTTTGCAATGGTAGAAAATCTCTTGGAGATAATATTTCTGCAGAAACAATGGTCAAGAAGATCCTTTGGATCTTACCAAGCTCATGGGCTCCGAAAGTCACGACAATCCAAGAAGCAAAGGACATCAAGAACATACCGGTCGAAGATCTCATCGGATCCCTCATGACTTATGAGATCACCATGAGGAGGCAAGCTGAAAAGGAAGGAAAACCGATCAAAACTCCAAAGAACATCGCCTTCAAAGTTCAACAAGAAGAAAGCTCCTCCTCCTCATCATCTTCCACTTCAAGCGACAATTCCGAAATGGAGAATCTTGCCCGCAAAATGCACAAGTTAATGAAGAAGCACAAAAAGAAGAAATCCCGCAAGGCTCTAAAGGAAAAACACGACGAAAAATCCGAGCCCGAGGTAACATGCTACGGGTGTGGCATGAAAGGCCATTACAATCCCGATTGTCCACTCAAAAAGAAAAAGGCCAAGCAAAAGGAGAAGAAGAAGGCATTCAAGGCCACATGGAGTGATAGCCCCTCATCATCCTCCTCCTCCTCCTCAAGCGACAACGGTAACAAATGCCTAATGGCATTTCATGAGGTAACCTCTTCCGACTCCTCATCCTCTTGTTCTTCAAATTCTTTAAATCATTTATCCTACGAGGATCTCTAACATGCGAGAGATCAATTGGAGGATGGTTTTCATGAACTTTCTTCCAAATTTGTTGCTTTAAAAAAGAATTTTAAAAAACTTTCTTCCGAAAAGGAGCAACATCTCAAAGAGAAGGAAGAGCTGTCCCTCAAAATACAAAATCTTCCCGATGTTGATTCCATGGAATCAACCATCAAAGATTTAAGGGAATCCCTAGCCAAGTTCACACAAGGTGAACAAAATCTGACCAAACTCCTCGGTTCCCAATGCATATCTAGAACCACCGAAGGGCTTGGATATTTCAAGCAAGCTTCCTCTTCCCATGCACCTACTATTTTTGTAAGGGGGAGCTCCCAATTTAAATTTTGCAATTATTGTAAAAAACCCGGGCACATGATTTATGAGTGCGATTTCAAAAATGCCCGGTATGGTAGGCCCAAAACTATTTTCTTCAATGATGAATTTTATAGTAGAAGACCCGCTACTAGACAAGTGTGGATTGAAAAATCCCTTTTAGCGAGTCTTACCGGACCAAAATTTGTCTCGGTTTCAAAAACCTCTCCCCGGTGATTTGTTGTTTTTATTTAGGGGGAGTTAGGATCGTTTAAGCCCTTTTGATTTCAATTTCAAAATTTTAGATTCAAACTTTCAATTTCAACACTTGGTATCAAATTTTTTAATTCTAAATTGTTATTCAATTTTTCACTCAAAACTTTCAATTCAAACTGTTATTCAATTTTTCACTCAAAACTTTCAATTCAAACTGTTATTCAATTTTTCATTCAAAAACTTTCAATTCAAACTGTTATTCTTTTTTCATTTCAAACTTTCAATTTCAAAATTCTCAATTCAAAATTTTCAATTCAAAACTTTCAATTCAAATTTCAAAATTTTCAATTGGTTTAAAAATCTCTATCTTGTTTCTTCAACGTTTTCCCTCAATCAAGTTTTATGCCCCGTGCTATTTTGATAATCACAAAGGGGGAGAAATTCTTGGTTGATTGGGGGAGAAATCCTTCTCTCATCCTTTGCTTTACTTTTCATTTTATTAAATCATGCCTTTCATTTCATTTTCTACATTACTTGTTTTGGTGATTGTGATCATCAAAATAGGGGGAGATTGTTGTACCTCTCTTACCCCTCGAGGTTTAATTTTCATGATCACAATCACTCTCTTATTTATCTAATATTGTTTTAAGTGTTTTTGGATGATAGGCATAAATTTTAGGTGGCCAAGGAATTGGGCCAAGAAAGCAAGAAGCCAAAGTGGACTGATTTTCAGTCCACCGGCCAACCGATGGAAGAGCACCGGCCAGCCGATGGAGACCTGGATAGAAGGAATCCCTCTGTCCAGACCACCGGCCAACCGGTGTCACACCAGCGGCCAGCCGGTGGCACCCAGACAGAAGGCTGAGCCACTGCCTCAGCACCGGCCAACTGGTGGCCTCAGCACCGGCCAGTCGGTGGCACCCAGCCAGCACAGTGTTTGCCACTGCCTCAGCACCGGCCAACCGGTGGCCTCCTCACCGGCCAGCCGGTGGAGCCTGAGCCTGAGCCCTCCTCCATTTTGCACACACCGGCCAACTAGTGGCTCTGTACCGGTCAGCCGGTGGAGCCAGTCAAACTAGCCGTTGGGCCTTTGACCAGGCTGGTCCACTTGCCTTCCAACGGCTCCGAAGCCTTTTCCAACGGCTCCGAAGACTCCCTAAGGCCATTTTAGGGTTCCCCCTCTATAAATAAAGGACTAGGAACCCCCGGAAGCCTAAGGAATATAACTGGAACTATTGTGAAGCCAACAGACACATTTTACATCATTTGGAGAACCTCCGGCGGACTTCCTCCAAGGAACCCCAACTGCTCCAATCCAATTCCACATCCAAGGAGCACCATCATAGAAGCTTGGGAGTGCACGTCTTCAACTCCAATCATCCATTGGCGCCCAAGGCTTCTCCCCAATTACGGTTTTTCTTGTTTTATTTATTTTGAGCATCAAATTAGGTTTGTGCCTACAAACCCCCATCTCTTTCATTCCTCTCTTCATTTGGGTTTTCACACCACCATTAAGGTGTGAAGAGGTTAGTCAAGCCTTTCCTTTTAAAAGGCTTGAGTCAAAGGTGAGCTAGCCTTCACCCGTAAAAAGGATAGTGGGTTTCTTGCTCAAACCATTAAAAAGCAAGCTGTAATAGGTGAGCTAGCCTTCACCTGTAAAAAGGCTAGTGGGTTTCTTGCTACAACCATTGAAAATCAAGCGGTAGTAAATCTCTCAACGGTTGAGTTGGGAGCGGAGACGTAGGCCGGGTTTTAGGCCGAACTCCGTTATCAATTTTGTGTCTTGCCTTATTTATTTCCGCTGCACTTTCTCTTTGATTTTAAATTGTTTTATTATTTTTTAAAAGGCAATTCACCCCCCTCTTGCCATCACTTCCTTCTTTTCTCCGCCCAACAATTCTGAAATAAGGAATCTTATTACAATCCCTTTCATAAAGAGGGAGTAGCTCATCGAACCGTTCATTCCTCTAATTAATGCCCTGGTTGATTCCCATGTACGAAAGACCATCTACAAACCTGTTTGCTTCATTAAGGGTCTATATAATTATAGGAACACATGTCACAATCTAAAGGATCACAATATTTCACATTAATTTTGAAGAGAACATATAACCATCAGAGTTAAAAAATAAAACCATTTTAGATCATATATTCGTATATAAAAGTGTTATTCTAAGAACAAACAACTCAAGTGGGGTTAAATAGATTCTTTCAAAAAATAAATTGTTATTTTATAAATCTATGTAATTGAATTATAGATAATGCCGACAAGGTTGAAGCTTGTATATGCCTACTAAATAAATTTTTTAAGAAGAGTGAAATTTCATTTTAATGATATTATATAAATATCCAAAACAAAATATTTTTAAAGAGGTGTAATCCCAAAAAGAAGGTTTGGGGTATAAGAATCCCCATACCTTAAATATCAATTTATTTAATAACTCTTATGATTCTTGTATAATAAATATAAATTTATTATAAAACTGAATCGAAAATGATTTGTTTTCATTTCATCACCCTTTATCAATTATAATTTTTTAATCTTATTTCTTAATTTTGATTTTCAAAAGTAAAACATTTTGATTTAATATTTTCCTTAAAATAGATCTTCATGCTTCGATTTTTTGATCATTATTATATTTTTTGATCATGCTTAAACATTTCATATTATTATTAATATTAACTCAAAAATTATAAATACATATTTTTGAATATTATATATTATAAATAATTTATAACAATAATCCATAATGGTTGTGATATGTAGGGAGTTGGTAATGTCCTCAGGGGTTATTAACCAACCATCACTGATACATTATCAAAAGTGGTGGTTCAAGATATATAATAAATGTTTATATGATAAATAAAATTTTCTAGAGTATATTGACATTATTACTAGGATGTTATAATAATATTTAATTGTTTTAAGAATTTTTGGACTATAAAATAAAACAAGGATAGGGAATTAGAAAAGTAAAATGAAATAAAAAAAAGAAAGGACATTACTTATTTCTTAAAGTTGTTCATTTTCTATAACCCTTAAATTCTTAACATATTAGAGTTCAATTTCTCTATAAATGACATAAGGATTATAAGAGGATCTAGAGATGGTAATTAGGGTGATATTTTATTTTTCAATTGTAAGTGAAGTGGTTTTGAAATTGGAGGGAGAGGGGGTATTTAAACTTGAGCATGGTATTTCCAGGATAAAATTAGAAACAAATCAAAATTTATAATGTAAACATTATAACAATGAAAATATTTACATTATGAATTTTATTTTTTAAAACAAGTATTTTATGACATTAAAACCATTTATTTACATAATTCATTATTTTCTTAAAAATTATTGTGGGAAAAGGGAAATTGTTTTTAATGGAATGAAGTTGAATTAGAAATTGGAAAATAATTTTATGGTATGGAAATTATAATTCATGTATAATTTAAGTTAATAATTTTTTTTGATATTCGTATTTTAAAACCGAATTTCTTATTATTATATACTGAATGATGAAAAAAATAGTTTATTTATGTAAACAGTGTATTCTCACTATTCAAAAAAAAAACATAATGTATTTTAGAAAATTACAAAAAAACCATATAAAAATTTAAAATGGAGATTATAAAATAGAAAATATTTCAAAAATAATATTTTAAAGTAGTAATTTTTTATTTTTAACATAAAAATTCTAATTTTTTAATAAAATATATTAAAATCAATTTTACTAAAAAGAATATTATGGTTTCATTGAGTTTTTTTAAACTTGTTATTTAGTTTATGGAATTAGTTTATTTATATTTTCTTATATTACTCAGGATAATTATTATTTATATGGTATTTTTCTATTTAGAGGTAAATTTAGTATTCAAATGGTTTGGTTACTATTATTAATGGTTATGTTAGTATTCATAATTGATGAGTTACTCTTCAAAAAAATTTTATCACTATTTAAATAGTCAAATCACATCCTAAAAATAACTATTCATTTCATTATTCAACATTCACCTAAATTACACCAATGTTTCTATATTTTTTTCTAAAATATTTATTGAATGACTAATATAAGGAACTAACATTAAACAATTTGTAAATTGAATATTTAGAAAAGAAATATTTTTTGTTCCTTTTCAAAGACCTTTTACGCATGAAGTTTTAGAAAATTAGTTCATCACCCTTATAAAATAAAATATCACATTATGTATTGCAAACTTACACTCCATATCCATTTTCCCACAATAAAAAACTTTTAGGATATATCTAGTTCTATTTTCATGAAATAGCCTTAAATGTTTCATCTTAACCTCATTTTTTTCCCAACTAATCCACAGAACATGTAATTTTTATAAAACATGGGATGATAATAAAATTATTATTGATGGAAAAATAAAAAAATGAATAAAAATGTTAGTTCATGAATATCCATTTTAAAAATTTAACTCTTTCATAATTAACACTGTGCAAAAAAAATTTGATAACTATGAAATCAACTTCTCTACCCAAATGTATTCATAAAATATTTTCATATGAAATTTTGAAGGAAAAATAAACCTCACAATGGTATTTTTAAATCCTAAATAACTCATTAATATTTTTCCCAATATTATTCATTTACTCATTACGAAGATCCATAACCATCCAATTAAAATTAATACCACTCGATAACCTTGTGAAATTGTTATATATTTATAAAAACCAATATCAAGAATAGATAAATCATGTTGGAAACATGATACATTATTTTAATATCACTTATCACTCTTAAAATAATTATTTGAAATTGAATAATAACCCTAATAAATTCTAATAATTTATTTGAAGAAAACTATAAATCGTTAAATCAATCCCATTAACCAATGCATTTGAGGCCCATATTAGGCTCTCTCATTATCATAATAAATACCAAAGAAACAAAACTTGTAAATTTATGATCAAAAGAGTAACTAACATGGATACTATTAAAATTGGGGTCCTAGTTGAATTTTCATTTAAAAATATTCAACTAAAACAAATCACAATACCTCTTTATGTAAAAAATTCAGACTCATAGATCCTCTGATGATTAGTGTGTAAGAATCAGAGTAAAAGATTGTATGATTATATCATATTATGTTTTAAGCATTTTCATAGATACCCTGATAAACTAAATTAGAAGAATTATTTGTAAAAAAACATTATATCATTACATGCACATCAGAATAAAGACATATAGAAACAAGTAATACAATATTTCAATGTAAGACTGAATTAAAAGCTATATTAAATGAATTCACACTTTTATAATTAAGATTACAGGTAGTTAGAAACCATTAATAATATATCTAGTGTTTTATAATTATTTTAATGTATATATTTCCCTACTAGGAAATCCCTCGATTTGATGATTGCAATAAGACCAGTCTTACAATCCTCAAGATCCCATCATAAGAAGATTCTCACCAGTATTTCTTACCTTGAAAGCCATCAATTAGATGAATTAGATTTAACATTTTTAAACCAATAGAATCCCTCAATCGTAATAATTATTAGATTAAAAATACAAATAAATGTGTTATAAAAGAAACAACGATGAAAAGGATTCCTTAGAATGAAATATCTCTAATGTATTACAATGACTAGTAACTATATTTTAATAAAGTGAAAACATTACAAGACTTGAGTTATGAAATATTTCATCTCCCAACTCTTCAATGTCCACATATATACATGGAAATATATAATTTATATATTTTTATGTTAGTTGGAATGAACTCAGACAAATTTCACTTGACAAATCATCATTATCTAGAATAAATGAATGTTTTGTTTCATTTTTAGCATTATTACAATGATAAATTGTGTTCTTTATAAAAGAAACAGTTTCCATATATTTGTTTATAAATATAGCATAGTTTTATGTACATAATTATTATTGTTAATATGATATACTTTATAAGGATCATTACGATGTATCAGTACCTACATCAGTATGATGATCATGAAAATTTTTTGTAGGATAAAAAAGTCAAATGTTTTATCACTGATCATGATATCGATCCATCCGATTAGTCAGATTATTCACTAATCAAATGGATCTTTTTAATGAATATTAGGTTTACATTTATAAGACATTTGAATTATTTCTATGTCAGGTAATACGTAATTTTTTCGACAAAAACATACAAAAACACTTGAAAAATAAACACTATGTAATAATATTTTTAATATGGTAGTAGTGATTTCTGAACCAAGTGTAATTGAAATGTATGAATTAAAACTTCATACTCATGTATATCCCCTTTTGGAAAACACAAAACCCAAAACACAAATGAAAAATAATAACTTGAAAAAAATAAATACTTTTTTCTAAAAAGAAAATTGATGATATTATTTTTGACTCCCCATATATTTATAACTACATTATGATATATCCAAAAGTATTAAAACAACACCCTTAAAAAATAATTCTCCCACTTAGGAATACTTCTCTGCCTATGAATAGTATATTCCTTATTATTAAAAAAATATTCTCCCACATTATAAAATGGTCTCCCCATTGATGTGTTTTCAAAATGAAGGGAACAAACAGAACCTGAAATTTTAGTGAGTGATAAAAAATGAAACAAATCATAAAATAAAATACCAAATCATCCAAGATGGAAATAAAATAACATAAATCCCATAGTAATTAAAAAATATTAAATCATGAAATATGGGATGAAATTATATTCAAATATTATTACCATTAAAATGTTCAAAATTATACTTCGAGAGTTCAAAATGAAAAATTATTCATTCTTTATTTATCAACTTCTTAATAAATTACACCAATTTTTTAAATATAATAAATACATTTCAATATTTACAATATTTTCATCCACAATTGGTTTCTTTTGGACTTTATTCTTCATAATTAATACATATTCCTTTATAAGTATTAATCACTCCTCACATGATCCCATACTGATATTTTAAATAACTTTAATCATGATAATTTTCCTTCAAAACATCCATCTTGTCAGTATGATCATCAATAGAATATGCGAATTCATCAATGGAACTCAATCAATCTAAAACATCAGAGGATAAAATGTTTATGGATTATTCTATTTCTAATAATAGTTTCTTTAATACAAAAAAATTGAACATCAGGTTTTCAAATATTATTATCCACTTGGATGGACCACTTCACCATCTGGTTGTACTATATTGTGTTCGTACAATAATTTTCTTGAAAAGTTTTCTACTATAATTAAATAATAATTACTAATTATATTAAAAAATTTAATATCTCTAATTTTTCATTGCGTATATTTTGAGTATGTTTAAATATTTACTCAAGCTTTGGAATGAATTTAATGGTGTCTTATAATATGGTAAAAAAATTGAAAAAAAATTAAATCCCTTATAAGAAATGGTTTCCTATTATTCTAATGAACCTGAAGAATGTATGATAGATTTTAGACATAAGTACATAGTATTTGGATTATCCTCTTCATTATATTTCCATTTTTTGGAAACATTCTTATCATATTATACTTCAACAGAATATGCATCGTTATCATATATGACTTTGTTAGAAACTTTTTCGTTTGACTATTGATATGCATCTTCTTTCTTTGAGGATTATTTTTTACCTAAGGATGAATAATTTTCTTTACAACCTTCTAATTGAGAATCATTAATATACTGGAATGGTAAAGGAGATGATGATTATGATTATGAAGATTTATTTTATTTTGTGTGTTCATGATTCTCAGTTGTTTCATTTTTAGCTTCATCCTCCTCTTAATCTTCTTCCTCTATATATTCCTCTACTTCTTGCTAAACTTATTCGTCTCCTTATTCTTATATATTATCCCTCTACTTCTTCCTCTATTTATTCCTCTATTAGATTCTCTGTTTATTTCTACACTACTTCTTATATTTATTATTCTACTTTATCTTCCTCAAGATCTTTTTCCAATTGATGAGTGGTTAGAAGAATGATATTTTAAACTATTTATAATATTTATGTGGTAAATAAGGTGTCCCAAATTTATATAGGCACATATTGGTGATGGTTCATATTATCATAAACATTAAAAGGCTTAAATTATTCCTTAACTAATTTGATGATTGAGATTTTATGAAAGAAGGTTATAAATATATTTATTATCTATCAAAGTATTTTTAAAAAAATTTATCAAATTGAGAATCATTAATATTTTTAAAATGTATAAAATCATGAAAATAAATAAACTTTTTTATAAAAACTAGAAGAAAAATCAAAACTGTAATGATAAACTAAATGAATTAATTAGTGAAAAAATTAAAAAAATAATACCTTTCGATGTTGAAAGATTCATTGGTATGAATAACATGTTCTTGGTTTTTGTACCACAAAAAAATTATTTTAGTTTTAAAATGTAAAGACCCGTAAAATTCAAGGGAAATTTTTTTTCTTAATTTTCTTTAGAATTTTACAAGAGCGCGGTTTCAAACGGCACCTGATTCCGAGGCCCGGAGTGCCCAGAATCAATATCCGAAGTTTGGCTCGGGTACGTTCAGGGAACGAACGAGCGGGATTTCCTAACTTTTGATCCGGTGCTCGGAATTGAAATCTGAGGGCACCGATGAACTCGCAGCGCCGATATTCGCTTAAAGAGACCTTTTCGGAAGTTGTGTTTGTTGCGGGTTGAAAGTTAGTTTTTGGGAGATTTATAAAAAGTTGAATAAAAAAATGTGGATTCTTTTTATTTCACTTTTGTAGGTTAACTCCTCTCAAAAGGAGTTAGGGGTGGGACCCACACCCACTTAACCTCCCTTGAGAGGATTAAGTGTGGTGGGACCCACATGAACCTAAACCTCTCAACTTCCCCCTTAAACTCCCCTCTCTCCCTCTTAAATGTTTGTAAACTTAACATCTAATTAATTACACATGACATGTTAATTAATTAAGTGTTATGTTTTTGAATTTGAAGTTTTGAATTCCTTGGCTTGGAAAATAAAATAAAGAGGGACCTTATTTTATTTTGTTAGCCAACTTGTGTGGTTTTCTTTTTTGAGAGCTCCTCCTCCTTCTTCTTCATCTTGACGAAGAACGCTCATCTTGACGAAGAACGCTCAAGCTCCGACGAAGAACGCCGCTCCGCTCTTCTTCGTCTTCCGTGTCAACGAGAGGGAACGCCGCTTCTTCCTCGGACATCCTTCGTCGGCTTACGAAGATTCGTCAACGACGTATCACATCGGACGCACTACTTCGTCATCGGATTTGACCAACGACGACCGCGACGCCCGACCTCCGTGACGTCGTCTTCCGCGGAACGTTGTCAAATCTTCAAACCTATACCCGAGGTAGGGGTTGTTGTTTATTGTTTAATTTTTTTTATTCTTGATCGTGGATTTAGCAAGTGTAACGTGTGGCTTTTGAATATTTAAAGTTGCGTTATTATTTTAACATGAGGGGGGCCGGACCGCATGAACACGGCCGAATCCCCTCCATCGTTCTTGTTGTTTTATCTTGCGGGAGGAAGCAAGGTGGTGTGGTGCCGTCGCACCACGCGAATAATTGTATGTTTATCTTGCGCGACGTCGTCACACGCGCGCCGAGGAAGAATCATCAAGAACGCGACGCCGTCGTGCCGCGTTGAAAGAAATCAAGGCACGGCAGAGGGGCGCGGTGCCGTCGCACCGCGCGGGACGACGAACACCGCAGCCGGTTCTGGGCCGCGGCGGAAAGAGAAGACCGGCGGCCGAGCCGCCGGCGTTGGAAGCCGAAGAAGGGACCGGAATTTTCCGGTCCCGTTGGAGAAAACCGGCCGGCCAGCTGGCCGGCCGGAAGGCGTTAAACCGGGGAAAATTAATTCCCCGGCCAACGCTCAAAACCCCCCTCATTATGAGGGGGGCGGTTTCCATGAAGGGAGGGGGGCAGCAGCCCCCCGGTTTTAATCCAAGCCGGCCCCCACGTGGGGGGCCGTTTTCTTGCAAAGGGCGCGGCACAAAGGCCGCGCCGCCTTCCCAATCAGCGGGGGCTTTGCCCCCCGCGTTCGGCCACCGTGCGGCGCCAGGCCGCCGTGGCCCCCGCGCCGCCGCGCCGCCCCAGGGGGGGGGGGGTCGGGCCGGGTCGGCCCGGACCCGGACCCCCCGTTTCGAACCAGTTCCGGTCTTTTGGCTATAACTTGATCCTAGGACCTCCGATCGACGAACCGTCTGCGGAAACACGATCCTTGGATCGAGACGGTCGTTTCGGTATATCACACTCAAGGTTTCGGATTACTTTGAGTTCGGCCGGGTTGGTTCGTTCACGAAACCAACCGGGCCTTCGGAGCGGAAACACTCATATCTTGAGCTACAGACGTCCGATTGACGTGCCGTTAGTTGCGTTGTGTTCCTCTTAGTGAGACGGATCTTTTGGCATACTCCGCCCGAGGTTTGGACGCAGGTGGAGTACGGTCGGGTTGGTTTTGCCTTAAAAACCAACCGGGCCCCGGGGACGAAAATGTCAATAACTCTCAGACCGGGCGTCCGATCGACGCACCGTCTGTTGCGTTGAGTTCCTGTTGACGATACGGAACTTTTGGATACATCAACTATGGTCTTGTGACAGTTGATGTATCAGCCTCTCGACTCGTGGAGCGGACCCTTCGAACGAGCTTGCTGTGTGCGGGAACCCTAGTGCTGGCTGCGACTGTTACTGTGACTACTACTGCTACGACTGCTACTGTGACTACGACGACGACAGTACAGAGATCCTGTGTGGATTCGACGACAACGACTACAGCACTCAGCGATCCTACGTGGATCAGTGCGACAGGTCCTCTGTGGGCCCGATCATGTGTTGGTCCGATCCTGTGTGGGTCCGCGCTCAGCGGTTCTGTGTGAGCCAGCGCCTACATGTCCTGTGTGGGCCCGATCCTGTGTGGGTCTTTGCGGGGGTTAGTTACCTATCGATCCTTCGTGGGTCCGACGACTTAGATGGATCAGTGATCATCTTTATCGTCCTTTGAAGAAGTATACCTGTGTGAGCTGAATCCTGTTGCTTTCCTGTGTGGATTGTGTTGTGCAATCCTGTGTGGATTATGTTTTACTTTCCTGTGTGGAATACGTTTACTTTCCTGTGTGGACTGAGTTGTACTTGGGCTCGGAGGTTGGAGCGTATTTGAAATTGATGACTTAGGTATATGTATGGGCATATACTTAAGCAGTGTCGGTTGTTACATCGTGATTGTACTTTTCTTCGTGGTTTATCCTTTGTGGATTTGAGAGACCTTCAGGGGTCTCGGGGTCCCTACTGAGTAGCTTATACTCACCCCTGCACGGGCTTTGCCCGCACTACGTTGTGTTGGTTGCAGACGACGGACAGCGTTGACCTTAGCTGGGGCTTGCAGAGCGGGACGGTACCCGGAGGTGGACCACTGGGCGGGACGTGCTCGGAGCGGACGGCGGGACCCGTGGAGCAGAGGAGCTATCTGTACCCACCCTTCAGGTGGGATTTCCAGTGGACAGCTCGGAGTAGCGGCTTTTACTTTTCAGTTGCTGTTTTCCCTTTCGAGTTGTACTTTACTTTCGGTTTGGGTTTGTATTCTGGCCCATTTACTTTTCCGCACTTCCAGTTGTACTCTGCTTTTGTTTAGTGTTTACTTTCCGCTTGCTTACTCTGTGGTGTTTGTTTACTTTTCAAAAGGCAATTCCTTCCCTTTTTACCGGGATTTACGCCTTGGTACTAGTCGCCAGCCCCTGGCCTATGGAAGGCGGGCTTGGGGTAGTCACGACACGGACCCCGAGGGCGGGTCGTGACAAATTGGTATCAAAGGAGTTCGGTTCTACCGCGAACTCTGATCTTTTCTATGTGAAGCAATAATGTTTAGCGTATTGAGTGTGGTTATCAGTCCAGGGAGTCCAGTGTTGGTGCGGCGGACGACGTATCCGTACACCAGGACCCTGACTTCTGATTTCCGACTTAATGCACGAAAACATTGATTGCGTGTGTGTTTCAATGTTTTCTTTGTGATTACTTATATCAGCTCACCAGGTATACTGTTCTGACCGTGGCGCACCTGTTTCCTTTTTAGGATGGCCCCACGACGGCAGCCAGCTAGGGTTCCAAGAGTCGAGCGTGATGACAGCCCACCGAGCGACGAGGCCTCGGTGCAGGGCCCTTTGCCAGCAGTGGCACCGGCGGTAGCTCTACCCGTCGAGCCCCCGATGCTTCCAGCAGCAGCCACTGACGATGCACGTCGCCTCAGCGCACTACATGAGTTTCAGCACCAGTGACCGCCTAGGTTTCGCAGGGAGACGGATCCCCAGGCAGCAGAGGACTGGATGGAGGCAGTAGTACGAGTGTTTAGGCTAGTGAGGACACCAGCAGACCTCATGGTGATCCTCGCTGCGAGCCTACTACACGCAGCAGCAGGACGATGGTGGAGCCTGATGCTCCAGGTGCACGATGAGGCATCTCTACTTTGGACGGACTTTGAGAGCCTCTTCCGCTCGGAGTTCGTCCCAGCCACCCTTCGTGCGGTGCGTATCCAGGAGCTTCTACAGCTGCGGCAGGGCAGCATGACGGTCGCACAGTACTCGGCGAGATTTACTAATCTCTCGCGGTACTCGACCGACATGGTACGGGACCCATTCTTCCGGGCCCGGACCTTCGAGTAGGGTTTGAGACACGAGATCAGGGCATCGCTGATCTCCCTCAGCATACCGACTCAGACAGGAGTACTGGAGCAGGCTCTTCTGATCGAGAGATTCCTTGCTGAGTCTACACCAGCACAGAGACCCACCGCAGGGCGGCATGTGGCAGAGTCATCTGCAGCAGGCAGTCGACGGATGACTCAGGGGTCCAGACAGACCAGACCTTCGGGCAGACGATCTCAGGGCACTGGCTCAGCAGTGCGGGGCACACAGCGCGGAGCCAGTCTTACGAGAGGCAGACAGTGCTACTCGTGCGGCGGGCAGGGCCACATGGCTCGTGACTGCCCGACCCGCCGTGCCGAGGAGCAGCAGACGGTTGAGGGACCACCGAGGCAGAGGTAGAGGGTTGACCGTGGCGGACCGTAGGGAGGAGGCGGACGAGGCAGAGGAGTTGGACGAGCAGCCGGTGGTGGCCGACGCTTTGAGGCTCTACCACCACCACCACCAGGAGGTCCACCCCGACCACAGGGAGCTGGCGGGCAGCGACAGGCACAGCTCCAGGCAGCAGAGGCCTACGACCACGGCGCACCCGAGATGATTCGAGGTACTATCTGTGTCTATTCCACCCTTGCTGCAGTTTTTATAGACACAGGAGCGAGTCACTCTTTCATAGCCGCTGCCCTTGTTCGGAGCTCGGAGATTCCGACAGAGCCGTTGGCTCGATCCTTACGGCTAGAGACTCCCACGGGAGCAGACTCGACGATTACGCACTGGTGCCGGCAGTGTGAGCTTACTCTAGGAGGCGAGAGCTTCGGCTGGGATCTTCTTGTAGCAGCGTCGAGGCCTTACGACGTCATCTTGGGCATGGATTGGCTATCTACGGTCCATGCACAGATTGACTGTTTTAGGCGCAAGGTGCGATGTGTACGCACCGACGGGAGCAGGTTCACCTTCACCGACGAGAAGGGAGCCTTTGCAGCACAAGATGGACTTCCGCGGTGGAGAGGACAGCCCATCACTCATCAGTTGGCTAGCCTTATCCTTGGAGCAGTTGACGTGCGGAGTCCTGGTTTTCCTGCAGTGGTGGATCAGTTTGCGGACGTTTTTCCCGACGACGTTCCAGGGCTACCTCCTCGCAGAGAGGTAGACTTTTATATTGACTTGTACCCCGGGACAGCCCCGATATCCACTCCAGCATATCGGATGGCCCCCGCCGAGCTTCGAGAGCTACGGGTACAGTTGGAGGACTTGCAGGGCAATGGGTTCATCCGACCCAGTGTTTCACCCTGGGCTTCCCCAATATTGTTCGCCAAGAAGGCGGACGGGAGCTTGCGACTTTGTGCTGACTATCGTCGCCTGAACCAGGTGACAGTGAGGAACATGTATCCGCTACCGAGGATTGATGACCTCTTTGATCAGCTCAAGGGAGCACGGTGGTTCTCGAAGATAGACCTCAGGTCAGGCTATCATCAACTCAGAGTCAGAGACGAGGATGTGCAGAAGACGGCTTTCAGATGTCGGTATGGCCACTATGATTTCTTGGTTATGCCTTTCGGTGTAACCAATGCTCCAGCAGTATTCATGGCTCTCATGAACAGGATCTTTCAGCCATACCTCGATCGGTTTGTCGTGGTCTTCATCGACGACATTCTGATTTACTCCACGACAGAGAAGGTCCAGGTCATCCAGGAGCGGATGAGGACAGCTCAGAGCCGGCAGAAGTCATATGCTGACAGGAGGCGGAGGCCACTTGAGTTCGAGGATGGCGACCACGTCTTCTTGCGGGTCTCACCTCGACGTGGTATTCGGATATTTGGCCGAGGCGGCAAATTATCTCCGCGCTTCATCGGTCCCTTCCAGATTCTCAGCAGGATTGGTGAGGTGGCTTATCGCCTGGCTCTACCACCTCAGTTGCACCGGGTGCACGACGTCTTCCACGTATCTCAGCTGAGGAGATACGTGCACGACCCGACGCACATCGTTGACCATGGGGAGCTTGACGTTGACGATGGGGAGACTTTTACGGAGGTCTCGGTGGAGATAAAGGATCGACAGGAGCGGGTCCTGCGTGGGCGATAGATACCTCTTGTGAGCATCAGATGGCAGCACGAGAATCTCCAGGAGAGCACATGGGAGCGGGAGGCTCAGATGCGTGCTCAGTACCCTCATTTGTTTCCCTAGTTTTGATGTATCTTTACGGGGATGTAAAGCCCTGAGGTGGGAGTAATGTAAAGACCCGTAAAATTCAAGGGAATTTTTTTTTTCTTAATTTTCTTTAGAATTTTACAAGAGCGCGGTTTCAGACGGCACCTGATTCCGAGGCCCGGAGTGCCCAGAATCAATTTCCGAAGTTTGGCTCGGGTACGTTCAGTGAACGAACGAGCGGGATTTCCAAACTTTTGATCCGGTGCTCGGAATTGAAATCCGAGGGCACCGATGAACTCGCAGCGCCGATATTCTCTTAAAGAGACCTTTTCGGAAGTTGAATTTGTTGCGGGTTGAAAGTTAGTTTTTGGGAGATTTATAAAAAGTTGAATAAAAAAATGTGGATTCTTTTTATTTCACTTTTGTAGGTTAACTCCTCTCAAAAGGAGTTAGGGGTGGGACCCACACCCACTTAACCTCCCTTGAGAGGATTAAGTGTGGTGGGACCCACACGAACCTAAACCTCTCAACTTCCCCCTTAAACTCCCCTCTCTCCCTCTTAAATGTTTGTAAACATAACATCTAATTAATTACACATGACATGTTAATTAATTAAGTGTTATGTTTTTGAATTTGAAGTTTTGAATTCCTTGGCTTGGTAAATAAAATAAGGAGGGACCTTATTTTATTTTGTTAGCCAACTTGTGTGGTTTTCTTTTTTGAGAGCTCCTCCTCCTTCTTCTTCATCTTGACGAAGAACGCTCATCTTGACGAAGAACGCTCAAGCTCCGACGAAGAACGCCGCTCCGCTCTTCTTCGTCTTCCGTGTCAACGAGAGGGAACACCGCTTCTTCCTCGGACATCCTTCGTCGGCTTACGAAGATTCTTCAACGACGTATCACATCGGACGCACTACTTCGTCATCGGATTTGACGAACGACGACCGCGACGCCCGACCTCCGCGACGTCGTCTTCCGCGGAACGTTGTCAAATCTTCGAACCTATACCCGAGGTAGGGGTTGTTGTTTATTGTTTAATTTTTTTTTAATTCTTGATCGTGGATTTAGCAAGTCTAACGTGTGGCTTTTGAATATTTAAAGTTGCGTTATTATTTTAACGTGAGGGGGGCCGGACCGCATGAACACGGCCGAACCCCCTCCATCGTTCTTGTTGTTTTATCTTGCGGGAGGAAGCAAGGTGGCGTGGTGCCGTCGCACCACGCGAATAATTGTATGTTTATCTTGCGCGACGTCGTCACGCACACGCCGAGGAAGAATCATCAAGAACGCGACGTCGTCGCGCCGCGTTGAAAGAAATCAAGGCACGGAGGAGGGGCGCGGTGCCGTCGCACCGCGGCCGGTTCTGGGCCGCGGCGGAAAGAGAAGACCGGCGGCCGAGCCGCCGGCGTTGGAAGCCGAAGAAGGGACCGGATTTTTCCGGTCCCGTTGGAGAAAACCGGCCGGCCAGCTGGCCGGCCGGAAGGCGTTAAACCGGGGAAAATTAATTCCCCGGCCAATGCTCAAAACCCCCCTCATTATGAGGGGGGCGGTTTCCATGAAGGGAGGGGGGCAGCAGCCCCCCCGGTTTTAATCCAAGCCGGCCCCCACGTGGGGGGCCGTTTTCTTGCAAAGGGCGCGGCACAAAGGCCGCGCCGCCTTCCCAATCAGCGGGGGCTTTGCCCCCCGCGTTCGGCCACCGTGCGGCGCCAGGCCGCCGCGGCCCCCGCGCCGCCGCGCCGCCGCGCCGCCCCAGGGGTGGGGGGGGGGGGTCGGGCTGGGTCGGCCCGGACCCGGACCCCCCGTTTCGAACCAGTTCCGGTCTTTTGGCCATAACTTGAGCCTCAGACCTCCGATCGACGAACCGTCTGCGGAAACACTATCCTTGGATCGAGACAGTCGTTTCGGTATATCGCACTCAAGGTTTCGGATTACTTTGAGTTCGGCCGGGTTGGTTCGTTCACGAAACCAACCGGGCCTTTGGAGCGGAAACACTCATATCTTGAGCTACGGACGTCCGATTGACGTGCCGTCAGTCGTGTTGTGTTCCTCTTAGTGAGACGGATCTTTTGGCATACTCCGCCCGAGGTTTGGACGCAGGTGGAGTATGGTCGGGTTGGTTTTGCCTTAAAAACCAACCGGGCCCCGGGGACGAAAATGTCAATAACTCTCAGACCGGGCGTCCGATCGACGCGCCGTCTGTTGCGTTGAGTTCCTGTTGACGATACGGAAATTTTGGATACATCAACTCTGGTCTTGTGACAGTTGATGTATCAGCCTCTCGGATCGTGGAGCGGACCCTCCGAACGAGCTTGTTGTGTGCGGGAACCCTAGTGCTGGCTGCGACTGTTACTGTGACTACTACTGCTATGACTGCTACTGTGACTATGACGACGACAGTACAGAGATCCTATGTGGATTCGACGATGACGACTACAGCACTCAGCGATCCTACGTGGATCAGTGCGACATGTCCTGTGTGGGCCCGATCCTGTGTGGGTCCGATCCTGTGTGGGTCCGCGCTCAGCGGTTCTGTGTGAGCCAGCGCCTACAGGTCCTGTGTGGGCCCGATCCTGTGTGGGTCTTTGCGGGGGTTAGTTACCTATCGATCCTTCGTAGGTCCGACGACTTAGATGGATCAGTGATCATCATTATCTTCCTTTGAAGAAGTATACCTGTGTGAGCTGAATCCTGTTGCTTTCCTGTGTGGATTGTGTTGTGCAATCCTGTGTGGATTATGTTTTACTTTCCTGTGTGGAATACGTTTACTTTCCTGTGTGGACTGAGTTGTACTTGGGCTCGGAGGTTGGAGCGTATTTGAAATTGATGACTTAGGTATATGTATGGGCATATACTTAAGCATTGTCGGTTGTTACTTCGTGATTGTACTTTTCTTCGTGGTTTATCCTTTGTGGATTTGAGAGACCTTCAGGGGTCTCGGGGTCCCTACTGAGTAGCTTATACTCACCCCTGCACGGGCTTTGCCCGCACTACGTTGTGTTGGTTGCAGACGACGGACAGCGTTGACCTTAGCTGGGGCTTGCAGAGCAGGACGGTACCCGGAGGTGGACCACTGGGCGGGACGTGCTCGGAGCGGACGGCGGGACCCGTGGAGCAGAGGAGCTATCTGTACCCACCCTTCAGGTGGGATTTCCAGTGGACAGCTCGGAGTAGCGGCTTTTACTTTTCAGTTGCTGTTTTCCCTTTCGAGTTGTACTTTACTTTCGGTTTGGGTTTGTATTCTGGCGATTTACTTTTCCGCACTTCCAGTTGTACTCTGCTTTTGTTTAGTGTTTACTTTCCGCTTGCTTACTCTGTGGTGTTTGTTTACTTTTCAAAAGGCAATGCCTTCCCTTTTTACCGGGATTTACGCCTTGGTGCTAGTCGCCAGCCCCTGGCCTATGGAAGGCGGGCTTGGGGTAGTCACGGCACGGACCCCGAGGGCGGGTCGTGACATAAAATTCAATCACATTAGAATAGTTTTATTAGGAAAAGTTATTATTACATTTTTATAATATAAAACAAATTAATATAGTTTTATTAAGAAAATTGATGATAATAAAATATTTTGAAAACATTAATGATTTTGAAGACAATTTTTTTTGAAAACATAATAATATTGAATCATGAAATAAAATGAGTATAATAATGTATAAATATGGGTATAAAATAAAAATATATAAACAATAACTTATAATTGACCCTTCCTAACTTTGTTGTAATGTATTAAAATCTATTATAATTAAGTAGTTTATTAAAAAAAATTGCAAGTTGTTCTTATGTTTTGATGAATTATAACATTATATTTCCATTAAGTGTGTGATTCCAATGTAAATGGAATATTATATCTATGATTCTGTCATGCGAGTGATGTTATGGGTTTTTACATAATTAAATTTATGTTGTGTTGTCAAAAAGTATTTTATTTGTTGTAAGAATCATGTCCTAGACTACGAGGGTGTGTTGTTTCCAAAACACATGATAACATCAAATTTTTCCTTTTATATCTTCTATGTAAGTTGTGTATAGTGATATTAATTTATGTTACTTAAAAGATTAATAAAATAATGTGTCACATATGAAATTACATGTTTTAGACGTACTTTTCCTATCAATTCTACATCCGCCAACAATTGCATCTGAAAAAAATTTATGTTCAAAAAAATGTCTAGAAGAATAAAATAATACTAAATCCATAGTTTCCATGATATAAAGAAAGATTAATTTTAAATATTTAAGATGAAATTATTTTGGATTACATTTCTATGTAGCACATAAGCATATTGAATACAATAAATTCATACGACTGGATTATTTGTAATGTAATATACCAATCATGCATCTAAATGTTTTATGATCGACTGGTTTGTCGACCTCATAGTGACCTAAAGTATTTGTTGAGTCAATAATGTTTATCTTATGAATTTTCCTTTCATTCTTGTTTTGAAAATCACAAACACCTTAAACATAAGAATATCCATATTTTACTTCTATACAGAAAATTTCCTTCCTTAAGGAAATATACCATTACCTAGATTTCTGTACTCATATCATAAATTTTTTCTAAGTATAAAATTCGTATTGAAGTCCAAAACTTAAGAATCATATAATACTTAGATATAAGGTATTCTGTTTTCTCAATATGAATTCCAATGCAGAATCCTCATTACGAATTCTGAGGAAGAATTATGATTACGAATTCTGATTACGAATTCTGATGAAGAATTATGATTACGAATTCTCATTACGAATTCTCATTATGGATTATCATTACAAATTCTCATTAAGAATTCTAGTGATGAACTCTCATTACGAATTCTAGTACATAATTCTCATTACGAATTCTCATTATGAATTCTCATTACGAATTCCAGTGAAGATTTCTCATTACAAATTCTAGTACATAATTCTCATTACGAATTCTCATTACGAATTCTCATTATGGATTCTCATTACAAATTATCATTACGAATTCCACTGATAAATTCTTAATACGAATTCCTTAGAAAAAATGAATCTGAACATCGCTTTATTATAGACTGCGAATTTCATATTTGGTTAGAATATGAACTTTTTTGCTTACACTACAAACTCCAGTTTTACTTACACTTAAAATTTTTTACTTACAAAATGATTTCGTTCTTTCAGTTATTGACTAACCGTTGTTTGAGTGACACGTATACAGGTCCCTCCGAAATTGAAGGAAAAATATGACCATTGGAGGAAGGAGATGGCCGTTGGAGCTTCGCCTATAAATAAGAGCTCATTTGAAAAACTCTATACACTGATCTTCGACACAACATTGACATTGGTGCCTACATGCTGTTGAATTGATTCTAGAGAGAGAGGATCTTAACAACTCTCAATATTCATGCATAAATTTTTGAATAACTTCTTCAAACATTTCTTTTAGAAGACTTTCTTCATGCAGAGGTTGGATTATCTTAAAAATCAGAGACTTCAGGTTGTGAAGTCAGAGGTTCCAATTTCCTTACAAATCGAGGGCTTTCGGGGATATCCAGATAGATACCGATCATCAGATTGAGGGCTTACCTGGGTTTGGGTAAGACAGACTTTCTTGAAAGTATAAATCAAGGGATACCTATTATCTGGGGTTGTTGGATAACCTCCTCTTTGTCTTAAAAGTGTTTATACTTGTTACCTATAGTTTTTAGTAATTTGTTTTCCACTGTGCATTTTGTATTGTAAGGAAAGTATAATATTTTTATATTTCCGTACACTTTTACTCTGATTTAGATTGATTCTATACGCTTTAAGGTATAATTTCATATAGTACATTTTTGTTAAGTTTTAATTTCAAGATCCATATTTCTGGAACCAGTTTTTCGGAATCACTTTCAAGATTTAAGCAAGTGTATAGAAATAGAAGTTTGTAACTTCATACCCTTTTCCAGTCAGACAATTGATGTTATAGGTGTTGTGAATTTTCTTAGCTTAACTTTGTTAAACATATATTTTTTCTTGTTTAAGGAAACTTTTGAAGTTTACAATTCACCCCCTCTTGTATATTGAGCATCTATATCATTATTTCGATCCTATAATTGGTATCATAGGAGGTCTCTAAAATAATTATATTCACATATAAGTTTTTCTTGCTCAGTTTTTTATTGTTCTATATTTTCCCTGCTTATGAATATTCTCCTTGAATCCAATCATTTGTTATTAACAAGTTTTTGTGTGGAATGATTTTTAAAATCGTAGGAATCAATGTTGGTTTATTGAAAACCTAAATCCTACAAGACCACCAATTTTTTATGGTAAGGACTATGAGTATTGAAGAGATTAAATGAAGTCTTTTCTTATCAATACTGGGGTAGATAACATTCTTATTCTTACTGATGACTATAAAATTCTTGATAAGGATGTTAGAGCCTTTACTAACCAGGAACAACAAGAATATCAACTCAACTATAAGGTACACAATACTTTACTATGTTCAATGACTAGGACCATATATAGCCAAATTTCTTCTTGTGAAACAGCTAACTGTATTTGGAATAAACATGAAGTTACTCATTTTGGTACATATAAAGTGATTGAAACTAGAAGAGCCATGCATAGAGCTGAGTATCATGATTTTAATTTTCCTTATGGAGAACCGATTTATAAAGTGAAACAGAGATCCATGACTATCGTGAACAAATTATAATCTATGGGAGAGAAATTCCTAGATGGTGAAGCTCTTTTTGAAAAGATCATTGATATTATGCCCTATGGGTGGGAATCAAAGAGAACTTCTATTTATGAGAACCGAAAGGTTACTCAAATTTCTCTTGATGAACATTTTGGAACTCTTCTTCAACATGAGACTCGAATGAAGAGAGATGCTGACAACATGAAGAAGAAGAATGGGAATGGAGGATATGATTTTACTACAACTTCTAAACATATGAAGGCCAAGACACCAGAAAGAGTAACTAGATATAAGACAATGATGGTTGTTATTCAGTCAGAATCCAGTGATACAGAAAAATCAAAGAATGAATTAGCTAATCTTGCTTGGAGGATGAACAAGACGGTAACTCAAAGGAACCATCAGAATAAGTACAAGATGAAAGACTATATAGATAAGAAAGATTGTGAATTCAAATGTTATGAATTTAGAAGAACATGTCATATTAGAACTGATTTTCCTTTGTTGAAAAAGAAGGAAAAGAAGGAAAGAAATTCAAAGAGGAACAAGAATAAGTTATATTGATCAAAGCACAAGAAATGTCTAAAAGCTAATGATACTTGGAGTGCTAGATGTGGAGACTCTTTAGAAACTGAATCTTCTGAATATGATTCATCAGCACACAATAATTTGGGATTCATTGCTACTACTTCTTTCCCTAATACATGTCTTATGGACAAGGTACACTCTGTTGAGGCTTTAACAAATTTATCCTTTGATAATAATTACTACTCCTAAAATAGTACTTCTAAAGAAAAAACTTCATCCTCAAAAAATGAATATTTAGCTTCATATGAAGAAGTGTCTAGATTTTCCAAGTTAGTTGAAGCAAAAAATTGTAAAATTTCTAAAAAACTAGACAAGGAAAATACTAGGGAGGAAATTCTAACTAAAGAGATTTCAGATCTTTCCCAATATCTTAGGAATAAATATGAGCTTTTGGAAAAATATTCTAAAGAACTTGAGAAAGAAAATTCGGATAAAGAATAACTTTCTAAAGATTTTAAGAATGCTATCTCGAAGATAAATGTTTTTGAGGAAAAATCTAACTCTAAGGAAATGATTCCAGAGGATAGGAATTTAGTCATCAGACTAAAATCAGAAATATTTTCACTTAAGAATATCCTTGCAAAGTTTACCTCTGGGAAGGAAAATTTTGACAAGATTTACTGTCAAATTAGACCTCATGGAAATACTACTGGAGTGGTTTATACTCACTAAAAACCATTTTTTAAAAAAATAACTATTCTGTTCCTTCTAAAGCCCCTTTTTTTACTATGTGTCAAAGTGGTGGGAATTGGAAGAAAAATTTATACTTAAATAAATTTTAATCTCTTGGGTTTCATAAAGCTTATTTTTCTTAACAAATGTGGATACCCAAAATTGTTTTATCTAACAATTCAGGATCCAAGAAAGTCTGGATTCCGAAATTCTATCATTTTCTTATTTTCAGGAAAACAGGGAAAATACCACCAAAAATACATGGTACATGGATAGTGAATGTTCTCAGCATATGACTGGTAACAAAGGATATTTTGAAAAGATTATCAAAAAAAAAGGAGTAAAAATAACTTATGGAAATAATGCTCAGGGAGAAATTATTGGTATAGGTAACATTGTTCTTCTTGGAAAAAAATTGAATTCAATTGTTTTATTTGTTAAGGGTCTTAATCAAAACCTCATCATCACAAGTCAATTATGTGATGAAGTCTACCTTATGAATTTTATGAATGATAAGTGTTTAGTACACAATTTCAAGGAATATTTTATTCTTTCTTCCAATAGGCAAGAGAATGTTTACACACTAAACATAGAAGATCTTAGGAGCCAAGACTTACCTTTCCTTAGTGCAATAGAAGATCATTCTTGGTTATGGAAATGAAGGATAGGAAACTCTAACCATAGGAACATAGGAAAAATTTCTAAGAATATTTTAGTTAAGGATCTACCAGAGCTTAGATTTAATTCATAAAAAGTTTGTGACCCTTTTCAATATGGAAAGAAACATAAATCAGGTTTTAAATCCATTGGTATAGTCACAATACTGATGTATTACAGTTAGTTCAAATGGATCTTTTTGTTCCAACAAAAACTGGAAGCATTGGGGGAAAGTACTATGTATTTTTTTTGTTGATGATTACACTAGATTTACGTGGGTCTATTTTCTAGAAAATAAATATGAAGCTTTTTCTTATTTAAAAAGTTTTAGATCCCATATTAAAAATGAGAAAAACCTTCCATTGAAAACTATTTATAGTGATCATGGAGGAGAATTTCAAAATTCGGATTTTGAATCTTTTTGTAGTAAAAAAGGTATTACTCACAAATGTTCAGCACCCAGAGCACCTCAGAAAAATGGTGTTGTTGAAAGAAGAAATAGAATTCTTCAAGAGATAACTAAAACCATGTTGAGTGATAATTCCGTAGCCAATCATTTCTGGGTTGAAGCTATAAGTGCTTCTTGTTATACTATAAATCGAGTTTTGATTAGACCTTTTCTTAATAAAACTCATTATGTGTTATGGAATGGTAGAAAACCTACACATTCCTACTTTAAGGTTTTTGGATGCAAGGTATTCATTCTGAAAACCGAAGATAATTTACACAAATTTGAACCAAAATATGATGAAGGAATCTTCTTAGGATACTCCACAACTTCTAAGGATTATAGTGTTTTTAACAAAAACACATGCACTATTGAAGAGATAGTACATGTCAAATTTGATGAAACTGATCCATTTGTTTTTAAACAACCTCAACCTACATCCTCAGATGTGTTTTCAAAAACAGTTTATCAACCCTTGATAGAAAATCATTCTGATAAGGAAAATGTTCAAGAAGATGCTTCTAAAACATTTTTCCCCGAAGATTTCCAACCCTATATTGATGAACATGTTTTACAAAACCCAAATAAATTGTTTCTAAAGAATCATCCTAGTGATTGCATCATTGGAGATGTCAATCAACCTGTAAGGAATAGTTGTTCCTTAAGAAATGAGGTAGAACATCTAGAATTATTTTCTTAATTGGAACCAAATAACATTGAAGAAGATTTGGGTGATGATGATTGGATAAAATCCATGAAAGTTGAACTAAATTAATTCGAAAGGAATAAAGTATGGACCTTTCTTGAAATACTTAAGGAACCTTCTGTGATTTGAGTAAAATGGGTCTTCAGAAAAAAATGTGATGGAAATGGATTCATCGTTTGAAATAAATCAAGATTGGTTGCTAAAGGATATAATCAACAAAAAGGAATAGACTATGAAGAAACATATGATCCAGTATCTAGAATCGAATCTATTCGTATTTTACTTGCCTTTGCAAAATTTTTCAATTTCATACTTTTTCAAATGGATGTGAAATGTGCTTTCCTTAATGGTTATGTTCAAGAGGATGTTTTTGTTGAACAGCCTCCTGGCTTTGAAGATACAAAACCTTCTGATCATGTTTTTAGACTTACCAAAAATTTTTATGGTCTTAAACAAGCCCCACGAGCTTGGTGTGATAGAATTACAGGATTTTTTCTTCAAAAATAACTATATTAAGGGAAATTCAAATCCAACCCTTTTTATAAAGAAAGATAAGAAAAAAGTTTTGACTGTTCATATTTATGTTGCTGAAATTATATTTGGTTCAACTTAGTGATCAATACCTGATTCCTTTGTGAATCTAATGAAATATGAGTTTGAAATGATTATGATGTGTGAATTAACATTTTTCCTTGGATTTCAAATTTCTCAAATACTAGAAGGAATCTACATATCCCAACATATGTATATTAAAGATATTCTTAAAAATTATGGGTATGATAATAAAAACAGTATAAGTACTCCTATTGGTACCTCAAACACACTTGATCTTGATGAAGCTGGGAAACCAGTAGATCAAACATCTTTTAGAGGTATGATAAGAAGTATAATTTACATGATAGCTAGTTGACCAAAATTGATGTTTTTAGTATGCTTATGTGCAAGATATCTATCCAATCCTAAGGAATCTCATTCAAAGGCGGTGAAAAGAATTTTTCTCGACTTAAAGGGAACCATGGATTTAGGACTATTTTATACTTTGGGAAATGATTTTTTTAAAGAGTTTTTCGGATGCTGACTTTGGTGGATGTAGAATGAATAGAAAAAGTACATCTGGAACTTTTCGTTTCTTAGGAGATTCATTAGTTTCTTGGTCTTTCAAGGAGCAATACTCAGTAGCATTGTCCACTGCTGAAGCTAAATATGTAGCAGGTGGAATTTGTTGTGCTCAGGTATTATGGATGCAACACACACTCACAAATTATGGATTGAGTTTTACTAAGACTCAAATTTTGTGTGATAACACAGGTTCCATTTCCCTTAGTAAAAACCCTACATATCACTCTCTTGCATGGAACATATATATTAGGCATCACTTTCTTAGGTATCACACACTTAAAGGAGTTATTATTCTACAGTTTATCAGAACACAAGATCAACTTGCAGATATTTTCAAAAAATCATTACCTTTTGACAGATTTGAATATATTAAACAGAAGTTAGGAATGATAATAATGAGATAATCCTTCTCCATTAACTTGTTGTTGAAAAATTCTCCTTACAGTAATAAACTCATTTTCATAGGAGGGTACATATGTTTGTTAGCATAATCAAAATTTTCGTTGTTAGTTTTTCAATCTTTTGTAATCAATTTTTTTTCACAGCTAGTCTTTCAAATTTTTGTAATGAAGTTTTCATACTGGAAATTTTCTTAATTAAATTTTCGTAATGGATGTTTTGGAACTAATGATTTTTTAATGAAATTCCTCAGAACTTAAATATTTGTAATGTAAATTTTTCGTACTCAGAATTTTTATAATGAAAGTTTTCCATCCTTGGAAATTTTTGTACTCATATTTTTCGTACTCATCATTTTCATACTCATGATTTTTTTACTCATGATTTTTGAACAAATGATTTTCATAATCATGATTTTCATACTCATGATTTTCTTACTCATGATTTTCGTACTCATGATTTTCGTACTCATGATTTTCGTACTCATGATTTTTGTACTCATAATTTTTCATCCTCATAATTTTTCGTACTCATAATTTTCGTACTCATAATTTTCGTACTAGAGTTTCAGTACTCAATGTTTTTGAAATAAACTTTCCAACCTTAAGTTTTTCATAGTATGCTTTTTCGTAGCCATATTATCTTCAAGAAGAATATTACCTATTATGAATAAACTTCCTAGAAAATCCGAAAGATATGACTTTCTTACTTAAGTTTTCATATTCATTTTTACTTGATGGTTGTTTCTTTTACATTCAAAATTTTCGTACTCAAGTTTCCATAAATTTGAATTTTTTTTATTAAAACCTCAAAACATCAGATTAAAAAATTTCATGCAGGTATGTTCTCAACCGTCAGATAAGATCACGGGTTTTTTCAACCATTAGATGGTTTTTGGAAGATCAAAGGTTATCTCTATCTCCGATATAAAGGGGACTCCTATTTGTGTCCCACATCAATTTCAAAGATCTCGTGTGCCGAAGCCTTGCCTCAGTTCTTAAAGCCCATTACGAACTTTTCTGTGCTCCATTCTGAATGTCTGTAGAGGCCACCTCCCAAGAAATGTCTTCTATTAAACCAATATCATCTTGGTTAGTTTACAGAGATAGGTTGGTTCATCTGAATTTTAATAATTTGTATGACTCTCTTATCTCTAAGAATATCAAACTCAATGGTTGGGAAGATTTTTTCATATCAAAGATAGGAGAACAAGATGTTGTTTATATAGATTTTCGTATAGAATTTTATGAGACTGTTTCCTTCTTTGAAGAAGATGGCAGAGAAAGATTCTCTTTTAAGTCTTATGGAATGACTTACAAGCTTTCATACTCTAAGGCTGCGAGCTTGGTTGGACTTTTATATGATGGAGAAGCATAGTTTTGTTCACACAAGCTACTAGATGTCCAGGAAAGCTTTAACAAAGTGAAGGCAATGGAATGACTTGGCCTACGTGATGATAAAACTGCAAAGATTTATCATCTCTCCACCAATAACAAAGTTTTGCAGTTGCGGGTTCAGGGATTTTTCATACCGAGAAGAGGTGATAAGGAAAATCTTAAGAAGAGTGATATCTACATATCATATTTCTTGGTAAATCTAAGAAAGATCAACCTCATGAGGCATATTCTTATTATAGTTCAGAATATCACGAATGGGACTTTGAAAGCCGAAATCATTATGTATTCTACTTTTCTATCCAATCTTATTTATCGATGTCTTGAATCGTTCAAGGTTGCTTGCACTTCTGAGATCAAGAATTGTAAGGTGATGCTGATAAGTGATGACACCTTGAAAAGAATTAAAGTTGGATTCTCAAAGAAATCATGCGAGTTCTATGATCTTCCACAGGAGGAGGTAGAAGCCGTTATGGAAAATATAGAGAAGGATGAACCAGTAATGAAAATTGGGAAGAAGAGGACGTTGAAAGAGGTGGTGGCTGAAGACAAGACTCCCAAAGTTAAGGAAACTCAATGTGCACCACCCAAGAAAAAGAAACAAAAATCTTACCCGGATGAAGTCGTTGTTAAGTAGAGAGAGCTTAAGGAAAAGAGAAACGAAGGGGAAACTCAATTCGTCTTAGAACCTGCTGAGGCTCAGGCCCTAAAATAAAAAGCTATGGATGAGTTAGAAAGGCAACAAAAAGAGAAGAAAATGAAAAAGAAGATGTCTGAAGATGAAATTGTGCAATCCTTATTGAATTATACAGAGTTAGCCTCTGAGATGATTCCTGTTCAGGAAACTTTTCGTACTAAGCCATTACCAGAGACTCCTGGAAAGAACTACCTCACTCGAGAAAATTCCAAAGAAAAATAAGTTGCTAAGGGAGTAGAGGAAGAAGATATAGAATGATTAGAGGAAGAAGAGGGTGCAGAACAAGTAGTATAAAAAGATGATGTATAAGAAGGGAGTGGTGATCTTGATGAGTTGATTAAACAAGTAGAAGAATATCCAGAGAAATCAAACATATCTAAGAAACCACCAGTAAGAACTTCTACGGTTGAGTCCTCAAAGTTTGTTACTCCGGAAAAGGAATCTGAAAATGAAGGGAAGGGACATGATGATAAGGAGAAAGAGATAGAAAATGAACTTTTTGAGGAAGAATGTTATGAGAAGAATTTCCTTGAATAAGGAACATAGAAAGAAAATCTAGATAAGGATATAATAGTTCATATTTCTGAAAGTGAAGAAGAATATCCTAATGAAGAACCCATGCCGAAAGCTGATATGGGTATGTAAGTGCTTGAGGATACCCCAACAAGGGATATCATAAAAATAAAGATGTTTCTGGTTCTTCAAGAAGATGGTTGGTTGATGATGAAGAAGGGAAAGATCCAAGAAAAGTGTCTAATTCAGATTCATCAGCACTGGGTTATGATTTTGTGGTTGAATCTTTAGAGAAATTGGTAGACATCATTCCGATTTTCCCCGCCATAGTCTCCATGTGTGAAATGCTTCAGCATAGTCAAAAATAGAAATCGAAATCACTATCCATGTTTATGGATAAGTGTGTGAAAATTAAGTCTTATCAAAGAAATTTCCTTATCAATTACGATGTTCATAGAAAGTCGTGCAGTAAGGTGACTTTGTGGTCTAAGAAAGTTGATGATGACTTGGTTGAGTTTGATCATTTTCAGAATGATGTTCAAAATTATTTTGATACCTAGGACAACAACATTAATGATCTTCAGAACAAGTTAACCCATGAACAAATTTCTTGGAATCAATAATTCAAGGACTTGAATGGTAAGGTTAACTCTCTTGCTCAATATTTTAAAAGGGATAGAGATCTCAGGATTGAGCTTGAAGAAAAAGTTGTGAAGCAAGATGAAATTATTAAGGCTCAGGCTCAGGCCTTGAAGGTTCAAGAAGAGAGGATCTCAGCTTTGGAGAAGCAAGCTCAAGAAGAAAAGAAAGACTTAATGAATCTAAAAACCTTGTTGAAGAAGTTAATTCCAAAGTAGAAGGAAGACAAATGAATCAAATCCGATCTTTTTTTTCTTTTGTCTTTCCTTGTAAATTTTTTTTTTAATCTTAATGAAAAGTTTTCTTGCTTGTATTGTTTGTATGCTTTTACTAATGTTTCTGGTACTTCATTACTTTTCCATTCCCTCAATTATTTTTGAAAATCACAAAGGGGGAGAAGGAAAAAAGATTTACTCAAAAAGAGAGAAGTAAAATATATATAAGGAAGAAGAAAAATTTGTAAGAAGAACTATCTCTATGTGAGGGGGATTTTCTCATTACGAAGTTTTTCATTCTCATGAAAATGAAAATACTTTTCTGGAAATCAAGAATACAATCCTTAGTGTTCCAAAACATAAGGGGGAGTTAGTTGTATTTGCCAATATCCATGAACAAATGGGGGATATGTTTAAATTTCAATGTTTAAAGAAAATTTTCCATATCCTTTTATTCTTTTTTGAGAGGTTTTTTGTGCATTACAAAAAGGGGGAGATTGTTGAGTCAATAATGTTTTCCTTATGAAATTTCCATTCCTTCTTGTTTTGAAAATCACAAACACCTTAAACTTAAGTAAATCCATTTTTTACTTCTATAAGGAAAATTTCCTTAATTAAATTTACCCTAACCTAGATTTCCGTATTCATATCATAAATTTTGTCTAAGTATAAAATTCAGATTGAAGTCCAAAACATCAGAATAATATAATACTTAGATATAAGGTATTCTGTTTTCTCAATATGAATTATAGTGAAGAATTCTCATTACAAATTCTGATGAAGAATTCTGATTACGAATTATGATTACAAATTCTGATGAAGAATTATGATTATGAATTCTCATTACGAATTCTCATTACAGATTATCATTACGAATTCTCATTATGAATTCCAGTGATGAATTCTCATTATGAATTCTAGAATAGAATTCTCATTTTGAATTCTCATTACGAATTCTCATTATGAATTCTAGTGATGAATTATCATTACGAATTCTAGTACATAATTCTCATTACGAATTCTCATTAAGAATTCTCATTACAGAATCTCATTACGAATTCTCATTACAAATTCCAGTGATGAATTCTCATTACGAATTCCTTTGAAAAACAGAATCCGAAAATCTCTTTATTATAGACTCCGAATTTCATATTTGGTTAGACTACAAACTTTTTTCTTACACTATGAATTCCCGTTTTACTTACACTTACAATTATTTACATACAAAATGATGTCGAGCTATCAGTTATTGACTAACCATTGTTTGAGTTACACGTATACAGGTCCCGCCGAAATTGAAGAAAAAATATGACTATTGGAGGAAGGAGCCGACCATTGGAGATTCGCCTATAAATAAGAGCTCATTTTAAAAGCTCCATACACTGATCTTCGACACAACTTTGACATTGGTGCTTACATGCTGTTGAAGTGATTCTAGAGAGAGAGGCTCTTAACAAATTTCATGATTCGTGCAGAAATTTTTAAACATTTTTTTAAAACATTGATTCGTGAAGTCTTGCTTTGTGTAGAGGTTCGATTACCTTAAAAATAAGAGACTTCGGGTTGTGAAGTTAGATGTGCCAATTTCTTTACAAATGGAGGGCTTACAGGGATAACAAGACTGATACCGATCTTCAGATTGAGGGCTAACCTGGGTTTGGGTAAGACAAAATTTCTTGAATGTATAAATCAAGGGATACCTCTTATCTAGGGTTGTTGGATACCATTCTCTTTGGGTTAAAAGATTTTATACTTGTTACCTGTAGTTTTTACTACTTTGTTTTCCACTGTACATTTTGTTTTCAAAGGAAAGTATAATCTTTTTATATTTCCTTACACTTGTACTCTGATTTAGTTTGATGCTATATGCTTTAAAGTAGAATCTCATATTGTAAATTTTGGTTAAGTTTCAATTTCCAGATCCATATTTCCATAACCAGTTTTTCAGAATTACCTTCGAGATTTAAGCAAGTATATAGAACTAGAAGTTTTTAATTTCATACCCTATACCAATCCTATAATTGGTGTTAGAGGTATTGTGAATTTTCATATGTTAAATTTGTTAAGCTTAGATTTTTTTCTTGTTTAAGGAAGTTTTTAAAGTATACAATTCACCCCCTTCTTGTATATTGAGCATCTATATCATTATTTCGATACTACAGTATTAGCGGTCACCAATGGGAGTAATAGTGATTTTAGTATTTTTATTAAAAAATTTCTTATGTAAATATTTCATATTCTTATTTTCAGATATAAAATAACAATATAGTTTTTCTGAAATTTTAAAAAAATGAAAATATTTTAACTCATCCATCATTCTCATTTTGAACTCAGAAATCAAAAGATCCATAAAAGATTATATTTAATAATTTTTGAATTCAACCAAATATATTTTCATAAAAATATATTTAAACCATCAGAATATTTTTATTAACTTATTTTATAAAAATAGGTGGATCCATATCACACTTAACAATATTATTTTGTAACCAAAATTTAGTTAACCAATCATACAAAGAAATAATGGATTTTTAATGTCTATAATGTGCCTTTCTAATATTATAAAAAATTTATAGATATTATTTATTTTCAAGACCACAAGTTTTTCAATATAAACATCATCATGAACATATCAATTTTAAAAAGACCACATCACATACATTTGAAATTTTTTCAAATTAAATAATTATGTAATGGATAGAAGTAATCAAATATCTTAAAATCTATTTACTAATTCATTGGATTCTTCATAATATATTACCTCTGTTTATTTATATCTCTTAAAAACATGTCTTTCTTTATTTCTAACAATTATTAAATTTTCATCACATTTATCCCAAAAAACCAAATTTACTTTATTTATATAAGATTCTCTAAGTCATTCAACTGATGTTAATTCTGGGTTCCTTTAGAACTCATTGAGTTCATGTTGAATTTTGATTATCTAATCATCATCACCTAAAGCCTCATTGGGATTTTTATATACAAATTGAGATAAGAAATCTAGATGCATAATTTGAATTCTCAATAAACATCTAGTCCTAAACAATTGATTGAAATTAGAAATGATTCATTAACTATGATTATTCCTAAGAAAAACGTATATTCTAGGGGTTTGAAAAGTCTATTTTTCAAAAATAGGTAGAATATAATTCATAGGAATAAATTAAATCAAAAATTATTTTGTTATTTAATTATGAGAAGAAATTTATAAGTAACATTGAAAATTAATTTTAGAAATAAAATTTTAGAAAATAAGGTGGGGTTATTTTAAAATAAAAATAAAAAATTTCATTAAAAATTTCATGTATTGTTTCCTCAACCATAAAATTTTTTTAATAAAAAATATAGAGGATGTACATGTAATGAAATAACCAAAAAATATATCTTCATAGAATTTTAGATCAAATTTATTTAAGTTATCTTTAGTATTCAATATGAATAATTTGCGTCCAAATATAATAATGTAAGAAACATTTGGGTTTCTTCCTATAAAAATACTATAAAGAGTTTTATTAATAAATTTTCTAATTAAAAATAGAATCATAAAATAGCAGGGAGTACTTAACTTTTAATTAAAGAAATTTTTAGTGATTGGGTATTTACTCAGTATAGTTCTAGTTATCTTTTGAAGAACTCTATTTCATATTTTAACACCACCATTTTTCTATGGGGTTCTAGGTTCTAAAAAGTTATATTCAATATATTTATTTCTATAAATAGTTTCAAAATCTAAATTTTTAAATTCACATCCACTATCACTATGAATAGATATCAAGGATTAGGTTTTCTAATTATTAACTCTACAAAAACATTAATTATAATAAATAAAGGCTTTATATTTTTTTTTATGAAATATAACAATGTTCATATAGTTTAGTCACCAACTAAGATATATACATAGTATTTTGAATAAATACTTCATGTTTTTGTATGAAAAAATACGTCCATGTCCACTAAATGTAAAACAACATAAGTTGAAACTTAACTTATAGATATAAAAACTGAATTGTGTTTCTTACTGTCTTATCAAGGGTCACACATTTTGAAATATCAATCCTTAGTTCTGGTAGATACTTTACTAGTCAATTAATAGTCAACTTACCTAATGTTTTAAGGTTACCATGTGGTTTGATTGTATGAAATAACCAATATTGATCTTCCATTAAACTATGGAAAGGTATTTCTTCGCTCTTAAGGTCATCTGTGTCTCTTGTGTAAATATTCTCAATCTGATTGAAAAAAAAATTCATCCTTCAAACTATGTACTGTACATTTATCATTTAAAATATTCAAAAGTTAACCTTCATAACAAAATTGACTTATTATAATTAGGTTTTTCTTAAGTCCTACCAAAAATTAAACATTTGAAATAAGATATTTTTCATGAAGGACCATTCTATATATTACAATGATTTCTCGTAGAAAGTTATCTTCAAAAGTTACTATGTCACCTTTAATAGTGATAATATTCATAAAAAAATCAATTTTTCCTTTCATGTATCTTTAGAAACCACTATCCATGTTCCAAATACTTTTATTTCTTGTACTATCATTCTTTTCCTGAAAAAAAGGAATTACTTTTTCAAAACCCAATCCATATAGGGTATTTTATTCTCAAAAAACCGAATTTTAGGTAACCACATTTTTATAGTATTCCTATATTGACAAATTTTTAATTCTTCAAAAATATAAGATTCATGAAAACTAATAGATTATGATGTATTAAAAGAATAATTTCTCTTCCGATATCCAGCAATAATTTTTTTTTCAAAATGTTAAACTTTTTGGAACAAACTAAATGTTACTAAAAATATGTTTTTTATTAGTATAACCTATTATTTAATAATTACCATGAGGATTAATTTTTTTATACATTTTTTCAATGTTTTCCTTACTAATGGTAAACACAGACATATGATTATTAAAAAAAGATATTTTAGAGATTATTTTTACAACTATGTGTTAACTTCATTATATATATTATTTGAACTATGTTTATCAAAATTATTGTGTAAACTATATTTCTTAGTCATTGTTTTATAAAGATATTTTTAAATAATAGGTTTTTTAAAATTAGTTTTAGAAATATATTTTGAAATATCTGATATTTAATTTTTTACAAGGTGATTATTAAACCTTAATTCAAATGTTTTTATTTGAAATTATTTTGTTTTTTACAAACATTAAAATTTTCAATTTTAAAATGTTTGAAAATATAGAATAATCTACATAACTAAGTAATGTATAATATTCTAATGAGGAATATTATTCATTAGAAGAAGTTGAATTTTTCTCATCATCATGATATTTTGAATTTAAAGACATATTATTATGGGATTTAGAAGATTGTGCCTTCTTCATTAGACATTGATTTACAATAGGTACATTTAAATTAAGACCACTGTTTCTCTATCGGGAAAATTTATTACTAGATGAATTTTATAAATAATCTCCACCACCAACACTCCAAGTGTAATAATATTTTATAAATTTTTTCCCTCTTAAATTATTTTATTTTATATAGTTTCTATCTAAATTATATTACTATATATCTTTTCTTTTGTACATAGGATAATCATGTAGAATGTATCATATTCTCTTACATTCATTAGAAGTAAAATCATAATCCTTTTTGTCAATTTTATACTTATAATGTTTTTTGTATATATACGGAAACTATTTCTTTCCCATAATATTTTCAATCCATAAAAAACTATTTTCCAACTAATTTTCAGAATGTTCTGATGAAATATAATTAGATTCATCAAAAACATTATTCTTTCATGAATACTCCACTACATTCTCTATTGATTGAAAATTAATAGGAATATTTTATGTTGTAGAAAAATCAACTCTAAATTTTTTTAATATTTTTTTCTATACCTCTATAATATCCATTCACATTGTATAAGAGTTCCAATAATATCATCAAAGCGTAGATTTGTAATGTTTCTTATTCCATACACAATAGTTCTTTTGGATTCTCACTAATAGTGCATTATATCAATAATATTTTCAGCCAAAATATCATTATCAATACCTTATTAACCATGGGACTGTAAACTATATATAATTCTCATTATCTATTAGTGCATCTTGCCAACTATTTCACGAGGTCAAAATTAAAAGTCTTGTCAATCAGCTCCAAGAATAACTCTTCTTATTTCAATAACCTTGGATGTACCAAAATGTGTTTCGTCCAACTTACCACAAATGGTATTTGATGTTTCACAATATTATATATTAATTTATTTTTTACAATTTTTAGAACACAATAATGTATCTCTAACATTTTAGTTCAACTAAAATTATAACTTCTCAAATTTTTTAAAATCAAAGACCTCCAAATCATGATTCTTGTACTCCCTGGTAATCATTATGAAATTATCATTACGAGTGATGATTAAAAAGTATTCATTCTATCCCTATAAAACACATAGTAATTCCTATCAATGATAGTTGTTCCAATGGGATTTATACTTTCAATATATCCAATATTTATACCATCCATATTAAAAATAAAGAAACACTTTTTTCTACAAATATATGTTAGTGCAAAAAATATAAACAAGGGTTTTATAACAAAAGATAATAAAAATGATGTTGATTGAAGATGTAAAATCTCTTCATGTATAAGTAGTAGAACCCTGATATGATACCAATTAATTTATTTAATGTGTAAATAAAAAGGTTACTATTACATGGGGTAATTTATTTTAGTTTAAAACATTAAACTAAAACAAAGCACAATAACAATTTGTGTAAAAAGATCAGACTCAGAGATTTTTTAATGATTAGAGTGTAAGAATCAGAATCCCAAAATTTTCCAATTATAATAGATCAGGTATTAATAGTTACCATAGATAAAATTATAAAACATATTATTATAAATATTTGAAAAAGAAATATTCTATAAAAATATGAACTGAGAAATAAAGAATTGTAAAAAAAAGAAGTAAAAAATATTTTAAAATAGGAATGATTTACAAGATATTTTAAAATAATATAGTCTTTTAATATTCAAAAAAATGGTATTCAGATACTCTAACCAATTATATCCACATTTTTTATACTTATTGTAGTGATTTTATTCCATTAATAGGAAATCCCCCGATATGTTGATCAGAATAAGCTATATCTTCATATCCTTATAAGTCCCTAATATGATGATATTAAACTATCCTCCTAGCCTAGAAAGACCACAATATGATTGTATTATTCACCATTTTACTATCCCCAAAATCCATCAATATTAACTATGACATAATTAGAAAAAAAATGAAAATGCTCTAAAGGAAACAAACTTGAAAAGTATTTATTAGATCAAGAAATCTCTAAATTATTAAAATTACTATGAATGAAAAGTTCATGGAGATAAAACATAAGAAGACTTTATTTGTGAAATATTTCAGCTCCCAAATCATCAAATTTCCAAAAAAATATAGGTGAAAGAATAGTCATATATCCGAGTTAATTGCAATGGACTTGTACAACTTTCACTTATCATCTCATTATTATATAACATAACTGAATGTCCTATTTCATTTTGTATAGAATCATTACAATGATAAATTTTATTACATACAGTATAAATAAATTCTATATATTATATTATAAATGTATGATAATATGATGGACTTCCTCATCATTTTTCAATACGACAGACTTTATAAGGACCATTATGATGTATCCGTATTAGTATCAGTCTGATCATCATGTATTTTTTCAGTATGATAGATAAGATTAATGTATAACCATTGGTTAGGATAGATTTTAGTATAATTAGTTGGGTGCATCCATTATATGATGGGTTCTATTAAAAAATAATAAGTTTAAATTACATATACATTATAATGGTTTCCATATCAGGTTAAAAGTATTGTTTTCTTAAAAGACATACTAAAACACTTGAAATAGAATTATTTAGTAAACATATTAATAAGAAGGTGTTTGCGGTTTCTAAATCTAAAGGATTGGAAGGTTAACATGTAAAACATAGAACTCAATACTACTTAGCATTCTAAAAATTTCATTTTCATTAATAAAATAAAATAAATTTGTAACCCATAACAAAAACATTTTTGTATATCAGAATGTCTACTCTATATAAAACACCCTTTTGAAAAGTCCCAATACAGTGGGAAGAAGGATAAAATTTTGAATAAATAATTTAATATTAGAAAATAATCCAAATATAAATAAAATTAATCACATGTGGAAAATATTTGACATTATACATGTTGAAATATAATATTCCTTTTTTCCTTTTGGTCCAAATATGTCATATAAAATATATAAAAAGATCCATTTTGAAAACCTTTAAATGAAAGTAAAATGAGTCATAAAATGTCCTTCATAATTAATTTAAATATTTATAAATACATTTATAAAATATAATAATTAATGTGTACATTAATGAAATGATTTAAGAAATAAATCATTAAAGAATTTAAATGAGGTTTTAGGTAATGTGTCACTTACCCTAAGTTCAACTTCTCATACACATTCTTTGTCTCCAATATAATAAAATATTATCAATTATTTTCACTATTAAAAACCTTTAATATGTTTAATAATTCATTAATAAACCTTTATCCTTATTTATTTCATCGAAATATTTAATTACTCAATCGATTAAATCCATATCTAGTGTTTTTAGGATATTCAGTTCTTAATTTCAGAGCAAACTAGGAATACTGACCTCGGTCTAAGAGTTAACTTTTACATCATATCAAAAACAAAATCATGAAATAATTTTCATTTGATACATTAATTATTCTCTCAAAACCTACTATGTAAGACAGTTACCAAAAATAAATTAGGTTTCAATCATAAGGAAGGCAAGCTGTATGTACGCATGAGTAACATTTCCATTTTTTAATTAAAATGGGGTAAAAAAGTTAATAATAATTTAATGTTCAAAAAATCGAAAATATATAATAAATATAATTTTATCTTGTTATATACACTTATATATTCCTTCCATGTGAGGTGGTGATGAAAAATTAATCGCATCGCTTTGTGGAGGTGGAAATCCATATGTATGCACGAACGAAATTATCATTTTTAAATGGATATAATTGAAAAATGGATTGTATATTAATTGTAATGAGTGATAATTATTTCATTAACATGATATATATAATTTATAACCATATTTATTAATATCTATGAGAGGTGGTGATGTAAAACTAATTCTATCAGTCTTTGTGGTGGTTTTCTACCCTACAAAAAAGATTTTTTCATTTCCCATTAAATGAAGAAGGAGATGGATGAAATTTAATAAAATATAATAATAACCTATAATTATATGGATGATACTTTTCTTATTATATCACAATGTTTATATGAGTATTTTAATATGTAGAAGCAGAAAGATAATCAATACATTCAATTAAAATACATACCAATTCTTTAGAGAACCTCCATTGGTTAACATATTTGTAACGCCCCAAACTATGGTTACCCAGAGTCAGTGCTTTATTACATAACATTAAAATGAACACAAGGGATCAAATCCTAAAAGACTGATAAGTTTAGTAGCCTTGGAATCAAGATACATACATGATTTCAACATTAAAAATTGAAAATAAATACAACACTAATTTATTCTATTATAAACATCAAAGACTCTTAGATATGCCTACAAGTCACTCAAAACTAACTCCTTCATATCCTGGGAAAATGAAGCATAAAAAGCGGTGATCTCAAACACTCAGTATGAGTAAGAAATATTGTCGAAGATAACATAAACATTTTGAATGGTGAATAATTGAAAACACATGCCTTTACAAATAATAAAGATGAATACATTATGGTAGGAATATGAGATGAGTAAATAATGAAATAATAAAACATAGTCATGAGTATTCTTCTAGTCTAATAACCACATGAACCATCAATATTATTTTCATAATTAGGGAATGTATAATGCCATACATCATGAAACATCTTATCAAGGACTCGACCAAGACGTCTAAAAATGATTTAGGTCTAGACCAAAACCATTTATCAAATTGGGAAAGGCCTCGACCAATTACTCCTCTAATTATCTCATTAGACCAACTGATGCACTAAGGAGCTATAGTGGGATCCACCAGTCACATACTATGTCCAATACGTTCCTCATATGGAAAGGTTGAAACATACCATAAATATTTGTATTAAAACTAGCATACAAAATGTCAATACTTTAACCCTAAACCATGAATGTTATAAATATAACTCATCCACAGTCAAATATATCACAAAACCTTCAGTAAAATATTGACAATTTGTATCTTAATAAATCATCCTTGATAAAGAATAATATCCCGTAAAAGATGTTGACATAGTTGAAAATGATCAGTAAAAATATTTGAGAGAGATATCCCTTTTTCATGAAATCATATAAAAGTCACATAATTTATAAAGGAATTCATTTAAAATATTATTTTTAATCAAAGTGTCCCATACCACATTGAAACTTTTGAAAAGAATTAAATTTTTAATCATTCATATCTATATAAATAAATACTTAAAACCATTTTGAAAACATGGACATTAATGAGAAATGTTTAGAAGAATAAATATTTAAATAATTTAAAATGATGTTTTAGTTACGAATTTACTTAAAAAAATTCCTTTTAAAACTCTTTTATGAAACACATACATGGATAATAAATATGCCCCGGTAGATACGTAATAACAACCTCGGAAAATAAATACAGTGTGAAATTAACCCTTACCTTGTAATTTTCATTGGATGAGGGTATGTTAACATTTTTTATAATAGTTTAATAATTTTCATTAAATTATAAAAGAACCATATACATAACTATGATATCATATATGATATTCCAAAATTGATTTGTTAATAATATTTTAGTATTATCATCGTTTTGGGTGTTAACTGATTCGTTTTTATTTATATGTTTTGTGACATAAGCTATGTTTGTTATGGATAGTATGTATTTGATTCATATCCAGAATGATATTAAGTACTTAAACCTTATTTTTAATCATCAAATAAAAATTATTCTTGAATGGTTATGATGGGGATATGAATCTCATCGCGTTTATGGAGACGGTAATCCGTACGTACGCACGAGCGACAATATCATTATATTGATGGTGAAATCATATATAATTGGATGGTAAATCATAAATACATAATCATTAACATGTTATATTTATTATTTACATCATTTATACAAATTATTATACCCATCAAAATAATTATGTGTTTGAATAACAAATTATACCACAACGTAGAGACGGTAAGCCGTATGTATGCAAATATGATGACCTTGTCATTTATTGGATCGATAGAATACCAAATATGGTTTTAACATTTTTATAATAACATCACAGTATATATAAGGTACTGTATTAATAATTTTGGTATGGAAACATCAAAGAAAGAGGAAGTGGAAGAATAAAAGAACTTGAAAGTGGGTGGTGAAATTATTACCTCTACTTCGGGTGTTTCCATTTGAGTTGATAAAAAAGGATCTATAGGATGGATTTAAAATCAATGAAAGGAATGTAGGTTGAATTAAGGGAAGTATTAAGGGTATTTGGGCAGGGTTTGGCCCAAACAAAAGGCTTTAGAGGTGTCAAATTAAGAGAAGGGGAAGTGTCCTTTTATAAGAGAGGTGAGAGTCACTTTAGGAAAATCATGAAATATTATTTTATGATAACATCAATTTTAGTTTCTAATGGATAAAAATTGAATTACCTAAAGGATAAGGTGGGTATGAATCAGAAAAATCTCACCCAATATGATTGAGACTCTTTTATGTCTTCATTTCAACATTTTCTTTTATATTTATCTATAGGTTAAATAGTTTGACATTTACCATGTCTCTTTGTCTTTTTATATTATATGGTTAGTAAACCTAATATAATAATCTAAGAGAACCCCAAGTCATTAATTATTAATTTATATAACTTTCTCTAAGTCCTTTGGCAGAAATTATATTTTTAGGAATATTATATCATTTAATAATATAATATTTTTAAAAAAACATATTTAGGTCAATTTTGACACTATTTAGTATTTTGTTTCATTAAGTCCTAAAAACATGATTAATTAGAATAAAATTCATTTAATCAACACTAACATGTCATATTAACCTATAAAATTAGTGTAATTCTTCAAAAGTCTCAAATTAGATTTATTTGGATATTTATAATATCGATTATTTTAATCCTTCATTAATAAGGTAATTAAAGTATCATCATTGTGTCATAAATAAATTAAATTATATAATGCCTAAAAATTATAAATAAACTATAATTATGTAGGAAATATTTATATCTTTCTAATTAATATATATAGTCGAATTTATATTGTAAATAAACCTTTATAAATTTTTTTAGTAATTAATCTTTGAATTTAACTCTTTTAACTCTTCTTTAAATAAAATAATAATAAATTTCCAAATAAAATCCAAGTGGATCAAAAGGATCATATTTTATTCATACGGTTATTTTTGGTCAAATAATACTTATCCAATAGAATTAAGACATGTGTTAAGGTAATAATAATATCATTTTTACCTTTAATTATACTATTTACTTTTAACCGCGGTAAATAAAAGTTAAAAGTTTCTATTCATGAAAAATTATTTTCATCAATTAAGCCACATTTTAATTACTTATATAAACTATGTCTATAGGATTTTTTTAAATTCAATTCACAGAAGTGGTTAAATTAAGTTTAATGCAAATTTGCAAATGCTCCTATGATGTGGGTAAAAGACGGTAAAAATATCAATAAAATTTTTATATATATAAAATTATTATAAAATGACTCCAAATAAATAAATTTAACATATATAGGTATTATGTATCTAGTTTTATGGAAAAAATTTTTAAATAAAATAAATAATTATTTAAAAAAATTCAGTTTTAACCATTAATGCAATGTTTTTCACTATTAATAAAAAATCGAATGTTTTCAGAAAAATACCAACACTTAAACCTAAGATAATTTTGATATTCCAAATTCAAAATGAATTATATTATACTAAATTCAAGATATATATGTTGAATTAATTAATTTTAAATTAATTCTTGTTGTTAAAACCAAAAAACAGGTTTTTTAAAAAGTAAAAACTATCCAAAGATTGACAAGTGTTTATGTCAAATTTAAATGTGAAATTACATATGATGATCAATATTTTTTTAAATTATGAAAATATAATCTAATTATACATCTAAACTATTCAAATTCATTATTTAACACTATAAATTATTTCGATTAAAAAAGTTGTTTTCAATTAAAATTTAGTATTTTTCATTATTCATCAAAATATAGAAGTTATCAGAAAAGTACCAAAAATTTATCCAAACTTAAATTTTATGTCCCAATTCTAAACTATAATTTAACTTCATTATAATTAGTATATAAATGAAATATTTGTTTCAAAAATTATTCTCTATTAAATTGGTGGTATAATTTCATTTTTGAAAATTACATCTTATATCGAAAAAATTAAATTTGTCTTTATATTATGTCTAATAGACAAAAAATATGAATTCTAAAATTATATTGAGTATATAAGATTCAAAATACAGTTAATACTATTCATATTATCTTTTTGAAAGGCTAGTTTGTTATGTCGTGGTGCGCTCGAACTCGGTGTTGCCTATAACGCAAGTTAGTGAATTTCTTTTAAGAGATAATGTACTATGAAATCTTGGGGTCTTACAATCTACCCACCATCAATAAATTATGTCCTCAAAATTTGAAATTTTTTATTTAAAATAAAATTTTAAAAATAGAAACGTACCTTTGTGGAAAACCCACATCAATAATTTGGTTAATGGAATTTAATTTTAATAATATGGAAAGAAAAAATGAAAAATTCACCACCAAATTATGATCTCGATTAAGAGAATATTAGTGGAAATTAGAGACACATTATTGGAGGAAAAATTTAAATATCTTTATGGAGTTATTGAAGTCATCAATCAAAAAATAGTGTAAAATTGAGGGCCTCAAATACATCGATCTGTGATGAATTAAAATACCATCGGTTCAACAAAACATAAGGTATTAGGATAAAACATTTTTGGTTTTAAGATCCCTTCCATAAAGTTTAAGAATTAATTTATTAATATTATTATAGGGATATATATATATAGATATTCTTGACAAGTAGAGTTTCCTCCTTTAACTAATTCTTACCACAAACTCATCTTTCACTACAAAAGATAATAGAATTGAGAAATATTATTTTTATCGTAATCATACAGGGTTACAAAAAATGAATTTATAATTTATCTGTTAATGTTTTTTTAAAAAAACAACATTATAAAAACCAGGATATCATGTAGGCTAGTGGTATATGATGCACCCTTATCCCTTTTCTATTGCAGGTTCAATTCTCGCAACCTTGCTGGATGCAACAGGTTGTCACACGACCTCTGGGTTGTCTCTTTTATAACAATCCAAAAATAATTTTATAAAATGATTTAACCATAACAATAGAATTCAATTTCAAACATAATCCATTCTTACCTTTAGACTTATCCAAAATACTTCTGACCAAACTCACAGTCCAAAGTTCATAAAGAAGGTAAACACAATGAAGATCTTTTTTTCCATATAATAACATGTGAATACCTTTATCATGTATTCTTTTAAAACACAGTAACAACTTGAATTATCATAAAACCTTATTTATTACATTCATGCTCCCTTATTTCTTATATAATACTAGATTTCTTCTTTATATCCAAAAATTTTTAATACTCAAACAATGATGGAATAAACAAAACATTAATCAGTTTCAAGGTAGTGAGGAATATCCAATATAATTTATCAAAATCAATCATATCTTATTCCAAAATCAATACCTTAGTATCAGAACCATATTATGATTTATCTTTTCTTCAAGCATCATATTTTCTAAAAATTTCATCTTGTTATTGACTAACTTTTCTTAGAACCATACAATCTCAAATCCTCAATGAAATAGTATTGTAGTACAATCGTTATTTAATTCCATAATTCATATAACTTGTATATAATTGACACAAAATTAAATTTAAGTAATTATTTAATAACAACATAAGAACATTAATCATTCCTCTTCCTCTGTGGTAGTATCATAACATGATTATTATCCAATATAATCATTTGGGGAATACTCTGATGATTTGGACATTGATTCGTGTAGTATCCCAACTCATTGCAGATGAAACATTGTAACTTTTATACCATTTTCCTACCCTTGAAATCACATACATGGTGTCCTTTTTCTCCACACTTATAACACACTTTCATTCCCTTAAAACTTTTACCATGGTGATTCTTTCCACAATTATCACATATGGGAAAATCATTCTTTCCCCTCTTCCCTTTATCAATATTTATCTCTTCCATCCTTTTCTTTTCTTCCTTCCCTTTAAAGCCATAAGATTCAGAGAATTATTTACATATCATATTAACACATGATAATATTTCTTTATATAATGAGAACACATGGGAGACTATTTACCTTCTAAATGTTGGCTTAATACCATGAATGATATGATCCTTCTTAATCATTAGATCATGCAAATTATTGGAGTTCTCATTCCTTCTACTAGGAACCATTTGTAAACAATGTAATACACTAGGTTATTTTATGAATCACAATACATAATTCCAAAAATGTAAAACACTTAACATAAATTGCACAAATTATGGATATAATCCATAATCATAAAATAATGTTTACTTTTAGGAGGTATATGCTCATAAATCCTTCATAATGGTTTGTAAAGAAAATGTGAATTATCTTAATCATATCCCTCTAGAGGGTTGTAACCAAGAGTGAAGCAAGGCCCGTTGTTGTCCACCAGGATACCCCAAGTAAAGCCCGAAACTCTGTATCAGTGTTTTCACTCTTAGGTACATTTGTGCCAGATCCGCCTCTACCTACTTGTATCTAGATAGGAATGTATTTCTTGGAAAAAACACAAAATCTCTACATTACCAAAATTCTAGAATGTTTTTCTACAATAACCCTCAAATTATATCATAGGGTAACGTTCTATAATCAATGTTTATCTAAATCTGGTTTCCATGGTTTGTACTAAACTTCCTCTAAAACCAACTGTAACACCCCGACCTCCAGTTACCTAGAGTTTGTGCTTTATTACATAACATTTTCATGATCACAAGGGATCAAATTCTAAAATAACAGTCAGTTTAGTATCCTTGGAAACAATATACATATATGAGTTCAATATTACAACTTGAAAAAAAATACTACACTAATTTATTCCATTAGAAACATCCAATCCTTAGAGATATGCCTACAAGTCACTCATAACTAACTCATTCATATCATGGGAAAATGAAACATAAGAAAGGGGTGAGCTCAAATGCTCAGTAAGAGTAAGAAATAAAGAGGAAGCTAAGCTAAATAATTTCCATGGTGAATAATTGAAAACACATGCCTTTAAAAATAATAATCCTGAATACATTATGGAAAGAATATAATCTGTGTAAATAATTCCATAATAAAACAGAGTCATGGGTATTCTACAAGTCGAATAACCACATGAATCATTAAAATTATTTTCATAATGAGGGAATGTATACTGTCTGACATTCTGAAACATCTTGTCAAGGCCTCGACCAAGACTTCTAAAAATGATTTAGGCCTCATCCAAAACCATATATCATTTTGGGAAAGGCCTCAGACAATTCCATGTCAAATTGTCTCATGAGACCTACCGATACACTGAGGAGCTCTAGCGGGCTCCACCCATCACATAATAATTCCAACACATTCTTCATATGACAAGATTGAAACATAAAATAACCATTCATATTAAAAATATCATGGGAAATGTCAATACTTTAACCCTAAATAATGAATGGTATAATATTAAAAAATACATAGTCAAATATATCACAAAACCTTCAATAAAATATGGACGATTTGTATCATAATATATCAATCTAGATCAAGAATAATATCTAGTAAAGGATGTTGACATAGTTAAAAATGATCGGTAAAAATCATTGGGAGAAAAATCACATTTTCATGAAATCTTTTAAAATTCTTATAATTTATAAAGGATGTTATTTAAAAGACAGTTTTGAATCAAAGTGTTCATACCACTTTGAAACTATTGAATGGAATTAACATTTAAAAACATTCTTGTTTATATAAAGAAATCATTAAAACCATTTTGAAAACATAGAAATTAATGAGAAATTTTTAGAAGAATAAATATTTAAAACATTTAAAATGATTTAGTAAAATAGTCCCTTAAAAATAATCCCTCTGAAATCTTTTTTATAAAACAAGGACATGGATAATAAATATATCACAGTAGATACTTACGTATAAACAACCTCGAATAATAAAGGGATTGTGAAATTAACCCTTACCATATACCTTTCTGTGGTCTAGGGTCCTTTAACCTTTTTATAATAGATAAATCATTGTTTTTAAATTATACAAGAACCATATACGTAAATATGATATCATATATTATATTCTAATATTGATTTGTTAATAATATTTTAATATTATCGTCGTTTCAGGTGTTATCTTATTCCTTTTCCTTTATATTTTTTGATAAATAATCTTTGTTTGTTATGGATATGATGTATTTGATTCATATAAAGAATGATATTAAGTTCTTAAACATTATTTTTAATCATAAAATTAAAATTATTCTTGAATGGTTACGATGGGGAAATGAATCCCAATGCGTTCGTGGAGATGATAATTCGTACGTACGCATGATCAACAATATCATTATATTGATGGAAAAATCATATGTAATTGGATGGTACATCATATATAAATTATCATTAACATGTTATATTTTTTATTTAAATTAGTTATACTCATTATTATACCCATAAAAATAATGATGTGTTTGAATAACAAACTACACCATGACGTGGAGAAGATATGCCATACGTATACACGTATGGTGACTTTGTCATTTATAGGATGGATAAAATTACAATTTTGGTTTTAACATATTTAAAATAACATAAAATTATATATAAGTTACTGGATATATTATTTTGTAATGGAATCAACAATGAAAGAGGAAGTGGAAGAAGAAAATAACATGAAAGAGGGTGGTGAAATTATTACCTCTACTTCGGGTGTTTCCTTTTTAGTTGATCAAAAGGGATCTTTATAATAGCTTTATGATCAAATTAATGCCATTATGTTGAAGTGAGGGAAGTTGGGAGGATATTTAGGATGGGGATCGTTGAGCCAAAAGGCTGTGGAGGTGTGAATTTAAGAGAAGGGAAGTGCCCTTTTATAACAGAGGTGAGGGTCATTTTAGAAAAAATTTGAAATATTGTTTTACAACAAAATTATTTTATGTTTTTAATTGATTAAAAATGAATTATTCAGAGTCTAAGGTGAGGATGGGTCGAAAACCTCTCAACCAATAGGTTTTAGACATGTTTAAGTCGTTATATTAACCTTATCTTTTAGATTTAACTTTTAGTTAAATAGTTTGATATTTATCACGTCTCTTTGTATTTTTATATTATATGGTTATTAAACATACTATAACAAGACAAGAGAATCCCAAGTGGTTCATTGTTAATATATTTTACCTTATCTAAGTCCTTTGTCTAAACATGAGATTTTTATGAATATTATATCATTTAATAATATAATATTTAATTTAAAAACACATTTCTGTCAATTTTGACACTATTAAGTATTTTTACTTTAAGCCATAATAACATTATTACTTTGAAAAAAAAAATCATTTAATCAACCCTAGCATGTCATTGTAACCTATAAAATTAGTGTAATTCATCAAAATTCTCAAATTAGATTTATTTGGATATTTATAATATCAATTATTTTAATCATTCTTTAATAAGGTAATTATTGTATCATCATTATGTCATAAATAAATTTAATAATTTAGTGTCTAAAAATTATAAATAAAATATAATTATGTAGGAAATATTTTTATATTTATAATTAATATTTATAATTGAATTTATATTTTGTATAACACTATATCAAAAATGGATTAGTTATTAAACATTGAATTTAACTCTTTTAACTCTTCTTTAAATAAAATAATAAAAAATGCCCTAATATAATCCACGTGGACCAAAAAGATCATATTTTATTCCTAATATTGTTTTTGGTTGAATTACACTTATCCAATAGAATTAGTACATGTGTTAGGGTAATAATAATATCATTTTTTCCTTTAATTACTCTATTTACTTTAAACAGTAGTAAATAAAAGTTAAAATATACTATTCATGAAAAATTATTTTCATCTTATTGAACCAAATTTTACTTATTAATATCAACTATGTCTCTCATATTTTTTAAATTCAATTCACATAAGCGGTAAAATTATGTTTTATACAAATTTTCAAATGCTCATATGAGGTGGGTAAAAACGTTAAAAAAATCAATAAAATATTTATATATCTAAACTTTTTATAAAATAAAAATGAATGAATTACATTGAAATTATATAGGTGCTATGTATATATTTTGACCTAAAATAAATTTAAATGAAATAAATAATTATTTAAATAAAAAGTTGGTTTTAACAAATAACGCAGTGTTTTTCAATATTCATCAGAAATTTAATGTTTTCAGAAAAATAATAAAAAATCACCCTAATATGATTTTGATATTATAAATTCAAAAATGAATTCTATTTTACCAAATTCAAAACATTTAAGTTTCCTTAATTAATTTAAAATTAATTATTGTTTTTAAAAAAAAAAAGCGGGTTTTAAAAAAAAGTAAAAACTATCAAAAGATTGACATGTTTTTATATCAAATTTAAATGTGAAATTACTTATAATGACCCACATTGTAATCAATGATAAAAAATATAATCTATTTATACATAAAAAACATTCAAATGCAAAATTTAACACTATAAATTATTTAATTAAAAAGTAGTTTTCAATTAAAATCTAGAAATTTTCACTATTAATGAAAATATGAAAGTTATCAGAAAAGTAACAAAACATTATCAAAAATAAAATTTTATGTCATGATTCTAAAGAAGAATTTCTTTTCATTAAATTAAGTATATAAAAGTGTAAAATATTTGTTTAAAAATAGATTCTCCATTAAATTAATGGTATAATTGCATTTTTGGAAAAATACTTATTTTATCTGAAAAATTGAATTTGTCCTTTTATATTGTCTAAGAAACACAAAATATGAATTATAAAATTATATGGAGTGTATAAAATTCAAAATTAAGTTAATACTAATCATATATTAATTTTGAATGACTATTTTGTTAATTCGTGATGCACTCGAACTAGGTGTTGCATGTAGCCCAAGTTATTGAATTTCTTTAAAGTGATAATGTACTATGAAATAATTTGGGTGTTGCAATATTAATCAATATATGATTAGTATTCTACCCAAAATACACATATAAGACATCTAGGGGGATGTTATTAATGGATTTGGGAAGGGATAATCTAATTTAAATGGATCTTTATATGTGGGTAGGAGAGGAGAGAGGGTGTACTTTAATAAGTTGGGGAGATGACACAATTGGAATTTCCCAACATATCAAATTATATTAGATTATTATTTAATAAAAATAACTTAAAATAGTCTCTATTCAAATATTCGATGTGATAAGCTCAAATTAAATCCAGAAAATAGGATTTCGACAATTTCTTAGGTCATTTTAATTACTATTAATTTAGTTTAACACAATGTAAACTTGTTTTACCATTAAACATAGTAAATTATTTTTACACATTTAAATAATAATTTTAAACAAAAATTATGTTGAAATTATGAACATATAAAGAATAAATTTTATAAAATTAAATTCATTGAAGTGGAATAATTTAATTTAAAATTAAAACCAAAAGGTGTGATGAAAAGTGGTTTTCTAGTAAAATGTAATATTAATTATAGAACATTTATATAAAATAATAAATAATTAAATTGATTATTAATGACATTAATAAGTTTATAAAAAATAAAAATTTACTAATTATATTGTGAAATTATTTAAAAAAAGTTACTTTGAAAATTCTTGAAACTAAATGATAGTCTTCCATACAAATATATATTTTCACTATTTATATAAGAAGAAAATATTTTCATAAAATTATAAAATATTCATAATAATATAATTTAAAAATTACTAATTCAAAATTTGATATAAATTTTTTATTATAATAATAAACTTAATTAATTATATTTATCTTTAAAACCATATTATGCTTGAAAAAATAATTTGTTTAGAAATAATTTTTTCCCTCTTGAATGAAAAATCCCCAAATATTCTTAAAATGAACCTATCTCTATAAAAAATAATGATTAATTTGAATATGAGATTAAAATGATTTATTTTAACATTAATTTGGTTTATATATTCTTTACCCTTTTGTAAATTGTATCGTCCTAATTTTGTTTACAATTTCAACAAGTAGATACATATTTCCCTAATTGTGTTTTCCTATTTTCAGGTTGCTTCTTAAATAATATGTGTTTTCTAGAAAACCTTAAGTAGGTAAATCAATTTATTCTATAACCCTCTCTCTTAATGATCGTGAATTAATAATATTTGTTCTTCATAAGAAAGGTTTTCTATAAACAAAACTACTTCCGAGCTAACTATATGGGATGTATTCAGTATATATTCCATTAATAATGAAACATGAAATAGGTAACACACTTGAGATAAACATATAGTTAATTCCACTTAGTAAATAATTAATCTAATTAGTTATATAATTTCATATGGCCTATTGAACTATTATCTTATCATTCCCTTTCTACTAAAACACATAACAATTTCCATTGAGATACTTTAAGAAAAACATAATCACCAATCTTGAATTAAATATATTTCCTTTTATTATATATTTAATTTTTTTCCTACATCAAGTCATCATATTATATTGGTAAATCATATTCAACTTTCCATTCATTTGTTCTAGAAATTATTATCTGAAAAACATTGTTTCCATGACTGCATAACAACAAGATGGATTCGGACACCGTATTCCATATAATTCCTTAAATTGTTCAATATCTATAATTGAGTGAAATTATAATTATATAAAAAATCAACAAAAGTCATATGTTTATCCAAACATACCTAATAATCCATTGAACAAGATCAGAGAATATCCTCCAAATTCAAAATCATTCCCCCTAATTATCAATCAGATTAAGGATGAATGGTTATACATAAATATAATTAAATAGAAAATGACTTATGACATATGTTAAATTAAATAGAGGTGAATCTGGGATCATGATTAGATATAATATAAATAGATACTCCATGTAATATAAATGTGTATTTATTTTAAATTAAATAAATTTCATTCAAAGACATATTATCTCAAATATGATAAAAATGTGCAAGATTATTTAATTAATTAAAAATAAACAACATTAGTTATTACCTCATGATTTAATTATAATTAAGACCATGAAATACAAGGTTATATTCCCCCACTTTAATCCTGGAACTAAAAAAGTCTTATCCACCCCTTTTAGTAATTGTAATTCTACTTTAGCTTATTTGAAATCAAAGAATTTCTTAGTAAAATATGAAATATATTTTTTTAAATCCATCCAACTATAAATGTTTTAGAATATATATATTTATATTATTTCCATGATGGATAAAAAATGGAGATCCATGAGACTCACCAAATAGATGTCTCTTCAATTGATGGAAAATAAAAAACATCGTAAAACTCATTCATTGTCAAGATGAAATTCACAAAACCTATCTTTCTAAACTAATTATTCAATTTCCTGTAAATCATTGTCTTATATATGTGATTTGTTAATAAATTATAAAAAAGATGATTGTACCAGCATATAAAACAAAATATAGGGACTTCATTAATAAAAAATCAATATTTTATCATTTATCAAATACTTATCTAAAGGGTCATCTTCTAAGCATAAAATTGTCAATGTATAATTATCTTCGTGAATCAAATCATATGTTACTATTTTTTCCTTACCTGGATGGTAAAGAAATTTGTATTTATAAACATTAATCAATTCTAACCATCTTATATCTATTTTATTAAATAATTTATGAGTGAGTATATAATTTATTTTTTTATGATTTGTACATATTTCACACATTACTCTACATAAATGATGTATCTAAATTTTTTAATAAAAAACTACAGCAACATGTTCAATGTTTTGTGCTCGATAAATTTTCTCCTATGGTATTAATTTATGAGAAACATAATTAATTAACATATTATTATACATTAAAATAAAACTAAGTCCCTTCAATGAAACAGATGTATAGATAAATATTTTACTATTTATGGATGGTAGGGCCAATACTATAGTATTCCCCAATCTCCTTTTCAATTATTTTAAATATTTATCACATTCCATTATCTATTTGAACCTAACTAATTTTAATGTTAAATTTCTTAGTGTGATTTATTTTAATGCTTATTTTTCAACAAAACATAGTTAATATCCAACTATTCCTTACTAACAAAAAATCAAAGGAATGGTTTTAGGTTTTGTCAAGTCATCAAAATTTTTAGTTTTAGCATGATCAAGAAATATTAAATTTTTATTTACGATATATCCACAGAATGAAATATTCTATTACAAAAAATCACATTTACAATGTTTTCCATATAAATTATTTTTTTTAATGTTTTTCAAAACAGTCCTTATATGTTTTTCATGATCCACATAACTTTTATAATAATCCAAAAATATCATTAATAAACACAATAAAGAATGTATAAAAATATTCGTTGACAAATTGATTCTTAATATTCATTAATATAGTTAGATATTTAATACCCGTAAATGGAATAAAAAAACTCATAATGCCCATATCTAGTATGAAACATTATCCTTGGGATGTCCTCCTCAATTACATTAAGCTGATGGTTCTCATACATAAGACCAACCATTATAAAATCATGAGCCCCTATAAAAGATCATTTAATTCATCCATATGGGGAACCAAATACATATTTTAAAAATAGATGTTATTTAATTATCTATAACCAATTCTAAGCCGCATGGAACCATATTTATTTTTAACAAATAAAATATGAGGAACCCATGGATATGTATTTGGATGAATATAACCGTTATAAAGTAAATATTTTATATGCCTTTTTCATTCCCGATGTTCTTATTCTTCCATTCAATAATGTCATTATAAAATTATCCTAATATGAAGAACCAAATAAATAGTAAATTCAAATTCCAAATATTGTATAATACTAGGAATATCATCAGGAAAATATCTTGATATTCTTTCTCTATTGAAAATCATTAACCTAAAAAGTTTCCTTATATTTAATAACATGATAATGAAAAATATCATTCCCATATTTAATACCTTCTTATCTTCTTGATATATTACCAAAGGTATTAATTCATTCTTATGTACGAAATTAAACACATTTTAAAAAATATCTATTTTGGATATGTTATCTAATAAAGCATGATAAAACAGAATCCTATACATACTCAGAATTGCATCAAATTATACAGTGGGAAATACTTAAAGGCTTTCACAGAAAAACCTTACAAAGATAATAACATAATGATCTCTATAAATTCATGATTCCTTATTACCACCCCAAGTGTTTTTTCCAAAAGTACTTTCATAATTTCTTGTGGTCAAATTATCGTTTTCATATCAATTTTCTCAGAATGAAAATTATATTTAGACCCCAAATCAAATAATACATTAGAATTATTTTAATAAAAATTTAATGTAACTATTACCGATTTATTTGATAGCCAAACATCTACTGAAGGTGTTGTAAAGGATTTCACCACACCTTTCTACTCATAATCTTTCCAATTCCAATTATTTTGGATATTATTTTAAGATTCATCCATATTACCACCCATCTCATTACATTTAGAACACTTTAAAACAGTCATATCAAAATTAGTCTTACCAATACCAGAATTTGTTTCATTACTATAATTATAAATACGCCCTATCATACAACATTAAAATAACTTAAAATATTTTATAATACAATTCTCATGGTTTTTTTACCACAACTCTCAATAATAAAATCTTGATTTTATTAACTTTAGATTTCATTCATGAATTAATTACTACCACTCACTAACAGAACTGTTTTTATCCTTGTTTTCATCGAAAACAAGGCCCAAAACAAACTCTATTGTTACCTTCTCGTCATAATGAACACGTTTCTTATAAATTTTAAATTAATGAGTAGAATATAATATTATGCATCTTAGATTTTATCCTGATTAAACACATTAATTTTACTATCATGATCCCAAATACAATTTATTGAGTACCTTTCCAATATATTGAATCTTTATTCTTACCAATTCCTTGAATCATCCACCTTGTACCTAAATTCAAATAAATTCTTTTTCTTCTATAATCGAACATCCTTCAGAAATTACTTCTCAAGGAAAATATTCATAAATGTTTCCCATTTAATGGAATTAATATCCACTATTTCTCTAGTATTATTAACCATTGACCACCAATTATCAAATTCACTTTTGAAATGGCAAACAGAAATAGTTACCTTTTGATTTTTAGAACAACCCATTAATGAAAATATTTTTTCTAGAGTTTTAATCTACCTATCAGATAGAATTGGGTTAGAAGATCTATTGAATACAAATGGGTGATGTATAAAACATAACTCAACTATCAACACGTTAATCTATAGTAGATAAAACATAACTATGATATGGAGTAAAAATACATATATATCAATTGTTAAATTACCCACCATATCACCAAGCATCCAAGTTCCAATTATAAGCATTAAAAATTGTTAATATGGAAAGATAATGTCATAATTTTTCTTTATTATTTCATCTTTCAGGTCTCCACTCTGAAGAACCATTCAAAATTAAAATACTTTAGATGAATTGAAATGGTAATATTCATATTATATATCATGATAAATATAAATTATAACAACTTAAATTCATTTTCTTATTTTTTTCATAATCTCTAAAATTATCTAAAACATCACTTCAGTACCTACTATAATGACCTGGCCTGATAAATTTAATAAATTGAATATTTAGAAAAGAAATAATTTCTTTAAATTCCCAAAGGCAATTTAGACATATAGCTATATATAAATATGTAATCAGCTTCACAGAATGTAATATTATATCACAAAGGGGACACATACACTTATAATCCATATTTCCCAAAATATAGATTTTTAAGACCTAATATGTATTCTTTTCATCACATATCATAGAAAATATTTTCTTGACCTCATCCCCATCCCTACTCATCCTTAAAATCATGAAAAACATTGAATGAAACCCAAATTATAGTAAGGTAAATTTTAAAATAAACAATGAAACCTATTATTCTATGAATACATATTATAATTTTTTTACCTTTTCATAAGGAACACTGAGATAAAAAAATTTCTTAACTAAGAAATAAACTTCAAAACTAAAATATTCTCAGAATTTTTTATAAGAAATATTAAAGGAAAAACATATACATATTTCTTTTCCAACATTTAAAACTCATAAAATATGTTTCCCACAATTATACATTTCTCACATAAGAAGTAACATAAAATTCCCATAAAATTTATTATAATTATCTTACTTTGTGAAATAATAATATTTGTACATAAACCCATAAAAATCATTGAAGATAATGTAGGTAAACTAGGAAATCATTTTCATATCAATAATATAATAAATCGTACAAAAAATAATAAGCTAACATTTAAATTAAAATAATCCTTTATGAAAAACATATAGTAGGTTTACTCTGTCCCTTAACCTAATTCATTAGAGAGATACATCTAGATCATAAATCAACATTAGATATATTGGGATCACTCAACACCATTAGTTATATTGGGCTCACCCATCCTTGATAAAATTTTTGATAATAATAAAAGTGATCATAACACATGATTTTTTTTCTTTTTCATCATTACCATCATAAATATATTCTTTTCCACAATGGAAATAAATTTAAATATTTTAAATTAACCATTCTATTTAAAACACCATTTTTAAAATACCTTGAATAATTGGAAGAAGAGTTTTTTATTTTAAGAAAATATTGATGATTATAAATAAATACAAATATTAAATAATGGCCATGATGGTTGGAAAAACCATTTATTCCCTATATGAAAAAAATAGAACATTTCTTTTTTACATTTATTTGTCAAAGTATTCTATATAAAATTCCTAAAAACATTCCTTTAGAGAAACTTCAAAATAATGAAAAAACAATCTAAAATGAACATTAGAAATAATTTAATACCATATATATACTTTATTAATTTTTTTAATAAATATTGACATGGAATAAAAATATTTATAAAACAACTCTTTAAAACATTTAAAAAGAGGGTTTTAAGGTAATGTATTTGTTACCTCGAGTTCAACTTGTCATATACATTATTTAAATATTTTAATTTAAAATATTATTAATTATTTAATTTCTTATGAAAATATTCTAGGTTAAGTCCCTTATCATTAAATTATACATTTAATTTATTTTAATAAAATATTTAATTAATTAATTGGTTAATTACTTATCAAGTGTTTTGAAGATGTTCAATTCAGAATTTCAAAATGACTATAGTAATTTAAACATGGTAAAAGATGATATTATTCCATAATCTCTAAAATAATAATAATTTCATAATTAATTTTTTTAAATTTTAATTATACTATTATGAAAAACTATGTATGATACTTTTGTTGAAACTAAATACGTTACAATCATATAGATTGTAGGTCATACATACGCATGATCAACATTAAATATTTTCAACATACATGAGAGAAATAAGTTAATTATGATTTTAGATCCACATACGGTTGATTATATAAAAAATATAAAATTATCACTTTAAAAACACTTATATATACCATATATGTGAGGATTTTATAAAAAATAAATCAAATCGCTTCTAGGAGGTGGTAATACACACTTACACACGAATGATGCTATTATTCTTCAATGGATAGAATGGTAATAGAATATATGATATATTCTTATTATAGAATTGAAATTATTTCCTAATAATACTTATATATACATTAAATATATCATTATAAAAAACCACTTGAGGTTGTTATGGGAAAAATTATATCAGTTCCTGAGGAGGAATTCCATTATACACATAAACTATGGTTTCATTTCACATTAGATAAAGAAAGAGATTTATTAATTTTAAGACATAAAAATAATAATATTTTTTCATATGACAGACACTGAAGTTATCATATCACAATGGTTATTATAGTTTTATATATGGTAGAATAATAAATAAAACTAAACCATTATATTAAAATCAATAACTTTTCTTCAAACAACCTCCTCAGTTTAACACATTAATTTATTTATTGATGGAATTATTAATAAACTATGAAATTTAATACATGTAAAGGGATGTTATAAAGTGATTTGGGAAGGAATTTGCTGACATAAATATCTCTATAAGTGTTTAGAAGAGATGCATGAGAGTGTACATTTATAATTTGGGTAGAGTTCTGACATGAATGTTTTAAAAATAGTAAAATATATTAATGTCTAAATGATACCAAATGGCTGAAAAATAGACTATTTATGAATATGTGACGATATATGGTCTACATATATCCATAAAATAAGAGTTAGGAAAGTTTTTAGGAACTTTTAACCCATATCACTTAAGTTTAATCCCCGAAAAACCAGTTTCAACCTTAACTATGGAAACAAAGTTTTACGATTTTTATTATTAATTATTAAAAAATTAAGTTCACCATATTATCTGATATTAATTATACTTCTTCAATATATGGAATTAATTTTATCAAATTCAATATATAAAAATTTAAAATTTTAATTTAAAATCAATCTTTTATAATGTGATGAAAAGTTATGTTCTATAAAAAACTTTCTGCTTAATTTTAAAAGGTTTTACATCATAATAATGCATAAAATTGATTTAAATATAAGTTATTAGGTTATTAATAATATATATTAGGTTATTATTATTTGATACTAGTTTTGAATAAAATTTACCTTTGTAAATTCCTGAAACAAAAATACAATTTTTAGTAATAGTTCGTGTTTTTCACTATTCAATCAAAAATAAAACTTTTTTTAATATTATTAAAATTCAATGAAATGATAATTTATAAATTATGAACTAAAAAAATATATCCTTTTTTAAAATTAAAATTCTAAATTTTATATGTTATTATTTTTAAACAGAACCATATAATCCATGGAAACATAATTTTTTTAGAAATAGAGCTTTTAACTTTTGATTGAAAAATTGTAAAATATTTATATAACATGTATAAATCTATAAAATTTAATTGATAATTATTAATAATAAATAAAATTTATTTAATTTTAAATTACCTTTTTTTTCATAACAAATGTTCTATTTTTTATAGTGTCTCTCACAATTGTGAAGAATCTAAATGTCAAAATGATCTAAATTTTCTAATTCCTATAATTATTTTTCTACATATTTATCAATTTTTTTATTTTCAGTTCCTGTTGATATTTTTTCTCATTAAATACAATTTTTTAATTTAATTTAATTAATCTTTTTTTGTTCCATGTATTTAAATTATATTAAATACCTAATTATGATAAGCATGATTTATTTAGAAGTTAAAATCAATATATATAGAAATATATGAGATTACGCAACCCATCCTCCAAATATTTAATTATTATGAATTTTTTTTAAATTTTATTCATATTCATGATGATCAACGCATTCAATACTCTAGTTCATTGGCTTCCCTTTGATTATTTCTAACCATATATTGAAAGACAAAAAATTCATTTCCTACATTACATAGACAATATCTTTAATTTTATTTTCTAACATAATAAAATATTTATTTTTTATTTTAAATGGAAATAAAATTTAACAATCATTGATTCTCCCTTATTTTCAGAAAACACATATTTTTCTTCATATATCCAAGGGAACTTAATTCAACTACATATGACTATAACTTTTTTGTTGGGAGTTCATTTATTATCCAATTTGTTTTTAAATCATATATAGAGGAAATATAAATAGAATTTATTTTAAGCTAGATAATATATATAGTTTTTTATTTGTCAAATGTGTCTGCTAAGGCCTCTAAAAATAAGTTTTACATTATATTACCCAATTTTCAGTGTTTTAATATTTTTTTTGGAGAAGTAAAATGTTTCCATTAGTTTTATCCCTATTACTTTTTTTATTACACTGATGAATTCATATATACTATGCAATATTTAGGAATAAAATAATGTTTTCCAATGAATGATGTATAATGAAAAGGAAATTTTATTGAAGCACAATTATAATTTTTGAAAAATTCCCTTCGACTATTAATCCATAAAGTTATATTGATGTACTTTATAGAAATATTTTATGGTGAGAATTTCGTACTATAAAATGGATGTATAAAAAAGGTGTTTGAGAATTGATAGATTAACATGTTTTCTTATAAAATAAATTGATATCATATGTGTTATAAATTATTTTAAAAGATAAATATTTCCATACCTAAATAAAACTATGATTCCAAATTAGAAGATGTAATAGGTATTTCCATGGGAAAATTATATGGTTGGGATAAATTTGACACCCTGATTTTTCTAATTTTATGTTTTATATACTATTTTTTCTATTTGGTAAATCTTTTGAAATTCTATTGAGTTCAACAGTTAGTTACAAGGTATTAGAGACTATGTATACTGACCATGACCTATAAATTTCAGAGGTAGTAGTTATGCATGGTGAGACACATAATATATCTAACCATGCATATTAACTATGATTCCATTTAAGGTTGTCTAGAAACATTTTTTTTTCTCATTCTAACTTCTTTATTATCATTGTTATTTATTTATAGATTTTTATAAATGTATTATTTGGGATATTTTGGATTATAAAATATCTGAATTATGTTTCAATATTTATTTTATGTTTTTATAAAATTAAATTGTATATTGGGTATTAAATAATTTTATTTTTAAATGTTAAAATTATAATGGGTATTAAATGTAAATAATTTAGGGGGATTTCATAAGTTATGTCTCAATTTTTATTATAATTTTTATTAAAACAATATTGATGTTTCGAGAATAGGATTATTATTATTATATTATATTTATTATAAGGATAGTTTTGATATAAATTTGGAAAACTATTGTTTATATTAATTATCATTCGACACCATATTGACAGGATAAAAATATATCTCTTAACCTTTCCCCAAGATCCACCCATGGTGGTTTATCCTTTAAGTTATAGTATAATATCATATTTTTGCACTATCCTTTCTCTTCTCTCACTTATCATTTTCTCATATTACTCCTCTTACACACATTTTCATGTAGTGTTCATAAAATATTTTGGAATTTCTAGGTCAAGGAAATTTATTTTAATATCATGGAGTTTTTGGTTTCAATAGGATTCAAATCACTTTATAAGCTTATTATATTTTCAGTTGATGAAGGCATCGAGGTTATATTACTATTATGTAAGTGGTTATATCCTTTTCCTTTTCGTTGAAAAAAATATATATTTTTGTGTGATTTAAAGTGGTTAGTCACTAATATAATTACAACGATGATTATTTATGATAATTTTATAATTTTTTCCACAATTTACATTCCTATTTAATATTATTTTTAAGGGGGGGGGGTCATGAATAGTGTATATAAAATTTATATCTCATGTTTCATACACACAATAAGATCAATGAAATGAAAAAATAATAATTTCTCATGAAAAAATGGGAATTATTTTCTTGGAATATTTGATATTAATTTTTAAATATTGATGAAATTTTTTGATTATTGATTTCGAAGGATAAAAAGGTATATAAATTATTTTAATGTGTCTTAACTTCTTAGTCATGACTATATGTTATTTCTTTTTTAATTATTAGGAAATGAAATTATAGAATTTCCTTACAATATTATATTTGGGATTTTGTTAATTTTATGTATATAAATTAATGGTTTTATATTTTTCATTTTAATAATAATGGTATATTTAGATATATGAAAAAGTGTTTATTAATTCTCTCATACCCTTTGTTTATACCCGTGTTATAACCTATATAATCAATTTGAATTGATATATGGAATAATTTTTTTTTCATATTGAAGGGGATATTTTCATTAATTATGAATGTGTAATGATATATGAGTTTATAAAAATGTTTTTTATTTGATTATTTTTTTACTCAATTATGGTTTTTTTATTGCATCAGTTAATTTAATTTGGATTATGAAAAATTCTTAGGATTCCTTGGGTAGTTATTCGGATTTGTCAAAAAAAAAAATACATGATAGTTGAGATTATGATCCACATAGATTTTACCTATACTTAAGATTCCACAATGGCTAGGATATATTAGTTTATGATAAATCTCTAACTTATTCCAATTTGTCTTTTCTCACTAGTTATAACAGGAACTCTCTAGTGACTTCATCATTAATTTAGGACTATTATATGAATAGAGTTTGGTGTATAGTTAGATACATATATAGTATGATGATCCGTAATTTCCATATCTTAGTCTGGAAGGTAGTGTTCCTATGATTCCTTATGATTGATTCTTTATAGATTAAGGTAATTTATGATTCATAGTTCCTTATTCTTTATTGATACATAAGATATAATTTGTTCATTTTTAGTCTATATATATATATCATCTTGTTTTTTGTTTGGAAAATATTTTTTATTCATAAAATAAAATAAGAAAAAGTATTTCATTTTTGTTTTGAAACATGAGAGTTATCTTTATTTTAAAAAGATGTATTAAAAAACCATTATTCATTCTCTTTATTCGTTAAAATATAATAAAACCATTTTTTATTATTTTCATTCAGGATTTTTTTGTTTATTATTATTTTAAAGGAAAATTAATAGAATCATAGTGCTATCTTACAATGATTTTATCCTAGTCTCTAAATGTACCTAAAAAGTATAAATATACTCTTTATTCTATTACTTTTTCTTTTAAGTGTGATAAATGTTTCACTTTTTTAGGTGTAGACCATTAACTAAGTTATGGAGAAATAGAGGGGATAAAGTATAATGATTTTCATATGTCAAATAAAGATAATTGGGTTTTATTTTGGTTGATATTTATTTTGATGTATATTCAATTACATCATGCCCTTATATTTCCATTTACATGTTGTATGTTCTATGAATGTTTGTTGGATCATTTTGTTAGTTTTTTTGGTCATATTTATTCTTTATAATTTATAAATTATAAATAATTCCCACTAATTACATGCGATACCCTTGGAAATTATGTCCACCAATGGTGTTAAAAAGTCATTATAAGGTCTATGTCATGTTAGTTTGGGTATGTTGGTTATATATCTCAGCCACTAAAATACATAAAGGTTATCATTTGAATAGATTTTCATTTTATCTATGGGTTTTATGATCTAGATACTACTGGTGGAATGTGAGTTAGAATTACATACACTGTGAATGTGACCAAGATACTAGTACAATAAGTGTAGTAAAAAGCTTATCATATTCTATTTAATTTTTTTTTCTAGAACAAAATTTATATAATTATAAGGATTTATGTTTATTAAATATATATCAATATTAATTCTATGTGAATTTATTATCGATATGAAAATTAAAATATTCCCAAGATACATTATAATCATTTAAAATATTTTATCAATGACATAGTTGATTATTTATTATGATATGTAGTTTTATAAAAAAATTTTCAGACAAGTTATATTAAATTTCTTAAGAAAATATATGTATGAATAGTATTTCAGGTGTATTTTGGTTTAGAAGTGGTATTATTGATCTTATCATTATTTTTTTAATAATATATAATAGGAATTTGGAAATGGATATTATTTTTTTAGATTGTAGAGATACTTTTAGAAGATGGTTGATTGGTCAATACGTGTCAATTTCAATAAGAGAAATAATATTATTATAATATTTATTTTTATAAAATAGGATAAATCACCCCTCTTACACATTGATTCACTCATTATTCAATCATGTGTTCTAAGAGAAGAGTTGATTTCTTCCTTCTTATCAATATTATTTCTTCCAGGGAAATTTCCACTTGATTTCATTGTAAAGACCCCAGGTAATGGTCTTTCAGTCCTACTTCCTCTATTCTTTCCAAATATATTCACCCTATATTTATAATTTCTTATTATATAGGGTTTATTAAAATGTAATTATATGGGGTTTTTCATTTCAATGAAACACGACAAATTTAATTAGGGGTATTGGGGTCGAAGGTATATAACCCCCATTTAAAATTAATCTGCTTCAATTTTTTGATTGTGATGTGGGTGTTTTAATTCCATGTTCGTGATAATATCTTATTTAGGTTATTTGTTAAAACTAGAGTGTTTAAAATTATATTCATATCTATAAAATGAATAAATATATTAGATATTATGGATTGGGAAAATTATTTCTTGTTTTCTAAGTCAATTTCATTATTTGATAATGGTATTTATATAGAGTTAATGTGTAGAATTATTATGACATTATTTTTTCTACATCAGTAATTTTATGAAAATCATATAATAATAGTTTTTGATAAAAATGGATTTTTATTTCGGATTTAACACATGGTTGTTTTTTAAAGGATAATTTCAAGGTATTTTTTTAAATTATAAGTTTTCAAAAGTGATTTATATCTTTCAAAACTGGGGATTGGTTTTATAATTCAAATCCCCATTAAGTGTTTATAAAATTATTAACTATAGTTTCTCAAGTTATTTAATATAATTTTATAAATAAAAATTATTATAATTATTTATAAAAATTACATTCGTTTTTTATAAATGTTTTTTATAGAAAGTGGTATTGTGTTATATAATATTACAAAACCATAAGATCATCCCCATAGTATTGATGTTTCACTTTATGAATGAAATTTGAATATATAATTCTGTATTATAGAGTGATTCCTAGATATTTGAAAATGGGTGAATCAACATAGTTTTTTTGGATGTTTGAAACATATGATTATTTAGAAAAACATCATGGAAGAAATCATAGGTAAATAGTAGTATTATTAGGGAATGATCCAATCTATGTTATAAGAAACTCTCAATAACCGGTTCCCTACTAATCATGACGAGGGTCTTGGTAGGGTGGATTATCGTGATGAGACTCAAACTTTCCCATTATTGGATTTACCAGTAATTTAGGAGTATTCTATTGAAACTAGATTTTTCAATGTTGACATGGTTATGAATGAGGATATCATTATGATTTTGGTGAAAGATATGTTATATGTGAGGATCCTCAGTATCCCTTCTTTAGTTCCATAGATGATGTCTCCATGATTCATTATTATAGGTTTTATTATAAAATCTTACCAAATTATGTTTTTTAAATCATGTTTATATTATTTTATTCCAAACAAATTAAAGTTATATTTTGAATATACACGTTAAAGTGGAACCCCATGTTACATAATTATGTAAAATATAAAATATTATTACATTTATATTTGTATTTAAAGTTAGATCCCGCCCTACTTACTCGCCATTGTTTGTGTGTAGTCGTGTTTTAATTTATCCTTTATTTTAGATTTATTTGTCAACTCATGTTTTTCATCTAGACCATGGATGAGGTTATAGATAATGGGATACTAATGAGTTTCTAATAATAGTTTTCATGTAATTGATCAACATGTGTTACTTTCTTCCAAGAGCATGTTTAAATATTGTGATTTTGGTATGTTTTAAATTTAAAAATATATATATTTTAGTAGATATATATAATTAATTAATTGTTACACTATTTTAAAATATGAAAAGGGGTGTAGTAAAGATGATAATGCTGTTTTTATTTTTTTTAAATTAAAAATATTTTTTAAAAAAAATAAGAAACATATTATTTATGAATATAATGGTCTGTTTGGTTTATTCAATGTTTATCCCCAATATATACTTGTTTGGATCTTATTATATGTAATTTTTAATCAATTTTGAAGAAATTTTTGTCACTTAATATTATGTTTTCTTTGTTGATAATGAGAATATGAATATTTTCCATGAAATATTTTAATAAAGTCTAATATTAAATATTATTTAGGTGTATTTATATATTCAAATTTTTTGAGGTAAATATGTTAAAAGAAAGGATTAAAAATGTCAATTTGAGCACTTTTAGGTCATTGGGAGGCATGGTTTTATTTGAACTGGTAGTTTTTTAAAAATGAAGTTCTATGGTTTCAAATATAATTTTAAATTTTAAACATGTATATGGGATTCTATTTGTTTTTATAATTTTATATTAATTATGGGAGTTCCATAAGAAAAAGGATTATTTGGATAGCGTGTTTTTCATACAGGTGCTAATTAAAAAATATTTTTATTATATTTTAATGATATAGATTATTTTTCTGTGGTTTTTTTAGTGATGATATAACTTTTTTTATGATTTTTTATTTTATGGGAGTTTTTCTTGGTATTCTTTTAATGAAACATGGACATACTTAGTTATTCCATTTTCCATAAAACTGTTATTTAGAATTGGTTTTATAAATTATTATGATAATAGGTTATAAGAACATTTATATGGATTCAAAGCCATCAATTCAATTTATAATAAAATATAATATTCCTAATTAGATATATTGGAAATTAGTTTCATGATTTTTGAATTGGAATTGTGAATTTGGGATGTTAAGTCCATAGATAAATTTTAAATCGATGGAATTTGTTATATTTTCTAAATAAATTAGTGATAGAATGATTAAAATTAATTATAACTTATTTATAAAGATTAAAATACATATATAATATTTTTTTGGATGTTTTGAATTTCTTTGGAATGTTTGAGTATTATGTTTTTTGAAACAAGTCCACACCATGAATTTTTGGCATATGCATGGGTACTATTTGAGAAAGATGGAAAGGTTATATTTATTTACATTGTTAACTATGAAAAAAAATAGTCTAAATGATCCTAATGATTAAATTTTACATACCTTAATTCCACTATTTCGTGTTCAAAAATAGGCATTGTTAAAATCTAATACGATTCACTGGAATATTGAATAATTTTGGGACCATTAACAATGCCCATGTGATGGGTAAAACCCCACAAATACCTATTATGACCCTTATTTAATATAATAAAATCATATAATATTTATTTGGTATTTTTACATTTCGATTTTCTAAATTGAAGTAAGAAATGGAAGACTAACATCAAAAGACTATAAATTTTGATCTGAGTGTCCATTTGAGCTTCGAAAGGTATAAAATTAAATATTATAAGGGGATATTTGATTTATCCTATTGGTATAACCACATAGATAGTTATTTATAATCTAAACTAGGTTTTTAAAACATAAAAAATTGATTTTCAAGTAAGATTATCATGTTTTAAATGATTGATGGAAGCATTGAGGTACTCATGCGGGACTATAAAATATGTTTATGTTAACTATATTTTCAGAAACATGTTTTTTATATATTATTTTTATACTTACAAGTGAGAGATAATGTTTAAAATGAATTTAATTAACCAAGAATGTTTTTTTCCAAAAAAATTATGTATCTTTTAATAAAATGTATCATCAATTTTAAACATGATAACCAGTGAAATGAAATGAAAATTAGACGATTGATCCATTGTATTAAGTTATTAATTATATGGTGTTTCATTATGGGTGTGATTATAAACATTTGTTATGGTATACTATAACATGGATGCAATTTATTGAATTATAATGTAATATACAAAATTAAAACAATTATTTATAATTTACAAAAATCAAACAATGATATTAAATGAAAATACCTTAAATGGGATTTCTAAGGGAAGAAAAGCCTAGGTCGGGAGAGCTTGTGACCAACTTTTTTATATTTATTTAATACATTTGATTAATGAAGTAATTTTTTATGAATATAATGAGGATTTTATTTTTTTTAATAATCATTGGGTGTTTTGCTGTTGGTGTGCATGGTCCCAGTGACTATGCATGTCTACCATGAATATTTTAAATAAGAAATGATTTTTGTTTCATATACTGACTTCGAAAGACAATACATTATCATAGAGAGTGTTACTAAAAATATATTAGTGAGAATTTATTATTAGTATGTGGTTTTATAAAATAATTTCCACATTAGTTGTTTTGTATTTCATTAGAATATATGTATATATGAATAGTGATCAAAATCTAAAGAGATAAATCCTAGATGATACTTGGAATAAGTCATATTATAATTATTAAAAATGTATTGAATATATTTAGGATGAAAAAATCCAATACTGGATTGTTTCCTATTCCACATAGTATAAAAATAACACCCCATCTTTTTTATTACAGATGGATATTTATTATAGTATACTTTTTAAGATAAAATGGTTGGTGTTTTTTTTTTGAATTTTTGGTAGATGTATGTTTAATGAATGGTTAGGTAAATTGTAATAGAAAACACTATATTGTTACTTTTCTTGATATTGTGGTAGATTCACGGTTTGGTTAACCATTCACAGCAACCATTCATTCCAGGAAGCGGTGGCTTTTCACGAGCTCACGCTAGTGGCTCATTTTGGGTGCTCCAAGCCATACCTGGGTTTCTTCAGTGGCTTTGTTGCTTTGTGGGGGCTGTCCCAGCCAGCAGTGGTGTCCGACTTGACAAGGGTAGCTTTTTCATTCATCTGGCCTCTAGGGAGGACTTTGTAAAATCTTGGGCATGGGGAGCTCGAAGGTGTGGTGCTTGGAGTTTCTCGCAATCCAGGTGGTCATGGGACTATCATAGAGGGAGAGAATATCCTTTTGAGGAGGTGTGGTTGTCGTTGCCTGGACTCCCTCTCCCATTCCATAACTTGGCGACTTTGAAAGAAATTGGGAACTTCTTTGGGTTCTTCTTATGTGCGGATGAGGACACGAGAAGTCTCAAGGCGGTGGCGTGTCCCCGGATCTAAGTGGAAATGGATCTTTCGTTGAAGAGACCCTCCTTGTTGCAGCTTGAATCTGAGGATGGGTTTAGTTGGATCCAGAAGTTATTTTATCTTAGGTAGCATCATTACTGTGTGCTCTGCGGTCTGCATGGCCATGAGGAGAAAAACTATCGGCGGTGGAGGGGGGTGGCCGAGTCTTCTGGTGGTGCTCTAGAGGAGGTTTCGGGTCAGGACCCGTTGGGTTCAGGTAAGGATGGATCTCTGGGTCAGACCATTTCTCATCGAGGGAATTCAAATTTGAATTTACCCGGTGGAGTTGGCAAGCTGGGAAAGTCCTCTAGGGAAACACGGTCTGACAACGCTGGGTCGCGGCCGGTTTCCACTTCTGGGGGTAGGGACCTGATCACTTGGTCCCCGGGTCCGGTGATCCAAAGGACGGTCTCTGCTAGCGAATGGTTATCACCAAATGGGTTTGAGGTGTAGCTACCTTTCTCCTTAGGAAGTCAAGTCAGGATGCTTTTTCCCCCTCCGTCTTCCTCTAGTTTCTCGAAGCATCTTTCTCCAGGGTCCATCTAGAGCTGTCTTGTGAACAAGCTTCCGGTTCCCTCGAGTAGCTGTGTGGAGTTGGTTGGTGGGGTCTGTGGTGTGTAGAAGGAAGTGGAGGCTTCACGCCGGTCTCCACAGAGAAGGGTGTGGATGTCTTTGTGCCAGGGAGAGCGAGATAGAGATCTTCCTCGTGGTCAGTCAGGAAGGAGACCGAGGCTGGAGGAGTTGGATGCTTTGATTAATGAAGGGCTTCTAGCAGGAGCTCGAGGGAGGGATCTTGATGGCGTGTTGGGGCCGATCACTCATTCGAGAGATAAAGGAAAGGGTTTGATGGTTCACACCAGTCAGGACGTTTCAGCAGTCCAGAAGGTTCATAAGGTCATCCAGTGATGTTTCCCTCTATTTTTTGGAACACTCATAGTCTAGGTGCCCAGGCGAAGAGGGCCTTTATTTTGTTAGAGAGTAGGAAAGCCAAAGCCTCCATGTTGGTGATTCTGGAGCCGAAGCAGTATGCTTTTAAGATGCAGTATATAGTGAGGAAACTAGGTTTTCTGAACTCCTTTCATGGCGGGCCTGTTAATTATCAGATATGGGTGGGTTGGAAGAAGAACCATTCGGTGGAGGTCGTTAGTGTGACCACTCAGTGTATTGACCTGAAGATCGAGTTGAACGGTTTTTTCTTCCTCTTTTCATTTGTGTATGTGAGCAACAAGGCATTGGAATGGAGGGATCTATGGTCTCATTTGAAGCTGGTTCAAGCTAGTCCATTGTCGTTGTTCGTGGGAGGTTACTTCAACACTGTTGCGGATGTGTCTGAGAAGAGAGGAGGGACAGATGTTTCTCTGGATGGAATGATGGAATTCAAGGAGTTCCTGTTGCATGCGGGGCTACTGGACTTAGGCTACGGATGGTCGAGGTACACGTAGTGTAAATACATGTGAGGACAGAATAGGATTTGGTGTCGTCTGGACCGGTTGCTTACCAACTTACATGGGCTCGATATGTTCTCAAAATCCTCGGTCATGCATCTTCCTCGCATTTTATCGAATCATGCACCATTATTGTTGGATTTAAGACGCGAAGCTGTGGCTGGACATGGTTTTTATTATTCGAGTGAATGGAATAGGGACTCGGCTTTCATGCAGATGGTTAAGACATCCTGAATGCTGGAGGAGAGGGAGGAGTCGTGGGGAGGACTGGTTAATCGCCCTAGGAGGTTAAAACAGAGCATTAAGTGGAGGCTTGTGGAGCAACCCGACTGGCACAATGGGATGACCAGCTTACAGGAGGAGGTTGGCAGGCTAGAGGAAAGGCTTCAGGCATCCTGGGATGAGAGCACTTTTACTACTCTTTGTGATAAAAATGCGGTGCTGGCGGAGAAACTTTTGGAGATGGAGAGGGTGTATTTGCAACGTTCCTGTGTGCATTGGATGAGAGAGGGGGATCGCAACAATGCCTTCTTTCAGGCTTTTATTAAATAAAGGAGGAGCTAGAAGATCAATGTCAAAGGTGAAGATGGAGAGTTTACTTCAGATGTAATGGTGGCTAGAAAAATAGCGTTAAAGCACTTTGAGGGTATGTGGGAAGGAGAAGTCTCGTCTGGATTTCTCAGAGAGTCTTTAAGGGACTCTGGTTTTTTGGAGGGTTTACCCTGCTTGATTTCCCATTCTGAGAACGTATGCATGTCCAAGATCCCAGACGAGAGGGATATTAAAGAGGCCCCGGGGAGCATGCCGAATGAGAGCGTACCCTGTCCTGACGGCTTCCCAGTCTCATTTTACAGTGCTACTTGGAATGTCATGGGGTCATGTGTTGTGGAGGCAATCGATGATTTCTTTCATGGAGCTCCTCTGAGTAGGGGGATTTCTTCTTCGAGGGTGGTGCTAGTTCCGAAGATTAAAGATCCCACTCTGGTTAGCCATTTCAGGCCGATATGCCTGTGCAATATTTCTTACAAGATTCTAGCAACGATCATTAGCAAAATATTGGCCAATGTGATTCCTAAGTTAGTTTCAGAAGAACAACACGACTTCATTCAAGGGGGGGGGGTATACAGGGAGCAGTTGGCATAGAGAGCGAGTTGGTGCATGATTTGAACAAATGGTCTGTGGGTTCCAAAATTATTTGGCAGATGGATATGAATAAAGCATATGACAATATGGAATGGGGTTTCATCTTGCGGGTAATGAGAGGGCTTGGTTTCCAGGAGTTCCTTTGCGATCTGTGTTTCTGGTTCTTTGCGTCTCCCTGTATTTCTATATCACTTCTCAGGAAATTCTTCGGTTTCTTCAAATTGGTGAGGGGAGTCTGCCAAGGGGACCCGCTATCTCCTTTAATGTTTGTTCTTGCTTAGGATGACTTATCCAGAAACTTGAAGAAGGGCTTAACAGAGGGGAGGTTGTGGCCTTTTCTTGGTCGAAGGAACTCTCTCAGAATTTGTCACTTGATGTTTGCTGATGAAATTTTGTTATTTCTGAATGGAGGGAGGAGATCGTTGAATACTCTTAAGGGTATTATGTCTGAGTATGGGGAACTGAGTGGGCAGGAAATAAACCGGTCGAAGAGACACTTTTTCATCTCCAAAAAATGCTCGGGGAAGAGGTGTAAACGTATTCAGGAGGTTTTGGGATGTGGACAGATACAACTCCGTATTCTTTACATAGGAGTTCCTCTATCGTGTGGGAGGGTCTTGAAGGTCCACTTCAACAAGATTGTGGACCGTATCCGGGGAAGGATCTTCAACTCGAAGAACAAGTTGCTATCCTTTGGGGGTAGGATCATGCTGATCAACAGTGTACTTCTTTCGATTCCCATGCATGTATTTGCTGTCATCAAACCCCCGAAGGGAACGGTGGAGAGGATTGAGTGCATTCTCCCGTCATTTCTTTGGGATGCGAAAAGAGAGGGGAGATTCCACTGGGCATATTGGAAGAGGATGGCCCGACCAGTAAAATAGGTAGGGGTTAGTCTTCGTGATATACATGGTACGATTCGGGGACTGCATGCAAGACTGGCTTGGGATGTGATAGCAGGTAAGTCCCACTAGGACAAGTTTTTCAGAATGAGATATGGAGGGCATGGTGAACGCAGAATGCGCGGTGCAACTGATCTCGGCAGGTGCATTGTATCACATCTGGAGGTGCTGCATGGTTATGTCAGATGGGTGATTAGTCGTTGGGAGATCAGCTTCTGGGAGGATACATGATTGGAAGAGAGGCTTGGCTTCGAGTGCTGCCCCTTCCCTGATATCTCTTTCAGGGAGGCGTGTGAGAGGTACAATTTTGTGCATTAGAACCTCAATTCATCACAACTGAATACTTTTAACAGTATTGTTATGATCAATGACCCAGGCAGGTGTTGTTTTTCTCTAGTTGAGTCGGGGCGGTTCAGCTTGAATGGTTACAGGAGAATCGGTCAGAGGGTTACTACGGGAGAAACAGAGCAGGGACACATGTGGTGTAAGCCAATCCCGACGCGAATGAACTTTATGGTGTGGTGGGTTCAGAATCGAGCGGTACCCACATAAGAGAACATTTAGAAGAGGGGTGTCTGCATGGCTTCGCGCTGCTTCTGTTGCAAGAGTCCAAGGTCAGAAACAATGCTACATCTGTTCTTTCAGCGGCGGTGGGCAGTGTTCCTTTGGTCTCAGTTCTCTCAGTATAGGGTTCCGGATGGAGAGTGTCTTTCTGTTCGAGAGTATCTCCTGGCATGTTTTTCGGGCTTCGACAGGAGAGTTGAGGATCGTTCAGATGGTATGATCATTCTAGTATATGTATGTTGGACGCCTTGGGAAGCTCGCAATCAGGTAAGTCTAGGGGAAAGAGATCGTTATTAAAACTTCAGGTCCGTATGAGATTGCTCATTGTAGAATTGTATACTCTTTTCAAGAATGGTTTGCATGCTGGTATTCTAGGGTCCTTTGTGGGTGGATAGTGTGCTCAGGCCCTGCGGCGAGGGAGATGGGTTAGATGGAAACCCCAGGTTGGCGGGTTAAAATTGACTGTGGATGGTTCTTGTTCGGGGGGGATCATGAGGGGCGGTGGTGTTCTACAGGATTGCTGGGGTTCAGTGCACATTGCTTTCAGTGCCTATTATGGGCCAGGTACTTCTACAGGTGCGGAGTTTAGAGCCCTCCTTATGGGTCTCACTCTGCGCAGAAGGAGAGGTCTCCGGGTGATGGAGGTTGAATCATATTCGGAAGTTCTGGTTAGATCTCTTCAGGGTGAATGTGACGTGGCTTGGAATCTGGTGTATGTTTTTATAAGGTGAAAAGCAGAGACCAATCAGGGTAGGTTGATCCATCATAGTGTGAGAGAATCCAACTCTGCGGCTGATGCTTTGGCTCGTGGGGGTAGGCCAGAGGAGACTTTAATAGTGTATGATAGTCTTAATTCTCTTCCTTGCGAGTGTGTCAATGTGATCTGGAAGGACTCACATGGTCTTCACTACTTTCGCCCTTCGTGATTTGTATCCTTAGTGTTTCCTGTCATCTTAATAAAAAATAACTTTCAGTCATTACCATAATAATAGGTTAAAATAATGTTTTTTCATTATTGTGATCATTACTACTATTAATAGTATTATAAATAATTAATTTATAGAAAAAGGGGGTTTTAACATGGAAATGTTGGGAACCTCTAATTTCTATTCTCTTTTAGTTCATGGTTCAAGAGAAAGGGGGAGAATGATTTCAGGTTTTATGATTCTGTCTCTTTGACTCTAATAATTTATTCTTTAAATAGACCACCTATACAATGATATAGTCTAATATGGGACTCACATTAATGGATTTTTAGAGGATATAGTCCAATAATCTCTTGGATAATACATCATGATGAATTGGTACTCCAAATGAAATTATAAAATATTTCTTTATTCTCCACTATCTCAGATTTGGGATTACTCCATAGGCCTCCAAACCCAATAAGGGCCCACTATCCCCATTGGCACATTAGAAATTTCTTTTCTGAAATTCCAATTGTAAGAAACCACTTGTATTATGGTATTTTACACTTTAGAAATCTCCCTTGCACATTTGTTTTCATAGGATCTAGAATAATACTACCCTATAAAACATGTTTTTATGGTTGAGGTATCGACACCATAATATAACATATTTTTTCGTTATCCATTATCTCTGATGTGGCATCACATGTTATACCTCATTATAACAACCAGTAACCCCATTATATTTTTCACTATATTACTCAAGCTCATGGGTTATCATTTCACACACACTAGTACAATAATCCCCAAGAAAATGTGTAATGATGGTGAGTCCCAAAGTTGAAAATATCACAGCATATGGAGACTGTTATAATTGTTATTAGAGCCATGAATTATCTTATGTGTGAATTGGGACATTAATAACTTATGGAGTGAGAATGTTCTATGGATGATTCCATATCATAGGTGGTGGAGAATGAATTACCCCTATCAATGGTTTTGTGGACACATTATCCTTCATGATGTGTTTTATAGGGGATGCATAGACTATAGTCTATGAAAAATAAACCTGGGAGGGAAATTACCAAATTAGAAAACATCATGGTGCGGGTGGTATGTTACAATTAGTATCAAATCCCATGAAATGAAAAATCATAGGAAATAGTCCCCAAAAACCATAATATGTTGTGGGTAGTATGTTAAAATTCGGTTCAGATTATATTATAAAATCATGTGTGAGTGAGGCCCAAAGTGGTCAATATCATAGCACGGTTGGTCTGTTACAATTGGTATCAGAGTAAAGGACCATTCAATGTGACAATGTTGATGTTGAGACTTTATGGAGTGGGGAGGCCCTAGGGAAATCCCACATTAGAAATAGAGGAGGGAGAATATCTACTTTGTAAGGTGGTCTCGATACCTCATCCAGCATAATGAATTTTCTAAGGGATGCTTAGCCCAAATCCTTAGAAATAATGATCCATGCCGATGATTCCCAATAAAAAATATCTTGTAATAGGTAGAATATTAAAATAGGAAAAAAATTTGAAAAAAAAAATCCATGTGGGTGACTAGAAAATATCAATATACATGGGATTATTTACACATTTTATAGAAAATATGATTATACTAATGATATCTTAATATAAATTATATGTTTTAAAATTAATTTTGAAACATTTATATGAAAATTCAACTAATTACACCAACAAATCAGTGGTGTATGTACGATTTTATAACAATAGTATCTATCTAGGAATATACTAGAATAAATTTGATTATAGTGAAAAATAATAAACTATAAAATCTTTCTAAAAAGTAGTTCAAGTCACGAGGTCATAGTTTATTGGTTTCTACTGGTGTTGTGTTTTTTTGGCACAAGAAAATTGATTATTGGCATAAAATTTAAATTTTTTGTGATTAAATATCTCATATATCAAGGGGGAGAAAGGCTAAGTTGATGCTACAAAAACAAGTGAAATGAAATTAGTTTATTTCTAACAGATATAGAATATTGAAGAATCTCTATGGTGTGGTAAGTTGAAGTGGTCCTTATGATGACATGGGATGGTTTATTCTGACCCAAAAAATTCACATGATGATGAGAATAGATGTCCAAAAGATGTTGAATTTGAAAAAGTGGAGATGACTATACCTCATGGTGTAATCAAATGATGAAAATTATAAAAAAACAACAATGATGAATATTAATCAGAATGAAATACCACAAAAGAGATTCTCCTACTATGGTAGATAAGGACCCATCGTGGAATTTTTAAAATTTTATATGAATATAAAAATTTAAGGAACATAATAGAATCAAATATAGAATCAATAAAAGAAAGAAATAAAAGTATTTTTTCGTAAAATAAATCCTAGAAGAGGAATTAGACAAGTTTTCAAGGAATGGTAACATGAATTATCAAGAGAAAATATGTTTATGGTACTAAAAAACTAGAAAGACATATATAAAATCAATTACATTGATTGCAACATAAGTGGAGTTATTAAGAACGAAAAAATCACTATTAAATCCATGTGATAATAATGATACTATGAGAAAAGAGTCTCTATGCATGAAAACAATTGATTATGTTTTTAAGGAATTTATGAATATGTATCCATCATTTTTAGAAACGAAAAAGAAAATTTATAAACAACAAAATGGTGAATATGTATTGCTAGTACATGTTAAATGGAAAATTTCAGGTGATAATCAATGAGAAGACAAAATGAAGTCCTTTGTTCCCATGACAAAAATACCAGCCCTATGTATATCAATAAGAGGCTAATAAGGAACTAAATTTATTCCAAATTTTTTTTACACGTAATTGAAGGTGATGCTTATAGGGAGATAATTAGATGAAAAATATCAATGTGGTATTATTATAATATGATTAGAAGTCATTTTAAAGAAAACTGAAAATGATACGGATGGAAATATTTTACCCCTTGGGGAAGAGATGAGATGAATAGATTTTAGAAATTTATTATTATATGTAAATATGAAATTTATAGATAATTCTATCGATAAGGAATGATAAAAAACAATCCTTACTACATTGATTAATTGTCTCTATTTTTAGAAGGGAAATTGCACAGATCAAGAATGGGGGAGATTAATTATAAAATATTAGAATTATCATTATAGTTTTTAATGATTATTGTAGGTTTTTATATTTCACATTACTTGAAAAAAAGATAAAAAAGATATTTGAGTTGGTTTCACATGCTTAAAAGTTTATGAGAAATGTTGATTTCTATGTAAATATCTCTTATTTTGTAAAATAATAATTTTTTATAAAATAATATATATGTTTAATGTATGGATAATGTGTTTAAGATATGTGAAACCATTCTTATGTTATATAAATATTTATTTACTATAAATTCAATGGAATAATAAAGGGAGAATATAAAATATCTAGTTATGATTTAAGAAAGAGATAAGTTTGACTAACCCTTACATGAGGAATCTCAAAAGAAGGTGTTAAAAGATAATTATGTTTATAAACAAGTGGAAAAGAAAATGATAACTGATAGAGACATATTGAAAATGATTTATGTGAGGTAGTAAAGGGTATTTTCAAAATAATAAAAATACAAAGATTGATGTTCAGAATGGATTGGGATGATTATATTTGTTGTTAATGAATATGTTGTATTCCAATATTTTTTGGGTGATGTTAGAAGAAACCAATATGAATGATGAAGTTAAATATGTCTAAGATGCAACATGTAGTTCTTATGGATCACTTTCATTGAATGCTATTTCCGTTGGATATTATAAGAAATAACCATTCATATGTTAGTAATGCGGATAAAGCAGGGGATACCCTTGATACTAGGAAAGGGTTAATGTTATCGATTGAAAGAATAAAATATATATGACGATTATTAATCGGAACTTATATTTGATGATTATTAATTTCTATAGATGGAGAATGGTTATTCCAAAATAATTGAATAATATTATTTCAGAACACGCATTTCAAAAGAATATTGAATTTATGTTATAAAACACATAAGAAAATAATAATATGAGAATTTTTAAATAAAATTTACATGTCTAGAAGATAAACTGCGGATATTGACATGATATATTCATTTTAGATTTGAAGGAAAAAATCCATAAGAAATTTATATATCTCTTATATATAGTTAGTTTTTTCACTAAATTATTACATATTCAGATGTTATCTCATATCTGGAATAATAATTATTTTTTATAATTTACAAGATATGGTATAGATAATGATTTGAATTGAATCCAAAATATAAAAGATACATAATTTTTAAAGACACTTGTTATAGAATTTTAAAATGTAAAAACCTTATATAAGGGACACCTATTAGAGAAAATATGCATAATTTAAAAACCATATGTAATATGAAATGGGAACAAAAATATTATATAGGGTTCAATAGTTACTGAATATATGAAAATGGAAGAAAAATAAATTAATATGAATATTTTTAAGTAATATGAATGTTTCCAATGTTTTGAATGGTAAATATAGATGTTTAATATGTAAATTCTATGGTGATATTTCATTGACAAAAACATTATCGTAGCTTGAATACTAGAATTAATATTGTGTATAAAAGATAGATTTTTTTTAGACTAATGTAAAAGAATCTATAATTTAAGAAGAATGGAAGCTAAAGTAATTAATATTAAAGACACTCTCTAAGAATCATATAATGATGGAAATTTTGGAGTGGAAGAATAATTTGTAAAGGATGATGTGGAAGAGTCTACGAAGAAGATTTTTGAATGTATAAGAAGTTAGTAATGTCGATAACTTCATTTGATGTAAATACAAAAACTTTTCATGGTAATAATAAGATCTAGAAGTGAGATGGATGAAGTTCAATGTAGAATTTGGTTAAAAGTAAGGATTCTCACCCAAGTCAGGAAAAATCATTTAAATGTCTGTTGATCACAATAGTTAGGTTAGAGAACCATGATACAATAATTTAAGAGAGGAATTATTTTCTCAAATTATAAAGGGATATGTGAAAATATATCTTTTGATTATAAATGTTTCGTAAACATGTTGTTATGTTCTAATTGTATATTTTAGGGGAAAAAGTAATATATTCATTCCAAATTCATACATTGATTTATTAATCAGGTGAATACAAATACATGATAATAAATTTCACAAATTGAATTATTAAATAGAGATTTTTGTGAAAATATATTTAATGAATGAGTTATGTGAAGTCATTTACATAAAAATATACTTTTATTCAAAATATATTTGAGTATCACAGATGAAGAATATATAAAAGTTGACATTTTTAGAACTCTATGTTATTTAAGACAACATAGTTGAGATACCATGCTAAAGAGTTTATGAAATTGATTTGTCTAATAGTGAAATTATAAATGATAAATATGTGATAATGTCTATAATTACCAATACTATATAATTTGACGACATTTAATATAATGAATAATATTGAATTTATGTTTATAGAATGACATGAATGTTACTTTAGATAAATATATTCTTGTATTTTAAGACATTAGATGAGGATAATATCATTATATTTTGACACAATAACGTGCCAATCATATTTAAGATATTTTTCATTAAGTGTTCCAGTAGACCCTCGGTAATATGGGATGATAAAATATAAAGAAACGAGTCTGGAACAATATACCTATAAAGATATTGAGAGTATGTTCAAGAGAAATCATATTATATTCACTTTAAATTATTATGTATATCTATATCTCAAACTTTACATGAACATAACAAGGATGTTGTTTCCTGCATTGGGGGGTGGGACTTTTAACAAATAAAATGTGACGCTCTCTTAATTTATATACTACATTCTATATGGTAATTGTATGATGAGTAATTAATAGTTGATACATTTATATCTTAACTAATAAGTTATTTTCAAACATTTAGAGAGAATTTTTATACGAAAAATAATTTTCTAAGAATATTACATTGATTTACCCCCTCTAAAGGTGATTTCACAATCATACATGGTACTATAGTTTTGATAAACATATATGCAGTTTATGAGAATTAGATTTTTTGTGAGAAACTATATTATGGAAAAGTGTAACATTTTTTCAATGTATGGCCTTTGAACATCTCATTTGAAAAAAAATTATACAAAAAGGTTTCATATTTTAATGTTTTACCTTTAAGAAATTCTATTCATAAATTTCATTCTTAGAGGAACCATGTTATGTTTCTTTGTAGTCATATTACTGAATATTTAGAAACTTATTTCCACCAATAAATATTGATGACATTAGTCAGTTTAATATTTATTTTATAAAATTTATCATTGTCTAAAATTATTACATTATATGATAAATATTTTAAATTTTCATTTAATTATTCAAATCCATATTTAATTTCATGTAAATAAATAATTTATATTATTCATGTTGTTGTGGATTAATATAAAAGGGTTAAATTAATTTTCAATATTTCTATACCACAAATATATAGATATTTATTCTATACAGAAAATAATATTTAGTTTCATTCATCCATTTTTTTAATCTGTTTCATGTAAATTAAATAAAAAAGTTTGACTATTATTTAAACATATTTTGGGTTAGTATCACATTGGAATGAAAACCACTATTTATTATTAATATATTGATAATGGGACTTTTGGCTAGACTTATCACAAGACTAGGATAATATGCTCTATTCGTGAAAAACATTGTTTGACTACTATTTCTAATAGCTTCCATTCATATAGGTCTATTTTATTATTATTGGGTCTCACATGGCTCACCAAATTTCCAATGGTGGATGACCTCTTGAACAATTGGGTTGGTGATAATGATACATTTTTTCGGATGAGATAATGAGAGGCCAGATCATCCCTTAAGGTATCTTATTTCCATTTATAACACATATTATAGTTTTAATACATGTTCATGAAATCCATCCTAGTAACAATATCAATTATGAATAATTTAAATTTATTGATTGAAAACATGAATTTAAGAGGGACACTATCATGTTAATTAAACTGCCACCCCTTCGAACCATGTGTGTGGTCTATTTATAGATTCAGGATGTATTGGTAGGAGATCTATAGATTATTATTTTAAAAACAAGTATTGGTATATTGTGAAAGTAGGAAAGATATATTGTGGTGTTAGGATCAAACCCAAGATAAGAGTTTCCTACATATCCTCGTAAAAGGAATTAGATCCCAAAAATATTGGTGGTATTTTATGGGACATTTCATACAATTTATGGTCATGTGATAAGGGATATAAAGGTTATTTTTAAGTTTAATCATCGATGAACAATTTTAAGTAGTTTAATGTCAATGGGAGTGGACTACTAAGTGAAAAATACTGATCAATGGGTAGGTGAGGGACTTATGTGTAAAAAGGACATTTTTTATCTAGAAATTTGATTTAGGTAAATAAATTTTCAAAAATTGGAGGATTATCTTGACTCAAGTCATTTGATGGGACCAAGTGGAGAATTTCTACTCATGGTGTTTGGGGAAACAAATTGAAGTATCCCAAATCAAGGAATATGAGGGAAATAAGATGGGAACCTCATCTCAAAGAAATTGTGGAAACCAATATGAGTATATTGACTCATGGAATATGATGAAACTAGAAGGTGTATCTCAAATAAATTGATATGAGGAAACCAATAAGAGGATCTCATCTCAAGTATAAGAGGACACCAATCAGTTTATCTGGACATATAGAATATTAAATAAACCAAGAGGATAATATTTATATAATTCATATTAAGGAAAATATAATGAGAATATTGAATTTATCCATATGTGGGCTAGGATGAGTATAAAAAATCAAGATGGGGATTATAGTTATTATAAATTAAATCAAAAAAATTGTTATGTGACTATTTCTTTTTCATTTTTGTATGTAATGGATCTTGTGAGATAAAGAAAAAATCCAGATGATACAGTTTGTCACATATCTTTACTAGTGGTTTTGGGGAAGATCCTCTATAGTTTGAACTATTGGGAACTTAGGTAAGTTAACTAATAAAATTTAAAACATAATACGTTACATGGGAATATGGGTGAACACTTTGGTGAATTTAGTGAATGGTATCTCAAATAGTGTTCTTAGGTAGGAGGATTGGGTGAATGGAAACACAGGTAGTCGACGATTGAGTGTGTTGTTCATAAGTGATTTGATTAAAAGGTGGTTGATTCATATGTTTTTTGAGCTTATGTTTTAGGAAACCACATAGTTGGTTCCTAGGTACTATGTATCCATGTTATTGTGGTGTCCTTGTGTTCGATACCAATATTATCAATTCTCAGAGGGATACATTAATTAGGTGGGCCTGAGTGAACACATCAGTTTTTATAGAACATAAAGGTCTATACATGAGAATAAGGTAATAAATGGAAGAATTAATATAGAACATGATATTTGTACAAAAATTTTACATGTGTGTGAGATCAGATGTTTTGAAAACTCATTCAATCATTAAATGACCATTACTTTTCATTTGGAAGTCTATTTTGTCTATACAAGTAATCAAACTAGCCCTTGAATAATGAACTACATCCTTATCTATATGTTCCTCTATAAATTATATTTTTAAAGTAAATATGTGGTTATATATCCTAACAATGTTTTTAATTATTTTTATAACCCTTTTTATTAGAAATGGATGAAATACATGGACTACTCCCAATTATAGTTTCTCCCCACCATATCACTAAATCATGATATGTTTTCAATAAATCTTTATCCCTATTTATTGAGTAATAATGTGGTATATAGAGATATAATTTTTATATTATTTTAAAAAAATATACTTTCTTACCCCAAAATGACTTGTGTTATTTGGGAGTGGGTTTTTTCTTGGATTCTATATCTTAGTAAATGGGACACATTTTTCAGCTTCAATAACTACCAATTACACTACACTTGATTTTTAATAGATTTTGGTTTCTAAGATTCAAAACCCTTACATGAGATTTTCATGTACCTTATAATGAGATGTATTTGGATATGTATGGATATAATTATATATATATATATATATATTGGTTTAATAACAAAAAATTATTTGTTTTTTTAATTTTTTATATATTAATATGTTTAGATTATATTAGTTTGGTTTTGGGAATAATTTTAACTACTAAATTGGTAAGAAAACCCTTAATATAATAAATATAAAATTCATTTTAAAGTAAACATTTTTTCGATCTAAATCATCAAATACATGTGAAAAAAATAATTAAATACCTATAATTTTTATGTTTCTTATTATATATTTATTTGGGTGACGATAACCATTAGGTGTTGGGTGGAATGATGTTATGGAAAATTATTTTGAGACTAATAGAAAAATTTGGTTTTATAAGAAAACATAGATGGATAATAGAGTTCTTACTCGTAAGTATTTATTTTTATAAAATATTATATAAAAAATAATTGTATTGATTATGAAGATACATTTTATCTAGTAGTGATGATAATATATTTTCAAATATTGATTAAAATTTGAACTCTTAATGATTATTGTATATTACAAATAAATATGAAAGTAACTATCCTTAATGTGACTTCGTCTATGTATTTTTATATATTATAATGCAATGGTTTTGAGAATCCAAATAATATTTTTGTGTTATTAATGCTATAAATTTTGATTAATGGATTAATGAAATCATTATAGACATGGACTATCTAGTTTGATGATTTAATCAAAGAGTTTGGTTTCATTAATTATACTGATTAGTCTTCTGAAAAAATAATTCTAGTGGGAGTGTTGTGGTATTTCAAGTATTATATGTGGATGAATGTATAATAAAATGATATATTATGACTTTCCATTCTCTAATGGTGTGGTTGAGAAATTGATTCTTAATGAGAGACATGAGTGAAGTGACTTATAGATCAGGTATAAATATATGTAGAGATATATTAAATAGTTTTCTTAGATTAATTTAAATTACATATATTGATAATTTAGTAAAAACATTTACCATAGATAACTCTATGCAGGCTTCTTTACTAGTGAAATATGGCATATGTAATATGAAGGCACAATGTATATTTAATTATTTAGAATAATAAATATATAAATGAGATTCCATATGCTTTGATAATCAATTATAACTTGTATTTAATATTTTTTTCTTCACACAATGTCTTATAAGATTTTAGTATTACAAGTAGATAAAAACATAATCCCATTAACATAAACTATATTATCCTGAAAAACATCCTTATGTACAAGAGAAAAAAATTGATTTTTTCATTGTCTTTAGTGGTTAATAAAATCCCATTATAAAAGGTTACACAAATACTATATAGTAAATAAATATTGATTATTAATGATATTAATCTATTTTTTAGTTTTCTTCTATATATGACCAATTAGTAGGAAAATATCTATATAACCCACTATCAAAGACTCCACAATAGTAGTAGAGTAAATATCTGCATCAGATGCATTAAGGAATACTATTAATTTAAATAATTTAATTACCAAAATTGGAATGGTTATTATAATATTAGGAATAATAAAAATATAATATTTTTAAAACTAAGTGCTTACACAAGGGGGGAATCTGGTTACCCTCCCCCTCACCCTAGGGTTTTCCTTGGTGGTGATTTGGAGGGGGAGGTTTTGGTGTACCTTTTCTAGTGCCTCCCCTCCCTCTTTTTCTCACATCTCTACCTCTCCTTCCCCCATTTTCTCTCAACATTTTTGATTTATTGAGGATGTTCCATGATTCATCATTGATGATGTTGAATCATTCAATATGGTGGTCTTATCATGCCGATAGTTCTCCTTTTTGTTTTTGGTGGTTCTAATGAAGGTTGCACTATCAAAACCCTATGCCACTCATGACCTACTCTGACCCATTATTCTGCAGCAACTCTCTAGTTCAGAGCTGGAGTGGATACAATAGATTGGTTTTGGGTAATGGTGCGGCAGTTGAGGGTTTTCAAGGCTTTACTGGAGTCTGTTATAGTTTGTTCGGTTTTCTCAAGACATTGTTCGATGATTCCAGTTTTTGTGATGTTTGTTTCTGTATGTGGCCTAGAAATTAGGTTTCGGGTTACCATAGAGACATTCCCCTATCGGACCTATTTTTTCTAAATTATTATTTATTGCTATAGGATTTCCCCACAATTCTCCTAGTTGGATAAATGTGGTGGTTTCCAAGGTGTTTTGGTATGTGATTTCGAACGGTCGACAACTATCCTAGGGGTGTCTCTTTTGGTGGCTTCTTCTCTATCTGTTCCACCTAGTTGATCCTCGTATTGGGTGTGGTGATTCCTTGATTAGAGATATAGTCATCATTTTAAGCAATTTTCAGATGATGACGTTGATGGTGGTGATGTCCTTTATGATGGTGGGTGTAAGTTCTGTCCTAGTTCTGCTTCACAAAAAAACTTCTCCAGCAATCGACTCCGGCGGTGTTAGGGTGACAATGATGATAGGTGGTAATCATGAAGGCAGGAATTTGTGGTTCATTTTGTGTTCTCTGGTCATCATATCTGGTAGTTTTGGTAGTGTCGATGTTGAAAACGATGGTGGTGTACCTGGGTGATGATTGCAAGTTGTAATGACGGGCCTCCGGCTAACGTGATGATGCTTGGATTAAGGTATCCTTGGGTTTTGTGTGGGTTTTGAATATAAAATTTTTCTTGATCATCCTATAACATTAAATTCTAACGTGGTGTATATGGTTACCACTTATACTTTAAATGGTTATCTTGAAAATTAAAAATAATTTTCAGTCAAGTGATTACATATGTAATGGAACCCCAATATCACTAAAATACCAAGCACATCCTTCCGAAATATCATATCAATAAACAATTAATTGGAAAGGGTGATATAAAGACTTATTGGAAGGATATAGTAGAGATTCAAAGTATTCCATTGAAAAATACATTAACATATTAAAAATATGAGACTAATATAAAGTCTATATATATTAGAAATATGGGAGAATAGTTATTATTGTAATTTTAAATATCAATGTATCATGGGTTCATAATAAATGTAATCCTTATTTATCATTCATTTATGTGGACTAAATATTTGACATGAAGAGTGAAATGATAAACCTCTATATAAGAATAACTTTCAGTGGTCCCTTATTGTTGATCACCATAAATAATTATGTGTTTTGCTTATTTGTTAATATTTTCGTGTGTAGAGTCCTAGATATGATAAAAATTATATTAATGATATAACAAGTTATAATTTGTTATTTAGATTATATCACCCAATTATATCACATGAAATGTCATATATATGGTAATTGATATACTAAATGGTGTTGGATTTATATAAAGACCCATTACTCATGGTTTACATGTGTTTCGTTTCTAAGCATCAAATAATACTTATTCAAGCAATGAAATTCATCAAAATACCCTCAACCTAAGATCTGTGTGCTTGGAATCAAAAACCATGTGAATGGAGAATCCATTGGATGATCATTCATAATATATTTGGATTTGGTATATTTATATAAGCCGGAAGGACACTAAATGATTCTCTTTGACACTTACATATATGTTCATAACGTAAGACTGAAGGTATGTAGTAAATAAATATATAACCTTTAACCATAATCCTGTATTCATTTGATATAATTTTCATATATGTTTTATTATATAATAATTTAATAATTAGAGATATATAATTTGGAAGATTGTTTAATATTAACACATAAAATTTGATTTCCATAATCAATCATAAAATAAAATTTCAATCATTCATTGTGATTATAACATATCATGGTTATGATTCCAATGGATTGTGAGATGATGATTATTTTTGTTGTCAATAAGACTATGGTAAAATATAAACTCAATGAGTGATACAATCAATATTTGTTGAGTATTAGTGAATAACCCAATAAATTAATACAATGAATAACCATGTGATAAATTATATTTTTTATAGATTGTGGTGTATGTGATATCTCATAGGTTTGATATACAACTTGTAGTTCCCATATTTCTTGCCATTATGCATGTTACAATATATCTATCCATTTATTAGTTATATATGAATATATTTTTAATTAATATTCATGATTTGATTTATGACTTTACATTTAAGGAACAAATATATATATATATATATATATGATTATTATGGATCTATACATAATGAGAATCAAGGAAAAGTGGTAATGTCGAATGAAAGAACCATCTAAAACAAGATGTTAATTAGTCTGAGAAGATATAAGTGAGATAATAAAGATAAATAATTGTGAATGAGTTTATGTGATAATAAATCATCATTTATAAATGTAATTATTTAAGCATTGTTTCTAGATGAGGCACATTACATGGAAGATTGAGATGGATGATGATTTGAATAAAGAAAGGTAGAATGAGAGGTCTAGATTTTCAGAATCCAAAACTAAAAGCTACAAATAATGATTTTTTAAGAGGCCAATTTATATGGATGTTGTTTTACTATATGATAATAATATTCAATAATGAAATTAATATATCTATGTATTAGTTTAAGAAAAATTAAAATTAATTTTTTTTAAATTATTAGTTCCAAATACTGAGTGGTGTGTATCTAGAAGTTGAAACAATGATATGGTTAATTGTTATAAATATAATTTAATATTGGAAAGGATGAAATCCATGAAGGATTATCCAGTGATGATTATTATTTTGATTTAAATTATTTATGGAATATGATTAAGTTAATAAATAAGTTACAGAGGCATAGTATTCTGAAATATAACATATGAAACCTATTAATATGAAGTCAGGGCCGAGGTTGAAGAAGGATGATAATTAATATAGGATCATTAATGAATAAACTATGATTTTATTTGTTACAAAATATTTTAGAGGTTATTCATCAGCAGATGCTTGAGATGTTCTGATATTGAGGAAAAGTGAACATGATAGGAAGTGGAATACAAAATGAGGAAATCATCAAGATTGATAATGTAATGACAAATACATTTTATAAATAGATATTATAACATAACGATCCATGATAGAATCACATAGGTATAGCTCATTTGGAATCTTAGATTAATTAAAATATTTGTTCAAATTATTTTTACACTATCTCTGGCTTAATTCTTAAAAACATTCACCCTTCTTATATATATCATACTTAAAACCATTATTTGTAACACGGAGAAAGGAATTCTATGAAAGGGTTAGATCAGATGCTCTATAAGGGTAAAAAATGGTTGTCTCAATATTCACTAAACAATAACATGAGAATAACCGTATGAGAACATGATATATACATTTTAAAACCTATATACCATATACCAAAAAATTAAATCCTCATATAAAGCATTGTAGTTCGTAAGACACTAATAAAAAAAGAATCAATTAATATAAGATATTTGAGAATAACATTAGAATAATATATTAGTTTTTGGCATAAAAATAATCATAAAAAAAATTCTATATAATCCATCTCTCACTTCCAAAAATATCAAACTGGATTGGGTTCACTCCCCAAAAAATCATATCCTTAGTCAAGATTCACTCTTAAGGCTATCATAGAGTAAAATGTCCCCAACTGAATTTGGTACACTCCCAATTTAAGTCTTATTATCTCATGAGATTTCTATTTTCACCCAACTAATTGAAGGAATGTATAATTTTAGTAAAACCCATCATATAATGAAAATCAAATATATGTGTCCCACAGGATCATAAATACTCCATCATAGTATAACATGTTGAAATGAAAAATGTTTCATAAAGGATTTATCATAACATAATTTACCCATGGGAATTAAATGAGTTTCATAGAATCATATGTAAATATTTATTAGCATAAGACATTTCAATAATGAGTATGGATGGTGTCATTGGATCAAATACCTAAAAAAATAGTTAGTATCATTAAAGGTTGAAATCTTATATTAAAGTACATTAAGAATTTATCTGGAATGTTTCATGAATAAAATACACTTTACATTTTATACACAGTTCATTAAAATATAAATTTTTTCCAAATATTAAGGATATGATATTATTTTAAAATAATGTTGGAAAATTTTAAAGTTATCCTCAACTCATTGAACAATCATAACTGTGATAAAATCCATTCATGCAGTGTATGTTAAAACATAAACACCATTCATATTTTTGGTAAAAACTCAAAATGTAGATTGTTTAGAAAAAAAATATTTCATTGATTTTTTCTAAAAATTAAAATAATGTAATATAATAATATATACATTCAAGTTAAAATATTAAAAGTTTATTCTAAACATTTTATAGAACACATGGATATAAGAGAGTAATATTTATGACCGAATTGAAAACCATAGTCGGTTTTCTGTAAAAATAATATTCTAGTATCTTATGAAATTTATGTGAGCTAAATGAAAAAAAAAGGTAATATATAGAAATAAATATATTAGAATAAAATTAATTAGATTATTAATTAGTATATGATTAAATTTCTTCATTGGAAACATAATAATATGAAATTATTGTAAATAATGAAACTATAACATAAAATACTTACCTTAACTTCGAATTCCATGGAATTTGATTTAAACTCATGCATAAAAAATTATATTTATTTTAATGATATATAATATTCATGAACATACTTATAATTTCATATGTGATCCAAATATAACATCTCAACACCCATTTAGTAATAATTAGTTTTTAAAATCATTGTTTCAATGTGTTAACTTTTTCATTTTTTATGGAAATTCCATGTCAACAATTCTGTTCCTTGTACATTTATCATGGTTCAATTATTTATAGAATGTTAATAACTAAATAATTATCAAATATTCATTATATTTATATTTACTATCATTAAAAAAAGGTAGTTATGGAAATATGAATTACGCCATTCATGGAGATGTTATGCCATAAGTATGCATGAATGATGTTTTCAATTTTTTAATGGTGGAATGAAATAAGTGTAAATAATAATTCACCTTTAAATAATAATTTTTTCATATATTTCATAAATATTCATTAGATATACCCTAATGATTATCATTTAAAATTCGATATAAAACAGTAATCATATCGATTCGTGGAAGTGGTAATCCACATATACACATTAGGGATGTTATCATTTTCCAATGAATTAAAAGGTAATAAGGTAGATATGATATGATAAATAAAACTTTATAATTATATCATAAATGTAATATATAAATGACAAATCAATAATAATACTCATTAATGAAATATGGTGATGGAAAAACATTTGTATCACTATGTGGAGGTGCAAATCCACACATACACCCAAGTGAACCATTCACATATAATTTGATTGAATAGAATGTGGGTAATGTTGATTCCATAATCAAATTAACATATTAGTATATCGAGGATACTAATTTTAATATTTTATTTCTATACCATTGATTTAGAGGATTTGTAAGATGAAATAAATTGAAAGAGGTCATGTAAGATGATTACCTATTCTTCAATAAGGCTGTTATATATTCATTATTAATGATCCTTGGTATGGAATTTTAAGTAGAAAAAACCTCTAATTAGTTACTAGAATACATTATAAGAGAATTCAGTATATTTTTATTTTGATCTATATGGCTTAATGTGATGTGATGAAGAGAAAGGAGCGGTGTCCTTTTATAAGTGGAGGAGAGGGAACACTTGTAATTTATTAAAATAATAAAATATAATTACGTAATTCTAAAGAAAAATTCATCCATAAGGGTAGATATTTGAATATAAGATATAATAAGGTCAAAATATTGAAGTAAGATAATATTTATATTATTTTAATTGGAATACTACCCTTATTACATAGGTTAATCTCATGATAAGCACATTTTATCATTAACCGCAAAAAATTATTTTTAGCATAGATACTATTCATAATGACTAAAAATTAAGATAACATATTATAAAATATAAAATTTTATTATTAAAATAACAAGATCTTTTTTACCATATTAAACTGAAAACATACGAAGAATTTAATTTAACATTAAACAGAAAAAATGAGACAAAAAATGGTTTTAAAATAAGCTTTGTTATGTACAAAATGTTTTTAAAAAACGTTTTTAATTATTTAAATGAAAAGACAATTTTCAATAAAAATCAGTATCTTTCAAAATTCATTAAAAAATTAATATTTTTCAAAAATTCTTAAAAATTCACTCTCTATAATTTTGACATTTTGATTTATAAGTGAAATTAATTTTAATAATTTTTTAAGAAACAAATACTAGAAAATTAAATATGTTATTTTCTCATAAAGTCAACAAAAATAGTTTTTGATGAAAATTATTTTTTTGAAGCATATAAAAACATTAATAGAAATATATTTTCATTATATAGAACATTTATATATTTTTTCATAATGAATTCATTACGAACAATTTAAATAATTTAATGGCTAGGTATAACTGTATACAATATTAGAATTCATTAAGACTCAAGGTTGCATGTATTGCTAGAAATATAGAAATTAACAAAATTTTAAAAAATATATAATAAAATATTATTGTGTTATATTATGCCCCTATTAAATTTAAATCATCCCATGAAATTATATCACTATGATAAAAAAATGGGGTTATCACTATTTCATGACATGTCCAGGTTCCCATATCGCTTCTTAGAATTTTTGATTCATCAAGATAACATTAACTTGATTATTAATATTTTCATAGAAAATTATATTTATGATAAAATATTTGTAATTATTTTTCATCATTGGAAAGATCATGCTCCAGTGGTATGACCTTTGATTTTACTACATATGAATGATATGATATGTTCTTCCACAGATGATATTCTTGTGACACAATGTAAATTTGAAAGAGGTTTGGTGGAAGTTCATAATTGTAAGGTATCATCCATACATGATCAAAAATATAAAATGTTTCAATATTATAAGTGCTCAGGTTTCCTATAATTATGAATATCATAAACCTTTTCCATGGAGAAATTTATAAGAATAATTTATCACCAACTTCGAATTTCAAATTTCACTGATGACTTTCATTATAGCTTTTGATAAAATCCTAGATTTCATGAGGTTATTTTGAATAGATTTATCCTTATCTACTATTTAATTAGATAAATCATTTCCCAATATATTTAGTTCCCTAACTTCATCTCAAAACTCAATAGTTATACAGTTTTTTCATAGAGGGATTCTTAACGACCTATATAAATGCACGAGGGGAAGCTATTGTTATAAGAAAAATCAACAATAAGAGTTTTATGATCCAAAAAACCTTTGAAATCACTAGAAAATAACATAAATATATACTCTATGGATTTTTTTTGTTATACTGAACACCTATATGTGAAAGGTAATTTTCACTAAAACTGAAATCAATATCCTGATCCGTTGGAAGACTCCAAGAGAACATTGAGGTAACCCTTGAATCCGGAATAAATACAACAAAATGTGGTACTCCAAAAAACCATAACACTTACTTCATTTATATTCTATAAATAATATCAATATAAAAATATTCTCTAAAGACAATTATGTGTGCTATCATTATAAGGCGATCGACTACAACCCAAATAACATTATGTACAATTGAAAATTTATAGATTCTTATGATAAAATAATAATAATGTTTCTAATTTATATTATAGTAAAGTTAATGGATGTAAAACACCCTTATACATTTATCTCACATACTAAACTTGATTAAATAACAAGAACCAAGAAAAATACTCTATAATATATCTCTTCATGTAGTGATTTCTGATGTAAATTAGGTGATTTGATGATTGATTGAAGGGGATGAGTTTTGTACCACCATTTATGTTGGGTCACTATTTCTCAATGGTCTCTAAAGGGTTTTGTTCATGGAGCCCAGAAAACCCAATGAATCTCATATCAAAGAACAATCATAGACCAACATACCAAGGGAAGGCGTTCATTGGGGAACATGGGAAACAAAACTAACAACCCACATGGGTCAAGAAGATGGAATTCTAGGTTCATCACACCTCTTTAGGGGGAACTATTTACCATTATAGAACTCTCTTATATATTTATGATGTGTTCATGAATTATTTGTTCATTCCTTAGTATGTATAAATAGATCAACTTGAGATAATGATAAATTATAAACATGCATGGGTCTTGAATAATCTGTATGTATCTGAGGTTCTCCATTTATAGGTATACTTGTATACATCCAAAGTGTTGCATCAATGGTACTATTTAATGGATGGATTAGATTTTATTTGATCATTTATTAGGATTATGCTGGTCAAAATCCCCATGATAAGGCTCTCTAATGTATTTTCATCCAGGGTGGTGAATGTTGTTTTAATGTTTGGATTGATCCCATAATATTAACTTCTTACGTATCCTCAGGAGAGGAATCAAAATTCATGTTGTTAATTACCCCTTAATAGGAATCATCTCTTTTTAGGGTCAGGAAATATGGAATGAACTATGTAGTTTAACGTCATGTTGTAAGGGCGTTTAGGAAAAAGGTGCATAGGTAATGTTTCTTGAGGGACTAATGCCTGATGAGGCCCTAGGTACCCGAAATTTAAGTGATCACACATGTGGTTATTACCCTACTAGGAATGTGGATGGGAGAACATTAGGGTGAATTTGGTTGTTGTGTTTGAACCTTAGGGAGGATTTGTATGTATATCATCTATTTGGGAATCAAAGACCACATAGTTCATTATGTATTGGGGTTTACACTAGGAGGGACTTCCTACTAGTCACTAAGGACAGATGAGTGACTAGCACCAACCCCCATTGAAGGGAAAGCCCCATGGTTTTCCCCCAATCCCTAGAAATGGTTGGTTCAGATGAGAACCTCCATTGTTATAACCCTATTCTCTATTGGAATGTAGAATTGAAAACATTATTAGGGTCCCACTTATTAATGAGGTCACCCATGTGACTTTGATTACCACTGGTATATAGCTTTGAGAGGATACACTAATGTTCCTGATGATCTGATATTACTTGTAATGGTGATTTGGAAGAGTCCATAGAATAATTCCATTATAATTTTTCATGGTGTGGCAAAATTGGGGCTCAATGATACAATAGATGGTAGTTATGATAGATGGAGAGATGAATTCCCTAGGATGGCCGATTTTTCGTAGTAGTTTTTACATGGGATGGGGTTCCATGGGTAGCATGTTGCTATTCTAGTGTGCATATCATCTACGTAGAATTTTTCTACATGGAAATCGATTCTTCCAATGTAGATTTTTTCAACACAAGGTTAGGTTTCATTTATATAGTGTATTGCTACACATGAATGAGTTCCTCTTTTATATAATTTTTCTACAAGGGACCATGTTCTTCATGTGTAGTGTTTTCTACATTGGACAGATTTCATCCCTCGTAGAATTTTTCTATGTTGAGTTCATATATACAAAGGTTAAATCCCTTTATTATATGCGGAATTATGATTTTATTGTGGCTTTAGGTCCATGGATTGATGGATGAATTTTTTTTCTTCCTTGATGCTAAGAGGTGAGATTACACATTGGGAATTAATGGTTCTCTCCCAATTCAGCTACTTTTTTTCTATGTTGCATTCTCATAACATGTACATTTTGTTTTCATTGGCTTTTTTAGTTCCCATGGGTTTTAATTTATAGAATAATGGAGAGACCAAATTCCAGAATAGACAGTCGTCTATGGCTTTCCATAGGGATTGTTCTATTAGAGTACAAATAGGATTCCTTGACCCACGTATGACTTTGTATGGGGGGAGTGATTTTTTGCAGGGTTTGAATTCACTTCCCAACTCGAAAAAATATTGTGTTTTCATTCATGGGAACTAGCAGTTCTATCTCATCCTTCTAACTATTTCATTCAAGTAGTTGGACATTCGTGAGGAAATCAACATCCATATTTTCAAGCAATTTTGGTTTCATTCATGGGAATCAATGATTCCATCTCGTCTCATTGAAAACATTGTTCATGGGATCGACAAATCATAGGGGAAGAAATCACCTTTTATATCATTAAAATATTTCGTTTTCATTCATAGATGACCAATATGACATCTCATCATGTGAGCAGTTTTCATTTGTGGAGTTCTTTGTGAAGTGGAAAAACATCATACAGAGCGGTAGTCCATAATGAAATTCTCACTTTACACAATCAACCCTTCCTTCATGGAATCACTCATTTTGAAATTTTTTTCTAAATTATTAATTATATTTTTTCTTCTGCTCTTCCAAATTAACTGAATTATCTTCTTATTGTATGTAAATTTTTCCTGACTCAATAAATTAACCGCCATCAGAATGGGTTCTTATCAGGATGAAGGGGAAACTACCTAGATATATAAGTTGTGCATGTTTTGAACTAGTTTATAGTATGCAGGTAAAGCTGCAAGAGGGGAACATGACTATAAACAGGAGTCCATCTCATTTTTTCCTTTTCCCAATTTATCTAGAAACTAGGTTCTCTGAAATATCTCTATTCGCCAACTCATTTCGTGTAGTGTTTTCTTTTTATTCAACTTTTCCGTGAACTGAACCTCATCACTATAGAACATTCATTTTTTAATCTCTTTCATAGAATACAAATGCTTCATAGATGAATCAAACAATTGAATTAATTCCCCATGGGGCATTTATTTGTGGGATAGTTTCTTTGTGAAGTGGTGGTTCACATGTCAGTTCTTCACGGGATGATCACTTCATGGACTAATGATTTGTAGGGATTTAAAATTTTCCATTTTTATGGAGACTAACAAATTTTCTTCTAGATTTTGATGAAGCCAATTGAGTGGAACCTTCATAGCCTACTCCTAATCCTGATACGACTCTAATCATATCTACTGATGAATGAAAGAATGTTATGATTGATTCTGTTGAAAATAATTCTAAAATCATTGTCTACCAACTCCATAAACTCCAAGAGTTATGTATTATATCCATTAAAAGGCATTATATAGTATCAAATAGGTTTCAAATTTATGGATTTGGGATACAATTTTTTGTTTTCATTCCAAAACATCTTACATAAAATCAACATGGGCCCCAGATAATCGAAATCATCAATTTTTTCAAATCCAACATCTCATTTAGGGGGGGTGGTTCATCCATGAAACCCATGTGTCGAGTCTTTTTTTAAGTACACCCCTCTATCACTGGATAAATATATACAAGAATAAAATTGTAAAAACCATTTATTTCACAACATCACATGTATGGACATTTAAAACAAGCATCTAGGGTGGTTATCCAAGTGGTATCTTTTCTCTAGAGTCTTATTTAGCATGGAATTGGGGTTCCCATTCTAGGTATGAAAAAGCTGCAAGGAATGTTAATTTGAGTTCAACAAAATATTGTTGTATGAAGTTTTCCAGGTGTTTAGACTTACTCCCAAAACAATCAAAAGGTAACCTTATAGATAAATATCATATTGATCCCATACAATGACACCTTTCACTTGGTTAATGGGGAAGTAAAAATTAGTCTCTAAGATAATTAAATGATTTATGGGGTTCCTATCATGTTTTACATGTTTGATAAGTTCTTCATCCACCCTCCAGCATGGTATGACACTGAGAAGGCCCATATTCATTCCAAGAAAATTAATTAAAAGGTGAAGGAACTATTAAAGTGTGAGATTTGTTCAAAGAAGGATGTCCCATTTTCTGATTGGATCCATGTATTTTCTATATTAAGCATCTATGATCCCTGTGTAAAGAGGATGAGGCCTTTACAAACTATCGAGACCTAAATTTGTATTGGTGCCTATTAGAGAAAGTACAAGGAGTGTCATTTTAACGTGTAGGGATGGAAGATCATCCTCAATGTCAAATAGTAATTCCGATAGACATCATTTCTTTCCATGTCTCTGTGTGGCTGGTTGTAGTAGTTGTATGATTCTAGTACCGAGGTCAGAGTAATGAATTTTATAATGATATCCCAATTTCCCACCAGTAGGTGTAATAACATTTTCGTCCTAGTATTTGAGAAGAATTGCCAGTTTTTAGGATAGATCAGTGATATGATGCCACAATACAGGTTGGTAGGTTCCTTTTAGGTTATTTGGGGCTAGGTAGCATCCCATGTCATACATTTACTACATGAAAATAGGAGATTAACAGTGGGTTCCTAGATAGGTGTTTTCAAAACCCCCTATATATTCATTGTAGAGGAGGTTATGAAAAACCCACGCGATTCATCAAAATTATTGGGGGTTCACCACCACCTCTAAATTTTTTAGTACTTATTTATAATATTTGATTGGATTTTAGAAGAAGTTGTGTCAAAACCAGTGCTAACTTCATAATTATAGGCCTTATATGTTCCATTGGATTTTAGAGGAACAATATATATAAACACACAAAAACACAAACATATATATATTCATTTCGATATTAGAGGCTCTATATGTAACATGTAATTTTTTTTAAAAGAAATAGTTGGGCTTACAACCCTCTAAAATCTATTAAATTAGATGGGGTTTCTAAACTGTCAATAATCATTTAGATTAGAGGGGGGATTTATACCACTACTAATATGTGAAAATTTAGGGGGTTGTGAACCCCTATAATATATGACATGAGAGGGGGTTGGGAACCCCATCTAATTTAATAAATTAGAGGGGGTTGTGAACCCCTTTAAATATATGAAATTTGAGGGGATTCATAAACCACTGCTAATCCATTTGATTAGTGTGCTTTTTTTCACCCCCTCTAAATTTTGATTTCTTTTTTTAAAATAAATCTCATATAAATTCTTATTTTATAAAATATTTTTGTGCATGCACATGTCTATGTGTATATACGAATATATATATGAAATAAACATACTATATAAATTATTTTTAAATGCATTATAAACTTATATATATAATGACTTTATATAAATACGTTAAATAAATACTTATACCAATATATATATATATATATATTCGTATACAAAATATAAATGTAATTATAAATATATTTATTCAAATATATAAATTTTATATTTAGTTTTATAAATACAATACATTTAAATTATGATTTATATTATAAATAAATTATATTAAATATATTTCTATTATATATTTATGTATAAAGAAAGATAAATTATATTATATATATAAATATATATACAATATACAAAATTAAAGAAAAAGTTGAAAATATATTATATATTTATATTATGTATATATATTTTATATTATAAATATTTTATTATATAATTTTTTATATTATATGATTAATATATATATATATATATATATTTAACATACCTTATTAATTAGAAATTAATTTAAAAATTATATATATCATTTAACTATATTACATATTTTCAAATACATGAATGTATTTAATTGTTTGTTTATATATATGTGTGTGTGTTCATGATATAATATAAATTTATATAATTACCTACCTAAATATGTAATATAAATGTACTTAATATAATATATGTATAACATAAATCATAAAACATATCAATTAATATTATTTATTAAACTATAATATTAATTTTATATTCTAAAAAATATGTGTAATAATAATAATTTATTGTATTATTGTCAAGTACATAAAGACATTATATATATTAAAATTAAATTATATCTTTAAATGTCTTATAAATACATAAACACACAAACACACACGCAAATATAAATGTATTTATAAATATATGTATCAATATATATTCATATGTGTTAATATAGTTATTTAAACATATTATACAGAAATATATATTATATATAAATATCATACACATATATATTATATATTGTACACAAATATATTATATATAATGAAATATATTATATTATCAATATTCATATACAATATATATATATATATATATATATATATTATCTTATACTTATGTATGAAAATAAAAATAATTTATTTTCCTAGATTATATTAAAAGACGTTTTTCGGAGTCCTAGAGTCGCTTAGTTCCCTAAAACGTGTCCCGCATTTGAATCACGCATAGGAATTTTTTTCTCTTGAGACAGTGATGGGCATGCATGTAAGCGTAAATGGTAGATGATGTATGTTAGGACTAGGTTTGGGGTTGTCAGTAGTGCTTGGGGGTGTCAAGGCACAAAAATGGAGGGTTGACTCAATGTTGGGGGTGTTTCCAGGGAGGGTTGTGGTGTGTGTTTGGGGTGTGTTACGGTCTGTGTCTGGTGGTTGTCTAAGGCATCCTGGGAAACTATATGGTGTGTCTGGGGTTTGTCAATGGAGTATAGAGGGGTGTGTATGAGTCTTACTGGGTGGTGTTGTTTGGGGGTTTTCTATGGCATCCAGGGCTACTAGGTGGTGTTTCTAGGGGTTTTCTAAGACACATGGGTGAGTTGTTCTAGGTGCTGGGGGTGGCTGGGTGGGAAAATAAATATTAAAAAACGATGGTGTAGGGGTAGTTATAGTATAACCGCCCATAAATATAGAATTTTGAAGACAATTAGTGATGGTTATAACCTCCCCTAATAAGATAATTGAATTAGGGTCCATTATAACCACCCATAAATATGAAATTTTAAAGACAATTAGGGATTGTTATAACCTCCTCTAATATGATATTTTAATTAGAGGCCATTATAACCACCCCTAATTCATCTATTTTTGAAGAAGATAGTTCAATATTATATGGGGTTTTAACACCCTCTCATTTAACCCCTCTAAATAGAGATCCATTTTACCAACACTTTCCCACATCTACCTCTAATTAGAGCAGGCATCCACTTTTGTAGGGGTTAGTGTTCACCAAAACTAAATTGTTTAGATGTTGTTATAACACATTCTAAATTAAAAAACAAACCCTTATAATCATCCTATTTTTTCTAGTGGCTTTAGACATATCATCACTCAAAAAATCCCAAATGATACCATTCGAACCTACCACCAAAGCATAAATGGGATAATTTTATTAGACCGTACTGAGTGGGAGGTGATGGATCCACTCAACTTCTATGATATTTTTTCCTATAATCCATAAGTTTCCCCTTCTAATACATTGTTAAATGACATATCTAGGGACCTCTCTAGGGGATGATATCTTATCTCTACGAGACAAGGCATCTTTGTTTATAGGATTAAATGGGAGATTTTATGTAGGGGGTATGCACCCTAAAGATGTGCACGTCAATTAAATTGTGTCAAGATGAGTTTTCCTCAGACCATCAACATCGAACACTAGGAAAAACACATAATGATATTTCAATAGCTCTATATTATGTTCAATCAAGAGGAAACCCAATTCCAAATTAGGATTCCACCTTCCATGGGTTTCAATCCCACTGTTCTCAGATCTTATTCTAATGTATGGAACCGATAATTCCCTAAAGATAAACTGGAAAACCTAGTTCATGTCATCAAATGTCTATTGATACATGAGATTTAGGGGAGTCAAAATCAGGATGCAGACAATTTGAGGATTTAAAAGCATTTGTAGAAAAAATCTTTTTTCTAAACCCCCTATTAAGATGTTGAGAGCATGGGGTTCAACCCTCCAGGCTACTATCACCACTTCTCATGGTCAATAATCCTTTCATTTGGATGCTAACTTTATAATAGCCTAAATGAAATGGGATTCATTGAGGGGTTTTCTTTTGGCCAGTGTTCTATGGAGTTTTTTTCGAGAGAAATATGTTTCACATATTGGATGTGGATATGTGTTAGTTCTCACCACTATCTCTTATGTTGATGAACATGAGAGGGTGGATTCCAATAATTGAGAGCTTGATGACTATGTGAATTCCCTATAGAATCGATATAGGTATTCTCAATGATTTAATGCAATGGAATGTTCTATGGTAAATGGGGATAAAGAGGATGATCACCACACATAATGGGGTGTTGATGAATATTTCCCCTACCAAAATTGGGATTAGGTAAATTACCCATTCCCATACAGGATCTCATAAGAACCTAGACCCAAAGGGATCTAGGGTGGCTGAGGCACCCAGTAATTAATTGTGGCTATTGGAACCTTCCTCACTTGCTATGGTGGATCATCCAATACTAACCATTACCATTAATATATCCTTCTCAGAGACATTGAAAGTGTTGTATACTCTAAGAGAAACCACATCTAATAATGGAATTTGGGAAACACTCTAGTATGATCCCCTTGAGCTTACGTGCAAAGGATTGGTCTCTAATACCTCATGGATCTCTCTTCAAGAAGATAATCAAGAAGTGGATATATATTTGAATGTCATGGAAACTAACTTCCACTAATACAAGGGAATAGGTTAATGGTTTGAACAGGTAGAGGATATGGCAGCAGTCTTGACGGGGAAAGATGACACTGATGAAGTTATAATATAGTTGTTTGCACTAAATCTTAATCTTATTACTCTCATGATATTGATAAAATTCTCCTCATTACTTGTTGGAGCCTGGAAAGATTGGGGAAACTATTTCTTTACTAGATTACTCCCCATGTGTAGACATTTCTAGGGATAAAATTCTTTATGTTTGGGGATCTATGAGAGATGGATCTCATGGGGAAATGCCGTATAATGAATAAGTTCATGAAAACCATGTTAAAAATTTTCCACCCCTAGTCCCACATTCCATTTTCTCTAGTTGATCATCTCTGTGGGACTACAAGAAGAATCTACATGCATCACAATAAATAATACACCTAATTTCAATGATAAAAGGTGATAGTTGTATCTTCTTATTTAGTTTTTCATGATATGTGTCTTCATTTGTTTAATAATTATGTTGAATATGAATCAACACAAGTCCGATAGTAATGAGAATGAAATCACATTGGGGCATATAGCCTCTATTTCTTCATTTTGGTATATGATAATTCCAACAACGGTATCTAATTCGGATTGGGGACCATGAACCACTGAGGGTGGTATGGATATCCGAAGCCCTATGGTGTCAACCATTTTTGATCAAATTAATTTTCCCCAGTAAATGGGGTGTTTTGAAGGATCAACATTACTACTGATAATATTGATATTTCCCATATGGGGAGCACAACCATGGAAGAATAAGTGATTCATACTCTTTTAGAATCAAAAATAGTCATCCCCCTTAGTTCTTTGATGGTTATTACTATGTGTCTAGTCTCCATGAGTGATCTTTTTGAGACCATTGACCTGGATGAAGATGTTCTTGCACAAATGGTGTATTTGGAAGAACCCAAATCCAACCTATAAAAAGAGAATATAATATCCATTTTTCTTGGTTTTGATGAAAAAAGTTGTTAGGTATGTTAATTTCTTAAAAATTATAGTCGAGTTCTCTTCCCTCCCATATATTCTCTTTTCTTTCAAGGTTTAGGCATTAACTTTTTCAATCATCTGATTCTAGAATTATATCCACAAGCCTATTTGTTTGTAGTTGCTTCCCTAATATCTCAAATTTTTTATTTTTCAAGAGAGACAGATGATATAGAATCAATGAATTCTAAGGTAGTTGAGTCAAATCCCTCTTACTTGTCCCTTATTCTGGAATATATTTTTCAATCGGAGAGTGATTCCAAGGATAATTAGGGGATCTAGATGACATTTTAATTTCTCGACATAAAATATGAAATATATATGGATTCTGATTTCACTGACCCACCTCATAAACATACTGTTAAAACTACCCAAATTACATCATCTGTTTTCATTTCTTGAGTATGGATGTTTTGATTATCATTCCATCTATGGCATAGTGAAATACGTGACTATGGACCAGGAGAAAACAAGTATGCTCCATTCTCAAATTTCAAACATAGATTCTATGTCACATCATTCCATAGTGAGGAAGATTCTTCTTAATGAGTCAGTTGAGAATTTTGGGATGACTGTGAGGTGAAAGGGAAATATTTCAGAGCATTGGAACTCAACAGATCCATTTTTTCAAGAAATAGATTTACTTAGATAATAATTATAGATGCCCAATCACGAATTTTATCATACTGAGGAATATAATGATAGATGAAAATAATTGGTGGAGTAGGAGTAAGGGTAATGATTAGATGTGTCCAAGAGGGATTAGGCCCTGTGGTTTTGTGCAAATGTTAAGACTACAACCTTATATGAGCTCCAGCAAGCCACAAAAGAATTAGACTAGGAACTAGTTCATATTTTTGAATATGTTAAGTGGGATTTGTAGTCACAATTTTCTACTCATATAGAGAGACTCCAAGATATGGATTCTCTTCTATTAATCTTCAATAAATAAAGGAAAACATTCTCCCTTTTTAATTTCAATTATTCATTTTACCCTACAATGCCAATTAATCATAATTAGTAATATCTTGAAAGATAATATCAACTAGATACCAATTTCACTCGCAATATGGGATAAAAAAATTGAGATCATCATGTTATGCTCCAATTTATTCCTAAGATGGGGGAATCAGTGGGCACTGATTTTACTATTCCAAGGGTCACATGTAAAACCATACAATATTTGTGTCTTTTCTATTACAACTCTATTTTTTATTAATTCCATTATGGAGAGGGATTATTTGAAATAACATGAATTTTTCATAGGCCACCATGTATGGGGTTTAGACCTAACATGATTTGTGTCTCATGTTTTTTGATTTCTCAAATATTTCCTAAACCATTAAAATCATAGTTTAAGCGATATGGTTCTTGAATTTTACCTATGGTAAACTCTTCAGGATTTCGACCCGATGATTATCATGTATCCTTTCATGAGAATTTATAAATATTTTAATCCTATCTAATGCAACTATTATTTTAATTCATACAACATTGACCACGAATTATGGGGATAGGACCCCAATATGTTATATTCAATGAAAATTCTCTAATATTCATCATATATGATTAGAGGATTTTTTAGACCCTATATTTCGATTTCAAAACTCGAGACCTAAAATGGGGAAAGAATGTGAGGAGTAACCACAATAACAGTTTCCAACATGATGTTCCTAGGGTGTATAGAGATTGTAGTATCCTTATATGGTGATGAATTTTTCTTTGGTTGAGAGTTCTATTTTTAGGAAACTTCTATATATCTAAATGGGGCATATTCTCTATAGTCAAACAATGGTATCTCTAGGATTCTGACCCTCCATTTTTGATTTACAAATAATTTGTGAAAATTCATATTTCTCAAGACCAAAATGGGTGTCTTGTCAAAGAAATTATGTCTAAAAATTACAATGGGGTATGTATTGAAACAAAAAATTAAATCGAATCCACTCTTACATGAATTTCACTAGTGTAGAATCTGTATTAATCATGAGGTAGTTTAATATTTTTCAAATATATCATGGATCATGCAGTTTAATGTCTTTTGGAAAGGAAATTTGAGGCTTATGATTTAAGGTCACTTACCATTTACTATGGGAATAATGATTTTACCTTTTCACTGTGATATGTTAAAGAACACTCCATCAACCTCAATCCTGAAGAGGATGGTTTATGAGAAGTTATCTATGGTTTAATCAATTTTTGGGTTGATGTGGGATGAAAAAATTGTTGGGGGTGTATGGAGAAAGAAAAATGATCCCCTAGAGGTGAATTTTCCTTTGGTCAACTTGCCTATTTTGTAGAAGACTCATTCAGATCCAACTAGATCATAATGTTCATAGTAAAAAAATGTGTAATAAGTAATATGGATGATTATTTCTGATGGATGGGGAGGTTTATGAATATCTGTACCTCCCGAGGCACAATGTCTATTTTGTGAAAGAAATGTACCTGAACATGAAAGGAGAACATCATGTCCAAATTTCCCTTGAATGGGTAGAAAATTTTATCTGACATAGGTCTAACCTATACATAGTATTATTTTTTTCATTATGGCTAGGCCTGAGATATATGATCTATACATCACAATTTATCTCATCAAAATGAGAATCAATCAATACATCGTTCTGGGAGGGTTTCCCAATCCATTGGAAAAAATCATGCATGGTAAAGGGGAATATTATTTTTAATACGAGCTCACTAGTGAGATAAGAAACCTATTGTACTCTTATATATATATATCTATATCATGTATATGAGGGCGATGGAATTTTTTTTGGTGTGGCCAGATCAGGATGTAAGAGTTGGGTTTTACTAGGTATCATGTCAATGAAAGAATCATTCCATACATACTTCTTATAGGGTTCCCCATGTAGGTCTTACTCTGGTATAGAGAAAAACAATTTATAACTTTTTTCATGGATAGACCTATTATTGTATATTCAGGTGTCTCTATATAACTTGTGATGGCAGAAATCAGGCCACACAATTGTTTTTGTAAATCATGCTATTTAGTGTTATGTGACTAGGCCACACACCATGTATATTAACATCGTTCACTGTGTATGGCCTAAGGTATTGCAGTCTTAGGTCATACGGTTAGGATAATATTCCATGGAAATGATATGTAATAGGAGGATAATGGGCTATGATGTTATTAGATTCCTAAAATGTGATAGGGTAAAGAAACGTTAAACAACAATTTAGGGGATTCTTATATAATGAGAAATTATTTGGGAAAACAAATTCCATTGGGGATTATAGTGATAGAAGCGGCCTCTCTTGGGGATGAATTTTTCATTAGTTGATATACCTTTTTGTAGGAAACTTATGAATATCCAAATAGGGAATACTATTAATAGTCATGCAAAGATTTCCTTAGGACACCGATCCTCCATTTCTAATGGAGAGCATGAAGGTTATGAAGATCCCAAATTTCCCAAGGCATAAACTTTGATGAATGGAAGAATAGTTTCAGGGTAAAAAGAAAACATTCAGGCTGGGATTATCCATGAAGTGTGAAATTCGTCACATAGACCTGACACATTTGTAGGGGTCATTTTTTGTCCCAAATAGATCCCTAAATAAGGAACCCAAACCTAAGATCTATTACATAGATCTTTGTCAGTATATTTGATATAGAGAAATTTTTCTTACCCTTGGAAGATACTATGACACTAGGTATAGCCATCAACACATATCTCATAAAAAATGTGAATCAAGACACACATAGTTCTTGAGGAACCATGAAGATTACTGTAATATAGGGAGGATAATCAATATGAAGTTTTATATCCTATGGTAAGTACCTAGGTTCCCTAATGTGAAGAGGAAATATTGTGGATGGACCCAATATTAAAGACTTGGGTATCACTAAGTATCCTATTATAGTGGGAATCAATCCATAGGTAGTTATCAAACCTAATTTGACCGTGCATTTTAACATTTTGAAAAATATAGTGGGAATTTTAAGGCCTTTTCACTATGATAATGGAAACCCTATCATGGATTGATACACCTTGATCATGTAGGAAATACCTTACCAAAACTCATAAGAACACATGATCTATGGTCAATGTGAGAAAAAAGGGGAGGTAGAGGTTTATTCATCCACACAAAAGAGATAAAAAATAATGTTTATGGGAATTTTGAGTTTAAGGTTGTTAGAAAAGGATTGGAGATCTGGGCATCACTACATATCTAATTATGGAGAGAATCACGCCATATGTAGTTATTGAACATGATCCATAACCCATACATTTTGAGGAGAATTTTTCGCTTTGTTTGTTTTGTTTTTTGCAGCTGGACATGATATTGGAGACATGGGTGTCAATATGTAGCATGTAGTAGAAGGAATAAAGACACACATAGTTATGCGACAACATGTAGTTTAACATCATGCATAGAGGATAAAGGTGACCCAACATGAATGTAACGTCATGTTGTGTCTTAGCCTAGAATCATAGATCCGAGAATCCTTATGTATCTAGGTGGGATGGAATCAAGAACCGCACAGTTTCAAATGGAAACTCAATGCACATGTTAGACCAATAAAAAGAGGGGGTAATTTTTTATGTATTTCATATATGGTCCCATGACATAGGGACGTGATGCCACTATGTATCCTACATAAATTAGAATCAATCCACACGTAGTTCCGGATGTTCTTACCTACATAGATCACACGTATGCATAGTGATATGGAACTTTGTTTGAAATGGACTTGTATATAAGATACACTTTTAGATTCCCCCGTATTGATTTATTTTTTTTGTAAGGGAGGGGAAATTTCTTATAATTCATATTTGGGCCAATGACATGGGGCATGGGTGTCACTACAAATCCCATATAATGAGAATGAATCCACTTGTAGTTCTCGATGAACAATATAGTATAATGTCTTGTTGTAAGGATGGGGGCCACTCAACATTAAATAAGTATTATCATGGCTGGCCCTGAGTATGGAGATCTAAAAATCATTATGTTTCATGCAAGGGAAATAATAAATCCATGCTTATTTCTTGATATAAATATCTTTAATTATATCTAGCCTATATGAAGGGATGTTTTTTGTGTGAGGTTGGGCCTGGATGTTCAATCTAGTCATTGTTACATATCCTATGTCAATATGAATAAATATGTACATAGTGCTTTAATATTACATGGTAGATGAATGATGTTTGGGGAACCATCATCTCATGTGAGAACATTATGGTACTAAGAAGTTTAATGTCATAACATGAGGATGTTGGTGTAATGCAATTTATTATCTTATGACATGGGCGATGTACCATGTAGTTTAAAATCATGTGATTAGGATGATTTTGTCCTCTACTATGGGAAAGATGATTTTCTAGACTTCAATGAATCATAATTACAACATGAAAAGAAGGCTTGATTACAATGACAGGTAATAAAATCAGTTTATGAATGGAAGGAAAAATTCAGCTTAGCCTATCAGAAGAGGTCATTGTGTCACTGCATATCCTATAAAAACAAAAATCAATCCACACATTGTATTGTCTGGGAAATCTCTACGCCAGCCTAGACCATATACAGAGGGGGTCATTTTTTCTATTTTTAGTTTTTGGACCCATGAAATGGTGTTCATACATCACTATGTATCCCATTATAATGATAATAATGTTACACATAGTAGTTAAGGAACCATGTGGTTTACTGTCGTGCTATATGGAAAGGGGTCACCCAAAATTGAAAGAAAAGTGTCATGCAGCTGGGCCCAAGATTAGAGGTAAGGGTGTCACAACATATCCTATGATGACATAAATCAAGCCACAAATAAATTTTGAGAATGTGAATCCCAACATAAATCTGACTCCCATATGGGGATAAGAGCATTTTACCATTCTCCCACATAGATCTATCTTGTCCAAAGTAGAAATTTAATTGAAATGATGATTCCCATATAGTTTATCATCATGTGTTGAGGATGTGGATGTCATGTATTTTATTGTCTTCTGACATGGATGAAGATTTCATGCTTTTTAATGTCATGTTATAGTGAACAACTATGCATTTTGACATCATGAAACTCAGACAATTTATGATGCAGTTTAACATCATGCGATAAAGATGTTCTACAATGCAATTTAGTGTCATGAAATTAAGATGATTGTGTCACGTGATTGCATGAAATACTTATTCTGTAACCTTGTGTTAGTGGGGGACTTGGTAAGAAATCTATGCATTTAAATCAAAGAAAAATCTCCAATATATTATACCATAATTGTGGCATAATGTCCCTCTAGTTTCAGCTCCAACATAAAAGGTTTATTCCATGGTATAATCAGATTCCTGAGGACCTAGAACATCTCTCATTTGAGGAATGATCAAAAGTGAAACTTTTTGTTAAATTCTCGCACTATCTAGTTTTTGTGGATTCCAAATAATGAAAGGGGTGTAATATTTTATCATCCAGACTCTACAATATATCCAACTATTTCTATTATTTCTCATATGTGGGTTACTAATTCTAAATGGAAATTTTTAGAAAGATAAATTGAACATAAATTGGAAGGAAAACTTGCATCCCAGGTACTAATAATTATGGGGTCCCCTGTGTTTAAGTGTAGGTAATATTATGATAAGACAACATGTTATGTAGGATAAAGTTTGTATAATACCTTTTATCCTTATCTACCATATTCATGATTATATTTTATAGGGTATTTTGGAAGGCCACTATATATTCATTATATATTTCGTGGTAGCAAGATGAATTGTTTAACTTGATGTTATACTCCTAACATAGTTGCTTTAATACATAAAAATAGAAATTGGTACCATTTTCCATTATCACTATATGAGGGACACCAAATATATTGATGATGATTTATTTCACAAAAATAACAATTTTCCTTTCCCTAACATTTTTTTTGGGTTGTATCAACAGCCACCTTAGAGAAGAAGTCAGTTGCAATAAGAATGTACTTGAACTTCTTGGTCGTAGCAGGATGATATGGCCCCCTGATGTCCATTCCACATATGGGAAATGGAAAAGATTACTTGGCCATGTGAAGTGACATTGATGGTTGGGGAATGAATTTGGTGTGGGCCCGATAGGAATGTAACTTTTGGTTGAATTTAGTGTTGTGATTTGTTAGAGTGGTCCAGTATTCCTAATCCATCATACATGGTGCAATATCTAGAGTCCTAAATGGTGATCACTACAAGATCCATTGTGAACTTCCTTCATGGCAGTAGTGGTCTCTTCTCCATAATTTCACCTTAGAAGGAACCCATTAGGGATCCACATAGAGTGACCCTTTTGGTCATTCTTACAATATTATAGAACAATGGTTATTTATATTCTATAGATTTTTCTTTTTCCCAACTTTGTTCAGTGGGAGATATCCCTTTAAAATGTATTCCACAATGGGTTTCGTCCATCTATTGGTTGGACCGTTTTGTTCTGTGATGGGAATAATCTCATCAAACTCTTCCATATTGGATTGGATGAATAGTGAGACCATCTAGTGATGAAAAATATTAATGATTTTTTGATACTATTCTAGAACATCTAGATCTATGGCCACATATTCCAATGAATCGGATTGAGAATTCTATAACTATGGAATGCGATTCCACATCAACTCCAATGGTAATTCCCCCATTAATCCATAGAAATGGATTAACAACCATTGATCTTCTTGATGATAAGTTCCCAATAACCTTCTTTCATCATGTTATTGAGTTATACTTGAAGTTACATCTCTATCTTTTCTATGAGATCCTCATATTTTACATTATTATAATGAACCATTTGAAAAATATGAAGGAGTATATAAGGTATACCATTGTTGGGGTGAAAATAATGACTTGTAGCCTGGCTTTAATGAGCATGGGATATTTAATCCTCTTCACTACTAGACTTCTAGATGCATCCTCGAAATAAATATCCCATATTTGGGGACCCAATTGACCAATCAAAATCTTTTCATCGGGTAGTTAAGAATCCAATGAAGTCATATCTACCTAGGGATCTTTTTCCAGGAAATGTGGTAATTCCTAGATTTTGAATGCTTTTTTAGGGAAGAATTTATTATAAAGATACTATAAGATGCTTTCCAACCATGATAAACTTATAGTCAAAATAAGGCAACTGAGAATGTATTTGAGTGTGTTTCTATGAGAGGACAAACAAACCCTTAGATGTTATAGGTAGTACCTTAGTCTATTGACTACAATTATTATCACTATGGAACTCTTATCAATATCTGAATAACATGTCTCTGTATCAATCATGGTTCAACAAAGATAATAATGATTGTTTTCACTTCTAGAGTCATTATTTTGTGTGAGAAAGGTATCTAATAATTTCTTTATGGTTGTAACCTAAAACATATGTAGCCTTCCTTTGATAGGTACTATCACCACTGACGGGCTTAAGAGATATTTCTTCGGAATGTTGAATGATTCTTAAAAATAATCATTCCAAAGATATGTAAGGCCCATTTCCATCATCCTAAAGATGGGAAAACATTTAATTTCAAGGGGGGGTATGAAGCAGGGAATATAGTCCATGTTTTTTTGAAGTCCTATCATCAATTATAGGTTCCATTGAGGTGAATTTTCAAGGAAAAACTTTCTCTTCATCGGGCTGGCATTGATGCCAATACGAAATAAGATAATATTCAGAATATTCCTTGAGAAAACTCTGAAATCACACATCAAGGGGTAAATTTTCAGGATGTTTCTTCACAATTTGATGAATATGGTTTCAAGATCTACTAAGTTGTTAAATCATTTTCGATATTTGACCCCCATTTCATCAATATAGAATTCAATGAACTTTCTCCAGACGTTTTTTATGATGTGATTCATGGAATGTTAGTATGTAGAACCAGAATTCATCAATCCAAATAGCATTACCCGTTAGTAGAATACTCCATGGGGGCCCTAAATGTATCTTATTATTCATCTTCCTAGGCCGTTTAAATTTGAGTGTATCCATAATATCATTCCATGAATGAGATGGACTGATTTCTTGATATGTCATCGATCATTAGTTATGTGATTAGGACTAGGAAATCATCCTTTGGTCAATTCTAGTTGTGATCTCTAAAATGAATACAGACTTAGATTTAACTATTATTCTTCTTGTATGTGGTGATATTTTCTTTCCATTTAGGATATTGGAGATCCTGAATGAAGCTATCCAAATGATAATAACATATTCAGCCTCAATTATTGTAGCATTTGTTGGGTGCATCCTTCAAGCTACTTATTTGAAGCCATAATGGTCCTCTAGTTAACCTATGTGGTGAGTGGCCTCCTCCAGTTTGATACCCAACATATATGAATAGTTATAGGTGATTACAAAACCAATATTACTTCAGTAAGGAGGTATATACCTCCTTATCCTAAGAATACATGGAAAACCAATCATGGTGAGTCATGATAATTTTTTTGTACCAAGATTTGTTTACCTAAGCTTAAAAATGGTGGTAGATACACCCTCCTCAAATGTTGTCGGGGATTCTCAAAGGTCCTCTTATTCATCCTCCTCTTATTTTACCAATTGTTCCCTAGGGATAGAATGTAGTTTGATTTTTTCTCTAGAGTTGGTGGAGTATCCGATATCATGGCTTCCTGAGGATAAAGAAAATACTATATAACCCAAATAATAATTTCATATTTTCTTGAAACTATAGAGAGGATGGAGTAAGATATGGATAATGAGTTTCATTATCCTCATTAGGTGATAATAAAACATATTCTTTCCCAAATGGTGATGTATGGATTTCCTTGAGCTCTGTGTATGGAATGACGACATTTCCATGTGATCTTTCATCACAATTTAAAGAATAAGAGAACTTTTGAACGCTGCTGGACTCTAGGGGAATGAATAAAACCATAATGATCGCTGAATATGTAGTTGTATTTTGACTCAAATACCAAAACTGGTTGACCAAAAAGAAATTTTCATAATCGGACAATTTTATGATGTCAGTTGAGATTATTTTAAAATATTTTAGTGAAATCACTTAAGAAACGACATCAACCAATGCTTGTTTCACTTTCCCCTGATAGAATCCTTCTTAGATATAATGTGACTTGTAGGATTCAAATATAGCCTTATTGGTGTGAAAAGTACAAATTTTTTCATTAATTCAGTATTTAATGCTTATATGGTGCGATGATGGGATTTTTGTGTGTTGATGAAACTAGGGTCATTCTAGAAAGATGTACAAGGCTGTTTTCTACTGAACAACAAGAAATTATGTGTTTTCTATGTGGCCTCCAAACTAAGACTAGATCATGATTTGACCAAATGTATTATGATAAATTTTTTTATATCCCTTCAGTATTATGGTGGAAAGATCTAGGTTACCCTCATCATCTCCCAATAGGTGAAGTGTTCACACTAGAATTATATTAAATCTACAACCATTGTAATTGATAACTTTTTGGACATTGATACCATTTTTCCTATCAAATACATACATGTGTTAGATGTGTCCCTGTATAGAGAAATCTTCTTCTCGATATTTGATGAAGATTACCATGTAGAATTACATAGGATTAGTCTCTGTTTGATAGACGTCAATAGTGGAAACCTCAGATTCAAATTTTAGAGGGATGCGAAAAGCCTCTGTGAGTTCTCCAATGAGGTATTTTTACATAATCGAGGTATACAGGATCTATATATTGGATTGTATAAAGTATAACATTGTTAGGATACCATAATTCTAGTCTAAAGGCCTACACATCCCTATATGGGGACGCTTTATCACATTCACTTTTGGTTGTTGAGTATTTTATGTATATTAATCGACCCACAAGATAATATTTGGAGGCACTCTTTTCATTGGAAGGTTGGGTCAAGCATGTTTGTGTTCCCTCTAAGGGTTAATTGAATCATGATCACCATTGGATTGATATTCTAGAGTGGAAGGTTTAGGGTAGAATTTGGCCAATGTTGGAGGAAATTACCTCTCCTAGTGTACTATTTTAATTTCTCTTATGAATGTTTTTTCAATATTAAATCTCTGATTAGGGGTGAAGCTAAAAGTCTAGCTTCTACCACGACAGTGCCGTACCTTTTAACTTCTTCTACAATATCCTATTACTTTAGTTATACAATCAAATGTATGGAAATAAAGTTCATATCCATACTCATCTTTGGAGAAGAGAGCCATTATGCGAATCAAATTAATGGAACCAATGATCAACTCTTCATCCAATGAAGAATTTTTCTAGTTGACTATTCGTTGTGCTTCCATTTGTTCAGGTGGTTCATATTGTCTCGTATTTGAGGTGATAAAATATAAGAGATTAAAATCCAATAATGGATTTAGTAGAGTACCGTCCTACTAAACTACCTTACTAACTTTTATTCCAAACCTCCTTTTGATAGTATAAATTTTGAAGGTCTGTGGGGAAGATGGCGACATCTTTGTTGTAATGGAAGAAATGTGGGGAATAGTTGATTGTTTAAACTATTCTTGGATAATAAGATGAGTTTGTTTTATTTTTTTGAGTAATAAATCCATCAAATTTTTTTTACCTTCAACTAAAAATTTATAACCACACATTTCTGTCATCTGGGCCATAAAAGAAACATATTATATGTGTACTAGTTGATTTACCAAATTTACACTCCCAAAATCTACCATTTTTAAAAGAATTTCATTAAAAAAAGTATTCCTATATATGTTTTCTGTGTATCTAGTGGAAGAGGTAATAATCCTGATGATCTTTCATTCCATCCTAGTCGAGCCTATTCGTCACTTTTAGGTAGAGTAAATCAATGTCTATAGTTGATATAAATCATCCAATGACTTCATAATCTCAGAATGAGTACAATTTATTCCTCCATTACTCGAATTGATTTCTCCTAGATCCCTTCCACTAATCCTACCTAGGATAGTGTTTACATTGATTCAAGGTGGGTGTTTGATGATATGGCGTAGGTTTAAGAGATGGAGAAGGTGTAGCATCTTGCATAAGTGTTATATATGTGTCCATTACCTTTCCTATTCTTTTCCCTATAACATGTGGAGTTATCAAGGACTTATTCTTAATCTATTGTATAGAGACTTCCATTATTGTGTAATTTTATAGAAATCCCAAAACACACCTATATATTTCAATGGGATGAATGGAGTTCATAGATCATTATGATGGTTATCAATGGAGAGAGTGAGCATATATTTTTAGCTAAGCTGTTGGTTCTGTTAGTAGGTCATCCCATTCTATATGATACATAAAATATGAGACTGTAATTTTATCAATTTTTGAAATTTGAGAGGTCAATGGTTGTTTTCTTCTACAATGATGAGATGAATTGAATGTGAAATAGCTGATAGAGGTCCTCATGTCCTATTATTGATTGAGATAGAAAACTGGTACACCATAAAATGATGGTACCTTGTAGTTTTTGAAAGAATAATATTAGTTTCATTGCATATTATTTATTAGGAGTTCCCATTATGAGATCACAATGGGAATCATAATGTGCCAGGTATTGTTCTGGGTCACCTTACCTTTGAAAATCCGAAATGTAGTGCTCCAGACATTTGGTGGTGGTGGGATGTTGTTCACCCAGATGGGGTAAGGCTTTCATTTTGGTTGTACTATTGCACTCCAATCCTCCAAAATTTTCAATCGAGATGTCAATGATTATATGGTGTAAATAATCCCTTGATGATTGTTTTCATGAACATGATCTTGGATAGGTATAGGAATCAATAGGGCCAAACATGGACATTCTACAACTATTTGAGGCAGACATTCGGATGGAGACATCTTCTAAGGGTTTTCTTGAACCCGATATTGTTGTCTCATTAATGGATGAAAATCATGATATCAATCAAAAACTGGGTATGGGTAAACTTATGGTTCAGGAAGGGAGTTGGGAAAATGTCCTATCCCTACATAAATTACTGAGGTTAAATGTTGTTTTGGAGATAAACCTACTTGAGGTATACCTTCAAGAACTCCCCATGGATCATATTCCCGAGGAATGATTCCTTGGAGTAACTCAACATTGAGTCATCTATACTCTTTCATTTCATCCGCCATAATAGAAAAATATTTCATTGTGTGTAGAGAAATAGTCCGCATTGAGAAGAGGATATGGATTGTATGTTGCCTTTTCAATATTGTTCTCTATGTTAGATATTCTCTAAAGAAGTAATGTGGTGTTGATTGAGGGAGCACCCATATTTTAGGCAATTCCCTGGTTCTGGGTATGCACTACTTCATTATTAGTGTGTATGATATTCCTAATAGAACTATACCCTCTATGATATTCATTATTATTATCATCATGAGTTTCTTTTGTAGGAGTTATATCCACTATGTCCACCGATGCTTAATACATTGTGGGCACCACAGTAGATTCTGAATGGTTGGAGGGATATTGGTTTCCTTTAAAAGATATCTCCCTTCCCCTTTCGAATCTTCTTTGAGATTCTTGGTAATGTATGACTCAGAGATAACCTATTTTATTTCTGTTCATACACCTCCCATATGTGAGAAAATGGTTATGAGATAGGATGATCATAGAGACCTTACAACTAGTCTTTTTCATTAACCATGAAATGTCTTATTTTCATTGAGGGGGTGGGTGGGGTAAAAATGCCCCAAGCCCTATAGGATGGAGTTTCTCCCATTACCCTATTTTTAAGCCTAATTCCAAATTTTTTGTTTCTTATGTGGTCATTTTGTGAGAAAAATTCCCCCATCCCTATGGGTGGTGGCTGATCCTGCATTGTGGCATCAAAAACTATGGTCGCCACATTCATTATATCCCTCATCCTTATTTAAGCATGATTGGGGAAAATGCGGAGTCTACATTAAAATTTCTCACTTTTGGGGATGTTTGAAATGATTGATGACTAAATTCCCTTAATAGAGAATCTATATGAATGTTCTCAATTGAGTAGTTTATGATTTTTTTGATGGATTTATCTCATTTCATGGTGTTTTTAAGACCTATTAAATGAAAATTTTTATTGAGTGTTCCATATTTCCTGGGTATAGTTTTTTATTAGTATCTACCTTGTAATAATGATATTATAGGATTTCATTTGAAATGGGTTATGCTGATTGTGGCATGAGGTGAAATGATATGATCTATGTTCTCCGCATTCCTGGATAGGAATAGTTGGTGTGGTGTTGAATAGTAGATGATGCAACTAATGCAATGCATTGAGGTATGCCGATTGACAATCTTTTCTCCTTTTCTGTTATTTTGGATTCCATGAAGATAGAATGTATTGTATGTTTAATTCATTATGAATCTCTATCGATATTTTTCAAGGGTCTACAAACCTGTCATAAGGAAAGAATTTTTCTTTTAGGTGGTGGTTGTTTTCTAGAGTTTCAGATAGATTTTGTGTATACATTCTTCTAAAAATTCATCTGGAATGTCGAAATGATAATTGATTGAAGGCCATAATCATTATCAGTATGTCGTCCCTATCTAATTTTATTCTCAAGATAATTATATCATGTTATTATTTTTTGAGGGACTACTCAACTTGATTATACCACCAAAGGTTATTTTTGAATGATTATGGGAACGGTCTGGGGGTGGCTTAGAGGATGACTGTTTTCCCGATCCATCATATAGTTGAGAAAGGATTTCTCTTGTCATTGTTATGGTTTCCAATATGTCTTGCACAATATTTCCATGTAATTTAAAAAATGATGTCTTTCTCATATTTCAATTGACAAGGTGAAGACATTCTTATCAATATGATATGTCACTTCTGGGAGGATCATCATTGAGAATTCCATCATAGAAAGGACGACCATCATAGATTTATGTGTGATCGTAGGGAGAATTTATATATCATATTCCATCAAGAGGAATTGTAGTGTGGATAGAAACAAAGGAATGTCCTTCACACTATTTGATCTTCTGGACACAAGGAGGGATAACATGATGATCATTAGAAGGGATGAACTCATGATCAATCGACATGTTCCCACAAAGAATCCATTGTGGTATGTTCTCCAGGGATGACCTCCAGAGATGTTGGTGATTGTGTTGTGGGGAGTACCTTCCCAATTATTACTACCACTCTCATAGTTTGGTAATAGATTGGTATGACCATCTTTCACTAGTGATAGATATTTTATGGACACAATAAATCCATCTTCTAGAAGATCATTGTTCTGAGACTGATCATTATTTTATATTTTCTATTGGTGTGATTTATTTTTAGGAACTCTATTGCAAGTGTCTGGGGAAATTTGATTCAAGTGAAGAACATAATATATGGGTTCTTGTTTAAGTGGATAATGTGGTGATTCTGAGATATGTAGATAATATTTTGAAATTCTATAATGGAAATATTAATTTCCTGGATCGACCACTAACGGGGGATAGGGTACCCTAGTTGGAATGAGTATTTTTTCCAGTCTTGTTGTCCTTTTATTGTATAATATTGTTGATGAATCTTATAGATGTTATAAGGGAACCTTTTCTGATTCTATGTTACCACCCCATCATGTGGATGCGTCATTCCACTTGAGGAGGCATGGTTGTGGTCTTAAAACAAAGCTATTCTCATGGATGTGATTTCAACTTGAAATTTTTTTAGGATATGGACAGATATTGATTTCTAATCCTCCATCATTGTTAAATTTGATGATTGGCATTCTTACTGGGAATGAGAGTATACATTCATTCTGGTGTTTGAGTAGGAATATGTACGTACTCCAATCATCCATTTTCATCTAGTATGTACTAAAAATACTCCTGTGTGGAGTCCAAGAAAGGAACATGATCCAAATTTATAAATAGGATATGAAAACTAAAATATCCAATAACATCTATATTATCATCATGGTCTTTATTTTAATTAGAAATAATTCACATCTCCTTAGGATTTTCCAGCATATTTGGGTGACGATCTTGATATGAATGCACAATAATTTTCATTTTCTTGTAGGGTGAATACATATTTGAGTGGAATTCTTTGTATGAATAAGAATGATTTTTTTCTCATGTTTTCCAATGAATTTGTTATACTTCCTTGATATGCATAAATAAGAATATGCGACTACCTGTATTTTTCGAACATATTTTCATTGTGGGAATGATATGGTAATGAATTAATTTACATTTGATAATTCTACACCATAGATGACTATTATAATTCAAGTTTAGGATAAGTTATTTTCATATTCTCTTTGGGTATATCCATATTTGGATGGTGGTCTTGATATGAACGAGCAAGAATTTGTGTCTGCTCATAATGTGACCACATATTTCTCTAACATAAATGACGAGAATGAGAATTTATATACATAAACTCATTGTTTACTATCATATTTGACTGATGGGATTCATGATATTGAGTAATAATATACATCTGATCATAGTTATTTTCCACCATATTTTCATGGAGGACATAATATTTATAAGCCCGAATTTCTATCAGTTTTTTAGAAATTATTTATGAGAAATGATCCATACAAGTGAGAAAGTATTTTCAACCACGTATAAGTTTTTACTTTATTTACTTGACAAGATTATTCATTTGGCATTAGGATGATGGCCTATTACATATTGTTTGAATATAACGCTCCATGATCTAACCTAGGGACCCACACCTATATTACTTCAGGTGGGGTTTGTAGGGAAATATCCTTTCCTTTTTAAGGATACAAGGACATAATGAATGGATAGAGATGATTATCAGTAGGGAAAATGAGAAGAGACCCCTATGTTGCTGGGATGAAGTTGTTGGTGATGCATTTATTAGACTCCCTAAGGTAAGGGAGGAACACACTATCCTATTTCAATGATAGGCTCCAGAAACAGTTTGTGATTTCTATTGGGGAATTCTTGTTTTGGACCACTGACCATAACTGGGAGGATAACTTGAGGGGATTCGTGAATTGGATGTCCTATCTAGTCACCTCTAGGGTTGAGAGAGTACCATTCCTTCGCAACTCTTAGTCCAATTAATTTGTAACCCAGTGTTGAAGACACTGGGTGGGTGACATCATTATCTTGTTAGTTGAGGACCTAGCCTCTATAGTTGCTAATGTACATGTGTGAATAATTTTTGTGAGATTTCATTGGATTTAGGAGAGTTTTTTTGTAAATTGATTATAATATATGCAACAAATAGAGATATAGAAACCTCATCAACGTAGAATATCATGAACACATGTCGAATTGATAGTCTAGTTTAGACCTATTCCATTTTGGATGGGAAAGGGGTGTAACATGGGGTAACACCACCACCATGGTGAAGGATTCATGTTAGGTTTACCATTTTTCTTCTGATGGAAATTTGTTCATCCAATGATTGATTTCATGTTTTTAGTTTTGTATAATCACTTACATAATGTTAATATTTTGTAAGGGGATCCAATGGGTTTTTTTGTGCATCAAAAAATATCCAATAGATTTGATATCCACAATGACACATGGACCTACATTCAAATGGAAAGCATTCGTTAGAGAACTTGGCCAATGCCACTTGATACTCACATTGGAGATGAGGATGGGAAGTTAAGTCATCACACCCCCTTGTGGGGGATATTGAATATTTCATGACTATATTATAGTTTTATTATGTGTTCATGAATTGTTGGTTGATTCTATAGATTTTATACATATATCACCCAGAGGTAACTATCACTTATGAAAATGTATAAGACCAGAATCATTTGTATGCATTTGAGGTTCTTCACTGACATGCATGATTTTATGTATATGATGTTATCCATCAATGGTACTCTTTTGTGGATATATTAGATATTATTCAGTTGTTTATTAGGACATTTCCATTTTAAATCCACACTTGATGATCTCTAGATTTTTCTGTCATCTAAGTAGAAAATAGTTGATTCAATGGCGATATTGAACTCATAATATTGGATTCATATTTATCATCACGAGAGGAATTAGAATGCACATAGTTCGATGAAACATAATAGGGAACATCGCCTTTTACGGTCATGAGATGATTACTGAAGTATGCAGTTTAACATCACATGTCCAATAAGTCTTTGGGAATGGTTCCTAGTCAATATATGGTGTGGGTCTTATGTCGAGGTGTCCAGATGTACCCAAATGACATGTGGTCTCTGAAGTGGTTATGAACCTACTATGAATGTGGCTTGGAGAAAATTAGGGGGAATTTTCTTTTTTGGATTGGACTTCCGGGTGTAGAGACCCAAAGCTTGACGTACGTGGACATTACATTACTTTTTAGAAATACATAATACATAACAAAAACAAACACACAAGGACCGTAATAGTTTAGTGTCTTTGGAAACTCAGAAAATAATTTTCTAATCATGGTAAAAGATCTTCAACATATCCCATAAACATCTTCCCCTTTTGTTTTCTTACATAAAACCTTTCACTAAATCATGGGGAAGGAAAACATATAAAGGGTGATCTCAAATGCTCAGTAAGGGTAAAAATAGAGAACATAAAACAATCCATTAACATTTGAATGAAAAAACATGAACATAAAATCTAAACATCAAAATCTTGAGCAATGACATAAATCTTGGAAGTACGTAAGGAATATATCATAAAGGAACATCAATCATGATAAAATAGAATGGGAATAAAACATGTAATTGTGGAAACCATTAAAAACATGTTATGATTTCCATAGAAGCCAAGGCACTTTTTCCAAGACCATCTTAGTGGAAAAAGTCCCTTTCTAAATCGAGTTAACTCCTCATTCCAGTCCTGTATCACTAAACCGGATTAACTTTCCATTCATGGAATATCTATCTCATGAGATATAAATATTTTCCCAATGCATTGAAGGGAGATATAGGTCCCACCCATTTAACACCCCGAGATTTTATGAAAAATATTATTTTAATTTCATTAATGTCTTGTTTTATATGCTACACCAAGATTACCTTGTTCTATACGCAACACCGTATTAGCTTACAGTATACGCAACACTACTCTTGGATCGTGTTACACACAATTTTGATAATAGTTATTCTTCGCAAAATTGAGTATATATATATATATATATTCAATGTATAAATGAAATATAGTTGGATTCTGTAATACGAAACAACGAAGGATTCTTTCACAACACACAACCCTGACTTGTCTTGCATTACATGCAAGTGCGACCTTCCGCGATAGCGTGTGTTGTACACAATACCAAGTTTCACTAAACAATGATACGCTGTTAAAATATTATTAAAACTAGCCATTATGAATAGTACTAACCACTTTATGAAATTTTGTAAATTTTATTTTTCAAAATGGACATCATTTTTGGATTCGAAATATCGAAATTAGCATAGGGTGAAATTTTGGTACTTTTCGGATAACTTTCATTTTCTGATGAATAGTGAAAATTACTAAATTTTAATTAAAAAAACCATTTTAATCGAAATAATTAATAGTGATAAATTATTAATTTGAGTGGTTTTAAAGTATATTTAGAATATATTTTTACAATTTAATACAATTTTGGTCATTGGATGCAATTTCACATTTAAACCAGACATAAACAAATGCCAATCTTTTGATAATTATTATCTCTTAAGAACATGCTATTTGTTTTGACGAAAAGAATTAATTTTTAAATTAAGTAGTGAAACTGATATGTTTTGAATTTGGTAAAATAGAAATCATTTTTCAGTTCATAATATCAAATATATCTTAGGCCTAATTTTTGGTTTTTTTCTGGAAACTTTCATTTTTTGATGAATAGTGAAACCACTAAGTGGTAGTTAAAAAAAATGAATTTTTCAAAAAACATAATTCTACCACTTCTGTGAGTGGAATTTCAAAAATCCGAGAGACATGGTTGATGTCAGTAAGTAAAATGAGGTTCAATGAGATAAAAATAATTTATGGTGAATAGTAACTTTTTACTTTTTTTACCACAGTTAAAAGTAAATAGGGTAATTAAGGGTAAAAATGATATTATTATTACCCTAACACATGTCATAATTCTATTGGATAAGTGTAATTCGACCAAAAACAACCTTAGGAATAAAATGTGACCATTTAGGCCCACTTGGATTAGATTAGAACATTTATTATTAATTTATTTAAAGAAGGGTTAAAATAGTTAAAATCAAAGTTTAATAAGTATCTCATTTTTAATATAGGGTTATACATAAGATACATTTGACTATAAATATTAATTAGAAAGCTAAAATTATTTCCTACATAATGGTAGTTTATTTGTAATTTTTAGACATTAAATAATTTAATTTATTTATGACACAAAGATGATGTAGTTATTATCTTATTAATGAAATATTGAAATACTTGATGTTATAAATACCAAAATAAATGTAATTTTAGACTTTTTATGAGTTAAACTAATTTTATAGGTTAATATGACATGTTATTATTGATATAATTAATGTTTTTCTAACTAATCAGTCTGGTATGATTTTCACAAAATTCAATTACTAAATAGTGTCAAAATTGACATAAAATAATTTTTAAAACAAATATTATATTATAAATTGTTATTTTATTTTTAAAAATCTAAGGATCAGCCAAATGACATAGATAATGTTTTATATATTAATAATAAACAACTTGGGGTTCTTTTTGCTTGTTATAGTATGTTTATTAACCTTATAGTGTAAGAACACAAAAAGACACGGTAAAAGTAAAATTATCTAACTTAAAGTTAAATATAAATGATATGGTTAAAATAGGAACCTAAACTTGAATAAATTCTATTGGATGAGATTATTTAGACCCATACCCACTTTAGATTCTAAATAAATCAATTTGGAGCTATTTAAAACCGAATTGGCTTTATAACAAAATAATATGTTTTGTTATTCCAAAGGTGCCCCTCTCCTCCCTTATAAAAGGGAACCTCCTCCCTCTCTTCCTCACACCACTTTGAGCCTTCAAGCTCGGACAACCCCTTCCAAATTCTCTTCTCCACTTTCCTAGAAACATCCTAGAGGTTCTGGTATTCCTCAAAGTATAATTTTAGTGCCCTAAAACGGGATCTCAAAAAGGCGCTTCAAAGAAGAGGTAATGTCTGTGACCAATTCTTTCAACTTTATTTCTTCTTCCACTTCTTCTTCTTAGGTTGTTTCAATATGAAGTAATAAAATCAGTATCATTCATATACTGATATGTTATTATAAGTATTAAACAACAATATTTCTCCATCTATCCATCCTACGGAAAATGAAATCACCGCACGTGCATACGTACGGAATACCGTCTCCACACCGTGGTGTAATCTATTTTCCACCACCACCATACTTGGATGGGTATAATGGTGTAAATAATAACTATATATGATTAATGTAAAGTTATATTGATTCTGAAATAGTACAAATACACTCCAATACAATTCCATAATCATGAGAATGATATCATCGCTCGTGCATACGTATGGACTACCGTCTCCATGACGCGATGAGATTCATTCTCCACGTTAACCATTCATGAATGATTATAAAGTATATATAATAAGTAATCATCAAATATATGACATAATAATTATACTGGATTTATGTGTATATATATATGTTTTTTATCTACTTAATTCCATTCAACTCAATAAGGAAAAGAAAACAACGTTCATGCGTACGTACGGTCTACCATCTCCATGAACGGTGTATTTATTTCCATTTACTGATCTATTATATATATATATATATTATGAATATATATTATATATAAATCATGTTTTATATTCTGGAATTAAGTAATCATGATCTATGTAATCATATGAAAAATTACAAGTCAAAACACGGACGACAAATGAAACGATTTTACCCAAAACGCTCTTTAACATGGAATTTACAAAATAACGGGTAATATAAAGCCATAAGTGAACCATATATGATATCATAACAATGAGTATGATTCTGTAATAAGTCAATGGAATTATTAAAATCATTATACAGGAGGTTCGGAAACTTATGAAGCAAATCGGTCCTAAGGTAAGGGAAAATATCACCATCTCATTTTTATCCGAGATTGTTTATACTTTGGTATTTACTGGGGTGTATTTTTTCATCAACATCCATGTTTCCTCAATATGTAATATTATTTCCATCCACCTACAATTGTTTAAATCCTATTTTACCCTTCAGTGAGTATTTAGTAAAAGATATGAAAGGAATATTTTGACGTTTTTCATACGAGGTACTTTTTGACTTTTCAGATAAAAGTACGAGAAGAATGTTTTTTTAACGTATATGGCATGAAAGGATTTTTAAATTTTTATAAAGCCTTATTTTTAGGAAGATTACTCCAAAATATTTCATGAATATTTTAAACAAAATTCTATTCTTTTAAAATTGCATAGAATTTTTTGAAAAGAAAATGATTTTGAAGAAGAAAGGATATTTTACTCAAGAATTAATTTCAAGTGTTTTATCAGAACCATTTTTCATCTAAGATAAAATTATTTCATATGTGTATGTTTCAAGTATAATGTCTCTATGATTTACATGGATTAACTTTTCTTATTATGAAATGATATCAATTTCTTTTATATGGATTATGCGATGATGAGATGATGTTTATGAAACCCATTTTATTTATTGGGTTTTTATGAATGATGTATGTTTATTTTGTGGCACAAGTAAGAATGATTTCATTATGGGATGGGTGGGACCTATGTCTCCCTCCAATGCATTGGGTAAATATTTATATCTCATGTGATAGACATGGCTGGAACGGCAGGTTAATCTGGTTCAGTAAAACAGGACTGAAACGAGGAGTGAACTCGATTCAGAAAGGGACTTTGTCCACTAAGATGGACTTGGCAGCAATTCCTTGGATACTATGGAAATCATTACATGTGATTAATGGATGCCACCATTACATGTTTTATTCCCATGTTATTTTATCATGATTTATGTTCCATTATGATCTATGCATTATGTACTTCCATGTTTTATGTCGTTGCTCATGATTTTTAATGTTCATGTTTCTTTTAAGTTCAAATGTATATGGTATGTTTTATTTTATCCATGCTTACCCTTACTGTGCATTTGAGATCACCCTTTTTATGTTTTCTTTTCCCCCAGGATTAAAAGAAATATTTTAGGTAAGGAAATAAAAATGGGAAGATCTTTATGGGAGATGTTGAAGATCTTTCACCACGATTAGAAGATTACGTTCCAAGTTTCCAAAGACACTAAACTATTACGGTCCTTGTGTGTCTGATTTTGTTATGTACTATGTATTACGCAAAAGTAATGTATTGTCTATGTACGTCAAGCTTCGGGTCTCTACAGTTGGTATCAGAGGAAAGGTTTAGTCAACCTTTGGAAACTAGGATCCGAGAAGTTTAGTGAGATCCCTAGAGATATTTCTAAGGTATGTCTAGGGATGTCCCTAAGGTTAAGTATATATTATAGTCCTATAATTTTGCTAACCATCGTAGAATTAAACCTAAGATGTTAGATATTGAAGGTACTCCCCCTTTATTATATTGTTTTCCCTAGTCTGATTTTTACCTCTCACACTATTCTTTTTGGGTTTTAGATGATGGCTGGAACCCGAAGGAATCGTGTTGATCAATGTAATGAAAAATGAAATGATTTTCCTCATGAACAAACAAATGTTATGGGAGATGGAGTGAAAAATCTTATTGATATACTTACACAAGCTATGAATCATTCTGGACTTCCAAATGAGCAGATAAGGGAATAATATTCTATTGAGTCCTTCATGAGGCAACGTCCACCTTCTTTCAGTGGGTCTTCTGATCCACTTGTTGCTGAAAAATGTATCAGTACTACTGAAAAGATATTTTCAGTTCTTCAATGTTCTGAACATGATAAAGTCATCTTAGCAGTGTATCGTTTGGAAGGTGATACTGATCAATGGTGGAATCTTATCAAGAATATGAAGCCAAGAGATGAAATTGAGTCCATGTAATGGGAAGAGTTCAAGAACTTATTTTTAAATAAGTACTTTACCCGTATTCTTTGAAAAAATATGGAGGAGTTCCTTGAACTAAAGAAAAAGGATGATGAATCTGTTGGTATATACGAAGCAAATTTTACAAGGCTTTCAAGGTATGCATCTGGATTTATCATCCAACCTGAAAGTAAGGTTGATCGACTCGTCAATGGATTAAAACCAAATCGTAGAAGGGCATTAAATATAAGAGACTTCAGTAGATATGAATAAATTGTGCATTGTTCTATCAAGGTAGAAATGGATGTTGGTGTTACTTATCCATCTCATAGTTTTGACAAGAAATGAAAGATGGAGTTCAAGGAGAAATCTCAGAATAAAGGTGAAAAGAAGATGAATGTTTCCTTATGCTCAAAGTGTGGAATGAAGCATGGTGGGGATTGTCTTAAAGGGACTAGAAAATGTTTTATGTGTGGAAAAGAAGGTCATCGAGTAGTTGAGTGTCGATGTAATGGAAAAAGGGTTTCAAATGATGCGAATAAAGAAATGACTGCAGAGAATGCACCACCAACACTTCAATGCTTCAAGTGCAAGGAAATGGGGAATTATGCTAATAAATGCCCTAATCCAAGGGTTAGTGATGATCGACATGAGCAACCACTTAAGGAAAAGGACAAAGGGATGTCACATGTGATCACTATTGGCGATGTTTAATATGACAACGATGTGGTGGAATGATTAAGCATTTATGTAATGGGATTCAAAAATAATGTTGTATATAGTATCGTGGAATATTGGAATATTTATGTATTGGTCTATTGTGGTTTTCAATGATACTGGTAACCATAGAATGTGACTGAGATATTTTTGGAAAAAAGATGATATGCACATAATGAAAGGAAAACAAGAAAATGAAATGTTTGACCATATTCATGAGCTCATGACTAATATAAGGAGAAGGTTATATTATGGTTTGAGTATATAGAATTTTTGGATTTTTTATGTGGAAAGAGTTAGCATTTGACTGCATTCATGTTTTCACTATGGTTTAATTAATGGGTATTCATTCTTCAAGAGAATACAAGATTAAGGTATTCACATTTTTGTAATTTGACCAACAAGATATATCTTATGATATATGGGGGATAAATGATGGCATTCATGTGATTGTTATGTGACATTTGAATTAATCATTTTCTTTATACTATGAGCTTGGACCGAAGTATTTTAGATAAGCCTAAAGATTGGAATGGATTATGTTGGAAATAAGTTAGGATAGAACTTTTTGTCGATATTATTGATGGGATGTTATAGTAATATAGCTTTAGAAAAAGGAAAACTTGCAGGTCGGGCGACAACCCATCGCGTCAGACAAGGCTGTTGGAATCGAACCCACAACCAAAGTGCTACTGGCCTTTATCGCCCACCACCGGCCTACAGGATGTCCCTAGTTTGTAGAAACTAGATTTATTTTATTACGCGGTATGATATATTAAGTATAAGTTCATTTTTGGAATCGTATACGATTAACCTCACCATAGATGGACTTATGTATATTTGATAACTTTTGCTAACCATTTGTTTGAAAAAGATGGAATGACCCATCATTCTATCACATGATCTATTAACACATCATGATTAACAATTTCAACTTCATTTCTTTAAGAGATGAAGTGGAAATTTTTCAAAGCACGAACAACAGTGAAATTGTACCAAAATCATGTAAGTATTTCTTTTAATTCACTAACTTTAGGGAAATGATCTTGAAAACCAAAAATATTGTCCTGGTGCCCTTATATCTGATGAATCAGATGGTACCTTAGATCATCGCAAATCTATTGCTTTGTGATTGTTGGCTATTTCATAGCAATGTTCTGTACCACTCTCCATCAAAACTTGATGGATAGATTTTTCTTCCATATCCATATTTTCACCTATGTTCTTCTACGTGGAAACCTAGTGATGAGTTAATTTGGGTAACCATTACATTTCATACTTTAGTTTTTAAATCCAAGTTTGGGTATTACTTTTTATGATGTGGGTTTCTATTAAACAAAATTTCGAGTAGTAAACCATTTATAACCCCAACGAATTTCGAGGGTGAAATTCATTTTAATGGGGGTAGAATGTAACACCCCGAGATTTTATGAAAAATATTCTTTTAATTTCATTAATGTCTTGTGTTGTATGCTATACCAAGATTACCTTATGCTATACCCAACACCGTATTAGCTTGCAGTATACGCACCACTATTCTTGGATCGAGTTACACACAATTTTGATAATAGTTATTCTACGCAACATTGAGTCTATATATATATATATATATATTCAATGTATAAATGAAATATGGTTGGATTATGTTATAAGAAACAATGAAGGATTCTTGCACAACACGCAACCCTGACTTGTCTTGCATTACAGGCAAGCGCGACCTTCCGTGATAGCGTGTGTTGTACGCAATACCGAGTTTCACTAAACAATGATATGCTATCAAAATATTATTAAAACTAGCTGTTATGAATAGTAATTACAACTTTTTAAAATTTTGTAAATTTTATTTTTCAAAATGGACTTCATTTTTGGATTCGGAATATCGAAATTAGCTTTGGGTGAAATTTTGGTACTTTTCGGATAACTTTCATTTTCTGATGAATAGTTAAAATTACTATATTCTAATTAAAAAAAACTTTTTAATAGAAATAATTAATAGTGATAAATTATTAATTTGAGTGGTTTTAAAGTAATTTAAGAATATAATTTTACAATTTAATACAATGTTGGTCATTGGATGCAATTTCACCTTTAAACCAGACATAAACAAATGTCAATCTTTTGATAGTTATTATCTCTTAAGAACACGCTATTTGTTTTGACACCGGGAATTAATTTTTAAATTAAGTAATGCAACTGATATGTTTTTAATTTGGTAAAATAGACATCGTTTTCTATTTCATAATATCCAATATAGCTTAGTCCTAATTTTTGGTATTGTTCTGGAAACTTTCATTTTTTGATGAATAGTGAAACCACTAAGTTGTAGTTAAAAAAATGAATTTTTCATAAAACATAATTTTACCACTTCTGTGAGTGAAATTTCAAAAATCTGAGAGACATGGTTGAAGTTAGTAAGTAAAGTGTGGTTCAATGAGATTAAAACAATATTTTATGAATAGTAACTTTTTACTTTTTTTTACCACGGTTAAAAGTAAATAGGGTAATTAAGGGTAAAAATGATATTATTATTACCCTAAAACATGTCCTAATTCTATTTGATAAATGTGATTCGACCTAAAACAACCTTAGGAATAAAATATTATCATTTAGGCCCACTTGGATTAGATTAGGACATTTATTATTAATTTATTTAAAGAAGGGTTAAAATAGTTAAAATCAATGATTAATAAGTATACCATTTTTAATATAGGGTTATACATAAGACAAATTTGACTATAAATATTAATTAGAAATATAAAAAGATTTCCTACATAATAGTGTTTTATTTGTAATTTTTAGACATTATATAATTTAATTTATTTATGACACAATGATGATGTAGTAATTATCTTATTAATGAAATATTGACATAATTGATGTTATAGAGGCCAAAATAAATATAATTTGAGACTTTTTATGAATTTCACTTATTTTCTAGGTTAATATGACATGTTAGTATTGATATAATTAACGTTTTTCTAACTAATCAATCTGTTATGAGTTTCACAAAAATCCATTACTAAATAGTGTCAAAATTGACATAAAATAGTTTTTAAAACAAATATTATACTATTAATTGTTATTTTATTCCCAAAAATCTAAGGTTTGGCCAAATGACATAGACAAGGTTATATATATTAATAATAAACAACTTGGGGTTCGTTTGGCTTGTTATAGTATGTTTATTAACCTTATAGTGTAAGAACACAAAAAGACACGGTAAAAGTAAAATTATCTAACTTAAAGTTAAATATAAATGACAAGGTTAAAATAGGAATCTAAACTGGTCTAAATTATATTTTATGAGATTATTTCGACCCATCCCCACCTTATAATCGAAATAAATCAATTTGGAGCTATTTAAAACCGAATTTGGCTTTATAATAATATAATATTTTTAGTTATTCCAAAGGTGCCCCTCTCCTCCCTTATAAAAGGGAACCTCCTCACTCTCTTCCTCACACCACTTTGAGCCTTCATGCTCGGCCCAATCCTTCCAAATTCTCTTCTAAACTTCCCTAGAAACATCCTAGAGGTTTTTTTCTTCCTCAAAGACCAATTTTAGTTCCCTAAAAGGAGATCTCAAAGAGGCGCTTCAAAGAAGAGGTAATGTTCGTTACCAATTCTTTCAACTTTATTTCTTCTTCCACTTCTTCTTCTTTGGTTGTTTCATTATGAAGTAATAAGATAAGTATCAATAATATACTTATATGTTATTATAAGTATTAAAAAACCTTATTTCACCATCTATCCATCCTACGGAAAACAAAATCACCGCGCGTGCGTACATACGGAATACCGTCTCCACGCCGTGGTGTAATCTATTTTCCACCACCACCTTACTTGGATGGGTATAATGGTGTATATAATAACTATATATGATTATTGTAAATATATATTGATTCTGAAATAGTATAAATACACTTCAATACAATTCCATGACCATGAGAACGATATCATCGCTCGTGCGTACATACGGACTACCGTCTCCACGACGCGATGAGATTCATTCTCCACGTTAACCATTCATGAATGATTATAAAGTATATATAATAAGTAATCATGACATATATGACATAATAATGATACTGGATTTATGTGTATATATATGCATGTCATCTACTTAATTCCATTCAACTCAATAAGGAAAAGAAAACAGCGTTCATGCGTACGTACGGTCTACCGTCTACATGAATGGTGTATTTCTTTCCATTTACTGATCTATTATATATATATATATATTATGAATATGTATTATATATAAATCATGTATTATATACTGTAATTATGTAATCATGATCTAAGTAATCATATGAATAATTACAAGTCAAAACACGAACGACAAATGAAAGGATTTTACCCAAAAAGGCTCTTTAACATTGAATTTACAAAAGAACGGGTAACATAAAGCCATAAGTGAACCATATATGATATCATAACAATGAGTATGATTCTGGAATATGTCAATGCCATTATTGAAATCATTATACAGGAGGTTCGGACACTTACGAAGCAAATCGGACCTAAGGTAAGGGAAAATATCACAATCTCATTTTTATCCGAAATTGTTTATACTTTGGTATTTACTGGGGTGTATTTTAACATCCACATACATGTTTCCTCAATATGTAATATTATTTCCATCCACCTAAAATTGTTTAAATCCTATTTTACCCTTCGGTGAGTTTTTAGTAAATGATATTAAAGGAATATTTTGACGTTTTTCATACGAGGTACTTTTTGAATTTTCCGAAAAAAGTACGAGAAGAATGCTTTTTAACGTATACAGCATGAAAGGATTTTTACGTTTTTATAAAGACTTATTTTTATGAAGCTTCCTCAAAAAGATTTCATGACTATTATAAACAAAATTCTATTTTTTTAAAATTGCATGGAATTTTGTGAAAAGAAAATGTTTTTGAAGAAGAAAGGATATTTTCCTCATGAATTCATTTCAAGTGTTTTATCAAAACCATTTTTCATCTATGATAACATTATTTCATATGTGTATGTTTCAAGTATAATGTCTCTATGATTTACATCATTTCACTTTTCTTATTATGAAATGATATCAATTTCTTTTATATGGATTATGTGATGATGGGATGATGTTTATGAAACCCATTTTATTTATTGGGGTTTTATGAATGATGTATGTTTATTTTGTGGGAAAAGTAAGAATGATTTCATTATGAGATGGGTGGGACCTATATCTCCCTCCAATTCATTGGGTAAAGATTTATATCTCATGAGATAGCCATGGCTAGAAGGGCAGGTTAAACCGGTTCAGTAAAACAGGACTGAAACGAGGAGTGAACTCGATTCAGAAAGGTACTTTTTACACTAAGATGGTCTTGGCAGAAATGCCTTGGCTACTATGGAAATAATTACATGTGCTTAATGGATGCCACAATTACATGTTTTATTCCCATGCTATTTATTCATGATTTATGTTCCATTATGATCTATGCCTTATGTACATCCATGTTTTATGTCGTTGCTCAAGATTTTTAATGTTCATGTTTTTTTTAAGTTCAAATGTATATGGTATGTTTTATTTTATCCATGCTTAAGCTTACTGAGCATTTGATCTCACCCTTTTTATGTTTTATTTTCCCCTAGGATTAAAATAAATATTTTAGGTAAGGAAACAAAAATGGGAAGATCTTTATGGGAGATGTTGAAGATCTTTCACCACGATTAGAAGATTACGTTCCAAGTTTCCAAAGACACTAAATTATTACGGTCCTTGTGTGTCTGTTTTTGTTATGTACTAAGTATTCCGCAAAAGTAATGTATTGTCTATGTACGTCAAGCTTCGGGTCTCTACAACCCATCTCATAATTAAATCATTCTTACGTGTTCCACAACATAAACATAAATCATTCATCATAACCCAAAAAATAAAATGGGTTTCATAAACGTCATCCCATCATTATATAATCCATATAAAACAAATGGATATCATTTCATAATAAGAAAAGTGAAACCATGTAAATAATAGAGGTGTTATACATGAAACATTCATATATAAAATAATGTTATATTAGATTGAACATTAGTTTTGATAAAACACTTGAAATCAATTCTTGGGGAAAATATCCTTTCTTCTTCAAAATCATTTTCTTTTCAAAAAATGCCATGAAATTTTAAAAGAAACAGATTTTGTTTAAAATATTCATGAAATCATGTAGAGTAAGCTTCATGAAAATAACGTGTCATGAAACCGTAAAAATCCATTCATGCCATACAAGTTAAAAAAACATTCTTCTCGTACTTTTGCTGGAAAAGTCATAAAGTCCATCGTATGGTAAACACAAGAAAGATTACTTCTATAACATAATGTAAAAGTCAAAGAGGGGTAAAAATGAATTTACAAATACATGGAAGAATATAAAAACTTTATGAAAAACATTTTTATGGACATGGATGAAAAATATAACCCCAGTCAATACTTACGAATAAACAAACTCAAATAAAAAACGAGATTGGAAAAGTTATCCCTTACCTTATGTCCAATTTCTTCTGTATGTATCTGATACTCATGTATAGTGGGTTTAAACATATTATTAACTTGTAACATAACCATAATAATATTTGTGATATCATATATGATTCACTTACGACTTTATATTACCAGTTATTTATAAATTCCTTGTTAAAGCAGTGTTTTGGGTAAAATATTTTAATTTATCATCCGTGTTTTGACTTGTAATTATTAATAAGTTTACTTAGATCATGATTACATAATTCTAGAATATAAAACATGATTTATATGTAATATATATTCAGAATATACATATATATAATAGATTGATAAATGGAAAGAACTACACCGTTCATGGAAACGGTAGGTTGTACGTACGCATGAACGCTGTTTTCGTTTACTTATTGAATTGAATGGACTTAAGTAGATGACATACATATATATATACATAAATCAAGTATAATTATTATTTAATATATTTCATTATTACTTATTATATATACTTTATAATCATTCTTGAATTTTTAACATAGAAAATTAATCTCATCGCGTCTTGGAGATGGAAATCTGTACGTACGCACAAGCGATGATATCATTCCATATTTATTGAATGGAATTAGATTGGATGATATAATATCTTAGAATAAGTATGATATTATAATAATTATATAAAGTTATTCTTTACACCATTATACCCATCCAAGTAAGGCGGTGGTCGAAAAACAGATTACACCACGGCGTGGAGACGGTATTCCGTATATATGAACGCGCGGTGATTTCATATTCTGTAGGATGGATAAAAGGTGAAATAGGGTTGTTTCATATTTATAATGACATATTAGTATATTAGTACTACTTATGTTATTACTTAATCTTGAAACAACTAAATAATAAAAAGTTTAAGAGGAAAGAATCTTGAAAGAATCGGTAGAAGAGATTACCTCTTCTTTGATGCACCTCCTTTAAACTTCTTCTTAGGGCACTAGCGCTGGTCTTTTGAGAAGCCCAGAACAACTATTATATAACTATAGAGGTTTAGAAGAGTAATTGTCAGGGGTTGGCCGATCTTCGAGGCTCAAAAATGTGTGAAGATAAGAGGGAGGGGTGCCCTTTTTATAAGGGAGGAGAGGGGTACCTTTGGAAACATAAGAAATATTAATTTATAATAATTTCAACCCCACTTAAAAACCTCCTAAAATGACTCATATCCAAATATTAGATGAGATAGGGTTGTAATCGCATCAACCAATAAAATTTATACCTGTTGGGAATTTATTTTAAACATTATCAACTTGATTTATCCTTATTTAATCTATTTAAATTTATTTGTGGTAATAAGATTATAATTTTTAAATTGTTATAAATAATTACTTATGTGATGTTAATTGTCCATAATTGGATAATTTATAACATTTTAGACCATATAAATTTCATTTATAATTTTTAAATATTTTTGTGATTTTTAAACATTTTTATATTATGTTATTTTTATAAAATAACAATAGTGTCAATTTTGACACTGTTCATTTATTTAATTTTAAATAAAATCCAAAAAGAATATATGTTCGAAATAAAATATTTAATATATTAATAACATGTCATATTTATCTAGAAAATTCGTGGAGAACGTTAAATAGTTCATATAATATTTCTTTTAATATTTCTAAAACCATTTATGTGATATTTCTCTTAATAAAATAATTACTACAACATTTTTGTATAATTATTTAATATACATATTTGTTACATAAAAATTAAAAATAAAACACTAGGATTATGATATATATTATATATTTCTTAATAATAATTTTAGTCTGATTTATATTCTAAAACACCAAACTTTTAAAATGTTATATTCATTAAATTATGAATGTGACAACTTTGACTTCATTTAAAATAAAATAATATAAGTGTCATAATCAATTTTATAAGACTCCAAACGGTCATATATTTGGTAATTGGATGATTATGGTGTATATATACACTAACAAGATGTTTTTGTTAGCTTTTTGGGCCTTTTAATATGTATTAGTATTTTAATAAAAACTATATTAATGATTTTTAACTTAATAAATAATTTCTGCATCATTAATGTATAAGCTATTAAGGTAATTAAATATCTCATAAAAAATGAAAATAAATCACCAAAACAAAGAAAAACATTATAGAATTAAAATTTGTATTTATAATCGGATTTATATTCTGTATAATCTTATATTAAAAATAATTTAATTATTAAAGTTTGAGTGGGGCATATTTCACTTTCTTTAAAATAAAATAAATTAAAGGTCTTAATCACATCCATGTGGGTTAAAGTGGATTTAATTTCGACCCAAGTATGATTTAATGTAAAATATAACAATCAAATTATATTAGGACAAGTGTTAGGGTAATTTTATAATATTATATTTATCCCTAATTACCCGATTTTCCTTTAACTATGGTAAATAAAATTTACCGTAGTTACTATTCATAATGCCTAAATAGAAAAACTATCTTGTTAACATAATTTGAACCTACTTCTTCCAAATATGAAATCCATTTTTCCAAATTAAAAACACAAAAGTTTCTGTAGTTAATTTAAAATTAATCCCGCTGTTGAGAAAATGGGTTTTAAAAGATAAAACGTTGCAAAAGATTGAAATGATTTTACCTATGAATTCAATGTAAAATCAATGCTAATGACATAAATTATATTAAATGATAAAAATATATTATATTTTTACTTTAAAACCAATAAATATTATAATTTAACCATATAAATTATTACGATGATAAAAGTTGTTTTTAATTAAAATATAGCATGTTTTTACTATTCATTAAAATATAAAAGTTATCGGAATAATGTGAAAATTTTATCCAAAGTAAATTATTATATAATGATTCAAAAGAAGAATTTTATTTTTTCAAATTGAACCTATAAACATGTCAAAAACTCTATTTAATGTTGGTGTGCCATCAAAAGGAGGCAAAACTGTATTTTTTGATAAATACTTATTTTACCTGAAAAATTTATTTTGTTCTCATACCATGTTCTAGAAAATGTGTAAGATGGATAATAATGTTATAAAATTAAAAATTTAGTTAATACTATTCATAACGGCTATTCCAAAATAATATTATAACATTATATCGTTGTTTAGTGGAACCCGGTATTGCGTACTACACACGCTATCGAGGAAGGTCACGATTGCATGTAATGCAAGCCAAGTCAAAGATGTATGTAGTGAAAACAACCTTTGGTGTTGTGTATAAAATAATTCAACACTTATTTCATTTATACATTAAAAAAATATATAATTAATTTTTCATAGAATAATTTCTACAAAACGAACTTGAAATTGTGTATAACACTTGCCAAGAATAGTGTTGTGTTTACTGCAAGATAATACAGTGTTGAGTATAGTACAAAATAATATTGGTGTACAGTAGAAGACATCAAAGAAATTAAAAACAATATATCTCATAAAATCTCAGGGCGTTACATTTTACCCCCATTAAAATGAATTTCTCCCTCGAAATTCGTCGGGGTTATAAATGGTTTACTGTTTGAAAGTTTCATTCATAGAAACCCACATCTTAAACTGGGATACAAAAACATAATTTAAAAAAAAATTATGAAATGTAATGATTACCCAATGTAACTCATCACTAGGTTTCCAAATAGGATAACATAGGTGAAAATATAGACATGTAAGAAAAATATAACCATCAAGTTCTGATGGAGAGTGGTAGAGAACATGGCTATGAAAAAGCCAACAATCACGAAGCCATAAATTTGTTATGATCTTAGGTACCATCTAATTTATCAGATATAAGAGAACTAGGACAACATTTTTGGTTTTCTAGATCATTTCCCTAATGTTGAATAATTTTTTAATGAAAAGAAATATTTACTTGATTTTAGTACAATCTCACCATTGTTTGTGCCTTCAACAATTTCCACTTCATCATTTAAAGAGATGAAGTTGAATTTGTCATTCTTGAAGTGTTAGCATATCATGTGATAGAATGATGGGCCATTCCATCTGTCTCAAACAAAATGTTAGAAAAATTACCAAATATACATAAGTTCATCTATGGTGAGGTTAATCGTATATGATTAAAAAAATGGACTTATACATCAACTATCATACTTATTAATAAAATAAAACTAATTTCTACAAACCAGGGACTTCCTGTAGGCCAGTGATAAAGGAAAGTCACATTTCGGTTGTGCGTTCAATTTCCATAGCCTTGTCTGATGCGATAGGTTTTCACCTATCGTGAAGGTTCTCCCTCTATCTAAAACTATACTATCATAACATTTCAGAAATAAAAACAAAGAGTTATAGCCTTAAGAAATACTATATGATGTCTATTCCAACCTTTAGACTTATTGAAAATACTTCTGTTTGATTACTAGAAATTTCACTTACCGAGCATGGGAATTCCTTCATTTGTCCCCCATATATCATAAGATATATCTTGTTGTTGTTCAAATCCCAAACATGTGAATACATTAATCATGTATTCTCTTGAAAAATGAATACCCAATGAACCTTAGTGAAAACATGAATGCTGTCAAAAGTTAACTCTTTCCACATACCAAAATCCCAAAATTTCTATATACACAAACCATGATAACACATTGTCCTTATATCAGTCATGATCTCATTAATACTATCATAAATCTCATTATCTCCTTATCCCTTCATTATACACATAGCATCTACTTTCCAAATATATCGGAATAACCTTTCAGGGTCACCGGTTCGATTCATAATATACTTTGAAAACTCTACCAAAGTCAACAGTGTAATAATCCTTAGATTTTTATTTATTCCATAGTACCATACATTATTCTTGATAAATATACAATCATTACACTAACTTCTTAACACACTGATTGAGCTTCATCATTTCTTCCATCTCATATATCATTTGTAGTCTCTTCATCATCATACATATAAATACTACCCATATGACCATTCTAATTCTCTTTCTGAGATTTTCCCTTAGGGCATTGGTTTGCATAATGCCCGTACATTCCACATTTAAATCATTTAACCATTGTTGATGTCTTAGCAATACCATTATCCTTGTCCATGGTGTTAACTGAACCTTTTCCTTTACAATTACTAGCTTTGTGTCCTTTTTTTCCACACCCAAATCATCTTACAGTTCCTTTGAAACATTATCCCTAATGCCTCTTCCCAAATGATTTACATGAGGGAAATTGAACTTTCTTTCCTCTATTTTCATCATGAAACTCCATCTTTCACTTATTAAAAGAGTCAGGAAACTTACCAAAGTTGAGATTATTGATCATATTACGAGATTGATGATTAGGCATAATAATGATGTTTGGACTTCCAAATCCCATTTCATTTGGTTTCTCATGAAGAATATCATTCCATTTTCCATCATATCCTCTATTATCGTGAATCTTCCTATTTCCAGCCATTTTCTAAAACCCAAAATGAATAGTATGAGTGGAAAAAAATCATGATAGGAAAAACAACATAATAAAGGGGGATTACCTTCAATATCTAACATCTTAGGTTTAATTCTAAGATCATTACCATAATTATAGGACTATAAACTATACTTATACTTAACCTTAGGGACTTACCTAGACATACCTTTGAAATATCTCTAGGGATCTCACTAATGTTTTCATGTCCTAGTTTCAAAAGGTTAAAAAACCTTTCCTCTAATACCAACTGTAGAGACCCAAAGCTTGACGTACATGGACATTGCATTACTTTTTCGGAATACTTAATACATAACAAAAACATACACACCAGGACCGTAATAGTTTAGTGTCTTTGGAAACTCGGAAAATAATCTTCTAATCGTGGTGAAAGATCTTCAACATATCCCATAAAGATCATGCCATTTTTTCTTACCTAAAACCTTTCTTTAAATCCTGGGGAAAGAAAACATATAAAGGGTGAGTTCAAATGATTAGTAAGGGTAAACATACAGAATATAAAACAATCCATATATATTTGAATGAAAAAACGTGTACATAAAATCTAAACATCAAAATCTTGAGCATAGACATAAATCTTGGAAGTACGTAAGGCATATATCATAAAGGAACATCAATCATGATAAAATAGAATGGGAATAAAACATATAATTGTTTAAACCATTAAGCACATGTTATGATTTCGATTGTAGACAAGGCACCTTTTCCAAGACCATCTTAGTGGATAAAGTCCTTTTCTAAATCGAGTTAACTCCTCGTTCCAGTCCTGTATCACTAAACCAGATTAACTTTTTGTTCCAACCATGTCAATATCATGAGATATAAATCTTCACCCAATTCATTAGAGGGAGATATATATCCCACCCATCTCATAATGAAATCATTCTTACGTGTGCCACAATATAAACATAAATCATTCATCATAACCCAATGAATAAAATAGGTTTCATAAACGTCATCCCATCATAACATTATCTATATAAAACAAATGGATATCATTTCATAATAAGAAAATTGAAACCATGTAAATAATAGATACGTTATACATGAAACATACACATATAAAATAATGTTATCTTAGATGGGAAATGGTTTTGATTAAACACTTGAAATCAATTTTTGAGGAAAATATCCTTTGTTCTTCAAAATCATTTTATTTTCTCAAAATCCCATGAAATTTTAAAAGAAATGGATTTTTTTTGAAAATATTCATGAAATATTGTAGAGTAAGATTAATGAAAATAAGGTTTTATGTAACCGTAAAAATCCGTTCATGCCGTATATGTTAAAAAAACATTCTTCTCGTACTTTTGCTGGAAAAGTCAAAAAGTCCCTCGTATGGTAAACAAACTAAAGATGCCTTTTATAACACAATGTAAACCTCAAAGAGGGGTAAAAATGACTTTAAAAAAACATGGAATAATATAAAACACTTTATGAAAAACATTTTTATGGACATGGATGGAAAATATAACCCCAGTATATACTTACGAATAAATAATCTCGGATAAAAACGAGATTGGAAAAGTTATCCCTTACCTTATGTCCAATTTCTTCCATATGTGTCTGAGAGTCCTGTATAGTGGGTTTAAACATATTATTAACTTGTAACAGAACCATAATAATATTTATTATATCATATATGATTCACTTATGATATTATATTACCCGTTATTTTGTAAATTTCTTGTTAAATCAGTGTTTTGGGTAAAATCGTTTCATTTATCGTCCGTGTTTTGACTTGTAATTTTTAATATGATTACTTAGATCATGATTAATTAATTCCAGAATATAAAAAATTATTTAAATTTAATATATATTCATAATATAAATATATATATTTAATCGATAAATGGAAATAAATACACCGTTCATGGAGACGGTATGCCGTACGTATGCATGAACGTTGTTTTCGTTTCCTTATTGAATTAAATGGAATTAAGTAGATGACATACATATATATATATATATACATAAGTCCTGTAGAATTATAATGTCATATATTTCATGATTACATATTATATATACTTTATAATCATTCATGAATTTTTAACATCGAAAATGAATCTCATCGCGTCGTGGAGACGGTAATCCGTACGTACGCACGGGGGATGATATCATTCCCATATGTATTGAATGGAATTGGAGTGGATAATAAAATATCATAGAATTAGTATGATTTTATAATAATAATATATTGTTATTCTTTACACCATTATATCAATCCAAGTAAGGTTGTGGTGGAAAAAAAGATTACACAATGACATAAAGATAGTATTCCGTACGTACACATGCGCTGTGATTTCATTTTACGTAGGATGGATAGAAGGTGAAATATGGTTATTTCATATTTATAAGAACATATCAGTATATAATTAATACATATTTTATTACTTTATCCAGAAACAACTAACTAAGATTAAGTTTAATAAGAAAGAAACCTGGAAGAATCGGTAGAAGATATTACCTCTTCTTCGGCACACCCCCTTTAAACTTCTTCGTAGGGCACTATAGTTGGTCTTTTGAGAAGACCAGAACCTCTATCACATTACTAGAGAGTTTTAGAAGAGGAATTGGTAGGGGTTTTCTTGAGAATCATGGCTCAAAAGGCTATGAAGAGAAGAGGGAAGGGGTGCCCTTTTTATAAGGGAGGAGAGGGGCACCTTTGGAAACATAAGAAATATTAATTTATAATAAATTCAACCCCACTTGAAAACCCCCAAAAATGACTCATATCTGACTATTAGATGAAATAGGGTTGTAATCTCATCAACCAATAAAATTTAGACATGTTGGGAATTTATTTTAAACATTATAAACTTGATTTATCCTTATTTAATGTATTTAATTTTATTTTTGGTAATAAGATTCTAATTTTTAAATTTTTTTAAATAATTACTTATGTGTGGTTAATTGTCCATAATTGTATAATTTATTTCATTTTAGACCATATAAATTTCAATTTATAATTTTTAAAAAAATTTGTGATTTTAAACAATTTTATATTATGTTATTTTTATAAAATAACAATAGTGTCAATTTTGATACTATTCATTTATTTGATTTTAAATAAAATCCAGAAAGAAGATATGTTTAAAATAAAATATTTAATATATTTATAACATGTCCTATTTATCTAGAAAATTCGTGGAGAACATTTAATAGTTAATATAATTTTTATTTTAATATTTCAAAAACCATTTAAGTGATATTTCTCTAAATAAAATAATTAATATAACATTATTGTATAATTATTTAATATACATATTTGTTAAATAAAAATAAAAAATAAAAAACTTTAATGAATATATATCTTATAGATTTAATTACAATAATTTTAGTTTGATTTATCTTCTAAAAACCCCAACTTTTAAAATGATATATTTATTAAATTATGAAGGTGACAACTTTGACATCATTTAAAATAAAATAATATAAGTGTCATAATCACTTTTATAAGACTCCAAACGGTCATATATTCGGTAATTGGATGCTTATGGTGTAGATATACACTGATAATAAGTTTTGGTCAGGTTTGTGGGCATTTTAATGAGTATTAGTATTTCAATAAAAACTATATTACTGATTTTTCACTTAATAAATAATTTCTGCATCAATAATGTATAAGCTACAAATGTAATTAAATATCTCATAAAAATTATAAATAAATCACCATAACAAATAAAAACATTTTAGAATTCAAATGTGTATTTATAATCAAATTTATATTCTGTATATTCTTATATAAAAATTACATTAATTTTTAATGTTTGGGTGAGGCAAATTTCACTTTCTTTAAAATCAAATAAATTAAAGGTCTTAATCACATCCGAGTGGGTTAAAATGGATTCTATTTCGACCAAAGATTGATTTATGGTAAAATATAATAATACAATTTTATTAGTAAAAGTGTGAGGGTAATTTTATAAAATTATATTTACCCATAATTACCCAATTTTCCTTTAACTATGGTAAATAAAATTTACCGTAGTTACTATTCATAATGCCTAAAAATAAAAAGTAGCTTATTAACATAATTTGGACCTATGGATTCCAAATATTGAATCCATTTTCCAAATTCAAAACAAAAAATTTGCATTATTTAATTTAAAATTAATACCGATGTTGAGAAAATGGGTTTTAAAAGTTAAAACGTTGCAAAAGATTGAAATTATTTTACCTATGAATTCAATGTAAAATCAATGATAATGAAATAAATTATATTAGATGGTAAAAATATATTATATTTATACTTTAAAACTAATCAATATTTTTACTTAACCATATAAATTATTAAGATGAAAAAATGTTTTTAATTAAAATATAGCGTGTTTTTAGTATTCATTAAAATATGAAAGTTATCAGAATAATGTGAAAATTTTATCCAAAGTAAATTTTTATATACTTATTCCAAAGAAGAATTTTATTTTGTCAAATTGAACTTATAAACATTTTATAAACTCAATTTAATGTGGGTGCGCCATCAAAAGGCGGCGAAACTATATTTTTTTTAAAAATACTTATTTTACCCGAAAAAATTATTTTGTTCTCATACCATGTTTTGGAAAATGTGTAAGATGAATAATAATGTTATGAAATTAAAAATTTAGTTAATACTATTCATAAAGGCTATTCCATAATAATATTATAAAAAAATATCATTGTTTAGTGAAACCCAGTATTGTGTACTACACACGCTATCGAGGAAGGTCACAATTGCATGTAATGCAAGCCAAGTGAAAGATGCGTTTAGTGAAAGAACCATTTGGTGTTGTGTATAAAATAATTCAAAACTTATTTGATTTATACATTAAACAAAATCTATAATTAATGTTTCGTAGAATAATTTCTACAAAAGGAACTTGAAATTGTGTTGAACACTTTTCAAGAATAGTGTTGTGTATACTGAAAGATAATACAGTGCTGAATATAGTAAAAAATAATCTTGGTGTATAGTAGAATACATAAAAAAAATTAATACTAATATATCTCATAAAATCGTGGGGTGTTATAGAGTGAGCATCCTATATATCCTAACTAGATAGGAATTTGATCCCAAAGAGTCTAGTATAGGATGGGTCTTATACCATATCTGATGTCCATTGAGAATGATTGGGGGTTATACTATATATGAGGATAGTTTGGGTGTTAGGGACCATTTGGATATCACAATCACTATTATCCTATAATCCTGCAAGATTCATGCTCGGTGTGACAAACAAGAGGAAGTAATAGATCTGAAGATCACACCATCCACTTTTGTTACCTTGTGGACTAATGAAAAAGAACAAAAGGAGAGAGAGAGAGAGAGAGAGGTATTTTAATTTTTCCATATCCTCTTTTATTTTGGTGTCTAGGATAGTCATATCTAGTGAATGTCATATGCTCATGATGAAGAGTAAGAGCACTTCCTCCCACAAGAATGTCTAGGGGATTACTCCAGGAGGGATGGCATATTAGTATATGGGGAAGAGAGGAGTGAATAGTGATGTCCCTCATCGTAGGTAAATTCTAGTCGTTAATTTAATCCCTATAATGAGGTGGATCACTTTAGGTCCTCTAAGGTCATAACCCTTTCTTCCAAAGAAATTTATAATTTTTTTTGAGGTCCCCCTTGTTGAGTAGGTTATACACATGACTGTGATTACCTCATGTATATAGAAATGAGATTAAATGATGTTTTTTATAATGATCTAATGATACATGTCAATAGGATTTGGAAGATTCCTTAGCTCGATGACATTAGACTAGTTCATGTATGATCTAAATTGGGCTCCTATGATATTATGTAAGATACCAATGAGAGGTGGATAGTAGAATTCCATGGGATGCTATATTCAGTGTAGAATGTTCTTATGTGGGATGAGGTTCCCTCCATGTATCATTTTTCTACATGGTTAAGGGAAATATCTATGTAGTATTTTTCTACACAGACATGGGTTCTACCAGTGTATTGTGTATCTACATGTGTCTTTGTTTGGTCAACAAAGACTTTTTTTAACGAGGATTGAGTTCCTCTGAAGTAGAAATTTTCTACATGGGGATTAGTTCCTCTTATGTAGTTTTAATATATGTGGGGAAGGGTTCCTCCGGTATAGTGTTTTTCTATGTGGATTTCTAGTCTAAAAATTGGCCATTCATGTATGCATTTCAAAATGGTTTCTAAAATGGGGTTTTATGTTCATGGATGAATTAATGATATTTTTTCCTTTTTTATGTTATGCGGTAGGATTCCCTGCTAGGAATTGATGGTTCTCCCCCAATTTTCCACTATTTTTTGTATCACCTTCTTGTCTCTCATACCTTCAGTTTTGTCATACCCATTTCAATTCCACTTGGTTGTAAATTATATAATAACTGAGGTACTATATAATAGCATGGCTGGTCATCTATGGTGGTCCTTGTGGATTCTGTTATGGGAGGCCATGGAGAAATACCTATCCCACGAAAAAAATTATATGGGGAGAAGTCATTCATGGTGATGCAAATCAACACCCAGACACACACAAAAATTTGGTTTCATTTGTGGGTTGCAGAAGTTTAATATTTTCCTAAGAATTATTTCATTTATAGGGTCAGTCATTCATGGGGGGAAGAAATCATCATCTATCCCCACAACTTAATGTTCTTTCATTCGTTGGGGCCGATGGTGTTGCCTTATCCCGTGAATGGTTTATTTCATAGGGCTAATCATTTACAGGGGTTTAATTCACCATCTGGACCAATAAACAATTGTGGGGTTGTTCAGGGGCTATGGAGGTGTTGTCTAGTCCCATAAAAGATTTCATTTGCAAGGTCCTTTCCCATATAGAAGAACCCAATGTGGAGAGGTGGTCCACAAAGTAATTTTCAGATCACATGATCAACTCATCCTTTGCAACTAATTCCCATTTAAAAATTTTCACATAATTATTCTTCAGTTTTTTTTGTCCTTTTGAAAATTAATTGAATTATCTTCTTCTTGTATGTGTATTTATTAGGACCCAATATTTTTTTCACATGAAATATGCTTTTAGAGATTTATACATCTCCATAATTCTACGATGAACAGGGCATGGTGAAATATGTGATTCATCAAAAAATTTATTATCCATGTTTTATTTTTATGGAACACATACGTAGTTCTCAAAACATAAAATTCCATCATAGCTATGGTTGAACTCCAGAATATTTCTCACTATCTATTTTTTTTCTATATATTCCTTTTTTTCCTCTTTAATCATTAAATGGATAGATGGTTTTACACTCTTTTGTGAAATATAATGTTTCCCCATAATTAAAAATTTCTATATCTAATATTTTAAACTATATAAATATTTGATATTTTGTGATCCTCTTCATATATATGTTTTATTGAATATTTTTACTCAAAGAATCATACTTCTTGTTTGCTATCCTAGGTTGGTAATGTATTGTGAAGTCATAATCTCTAATCTTCTCAAACCATCTTATATGGAACATATTTAGCAACTTAAGAGTGAATATGTATTATAATAATTTATTATCAGTATATATTTAAAAACATTCCCTAAAAGATAATGCCTAATATCTCTAATGAATGAATTTCTACAAATAACTCAAAATCAAAAGTCGTTTAATTTTTTCGATAAATAGTATATTGTTGTAATAAAAAATCTATAATCATATCATTCTATAAGAGGATGTTTACCAAACCATTATATAATGATTCATTACAGATTACAAACACTTCTACATTGTAGGGTACAATTATAATAGATATGTGGATTAACCTTATTTTCAGTTACATGAATTTATTTTTCATATTCATCTATCAAAAAGAACTTAGGTCCCTTCCGAGTTAACTTGATGATCATATTAGACAACTATGAGAAATTTTCAAAAAATGATCGATAATATCAGTCAAAACCATGAAAAAAATAATTCATAGTCATAGTTTTGGGTTTAGAAAAATGTTTAATAACTTTTTTCTTTTAATAGATCCACTTTATACCCTCTTTTGAGATAATATAACCCAAAAAATGAATCATTATGCAGTAAAAAATCACAGTTTGTAAATTTTTCATAAAAATTATCCTTTTACATGGTCTTTTATAAAATTCTATAGTGATATTAATTCTTTAACTTTATACTTTAATATATAATAAAAACATCTAAAAATACTACCACAAATATATTAATGTAATCTCTAAAGACTCTGCTAATTAAATCCATAAATATTAAATCTTAATTAATAAGTAAAAATAAAATCACTATAATTTTTTAGTGTCCAAACCATGAATAAAATTCAATATTGGGTATATTCTCATTATTGATAGAAGATAATTAATAATTATTGTAATCATGTTAAGTTCCCATGAATAAATGAAATGTCATATTGATCCGTATATCATTATAACAAAAAGAACCAGTTCACCCCATGGTGATGCACTTGGTTGAATGAATCCCTTTTCAAGATTCCACTTTATATGATTCATTAATTCATTAAACTCTATAATAAAAATTATATATGGGGAAATTGAAATAGGTTTAGAACCATGTATGAGTTATATTGAAAACCAAAATTAACTATCATATGAAATGATAAGAAACTCTTCCAGAAAAATATCAACAAACATTTATAAAATGTGAATAAATTTAATGTTGAGTTTCTCACCAAACACATGAGATAGGAACCACTATTATGTATGAACCAATACCCATACATTGGATATAATTTCATTGGTAATTTTATATTTATCCTCACATGGATAAAAAATTGTAGATTAATATGGAATCTCATACCTGAGTTCTCATACTTATCTATTTATATTATATTTATCTATAAAAGGATAGTCAATGAAAAAATATTCTATTAAACTAGTGGAATAATAATAATATTTTTAGTAAGAAAATTCAAATAAAAGTCATTATTAAAATAATCATATACTTGATATAAAATCATTTTACAATTATGGGTTTTTAATAACAATTAAAATTTTAATCATTGAAGTGGTATTTTGGGACCAATAAAAAATTATTCAGATTAAAAAGAGTACATAGATATATAATAAAATTATAAATTATAAGTTATAGAGAGGAGAGTATGTGTAATTTTCATAACTTCATTATCATACCCCACATTGACAACAATAGTCACAAGATATTTCCCATTTCCCTAGGCTGAGTAGGATGCTAATATTAATCACTGTCATTAACCTTTATATTTAAGAAATAGTCTTCAAAATTAACAAAATATTTGTATTTGAAATTCTAGAGTGTGGTTGGTTTAATCAAGGGTTATTTTTTCCCATCATTACCTAAATTCTTATTCCCACCACTTAGATATTCACTTACAAATTGAACATCCTTTCCATAGTTAAAATATTTACCATTACCCAAACAATTAATCTATGTTTCATTATACATTTTCAACATGAAGGAATGCTCATATTCTTCACACCATGGATTTTATAATTTCATTTGAATTTTATCTTTTTTTATTTTCAAATACCAAAGATGGATTGGAAACTAAAATTTCTATCTCCACCATGATTAAATGTTGAATTATTTATTCATAACTACTAAAATCACATATGGTTTAACTTCTTTTAGAGACTTGGTTATAATCCACTGAATAATAAATCATCATTGCCTTCAATTTAGATGATAATACTAGATGAGTACCACACAATAATTTTATAAGTTTCCTCATTTGTACTAATAGATTCATCATCCTTTTATTTCCTATCAATAAATTCCTTCTCCATTTTCATACAAATAATATGAGGAAAATACTTATTGATGAATAAGAACCTAAAATCATCCCAATACTTGGTGTGATTTTTTTTAGATTTCCTTGTGTCTTTGATAAAAATTAACCATTTATCTTCTTTTCCTTACAAATGGTAAAAATCTAAAATAAAATTTTAATTTTTCAAATATTAGAGAATTGAAAATATATTTTCAATAGTACTAATCCACTTTTATCAACTATTGGATCAATGTACCCAATAAAAATGTTTTAGGATTCCTCAAGGACTCAATATAATGTTAAAACCTTACATTATCATTTGGAAGCTTTATATTATTCATATATTAAGAAATCCTCGTAATCCTAATAAAATATTTTTTATTACATATCCCATAACATTTAGTTATATAGGAGGAAAATCATTATATTGTCTGTTGCATTGATCATTAAAATGGTTCCTTCAGGTTCTAGCCTTTTAATAAAACCAAAATGTATAATGTAAATAATAATTATCATAGAGTGATATCGCATCATCATGAATACAAATTTATAGTATTTCTAAACCCCTAACCCTTATTTTCAATCTATTACACCTTATGGTTAACCTAGGTCATCCATGATCATATTGAATTCAAATCCTTTATAATTGATAATAAATAAAATGTGATTAATCAATGAATATCCCCTAGGATTATGAAACCAAGTGTGTAATAAGGGAACACTAACCATGAACTATAATGATGGTTTAGATATAATTGACCAACTACTTTCAGAGTTTTTACTCTTAGAAGAATCAATTCCAAAAGAACATCCATTTTTTATTTCAAGATATTAATGTTTTTCTAGTAAAACCACACTCCTTTATTTTCCATAACATAGGATGTTCATCTATACATAGGACAATACTAAGGGTTATTGAAAATGTTTTCTCAACATAGTTTCCATAGGTAACTAAAGCTTAATTTGAAAAAAAAAATATATCAATCCATTATTTTCATATATAGTTATTATATCATAATAATCCATGACAAAATTATATAAATCTACTTCCTTCGGATATTTGGTTACAAAAACAACTTTTTCATGTGATTTACAAATTTCCTCCGATTAATGCTTCATAGCATTTAACCTTTGAATATTAATCATACATAAAAACATTCTTTATAACATGTCAAAAGGAATCATAAAAAGGTTGCACTTTCATTCTCAAAAAGGAAAAATAAGGGAGATATCAATGATAAATGTAGTATAATATGATAATAACTGTATAAGAACATGAGTTAACATAATAAAACCATACCCAACATATCATACATTATAAACATGAATCATTGAATAATTATTGAATGTTCATTTGGTATGAATCATAAAGAAATCATAGAACATGAGTCATGAGAGCATAACATTGGCATAAGATATGTGTTTTTGGAATAAACAATATTATAAAAACAATTTCCTTAATATTCAAGGATTACTATGAAGACTATAATAGTGGATTGGTTTCACTCTGGAAACCATTTATCTTTTTTCATCATTCACCCACTAGACTATCATTTTAGACATAGTTCCTTACTGATCATTATTCACTCCACATTCTTGTTCTTATTATATCATGAGATATCTTTATTCACCAAATTAATTAAATATTTCTATAATTACAAACCAACACATAACATAATTAAAATCATACATATTTGTTTTATATGATCATAAATCATTCATCCTATCATAACCCATGAAATGGAGAATGTTTTCATCATAGAATAATTAACACATATAAATAAAACATGTTTTATAGAATCATTATAAAATAATATTAAAAATAATATTTTAAAATATTTATATATGATGTTATAATTGGATCATATCCCCATTAAAAGATAATAAAAATTTAAATATGTAATCATGGATGGAATAAATTTAAAAAATATCTTGAATATACATTAAGAATACCCTTTGAATTTCTAAATCAGTTATTTAAAAATTAAAAATATCCAAAATATTAATAATTAAATTTTCTATAAAAGGATACATGGAAACTTGTAATCGAATATTCCATGCATTTGGAATTCATGATTGAGGGAAAATCCATTTATTCCATGTACATTAATACAATGTTTCCATTCACATTTAAATAAAATGTGAAAAGTACCTCATTTAGAAAATGACAAGATGATTCCTTTAAAATTATTATATATATATATATATATATATATATTAACATGGGAAAAATTAATTTATACATTCATGAAAAAATATTAAAACACTATTTTTAACATTTTCATGGTAGAGAAATATTATCGAGCAAATAGTAAAATATAGTCATTTTTCATTAAAATTATTATTTTAGTCACATGAGTTCCTAAAATAAGAAAAATAAAGTAAAAGTTGTAATATTCAGAAATAAATAGGAGTGAATAAAATTTATGAGATCATTTAGAGGTAAATCATGAAACTCCTTCATCGGAAACATAATCATAATCAATCACCATAAATGATGAGATTTTAACATAAAACCCTTACCATGAGATCATATTTCTCCAAAAGAAATTTAAAAGAGAGTATAATAAATTGACATTAGTTATAATTATTCACCATATACATTTATATACTCATTATATCAACTATTATCCGTTTAAAGAATTTCAAAACCGATTTATTAATAATTATATATTTAAATCATTTTTTCTAGTTGTTAACTGTTTTGATTATCTTTTGAATTTTGGTTCAGTAGTTCTAATCCTTATACATTGGTGAATATTAGATAATATAAATAATTTAAATCATGATATAAGTATCATATAAATTCATTATATTCATGTTTTGATTAATCCATAAAATATAGGAATAGAAAAATTAATTACACCATTCATGGAGAGGGTATGACAGACATATGCATAAACATTGTTTTCAATTTTTTAAAGAGAGAATGAAATAAATGTATATTACAATTAACAATTAAGTAATCATTATGATATCATATATATATATATAATCTATATTAATTAAACATAACCAAATTACCAACCATATAATTATGAAATGAAAATCAAATCACATTAATTCGTATAGGAGGTAGTCCACATGTACACATGAGCGACGTAATCGTTATCTAATGGATTTGAAGGTAATAAGGTAAAAATGATAATAATTATCCATAATAATAATTAGTTCAAAAATATAAAATAAAAATATTAAACCCATAATGGTAATAATTCATGAAATATGGCGATTCAAAATAAATTGTTCACTACTTGGAGATTGAAGTCTCCACTTATGCACCAGTGATAATTTTCAAATCAAATTTGATGTAATAGAGGAAATATATTGGTAGTTTCATTTTATTAATAAAATTTAACAATATTTAGGATAAAAATATTATTATTTTATTATAATATATATATATTTTTAGGGGGAAGAAGAAAAAATTAGATGAATGAGGTCGGGTTAGATGATTACCTCTTCTTCAATATAAATCTATTAAATCCTTTTTAAGGACACTTGTAATGGAATTTTATGAAGAAAACCACTATAATTCATGTCTATATATGTTTATAAGATAATTTAGTATTTTTTGGTAAATATTTATGTCTCAATGTTCTGTGAAGAAGAGAAATGAGGGGTGTAATTTTGAAAGTGGATGAGAGTACATATATAGAATTTCATAATATAATAATATATAATAAATTCATTATCACGGAAAATTTTTCCATATGTCCAAATATTAAAATATAGGAAAGTATAAGGTCCAAATATATCCATAAAAAATTAATAATACTATATAATTATGAATCATACCGTTATCTTTTTGTTTAATCCCTAGTAAACTTGTTTTAACCTTAATCTAAATAACAAATTTGTACTTCAGTTACTATTCAAAATAACCAATATTTATGTTTTAAAAAATATATTATTAATTTTTTCTTCCAAATATTTAATCCATTTTATGTAATTGAAATAAATTTGGTGGAATAATTTAATTTTAAATTAAACATGCAAAACTAGATGAAAATCGATTTTGCAAACAAACATTTACTTAAGTAAAAAATGTCTTTTTTCTCAAAATTAAAGATAGAAATGATTCTAATGACATAAATTAGATCATTAATAATATAATATAATCAATTATTCATTTAAAACAATTTTAAAAAATGTCATTTTTTATATTCATTAAATGGAAAAGAACGTTTCATTGAAAATTAGTGTATTTCAATATTTTTTGAAAAATTTAATTTTTCCAAAAATATTAAAAAATTACATGTAATATAATTTTTGAATGAAGATTTGATGTGTGTTTTTTATTTTTTCAAGGAATTTTTCTAAAAGTAAAATATATTATTTATGTTATTTTTCAGAAAACGAAATTAAAAATTTTTTGAGGGAAAAGTAATTTTTGATGCATATAATGAATTTAACAAAAAATTAGATTTTCATTATATAAAAACATAATACATATTTTTAAAAATGTTAGTTCATATTCATATATCCAGTTTAATTACTAGGTTATAATACTATGCTATGTTATAGTTCTTTTATACTTGGTGTTTCATTTATCTCATGCTATCGCGAAATTAATTTTATTTTTAAAAAATTATATATTATAACATCTTAGGTTGTTATATATAATGTGAGTCAAAAAGTAGAAGAAGATGTATAAAGAATAATTATACGAAATATTGACGTTTCTAATCAATATAATAAGCTAAATTAGAATAATGGATAACGATTATGTTGAATGATGAATGTCGGAAAATAAAAGTAAACGTGGATGCTGAGGAATCTAGAGTTATCATAAAATGTGATTCAAGAATATTATTTTTATAGGCAAAGTATAAAAACATAATTCATTTAGATTGGATGTCGATAATATCAAATGGTACATTAAATCTTGATAGAGTTTTAGTTATAGTAAAAATGTTTCATTGGAGATACTAAAGAATAAATATAGAAGATTATGAAATATGTGAAATTATGTTTGAAACTATAATTTATATATTATATTAACATTATTTATTATGTTAGTTGATCCTATAAAAAATTATATTTTAGTTAATGAAATAAATTTGATGATAATGTGATATTATTCGTGGATTAAATATCATGATTCATACGTAGTGATTTAAGACAAAACATAATGGAGTGATAAAGGAAATTTTTGGAGGATTATTGAGAGGATGTTCTAATAAAACTACGTCGTTTTTAATATTAAAATAATTAAGCCCAAGTAATTGATTTAGCGAGAAATTGAAAAGGGAAATTCCTAGAGCCTACTCTATTATGTTAAATAAAGGTTTAACATAGGGTATAAAATAAGGGTATTCTATTAAGAGAGTTATAATAATGAGAATATGATAAAAAATATACAGTGAAGTTGACTTAATTTTTATAGAAGATAATTTGATGTTTTTGAAGAATTTATTTTAACATGCATGTTCTGTAATGTCATTTAAATTCAATGAAGAAGTTAGAGTTTGACCTTTATGATTTTTTTAAAAATGTTGGGTCAAAATATGAAGGTATATAACATAACTATATATCCTGAATTTCAAAATAATAGGATTAATGGATGAATTATAAGATTGGGGATTCAGAAGAAGAACATATTTATATTTTATTTTATTAAAAAGTAACATATATCTTCTAAATATTCATAGAGTTGAGAAAGAATGAAATTTATAGGCACTTTATTATTATTTATCTGAACATTTTAAGGATATTAGTACAAGTCTTATATCCCTAATCAAGAACATATTCATTAATAATAAAATACATAAAAATATTAAAGATTACCAATTAACTTATTTAGTGACATCCTAGATAAAATTAAATTATTTTCTTTTATTGGAGTTCGAGGATGACTATTTTCAACTAGAGATATTTTCTATGAAAAACATGTTGGGAGACAACTAATAGGTGGGTAAAAACTCATGGGTTTAAGGATGATACATTATCTATGTTTGTGCTAAGAATGAAAAATTACCTATTTGTGGGTTATGAATGATTCCTTCCCACTTAATGTAAGTCTTTATTTAATGATGATAATTTTTAAACAATTATAATAACTTATATAAATCATTGAAGAAATATATGCCTTAGTCTTGAACCGAATGCAGTAAAAACCTAATCACCCACATTGGGGAAAATACTTATAAAAATATCATGTTTTTATATATTTACATTATATCCTACATACAATGTGAATATTTTTGTTGACTCATATGAGATCTATTCATCCTAAAATGTTTAGAGGTTATGATAATTAATGTTAGAAAATACTTTGGTACAAAGTAGTTCACACTGATTCACCCATGGTCACATAAATTAGTATTGAATAATAAGTTTAAACCTAATGTATGTGTTTATTCGAGGAATATAGTATCTCAAATATTATAATCAATTTTATAAATTAGTGATAAAATCTGTTTCATAATTGAACTAAACTTAGTAAGAACATATATACCCACATTGGGTGTGATCCTTATAATAATGTTATGTGTTTTTAAATATTTACTTTATATCCAACATATAGTGTGAATACTTTGGTTGATTGATATGAGATCTATTCATAATAAAAGTATTGTAGGTTTAAATGATTTATTTGAAAAAATAATTAGGTACAAACTGGTTCATATGGATTCATCCCTCTTAGTGTCACTACACTAGATTACTGGTCACATGAATTAGTATTGGAGCACAGTTTTACACATAATTTTTGTTATTGTTTAAGGATGATAATTTATCACCTATTATATTCACTTATATAAATTAGTAATAAGATTTATGTTTTAGAATCCACCTGAACACTTTAAGGACATAGTCTCCCACATTTGGGATGATCCTTATAAAAATATATTGTTGTTTTCTATACTTTCAATTTATCCTACATATAGTGTGAATTTTTTATTAATTAATATGAGATATATTAATTCTAAAATGTTTATAGGTTTAAATAATTAATGTGAGAAAATAATTTGGTACAAACTGGTTTACACTAATTCACCCCCTTTAGCCTAACTACACTAGACTACTAGTCACTCTAATTAGTATTCAAGCACAAGTTTAAACCTTTACATGGTAGTATTTTTTACATGTTTTTTAAATTTTAATACATAATGTATAAATTTTAATTTGTTAATGAAATGCCTCAGTAGTAAAATAACTCATACCAATCAATATTTATTGTTCTTCAAGAACATTGAAATATTTGTATAAGAGGGAATATATGAAATTAATGTATATCATTCTGGAGGAAAATCAAATATATTATACCCCACTAGTTAAAGGTAATCAATGTGGTAATATGTTTTTCTTATCAAATGATAATTATCTATTTAAAATATCACATTCAGTCTTGGAAGAATATGACTAAATTTAACAAATTAAGGATTTAAAATCAAATGATAATGATTATTTTAAAAAGACCCTTTTTAATTATTAAAATATATTCTTGATTTTATGAAGGGTTTAAGGGATAAAAAACACATATGTAGTTGGAATGGATTCTATGTAAAAGAAATTGGAAAATAAGTTTCAAAATTAGGACACTCTCATCAAAGGCGTTGAATCAATGAATCTAATTTTATTATTCAATGAATAAAAAATATCAAAATATAAATATGAATTTTAATATTTAATTGATGAGAAATATTATAATATAAATTTATTTTATGATAGTAATCATTAAATTAATGAAAATCAAAAAAAATTATTGGTGTTATGAAATCTTAGTGGGAAATTAAGGCTAAAAAAGTAAAGTTTCATAACAAATTTTTAAATGAAAATTTAAATATTCAAAAAAAAAATTATAATATAATAAATGAATATGAAAATAAAGAATTTTTATGATGGTCATAATAACACTTTAAATAAAACATATCTTTAGATTTTGGTAAATATTATAAATATAGAAGTATACCCAGAAGAATATTTATAAAAAGTTAAAACAAGAGTTTCTAGAATTTAAAATTATGATAATATAATTACATATAAAAAGATTCATTCTTGTGGAAATAATGTCTTCAAATCATCCAAATAAAATGATACTGCATGCAAAAATAAAATGGTAACCCATTCTATATAACATGATTTTAACTAAAATTATTTTTATGAAATGTGTAAGTTAGAATTGCATAAAACAAAAAATGGGAAGATAAAAATTTTGAGACAACAACCATATTTCCAAGGGTCGATTTAAAAATAAAGGAATATTGCTCCATCAATAATATCTATAATAGAACAAATCATTTTATGAAAAAAACATTATGTACTCAAGATTGGAAAACTAATTCAAAAAGGAATAAATTTTAGTGAATACTATTAGTGATGTTAAAATATTGGTAACATGGTTATTGAATGTTGCTATAAAATTTCAATTAATAAAATGTAAATTAGGCCAATTTTGTTGGGAGAAAATATGAAATCAAGAGGAATACTTCCATATTCAAAAAATACATACAAAGGAATGTAAATATATTCACTTCCAAAATAGTTTTTAATATCTTGAAAATTTCTCTAGAAACTATAAAAAAATTGGTTATTGTAATGATGAGTTTTATTTTATACTAACCAAAAATGATTCATTTTATATTGAATATTGAAAACAACATATGTTTGTAATAATTGGATGAAATATGATGAGTTCACCTTAGGGTGTATCTAAGAGTAGATTGTTAAAAAAATACATTGAATAATAATTCAATGAAAGATTCTATGCCATATAATATATTATTATATTATGTAATGAAATGATTTATCAATAAAAACTTCAATTAAACCATGAATATTAATTTAAAATAAATCAATCTATAAGAATAATGAATTTCATTTTGCAAAAGAAAAAATTATATTGGTTTAATAAAATCTATATGTTATGTAGAGTTTGAAATTCCTGAGAGGTTTCAATATAAAAGCAATTTAATAATTAGTGTTATATGTAATCTCACATAAAATAATGGTGATCATGTTCGTAAAGAACTCAAAATTATTTATCTATCCCTATTTGAACTAGCAGTTGAAATTGTAGAAACATAGAATAATACATATAACATTCTAGTTTATATGAAAAGATCTAATCCACACAATAGAAAGATTGAATAAAAGATTCAAAATATACTTCCCATGGAAGTTTATGTATATAAATTTAATGTAAGAGTAAGCATGAAGATTTTTTACAATGATTAATTTGAATAGAATGGATTTTATAGGTTTATAAAATACACCTTATTCCCATAAATTTGTTTACTTTTTTCAATACAGGGAATTAAAGGAGATGAATTTTACTGGGTGAGATTTCGGATAACTAAAATATATTAACACATTATAACTAGATGAGATATCAATGATGGTGTTATTTAACTAGTATCATATTACCTCCTTAGAACACTTATATTGGTGTCATAGATATTTTCTTGGAGTTTATTTTTATGTAGGGCTAGTAATGATGAATTAAATGGAAAGAGGTATGACAAATACCACTATCAAAAAAAATAAATTTTTAAATCTACTATCGGAAAGTGGTAATAGAAGAGATTTTAATTCCAATGATGGAAGCTGATTTATTTTTTAATAAATTTTGAGTATATTTAAGGAAGATATAGTTTATTCTATAAGGGGGATTTGACTTTAAAAACATCCATATATAATTATATGATGATAATATGAAATTATAGAAAGTTAAAGACTTCATTGAAGAGGTATAATGATTAACTTATCTTATACATCTATTAATGGATTAATTTTTTATTAATAGGGATAAATTAATTATTTTTTGAAAATATTAAAAAAATTATTGGATTAAGAGTTAAAAATATTAACATTAATGTTATGATAGTAGAGTTTATTTCCAATGGGGTTTTGAGATATATAACATATAGATATTTTAGTTAAAAAATTCATTGTCAAAGATTAATTATATTTTTTTATATCAACTCTTGAAATAAAAATTGTCGGATGTTATGACATATTGGATTAAATATAGATAAATTTATTACCTAAATTAAAATAATTTATTTTCTATACTTAGTTTCCTTATATTAAATAATATTTATTTAATATAATGTTCAATTTTTTTATAAAAATGATTCCATCCATCTCTTTAGTGACTAATGTTTTACTTAAAGGAAATGGAATTCAGGGGGGATAATATTATATTTCATGTCATTATTGAAGAATAAGATTAATGTTACTTTCACTTACTCAATAAGCCCAACAAATGGTGAAAACGAGCCTTTGAATTTATGTTCAATAATGTGTAGAGAGAAAAATAACATCTAATAACATCTTAAAATTTTACATCTATTGTATTTAAGTGTATTGAGTAATAAGAAAAAATTAATATGGGGAGATCGAAGAGCCTAATGGTGCTTGATGATGATGATTTTATTTTTTTCAAGTAAAACTATTATTCAAATTAATTTTAATGAGTTAAACTGTCATTATTTTATTGTATTTGGTGAAATAAATGAAGAGTTTAAAGAACCATGTGGTAAATAAAGTATAAAATAAAATTTTGTCAATTATGAGATAATTAGTTAGATATACAACAAGTAGTTCCTAGGGTTTTTCAATTATTTTTGTTGATAGATATTTATTCATTAATGGAGATAAATTTCTATGATGAAAATTATGATTTCCAAAATGGGTAAATCTACTTCATAATGGCATGATATTTATAGAAGAATGTTATATATGACCTTTGATTTTTAAAATGAACTAAAAGTGATAATGGTTGATTAGAGAATTGTTTATAAAATGATATTGATGAGTTTGAGAATGTTTGAGTGGATGATGATAAGACAACCAATGTTAGTTAATGTGATAATCCATCCTTGTATATATAAGTAATTATAGAATAGCTATTTTTAGAAGAGGCACATTACATTTAGGATGATGATGTTTCATGGGTTTAATTATGAAAGGGGAAATTAGTGGTTGGAAATTTTAAATTCTAAATATGGATGATATACATAAGAAATATTTATAAGAAAAATATATCTAAAAGAAATACATTTGGAAAATAAAAATACTTGATTTTGACATAATGATCTAAAATTATTAGATTCAATGGAAGTCCTAATGATACACTACGTAACAATGAGTTGAATATATAGAATGGTATGTATCTAGAAGATAGATAATTGATAAGATTTAGTGTTATGAAAATATAATGATGTTTAAAAATAGAATACCATTTATGTTTTTTTGAATAATGATATAAAGTTTGAATTAAATTACAAAATATTTATAATTAATTAAAAATTCATTCTATATACATACTACCCCAAATAATGATAGGTACAACCAATTTTTGAGAAGTTAAAGATGATGCTGAAGAAGGCGTAGAAACGATAAAGGTTCATAAATGACTAAACTATGATTTACTCTATTAAATAATATTATATAGTTTCTATTTAAAAATATGATTGATATGATTTAAGGTTGAATAATATTGATAAGGGATATAAGATAAATAGTGAAATAATTTTGTATCATGATCTAAAAGAAGAATCAGGAAGTAGAATAAGTATTATACTAACGAAGTCCATTGAAATAGTGATGTTTAATAATTGAAGAATAATATAAAATAGAATCAATTAGATGATAAATGTTTAATAATTGAATTTTTGAAATATAATAAGATGCATATGTTGAGAAAGTGTAGAATAATATATATTTACCATGGAAGGTGTTTGAAGATAATAATTTCCAAAGTATAGAATTATGAAATAGAAAGTCGAGCGGAGTCAAAGATCAGAAGATTTAAAGGTACGTTAAATCATTATATTCTATTATTAATAGTTTTGAAGATGTGATAGAGATATAAAATAATTAATACAGAATCTTTAGTGCTGTTTTACATAATAATTGAAAATCTAAAATCTGTTTTTGATTAACTGATAGTTTTGGGTGGTTAACCTGATGATATTGAACAATAATTAATTATGTTGGTAAAATAAAAATGATGATTCTAATTTTTTATTTATAATTTAAATATTCTGGGTCATTTATCAAAATATTTATGGATTGAAAAAAATATTGAAAAATTTCTATATAAAAAGTTGTCTGAATTAGGATATGTTTTGAGAATTATATAAATATGTAAGGATGAGTAATTGAGTTTGTGAGATATTCAAATAATAAATTCATGGAGCTTATGATAAAAAGTTTCAATAATATTTAAAACTCCATGGATGAAATAAATGGAGAAGATATGATTCTAAGAGATATACGGATGAGATTAATTTTGAATATATAAGGAAAATCCAAGATTTACACTACAAATTTTTTTGATACCAATGAAGAAGTGAGTGTGAATTTCATATTATGTAATATCATTTAAATTATAATAAAATGTTTGAATTCAACCTACATGTTTTATAAGATCTATTGAGGAAAGGAAGGAAGATTTATAGATGAAGCATATAGTTTATATATCAATAGAATCATAATAATAGTTGTTTCGTAAGACAAGTTATTTAGAATTAGGATTCTTCCTAAAGATGATTTCATTTAGAAGATAACAATATCATTTAAATATTCATAGATTTGAGTTAAAGGAGAACATAGGGATATTTACAAATTCTTTATTTTATCATCATTATCTATAGGGAATAAGGCTAACATAGATTTTGTTGAAAATTTACATTAACTATAATTTGCAGACTCACAATTGAGGAATAATATATTTCAATTGATGTAGTGAAATCCTATATTAAAGAGTTAGATCAAATTTATTTGTGTTAGAGGGGGACTGTTTTCATCTAAAGGGATCCAATATAAATAACTAGTTAAGGAAAAAATCTTTTGTGGATATTTTATGTGGTTAAGGATGCAATATTCTAAAAGTTATTTAAAAGGATTATATCTTCCTGGTCAATTGGTTAACGATGGAACCTCCCAAACTTATATAAATAGTGATTTAAGGATTATACATTCACACTTATTATAATCTTTTATATACATTAGTGATAAAATATATGTCTTTGACTTCACCCAAACAAAATTTCAATATATTCACCCACATTTGGGGTTACTATTGAAAAAATATCTTGTTTTTTTACTCTCTTTAGTTTATTCCATTTATTTAGTTTGAATGTGATGTTTTATTTATATGATATCCACCCAACTAATAGATAAGGTTAGAAAAATCATTATTGTACGAAATTAATTAAGTAAAAGTTGGTTCACATTGATTCACTTCCCATGTTATTCTAATTGCAAAATATTATTTGATACTTCACATGGAATTATGATTTTAAAATATTATGTACTACAACTATCCAATTAAGTGTGATGCAATATAATTATATCATAGCCAATAATATAACCATCCACTGAATATAATATTTCATTTAATGATGGCTATTATATTATATGATATCCACATATCGTCTCATATGATATGATCCAACATATTATACACGTGTATATATAATTTCTTAGGAAACATATCCATTAATATTTCACTTATTATAATACCAAATAGAATTTAATCCATTTTATATTTTATCATATCAAATAAAATAACATATTAAATCATATCCAAATTGATTTTAGAATTTTTTTTAATATATCATTAAATTCACACTTATCATATCATTTGAAATACCTTTTGATTATACATCCAAAAATCCTTTTAGTCAAACTCTATAAAATATTAGTGAAAAGATATTTGTTTTATTAAACACAATCCCAATTTATTCAATATGAAAATGTGACCCTAGAGACTTTTATAGTGTTAATAGAAAATTTTGATCCTTTAATTCCAAAATACAAGAAAAGAGTAGCCTCTAAAAAAGAATTATTTCTACTTAAACTAAAAATGGATCTAACAAAAATTCCACCAAAATAATCACATAGATATTTTTGTATAATAATTCAATCAAACACAATATTTAATTTTCATATAATCAATTTATTAATTACATAAATAAAACATAAAACACAATGTATCTTAATCCCCAACAATAACTCATATATTCTTAGTTCTATAATTGTAGACTGATCATACAAATGAACACATAACAAGTCATTCACCTTAATGAATGAAAGCATAATATTCCCCATAACCTATTGATAATCATGTCACATGTCACTAATCAATGCATTACTATACACAAAATCATTATATATCAATATAGGTCCCAACTTTCTTACTTTTTACATGGATGGACACATCACATATTGATTTAACTAAACTCATTATATGATTTGTAACATACCTAACTCACCATGATTAGGCTAGCTAATAATATGGAATAATAAAGGTAACAAATTCTAAATGTCATAATTCATGGTATATTTTCTAATCTCAGGTAAATGGGAAATTCAAATATTTTATGTCCACAAGGCTGAATACCCTTAGAATTTGGGTGAATCAGGGTATGAATAATTTAAAATTAAAGCTCGTTCTAATCTTGTTTCACTGTTAAGAAAAACACTCTTCTCTCTCTTTCCCATTGCGTAATATAAACAGAAAGTAAAGCATACACATGACACTGTGATTTTTACTTGGTTCACCCTCACTGGGCTATATCCAAGGAGCATATGCCGAAAAGTTTCTGGTTGTACTAAATTCCATTAATCTTCACTAGATGTGTATACAAGGATTCTGGAACAGTCACTCTTTCCCAGGATCACTGCCTTTACAAGATTTAGGGTCATCTAACTGCTTTCCCAAGGGTCACTCCCTATTTCTCTCTCTCTTGATCACTACTGATGGAGGGGATCACATTCTTCCACTTCCTTTGCTCACTGCTCTGGAAGGAATCCACTCACAGTTTATAGACCTTTAGGTCTCTTCATTTGCATGAAGTAGTGAATATTTCTTTGTATGTAGATGCTCTGTTGAAGTCTAACTTTCACCCGTAGATGAATCTCACTTTGCACTGAAGGTATCGGGTAATCTTCCAGCTTTCACGCAGCCCAAAAACACTACTGTGAATGAACCTTACTTGGCGCGCAAGTCTAATCTGGTGCACAAGTATCAACGCGCAAGTCAAAACTGGTGTGAAAGTATTCCTCAGAAACTGGTGTGACAAAACATTCCCAAACTCCAAACTTGCATGACACACTTCCTTTTACACCAAAACCAATATTGGCACACAACTACCAATCGGTGACCAAATTCAAAAACTAGCGCGCAACTCCACCTGCGCGACCACACACCACTTGTGCAACCACCACACCTATGCGACGGGAGCTCTGATTTTTCAGAGTGTTAAAATTCTTTGGAAATGAGGAGGGGTGGTCTAGTATTTATAGGAATTTTGAACACCCTACACGACGGCGCACAAGTCTACCCTCGGCGTGCAAGTATCGGTGCACAGGTCTCTTCCCCTGCAAGTCACTTGGGCAACCAAACCAATACCTGCGCGACCCTCTTTACTTTTCCATATTTTGATATTTTGATCTTGAAAACCCACAGGCGCGCAAGTTCTCAAGCTTCCAAGACATCAGCACACAAGTTTCTTCACTGCACGTTGGTCACCTGCGCGAACTCACCAACACCTGCACGACCCTCTTTCCTTAGCCATATTTTTGATGCTCTGCTCTTGAAAAAAATATGGCAGGACAGTTTCTTATAATTCAATTCAACGACGCACATGTCTGTTTTCCAAAACCAATTTTCCCCACTTGTCGATTTTCAGGCCCACAAATTTGGAAAACACTGGAAAATGGCACCACCTTGTATCTGTTCTTTTTGTACCACCTCCAGATCATCTATTCCTTTGTCGACTTTATTGAATCAAACATGGATCATTGACCATTGCTCTTGAACTCGACATTACACCAAGAAATCATCTTTTTCAACAAATTTTTATGTCATTGTTTTGCATTGTCAACAATCACCACACAAATTTCCACTTTTTCAACAAAAACAATAACCTCAAAAATGATACAATGATACCATGAGGGATTTTTTCCCAACAATATACCCCTTTGGGTTTGTTGACAACTCTTCCATAAAAAGGTACATCATTACTTCATCAGCCACCATTCGCCTATTGTGATTCTGATAGCGATCAAAGATTTACTCAACACATACTCTAAGCCCACATTAGCAATGATCCGCATGAGAAACAAGAGTAAATGAAATGTTCATCAATGAATCACTTCAACTCTGACACCCTCTGTTGACACCAAACTAATACAAATTTGTTGGAAAGATTCTTACCTCATTCCAACACCACTCTTCTGCCTTTATCACGATCCTCAGCTATCGTGATATCTATTCCTTGATCAATAACTTCTAGCATCATCATATATTATTTTCCCCCTATCTCATTGCTACTGTCAGCTGTAAATCCTATTCAGCACTATTGCCTATACTGTCCAAGCTATGCTCTGGCTAAGCACTTTGAACCAACTCCAAACTCCCCATATCTGGCTGCTCCACCTGTCAGCTTCTCCTAATATTTGTCATGATTTTTCAAATAGCCACACTGTAGACCCCTTGAACAATTTTCAAATAGCCACTCTCTCTCCCCCTTTAAAAATCACTATTTCCCCCCTTTGTCAACGAACCCAAAGGTCACTCCTTTGCAGTCTGTAACAGAGTAGAGAACACATATCAGCACATTAGGGAAAACAAATCATACGTCAGGGAGAGGGGGAGGGGGGTTCCACATCCACACTCTTTCAAGTGCGAGGAGTCAACTGAACTCCCAGAGCAAGTCGATGCCTCTCAAAAGCTTCCTTTGGTAGGGCCTTTGTCAGAATGTATGCAACCTGTAGCTTTGTTGGCATATACTCCAACTTCCTGATTCCCTGCTCAACCTTCTCCTTGATAAAATGATATTTTATCTCAATGCACTTTGTCCATGAATGATATACGGGATTTTTTCTGAGATTTATAGAACTTGAGTTATAACATTGGATTACGATTGGAGATTTCCTTTCAACTCACATATCTTCGAGCTGCTGCTTCATCCACAATAACTATGTGCATGTTTGAGTGGCCGCAATATACTCAGCTTCTGTGGTGCTTAATGAAATGAAATCTTGCTTCTTGATTATCCAAGAAAGACACAATCCACCAAGATAGAATGCACCTACTGACGTGGATTTTTTTTATCTGCTGATCCAGCCCAGTCTGCATTAGTATATCCTAATAACTCTGTCCAAGATTTTTCATTATATGTTAAGTCGAAATCCACTATTCCCTTGATATACTGATGTATTCTTTTCACTGCAATCATGTGGATTTCCTTGGGATTACTCTGATATCTCACTTCTTTGCATGTGGTTAAAATAATATCATGCCTTATTGCAGTCAAGTACAATAAAAATCCAATGATTTTCCTGTATTCTGTGCTATTAACTGTCTTTTCATCCTCATCTTTTGATAATTTCATCCGGGTAGAAACTGGAGTCTTCATCTCCTTGTAATTTTCCATGACAAACCTTCTTAAAACCTCCTTGGAATATTTGGATTGAGAAATGAATGTTCCATTCCTTCTTTGTCTCACCTGTAGACCAAGGTAAAATGTTAGCTCACCAATCATTGACATTTCAAACACATTTTTCATGAATTCAGAGAATTGTCTACAGTGAGATTCATCTGATTTGATAAATATTATGTCATTGAAATACACCCATACCATAATCCTTTGATTAATATTGTTGCTGAAATAGATATTGTAATCAACTCCCCCACGCTGGAAGCCAGGATTCTTCAAGTACTGATCAAGCCTTGAGTACCATGCTCTTGGTGCTTGTTTCAACCCATACAACGCCTTCATCAGCATGTAAACTTTTTTCTCATCCTCATGAATGAGAAAACCATCTGGATGCTCAATATACACCTCCTCTTCTAGAACTCCATCCAAGAATGTAGATTTGACATCCATCTGAAATACTTTGAAAATTATTTTCACTACTATGGCCAAAAATAATCTGATTGTCTCCAGCCTTGAAACCGGTGCAAATGTCTCATCCACATCTATTACCTCTATCTAGGAGTATCCCTTGCACACTAGTTGTGATTTTTTTCCAAATCACCATGACAACTTCATTCATCTTGTTGCGATTGACCCATTTAGTCGTGATGACATTCTTGTCTACTGGTCTGGAAACAATCTCCCAAGTCTGGTTCTTCTAAATCTGATCAAGCTCTTAATTCATAGCATGAACCCAGATTTCATCTTCAGCTGCATCGAAAAAACATTTCGTCTCCACCTAAGATAAAAACGATGTTTTTTGTAATGACTTCATTTTTCAAGTCTGAACTGGAGATTTCTGATTAGAAATGATATTCTTCCTGTCAATTTCCACTCGACTCCTTGGCTTCCATGCAGACACAGACTTGAAACTTTCTTGTTCATTATCAGAATCTTCTTCTGAGTCAGCCTCTGCCACTTTTTCTCCCCCTGTGTTTCGTACCTCATCATCACTTTCATCTGGAAACTGTTCACTGGGTCGTTGAGTATTCTATTCATTTTCAATTATAGTGACATCATTACTCTCAACATTTTTTCCTAACCTTTTGTTGAAACTTTTATATGCTTTGCTTTTCCTTGAGTAGCGAAGGAAGATACCCTCATCCCTTTGTGACTCAAACTTCCTGTCATTTTCTTTGTTGAGAACGAAGAACATACTCCCAAAGATTCGAAAGTATTTCAGCATTGGCTTCTTTCTATACCAGATTTTATATGAAGTCTTCCATTACTTTTGACACAACAGATACCTGTTCGAAATATAGACCGATGTCAAAACTACTTCCTTCCAAAATTTCCCTGGTAGGTCCATTTCTATAAGAATTATCATGTCCATGTTTTTGATGATCCGATTTCTCCTCTCAACCAGTACATTCGATTGGGGAGTTCTCACTGATTAAACTTGATACCTTATCCCTTGTTTATCGAGATAGTCTTCGACTTGACAATTTGTGAATTCTGTACCGTTATCAGTAGGAAACATCAGAATTTTCATCCCAAGCATCTTTTATGATTCTGTCCTATACTAAATTATGCAACTGACCACCTCTTCTTATGGGTAATGAAAAAAACCCAAGACATTATTCTATCATCATCAATGAAAATAACATAATACCTTTTCCCATTTATAGCTCATGGTGAGATAGGTCCACATACATCAGCATGCACCAATTTGAGCACTCTAGTTGATTTCTGTTCCTTTTCCCTATATGTCTTTCGGATGATCTTCCCTTGCTGGCATGAATCATACGCATGAGAGTGATCACACGATTGTTTGGGAAGGTCTCTAGTAGCATCACACTTTACCAGATCTTCCATGGATGGTTTGCATAGATGACCGAGTCGCTTATGCCACAACTGGTTATCTTCCTCTATGGATAAAAGGCACTTATCTTCTTCTCCACCTACAAGGTAAAGATTTCCCTTTTTCCTTTTTCTAGGTAGAACTACTACTCCATATTTTCCTTTCACCACACACATCTTCCTGGTAAATCGTATTGAGTGCCTAGAGTCACATAGTTGACTGACACTGAGTAAATTATGACTGAGACCCTCTACTACCAAGACATCGGTATGTCTCATCTCTTTGCCCCCAAACATGGCCTTCCCTGAGCTAATAATATTCAGGCCTTCATAGTTTCCAAATTTGACAACTCATTCTTCGTCATATTTTATACCTATAACAAGATCCTTATTTCTTGTAATATGCAATGTGAATCCACTATAAAGGATCCATACACCAGAGCAATCTGATGCTTTTAGGGCAATCTCTGCCACCATGGCCTTCTCATTTTTCTTCTTCATGGTCTATACTTTTTCCTTCACACATGACATTGATTGAGATTTATGTTCTTTCTCAGAGTATGATTGACCAGCTTCATCTTGAAAAGCCGCAAATCTGTTCTGCATTTTTAACTCACCTGTCGGTTTATTGATCGGCTGCTTGAGACCGTTTTGATTCTTCTTTGGCACATTTCTCTGAATGGTCGAAGTGCAGTACCTAGCCTTGTTCCCAAATCCTCCGCACCAAAAACAGTGTCCTTTGAAATATGTTCTAGAAAACCATTCTTTCTTTGGCTGCCACCTCTGTTCTCATCCCTTCGATATCTCTTGGATATGGAACACACATACTTTGAATGTCCCATCATTCCACAATAATAACACCTGATATAAGGTGCATTCTTTCGTGTTACTTTAGAAAAATGATTTTCCCCTTTGGAACTCTGAATATTCTAATTTTTCTTTGTGCCCAAATCAACCTTTGATCTTGGGATGGGTGCTTGCGGTCTGACATCAAATGCCACAAATTTTTGCTTCTGATCAAGCCCTGAATCCGCCTTAACATTTGAGATCAATTGTTGCTTCTTTCTTGCTGAAATACTAGGCTCATCTTTCATCTTTTCAGTCTTCAGAATGACTTTCTTTCCCAAGAATTTATTGTGAATCAAGGGTTTTAATGTTCTCTATCTTTTCTCTACAGACTGAATTTTTTTTCTTCAAGCCCTTGGATATGCTTGATGTGATTTTTCACTTATCTGTTCAATCCATCGATGTCCCTTTTCTGTTCTTTAATATTGATCTTATACTCACTAGCTGATTCTGAGTTCTCTGGTGTGGATAACTTGAGTTTTTCAATTTCTTCCTTCAACTCAGACTACTCGTCTTCCTTCTACTGCATATTGATTTTGGTATCATGAACAACATTATTGGATTTCTTAGTTTTGGCTCTCCAAACATCTATCTCCTCATGATATGCTTCCAATTCGGCTTCTATATCAACTCTTCCTTCAACTTCTTCTTCATATAATATAGAATCAATTTCGTCCTTTTCCTAAGAACTACCGATGAACGCCACCATAGCATTTTCTCCTCGATATTTGAAGTTCTCTATATCATCAACATCATCAACCTCAGACTCATCTAAACTATCTATTTCTTGTGAAAGAAGATTCTTCTTATTGAAGAAATTTCTCTTGAAATTCTTTTTCCCTTTCACATAGGTAGAAGATTTGTTCTTGGGAATTTCAACATCATCTTCATCATTTTATTCTTGAATTTTTTTGGGGCACCAGGCCGCAAGATGTCCAACATTTCCACATCGAAAACAATCAAGTGGAAGCTTCCCTTAAAACTTTCCTTTTACTCTTTGATGATTTGAGAAGAGGAATAACATCACCTCATCTGTCTATTCTTTTTCATGAGAATCTTCAATGGCAAGTTTCTTCATGGCCTTAAATGAGACCTCTTTGGATTTACCATTTTCCACAGCATTGTTATCATCATTCCTCATTTCATATGCAACAAGGGTACTATGCAGGTTATCCAATTTCAGCTCTTTTGGGTCATTATCTTCAAAGACGGAGACTTTCGAATTAAATCGAGGTGTATGTTTTCTCAAGATGTGCTTCACAATATTTATATCTTCGATTACATCTCCATGACCCCGCATTTCTCCAATAACAGCATTTACCCTTTTGAAAAGTGCATCAACAGATTCATTTGGGTTCATTCTCAAATCTTCATACTTGTTCGACAGAACTTGTAGCCTTGCCTCTCTGACTTTTTTATCCCCTTCATATATATTCAAAAGCATTTCCCACATAGAATATGATGTTTTTCATGACATCACCTTTGTATAGATGAGATTAGAATGGTCTCCCCCTAAGGCATTGATTTCTTTTTCATCAGCATCCATCTCTCTATGCTCAACTTCCGATAATGCACCACTATTAATATCAGCTATGATACCATGAATCGCTGCTGAAAACACATCCATTCCCAAAGATCGGAAATAGTGTTGCATTTGATTCTTCGATATCTAAAAATGATAGGTTCACAAGGCTGAATACCCTGAGAGGGGGGGGGGGGTTAATCTGGGTATGCCTAATTTAAAATTAAAGCCTATTTTGATCTTGTTTCGCTGTTAAGAAAAATACTCTTATCTCTCTTTCCTATTTCACAATATAAACAGAAAGTAAAGAATGCATAAGACACAATGATTTTTACTTGGTTCACCCTCACTGAGCTACGTCCAAGGAGCATATGACGAAAAGCTTTCGATCATACCAAATTCAAATAATCTTCACTAGATGTGGATACAAGGATTTAGGAATAGTCACTCTATCCCAGGATTACTAAATTTACAAGATTTAGGGTCATCTCATTGTTTTCCAAAGGGTCTCTCCCTGTTTCTCTCTCTCTGGATCACTGCCGGTGGAGAGGATCACCTTTTCCCTATTCCTTTTCTCACTGCTCAGAAAAGAATCCACTCACAGTTTATAGACATGTATTTCTCTTCATTTGCATGAAGTAGTGCATCTTCCTCTATATGTAGATGCTATGTTGAAGTCTAACTTTCACTTGTAGATGAGTCTCAATTTGCACCGAAGGCATCGGGAAAACATCCAGCTTTCACGCAGCCCAGAAACACTACCGTGAATCAACCTTACTTGGCACGCAAGTCTAATCCGGTGTGCAAGTATCGGCGCACAAGTCAAAACTGGCGCGCAAGTCTTCCTCAGACACTTGCATGAAACAAGCTTCCCCAACTCCAAACTTGCGTGACACACTTCCTTTTATGCACAAACCAATATTGGCGTGCAACTACCAACCAGCATGCAACATCAAACACTGGTGCACAACTCCGACTGGAATGCAGCTTCTAACACGGCTCCACATTGTATCTGTTCTTTTTGTACTGCCTCCAGATCATCCATTACTTTGTCAAAGTTCTTGAATCTAACATGGATCGTTGACCACAACACTTGAACTCATTATTCCTCCATGAAATTATCTTTGTCAACAAATTTTTATGTCATTGTTTTTCTTTTTCAACAATCACCACACAGATATCCACTTTGTCAACAAACAAAATCACCTCAAAAATTTTTCAATGATACCTTGAGGTATTTTTTCCCAACAAAATATGATACCTAAATACCTAATATACTAATGAAACTGTGTATTCGACTTCAAGTGGTATACTTCAAGTGGAATAAAACCCAAAAAACTCAATTTTTTCGTCATGTGTATACTTTATAAAAAATCATAACCATATAATCCTTAAAATTTCATTGAACCCTATAATACTATATTATAATCATCAATTAGAGAAACCATAAATTCAAACTTTGAGTTGTTAATTATCATTCTAATACATGTGTTATATGAATCCCATATGAATGAAATATATAGTAGAATATAACTATTTATAATAAGTTATATTTTAAATTCTAACAATGCAATTTTGAATACTTAATAAAATAATTCATAAGAACTATTCTTATATATATGATAAAGGAGTTATAAAACGTCTTATGTTCTCTACATTTTAGTTTTTTTAAACTCATTTCACCTTGATGGAATTCATACCATATTAATTGAATACCCATTAATTAAACTCTCCAACTATAATCATTTAAATGGAATCGTTTATGAATAAATATATTTTTAAAAATATTATGATTATAAAGAATATTCTTAATTTACAAATATATTTATTAAAATATATTTAATTTAAAAAAATCTTTGTTATGATGTTAACAACCAATTTTATATATCTAGAACTATTTCCATGATTATCACTATCATATTTTGACATTATTTTAAAAAAAATAGATCATAAAGGTATAAAAATATAAATCCTTACATTTTTTTCATTACCAATATACAATAAATTATTTTAGGATATCAAGTGACATTAAATTTGAATTTAAACTATTAGAATATTTCATATGTTATAATTCAACTTCATTAGGTCTAAACATACAACCACTAACCTCTTTGAAACGATATTCTCTCCAGAATATCATGCTAAGAGATAAAAACATCATTATGGTAAAGATATGAAACTGATTTCCATTGGTGGGAATATTTAAAAAATAAACTCTCTAATATTATATTCTATGTGTTTGTTATTTTTTTTTCAAAATAAGACACTAAAATTTATAATATTCCATTAATGGGTGGATGAATCTCAATTCCTCATATTATAATTAATGTATTGGATTAAATATTTTATCCTAGAGAAATCTCAATTTACCCCTATATTATTTTCAATTAATGTTATGGGATTACATAAAACATAATCATATATATCAAAGCATCATCATCTTTATTGATAAAAACCAATAGTTTTATAATAATACCCTTTATTATATAAGATAACTATAACATGATAAATACATAATCTCTATTTTTGATAATTTTGATCTAGAACGTAATCCTTAAAACTATGTTCTCCATCTTGAAGCTTATTTATCCATTACCTAATTTCATACATTATTATCTTTCTATAAACCATCCATTAATTTTTACCTTATATATATTTACAAAAATCCTCAAATATACATTTGTTGTCATATACCCATAAATACCCAAGATTTTATTTCTATAAAATTATACCTGAAATGGACTCAAAACTAGGTTTTTTAAATCTCAGTTAATCTAATAAATCTACCCTCTAATAACTAATATATTCATAATTGATATAATCCCATTCCTTCCTACCACCTCCCTTAGGATTCATTTATCTTTACTAGCTACTTAAAGAAATATTATTGTAATATATAATAGTTTTTTTCTTATTCAAGTGTAAAAATTTTGTCTCAATTATTAAAAATATAATTTAATCAATGACATAACAATTCTAGATCATCTATCCTCAACATATGAAGAAGATCATATACTTTTTTTGAACTCATTCATATTTTAATTTTCTATGAACTATTGAAACCATTCATATGGTTATTATCTAATGAATTATATATCTAAATAAAGTCTTAAATAAGACCCTAGGCTTTCAAAATACATAACATATCTAATAATATCGATAACATGATCCAATAATTATGTTCCTTAATATATATTCCACTATACCGTTCATGCCTGATATATTCTTAATAGATATTTTTCATATTGTTTATCTTCTCATACACATACTTGTTTTTGTGTTTATTTTAAAAAATAAGAACTATATAAACTCATATGGAAGTGGATATATCTAAATAATCATTATAATACTTTTCATAATCACCAATAACAATTATTTGAATGATCAAACCATTTTACTATTCAATATAGTGTTATTCTAACAAATAAAAGTTCAATTATTTCTTACAAAAGATTAACTCTGTATAATAGTTTAGAATTATCTTTCATTAGACATTAATTTCAATTAAATTTATATTAATGTATCTTTATATTATAATGAATCCATTTTATTTAAAACAAAATTTTTCACCATATAGAAACCATGTTTTGGATTCATTTAATAAATAATTTTAGTAAAAATGATCCCACTATAATGATAACCACATTTAAAATCCATCAATCTAATATTCCTAAAAAATATTGATATTTATTAAATTAATGAATCAAATTTGAAGTTTCTATAACAAATTAAAAAAAATTTATAGTCCATTATGTCCATCATATCAGATTTTACCCTTGGATAGTTGATCGGTTACACTTTATCTTAGTCCATTATATCGATTCACTCAACATTATTCCTTAGGTTTCCTAATATTTAGGATTTTCCAAAATAAGTGTAATACATGTTTCACTATAAAATTTGATTATTTATGTTTTAGGTATACATATATCCCCCATCCCTTAAATAATATAATCTATGGGAACCTTACCTTGGTAGATCCAATATGATTGAATGATCTAGGTCTTGAAGTGTTTTCACTTTAGGAGGAATCTAAAACTTTTCATATTTTAAAATTATGTATATAAATCACCATATTTTATCATTTATTACTTACATGTGTATCACAACTGGTTTGAGGTATTTAACCATTTTTATTTCTTTTTATGTATGTATTGGTTGGGTAATGTTTGGGGGAGTTTGAGAGGGTTTCAGAATGGTATTGGGGCATTTCTAAGGGATTACGGTTTGATCACAATTAGGGGAAAATGTGCAGGATATCTAGGTATCTGAGAAAGTAGAGGACGTTGGATTCACATGGTTTGTATAATCATGTGGGGAAACCATTTGGGATCCCTATTGAGACAGCATCACGAACATGGTTAGCAAACAGTTTTCTTAACGGTGTGAGCTTACTCTGCACGACAAAAAAATGGGTTTTTAATTTTAGGTTTACTCGGGATTTTCCCTAAACTCTTCTTCCCTTATCCTATAAAAAATCGTTTTTTATTTCTCAGTGGTTTGTGGGGATCTCACACTCATTTTGGAAGCAAATCGAAAGATTTTTAAGGTGTGGTGAAGGCGATCCCCTTCCTGTAAGCCTTTTATCTGGTGGCTTCTTGGTTTTCCATAGATCTAGATCTCCATCTCTCCCAATTTTCAATATCTACACTCATCACATTTAAATATAGGGTTTTTTCCAAAAAATTTCAGATTTGGGTTTATTGATGTTTGTAAAATGGATCTAAGTAGGTTTTGTGAATGTTTTACCCAGATTCGGTGTGTGGTTGTGTAGTGGGTCAATTTCACTAAATCCCAAAGGTAGGTAGCATATCTAATGCCTCTATTTTGATTGAATCATAAGCAATGCTGTTAATAAATTTGTTTTTCATGAAATTAATTTTTTATTATGATGTGTAAAGCTTGTTGAAAATTCCCTTTGTGATTCATTGTGTATTTTTGGCAAAAGGGTGATTTTGGTAAAGTGTTTGTGGTTTTTAGATTTTAAAATATTGATTCATAAATCAGTTGTCTGGTTTGGTTTATTAAAATGGGTTGAGAAAATGGTTTTCAATAAAGAGGGGTGTTTTATTGAAATATGAATATCTATGGTTAATGGATTAATGGATTGTTTGGGCTGTAAATGGTTGTTGCATCTTGTTAATGCCTTGGTGTGCTATATTCTTATTTTTGGTTGAGTATTTATCCATGTGATTGAAATGGATGTGAATACGGTCGGGAATACCACTATAAAAATGGGATGGATAGTGATGGATGGTCTACCATCAATGATTGGTTGGGTGGAAGTACCACTAAATTGGATAAAGTAGGAAACAATCTTATATAGGCAGTTCTACAGTGTTTTGGTGCCCTTTTGTGTGTGGTTATGCAAGGTGTTAATTTTTGTGAAAATATGTGATGGATAAATAGTTGTTTGGGTTCCACTGTAATGTGTATATTTGGTTGAAAAATGTCTTGGTAAGGATGTGTTTTCTATGTTGAAACCTATTTCACTATTAAATGTTTGATATAAAATGTTTTATATAAAAGTTCTAATGATTCTATCATAGTGGCCTTATAGGGGATTTATTTTGGTAAAACCTACTGAATATTTGTACTCACCCCTGAAATTTTTATAGTGGTAATTTTGTAGATGTTGTTTTCCCGAACATAGGTAAGAATATGGCATCTCATTTTTCTAGTAGTTCATCATTATTATATGGTAATTTTTTTTCTTGGAGTTGGGAGCTAGGTGTGGAGCCATGGAGCATGTTTTGGGGTCCTTTTTGTCTTGCTTCTATGTCTTACACTTGGTACTATGATATTGGTAATTTTTTATCTGTCTTGATGACGGGAATTATTATAGTATAGTTGAGATGATCATGGTATGAGATTGTTGGGGTATACCTTGTTAATATGCATCATGTGGTGGTGGTTGGTTATCCCTTGTTTGGTTGTTTTTTTTCATTCAAGGGAAAATTATTCCCTAATTTTTCTTGAATCCCTCTACATTTATAACCAGCATTTGATGTCATGGGAATGTCACCTAAGGCCAAGTATCATATCACCTTCCTCTATAGACAACAACGGAGGTAAGGGATGTTGCAAGTGGTATCAGTTCATTCAGTACTTGACTTCCATGTTTTTTGATTCCTGGGCATCTGTTGTAGGTCTTGGTGTTAGAATTTTTTCATGGAATATTCTTCGAGTTGTGATGGTAGTAAGGTATATAATTGTCAAAAATTGAAATTTATAGAATAAAATGACATAGCTAACCCTTTTATGATAAACTTTAAGCTACTAGGGAGTTGGGTGCATATGTGTTTTGGAGACATGTCTAAGCATTGGAAATATCATTATCATTTATGAAGCTAATGTGATGAACATGGGATTCATGGTAGAAATGACTTCCCACATGGATGTACATTTCAGTGTGCATAATGTTTTATTTGGTGCTATGAATATATATATTGGTGAAAATCCAAGAAATTATTTTCAAATGAGTATATATGAAAAAGGGATGGTTGTGGTATTTTGAAAATGGGACGAGTTAAAAAACATGGTGGTATTTTTTAAAAAAGGTTCAACATGGGAAATGGTGACTAGTAGAAATCCTGGTTTTCATAGTTTCAATATAATTGAATTTGAAATTATACGCCTTTTCTTGTTAAGGGAGTAAGAATTATTCTATATTTTATTAATAGAAATGGAATTAGGTAGGCATCGTAAAGGCCATCCAGAGGAGGCTGATGAAAATTTGGTTGTACCTAAGACCCAAGTGGACTAGTAGCTATTGTATAGTATAATGATGGTTTTACAAATTGTGGAAAGTGGGAATAAAGTATCTCAACCAGATCATTTGGATCATGAGGTCCATTTTCAAAAGAATAACCCACCCAACATTAGGGGTGATTCCGATCCAAAAATGGCATTAGCATGGTTGAATAAAATAAATATGATATTTTAATTTGTGGGAGCACCAGTCAAGCTAAATGTGAAGGTGTAAACTTACATGTTGGAAAATCTTGCACTTTAGTGTGGGGAGATTGAGGTCCATGTTGGAACTGACCAAGGTATAACATGGGAGGGTTTTGAGGAATTTTTTGTTAAAAAATTATACCCTCATATATTCAGAATTCAGAACACAACATATTTATTTAGGATGAACCAAGATAAACTCTTGGTATAAGAATATACAGACATGTTTATGAACTTAGTGTGTTTTCACCTATGTTGGTGGGTAGTATATCGTTTAAGGAACAAATTTATAAATTTGTGTTTAGGTAGGAAATTTTTACAAAAATAGAAATGTTTTTTATACGTGATTTCCTCGAAATGGTGAACAGAAAAAAGCAATAGAATGAGATATATTGGGATCTACATGTGGGGGAATCATGTTGGTGCCCACATGGAATATTTGTAACACTAACGCTAGGTTCAAGAGGAATACTGACACTCATTTCTAGGGTGGTAGTATGACTCAGAATCTAATGGCATGATTGGTGAATCTTCTTACAAAGACTCAATGTAAGCATGGATGTATTTAGTGTTGTTCTACGGGCCACATCATGTGGGATTTTATGACACAACCTCAGGCATTTAATAACTATAAGAAGATGGGGAATCTTCGACATTATTACTGTAATTCTATATGGCCTAGTTTTCATGAAAATCCTCAGGGCACACATACATCTTATGCCTTAAAAATGGAGGGGTATAAACATACCCCTCATCATCAGAGTAAATTAATTCATGGTAAATCAAGGAACACCACGAATCCTCAATAGATAAATAATGAGAAGAGTGTGGAAAGGAATCAGCTGTTTGCAGCTGAGCAGGTTGTGATGGATGATCAGTCGAGACTACCCACTATGCAATGTGCGATTCTTGTAAATCCATCCTTGATGCATGCATTGTTTGATACAGGTTCTTAAAAATTCTTTATTACTTCACTTTTTTTAGTTTTATGGTGTTAACTTGGGAAATTATGTCTTTAGCATTAAACCATCAAATTCTTTTGAGTCAAAGATAGTGTCGAGCCTTTCTATGTAGATCATGTTGTATAATTGTGTATGAGGTTGATTGTTGTGGGATTTAATAGTTCTTGAGATGGATGCTTATGATGTAATCCGGATTATGGATTGGTTTATTATGTTTAAGGCCCACATCTACTGTTATGCATGAACTATTAGTTTCACAACAGATGATGGTGTTGAACATATTTTTACAGGGGAGAAGAATGAATATAAGGGCGCAACTGGTATGATGGGACCAACAGTTGGCATGATATCATATCAGTTAATAGATTTTTATTTGGTGTCAATTAGAGAGGATGAGAGAAGAAGCTTTATGGTAGTGGTTCATCAGTTTTTTGGATGTCTTTCTTGAATAATTCGCAGGGCTAACTCCCGTGAGAGAAATGAATTTTATGATTGATCACATTCTGGGGACCAATACTATCTCTCTACCATATTACCCGATGGAACTAATAGAATTGAGGTAGATGAATGTGCATTTGGAGGAATTAGAAAACAATAGATACATCCAGACTAGAACGTCTTAGTGGGCATCACCGATCTTGTTTATTAAAAAGGTGGATAGAACCTTGCTGATATGTGTTTATTATTATAAGCTTAATCTGGTTTCCATAAAGAACACGTATCTACTTCCATGAATTTATTACCTATTTGATAAGTTGAGGGGAGATCAGTTTTTCTCCAAGATTGAATTATGATTAGGGTATCATCTGTTGTGAGTGAGGACGGAGGATATTCTGAAAATAGCCTTTATAAGTAGATATGAACATTATTAGTATGTGGTTATGACCTTTGGTCTCACAAATGAAACAAAGAGTTTCATGGCATTTATGAATCAGATATTTTATAGATATAAGGATTCTTTGATGGTGGTATTTTTTTAATGATATATTTTGGTATTTTAAGATAAGGGGGAGAAAGAGAATCAATCAATGATAGTTTTGGGGATCTTGAGTGATCATTGGTTGTATGATAAATTGTTAAAGTGTGACTTTTTGTTATTAGAGGTTAATTTAATTAGACATATTATTTATGATAAGGTTGTTAGAGTTGATTAACAAAAGATAGAGGCTATTATTTCATTTCAATCACCAAAGATCATTTTTAGATATAGATTTTCCTTATTCTAGCTAAGTAATATGGATTTTTTTTGAGATTTCTCAATATTGGCCTCAGTGATGATAACATTAAAAAAGAATAATGCTCTATTTCATTGGAATGAGCTGTGTTTGAAATATTTTGAATAACTTAAGGAATTCCTTATACTAGAATTAATATTAGTTTTTTGAAAACTAGGTAAAGGTTATATGGTGTATTGAGATACATTATGATCAAGTATGGGGAGTGTTCTCATGGCAGGGGATCATTTGGATGTGTATGGCTCACGACAGTTGATGGTTCAAGAGAATAACATCCCAATACATGATTTGGAGTTAGAGGAAGTTGTTCATTCATTGAAAATTTGGCATCATTACCTATTTAGTGAAAAGTTAACAATTTTTACTAATCATAAGAGTGTAAATAATATTTTCTCACAAATATATTTGAACTTGTGGAAAAAAAGATAGATAATGTATCTCAAGTTTTTTTATTTTGAATCTATGTACACATTGGGTATAGAAAATTTAGTGGTGGATGAATTAAATAATAAATAATATGATCAGGTGGCAAAACATGAATTTGATCAGTGGATGTTGATGTTAGTCATAGGAAACATGCGGTTGGAATGTGAGGGCTGATGTGATAGAGAATTTTTCATTCTAGTCTCATTGGTTCCTTACTTGGTTAGTTTGGACAAAGAGGCACATGTGTGTGATTCTGAGTGTTTGGGGATGTGGTTGAAACTCAACAGTGGGTAAACCATTGAGGGTTGTGAACTGGCTGGGTAGTCAGTTTTGTATTTTTTGAACTAGATGGATGTATAGGTGGATATTAAGGAATATATTCTTAGATAATATCATAATTCTTGAAGGGTTTTTCATCCTAGAATTTAGAGAATGTATAAAGAATTAAAAGTGCAGTTTCGATTGGATGGTTTTAAAAAGAAAGTGGCAGAGTTTATTTGAAGATGGTTGGATTGTCAGTAAGTAAAGGTCGAGAATCAGCATCCTGAAAGTATGTTGAAATGTATACATATCCTTGCATGGAATTGGGAATAGGTAGAGAATTATTTTGGTACAGGTTTCCCATGAATGGTCAGAAATAATTACACTATATAGGTTATTGTGGATCAGATTACAACATCATCTCATTTTATCCCTAGTAGTGAATCTTATACGGTGGAGGATCTGTCCAAAATCTATATCTGTGAAGTGGTAAAAAGTCATGGTGTTGTAGTTTTGACTGTATCAGATAGAGATTCAAGGTTCACATCACTTTATTTGAAATCCGTGTAACAAGACCTTGGGTCTCCGTTGACAATGAGCATAGTGTATAATCCTCAAATGGACGGGCAATACGAGATAACGATACAAAAATTAGAAGATATGTAATGGCCTTGTGTGATTTATTTTGGTGGCTCTTGGGAGGATCAATTTTTGGTACTCAAGTTCCCATATAATAATAGTTACCATGACTCAATACATAAGGCTCCGTTAGAAGCATTTTAATATTTTCCATATTTTTATTCACTTTTTTGGTGGAAACAGGTTTATACTTCGATGATTGGGTTATGCCTTGTCCATGATAAAATTTAAAAAATAAATTTGATTCAGAATATAATGAAGATGGATTAAAGTCTTCATAAACTGTATTCAAACCATCATCAATGAAATTATTTACTTTATTTGGGTGATCAAGTGTTCTTTAGAATCTCTCCTAGGATTGGACATTTTCAGTTTCGAAAGAAGGATAAGTTATCTCCAATGTATATTGGTCCTTTTGAGATACTTGAGAGGGATGGATAGGTGGAATCATGGTTGGAATTTACACCATGGATTAGTGTTTTTAACGATGTATTCCATGTTTCTCTGGTGCAGAAGTACCAATTGGATCGTAACCATGCGATTCGATGAGATCATGTTGAGGTCAATCCAAATGTTTCATTGGTGCACGTGCCAGGGAAGATTATGGATTGGAAACATAAATTATTGTGTGGAAAAATAATTGGTCTAGTTTAGGGTTTCTGGAAACATGGATAAATTTAGGAGGAGACTTTAGAGTGGGAGAAAGTGGTGGCTGAGCAATGGCATGATCTATTTTTGAAACACAATGGTTCTCTACTTTTCAATGATAGAAATTCCAATGATGGGGAGAAATTAGCACCCCCGAAATGATGTTTGTAACCATATTTAATGCCTTTTATGTATGTAATGTAGTTGGGTAATGTAGGGGAGAGTTTGGGACGGGTTTGAAATGGTTTGGGAGCACTTATAAGGGAGAATGGTTTGATCATAGTTAGGGGAAAACAAGCAGGATCTCCAGTAACTCTTCATGTGGAGGCAGTGGGATTCAAATGGGTTGCACACAGTTTGTATAACCATGTGGGGAAACTGTTCGAGGTCTCTATTGAGATAGTATAATGTGCACAACTAGAGCACTATTTTTCTAATTGAGAGATGCATTACAAATTGGGTTTTTATTTTCATATTCACTCAGGATTTTCCCTCAACTCCTCCTCTCTTCTCCCATAAAAACCTACTTGGGATTTTTATATCTCAAGAGTAAAACGAGATGTCCCACACATTTTTGATGAAAATATAAGGGTTTTCAAGGTGCTGTGAAGGAGATACTTTTCTAGTAAGCCTTATCTCTTGTTTGCTTATTGGTTTTCCATAGATATTGTTATCCCTCTCTCTTAGTTTTCATGATCTACACCCGTATCATGTAGATATATGGTTTTTGTTTCCTAAAATGTTTCTATTTGGGTTTATTGATATTAGGAAATGAGTTCATATGAGTTTTTGTGGATTTTTTTTTTAGAAATTCATTTTACGGTTGTGCAGTAGGTCGATTTAACTGAAAGCCTATAGTAGGTGGGTTATTTGTCATATCTATTTTGATATAATTAGATATCTTGGATTCAATAAATTGATTTTTCTTGAAATCAACTTGTTATTATGATGTTTGGAGCTTTCTGGAAATTCCATTTGTGATGTTTTATCGATTTTTTGAGAAAAGGGTGATTGTTGTGATGTTTTTGTTGATGTTAGATTTTAATAAGTTGATTTTGAAATCGTTTTCTTTGTTCGGTTTTGGGAAATGGTATTCAAAAATGTGTTTCATTAAAAATGGATGTTTTATTTATATATGAATTTCCATGGTTAATGGCTTAATGGATTGTTTGGTATAGAAATGGTTGTTTTCATAATTTTTTGGCCTTGTTGTGATATATGATTGTTTTTTGGTTGAGTATTTATTCATGCGATTGAAATAGAACTGTAGTTGGTGGGTATTAACACAATAAAAAGAGGATGGATAGTTTATGAAAGGGACACCATCAAATATAAGTGGGGGAGAAGTACTACTAGATTGGATAATGTAGTAAATAGGATTGGATGGGATGTTTTTCTATGTTTGAGAGCCTTGTTGTGTGTAGTTATGCAAGGTGTTAATTGTTGTGAAAATATGTGATAGAAAAAATGTTGGTTGGATTTTCCATGTATTGTGTTGATTTGGGTGGAAAATGGCTTGGTAAGATTGTGTTTTTCTTGTTGGAAACTATTTCACTATTTAATGTTTGATATGATCTATTTTATATAAATTGTTAAACAATTATATCATAGTGGCATGTGTAGAGAAGTCATTTGGGGAAAACCTTATGATTATTTGTACTCAACCCTTGATTTCGCACGTTGGTGATTTTTTAGTTTCCATTTTTCAGGACATAGGTATGAGTAAGGTATCTAATTTTTCTAGTGTTTCTTCATTTTTCATCTGGTGGTACTGTGGTTCTTGGAGTATAGAGCATGGTGCGGAGCCATGAATCGTGTCATGGTTACCTTTGTATATTTTTGTTGAGTCTTCCTCTTGGTACTATGATATTGGTATTTTGTGGGTTTTTGTATGGGTAATGTAAATTATTATATTATAGTTTGGTTGTTCTTAGAATGACATTTTTGGGGAGTACCTTCTTGACATGAATCTTGTAGTGGGGGTTTATTTTCCCTTATATGTAACGCCCGAGACTTTTATGAGAAATATTTTGTTTTTATCAAAGGAATCTTTCACCACACACAACACTATCTTGTATTGCTTTACACTCTACCACGACCTTCCTCAATAGCTTGCGTCGTACGCAATACCGAGTTTCACTAAACAACGATATGCTATTAAAATATTATTAAAACTAGCCGTTATGAATAGTAATAACCACTTTTTAAAATATTATAAATTTTATTTGTCAAAATGGACTTCATTTTTGGATTCGGAATATCGAAATTATCAAAGGGTGAAATTTTGGTATTTTTCTGAAAACATTCAATTTTTGATGAATAGTGAAACCACTAAGTGGTAGGTAAAAAAACTGAATTTTTCATAAAACATAATTTTACCTCTTCTGTGAGTGGAATTTTGAAAATTTGAGAGACACGGTTAATATCATTGACTAAAATGTTGTTCAATGGGATGAAAATAATTTTTGGTGAATAGTCACTTTTTACTTTTTTTACCACGGTTAAAAGTAAATAGGGTAATTAAGGGTAAAAGTGTTATTATTATTACCCTAACACATGTCCGAATTCTATTGGATAAGTGTAATTTGACCAAAAATAACCATGGGAATAAAATATGACCATTTAGGCCCACCTGGATTAGATTAGGACATTTATTATTAATTTATTTAAAGAAGGGTTAAAATAGTCAAAATCAAAGTTTAATAAGTAAATAATTTTTAATATGGGGTTATACATAAGATAAATTCGACTATAAATATTCATTAGAAAGCTAAACATATTTATTACATAATGGTAGTTTATTTGTAATTTTTAGACATCAAATAATTTAATTTATTTATGAAACAACGATGATGCAGTAATTATCTTATTAATGAAATATTGACATAATTGATGTTATAAATACCCAAATAAATGTAATATGAGACTTTTTATGAAATACACTAATTTTAGAGGTTAATATGACATGTTAATATTAATTTAATTAAATTTTTTCGAACTAATATTTCTGTTATGATTTTCACAAAAATCAATTAATAAATAGTGTCAAAATTGAAATAAAATAGTTTTTTTTAAAATATATTATTAATTGTTATGTTATTCATAAAAATCTAAGGTTAGGCCAAATGAAGTAGATAAGGTTATATATATTAATAATAAACTACTTGGGGTTCTTTTGGCTTGATATAGTATGTTTATTAACCTTATAGTGTAAGAATACAAGAAGACACGGTAAAAGTTAAATTATCTAACTTAAAGTTAAATCTAAAAGATAAGGTTAAAATTGATACCTAAACTTGTATAAATTCTATTTGATGAGAGGATTTCGACCCATACACACCTTATCTTCGAAATATATCAATTTGGATCTATTAAAAACCGAATTTTCATTTATAATAAAATAATATTTGTAGTTATTCCAAAGGTGCCCCTCTCTTCCCTTATAAAAGGGCACCTCCTACCGCTCTTCCTCACACCACTTTAAGCCTTCATGCTCGGCCAAAACCTGCCAATTTATTCTCTCCACTTCCCTAGAGACATCCTAGAGGTCCGTTTCTTCTTCAATGACCAATGTTAGTTCCCTAAAGGGAGGTCTCAAAGAAGCGCTTCAAAGAAGAGGTAATGTCCGTTACCGATTCTTTCATCTTTATTTCTTCTTCCACTTCTTCTTCTTTAGTTGTTTCATTATGAAGTAATAGCATCAGTATCACTAATATACTGATATGTTATTATAAGTATGAAACAACCCTATTTAACCATCTATCCATCCTACGGAAAACGAAATCATCGTGTGTGCGTACGTACGGATTACCGTCTCCACGCTGTGGTGTAATCTATATTCCACCACCACCTTACATGGATGGGTATAATGGTGTAAATAATGACTATATATAATTATTGTAATGTGATATTGATTCTTAAATAGTATATATACACTCCAATATAATTCTACAATAATGGGAACGATATCACCGCTCGTGCGTACGTACGGAATACCGTCTCCACGATGTGATGCGACTCGTTCTACATGATATTCATTGCCTAATGATTATATAAATGAATTGAATGAATTTAATGAATGAATATGATATATATTACACTAATACCAATATGTAAATGAGGTATCTATAACCTAAAAATACAAATAAGAATTTATTCGACAAAACATGCATAAGAACAAAGAGTAATAAACTTCCGAATAACAAGTATTAATGAAATATTACTAATAAGAAGCTAAGAATATGACCATATATGATATCATAAAAATAAGTATGATTCTAGAATAAGTCAATAACATTATTTAAATCATTATACAGGAGGTTTGGACACTTACGAAGAAAATTGGACCTAAGGTAAGGGAAATATAACAATCTCATTTTTATCCGAGATTGTTTATACTTTGGTATTTACTGGGGTGTATTTTATCATCCACATCCATGTTTCCTCAATATGTAATATTATTTCGATCAACCTAAAATTTTTTAAATCAATTTTTTCTCTTGGGTGAGTTTATAGTAAAAGATATGAAAGAAATCTTTTGTCATTTTTCGTACAAGGTACTTTTTGACTTTTACGACAAAAGTACGAGAAGAATGTTTTTTTAACTTATAAGGAATGAATGGATTTTTAAGACATTATTTCCAAGAAGCTTCCTTTACGATTTTTCAAGTTTATTTTTAATAAACTTATTTTAGTTTAAAATTGTATGACATGTTAAGAAAGGAAAATGTTTTTGCAGTAGAAAGGATATTTTCCTCAAGAATGGAGTTCAAGTGTTTTATCAAAATTATTTTCCATATAAGATAATATAGGGTTCTGTTTCTATCCCTATTATTACATTGATTTTATTATGTTGTGATGGAATTATTTTTATGAATTCGTTTATTTTATATGAATTATTTTATGATGTCATGTTGTTTAAGAATCCCATTTTTACTACATGGGTTCTGGAATGATGTATGATTTATGATTTTGTGGCACACATAAGAATGGTATCATTATGAGATGGGTGGGACCTATATCCCCCTCCAATGCATTGGGTAACGATTTTATATCTCATGAGATAGACATGGCTGGAACGGCATGTTATACCAGTTCAGTGAAACATGACTGAAATGAGGAGTGAACTCTGTTCAGAAATGGACTTTGTCCACTATGATAGTCTTGGAAATGAGTCATGACTAATAAAAAATTATTCTCTATGATTATGTGTGCATGCCACAAAGATTCATGTTTTTTGTTAAGATTATTTGGATTACATTTCACTACCATGATTTATTCCATGTTATGAAATTATGATCTCTTTGGCAGGGTAAGATTTCCAAAATGTTATGTTTTTATTTTGATGTGATTGATATTTATTTTGTTTACCCTTACTGAGCATTTGAGCTCACCCTTTTGAATGATTTATTTTCCCAGGTCAAGAAGAAGGTTATTAAGTAAGATACTCCAAAAGGGACTATATATATGATGAAATAAATGGGAGACAGTGTAGACGCTTTATGAACCAGTTGTTTATGTTTCCCAGTTTCTAAAGACACTATACCTATATGGTCCTTTCCTGGTTTTGTTATATGTTGTAATAAGTGTGCTTGAATTCTGATTTAATAACAATGTATATAAAGTATGGGTCGTTATAGTTGGTATCAGAGGAAAGGTATAGTCAACCATTGGAAACTAGGATGTGAATGAATTAGTAAGAACCCTAAGGATAAGTATAAGCATAGAACAAAATCTTAGTGTTTTATAAATGGCCATGAATAACCTAGTATAAGACCTTAAGTGTGAAATTTTATTCTTTATTATGTGGTTTTCCTATTTTAATTAGTGTTTCTCACACTATTCTTCTTGGTTTTAGTCAATGGCGGGAACTCGAAGGAACCGTGTTAATGAGGAATGCGACGGGCAATGAAATGATTGTCCCCCTGAGAAAACAAACGTTATGGTAGGTGGAATGAAAAATCTTGTAGCCATTCTCACACAACTTTCTCAAGCTATGAATCATGTAGGACATCCAAACAAGCAAAGGAAGGAGCAACATTCTGTTTAATCCTTCATGAGGCAGCATCCACCTTCGTTCAGTGGGTCTACTGATCCATTAGTTGCTGAACAATGGATTAGTACTACTAAAAAGATATTTTTAGTTCTTCAATGTTCTGAACATGATAAAGTCATCCTAGGAGTGTATCGTTTAAAAAAAATTCTGATCAATGGTGGAATCTTATTAAGAATATGAGGCAGAGGGATGAAATTGAGTCCATGGAATGGGACGAGTTCAAGAACTTATTTTTCAATAAGTAATTCCCTTGTATTCTCCGAACAAATATAGAGAAGGAGTTTATTGAACTAAAGAAAAAGGATGATGAATCTGTTGGTACCTATGATGAAAATTTTACAAGACCTGCAAGGTATGCTTCTATTATTATTATCCAACATGAGAGTAAGGTCGATCGATTCTTTAGTGGCTTAAATCCAAGTCTTCGAAGGGCCTTATCCATAAGGGACTTCAATAGCTATGAGGAAATCGTTCGATGTGCTCTCAAAGGTGAGATGGAGATTGGAGTATCCCATCAGTCATATGCGTTTAATAATAAGAGGAAAATGGAATTCAGAGGAAAATCTAAAGAGCACACTGAAAGAAGATGAGGTTTCCCTTATGCTCAAAGTGTGGAAAGAAACATGGAGGGAGTTTTCTTAAAGTGACAAGTAAATGTTTCAAATGATGAAAGGAAAGTCATTGGGCATTTGAATGCCACAATGATGGGAAGAATATGTCTAATGATGCAAACAAAGGAAGGGATACATAGAATGAACCTACTAAACTTCAATGTTTCAAGTGCAAGGAGATGGGGCATTATGACAATAAATTTCGTAATCCAAGGGTTGTTGATGATGATCGACATCAACAAAATATTAAGGCTATAGACAAAGTAAAGTCACATGCAATTTCTATCAGCGATGTGGAGTATGATAACAATGTGGTGAAAGGTACACTTACCATCCACTCTAAAGTAGAAAATGATTTATTTGATTCTGGATCCACCCACTCTTCTATTTATGAAGATTTTTCTAAGGGTATCACTGTATTAACTCAACAATTAAATGTTGAGTTAGCTGTGACAACACCTAATGGCACAACAGTCGCATCAAAAGTTTATAATTCTTCCCCGATTGATGTTTGTGGCAAAGTGCTTCCTGCAAATCTTGTGATCCTTCCTATAGTGGAATTTGATGTGATTCTTGGCATGGATTGGCTTTCTTTATATGGAGCTCATATCAATTTCCAATGAAGGGAAGTCACATTTCATATTCTAGATCAATCTATGATCAACTATCGATGAAAAGATGAACATAACCTTCTAGTGGAAATTTCTTCCATCTTATGGGTCTTGATTCCACTTAATGAAGGTTATTTATCTGAAATGGTTGGTGAGAAACTCACTATTAATAATATGCCAATTGTACGAGAGTTTGATGATGTCTTTCTGGAGGAATTTCCTGGTCTTCCACTAAATCATGAAGTTGAGTTTTCAATATAACTCGTACCAAGTGCTTTACCTATTTCAAAGACACCTTATAGAATGGCCCCAATTGAGTTGCAGGAATTGAAGAAGCAACTCCAAGAGAATCTTGATAAGGGATTCATACGCCCTAGTGCGTCACCTTGGGGAGCACCTGTTCTGTTTGTTAAGAAGAAATATGGATCAATGAGACTCTGCATTTATTATCGAGAACATAACAAGATCAAAATCAAGATCAAATATCCTCTCCCATGCATTGATTACTTATTTGACCAACTACACGTAGCTCAATACTTTTTCAAGATTGATCTCCGTTCAAGGTATCATCAATTAAGGGTCAAAAGGGAGGATATATCAAAAACGGCTTTCCGTACAAGGTATGGACACTATGAATTTATAGTGATGCCATTTTGTCTTAATAATGCCCCTGCTATCTTCATGGATCTTATGGATAGAGTCTTTAGAGACTATCTTGATCAATTTGTGGTAGTCTTTATAGACGATATTCTTGTCTTTTCAAATAGTAAGGAAGAACATGAAGATCACTTGATAATTATATTGAAGACCATAATAAAGGAGAAGCTTTTTGCCAAATTTACCAAGTTTGAATTTTGGCTTCAAAAAGTTTCATTTTTGGGTCACATAATCTCAAAAGAGGGGATATCTGTGGATCCAGCAAAAACAGATGTTATCAAAAGATGGTCGAGACCAACAATAGTAACTGAGATCCAAATTTTTCTTGGTTTGGCTGGATATTATCGACGTTTTGCGAAAGATTTTTCACGATTATCTAATCCACTCACCATTTTGACTCAAAAAGGAGTTAAGTTTGTTTGGACGGAGGAATGTGAAGAGAATTTAAAGGAGTTGAAAAGAAGGTTATCCAGTGCACCTGTGCTCACACTACCTTATAGTGGAGAAAGGTTTGTGATCTATAGTGATGCATCCAAGAAGGGGATGGGGTGTGTTCTTATGAAAAATGATATGGTGATATCTTATGCCTCACAACAGTTGAAAATCCATGAGCAAAATTACCCAACACATGATTTGGAGTTACCTGCGTTAATCTTCGCATTAAAAATTTGGAAGCATTATCTCTATGGAGAAAGGTGTCACATTTATACTGATCATAAAAGTTTAAAGAATATTTTCACACAAAAGGAGCTGAATATGTGCCAAAGAAGATGGTTGGAGCTGATTAAGGATTAGGACTGCTCAATTCATTACCACCCTCGGAAAGCAAACAAGGTGGAAGATGCATTAAGTCGATAAGACCATGCCAGTTTATCCATGATGAGGATCACATAAGATCAAATATTTAGGGATTTACAAAGGATGGATCTTGGAATTATAATGGAAGGGGGAAAATCGTATCTTTCTTAAATAAATGTTCAACCATCTATACATGTGAATATTAAAGAGGCCCAGAAAGAAGATGTAGAGTTACAAAAAAGGTGAGAAATATTCCTGAATTCAACCTTGATAGTGATGGGATAATAATGTTCATGAATCGGGTTTGTGTTCCACCCATCCCCGAGTTAAAGAAGGAGCTACTGGATGAGGATCATAGTTATTCATTCTCTATTCATCCTGAAAGCATGAAGATGTATAGGGACCTGAAAGAGTACTTCTGGTGGGATGGCATGAAAAGATATGTTGCTGAATATGTCTCTCGACGCTTGGTTTGTCAGCAAATTAAAGCTGAGGGACAGAAGTCTAAGGAGATTTACAACCATTACCCATACCCGAATGGAAATGGGGAAACATCACTATGGACTCTGTCACAGGACTTCCTAAAACATCCAAAGGCAATAATACTATCCGGGTCATAGTTGATCATCTTACAAAGTCTGAACACTTCATTACTATTAGAGAGGATTTATCTCTGGATCAGATTGCCAGGATATATTTAAAGGAAGTGGTAAGATTGCATGGAGTACCACTTTCTATTATATCTGATCGGGATCCGAGATTTACCTCGAAGTTCTGGCGAAGCCTTCAACATACTATGGTTACATAGTTGAGTTTCAGAACTACTTATCATCCTCAGTCAGACGGTCAGTCTGAGAGAAAAATTCAAACTCTAGAAGATATGTTGAGAGCTTGCTCAATGGATTTAAAAGGTGGTTGGGATCAACACCTACCTTTGGTGGAATTTTCTTATAATAATAGCTTTCACTCCAGTATTCAGATGGATCCTTATGAAGCTCTCTATGGAAAGAAATGTAGGACTCCAACTTGCTGGGATGATGTTGGGGAAAGAAAGCTATTAGGACCTAATCTTGTTGATGAGATGGAAGAAAAGGTCCAATCTATTCAACGACAAATAAGATCAGATCAGAGTCGACAGAAAAGTTATGCCAACAACCGATGAAAAGACCTAGAGTTTGAAGTGGGTGATAAAGTGTTCTTAATAATATCTCCCTGGAAGAGGGTCATGAGATTTGGAAAGAAGGGGAAGTTGAGCCCTAGATATATTGGTCCTTTCGAAATACTGGATCGTGTTGGAAAGGTAGCTTACCGGTTGGAGCTTCCATCGAATCTCTCTCAAGTTCACGATGTGTTCCATGTATCTCTCATTAGGAAGTACATACCTGATCATTCACATGTACTCAGCTCAGAAGTTGTACCACTGGAGCAAGATCTTTCTTATGAAGAACAGCCGATAGAGATTCTGGATCGTAGTGAAAACGTCCTATGAAACAAGACCACTCAATTGGTGAAGGTTTTATGGAGGAACCACCAATTAGAAGAAGCTACATGGGAGCTTGAGGATATGATGAGGGAGAGGTATCCTCATATTTTTGTTACAAAGTGACGAATTTCGAGGGCGAAATTCATTTTAAAGGGGGTAGAATGTAACACCCGAGACTTTTATGAGAAATATTTTGTTTTTATCAAAGCAATCTTTCACTACACACAACACTAGCTTGGCTTTCTTTACACGCAACCACGGCCTTCCTCAATATCTTGCGTCATATTCAATACCGAGTTTCACTAAACAACGATATGCTATTAAAATATTATTAAAACTAGCCGTTATGAATAGTAATAACTAATTTTTGAAATTTTATAAATTTTATTTTTCAAAATGGACTTCATTTTTGGATTTTGAATATCGAAATAAGCCTAGGGTGAAATTTTGGTATTTTTCTGAAAACTTTCAATTTTTGATGAATAGTGAAACCACTAAGTGGTAGTTAAAAAAACTGAATTTTTCATAAAACATAATTTTACCGTTTATGTGAGTATAATTTCAAAAATTTGAGAGACACAGTTAATATCAAGTACTAAAATGTGGTTCAATGAGATGAAAATAATTTTTGGCGAATAGTAACTTTTTACTTGTTTTTACCACGGTTAAAAGTAAATAGGGTAATTAAGGGTAAAGGTGTTATTATTATTACCCTAAAACATGTCCTAATTCTATTGGATAAGTTTAATTCGACCAAAAAAAACCATAGGAATAAAATATTACCATTTAGGCCCACTTGGATTAGATTAGGACATTTATTATTAATTTATTTAAAGAATGGTTAAAATAGTTAAAATCAAAGTTTAATAAGTAAATCATTTTTAATATGGGGTTATACATAAGATAAATTATACTATACATATTAATTAAAAATCTAAAAACATTTCCTACATAATGGTATTTTATTTGTAATTTTTAGACATTAAATAATCTAATTTATTTATGACACAACGATGATGCAATAATTATCTTATTAATGAAATATTGACATAATTGATGTTATAAATACCCAAATAAATGTAATTTGAGACTTTTTATGAATTTAAATAATTTTCAAGGTTAATATGACATGTTAGTATTTATTTAATAAACTCTTTTTGAACTAATCATTCTGTTTTGATATTCAAAAAATTCAATTACTAAATAGTGTTAAAAATGACATAAAATAGTTTTTAAAACAAATATTATATTATTAATTTTTATTTTATTCCTAAAAATATAAGGTTCGGAAATATTAATTAGATAAGGTTATATATATTAATAATAAACAACTTGGGGTTCGTTTGGCTGGATATAGTAAGTTTAATAACCTTATAGTGTAAGAAAACAAGAAGACACGGTAAAAGTTAAATTATCTAACTTAAAGTTAATTCTAAATGATAAGGTTAACATTGATACCTAAACTTCTCTAAATTCTATTTGATGAGTGGATTTGAACCCATACCCACCTTATCTTCTAAATATATCAATTTTGAGCTATTAAAAACCGAATTTGACTTTATAATAAAATAATAGTTTTAGTTATTCCAAAGGTGCCCCTCTCCTCCCTTATAAAAGGGCACCTCCTCCCTCTCTTCCTCACACAACTTTGAGCATTAAATATCGTCCAAAACCTACAAATTTCTTCTCTCCACTTCCCTAGAGACATCCTAGAGGTCATGGTAATCTTCGAAGACCAATTTTAGTTCCCTAAAAGGAGTTCTCAAAGAAGCGCTTCAAAGAAGAGGTAATGTCTGTTACCGATTCTTTCATATTTATTTCTTCTTCCACTTCTTATTATTTATTTGTTTCATTATGAAGTAATAACATCAGTATCACTCATATACTGATATGTTATTATAAGTATGAAACAACCCTATTTCACCATCTATCCATCCTACGGAAAACGAAATCACCACGCGTGCGTACGTACGGAATACCGTCTCCACGCCATGGTGTAATCTATTTTCCACCACCACCTTACTTGGATGGGTATAATGGTGTAAATAATGACTATATATAATTATTGTAAAGTGATATTGATTCTGAAATAGTATATATACACTCCAATAAAATTCCACAATCATGGGAATGATATCATCGCTCGTGCGTACGTACGGAATATCGTCTCCACGATGTGATGCAACTCGATCTACATGATATTAATTGAATAATGATTATATAAATGAATTGAATGAATTAATATGATATATATTACACTAATAACATTCTGGAAATGAGGTATCTATAACATAAAAAGAAAAATAAGAATTTATTTGACAAAACACGCATAAGAACAAAAAGTAATAAACACCCGAATAACAAGTAGTAATGAAATATTACTAATAAGAAGCGAAACATATGACCATATATGATATCATAAAATTATGTATGATTCTGGAATAAGTCAAAAACATTATTTAAATCATTATACATGATGTTCAGACACTTACGATGCAAATTGGACCTAAGGTAAGGGAAATATCACAATCTCATTTTTATCTGAGATTGTTTATACATTGGTATTTACTGGGGTGTATTTTATCATCCACATCCATTTTTCCTCAATATGTAATATTATTTCCATCCAACTAAAATTGTTTAAATAAATATTTACCCTTGGGTGAGTTTATAGTTAAATATATGAAAGAAATCTTTTGTCATTTTTCATACGAGGTACTTTTTGACTTTTTTGACAAAAGTACGAGAAGAATGTTATTTTTAACTTATACGGCATGAATGGATTTTTAAAACATTATTTCCACAAATCTTCCTTTACATGTTTTCAAGTTTATTTTTAATCAACTTCTTTTAGTTTAAATTTGTATGACATGATCAGAAAAAAAAATGTTTTTGTAGTAGAAAGGATATTTTCCTCAAGAATGGAGTTTAAGTGTTTTATCAAAATTATTTTCCATATAAGATAATATAGGGTTCTGTTTCTATCCCTATTAATACATTGATTCGATTATATTGTGATGGAATTGTTTTTATGAATTACATTATTTTATATGAATTGTTTTATAATGTCATGTTGTTTAATAATCCCATTTTTACTACATGGGTTATGTAATGATGTATGGTTTATGATTTTGTGGCACACATAAGAACGGTATCATTATGAGATGGGTGGGACCTATATCTCCCTCAAATGAATTGGGTAAAGATTTTATATCTCATGAGATAGACATGGATGGAACGGCAGGTTATACCGGTTCAGTGAAACAGGACTGAAATGAGGAGTGAACTCGGTTCAGAAAAGGACTTTGTCCACTAAGATAGTCTTGGAAATGAGTCATGACTAATAAGAAATGATTCTCTATGATTATGTGTGCATGCCAAAAAGTTTCATGTTTTATGTTATGATTATTGGGATTACATTTCACTACCATGATTTATCCCATGTCATGAAATTATGATCTCTTTTGCGGGGTATGATTTCCAAAATGGTATGTTTTTATTTTGATGTGATTGATATTTCTTTTGTTTACCCTTACTGAGCATTTGAGCTCACCCTTTTGAATGTTTTCTTTCCCCAGGTCAGGAAGAAGGTTATTAAGTGAGATATTCCAAAAGGGACTATAGATATGATGAAATAAATGGGAGACATTGTAGAAACTTTATAAACCAGTTGTTTATGTTTCCCAGTTTCTAAAGACACTATACCTATACGGTCCTTTCCTGGTTTTCTTATATGTTGTAATAAGTGTGATTCAATTCTGATGTAATAACAATGTATGTAATGTATGGGTCGTTATATTATATGGTTTGTTGTTTTAATTAAAGGGTAAATAATTCCCCAATTGTTCTTGAATCAGTCGACATTTATTTATAACCTTAGGCATCTCGGGAATGTCACCTTAGGCCATGTAGAATGTCACCACCTTGTCAAGACAATGATGAAGGGTCTGGATGTTACAACATGTATGTGTGGTTCTAATGATTTAGTTTTTAATACATATTAATTATACCAAATTAATATTTACAAACCATATTGATGTGAAACTCTTCACATAACTCGTAGCTTGTTCTACGGAACCATATTTTTTAGAAAATGTTAAATAAAATATTACAAATGTTTCTCAATCATAAGGTATTTGAAACCTTTTATATAATTGTTTAGAATCATATGAAATCAATAATCCCCCCAAGAGTAAGCATAGAGTGTTTTGTAGCCATCCCCCACTATTCTAGGGTAACCCTATGCACACAATGAAATGACCAATCTAACCTAAAGTCACTCTACCCCTAGTTTCTTATAAAAGGGATCCATCAGTTCCATCATAATTCTAACACTTAATATATATAGACTATAACAAACTTATACATTAAAATGAATAACCCATCACAAGCCAGTGTTAGGGTAGAAGAAATCATTATTAATTATCATGCCAACCATGTAACTTTTTATATGCATGTGTGATAATTTATAAAAGAATATTAACACATTAATATAAAAAAATTCATTTATAATCTAAACAAATATATTCATGAATAAAGCAGGGAATAATACTATGTAAAGACATTTAAATTTAGTTTTTCCTTATAGATAATCCATAACTAAATAAATATAAAATCTATATATTTATTTCTAATAGATAACAATTTATATTATCCTCTATATAAAATTTAATAAAATATATGATATTAAATTAAATATAAAGAATTTATATTTGAAATATATTATGTAATCAGTTTATATAATCAAAATTTAACAAGTTTACTTTCAGTTGAATTTTTATCATATCATTTACAAAAATTTCTTTTGATATGGTTCAAATAGTTTCTCAAATAAGGAACTTTATTTTGAATATTTCAAATTGAAAATTATGATCAATTCATACTTTAATATAAACTCTTTTTCATTTTTCTTCTCTTTTAATTGATAAAAAAATTATAAATTTTCATATAATTTATATATAGGCATTTTTCATCCAAATTATATGTCATGTCATATAAATCAAATGTAATTAAGAATAACAAGTATTATTAGTGAATTTTATTAAATAGTATTTTGTAAAACATAATTACTTAATTATAGACACCTCTTTATAAATTAATTTATAAAAACATTATAAATTAAATAAATATCCCAAAATATATTTTTCAATATTATATAATGAATTACAAAATAATCTAATTCATTTCATGAAAAAAATAATTTAATATTTTTTTCATTATGTTTTATTTAAAAATATAATGTGTATCATAATGTGTGAAATTTTTTTAAATAAATACCATGTCGTATGATTTGTATGTCATCAACTATTATAGATAATCTAGTATTATTTTTCATATTTTATGTGTAAAGTGGATTATTGTTTTTAGGGGTATTTTATTTTGTTATAAGGCTTATAGAACTCTCTTAGATTGGAAATATTACATAGAGTCACTTTGGAAAGATATGATTAATTATTTCATATGTTATAGCATGAAAGAACTGAAGGACCCCGGGACACCCTGAGAGGGGAGGGGTGAATCAGGGTGACCAGTTTTTCTTTTAATGTGATGGATCTTGTTCCCACGTTAGTAGGAACTTGTTGAACCTGTATGATGATTATTATTAGAAAGAAAACATTCACATGCACGGAGAAGACACATCCCTTTTTTACTTGGTTCACCACTAAGGGCTACGTCCAAGGAGCATATGCCGACATGTTGTTGGTCGTACCAAAATCTATTATGCTTCACTAGCTGTGGATTTCAAATGTTCGAGTACAGTCACTCTGTCCCAGTCTCACAGCCTTTACAAAGATTCATGGATACCTCACTGCTTCCCTCGGGTCAGTCCCGTTGACTCCCCCTGGCTCACTGCCGTTGGTGAAGTCCCACTCTGTTTATAGACGTGAAGGTCTCTTCATCATTGCATAAGAATGCATCCTATGTTGTATGTAGATGATCTATTGAAGTCCAATTCTCACCAGAAGATGAATATCAATTTGTGATGAGGGTACAGGGCAATCTTCCAGCTTTTGCACAGCTTCAAAGAGGACAAATGAACTATTATCAACACTGGCGCACTTGTCCAAGCCCGGCGCCCAAGTTTCAATACTGGCGTGCAAGTGACACAAAATAACTTGTGCGACGCTCCCTCTTTAAACTATGAAATTTCACGATGTTGTCCCTTTGTCTCCCCAACTGCCTTGGTCGTGCAAACAACAATCGGCGCGTAGCCTATACTTGCGCGACTCCACCACCTGCGCGACGAGAGCTCGAACAAACTCTAAGTCTTGAACCCTGTAGTAAATGAGGAGGGTTGGTCCAGTATTTATAGGCAAACTGGACCCCCTGCGCGGAGGCGCGCAAGTCCCTCATTGGCACGCAAGTCCCTCAATGGCGTGCAAGTCTCATCTCCTGTAACCTCTGTCGCGCAACTCACTTGCGCGACCCAACCAATACTTGCGCGACCTTCATTCCATAGCCAAATTTTGAAGTTCTGATCCTCAAAAACATATGGCGCACAAGTATCCTATCTTCCAAGACCTCGGCGCGCAATTACCATTACCAAAAACACTTTACTTCATTGGCCGATTTTCAGGCCCAAAAATTTGGCAAACAGTGGGAAACAGCGCCACCTTCACTATTGTTTTCTGCTTGAATGGTATGATCTCTTTGTTAGAACACATTCTGAACTTCCACTGAGGATTGACAAAAAACACAAACCATACACCAAATCATGCTTTGAAGACCCTGGTTCCAACAATCTCCCCCTTTGGGTTTGTTGGAAATCAGAATAAATTCAATAGTTCTCCAACCATGAGCAAACCCAAAACTCAAGAATCAACTCAGCCAACACTCTAAGTCTACGTGAGCAATGCTCGGTGTAGAAAACAAGAGAGGAATCTTGAATTGGGTTCCAGTGTTTTGAAATTCTCCATGACGCCTGATGATATCCTTCTTATTCTTCTCATCACAGAAGCATTTCTTGCCTTGAATTTATTCCGTTCTCCCCCATTGACAATAATACCAAAGACCGATAAGTTGTTCAACGTTCAGCTCAAGCCATACTCCCCCTGGATAGTATCTCCCCCATAAACCTGTATCACAGCCATAAGAAGATAAAAAAAGTTATAACAAATGGGGAGAGGGGATTTTCGGATCCTCCTTATGCAGTAGGAGGTGGTTGAACACCAAGGATTAACCAATGATTCTCAAACACAGCCGCGGATAATGGCTTGGTTAGGATATCAGCCACTTTCTCTTCAGTTCCAACATGATCCATTCTAATCATGCCTTTTTCAACCTTTTCTTTGATAAAATGATACCATATTTCAATATGTTTTGTACGAGATTGATGAACCGGATTCTTCGTAAGATCAATTGCGCTTTTGTTATCACAGTAAATCACCATCGGTTGCTACACCTTATCACCAATATCTGTTAGTTGCTGCTCCATCCAAAGCAGTTGAGTGCATGACATTGTGGCAGAGATATACTCACCTTCAGCAGTACTAAGAGAAGTACTTTCTTGTTTCTTGCTCAACCAGCCAACACATTTCTGCCCAATATAGAAAGCTCCACCACTAGTGGACTTTCTGTCTACCACATCTCCAGCCTAGTCAGCATCAAAAAATGCGGATAATTCACTGTCCCTGCCTACAACAAAAAATAACCTGAAATTATGTGTACCTTGAATGTACCTCATGATTCTTTTTACTGCCGCCATATTTTCCTATTTTGGATTACTCTGAAAGCGGGCCGCAAGGCATGTGGCAAAAACAATATCTGGCCTTGTCGCTGTCAGGTACAGTAGGCTTCCAATGATCCTCCTGTACATGGTTGGATCAACAGAGTCCCCATCCTCATGCTTTCCATGTTTATTTCCAACTGAAATCGGAGTTGACATTGGTTTGGAGTCTTTCATATTGAACTTCTTCAGTAGCTCTCTTGCATATTTTTCCTGAGAAATGAAAGTATATCCCTTCTTTTGAACCACCTGCAGCCCTAAGAAATATGTGATCTCCCCAATCACAGACATTTCAAATTCTGATTTCATGTGGTTGGCAAATTCATCCACTGATTTCTGCCTGCTATCACCAAATATGATATCATCAACATAGACTAGAACCATGAATTGATCTTTTGGAGAATTCTTCACATAGAGATTGTGATCAAATCCTCCTCTTTTGAATTCCAACTTCTTGAGATAGGAATCCAGCTGTGAGTACCACACCCGTGGTGCCTGCTTCAAACCATAAAGAGCTTTCTTCGGTTTGCAGACCTTTGATTCATCAGTATCCAAAACAAAGCCCACTGGCTGTTCAATATAGACTTCCTCTTCGAGTACACCATTCATGAATGTTGTCTTGACATCCATTTGATATACTTTATATCCTCTTTGGAGTGACATGGAAAGAAAAAGCTTGATTGACTCTAGTCTAGCTACTGGATAAATGTTTTTTTTCAACATCAATACCTTCAATCTGGGAGTATCCTTTACATACCAGTCTTTCCTTGCTTCTGATGACACTTCCATGCTCATAAAACTTATTTTTGAAGATCCATTTGGTACCAATCACATTTTGACCTTTGGGTCTCTGGACAAGATCCCATGTCTGATTCTTGTCAATCTGATCTAACTCTTCATTCATGGATTTTACCTAGGATTCATCCTTTGCAGCTTCTTCAAATGAGGATGGCTCCACAACATAAAGAAATGAAGCTTGTGTGTTATTACTCATCCTCCTTGTCTGTTTAGGTTCATTCATGTCTCCAATTATGTTAGATGGATCAATTTCTGCTCTTTGATTTTTCTTATGAGGTTCAGACGCATTCTCACCATCCATGATTTCTACTTCAGATTCTTCATCTGAGTAAACATCATGATGTAACTGCTGAGTGTTTTGAACAACTTGCTCTATTTTTTCATTTGTATTTTCTTCACGTTCACATTCTTCCTGACTTTCTATCACATCATCATATGACATCCTTGTAGCATTTGTGGTTTTCTCTTCCATTATCTTAACATCACTGCTTTCCACAATTCTTCCCAAATGCTTGTTGAAACATTTGTAGGCTTTGCTGTTCATTGAGTAACCAAGGAAAATTCCTTCATCTGCATTATCGCCATATTTCCATTGATTTAATTCTTTTTTCCTGATGAATCATTTACTTCCAAATACAAGAAAGTATTTTAGAGAAGGCTTTCGTCCATGCCACAATTCATATGGTGTCTTCGTCTCACCCATATAAAGTCCTGTTTGATTCTGAATGTACACCGCAGCTTGAACAACCTCTTTCCAGTAATTTCATGGAATACGACTCTCAATCAGCATAGTTCGTGCCATGTTGTTCACCTGTTGATTCCTACGTTCAACAACTCCATTTTGTTGTGGAGTTCTCACAGCAGCTACCTCATGTTGTATCCCATGCTTCTCTAGATAATTCTCAAATTCAATGGACGTGTATTCTCCTCCATTATCAGATCACAAAACTTTGATTGTATGTCCAGTATCATTCTCGGTGATTCGACGATATGTTTTCATGTAGTCAAGGACTTGTCGTTTCTTGTGAATGACCATCACACATGCCATTCTACTGTAATCATCTATGAAAAGGACAAAGTACCTTTCTCAATGTGTTCTGGCAACATTTACTGGACCAAAAACATCTGTATGAATCAGATCAAGAAGGTGAGACACCCTTTTCTTCTTTGGCCGATATGAACTGCAGATCAGCTTCCCACGAATACAAGCATCACAAGATTTTTCACGCTCATGCTTCAGGTTGGGGATGTCCATGACAATTATCAATTTTGATATTTTCTCCATGTTTTGTTGATTGATGTGTCCCAATCTCCGATGCCAAAAATTGTTTTCTTCTTCAACAGTCATGTAACATACCTTTTCTTCACTAACAACCAGATACAAGTTTCCTTCTTTTCTTCATCCCTTCATAAGTGAATTGCCGGTTTTTCCCTTGATAGTGCAGCCTTTCTGATTAAAAGTAACTAAATGTCCTGAGTCACAGAGTTGACTCACGCTGAGGAGATTATGAAGTAGGCCATCTATGTAAAGTACTTTAGTCTTCTTTAGTTCTCCATTTTCTAATTTGGTACTTCCACTCCCTTTGATTTTTAGAGCCCCATCATTACCAAAGCTTACTATACCATCAACATTCTTTATGATATTCAATAGTAGGCCGACATTACCTGTCATATGATATGAACAACCGCTATCCAGAATCCTGGTACTGTTGTTCTTTGTAGCTTTGAGGGCTACCTATGCAAGGTTCGATTTCTCAATCTTCTTCCTTTCCTTCCATGAGACATTATATTGAGTATATAGAACTGATGGCCTTTAAAATATCTCTTCCACATACACAGGTTCTTCATAGTCAAAGTCTTTTTTGAGAGGTGAGAACCTATTTGAAAGAGAAACAGTATCTTGCTGACGAGACTTGACTTGTCTTGAACTTTGGTATGAGGTGTCTATGTCTCTTCTCTACTTGCAATTAACAACCTTATGACCAAAGTTAGAACAAAGAAAACAATATCCATAGAAATTATTTCTTCTATAAGAATAAGGATATGAAATTGTTCTCCTTTGTTGAGCATCTATATCTTATCCATTCAGATAGCTTCTTGCCTCTTCACAATAAGACATGGTATGGCCCTGATAGCCACAGAACTGACACTTCATGAGAGGAAATTTTTTCTCACTTGAAGTTCACCGTATACCTTCTTCCTTGGGATAATAGTAAGACTATCTGTCATTTTTGAATGTTTGAGGATAATTTTCAGGTCTCCCATTAGTTTGGATTGAGGGTTCCTTTTTCAGCACTCTAGGTAACATTTCAACATGTTCAACATTCATCTTATCTTTATTTTGGATCTTTTCACTTCCAGCAGTTGATGACTCAGCCTCACAGCCAATTCCACTCTTTCCCATGCAATCGAGTCTTTGATCACTCATGATTTTTCCAACCCCATCTGAACCACACTTCGTTCTTGCTAGTAATTCTGAATTTGAGAATCTTCCAAACTACATTCACTTGCTTGATTCTTTTGGAACTGATTTAGTCTCCAGTTTACTCCTTAGAGTAACTACTTACTCCTCAAGACCCTCGGCAGTCTTGGATTTTTCATCCAGTCTGGATGTGAGGTCATTGATGACCTTTACCTTCTCTTCAATTCTCAGCTTCAGATCTACTACATCATCATTGCTATCAATTATTTTAGACTGTACCTTCACAAATTCTTCTAGTCGTTCAATTTCAGCTTCAAGTTGATCAATTTATTCAGTTGATTCTTCTAAAATTGATTTCCACTTACTACAGCTCTTACATTTAATCTTAAGCTTACTAACAGCATCCTTAAGTTGCACCTCAGGATCTACACAAGTTCTCAGTTGTTTTTCTCCATCAGTATCTTCTGACTTTTCAAAAGTGGCCATCATAGAAGCATGGTTCCCAGTTTTTAATTCTGTTTCTCCTTCATCACATAATTCATTATCATCTTCTTCCTCTTCACAGAAAAAATTATTCCTTTTAATTTTCATACCAAATTTTAAGTCTCCCTTTTTGAAGAACCTTCTCTGAGGCTTCGTGAAGTTTTCATCTTCACTGTCATCATCCTTGATATTCTTCAAGCACTGAGAGGCAATGTGCCCAACTTTTCCACAATGGAAACATGCGAGAGGTAACTTCCCTTTGAATTTCCCTTTCCCCTTCTAGAACTTCTTTGAAATGAGAGAAAGAATTTCTTTCACTTCGTCCTCATCACCACTACTATCCTTTGAGATTTTCAATTTATCCATGGCCTTGAATGCCATTTCCTTGCTCACCCGAGTTGTAGCATCTTCTGGTTTGACTCTCATTTCATATGCTACCAAGCTGCTCAGTAGATCATCAAGAGAAAGTTTGGAAAGATCTCTTTCCTCAAGGGCTAACACCTTCGCATTATACAGAGGTGGAAGTCTTCTAAATATTTTCTTAACAATATCAATGTCTTTGATTTCTTTGCCTAGACCCCAAATTTCTCCAACCACTTCAGTAATTCGATTGAAGAAAGAGTCTGCATTCTCGTCTGGATGCATCTTCACATCATCAAACTCATTGTGTTGCACTTGTAGTTTCACCTCCTTCACATTGCTATCTCCTTCATTAATATTCTCAAGTATATCCCACATGGATTTTACTGAGGTGAAATTCATCACCTTTAGGTAGATCTGATCAGAAAGGGATGCAGTGATAGCATTCTGTGCTTTAGCATCAACATCAAGAAGTTTCCTGTCTGTTTCAGTCATATCCAGGCCTATTGGACCAGTGACTTGTATTCCTTTCACAGTAGAAAAAAGAACTTACATTCCAAGTGATCTTAGATGAGATCTCATTATATACTTCTAGATCTAGAAATTGCTTCCATCGAAGTGAGGGACTCCCCTGACATTGACCGCGTTTTCCATGATGAAAAAGGTCAAATTCAACACCAGCAACCTTTACGCTCTGATACCACTTGAAGGACCCCGGGACACCCTGAGAGGGGAGGGGTGAATCAAGGTAGCTAGTTTTTCTTTTAATGTGATGGATCTTGTTCCCACGTTAGTAGGAACTTGTTGAACCTGTATGATGATTATGATTAGAAAGAAAACATTCACATGCATATATAAGACACAACCCTTTTTATTTGGTTCACCACTAAGGGCTACGTCCATGGAGTATACGCCGACAGGTTGTCGGTCGTACCAAAATCCATTATGCTTCACTAGCTGTGGATTTCAAATGTTCGGGTACAGTCACTCTGTCCAAGTCTCACTGCCTTTACAAATATTCATGGATACCTCACTGCTTCCCTCGGGTCACTCCGGTTGACTCCCCCTGGCTCACTACCGTTGGTGAAGTCCCACTCAGTTTATACACGTGAAGGTCTCTTAATCATTGCATAAGAATGAATCCTCTATTGTATGTAGATGCTTTATTGAAGTCCAATTCTCACCAGAAGATGAATATCAATTTGTGCTGAGGGTACAGGGCAATCTTCCAGCTTTTGCACAGCTTCAAAGAGGACAGATGAACTTTTATCAACACTGGCGCACTTGTCCAAGACCGGCGCCCAAGTTTCAATACTGGCGTGCAAGTGACACAAAACAACTTGTGCGACGCTCCCTCGTTAAACATTGAACTTCCAAGATGTTGTCCCTTTGTCTCCCCAACTGCCTTGGTCGTGCAAACAACAATAGGCGCGGAGCCTATACTTACGCGACCCAACTACCACTTGCGCGACTCAACCACCTGCGCGATGAGATATCGAACAAACTCTAAGTCTTGAACCCTGTAGTAAATGAGGAGGGTTGTTCCAGTATTTATAGGAAATCTGGACCCCCTGCGTGGAGGTGCGCAAGTCCCTCATTGGCGTGCAAGTCCCTCAATGGCGCTCAAGTCTCATCTCCTGTAACCTCTGTTGCGCAACTCACTTCAGAAACCCAACCAATACTTGCGCGACCTTATTTCCTTAGCCAAATTTTGAAGTTCTGATCCTCAAAAACATATGGTGCGCAACTCTCCTGTCTTCCAAGACCTCGGTGTGCAGGTACCTTTTCCAAAAACACTTTACTTCATTGGCTGATTTTTAGGCCCAACAATTTTGAAAACAGTGGGAAACGGGGCCACCTTCACTACTGTTTTCTACTTGAACGGTATGATCTCTTTGTTGGAACACATTCTGAACATCCACTGAGGATTGACAACAAACACAAACCATACGCCAAATCATGCTTTGAAGACCCTGGTTCCAACACGAACTGAATAATTACATTATGTTACTTATTATGATATGTTATATCTTTCAAGGATCTCTATTTTCAGCTTATGATATCCTATGTTATAAAAAATATGCATAATTTATAATATATATCTTATTTATGGTTAAACAATATGATATGTAAAAAAGATATCTATTTTCATTATTTTAAACATTATTTCCTGAATCATTCCACCCAAAATAGCTTTTATTCCATAATATGGTACTCAAGGATTGAATAACACTTATTCAACTAGAAAAATCCATTATAAAACCTTTAATAAAATATCAAAACACTATGCAGTTGAATTCAAAAATTAACAAAATGAAGAAATTTTTTTATGTAAGTATGAAGATGAGATATCCTTATGTATTGAAATATGGATTTTATGATTATCATTAATATGCATCTAGTAGTCTCTTTCGTCGAGGGTGTATCTATGGAATAACCAAAATCACCCAAAACATGGGTGGGATTATCCTTATTACGCATTATTCAAGTTCCTCTCATGTAAATAGAAGAAAATTTGGGACACTCTTGAAGACTTCATGATATTTACTTGTACATTCATAAAAATGGAGTAAATGGTATAAAGATACAATATTTGTAACCATAATCCTTATTCATTATTTTATAGTATAAATTAAATTGATAAAATTCACTAATACATTTCATCATATGAAACATTAATAACTATTGAAATCTATTTTGAAAAATTCTATAATAATATCAATTTAAATATGAATTCCATAGTCAATATAAAATTCCATGTGAATCGTACATTACAATAATGTCAGTTCATGGAATTAAAATTTTCTTATGGAATACACAACAATCAAAAAAGAAATTGTGATATGATACAATTATTTGAAATCCAATGATATACCATTACATGGAGTGCAATATGTTTTTGAATCATAGATGTTATACCATAAAACATTACTATAATTTCTCATATGATATGATCCAAAATATATCATATATATAATGATTTTGTTAATATCTTCATAATAATGTTATTTAACATGGTAAACTAAATACTTTGATAACAATATTACATAATCCCTAAGGTTGAGTTAATTAGAGTTGCATGGGTGTGTTGTGGATTAGTTGGTATATATTTTTTAAATTTGATTGTATTTTTCTTCTTGTATGATAGGTTTAACACACATTCCCTCATTATAATTTCACTAATGAAATTCATGGAAATTATTATATAAGTGAAATGTGATGTTCTAATCTTATTTAATGAATTAAGCATGATTTTTCATTAATTATAATCATTCCAATTTAAAGAATAATTAATTTCTGTGCTATAGTATACGAGATTAAAATATTCCTTGTCCACTTGTTAACATAGTTTCCTAGATTAAGTGATTTTATATGTAGACACATAATTTATAATGATACGTCTTTTTGTGGGTCCATTCATATATAGATATTAGTGTGTTGGATGTATATTATCAAACTATTTTATATTGTACGTATAAATAATGTTTTTCTACTGTCCACTCCATGATTGTGGTTATTAATTGAGGAATTAAATGGTAAAAATCTTTATATGGTCATAGAATATTTCTTGAAATAAAAATTAATTTTGGTTTAATTTTTTTATCCAAAACCTAATAGATTTTGTATAATAATAATATACATATATTTGGAATAATATAAAATTATTTTGATGTTTTTTATAAATTTTTATTCGTTTTTGTGTAAGTGGGAGATTGTGTTATGAAATGGTTTCCTATTTCATATCTTAGTGTTCATCATGGATGATTTGATATTTTATACTGGAAACATATTCTATGATAATTTTTATACTTTTGGATTATGATACATCATTAAATGAAATTTTATTATTCTTTGATTTTTAATGGATTATAATGATAAAATAATGAATGGTGATTCCTTTGAAAAGTATACACTAGTTTATTCCAAAGAGTTAGTTTATTTTTTAGAATGTGAATCATATGAATTTGTAGTGGATTATTATTTCAGTGAAGGTTTTTTATTTGAAGGTAATGAATTTAATTTTTGAAATAATAGTTCACTCAATAAAAGTAAAAAAACATCTCTCATTTTCATAACATTATTTGTCTTATAGGTGGATCTAGCACACCATTTTATGAGGAGAAGGTCGAAATGAAAAATTTAAAGACCTAATTTCACATATTGGATACATTTGGAGTTTGGATTTGGTTTATTGTTACTAGGGGGTCTCTAGAAAACTCATCATTTAGATTATATAGAATAAAATCTAAGGAAAATATGTTTATTATTATTAATTTAATTTCATTATCACCTATATTGATTGATCTTATGGTAGTTTTTTTATTTTACTATGTATTATTTAATCATATTGATTTCTAATAAATCATTTCAAATCCTATATGAACTCCTATCACATTCTTCTCAAGACCACCTTCCATCCATAGATGTTTAAAACTGAATATGTATCTAGCATCCAAAACATATGGTTCTAATAACTATATTGTCTTTTCTAAATAACATGATAATTTTATTTATAATCCTTTATATCCGTTAACATATCAATTATTGAATACGTAATGATCAATGGTGATAAAACCTTTCTCATGTAGTCTATTTTCATATCTATGTAAAAATTTTAGAAGATGCACATTATTTTTCACTCATACATTGAATCATGAACCACCTACAATAAGATATTTTCCCGAAGTACAAAATCTATAGAATTAACCTTTCTATATATATACCCCATCAAAAAATAAAAATACTATAGGTATTTTACACTATCCTCTTTTTGAAGATTACTTTTCACTGAGAAAAAACATACATTTGGAATTTATTATCAATAAAAACATTGATTTTTTTCATCAAAATGATCTTTCTAGAAAAAATTATATGTATGAATCACTACTTATAGATATCGATCTAGCATCAATTAGTTATTATCATGTAGATTAAGATTATAAGGGATAAAAGATACTTCAAAATTATCTTATATAAATACTCATCTCATGAAAATTTCCCAATCATTATTGTATATAAAATCACAATAAACATTCCCAGGGAAGATAAAAATATGAGAAAAAGTGAAAATTCTCTTGAAATCCAAAAAATATACCTTTATCATTTCCAACTAAACATTAACCCCTTCTTACTATTTCTCTGTAATAATTCATCCAATTGAGATAAATTATAGTTGAATCAATGATAAAATCGAGTTATTCTTAGAGAAGTTGTACTCTTAAACATGATATTTTGTTTACGATAATAAATCACAGTATGGACTTTCATGTGTTATACCAAGATATAAAACATCAAAACCACATATAGAAATAATTTCAACTCCCTAATCCATTATTTGATCTCTAAGACCTTACATTCAAATAATTCTTCAATAGTGATCCCAAAAAAACTCTAATGGATTCCAATGTTCCTACTATGCCTCAATGTATACCAATATAATATCAATAAAATCTACCACAAAAGGGTCAAGATATTTATTAATGATCATATTCCTTAGGGTAATCAAAACTATCCGTACATTATTTAAATGATACAGTATCACCATGAAATCATACAACCACTATATAGTCCGGAATATTAGTTATGAAATGTCATAAACTCATAGCTTGAGATGCTGATAGGCTAATTTAAAATCAATATAAAAAACCATTTATTTCTAATTAACTGTTCAAAAATAATATCAATCCATGGGTGTGGATACTTATTATTAATATCCACTATATTCAATCACTAATAATCAATATATAGGTTTTAAAATATATCTCCTTTCATAGGAAATAATACTGGAGCTCCCTATGATTAATTAATTTGTCTAATAATTCCCCTTTCTTAATTAGACTCAACATATAGCTTCAATTCATTCACTATAACTACATAGATTCAATAATATGGTATTGATATAAGACCTTCACCAAAATCTAGATCAATTATAAACACCACATCTCTTTTTGAGGTTAATCCTAAAAAACCATGAAGGAATATATTCAAAATAATAATAATAAATTACTAGATTGTATTATCTTATTATCTAAGAAATTTTTTTTGAGATATTATGGATCCATGTTTTCCTAATTCCTATTAAACCTTTCCCACTTTCAAATTTCACAAAATTAATAATGTATAATAATTAACCACATGATATATAAATGTGACCCAACTTCAGTACCTATTTACATGATTCCAGAAGAGATTTAGATAATCTATGCTATGATCATGTTAGAAATAAGACTTTATAAGACAAGTGAATACCATATATTTCTATAGTCTATCATTATTATATCACATTTTTGGAGCCAACATATATCCTCTCACTTTATTCTTGAATTATTATATATGGTTAACATATCCAATTGACATTCTTTTCAACACCCTAAATTATTACAGAAAATATGTATATATAATATGGTACATCATACCTAAATCCAATAGACAACTTACTTTTATATAAGTGAATAATATAATATATTTTACAGATAATTATCCATCACTATCATTATCTAGATATTATTAGATCACAAAATTATTAGACGAACTAGTTCCATGATCCTATCCATAGAAACCATTGTTCCATCATAAATGTATCCCATTCTTATGAAGTCCATGTGAAACCTATCTAACCCCATTTATAGAAATTCAAGATGATACCATGATACTACCTTATAAAGACCCCACATGTCAATGTATAATATTATGAAGTCATATATGATCATTGTCTATTGAACTCTTGTGAGGTTTTGTTAATTAAAAGATAGAATCAGGTTTATTTTTTTTAAATATCATCATCATTACTAACTAGAAATTGTAGTATATAATCCTAAAAAGTTAAATAATATATATATATGGGATATTTGTATTGAATATCCATTATAAATGTCCCAATATTCTAGTAAGTAATCTCCCCATTTATATACCAAATAATCCATGGATTTGGCACCCAACACTGAGTTATCCACACAAATAGATCAGAATAATTACCCAAGATAATATTTATCACCTAATATCATGGAATATCATCCAATAATGTATAAATTAAACATATACCATGTAATATAACACATTTAGGCATAACCAATATCTCCATGATAAAATGTGTGGTTGAAATAAGTACCACCATATTCATGTTTCACATCATAAACATTTAAAATTATGTCTTTAGAAGAAATGAGGGTGACCATCATAAAAAAACTCCACACCATCATCTACCTTACCCGCTATCCATATCTATCATGTTAGGTCTGTTATAATTTACATATGATACCCTAAATTTGTATAAGAGCAAACAAAAAATGACTAACCATATATGGGGGATAAATTATACCCAATATATCCATACCAAGCTATGAGATGACCCCATAAATAATTATTGTGTATGTGAATCATTAATAAAAAATCATTCAAAAAACATTTACCACAACATGTCAACATCATTCATAAAAACATTAATCATAAATCATTATCATGATACCCATAACTCAATCACACCATATTCACTAAATAAAAATGTTAGAAAATGTAAAAAAATGTATATTTTTGGTTTTTTTTAATGAACCAACTTGGGTGTCCAACTCAGGTCACCCAAGTTAACAAATCTTCTAATGAACCAATATGGGAAAGCATCACATGACACCCGATTCGATCTACCATGAGATAAAAAACTTAAAAAAATTGCATCCCGTGAAAATTAAAAGTGTATAGAAAACAAATTATATAGAGAAAGAATGTAAATACATCTATGAGACAAACAAAACAATATAAACAACCAAAAAAGAACTAAATGGTGTCTCTCTATGACCATCCACAACCACAAATCCATCTCTCAAATAAGGTGACACCAAAAAAGAGAATCTAGTAAACTACATTATGAACATACCTTTACTCATTTCCTACAAAACACAACTACAATAGCCCAAAAGAAAATTAGTTTATAAGAACATAGCCTAGTAGGATACCCCAAAAGAATCTATAATAAATATAATTTCCTAAAACATGAATTTTAATCACTAGAGTAGAACATTTTTTAAATATATTTCCATTTAAAATGATTGGTATAAAATGATCCAGATTCAAAACATTAAGAATATGAGCATAACCATGTGTGAAAATATAGGGGACATCAACCAAAGTAAAAATTACACTAAAGGTAACCATGTGATCATGAAAAACACAATTCATAGATGAGAACTTTTTTTATGAAACCTCAATGGGAACTAGCATATAGAATATATTATAGAAAAAAAATGAAACTAAGATAGAAAGTGAATCCAATGATATTGATTCCTAGCACAGTCTATCAATATCAACCTTATGCCAATTTCCAAAATTCCTAAATGGTCCAATGTTCATTATTTTATTAAAAAAATATAAAAAATAATAATATTTTTGTAAAAAAGATCAAAAGTGAATTATCACCACTCTAATGCTTTGAAAATCCACTTTAAAATAAAAAACATTATCATCACATGTTTTCCTTAAATTCGTTTTAAATAAAAATCCATGTAAGTACATTAGTCAAATCATTCAATATAGAATTTTGGAAAAACTAATCACACATATTTCAAATTAAAGAGTTTAACAAATTAAGAAAAATTATTTATAAGTATCACACAGTATTACTTGGTAAATCAACAATATATAGGGACACCTACCTTAGACATGGTCAATAGTTTATTGAAAGAAAAACATTTGATGGATTGTTGAGGCTTGAACGTTCAAATAATAACAACCACTAACCCATCCCATTGATTTCCTAATAGACAATAATGGATTAAAAAATTAAAAATAACTAGATAACCATATATAGTATAGGAATACAAAAAACTATTTAAAATATAATTCTATAAAATAAAAAGTAGTCAAGGTTTGGGTATTTTTAATTCAATATGCCAGACACAGCATAATATCATTAAAACACCAAATTAAACAAAATTAATTTAAATTTTCATTTTATTGAAATCATGAATTAATAGGGATTAAAAAAATTTATAATTGGACTTACAACTTTTACCCACATTAAATAATCAGTTTTCATGATTTCTATCATTTATAGTGGCTACAAAATTGCTACAAGGTGACACTGAATAAGAAAAAATTTAAGAAAATTGATATTTATTTTTTATTATCGAAAAATTATTGTTTCACATGGGTAAAATGGTTTTACCACTAAAATATTATAAAATTAACATAAGGGAACTTGGTTTCCTCTTATAGAAAATAGTGTTCCAATTATGACCATTTTTCTAGCTACATCTATCTCATCCATAACTAATGTATTGACCACATTAAAATGGTTGGTCAACATAATATAATTAGTATTTACTGAATAATTTACATTACACACAACTCAAACTTTCATTATTTAATGTAATAATTATTAAGAAGAAAAATTTCTAGGAGTATCAACTTAAAAAAATAGGTGTCATACTCCACAACCGAATGCTCCCCTTACCATGAGGCCAAAAATTCCTGGTCATTTTCCAGCCACAATGTCTTGGGAATTCATTTTTTTTGAATATCCACTTGTATGTGGTCTATGTGAGATCCTATTATATCATATATTTCATGATAGTTTCCCAATATTGTTTTCTTTCTCCTTCAACCATGTAAGTGGAAAACACAGTTTAGAGTCTTTTAGAGTTTTCAAAAAGTAGAAGATCCTTTCAATCTACTCGATCCAATATTCTGATTATTGGTGGCCTTTGTGAATTAAAATTTAAATAAAATTATGGAATAAAATCACCTTGTATGATTATAAATTCCTATTTGTAAACAATGTATCATTTGGGTTCTATTTCACTTGTAGAATCTCAGGGATGATTGAAGATTTGTTATACACTCAGGAAATTATGTGACATAATTGACAATTGTATAACTTATTCAACTATTTAGTCTCAACCATAAATAAAATAATAAACCATAGAAACCATAAGGTGTCCCATAAATTAAAAAAATTGAATAAAAAGAAACCTCATTTTTTTAAAATTAGATGAAAAAATTAAACACAAAAACAAAAACAAAATAAAAAATAAAAAAATAAAAAATGGCATGTTTCCTTAAAGAATGTAATTACATTAATTCCATTAGGTTGATATGGATATCAAAATTATCAAATATAGAGTTATTTATAGATTAGATTGTTTGAATCCTCTTCAGTTTAATTTTTATTATACGATTCTATATATGGATTTATCCTATTAATGTTTACCTTAATGATATAACCACTTGAGTTTTCATGAATACAAAGGACACCATGATGGTATACATGATTTATAATGGAAGTAATTGACCATCTCAACCTTAGATTACCTATGGGAGAATGATGTTTGGAAGTATAAAAGAGTATATATTTTTGAAATTCATTGTGTGTTAACATTAATATTACTATATTGATTGGCATTAACTATAGCTTAGTTGATCTTGGAATTATCATAGCTATATAAATTTATATTATTATGTTCATTAATTTATTATTGTATATTTTTCCATTAAATAATAGGAAAAGATAAATTTTTTTATTGTTTAAAAGGATTCTCACTAAATTTCATAATGATATTGATTTTTTTTTCATAAACCAATTAATATGGTAACATATACAAGATGTATTTTTATGTGATTTCATATTTCAAAAGAGAATACAAGATCTCCATGGATCAATCATTTTATAGTGGATTCTAGTTTTTTTTAATAATTTTCATTATTTTTCTATTATCCAACTCAGCTTGACCATTGGTTTTTTATGGTAGGCCATTCAATCTTTTTTTAGGATCTCATTAATGGAAGTGAGTGATAAGAAGGTATAATTTCAAAAATGGGTTCCATGACCAAAAAATATATCCAAATTAATTTCCAATCTAGAGAAATAGTTTTTTAAGTAATAGGATCGTATAATGATCATAATTCTACTATTATGGGGTGGCCTCAACACATTTTGACACATAATCTATATATTTGAAAAAGAAAGGATATCGATTAGATTTTGGGAATTGTATTATAAATTTAATTCCATACCAATTAAATTTTTTCATAATTAGAATGTTATTAAAGTTATGTTTTTTAATTCTTGTAATAGATACTATTTTTTCAATAAGTATAACATTGTAAATATTTATATTTATAATTAGTATATGTATGACAATATAAAAACATTTATAAAATATTTATAGTGGTTTTATATATAGAGAAGTTTCCTCCCCATGCCAAACCATGAAATTTATTTAGAACAAAAAAAAATTAGCATCTAGGACATGTCTTCTATCTTTCATGTAAAAAAATATTATAGAGGTTTTGATTATTAAACACATATTTGTTGAAAATAGAAATGAATTTCCTCATAGATTGAGTTTTTAAATTTGTAATGATTCATGTTACCAAGTAGTTTTAAATATTTGGATACCGCATGCTGTCAAATGTAGAATGGAGATTCTCATCTGGAAATGAATCCGAAGAAATGTGGGATCAATTTTTATTGAATTACAACGTAGATTGGTGTTCTAATACTAAATTTTCAACCCCATTTAATATTTTATTAATATATCAAAAAAATTGATAGAAATATCCACCTAATCAATCAAAACAATACATCTTATTTTTGGAAAATGTGTTTCAATTCCAAATTGTTATTGAAAATAGTTACAAGGGATCCTAAAATATAGGATCTAGAATTATTTATGAAAAATAAATTTTTTAAAATTATTTGTTCCCGATTATTATTTTTTCATTATTTAATTATTTTCTTATATATGCAATAAGAAATTGAGTTTCTTCTCACCATTTTCTTGAGATATTTCCCACTACAAGTTTACTCACATCATATATTATTTTCAAAAATAATTTTACAATTAAGAGAATTAAATGTGTGTGGATTTAAAATAAATGACTTTAGAGTTGTAAAGGATTACTAATAGCCTTTCATTTTCAAAAATGAAGCCTCTTACACAAGAAAAAACGAATGGGATATGCAGTGGAGATGTTTTTTTGATAAAATTTCTATAAAAACTCTACTTTCATAAAAAGAATTTAATTATTAGAGATATTTTAGATATAAAAAATTAAAAATGATATCAACCAATATATTATCCACCTTGATTCCTTTATCAAAGAAAATATTCTGGACGAAAATTCCTTAACTTACTATAAAATATAAATTTTCACAATATTGCAAAATATTTTAATCCATTAATATTGTTAGAAAATTTGCTATAACATTAATTAAATATATCCCAAAAGGTTAATTCATCCATAATTACTAATATACACTCCCCCACCATTTAAAATATAATACCAATGATGCACCACTAAAAGGTAATATAATAATTAATTAGATCAATGGGAAAGAATTTAATGGAATAAAATTCAAATTGAAAATTTAAGGTACATTTTGATTTGTCCTATAAAGAAACATAGATTTTATTATACCTTGAATACTGATCTAGGAAGTAGTAAAACTCATATCCAACCACGCTATTAATGAAATGATCAATGGAGTGTAAAGTAAATTGATATTTTATATTACTAGATTTTAGAAACTTATAATATATTAATATTATGCATCCACTACTCACTATTTCAAGGAGTAGTATTCATCCTAATTGGTAATAACATTAATTATATCCTTATTAAGGACTACCTTTTATTTTATTACCCAGTCACTAACAACAACAATGTAGATACTACATGATTTTAAATACATAAGGGTTTCCTTTTGTGCCTTCTCAATTATATTGTGAATGAGTCTATGCTAGGGTTAGTGAGGAGGTTTATAATATATTATAAGAACAATAATATGTTTCATAATAAGTTATATTATTTGAAGAATATCATAAACTGTCTCTTAAATTAATTTATTATGATTTATTAAAATAATAATTTAATAAATTTATTTCGGCATGGATTGGGCAACCAATCCATGTCACCTTCTTCAAAAAAAAATTTACTAAAATAATAAGAATAATTTTTTCTTAATGATCATTTATTGAAGAACAAATGATAACAAAAATGGTTGGTTACAATCAATGAATTAATACGAATGTGGGGAAGTGAAGACCTTGTGTTGAATCCTGGTTGGTATAAATTCCATGAGATGTGTTAGGTGTTGTAATAATAATTGGTTGATTCTTTTTATTAAATTTTATGAATAATTGACTCATTTAAATTGACGTTTAAGCCTATAAAATTGCAATATTAGTGATAGAAATAAATTTAGGCTTCATGTTCATGATTATACCAATTTTTAATTGATTAGTAATCTAAAAAATAAAATCATAAGAGCTATATGAAAGTGATAAAATCACACATTTGCGAATAAATGAAATTAATATAATCTTACATTAATCACCATTTAATAATTCCATGTGATTACTTAGTCTAATTTCAACACTACGAATCCAATTCACCTAATTTAACTTCTTATCATCAATAATGTATGAGATTTAATTGTAGATGTTGTGATCAAGGATCATGTTTCCAAAGGATATGCTCATTTATTTCAATTCATAAATCTCACAACTTCATTGATTATTTATATGAAGGTGTTTCAAGGATAATAGGGTTTCATTCCCTAAGAACTATGATTGGGTAATTGTCAAGGAAAATTAACTTAGTAGGATAAATTAAACATTCATTTTTTACTATAATATACTTTAAGTAACCCTTAGGGACCCAAACACTATGATCCTTGGGTTTGAGAGTGAACAATATTGTTTTGATCTTCACAATCCAAAACTAACAATATAATGATGGGTTTATAGTGACCAAATTTTACAATTTATATATAATGAAATAAATTAAAAGCCACTTATTCTTGGGATCAACATTCAACGAAAACATAAACCATTTATATATTTCATATAAATAATTTTGTATACCACAATTACAGATGGATACCACTATTAGACACTTTCATATACTTTATGATGATATTTTGAGTCATCCACCAAACACCCTCCTCCATGATGTTTCCATATGAAAAATCTGAATCACTCAATGCTTGAAAAAAACTCTCCATAATTATGATGGTATGTTAGTACCACTTGTTGAAAAAGGGAGGTGGAGAAAAAGTGATTCATGATAAGTGGATAATATATAGGAAATGAATAGAATGTTTTAAAACCATCAAAAAGGTAAATTACTCCTTATAATTCACCTATAGACACTCCTAGATTGTACACAAATTTAATCATAAATTTATTAGGTATTAGTTTTTTTGTTGTTGGTTATAGATCCTTATAAACATAAACCACTTCAACTTACCAATTCTTTATCTTATTAAGTTTTTATTATAGTCAATGATAGATTACATGGATGGGATATTAAAGCATTAAATATTAATATTTCATTAAAAATTTCAATTATACATGTAATATTAATCATAAGTTATGGTTAATAATTAATTTAAATATGGAATATCATAAAATATGGTTGGCTTAGGTATAATTTTTTTTCCACTAATAATTTTAGATGATATACATAAAATAAATTAAAACTAATTTCATGAAATTAATTTCATACCATATGAAATCATTACATAATACAATATGATATATCATTAATATCATAATTTGTATAAATTATTTTGGTTATATGTACTTCAATTCCCAACATGCTCTAAAGGTATGTCGGTCATCATAACCCCACACCCAAACTCCACCTATAGTTTCAATACAGTCACAAGTTGTGCATATTTAATGGAATGAGAGGCACTACTATAAAATAAAGAACCAGTTAGTCCAGAAGCTACGATAATATTACCTCTAACTATCTATGGTACATCATCTCTATCTGACAGTATTGTACCACCCTGGGATTTTGTGAATTATTATTTTTTGAATTTTTCGTATTTTTTATGTCACGCAACATTGTAGATAATTTTTATTATATTATTGCACTATAATTGGATTGTATTATATAAAACACCATGTTAATCATGAACTAAATGAAACATCAACATTAGATTTCACTACCGAGATCACTGAGGATAGCTTGTGTTACACGTAATAATGAATTTCATCGATGTCTTGGTAACACGTAGGACTGAATTTTACCGAAGAATAGTATATCATTAAAATGTTATTACATAATTTAATAAGATATAAACTAGATTTTAAATTTATTGTTATGAATAGTATTAACTAATTTTTGAAAATATATAGATTACAAAAATATTATATTAATTCATTTGAAATTAATTAATTAAAAATGAATATGGAAACATATTGAATATAAGTGAAAATATTATTATTTTTAGGGTCAGAAATATATTTTTCCATAATTAATGAAATTAATTACAGTTAGTTAGTGATATTAATGTAATATGTATGTTATATATTTAATAAAGTAATTCTCATATTCATCCAATAGATATTATAGACATAAGATAAGAACATACCCAATTTTAGGCTTAAAACCTATTAATTTTATTAAGGAATTTTTACCTCCTTTTAATGGAGAACCAATATTAAATCAAATTTTTGGAAAATTAATGTATTTAATATGGAAAAATAAAGTTAATTTTTTTAAATAGAAACATATGAATTAGGTTAGGGTAAATTTATTGTATTTTTCATTGATGTTATATCTTTTTAATGAATTGGAAAAAAATATTGAATTTCCGTTCAAAATAGCTATTCATCTGATTTATTTATAAGGATAAATTATATTCCAAATTGGATTAAATGTTTAATTCGATTATTTTTTATTATCAATTCTTAAAATTTAGTTCATTGAAATAAATTTATCTATTGTATTCTGTATAAAAACTTAGCAATATTTTGAATTTGTTTACTTAAAATCATGCTTTGTTGACCTGAAGACGATATCAATTTTAAATTAATTTCTACAACTTATCTAACAGGAATTTGGAAAAATTGAATCCAAATTTGGAATAATAATAATTTATAATTTATAATATTTTCAACATAGTTTTTTTAAAAAAAATATTAGTGAATGTAATTAAAATTAAATACACCGATTAAGGTAAAATTAAGCTTAATTACTTACTAAATCTTAATTTTAAGACCCAAAACTACATAGTAGCTTCCCCAAAAACCATTGGCTATAAATATTTCTACACTACACTCAATTTTATATAATTTGGTCTATTATGGTATCCATTTTAATTTGAAAAAATGTGGGTAGAATTCTATTTCAAATTATTTACAAGAGTGCAACTCCTCCTCCACTATAAAAGGTCTCCACTATTCCGATTCATCACACCTCTCAAACAAATTATTATGAGAAAATATCTTACAAAATATCCATCCAAAAATACTACATTACTCTTTGATACCTCTATTTTATTATTAATCCTTTCAAGGAATCCCTTTTGTGCAGACTAAAAGGAGTTACCAGATTAAGAGGTAACACCCTCCCTCAAGATCCTTTATTTTATTTTCTTTCTCCAAAACCTTAATTAAAATTAGTCCATTAATATAAAAAAACAAGTATCCTCATTATATTTATATTTTTATGATAATAGTTACACCTATACTTATAAACACCTCTATCTAATGGCTACAAAGCATAATATTTATGTGTATGATGAACTACTATCTCACAAAATTACGAGGGTTCTTTATTCATTTACCACCTATCAGAGAGGAAATTAGGATAGAATATATATTTATATAATATATTTTATATTTATTATCTCTTAATTCATATTTAATTCTTTTAGAACATGTATTTTGAATTTTTCCCTTTTTTGTAAATTCACTAATTTTGTTTCAAGAAGTGTGGACTACCACCCCCTTAGAGTGATATGATTCATTCACATGATACATATAATGCATAAAGTAATTTTTTAATTAAACATAAGTGACATAAAAAATTATATTTTACTTTCTAGAAATATAATATAAACCACTTTCTTTTTTAACCTTTCACACACTTATAATGTGATATTGTCATTTGTGGATGTGTGGAATATGACCTCCTTGACATGTTGTTATTCCTTTTACATCACAATAATTAAATATATAAGTTTATTTGATTAATTATATTATTTATATGATATAATTATTAATATTTCAATATTAATGTTACTTAACTTATTTCCATATCTATCATTGATAATTGGGATCTTTATGCATACGTACGTACAACCTACCATCTCCATGATTGTATCATTGATTCACATTTCACAAATATATTTAATGATTGGTTATAATAGTATAATTTAAGTATAAATATTTCAATAATTTTATTATTATTATTGATATTTTTATTTAGTGACAACTTTTACCATAGTTTACCAAAATAATCATTTTTAAGACATGAAGAGAATTTGCTAAAAACACCCGACATAATCTTAATTGAATAAGTAGTTATATAAAAAATGTTAATAAGTGAAGTAAAATTAATAATAATCATGCGAAATTTTATGAAGTAATTAATTAATTATCATATGTTTGTAATTTATGAATATAAAGATACATGAGACAAAGAATACTCAGTGTATGGGTATTTCATCTCACATTTAATTTCGGTGAGATACATTATTTATTCACCACCCATTCCATTTTGTTGATGTGTATACTACCCATGAAAGTATTTTGTGACTCTTATACTTAAATATATGGGTATTTACATATCAATTATATTATATTTATTTCATAGGTTTTCAGTTTCAATGGGAACCAAATTGATAAATAGTTTTTTTATTTTTCTTTTTTTGATACTCATATTTGTTTATAAACAAAAATTATTTTTTTGAGATGTATATAAATCAATTTTACATGTTATATCATGAATATACATATTTTAATTATTTTTATTCCTTATTTAATTTTATTTTCTTACATAGAGAGTATGATCCCTTCTTACCATGTGACAATTGTTTATTGAAACAATGTCAACACCTTTCAAGATTTTTAATTATTATGCTTCTTTGATGTAATATTTGGATCCATCTCTCATGAAAACTCATGAATATCCTTATGAAATATTAATCCATGATATATACATGTATTCGTAAAATTTTACAATCTTTGGTACATAATATAATTTATAAAGTTTTTTATGAAAATATTACTATATTTATCTCTTCGGATAGAAATATGGTTTATTTAATAAATGTTTTCAAAAATGTCATAAAAATTGTTTTAAATTGATCATTGAAGACCATTTTAAATGAGAAATTATTTTTAAAATGGTTTATTATTTTCAAATATTCCTTTATAAATTTTCAAATCTATTTTCATAGAATATGGTTTTTTCAAATGGTCTTTTATTTTTTAATAGCATTTTTTAAGGAATAAATGATATTTTCAAAATGAAATGTTTTTAAAAGATACTTAAAAATTATTTCCCATATAAGATATCATCAATTGGTTTTACTTATGGATTTCTAGGGAAATTATTTAATGTTTCCGTTCAAATTCATTCTTTGAAGGGATTATGTATTTATGGAATATTAATTATGAAACCAATTTCTATTTTATAAGTTATATTCTTTTGAAACCTTCTTATTTTAAAGGGTTATGATTATGATGAAATGATTACGAAACCAGTATATTTTCTATAGGTTATGATATATGATTACATATTTATAATACCCATTTCATTTCAATTGTTAGGATATGATTAGCTATGAACCTGTGGAACATGTATGTATGATTTCATTATTAGATGGGTATGACCTATTTCTCCCTCCAATGCATTGGGTAATGATTGATATCTCATGAGATACAAATGAATGAAATGGGAACTGAAATCAGTTCAATATTACAGGACTGGATTGAGAAATGAACTGTATTCATTATTACACGGCTAGAATGAGTAGTAAACTCAGTTCAGAAAAACAGTGCTAGAACGTGGTGTGAATCCAGTTCAGTAAAAGAAAATATCTTCTATGATGGTCTTGTATGTAATGACTTGAAAACTTCTTAAAATATTATATATTATTTTTTTATTCCCAAATTCCATGTTTTATTCTAATTTTATGCTTCCATTGATTATGTTTATTATTTCCTTATGATTCATATCGTATAAACTTCCAATCTTTATTTCGTCATTGAAGTTTATGATCTTTGATATGAATGGTATTATATTAAAGTGTTTTGATCATATTCTAATACTCTTATTCTCATGCTTATGATTGTATGTCCCTCTTTTTTACCTATAATTATCATCTGAGATCACCCCTTACTATGTTTCCATCCCCATGTTATGAAGATATAATTCATGTATGATATGATTAAGAGGGGTTCTAGTCTAGTAGAACCTAGTGGGAGATAATTTAACTTTCGCATGTACTTGTGTTTTATTTTCTATGTTTCTAAAGGCACAAGACTAACACAATATTTTGGGCATCTATTTTTATAATATTTTAAGTATTCTATAAAAGTGATGCAATGTGTTCGTATGTCAATACTACATATCTATAGTTTGTATCAAAGAAATTTTTTTGTAAAATTATGGAATGTAAGATGAGGAAACATTCATGAGACACCTAGGTATATTTATAATGATATGTTTAGTGATTTATATAAGGATAAGTATAAGGACGAGTTAATGTTAATGAAACGGTCCTTGAATTTTGGTAAAGGATAGTGTGAGTTGTTTCAAATAAATAAAACTCCTTCAAGATACTATATGTGGATATGGATCTGTTATTGATATACCTAATGGTAAAAAGCCTAACATAATGATTCATTCCTGAATTGGGGTAATTTGGTACACGACAACAAGACTTGCAACACAAATGTTTTAATAGTCTTGGGGGATATACTTTGTGAATTCACTGAACTATTCTTGAAACATCATGAATCATTTAGAAAAAAAATTATATTAATAAATTAGGATGAAACTAGGGTTTCATTAATTATAGAAGGTGTCATTTTTTAGACATCCTATAATTAATTCTTTTCTTGATAATACGGGTTTAGTCTATAATAAGTAGTGATCACACTATTCATCTAGTTTTAGTGAATGATGGGAACTGTAAGGAATTGTATTAACATTGAATGTGATAAATGTCTTTCTGAGTAGAATTAATGTGGGATGATCACTAGAGTGATAGATTGTGTGATCATATCTAATCAGTTTTCACAGAACATGTCTAATAATATGTACCATAACAAACTCTCATACACCCCAACAAAAAGAAAGAATAAGTTCAATGAGAGTTTGGGTAATCTATAACGTTGAATAAATATTTTTCAGATTCCTTTATATGAATAATTTGGAGAGAATCACCCAAGAAAATGTCTTATAGAAACATGAATATGTCTTGACTGTGGAAAATAAGGACACAAAGAAAGTAATTGTAAAGGGAAAATGAAAAGTTCAGTTAATGCAATGGATGGGAATATTGTCCTCCTTGAGGTATTATCAATTGAAGATGACATTAAATGTATAAATAGTGGGAATTTTGAAAATGTATGCCTTATGTGGAAGGCTCAGGAAGAGAACCAGTAAGGTGGTACAAGTAATGATTTTTTTGATAATGATGAAGAGACCAGAAACAACATGTAAATTTTATGTGATGTCCTTCCAGTATTGTTTATATTAAACATAAAAATAATAATTATATTGAGGTTTATTAACTTTAATACATGATTCATATTTCGTATTTTAGGAAAGAGGTATTGAGGAATTTGTTGATGAAGCCTTAGTAATGGTTTATGGATAAGGTTGGATTAATGAAGTATTTATGTTTTGAAATTCACTGATTATGTTATATGAATTATGAAATGTAATATTGGTTTCAATATATTTATTCTTTAATGATTTAAAATTTCATGTTTAATGGTGATTAATACATAGAAATATTATTTCACAGAAAGGTGGTATTTTGATTAAGGTAAGGTAACCCATAATGAATTCATGAAATTGAGATAATCACCTTTGGATAAATATATATTGGGTATCAATAAGTAAATTAGATGGTATAGATTACCCTAGAACTAATTATTTAAAGAATGTTCTATTTCCTTAAAGATCATGTTTAAAACTTCTTCGATTTGAAGAATATATCTAGTAATTGTTGAATAAGGATCTACACATGTTTTCCAAAAGGATTTATTATAACTAAAGTTATTAGCTTGTTTCAAGGGAATATACGATGAAGTAATTCACATGTTTAGAATTTGAAATCCATGTTTTATATTGTGATATTTGGGGGATAAGTGGTAAGATTATTTCATATCATTCAATATAATGATATTGATTTTCATCTTTCAGAAGGGTTATATGGTTAACCATTTATTGAAATATTAAGTTAAACATCAGATGAAGTCGATGAGATTAAATTGTTATCTCTCCATATGAGTACATATGAATATTGGATAGCATGTTCAAAATAACTTGTGTTGATGGTAACTAATGAAAAATGGGATGATATATAATGGGTCTCATGATCAGTTATTACTTCAATAATGAAAAGTTCCCTTTTTTTGAGAAGGAGGTGATGTAGATCAACGAACAATAAAGGGTGACATTTTCCAGAAATTGTGAATGTATATATTTCATGAAAATTAAAAAACATTTGGAAAAATGATCTTAAAACAAAAAATGTGTTTATAGTACCTTCGTTTTCTAGGAATATGAAGGTCCCTTAAGTTATTGCAGATTTATGGATTTTTTATTGTTAACATTCTCCTCACCTTATTCATTATCACTCTCCATCAGAAAATGATGGTTATATTTCTCTTCCATTTATAATTTCTCCCTTCCCAAAAGTGTTCTCTTATGTTGGAATCTTGTTAGGAGTTACATTGGGAAATTATCATGGTTCCAACATTCCTTTTTAAGGGATGTTTTAGTATCCATTTTTTTAATGTTAGTTTCTATGACTGAAACATTCATGTATTAAACCTTTGATAACCCAAATGAATTTAGAGTGCGAAATTAATTTTAAGGGGTTTATAATATTACACCCTGAGATTTTTTGACTTATTTTATCGAATTAACTTAACCTTGTTCATATTTTTCATTACACACAACATTGAGGATAATTTGTTTTATATTAAACCACTATGTTTGGATTGTGTTATACAGAAAACCAATTTAGTATAGAACTAAACCCATCATTAAAAATATTTTTCTCTATAATTAACACTGAATATATCTTGTGTTACATGCAAAAATGGCTTTCCTGAATTCCTTGTGTGACATATAATGCCACTTTTTACCGAACAATAGAATATCATTAAAATATCATTATATAATATAATAAGGTATAAAATATTTGTTAAATTTGTGGCTATGAATAGTACGAACTAAGTTTTTAACATACATGGTTTAAAAAAATATAATATGAATTCACTGTTTACCAATTAATTATAAATGAATATGAAAATAGATTGAATATAAAGGAAAATATTATTACTTTTATGGTCATAATGATGTTTTACCCTAATAGCATAAATAAAATAAAATTAGTGAGAGATTTTAATTTAATATATATGTTATATATTCAATCAAATAATTTTTATATCGATTCAATAGATTTTATAGACATAAGATAAGAAAAAAACACAATTAGGTGCTTAAAACCAAATATTTTTATTAAGGTAGTTTTGACACATCTTAATGGAAAACCCATTTAAATCTAATTTTTGGAACTTTTATAGACTTAATATGTATAAATAAACATCATATTTGAAATCAGAACATAAAAATAAGGTGAGGTTATATTTTTAATTTTTTTGTGATGTTTTATTTTTTGAAATGAATTGGGGAAAATACTGAATTATAGTTCAAAACATCATTTTTATCTAATTTATTTATAATTATAAATTATATTTTAATTTTTTTTAAATGATGAATTAGATAATTTTTTACCAATTAATATAATTTAGATAATCAATATCAATTTCTAATTAAATTTGGTATAAAAAACATAGCATAAATTAGAATGTTTTTAAATTAAAAACATGTATTGTCGACCCGACTACATGATTAATTTTAAATGAATTTATAGCACTTATGTGATTATAATTTGGTAAATGTTACTCCACATTTGGAATTATAATAAATTATAATTTATAATAATTTAAAATTTATTTTTCTTCCAAAGAGATTAGTGAAAGTAAATACAATTAATTTTTATGATTAAGGTAAAATTTAACTTATCTAAGGACTAAAACTTCAATTTAAGACATAAAAAGAATTAGAAACATATCCAAACCCCATTGTCTAGAAATATTTGTACCCTATCACCAATCTAAAATATGTTTGTCTGTTATGGGAGCTACATTCCATGGGGAACACCTGGATGGAATTCCTTTTCTAATGATTTGCAAGAGTGCCACTCCACCTTCACTATTAAAAGGCCTTTACTCATCCACTTATTTACACCTATCAAAGCACATAGGTTCAACCAATAACATCTAATATATACTCCCATAATTTCTAGTATCTTCCTTCAAGTCTTCATTTTTTCATAAATCCTTCCAAGGAATCAATTTTGTTCAAACCAAAGGGAGTTACCCAATAAAGAGGTAACACTCCCTAAAGCTCCTTTATTTAATTTTATTTCTCTAGAACCGAAATTCATATTATTCTATTATTACAAAAAATATTAATAGAATCAATATAATTAGGAGTTTTATGATAGGTTTTCAACATAATCTTACTAACACCTCAATCTAACAGGTAACGAACATACAATTTATTTATACAATAAACTATCATCTCACAAAACAACGATTGTTTAATCTTCCATTACCACCAATAATAATGGGAATTATAGTGGAAAATATATTTATATATAATATATATGATATTTATTATTTCATTATGATTATATATTCTCATTAACACACATATCTTTATACGTTCTATTTGGTTTAAATATGATAATTTCATTTCAAGATGTGTGGACTACAATCCCATCAAAGAGAGGTGATTCATTCACACAATAAATGAAATTTATAAATAAATGTTTTAATTAAAAGTATGTGACATAAAAAAATATAATTCTCTTTCAATAAATATTATATATACCATTTTCTCTATTACCCTTTCACACACTTAAAAATGGATAACGTCGTTCGTGGATGTATGGACTACCGCCTTCTCAACACGATGTGATTCCTTTTATATATAAAAAATTATATATATAAGTATATTTTATTAAACAATTTTGTATTTATGATATAATTATAATTATTGAAATATTAAGGTTATATAACTTCTTTCTATATTGATCGTAGAGAAATTGGAACGTTACTCATGTGTATAGCCATGATTGTAACATTGATTCATTATCCATGACTATATTTAATGGATAATTTTGAAAGTATATTTAATGTATAAATATGATAAAAAAAATTATGGTTATTTTTAATTATGTGTTTATATAAAGACCCATTTGACAATAGATGACCAACCAAGTCGTTATTAACACATGAACCGAATTTGGTCAAAACACCCAAATTAAACTTAATTGTTTAAGTAGTCCTATAAAACATGGTAATAACTGAAGTAAAAAATAACAAAAAAATGAAAAACCTTCTGAATAAATCAATTAATTAAAATTTTTTATTATTCAAGAATATAAATACACACGATACATGCCAGACTCGAGGTAAGCAAATTTCATGTCACTTTTAATTTTTTGTGAGATACATGATTTATTCACCACCATTTCCTTTTGTGTGGTGTGTATACTGATGTTGACACTCCATTACATCAAAGAGTATAAAAATAAAAAAGGGAAATAATTTTGAAAAAATATGAGAAAATAGATGTTGAAAATAAATATTTTCAAAGGCATGAGATTTGGATCACCCTAGTTAGACCTAGGGGACATCAGAATGCAACCTACTTGTGCGCCCCAATCTGGCACATAGCCTACATGCACACAAAATTTAATTTCACCTAGGGTCCTATTTTTACCTATAAATAGACCCTTGGGGACTTCATTTGTATGAAATAATTTCCATGAAGCCCAATTGCTACTCTACTATCTGTAGTGCTTCGCCCAAGTTTTTTGAAACATTCATGGAATATATTTAACACATAGAAGAGAGGATTCGAAGGAGGATCATAGGAATTAAGTCCTTTTAGAGTTTGAAATACAAAAAAATACTATGCCTAAAGTTCCCAATCTCCCTAAATAAAAAAGAAGTTACACACCACCTATTCCTCTTATAGGAATTTGAGCACCCCACTTTTGGGAATACATGTGACTAATCTTGAAGGATTGAGTCACATCATGCCCGAGTATTAAAATACTGGTTGGTCGCTGCTTAAATGAACATCAGGTCTCCCAAGACTACTTGTGTGCCCATACATGCATTCAAATACCTACTTGATCACCCATATTTGATTCACCTACTCTCTTCAGTCAACAATCCATCGAGCCCTAATCAAATCCATTCATGTCATGGCTTCTTCTTTATTGGCTCCCTTGTATGAAAGGGATTATAGTGAGACCTCCACCAAAACCTCATAACTAATCAAACCATTGGAGAAGGTACATCAACATGTCACCTATTTGGGTTTTTATATTTATAGGTAAAAGTTTCCCACATTTGTTTCACCGTGGGGTTAGAATTCATGAAGCGTCTATGGGTTTGTATGTCTGCAGTCACATGGATCTTTCTCCCAAGAATAGTGTTGGAAAGATTATAGTTTGGGGGAGGGTTTGGGTCCTAAACTCTCCATTCTCAAAGACTCAGAACCACATGTCTCTGTTAGGTATGGTACGGTTCAAAAATTATTTTCCATTCAAGAAATAGAAAAGTCTCCCTCCTATATCAGGATCAATTTTACGGTAGCCATTCCAGTGTAAGCCCCTAACCTTCATCCCTCTTTCATTTAATTACGACCCTTGTCCAATGTAAAGAGAAAAAAGGTAGGGCTCCTCACCTTTCCCTCTTCCTGGGTTACCTCAACCTTGTCCACCCTCACAACCGTAGGCACACCCTCTTCCACCAATATATGAGGAAAAGTGTGGGTTCTATTGTTGAATATTTTCCATCATCTTGTTTCTCACACCAAGGATGACTCAAGTGGGCTTAGATATTTTTCATGATCGAAATATTTTCATAATCACTTGAAATATGAGAACTCTGATTCAAGTTCGTTCTCAGATACATAAGAAACCTTCTTAGGGCTCTATATTATTGGATATCCACTTTGGAAATCCAACCCTTATTCCCTTAATCTGGGCATCTTCCTTAAGAGTTAGCCCCAAATTAATCCCCTAAATCACCAAGGCATCCATTTCAGGAAGTAAGTAGAAACACATTTCTCTTAGAAAACAATACCCTCTTTTGAGCCTTATCAAACTACATGGGATTTGATTCCCATCCACATGGGATACATAGGAGACCTCCTTGAGGTTTAAACCCAACACATCAAATCAACCCTGTTCTCTTTGTGACGTATTCCAAATAGGGTCTAATCCTACTTGGAAACCTATATTCTTTCAAAGTTCCTTTGGCTGTTTCAACATAAGTCCCACAACAAACATGGAATAATCACCTTTCACATAGATGTACTTAACAAATTACATTAAACTATAAGACTAGGTCCTTATCACATTACCTTGTAAGGAATGGTGTGTCCCGTTATGTGGCACCGAACTACGAGGGTTCTGATTACTTTCACTAGGTTACGTAGGTATCCCATTTTATGGGTACAACCCCAATATCAATATAAACCATCTACTCCCTAGATTCCAATAAATTCCAGAGTTCCCCACTGAGATGATTAAAAACTAGTATCATCATAATGATGATTAAAGGAATCTCTATGTAGTATATGAGAGGATACAATTGATGGAGAACCTTGAATAAATACTGATGATTCAAAATTTCACACATGTTAATAAGTGATTGAAAATTCATAGGGAAACATATTTCATACTTCTTAAATTTATAAGTATTCATAAAAATATCTTAAATTTATAAATAGAGTCCTTAAGTAGATAATAATTCCCCCCAAAAGGGTGTGATGAGTCTGACCTCCAATCCTCCCGACCAATGCACGTTCTTAAATATCATAAATTTTAAACTTAATTAATATCTTACATTGGAACAAATTTCCTTTTTGTATAATGAAATTTTTGGTGTTTCTGGTTCCATGAATGAATCCAATAGAATCCTCTTGGAAGTAGTGATTCTTATAACTAGAACAGACATTTCAAGGAACTATGGAACAAAAATGGTGACCCCGACATGAAACCATAACTTGGATAATAATGTTACCCAACTTTCAAGCCCCTATCAATTGATAATGGAATCAAGAAAAAGGAATCATTCACACATGTATCCATCTAAAATCCAACTCTTTATTGGAGGTTATTGTTGTTTTCATTTTCTTTCCCATAACTCCCTTCAGTCCAAAACAGATTTCTTCAAGACCGCATCTTTGAACATCCCAACTGCTGCTCAGGCTGGATCCTCATCTAAAAGAATGAGATTATCGCCAACCCAGAGCCTTCAAGATTGGGTATCAAACATTCTAGTAAAGGAGTACCATCAACATGGTAAAATCCCATCTTTGGTGACTGCCGACAGGATCTCAAAGTTAATAACAATCCTTGATTTTCCTGCCAACAACGACTGATGAACAAGAAGAAGATGGTTCCAACCACCATTTGAACTGTTTCAGGTCTGTATCCTTAGAACGGAACAACAAGTCCCTCATGTACTATCAAAAGGTAGATCTAGAGGTCACTCAAGGACTCAATACAAAGATTCAGGGGTCCTTCTAGAGGACTCTCACTAACAATCGATGCCAGTAAAATCGTGTGGTAGTGTGCTAGAAACATGATGGGGTGTTTCATCTAGACATTGATCCCATGTTTTTGAGACTCGTTCATGAAAGAAGAACCTATGAGGACAACATCTAGTCAAAATGGAGAAGGTTAATACCTATTCAACCTCTAGAGAATTCTATCAACAATCATGATGGAAAAAAACAAGTAGACACATACAACCGTTTGCCCTGATTTTTCTACCCAACAGACTCATCCAGAAGAAACCCACCAATAATGCAAGGAAAATTTGCTGGAGTAACGTGAATAGGCACATACACCTATTTAAAAATTATCATCCAGTCAATAGGCTCGTCTGACTGCATTAAAACAAACCCTCCAATCAAATTTGGTGGAAACTTGTAAAAAAAGGAACATACGCCTACTTACAATCAACAATTATTCCAGTAGTCTCATTTGATAGTATGGAAGTATGTTTGTCAACCATTCTTAGTGGAAAATAGTGAGCATGCACATACACCTGCCAGTGTTCATTAAGCCTGCAAATGGTCTTGTTTGGAAGCACCAAGAGAAGTCAGTTGGAAAGCATCAATGACAAATCAAGGGTTTACCCAACTCTCTACCCCATACATGAGTACATTCAATACCCATTGAGAGGAAAAATAGGAAAATAATAGGCACATACATCTACTTCTGATACAGAATGGACGTATATTCCTGTATTGGTTACTAAAGTCACCAAACACATCTTATCAACGGTGAAACGATATACACAAATTCCTTCCCATATTCTGTAAGAATTACAGAACATTATAAAAACTACTTCATCCATACTAGGGGAACAGAAACATAAATTTGTCCCCACACCTAGGATGACACATCGACATGCCATCTCAGAGTAGATACAGACCTCTGTTACAGTCTCAGAGGGTCATGGGGAATACTCCCCCATATCATATGGGAAACAAGATCATGAACGTACACCCATTCCAATTGGAGGTAATCGGTCCATTCTAGTGACCAATCTAAGGCATGAACATACTCCTACCCATGATAACTAATTTTCTCAGAAAGTGGCCCCAACTAAGTGTAAGAGAACATCCAAGAAGATTTATCACCAATCACAGTTGGAAAATAAAGAGTCAGCATGCAATTTGGCTCCTCTTAATGCATGAGTTCTTAAAGCCCTCATAGATTTATCGATTTTTGCTCAATATCCTACCCATTCATTACCAAATTATGGTAGTATTAGCAGTAATTATGAAGTTCTTCATTGGACACATCATCATGAAGTCTTGATTCGTGTAAATTTGGTCAATCAAAAGAGCCAATCTCTATATGAGAGCCATTGAAAACCTCAGTGTGGCCAGAAGACCATGGACCAAGAGTATTTATCCCTTTTTTTAATCCACCCTGGTGGTCTTCCCCATGATAGAATTATCTGTGAAAGTTATCTCCATAGTAGTTTTTCACATTGTCAAATAAATTATATAATTGACAATGTTGTAATGGGAATGACCACTTATCTCCAGGCACTTTCCAGTACAAGTCCAGTCGTTCCTTATTCCTTATCATTAACAAGTGAAATACTTTTTCAACCATAACTTATTTTAATTGAAACATCATTCTCCAAACCTCCCTTGGGTCATTTTTCTTACAATATAACAGAGGAAAAAAATGACTGATTCCATTGTTTTTAACAAAATAATCAAGAAGGGTCCTCTTTGGTCAGACCAAGTGGAGAAATATCTAGTGAAAGATGACAAAGATATGTTAAATATGAGAAAACAATTGGCTAATGGAGAAATACCAGTCATGTTATGGACGTCGGAAAATTCTCAATATAACATTCCAAAAATGATGGAAGAAGATTGTATTCACGATATCCACCAAAACTTATGAAAGACTCTTCGTCATTTGAAAATTGAAGTGTTACCCTATGGTTAATAAAAAAAATCATTTAAAGGTAATAGAATGGTTGTAACAACAAATTGAATTGGAATCACTCTTAGTTTCCCAACATCTGAATGATGAAAAGCTACACAAAAACCTTTAGTATGCATGCCTCAATGCTTTAAAGAGGCTACACCAGTTAATTTCTTACACCGCATCTTGTGTTATTATCAGAGGAGGGGGTGAACATAAATTATTTAAGTTCACTACACTCTAGAAACAAAAATCCCACCAAAAAAATTCTTAATCATTTTGATTTCCCATGAATAGCTAAAATAAAAAGATTATGCATGTAATCAAATGTACACTCAAGAACGGGTCTCAACAAGCTCTCAACAGTTTCAGGCACAAAGAAAACATGGTGTTGAGTTATGTTTGCATCAAGAATTTTTGAATCATTATCAAGACTCCCACTTAGAATATGTAAGCCATTAGATAATGCAAATGTCTGAAATAACAAAGAAATATTATGAAATAGGTGATTTCAGTGGTTGTCGGATAATTCAACCAACTAATTTGTAAACCAAAATTCACAAAATTAGAAGAGAAGCTATGAAAATCTCAACCGTAGCAGTTCAAGAGCCACCCCATATTGAAGGGATGGGGGCTTGTTTAATTCAACCTTCAAATTCAGTAAAAAATGTTCAAAGGTTTAAAGAAGAAGAAAATGAAGAAGAATAGGAACAACTCCGGTGGGCTGGGCTAGGGTTTTTTTTCACATCTACAATACCCTCCTTAATAGAAGTTAGTTTTTTCACTATTAGGGAAGAATCCACAAAGAGAGTGCAGAACTGAACCATCCAAGTATTCCCTTTAGGTTACTTTCTTCCAGAAAGATCTCAGGAATTCATCATATAGGGGAAAATAGTTTCATGAATGTTGTAGAAGTAGACTTCTTACAATGATACTAACATAATTACATCAACACATTAGGTGTCAGTGAATGTTATTAAAAGTATTGCAGAAGATACTCTAAAAAATTAGTACAGTTTAGGGGAATCATAAGATGAGGTTCTTATCTATAATACGGTACACACTGATGCGAATGAAGAAGGTGTATATACCCGAAATCAGAGTCTTACCCAGAATCTAGGTATTCCCTAAAATAACCAAATCCTACTCCTAAAAAATGCATTTAACTAATAAAATGGTAAAAGTTAGATTGAATTTCACTTTTACACTAGAGAAGGTCAATCTATTTCACATGAAGAGATATTTTCACAATAAGAAGAGGATATGAAAGAGTAGAAAAGACTCAATAAAGAGTTACATCAATGCATCATTTCTGCTAGACATACTCCCCAAGAAGATCCTCAACATGCACATCTTATAGAAGCTCCTCAGAAAAGAAGGTTTGTGGTAACTACATATACAGATAATTAATTCCCTCCATTGGGTACATATCCAGGGTAGCATCAAACACATCTTTATAAGAATATTCTCATGGGTTATCCACAGAAAATACCTGTACCACCACCATTAGATTTTCCGGTTGTTACACCAATTCATGCTCCAACTGCTGTACTTGTATAGGTCCCAGCTCATTCAAATATTCCCCAAGTGCTTGTAAATAGAATTGATTCATTAATAACTCTATTAGAAGCCACGGAAGAATGGTGTGCAGCGGTTCAGTGGGAATATAAATATTACCCTGGATGGGTGGATCTGATCATTCTCCCACCAAATTTTTTAAATTCCAAATTCCCCATATTTAATGGTTTAGGAGTTCCAAAAAAACACTTTACACATTTCTTTTCTCATTGTGATCCAATGATGGGAACTCCTCAACAACAATAAATACTAAAGCTTAGGTGTTTTGTCCAGTCATTATAAGGACCAACTTTTTATGGTATACAATTTTGCAATCTCGATCAATTACTAGATGGTAAGATCTTTGTCAGGAATTCATTCTTTAATTCATCTCATTGCTACCAAAGACAATAGCTTTTTATCATTAAAATTGTAAACAAAGGGAAAATGAAAGAGTTTCAAATTTCATAACTCGATGGAAAGGATTAACATATTCCTTAAACATGGAACTCCCTCCAGAAAAGTTACTGCAAATTTGTGAAGGAAATATTTGTGATATGTTATGAACACCACTGATCCCTGTAAAATACACAAGAGGGTTTCCAGACCATGCTTCAATTTCTCAAAATATAGAAGATTCAATTTTGGAAAGTAAATCTAAAACTCGAGTAATTCCTTCAACTATGGGGAGGAGAACATGCAAAGAGGAGGCTACTATAGTTACACATATGATAACACTTTCATGGTCTTCCACTTGAAAAGATTCATCATATCGAAGGGATCTGCCTCCCAATAATCAATATAAATGACTGCCACGTCAATATGATCAAATAGATGAAAGGAGAAAATATTTTTAGGAGTTAAAGAAAATATTTTACTCTTTCTGGAATGAACAGGTTCCCGGTTACATCATCTCAGCTATAGAAAATAATTTCTTTCAGTTTCCAAGGCCAAAGAAACAAAAAAAAAGAAGAAGATGGTCTTCTGAATTATTGTCCCTTTTACTAGATGTTGGGGCACCCCATTCAGGAGTGTTTTTTTAATGGACCTCATGCAAAAAATGGTAGACTCTATACAAATAAAACATAAAATTTATTCATCCGATATTTCATGTGTTACTATAAATGATCAAAAGGAATAAGGAGAATAGCAGGAAGTCAAAAGTAAAAATGTTCAAAAATATGATGATTGGATGGTCAGGAAAAAAACAAACGATCTCATTCCATTTTATGAACATAGTTGAATCAACGGACTGTGTCTTCTGCTACACCGGACACAATAAAACCACCTTCATCAAATGATCAGTCCTCTAAAGGTAAATCTTTAAATAAGAGATGTGGTAAGAAGGAAAAAGAGGAGTCAGAAGAAGATGAGCTCATGGAAAGACCAAAGTTGTCTTTGACACTGGTATATTTCATTCCATCTATTTCAAAAGAATTGGAACCACCCATAGAAATGGAACAATCTGAACTGACCTATCAAACATGATCTTCATCAGATAAAGAATTTATCTTTTGTTCTATCAACGTTATCCACTTAACAGATCCTTATGCCAATAGTAATTCTTATTATAATTATTTTAAGTTCCCTTTACCTAACTAGGGAACTAGAGGAAGAGTCCATGGTCGATTATATAGGGGAAGACATGTTAATTCTAGAAGCCACTATTTTAATTGTACCCCTTCTTGAACCGTATATGCGGCAGAAACTCATGGGAGAGCTCGTTAGCGGGCTCAACAAGAACAAAGAGATTAATCCACGCATGACAAATACTGTCCTAACATGATTATTTTGGATGACTGATTAGAGGTTACACCATAATCCTCTCAGCATTTAGATATACCATGTCAGTCTAATCTACCAAATTTAGGATTATTTCCAGCTTCTGCTCCGACACAAGGTACATCTACATCAGGAGAATCAACTTCCAGGTTAACTAGAAAACCGCATCTCAATGCTGGGATATACAGACCTTTAGAATAGATATATGATGTTTTAAAACAATTTTCCCAAGTACCATCCACGTTGAAAAATTTTGATGCCTTAAATATATCAAATGATCTTCGAGAAGCACTAATAGAGGCTTTTTCAAGTCCTCAAGAGTTTGAAACCGAAGTTGATGCTGCTGAGGTTTACCATATAGAGAATGATCATGCAGAGTGTCATGTAGTTGTATCTCTTATGGATTAAGATGAAGATGATGTTGTATATGGACATATATGGCCATGGTATCTATCTGTAAGGTCAATGACATAGACATCCGACGATTTTTCATTGATAATGGCTAAGGGGTTAACCTAATTCCTATTCGTACACTTCATAAATTGGGCCTTATTGAATCTGACTTATCTCCATCTATGTTAATGTTTCAAGGATATGACATGAGATTTTAAGAACATTTTGGTGAGATTACACTAATAACTCAGTTTGGAGATCATGTATCTAACTCATATTTCATAGTTGTTCGTCAGGAAACAGCCTTCAACATTCTTCTTGGATGTCCTTGTCTATATCAACATGTGTCCATACCTTCGTTATACTAAAACTGTATCGAGTACTATTCCAATGGTCCAATCGAGACATTGTATGGTGATAGGGATCTTTTCAAAACATGTTAATCTCAATGCATTGAGGCAGAGTTTTATCACACAAAGGTAATTACTTCCATAACAAAGGAGGTAACCAAAATAAATTCTCCAAATGGTTTGGAAAAGATCCTAGAAAACCCATTCATACATTATAGTTCAAATTATCTGTTACCAATCAATAAAATTCAAAGGTTAAACCCAAATCCAAGCATTCATCTAGTAACATCCCTAATGTCAATTGTGGAAATTGAGCCTGATAGCATGGGAAAATTTGTTGATTCACCAAGCAGTGATGGAAGCTTAAATGGAGATGTCTTCATTTCATCTAATGAACTATTGCAAGTCTCTACGTCATCAATCAGTATATAAGTGGTTGTAGCTATTCTAGAGGAAGACAAGTATATTGATTCCCAATCCATTGTCTCCTATTTATTACCATAGAAATAACCTCTATCATCAGTAGGTTCAGAAATGTTGGCCTCTTCTTTAGGATGTTTAAATACTAATTCATTCCCTAACTTTGATCATTTTTCTTCGTCATTTTCTATTCATGTTGAAATAGAAGAAGTAACAGTTAATAAAGAAGAAGAGGAAGATCTCATGGATTCTCCTTCATCATTTGAGAAAGGATTCATTACCACTGTGAATGAGCTTAGAGAAATAAATTTGTGTACAGAAGAAGATCCATGCCCCACTCTAATTACTAAATTCATGACTTCTAGAGGGAAAGATACATATACGTCATTCTTAAATAAACATCGAGATATAATTTATTTTAATTGTATAGAAATTCCAGGTCTTGATCCCGATGTAGATACTCATCATTTGGGTTTTTTCATAAGAACAATGAGGATTCAAGCAGGCAATAATAAGAACACACCCAACTCAAGCCTCTAAAATTGAAGTTGGAGTTGATAACTGTATAAAGTATAAATTTTTCAGCAAGGTTCAATATCCTAAATGGATGGTCAACAATGTCCCTGTGAAAAATAATAATCAAAAAATCAGAGTTTGCAATGATTTCTAATATTTTAACTAGAATTTTCTTAAAGATTCCATTCTAGTTCTGATTAAAGAGATTTTAATTGATGCCATAGCTGGATATGAAGTTATTTACATTATGGATGACTAATTTGGGTATAATAAAATCCATATGGCTATAGAGGATAAAGAATATATAACCATCAGAGCCCCTCAAGTTGTGTTTTTCTATCGGTTAATGCCCTTTGGCTTAAATAATGCAGGTGCAACGTATCCACATGCCATGCACCATATCTTCCACCCCTTCTTAGGGAAATTGGTTGAATGTTATATAGATAATTTGGTGCTCAAATCCAAAAAAAATTCCAATCAATTGGATGATTTGGATACCATATTCAATAAACAGAGGCAACACAATTTGAAGCTGAACCCCTTGAAATGTGCTTTCGGGGTAACCTCAGGAAAGTTCCTCGGCTTCTTTGTATGCCATTGTGGCATCAAAGTTGATCCTGATAAAACAAAATCTATCCTTTTCATATCACCTCTTCTAAATATGAAAAAATAATGAGGACTCTATGGAAACATTGGCCTATATATGGAGCTTTGTCACCTATTTGGATGGAAAGTGTTTGACCTTCACCAGATTAATGAAGTATAGAGTCACCTATAAATGGACTGAATACTGGAAAGTGGCATTTGATAAACTCTAGAAATATATCTTGATTCTGATGGTATTATTTCCATATATTGAAGGAGGACCACTTATTCTCTATGTGACAGCTTTTGAGAGATCACTGGGTGCCTTCCTTTTCCCAAAATAACAATGTTGGGAACTAAAATAGCATTTATTATCTCAGTCGAACTATGAAAGATACAGAAACCCATTATTCAAGTATTGAAAATTGTTTCCTGGCATTAACCTTTCCAGTTTAGAAATTGAGGCACTAACTACAACATCACGAGGTCAAATTGGTTTCTCACAATAACCTATCAAATTCATCCTTAGTTTTCCTATGATTACAAGGTGTTCGACATGGTGGGAAGTTATTTTGCAACAATTGATACTCAATTTGCCCCTTATAAGGAAATAAATGTCCAAGCACTATCTGACATCCTTGTTTAACACCCATCTAAAGAAGATACATCATTGAATACTTAATTTCCTGATGAAGAGGTCTACCATATTAAAGATAATTCACAAATATGGGAAATGTACAGTGATAGTGCCTCCAGAAGTCCAATAAAGAAGATAATGAAAACCCTAAACTCAACAATGATGGGTTAGGAATTGTCCTTATCTCCCCAGAAATGGTAGTGTTGCTTTATTACTTCCTGTTATTAGAAGGCGGAACTAATAATGAGGCATAATATAAATCTCTCATTGTAACGCGCCGACCCCAGTTACCCAGAGTCGGTGCATTATTTCATAACATTGTCATGATCACAAAAGATCAAGTCTCAAAAGACCGATTAGTTTAGTAGCCTTGGAAGCACTAGATACATTCATAAAAGTTACATTGAATCAAAAAGTTAAAAACTACAATAACATGGTCTCCATAATCCACACTCATATCCCCTTATGACTATCCCTGCAGGTCATTCATAAAATACTTCTTCACATCCTGTAAAATATTTAAAAATTTAAAGGGGTGAGCTCAGATGCTTAGTAAGGATAACAATATTGCAGAATCTTTCATAAATAAACATAAACATTTAAGGAAATCTATAACAAAAACAAAAGCCTTTTAAACATGAACTTCAGCATAATATGGCAAATGTAAAATAAAATAATGCCATCTAATTATTCACATGGATATTCTACTAGTCGAATAATCACACTCAATATAAATAACCACTTTCATAATGACGGAATGCATAATGCCAGACTATCATAACCACGTACCCAAGGCCTCTTGCCAAGACTACAAATAAGATTTTTTCAAGGCCTCGTGTCAAGACACTAGTTTGTCTCATGAGACCTACCGATGCATCGAGGAGCTATAGCGGGCTCCACCTGTCACTTATTAAGTCCAATGCATTCCTCAAATGAATAGATTTAAACATATCATAAACCATAACATAATTGTATCACATAAAACATGCATAAAGGAAACATAAAATTTACACACATCAATCAAAAGATATAAATATAACACATTGATATAATAATAACATTTTCAAAACCATTTTCAATACCAAAATAAAATGAAATTAAAACTTGGTATTTATTTATCATTTTAAAAAAGTTATAGCTTGTAGAGGAAGCCGAAACTCAAATAATGGTCACGGAGGAGGAGAAGTCATTGACGCCGCATAGGTACGACAAAAAATCATTTCCTTTATATTATTTAGTAAAATGATTCATATAAAAAATATTCCTTTTGAATAAAAGTAAAAGTCAAATGGTTTTATACATCATATAAAAGAAAGTTGTGTATAAAATAAAATATGCCCCAACGAAAGGAGATTGAGATGAAGTCCCTTCCAAAGGTCATTTTTTAAAAATAAATAGATCTATAATGTGTATTCAATATATTTAAACATAAAGAAAGTTCAAATAAAATATAGTACATAATAATATCATGACATAATTTGAAAGTATGAGATTAACCCAAAGAACGGAAATTGGGTTAAGAAGTTCCCTTACCTCGTGTCTGACTTGACTTGATCGTTCTTTAAACTCATGAATAATAAACTAGAGTTAATTTATAATTGATTAAGAAATTTTTTAAAGTTTATTATTACTTTTATATAACTTATTACCATGTTATAGACCTTATGTAATTATTTATGTTAATAACGGTCATTTTGTCGATCTTTGGTACTTGAGTAAAAAATAAACTTCTTATAATTACAAGTTGTTCATGTGGTAAAATATACATTATATCTAGAATTATATTCATAATGTATATATCATATATATCATATATATCCAGTATATACATGCATTTATAATATTACATAACATTTAGAGGTAAGAAATGAAATGCACCGTTCATGGAGACGGTAAGCCGTACGTACGCATCAACGCTACTTTCATTTATATTTAGTATTTAATGTAATTAAATCATAATGATATAAAATTGTATTATAATTCTAGTATAATATCGTATATAATATCATTTACTCCATCTTTTATAAGTCCCACATATGGCATTAACGATTCAAATCACTTTGAGGGGGCGATAGTCTGCACTTCCTAAAATGAAATTATCGCATTTACCCATAATAGAAATCATAGAGGTATTACATAAATGAGAAATACAGAAGCATAAGGAAAACAGGAACATAATATATATCATATATAGAAATAGTGTCATCATAATGGACACCATAAGAGGTGTTAAAAGAATATTGAACAATCATCGTTTCGTGAGGCAGTATTTTTCCACCCACCGAAACAGTATGTTCATTAACCATTAGAAGAAGGTGTGTGTAAGTGTAAATCAAATAATTCTCATAAAAAAATCCTAGTATATTTAATATACTGTTTTTGTTACAAAATAATGTAATAAAAATATATTAGTGGGTTGGAGAAGCAAAATAAAACAAAATAACACAAGAGAAGACATTACCTTAAAATCAGGTAACTCTTTTTAATTTGAGACAAAGGATTCGTTGGGAATACTTCTGCCCAAAGTGAAGCTTCTAGGTGTAAGAGAGGGAAGTTGGGAGAGTATTTGGGCAGAGTTTGGCCGATTCAAATGGATTGAAGGTGTGAATAAGGTGGTAGTGGTGGGGGCCTTTTATAAGAGGAGAGGAGGGGTACTCTTGGAAGGTCATGAAATGATACATAATTATGAAGTGCTTTCCGGATTTCAAAGGTCCCACAATGATATATTTTGAGGATAAGGTGATAAGGGTTAGAAATATACCAATCCAATATGTTTTAGACAAGTTTAAGTCTTATATTTTACATTATCTTTTCATTTTATTTAAATCGTTAATTAATGAGGTAATCACTCCATCATCATGGTGTCATAAAAGATTTAAATTATTTAATGTATAAATATTATAAAAAAATATCATGATGTAGGAAATATTTTTATATTTTCAATGAATATTTATTGTTGAAAATTTAACTTATATAACCCCATGTAATAATTGTTTTAGTAAAACAGCACATGCTTGTGACAATTTTATTTTTACTTTAAATAAAAAGTTATTAATGTCATTTTCTTACCCTAGTTGCTCCCTGGGGTCCCCAAGTTGACCCATGGATTTTCTTGGTCGTCCATGACTCATAACATAAGGGTATAACAAGTGTCAATATATTTTTATATTTTTATAATATCATTTTTACCATAAATTTCATTAATTATCTTTAATTGCGATTAATAGAACTTAAAAGTTACTATTGACCAAAAATTATTTTAATCTCATTGAACCAAATTTTACTTAATAATGACAACCATGTATGTAGGATTTTTAAAATTCAACACACATAAGTGGTAATGTTTCATTTACACGAACAATTAGTTTTTAAACTACCACTTAGTGGTTTCACTATTCATCAAAAATTGATGTTTTTCAGAAAAATACCAAAAATTAACCCTAAGCTATAGTTGATATTCTTAATTCATAAATGATGTCTATTTTACAAAACTAAAAACATATAAGTTGATCTAATTAATTTAATAATTAATTCCCGCTGTCACAACAAATAGCGTGTTTTTAAGATACAATATATATCAAAAGATTGACAATTGTTTATGTCCAATTTCAAAGTAAAATTCATTTTAATGACCACCATTGGATAAAGTGGTATAAATATATTCTAATTATACTTTAAAACAACTCAATATTATAAATTACCACTATAAATTATTTTTATTAAAAAAGTTGATTTTAAATATTTTTCTATACATAGAAAATTGAATGTTCTCAGAAAATTACAAAAAAATCAACTTAGGATAATTTCGATATTCTGAATACAAAAAGGAAGTCCATTGTGAATTATAAAATTTATATAATTTCAAAAATTGGGTATTACTATTTATAATGGCTACATTGACTGGTTGCGGTGTGTGTTAGAACTCGAAGTTGCGTACAACACATGCTACTGTATTTTTCAAAGATAGGTGTACCGTGGAAGCTTGGGGTGTTGCACACATCACAGGATTGGAATATGAACATTAGGTGCAAGTGAATCACATGAATGCGAAAGGTGATTCAGAATTTGCAATCAAACAAATAAATAGGGAATATTCTATCATAAAATAATAGTTAATCCCTTAGAATGATTATATCAGAGGTTTAATGGATGAATTTCCCTCAGAGATGAAATTGTCTTCTGTCCCACGATCACAAAATGCCCAAGATAATGCACTGGATAATGTAGTTACAACCCTGTAAGAACCAAATCGGGATGTTATATTCATCATTATATCCTATAGTTGTGTGTCATCACCTTTCATTCAAACTAGAATGGAGGAAAATAATGAAATTTTACCTATTTCTGATCCATATGGTCATACCATGGGTTGGAGAACACGCATCATGGAATACCTTCAAGATGGATTACTTCCACTAAATATGGCTAAAAATGAACAGATTTGATGACGAGAGGCCGATTTAAATATTTATGATAGTCTGGATCACTAGAAGATCCATTACAAAATAAGTTGTTTGTGGAATTCTTTTCAAGTGTGTTGATAGAGAAGAAACTGCAGCTATCACGAAAGATGTACATTCATGACCTTGTGGTGATCACTAGTCTGGGCATAGTCTTTTTGATCAAATCAGAAGGCTTGGATACTTCTGACCTTCAATGAAGTAGTATTGCATAGATTTCACCATGAACTGTCAGCCATGTATAGTGCATTCCAACATCATTCTAGAACCCCCCCATATTTTTTACACGCAACTAAATACTCCTTACTGTTTTCCATATGGGGAATGGATGTAATAGGGCCTTATCCTTTAGCCACAACTAAGAAGTTCAAATATATTCTTACTGCTACTGAGTTCTTCTTAAAATTTGATGAGGCAATACCTCTCCATGAAATCAAAGCCAAATGTATTGTTAGTTTTGTTAAAACTAACATCATCACCAGATTTGTTGTCATGTGTACTATATTGATGGACAATGACACCGATTTATGTTTTGTTGAGGTAAAATGGTTAAATCTGGAGCACAATATCAAATCCAACCACTCATCTCACTATCATGTGGTGACCAATGAAAATATAGAGGCCTTAAATAAGACCCTATCAAATATACTCCAGAATATGGTAGATAGATATATGAAATCTTATCATGATATGATTTTGAATTTATTATGGGATTATTGGAAAACTACTCATACTCCCACCCAGGCAACTCCTTATTCAATAGTGTACATAATAGAATTAGTTTTTCCAATTGTAATTTAATTTCCTTCACTCAGAGTTGCAATTTGTTATCAGTTGTCTATAGATGTGAGGTCTCAGAAATCGACTGATGACCTGTAGTGATTAAGTGAAAAGATATTTCATATTTTGCATCATTTAGAAGTCTATGAGAAAAGAATAACATGATACCTTAACAAGAAAGTTAGAATCCATTCATTTCGTCAAGGGGAATTGGTATTGGTCCTCAGGAATCCAATGATACCAGGAAAGAAACATCCAAAGTTTGATCCAAAGTGGAAAGGACCTTATTCCATACATAATTTCTACTCAAATGGAGCTTATGCCTTAATCTCAATGGATGGATAGATTATTACAACTCCAAAATATATTTGATTCTTCAAGAAATACTTTTTGTTTTTAAAAATATGTATCCTTACTATAAGACATTAAACATCACATCGCAAACTCTCAGTTTCAAGACACTAAACTTCATAACAATCATAAACATCTATGTTACATGATGATAAAATTTGTAGCATCTTTGTCCTGGTAACACATCATTAAACTGCATGATAACATTTTTCCTTGTAACATGACATTATGGTGTACGACTAATGTCTTCTCTACATGATGTTAGGATCTTCCATAAGAAAGAATCATTGAAATCATTTCTACTCCTTAGTGGCACATGATTCCCTCTCTTCCCTATGTTTGAGTCATATCTTTATATGGACCTTGTTTCAAGAACTACGCATGGCTTAATTCTCATTTTAAATGAGATATGTAGAGACACCTGGATCCCCAATCTTGGGCCCAGCCACAACCAAAAATTCTTTTTATTTCCCCTTTATCCTCCTATATATGAATTAGAACTATATAGATCATTACCTTAAGATATATGGTTTGATCTTTATACAAATTTGCAACTTCAGTTTAAACTTTCTCTTAGAACATGTCAAAATACCCTATTCCCCATATCAAACTCAATTGGTTTTGAATTGTTTGATTCAAGAACTACATATGGATTTATTACCATCTATATGAGGTACGTAGAGATTCCCATATCTCCAATCTTGGGCCCATCCAAGATATAAAAATTACCCATTTATTCTTTATATAATAATCAACCCTGCATATCGAATGTTTAATGAAATACGTATGGCTTGATTATTTCCCCCCGAAAAAACACATCTTCATGCCTGGGGTTTATCCCTTACTCCAGTTACAATATTTCTTTCTTTTCACATTGATTCTTATTTGTCCTTACCGAATGATGTTAAACTGCATGGAAATATAAGAAATGATGTTGTATTGATTCATGCCTCCAATAAGATATGTAGTGAACTCGATTCTTGTTCCTTGGCTGAGCCATCACTTAATCATAATTCCCAAATTCTTCACTTGTGTCACATTTTGTGTTACCGAAGAAACCCTTACTACTCCTGGTTTCTCACACTAAGCATAGCTCATGTTGGAATAATAACTGGGTAAAATGATTCTCTGTATAAATAAGGTGTCTCACTTTCTTATGGGGTTATCAATGTCCTCACTGCATGACCTAAAACTGCATAGTAAAATTTCCTCACTACATGACTTAAAAATGCACAGTATAATGTTCTCGTTGCATGAATTTAAACTACACAACCTAATACTGATTCAATGGAAGTAAAGAAAGTATCTAATTTTATATATGAGTCATATCTATATAAAGGATTTCATACTCATGACCAATAATGATTCAAATATTCCTTATGTATATTGAGCATAACCCCTTTCCATATTTCACACTCTTAATCATGAATATTTTCTGATCTTTATAATATTTCTAATGGTTTCTGGTGAAAGAGTCACTAATATATAGGAACTTTTTTTTCTTGAATGTACAGTACGTATCCTTAGGTGGTCTTTCATAAGTTTCATACATAATGGGCATGTCAGTCAAAAGCTTCCACTATTTGACTATGCAACAAATGCCCTAGTTGGTCCTACATAATACAACCCCCATAAAGGGTTTGTCAAATTTTGGTAATTTCTTCCCTTGTTATACTGTCTCTTCCCCCTTCAAGATTTGATGACAATATACTGGAATCATTATTTTCAAATAGTTATTTATATATATTTGTCCCATTATCATTCTCTGGATCTGAGTTTCTTCGAGACCACAGTTTAAACATATCTCTCTCCATGTGTTCAAATAAATATGAAATAACCATGGATCACTTGACCACATATCATATATTGTTTCCATTTATCATCCTAGTCGATTGACCTAAAACTACAAACACTATACCTTCAACATTTTGGTCATAATTTCGTATAAATCATATTCTTTCAATTCTTTGGAAATCATTATTGGAAATACTGTCTCTATATTTAGGTACATTTCTTCTTAAACCAAACACTATGATTTGGAAAATCTGAATCTCCATTATCTTTCATCAAATTTTATCAATAGAATGACAAACATCTTTGAGCTCTTTTGCTTGACTATGAAGTATGTTCCCTTAGGTGTTCTTGCATAAGTTTCCTATATAATGGGATTATTAGTCAAGATATGCGATTATTTTACTCTGCATCATATTTCTTAGTCGGCCTCGCTTAATACATCCCCCATAATGGGGTTTTCCAATAATGGTAATTTTGTTCATAGAAACGATTTCCACAAATGATTTTAGCCCTTTTCCCATCTCATTCCTCATTTCTAGAAATTCCAAAATTAGATTTTACAAATTTACCTTCCTTAACAGAATATGGTAACATATTTCCAAACTAATTGTCATGAAATTGGGAGAGTCGTATTCGTTTGGTCAAAGCTGAAGTCTTTAAAATAAATCCACACAATTTCCTCCCTACATGTCTTAAAACTGCATAGTATAATTTCCTCACCGCATGACTTAAAATTGCATAACATGATATAAAAAATTATCTTTTTTGACATATTTGATCCATTCTTCATTCCACAAATTTGTATATAAGTGGTTTTACTATTCAAGACATATGTTAGCATAGATAACTCGTAATTCCCAAAATCCATTTCTTTGGAAAAACCACCCACTGTGGTCTTCAGTCACCCAAATTTTATTTTATCATGTCTATAAACATTAAAATGTTAAATTCATAAGAGCTATTTTTTTTGACTATGCAGTACATGTACTTAGGAGTCTTTTCATATGTTTCTTACATAATGATCATGCCAGTAAAAAGATGCCACTATTGGACTATGTAGAATATGCCCCAGTTAGCCCCGTATAATAAAGTTCACATAATGGATTTATCAAATAATGGAAACTTTGTTCTTGGAAGAGACTCCCCTTATATTTATAAAAGTCTTAGATTTGATCACCATAAAAATCATGGCTCAATATTCCCCTTGGAAATATTTAGAAAATTATTATAGAAATTCTTAGCCATTGAGTTTTGTTGGGATCTAATTTCTAAATTTATTTTCAATGATATTTGAACATAAAAACTAGTCCTTTATCATCCAACATGCCTTATTCTAAACTTCCAAAAACAAGAGACCTGGTACTCACCATATTGAGAACCTGCAAAGGGAACACTTAACAAAAGCCGAGTCCCAACTCACTAAATGTACATTTGTTTTATTTAAGTAATAGTGAGAAATGGAAAGTCAAATGGTACAAAGTTTGTAGGGTTATCTATGTAACCCTAGAAAAAATAAATCGAGGATTACTATGTATAGTGGCTTAGGTAAAACAAAAGAAGCTAGCGAGAATGAAAATGAAGATGATTGAGGAAAAAATGCATTTCATTTATCTAATTCTTTTCACAAATGAATATCAATAAATTGGATTCTATCTCTTATCATAAATCACAAAAAAAATTCTACATAATTCCTCATTTAGTTAACAGTCTTTTGATCCCCATCAGCTGCTCATTGAAGCCCATTTAGTTGACCATCTCTGATCTCTTCAGCAAGATGAAGTGCTTCTTTAGCATCTACATTGGCGTTTCCACCATCCTTTTGGACTTCTCCCAAGGTTATATGAAGCTTTTAAAGATCCCCTATGATGATATATAATTCCTGTTAAAGTGGAAGCTTCTTAATAGTCATTTTATTTATCTTCTACTTCAGTTCCTTCAACTTTGTAGTATAATTAGCCTTAGCTCATAATAGTGATTCTTGGAATTCTTCAGTGTTGATCAATATTTTAGATTATGTTAAGTTTGTTGAATATTTTTTATCTTTATCCCTCCTTTGAATAATCTCTTTCACCACAGTATAAATTTAATGGTATTCAAAACATCCAAATCCAAGCATCATAAATAGATATGAGAGTTATAAAATTCTTAAAGGTAGTTCCTTAAGCGAAATCTCATATATTATCTTCCATATATTATTCCATTCCTTGAGACAAGAAAGATGAAGAGAGTTTCATTTTTCTGGGCCTGATTCAGAGTCACTATCATAAGGAGATATTTATTCTCGGATTAATGCACTTAAATGAAGTTCTATGTTCTAATACTTCCGAATCAATGGCTGTATCACCTTCTAGTACAGTTTGGGTTGATGAAGGGGCTTCCCCTATGGACCACCCATTGATGTTGATAACCTTATATGGTAAATAAAAAACTATGGTTGTGGTTATCTTTAAGGGTAACAAAAGTGAGTAAAATCACAATATCAATATTTCTTACCTAATAGTAGTTCAGTGTCTTTAGAAGACTACTCCACAGTATTATTAGTTTCAATAGGTTTTCTTGATGTCTCTGGGTGGAAAGTACTATCTTTAATTAGATTAGGATCGTCATAATGAATCTCAGGAAGATTTTTTGTCTTAAGGATCACCTGAGCCAATGTCTCTGCAATGGTGGGATTGAAATTAATATCAATTCTTCCTTCAAGTATCATTAGGGAATCTATTTAATTATATGGAACAACATTTTTTATCCAGAAATGGTTAGAAATTTAATCATAGAATGATTAATCAGGCAAATAATGAAAACTCACATTAATTTGATTCTATACATGGAACGTCAAAATCTTCTGAAGAATTTTTAATATTAACATGTTCTAATACTTCTTTAAAAAGACATGCCAAGGTTCATCATATCATCCAATGATATCCCAAATCCTAGGTTAGTCTCACCCATTGAATCACTCGGCGTATTTGCTTCACAACCTTTCTCTGATAACCTTTGACCACAAATAGCTTCTTCAGCAATAGTTGTGGGGTTAGCATCAGTTGTTTCTAGTTATCCTGGTTCATGTGATGAACCTAATGAATTATAGGATAGAAATCAGTCATTGTTGAATTTGATTTCTTATAAACCATTGTTGATTTACAAGAATCCTCTTCACCTCTGATAGTAGGAATGATAGAAGTTATTGGAACAGACAGTGGTTCCTTTGGCCTCAATGCCTCTTTAGGAACCAATGGATTAAGAATAATTTCTGCCTATTTAGAAGCACCCTGCATGGTTCATTGATTCATATCAGTCTTTTCTTTCAAAGAAGAAACAGATGAATCCAATGTAATTCCATGAAGTTTAAATATTTTTCTACGAATAAGGTTAAAATTCATGATTATCAAGAAAGATTACCACTACTGAGAAGGCGTTTAACTAGTTCTTTAATTCTTCGATACTTTTGTTTCATTTCCTACTTACGAGGACTTTCATCATCTTCAATGACAGGTATTGGAGATTGAAATACCCTTTCCATATCATCCTTTGTGGCCTGTTAGCCTGGAAATATTTCTACCAATTCACAGGGTGATTAGGTAGCTTCAAGAGAAGTTCTTCTAGGGATATAACAAGGTAGGGGAACATTAGTTTATTTAACTTTTACCGGCTATAAATTAAGATGATATTTCCCCTGAGTAATAATTCATTGAAAAAATTCAAATAGAAAATCATAAGAGAATGTGAAAAAAAGTGAGACATACATATTCAGGATCCAAAAAATCATGACATTATTCATCTAATGAAGGACCAATCCCTTTAGTAGTACCTTTATATAACATTTCCTTCACCCACTTCATGGTGGGAATTGATTCATTAGTTTCATATATGATCGTTTACAACTATCAGATGTAAGTCCTCACTTAATTGAGATTGTCCATAAATAGAATGTTAGAAGATGCCCATAGATCCCTTACTCCAAGAATATGAAACCCTTCACGCAGATCCATATACATGGTTTTAGCATCACAGTATAAAATTTACCATGTTTGAACAACCTCTGGTCATATATTTTCAGAGTACATGTCAGAGGGTTATGAAGAGGATCCTACAACCTTGGATTTAAGTTTCTTCCCAACTCCTGCAGTCACATATGGGTTATGAGAGAATAGGGATCATCACCCTTCGAAATAATGATGAATAGATCGACTCGGTATAACTTCAGTAGTGATTTATGGGGTGGATATATTAACTCTAGAAATTGGATTATATCTGGCCTAAGCTCTCTGGTGGATTTGAGGCCTCGTCACCTACACCCTCTGAATATAATGAGTCAGACCATGATGATGAAGAGTTAACTTCCAAATGAAAGGGTTCCCTCCCACAACATCTCTTTAACCCCACTTTATTGATATCATGGTTTAATACCCCATCAGGGTAAGACACGACCCAGTTTTCGGCAAACTAGATAGTAAATATTCTTTCTACATCAACAACTGGTAAATTAAATATTGCCCCAGTCTGCTCCCCAGACGTCGGTAACCATAATTATCAGGAAAAAAATCAGATGTTACTATAATCTGACATGCACAGGGGGGATATAGTATTTTTTTTAGAAACATTAATTGACGTGAAAATATATAAGGGGAATAGACCTCAAATGTGATTTCTCCATCGATCTTGGTTGCTAATACGCCATCTGTTCAAGATAGCATGTATGACCTCAACTATAAACTGACCATACCATCATCAACAAATAGCCCTATAGGTGGGTTCCCATAAGGGATGAAATGAAATTAATTATGCATACTCAACTGACACATGATATTATTAGAGTTCAGTGATGATGTTAAAATACCAGAGAAATCCTGAATATATGTTCATAAGAAACTTCCAAACACCTATACCCAAAATTGTAAAACATAAGTTCTGATGTGAGTAGTGATCCATCACCATAATACCTATAGTGGTTTTAGAGGTCCAGATTCATGTACATGGACATTAAATTTCTTTTTCAGAATTCTTAATACATGACAAAACCAAATGCCCAAAGACAGTATTAGTTTAGTGTATTTGGAATCTCATATCATAATATTCTAATAATGGAGAAAGATCTTCAACATCTCCCATAAAGATCTTCCCCATTTTCATTTCACACCTAAAACCATTTGATATATCCTAGGGAAAAGAAATCATAGAATGGGTGAGCTCAAATGCTCATTAAGGATAAACATGGAGAACATAAAACAAACCGTAAACATTTGACCGTAAAAACATGAATATAAATTTTAAACACAAATAATCATGAACAATAACATAAATCATGGAAATAAATAAGTCTTGAATCCTAAAAAACATTAGTCATGATAAAATATCATAGTAAAAAACATGGAATTGTGGAAAATCATTAAGCACATAAAATTATTTCTATAGTATCCATGACATTTCTTCCAAGACCATCATATAGGACGTAGTACATTACTAAACTAGGTTTACTTGTCATTCCAACCCTGTATTACTAAACCAGATTTACTTTCCATTCAATACATGTCTATATCATGATATATAAATCATTACCCAATCCATTTTAGGGAGATATAGTTCTCACCCATCACTTAGTGAAGTCATTCTTACATGTTCCACAAAATAAACATAAACTATTCATCATAACACAACGAATAAAATGGGTTTCATAAACATATCCCCATCATAACATAATCCACATAAAAAATGAATATCATTTCATCATAATAAAGATCAATCCTTGTAAATATTTGGGACACTATACATGAAATATAACCATATTAAAGAATGTCGTATTAGATGGAAAATAGTTTTGGAAAAACATTTGAAATGGATTCTTGAGGAAAATATACTTTCTTCTTTAGAATCATTTTATATTCTAAAAATTCATTTCAATATTAAAAATAAATAATTTTTTTTTGAAAAAAATCATGAAATCTAGTAGAGGAAGCTTCATGTAAATAAGGAGTTATGAAACTTTAAAAATTTGTTCTTTTAATAAATGTTAAAAAATCATTCTCGTCATACTTTTATCAGAAAAGTCAAAAAGTACATCGTATGGTAAACAAAAGAAGGATTCCTTCCATAACATGTAGTAAAAGTAAAGAATGGGTAAAAATGACTTTAAACATACATATAATAATAGTATACATTTTATGAAAATATTTTTATAAAACATGAAAATGGTTGATGAATATTTCCACAGAAAATACTTACATATAAATACTCTCGGATAAAAATGAGATTGAAAAAACTATCCCTTACCTTATGTACAATTTCTTTTGTATGTGTCTGAAACTCTTTTATATTGGGTTTAAACATATTATTAACTTATAATAGAACTATAATAATATTAATGATATCATTTATGATTCACTTACATCTTTATATTCCTGTTCATTTTTCAATTCAATGTTAAAGTAGCGTTTTGGGTAAAATTGTTTTACTTATCGTACCTCTTTTGACTTGTAATTCTTCATAGGATTACGCAGATCATGATTACTTACTTACATAATTTATAACATGATTTATATATCATATATATTTATTATATATAATATATTGATAAATGGAATGACATACACCGTTCCCGGAGACGGTAGGCAATATATACGCATGGACGCTGTTTTTTGTTTCCTTATTCAATTTAATGGAAGTAAGTAAATGAAATATATATAAATAAATCTAGAAGCATTATAATTTCATATATTTCATGATTATTTATTATATATAGTTTATAATTGTTCTAGAATGGTTAACATGGATAATGAATCTCATCGCGTTGTAGAGACGGTAAGTCGTACGTATGTACGAGCAATGATATTGTTCCCATATTGTTGAATATTATGGAATTGGTTTGTGTATAATTTCCATGAATTAGTATAATTTTTTAATAATAATATATTTTTATTATTTCTACCATTATACCCATCCGTGTAAGGTGGTGGTGAAAAACAGATTACACCATGGTGTGGAGACGGTAATCTGTATGTACACACGTGCAGTTATTTCAATTTTCATAAGATTGATAAGAGGTGGAATAGAATTATTTAATATTTATAATAACATATTAGTATATGATTGATACTGATTTTATTACATTATAATTAAAAACTAAAGAAGTGGAAGTATATGATTAACTAAATTTGAAAGAATCGGTAGAAGAGATTACCCCTTCCTCGATGTGCCTCCTTTAAACATTCTCTTAGGGAACTAGAGTTGGTATTTTTAAACTACCATAACCTTTAGAATGTTAATAGGTAATATGAGAGTAGAAATTGGTATAGGTCATCTGATATTGAAGGCTTAAAATAGATTGATGTGGAAATGGAAGAGGTTCCCTTTTATAAGAGAGGAGAGGGTCACATTTGGAATGTTCCAAAATATTAATTTATTATAAATTAAATTTCGACTTAAAATGGTCCAAAAGATGTTTAATTATAAGATAAGTTAATTTCTGTCTGAATACCCATCATCCAATAATAGTTTAACTTGTTTTTAATATTTTGGTATCTTTACATTTTTGGTTTTACCCTTATTTTATCCTTTTAAATCCTACCATGATATCATGTTTTTTTACACATTGTGTGTTAATGTAAAATCATATCATGTAAAACGACCTAAAACCTTTGATCAATGACCTATTTGGACTTATATTAACTGATTGTCTAAATCAACGATTTTTAGGAGTTAAATATCAATTAATAAACTATTTTATATTTTATGTTATGAATTATGTCAATTTTGGATACTATTCATACTTGACGTTTTTAAAAATTCAACACAACCATATTACTTCAATAATAAGTAATTAAATCATTACTATTATGTCAATTTCATCCAAAAAATTTGTTTATGGCATCAAAATATTCAAATTATTCTTATTTTAATATTTATAAATTCATTTATTTGAATCTTTCATTAAAGTTGTAATCACTACATCATAATTGTGTCATAAATAAATAAATTTATATAACATTTAAAAATTATAAATATAATACCAAGATGTAGGAAATATTTATATCTTTCCAGGTACTATTTACAGACATTGAGATATGTTACATAACACCATATTAAAATCAATTTAGTAAAAGATATATGTTTAGGTTATAATTATCATAACATTAAATTAATTTTTATAAATTTTCATTTTCACATCCATGTGAATCCATGGGGTCCCAAAATCGACCTAAAGATGACCATGTTCGGAAATATGTTATCCAATGGGATTAGGGCATGTGTTAGGGTAGTTTAATATTATTATAATATTATTTGATTACCAGATATACCCTTTAACCATGGTAAATAAAATAATTTCTGAAGTTGTAATTCATAATGTCCAAAAATAAAAATTACATGTTTATAGAATTTAAAACTTCTAATTCCAAATATGGAATCCATTTTTTCCAAATTCCACTCATAGAAGTTGATGTAATTATTTTAAAATTAATCTTTTTGTCGAAAAAGAAAATGGGTTATTTTGTTTAAAACATTGCAAAATGTTTTAATGTTGTTACATATCAATTGAATGTAAAAATTATGAAAATCACTTAAATTTACTTAAAATAAAAAATATATATTCTATTTATACTTTAAGATAATTAAAAAAATATTTTTTAACCATATAAATTATTCTTTTGAAAAAAAGTTCTTTTTAATTAAAATTTAGCGTATTTTATCTATTCAACAAAATATGAAAGTTATCAGAAAAAAATCAAAAATTTATCCAAAGTAAATTTTTATATCATCATTAAAAATAATGAGTTCATTTTTTTAAATTGAAATTATAAAACTTTCAAAAACTAGATTTCAAATGGGTGCACCATCAATAGGAGGTAAAATTGTATTTTTTTGAAAAATTCTTCTTTTATCTGAAAAATTGATTTTGTTCACATATCATGTGTAAGATGAATGATATTGTTATATAAACTTCAAAATGTGGTTAGTACTATTCATAAAATCTATTTTATATTATATTTTAATAATATATCATTGTGTAGTAAAACTTGATATTGTGTACCACACAATCTATCTAGGAAGGGCACTCTTGCGTGTAACATAGGCAAGGCTAGTGTTGCATGTAGTGAAAGATTCCTTCTATGTTACATATAATGTAATACAAACATAGTTCATTTATTCATTGAACTCAGGTTATACTCTCTATCGTGTGAAATCAATTATATCAAAAGAACTATAAAATGTCTGTAACACAGGCAAAAAATAATGTTGTGTATATTGCAAGCTAATTCGATGTTACGTATAAAGAAAGATAATCTTGGTGTAGCATAAAACACAATATATGAAAGAAATTAAAATTAATCTATCCTATAAAATCCCAGGGTGTTACCTTATACCCCCTTAAAATTAATTTCTCTATTCGATTTTTTCAGGGTTATAAATTGATTACTACATGAAAGTCTATTCTATTTAAACCCACATCATAAAAAGGAATACTAAAATTTAATTATAAAAAGGAAAGTTAGAAATGTAATGGTTATCCCAAGTAACTCATCACTGGGTTTCTACATAGGATAACATATGTTGGAAGTTAAAACAAATATATGGAAGAGATATATAACCATCAACATATTATCGATAGAGAATAAAGTTTGGAGAATGTTAAAAACCAGAAATCCATAAATCTGTGATTATTTAAGGGACCTTATGATTCATTGGATAAAAGGATAACAAGATAACATGATTAGTTTTAAATATCATTTCTCTAAAAATGAAAATTTTTTCATGAAGATAAATACTTACTTGATTTTGGTATAATATCCCCATTGTCCGTGCCACGAACAATTTCCACTTCATCTATTTTTTAACGAAATGATTTCAAAATTTTCATTCTTGAAGTGTTAAAAGATCATTATATAGAATGATTGGTCATTCCATCCGACTCTATAGAAAAAAGGTTAGCACATGTTATTAAATTTACATAAGTCTATCTATGGTGGGATTAATCATATATGGTTCGAATAATGGACTTATACATCATCTATTATACTGATTAATAAAATAAAACTAATTTATACTAACCAGAGACTTCTTATAGGACAATGGTAGTCAATAAAGGCTTGTCACACTTTGATTGTTGGTTAGATTCCCACAGCCTTGTCCGACGGAATGGGTTGTCGCCCGTCCTGTGGGTTGTTCTTCTTCTAAAAAATACTATTAAAATTTATAGAAATAATATAAAAAAGGTTCTAACTTTAATCAATACTATCTAATTTCCATCTTAATCAATTCCAACCATTATGCTTATCCAAAATACTTCTGTCCAATCGCATAGTACAATGAAAACCATTACTAAAATGTTCATATAACAAAAATGTGAATACCATCATTTATCCACCATATATCATAAGATATATCTTTTTGGTCACATTACAAACATAGGAATACCAAAATAATGTGTTCTCTTGAAACATCAATTACCATAGAACCTTAGTGAAAACATTAATACTGTCAAAAGTTAACTATTTCCACAAACCAAAATCCAAAAATATATATATACTCCAACCATGTTATCAATTTGTACTTATACCAGTCATGAGTTCATTAATAATATCAAACGTTTCATTATCTCTTTATCCCTTCATTATGTTCATATCATTTGCTTTCCAAAAATATCTGAATAACCATGCATGGTTACCTGTTGCATTAAACATATACTTTCAAATAATTAACGGAAAAAATAGTGTAACAATCCTTATATGTTTCTTTATTACAGAACACCATTAAATTATTATATAAAATTACTGTGGATAAATATAAAATCATTCCACTAACTTCTTAAAACATTGACCGAGCATCATCATTTTCTTCCTTAACACTTCTTTCATCTTATATATCATTTTTAGTCTCTTCATCCTCTTAAACATAAATAATACCCATAAGACCATGTTGATTCTTTTAACGAGACATTCCCTTAAGGAATAAATTTACATCATGCATGTAATTTCCACATTTAAAATAGTTAACCATTGTTTGTGTCTTAGTAATACCATTACACTTGTACGTTGTGTTAACAAAACCTTTTCATTTTCAATTATTGGCTTAGTATCCTTATATTCCACACCGAAAACATCTTTTAGTTCCTTTGACACATTATCCTTGATTCTTCTTCCCATGTGATTTATATGAGGAATATTGAACATTGTTTCCTTTATGATCACCATGAAAATCTATCTATCTCTTATTAGCTTCTTCGGGAAATTAACCAAAGTTTACTGTATTGATCATATTATGAGATTTATGATTAGGAATAATAATGATGTTTACATTTCAAACTTCCATTTCATTTGGTTTCTCATGGATTATATCATTTCATTGTCCATTATATTCTCCATTAACAAGAATATTCCTATTTCCATCCATTTTCTAAAACCCAAAATGAATAGTGTGAGAGGAAAAAATAATACAAGGAAAACATCATAATCAAGGGGGCATACTTTCAATATATAACAACATAGGTTTATAATAGTTTATTCATGATCATTATCATTATTCTAGGATTTTAACCTATACTTATACTTATCCTTAAGGACATTCCTTGACATGACATAGAAAAATCTCTAGGGATCCCATTACAGTTTTCCCATCCTAGTTTCCAATTGTTAACTAATATTTCTCTCCAATACCAACTGTAGAGACCTAGTTTGACATACATGGAAATTAAATTTCATTTGTGGTATACTTAATACATGGCTCAAAAAAATTCCCAAATACTGTATTAGTTTATTGTCTTTGTAAACTCAGAACATAATCTTCTAATCTTGGCGAAAGATATTTAACATCTCATACAAATATCTCCCCAATTTTGTTTTCCTACCTATAACATTTATTTATATCTTGGGGAAAAGAAAAAAAAGAAAGGGTTAGCTAAAATTCATAGTAGGGGTAAGCATGGAGAACATAAAACAAACCATAATATTTTTAACCTAAAAACATGAACATAAATTTTAAACATCATTAATATTGAGAAATGACCTAAAATTTTATATCACGTAAGGCATGGATCACAAAGGAACATTAGTCATGATAAAATAGTATGTGAATAAACATGGAATTGTAGAAAATCATTAATAACATAATATGATTTCTATATTAGCCTAGAAATTGTTCCCAAGACCATCATAGTTCATATAGTCTGTTACTAAACTGAGTTTACTTCCTATTCCATCCCCATATTACTGAACCAGATTTACATTCCGTTCAAAAAAAATGTATATAATTTGATATAAATCCTTACCCAAATAATTTTAGGAAGATATAGGTATCACCCATATCATAGTGAAATCATTCTTATCTGAGCCACAAAACATACATAAATCATTCATCATAACCCAACGAATAAAATGGGTTTCATAAACATCATCCCATCATAACATAATCCATATAAACAAAATTGATATAACTTCATCATAAACAAAATAAAAACTTCTAAATAATAGAGCCAATATTATTAAAACATTACTGTATTAATTAAAGTCATCATATATGGAAAATAGTTTTGATTAAACACATTAAATGAAGTCTTGAGGAAAATATCCTTTCTTTTTCAAAATCATTTACTTATCTCAAAATGACTTGAAATTTTAAAAGGATTTTTTGATAATAATACTGAAACATTGTAGGGAAATATTCATTGAAAGAAGGTGGTATGAAACTGTAAAAATACATTCATTCTGTGTAAGTTAAAAAAACATTCTCCTCGTACATTTATTGGAAATATCAAAAAGTACCTTGTATGCTAAAAAAAGAATGATTTCATCCATACCATGATGTCAAATTCAAAAAATGGGTAAAAATGACTTTAAAAATAAATATAATAAAATTAAATATTTTATGAATTTTTTTATAACACATGGACATGGATGATGAATTTATCCCCTGAAAATACTTAAATGTAAACAATCTCGAATAAAAACAATATTGGAAAAATTATCCCTTACCTTTGGTCTGATTTATTCCATATGTATCAAAAACTCATGTATAGTGGGTTTAAACATATTATTAACTTTTAACATAACCATAATAATATTTATGATATCATATATAATTTAATTTCGACTTTATATTACCCGTTCATTTGTCAATTCCATGTTAAATAAGCGTTTTGGGTAAAATCATTTCATTTATCGTAAATGTTTGGACTTGTAAATCTTCATATGATTATTTAGATAATGATTACTTACATAAATAATGTAAAACATTATTTATATATCATATATATTCAGTATATATATAATATATCGATAGATGGAATGAAATACACCATTCATGGAGACGGTAGGTCGTACGTACGAATGAACGTTGTTTTCGTTTCCTTGTTAAATTGAATTGAAGTAAGTAAATGACATATATATATATATATATATATTCATAAATACAGTAGAATTATTATGTCATATATTTCATGATTATTTATTATATATACTTTATAATCATTCTTTAATGGTTAACATGGAGAATGAATCGCATCGCGTCGTGGAGATGGTAAGTTGTATGTACACACGAGTGACGATATTGTTCCCATATTGTTGAACGGTATTGAATTGGTGTGTGTATAATATCTCAGAATTAGTATCATACTGTAATAATCATATATAGTTATTATTTCCACTATTATACCCATCTATTTAAGGTGGTTATAAAAAACAGATTACACTACAACATGGAGACGATAATTCGTACGCACGCAGGCACAATGATTTCATTTTTTGTAGGATGGATATATGGTGAGATATAGTTTTTTCATACTTATAATAACATAGTGATACTGATGTTATTAATTAATAATGAAACAACTAAACAAGGCGAAGTAGAAGAAGAAAAAAATTTGAAAGAATCAGTAGAAGATACTACCTCTTCCTCGACGCTCCTCCTTTAAATATTCACCTAGGACACTAGAGTTGGTATTTTAAGAAGCCCATCTCCTATAGAATTTAAATATGGAATATTATAAAAGAAATAGTCAAGGGTTGTCTGATAATTATGTCTTAAAATTGAGTTAATCGGAATGAGAGGAGTTTCCCTTAAATAAGATAGGAGAGGGGCACTTTAGGAACGTTCCAAAATATTAATTTATTATAAATTAAATTTCGAATTAAAATTGTCCATCAATTATTTAATTCAATGATAAGATTTTTTTTGTTCGAATAACCATAATCCAATAATTTTTTGAAATTATTTTAATATTTTTTTATCCTTATATGTTTTGTTTTACCCTTATTTTAACCTTTTTAATCTTACAGTGATATCACGTTTTTTACACAATGTGGGTTAATTTAATTACCATATCATTTCAAACATCCCAAAAATGTTATTTATGAAATATTTAGACCTATATTAACTATTTCGGAGAAGATTGTATTTTTAGTAATTTAATATCATTTAATAAACTATTTTATGTTTTAATATATGAATTAAGTAAATTTTAGATACTATTCATACTTGAGTTTTTTAAACATTTATAACAACAATATTATTCAAAACAATAGAATTTAATAATTATTTATTTCATTTTCATCAACTAAAATTTTTTATGGCCTCAAAATATACAAATTAAACTTATTTTAATATTTATAAATTCATTTATTTGAATATTTCATTAAGGATGTAACCAATACATCATAATTGTGTCATGAATAAATATATTTATCTGATGTATAAAAATTATAAATAAAATACCATGATGTAGGAAATGTTTTTACATTAATAATGACTAATTTTAGACATTGAGATATATTATATAACCCCATATTAAAACCGATTTATAGAAAGGTATATTTTTAGGTTATAATTATCTTTACTTTAAATTAATTCTTAAAAATATTCATTTTCACACCCAAGAGAACCCATGGGGTCCCAAAAAAGACCTAAGGATTTCCATGGTTGGACATATCTCATCCAATAATATTATGGCATGTGTTGGGGTAGTTTAATATTATTATAATATTATTTTTTACCAGATTTCCCTTTAAACATGGTAAATACAATAATTACTGAAGTTACTATTCATGATGTCAAAAAATAAAAAATACATAGTTACACAATTTTAACCATCTGATTCCAAATCTAGGAACCATTTTTTCCAATTTCAAAACACATAATTTTCAGTAATTAATTTTAAATTTATCTCTGCCGAAAAAGAAAACGGGTTTTTTGTTTAAAACATTGCAAAAGATTGAAATGGTTTTACAAATAAATTTAATGAAAAATGAATGAAAAAGACATAAATTTACTTAAACAATACAAATATATTCTATTTATAATTTTAAATCATTATTTAGAATATTTTATTCATATAAATTATTCCAAAGGAAAAAAGTTTTTTTAATTAAAATATAGTGTATTTTCACTATTCATCCAAATATAAATGTTTTTAGAAAAAAATAACAAATTTATCCAATTTAAATTATAAATCCTATTTCTAAATAAGAAGTTTATTTTATCAAAATTAACTTATAAAAGTGTGAAAAAAAAATATTTAAGATAGGTGCGCCATCAAAAGGTGATAAAACTGCAATTTTTATGAAAAATACTTCTTTTATCTAAAAAATTAATTTTTTTCTCATATCATGTGTACGATGAATGATAATTTTATCTAAAATTTAAAATGTGGTTAATAATATTCATAATGGCCAGTTTATATAATATTTTAATAAAATATCGTTGTTTAGTGAAAATCGGTATTGTGTACCATGCAAGCTATCATGGAAGGTCTCTCTTGCATGTGACGCAAACAATGTCCATGTTACGTGTAGTGCAAGATTACATTTTCATCGTATGATTTTATCAAAACATAGTTCATTTATACATTGAACCAAAATCTAGAGTCAGTGTTTTGTGAAATCGATTATATCAAAAGGACTTGAAATTGTGTGCTACACAAGCCAGGAATAATGTTCTGTATACTTCATGCTAATACGGTGTTGCATATAGTGCAAGATAATCTTGGTGTAACATACAAAAAAAGAAATAAAATAAATTAAAATGAATATATCTCATAAAATCTCGGACTGTTACAAAGGTCCCGCTATCCTAAGATGAGACTTCCCTCTGTAAATATGTAGTATGCTCTTATAGATTTTATCCAAACTGGAGTGGCCAACAATACAATCCTTATCTAATCCACATTTTCCATGATAAAAAAAGTTACTAGCCTCATGCCTCCATTATAATCTTAGACTAGTAATAATTACATGTTGAGCCACATGTCTAGGAAACCTTCCAGACGTGTCTTTGCAGGATTCATCGAATTGACAATAATATCCCCACTTATCAAACTCTCATTTCTCCAATATTGGCCAAATATTGGTAGGGGTACATATCTTCTCTACCGTTAGAAAGTTGGTCAGATGCGTAAAGGTGGAAAACTTTTTCTTCTTCTTTACTATGAATATTTCCATCCATTCCTCTGGGTGAATATCCCTTCTTGTACGGAACATTGGGGTGGTCACATTCTTGAGTTTGTTAAATGTTTTCATCAACTCATGAACCAAAGCTACTTTCTGCACAGAGTCATTCCTTGTAACCTCGATTGGAATAAAATCATCATACTTATCTCCAATTATTGGAGATCTAGAATTTTTTTTATTTCCAATAAGCTTATTCCTACCCCTCCATTTGTTAAATGGAAGGTGTTACTTTCTATGATCCATCATCTTAATAACTCCGGTACAAAATCATCATTCATGTACACATAAGTTTTCCCAACCCAAACAGCCTCATAAATCCCATCACCATTTATGTCATCTGTAAATTTTTAAAATATCTTCTGCAACCAGTATGACCAAATCTATGTGGGTTTTACACATCCTCCTGGGTGGAAATACCAACTCTTCTTCTAGCCTTTGGATTGATCCATCTGGTAATTTCGAATGGTGGATGAATAACAGTGAGGCTACATCTCGGGTGTGTGTGCTTTCAAATCTGGGGCACATAGGATGTGAAATAAAAAATTTTCTTCTAGACTTTGGATTTATCTGTCTGATAATTTTGAATGATTGATGAATAACAGTGTGGTTGCATCTCGGGTGTGTGTGCTTTCAAATTTGGAGCATGTGGGCTATGATACATGATATGAGCTTTCTCTGTTGTCCCTACAATAGAAAATTAGCCAACAACAAAAATTTGGAAGATGAGAAGTTGGTATAATCTTGAAACCATGAATGTGGGTCATACTTCTTTAGGTCTGAAATATTGGCATCATGTAGGTGGCCAATGCTATTCAAAGGAAGGTAGGTTCTTCGGGGAAAGATTAAGTGATATTTATTTAGATATTTTTCCTATTCTAGATGTTTGGTGTCATATACATCATATTAGTCATGTCTGAAAACATTGATCATGTCATCAATCCTCTTACAGGACAGTTCATCAGTGGTTCCGATTCATTTGGGATCCATTGAACCTGAAAAAAGATCAAGAAATAATATTTTAAGGTAATTCATTCTTGATGTTTGACAATATTATTGAAAAACAGTTAGAAAAGGCATTAAGGTGCGCAATTGGAACACTTGGCATGAAAATGTAGGTTGGCATGCATGTGTGGCACCCCAATTACAGCGCCCAACTAAAAAACATACCGAAGAAGCATGGAAAAGATAGAATCGTCCGAGATAATAAGGACTTGCGGGTCGAGAGCAAAAATTTTGGAAGACTGTGAATTTTTTCAGAAGTGGAGATGCTATATATAAGTGATGAAAATCACCCTAAGTTCCATAATCTTGTGTGCTACTAGCTTGTGTGACCAGTTTCCTTGCGAAAAGTAAACTTGTGCGCCCGGGTACCATCTTCTTTCTCCTTCATTAGTTTACCTCAGTATAGGATCCTATTTTCACTCTGAATCCAATTATGAGGGGGGTGTATTTTTATTTACATTCCATTTCTTCAAAGATTCCCAAAAAACACCAAGGAAAATACTTTAGAAAAAATAGGGGAAAATACAAGAAGAAAATAACGATTTGCAAAGGCATGAGCTTAGGTTCACCCTAGTCAAACCATGGGGTTGTTGGTGCGCAACCTACTTACATGACCAATTTCATTTGGACCAGGGTCTTATTTTTTCCTTTAAATAGACCCTTGAGGCCTTCATTTTTATGGATTAATTTCCTTGAATCCCAATTGCTACTCTGGTCGCCCTTGTGCTTCACCCTAGTCTTCCAAAACATTGAAGGATGTTCTTTAATAACTAGAGTGGGGATTTAAAAGAGGATCATAGGACTTATTTTATTTAGTGTATGAAATCCACAACACCTTTGCACCTATAGCTCCCAACCTCCTAAATAATAAACATTTGCACACCACCTAGTGTTTCTCATAGTGATCATGACTCACATGGGATTAGATATTAGTCATGATCACAACATTTTCACAATCAGTTGAACTAAGAGAACTCTGATTCTTGATCAAACAAAGATACGTAGGAAGATTTCATAGGGACCACCTTCATTGTATATCTTCTTTAAGAATCCAACCCTAATTCCATTAATCTAGGCATCTTCTTTAATGGTATGCCCCAAATTAGACACATAAATCACCAGTGCATCCTTTTCAGGAAGTAAGTCAAAAATTATTTCAATTAGAGGACTATACTCTAAAATGAGACTTATAGAACTACAAGGGCTTTGATTCCAATCCACATAGGATACGTACGAAGCCTCATTGAGGTTCAAACCCAACACTTCAAATCAACCTTATTCTCCTTGGACCATTTTCCCAATAGGCTCCAATCTTACTTAGAATACTGTATTTATTACAATATTCTTGGTCTAGTTTTGAATATGTCAAACACCAAACATTGACTAAGAACCTTTCGCTTATATGTCCATACCACATGAAATGAAACCGTACATCTAGGTCATTATCACATGACCTGAAAATGTATGATGTGTCCCATTAAGCGGCACCAAACTACAAGGGTCCGAATTTCTTGCACAAGGATAAATAGGTATCCCATTTTATGGGTAAGATCACAGTATCAAAATAAACCGTTGTCTCCCAAGATGTAAATAACTTCCAGAGTGCCCCACTGAGTAGCTTAAAAACTAGTATCATCATAACGATGATTAAAGGAATATCTAAGTAGTATATAATAGGATACCATTTATGGAGAACCATGAATACATACAGGTGATTCTAAATTTTACAAATGTTATGAGTGATTTCAAATTACAATGTAAAATTATGGTATACTTGGTAAATTTATATATATTCATGAAAATATCTTAAATTTATAGTGTCCCAGAGTAGTCAATAATTCCCCCCAAAACGGTGTGATGAGTCTGACCTCCCATACTCTCAACTAATGAACGTTCTTAAGTATCATAAAGTTAAAACTTAACACACATCTACCTTTGTAAAGCATAAACAGTTTAGATAAAGAACTATTGGGTGTTTTTGATTCCACGATTAAATCCAATGGAAACCGCCTAGAAGCTGTGATTCATAAAACTAGAAGACACATTTCAAGGAACTAAGAAACAACTGACCAAGGATGTATTTTATGATTCGTATAATTAAATTTATAAGTATTAATATATACATTCTATGTTATTTATATCATAGGGATTATGTATAAAATGTTATCAAGTTCCTCAAAAAGTATTATCACAATTTTCTTTCTTTGAGACTCATGTTTGTTTATGCACCTAAATTATTTTTAGAGGTATATATACTTCAATTTTACATGACATTTCATGTATAAAAATGTTTTAATGATATTTTAATCTTAAATTTGTTTTTTATTAAATGGATAGTATTATCCCATGTTACCATGTGATAATATTGTATTGAAACAATCTCATCGCTTTTTGATATAGTTAATTATTATGCTTATTTGAAGATATATTAAGATAAAAATCCCACAAAAACTCATTATTTTCATACTAAAATGTTTATTAATTATATATTCATATATTAGTAACATTTTCCACTCATTGGTTCTTAATATATTTATGAAAATGGTTTTAAGAAAATCATACTGAAAATATCTCTTTGGTCTGAATTCTGTTTTATTTCAAAAACCATGTTTTCAAAAACGTTATAACAAATGTTTTTAAATGATAATTGAAGAAAATTTTATAACAAGATGTATTTTAAAAAATAAATTATTCTTTAAAATATTCCTTTATAGTTTTCAAAGTTATTTTCAAATAAAATGGGTTCTCAAAAGGTTACCAGTTTTAAATACAATTTTTCAAATAAGAATGTATATTTTTCTCCAGAAAGGTTTTTAAAAGATATAAATAATTATTTTCTATAAAAGATAAAATCATTTTCGACACTCATGAAATTTTTGGGAATGTAATCAAGGATTCCTTTCATGTCCTTTCTTTAGATGGATTCTATTGTGATGGTACGATGTTTATGAAACTCACTTCTCTTTAATGGGGTATATGCTTTTGAAAAATGATTATTTTTCATGAATTATGATTATGATGAAATTATTATGAAACCTTTATCTTTACAGATGTTATGATGTGATTACATTTTTATATATACATTTCATTTCATGGGTTATGATTTGATTATATATGATCATGTCGAACTTGTATGAGTGATTTCATTATGGGAAGGGTTGGACCTATATATCCATACCATGAATTGGGTAAAGAATTAAATATAATGAGATTGAAATGGATGGAATGAGAAATGAACTAAGTTTATTATTAAGGGGATTTAAAAATAAATTAACTCAGTATTATATTATATTATTGGAATGAGTAGTGAACTCAGATATGTAATACAATGCATGAATGGGGTTTGATCCTAGTTCAGTAAAGGACTTTGTCCACTAATATGGTCTCAGAACAAATTCTTTGACTATTATAGAAAAAATTATATATTCTTATGTCTCTTCAATAATTCCAGGTCTTATACCAATGTTATGCATTTATGGATTTATTTATTTATGATTGAAGACTTATGAACTTTCATTATTTATGTAATGATTCAAGTTTATGATCATTAATAAGAAGGGTATGATACTCAAATGTTAGGATCACATTAACATACACTTATGATTATTTTTATGCTTACATCTCTCCCTTGATAACCCTTACTGAGCATCTGGAGATCAACCCCTTTTATGTTTCCTTCCCCATGTCATGAAGATATATTTACTGTGTGTCATGTATAATATAAGATCCAGTCTTGGAGATCATAGTGGGAGATAATGTAGGTCATTCATATAAAAATATTTACTTTTCCATGTTTCCAAAGGCACTATACTAATACTATCGTTGGGTATTAGTTTTGTATAATGTTTTAAGTATTCCAAAAAAGTGGTGTAATTCCTATTTATGTTATGACTGGGTCGCAATAAGTATAGGATGAAAAGAATGAAACTGTCTTTCCACTCTTCCCTATGATGTAGTCTAAGTACCCTGAGGTGCACAATTCTACTAATATGGGCATTCATTCCCAGATTCACAATAGCCACTATTTCTATTTCCATGGTTAGTAGAAATCTATCTTCTAGACTGATACAGTGTAGAAGATCCCTTTCCCATACACTTATTTTGACTAGATACTCCATCATTACCCATATATAATAGGTTACTACATAAACTATATAGATTCCCCATACTACTACAAGATCACCAATCTATCGGTGGTTGGGGGCATTGTTTGTGAATTTTACCCAACCTACCACACTAGTGAGAAATCACCTGAGTATGGTCCAATGTAACTGATCCATACCCCTAGGGACTATGTTTTCCACTACACTGCTCAACATTCACATAATAATTATGATAACTCTTAGAAGTCAAACCTCTTAATAGTCTAGTAGCAATCAATTTTCCTGCATTGGAAGCCTCCTTTAGGTTCTCCTTAGAAATGTGAGCCTAATTCACCACTTTAGAAAACATTTTCATCATGAAGATATTCACCTGAGTATTAATATCACATTTTAATGCATCCTGAAACTATTTCTCCCCGGTCATCTCATATCCATAAAATTTTGAAGAATCTAACTTCAGATCTGTGAAGAATCTAAAATAGTCTATCATGTACATGCTCTATTGAGTCAACATTATATACTCTTCTACACTCTCCTACCCAAGAATCTGCATGTAATTGTTCCCCAAAAAATATTCTGAATTTCATTCCACTCTATACAGTCAATATTTCCATCCTAAATCTAGACTTACAACCAAAACTTCACTTAACCATATAATGTATAAGTATAATCCTTTTCTATCTTCTTAGCAGGAGTATCAAGGTGGTTAATTATTATTTGAATAGAATCAATCCAAAACTCATCTACCTTAGGTCGGCCCTCTTCATTAAATGTCAGAGGATGATACAACTAAAACACCTAGGTTACGTCATACATACTATTAACAACTCACTCTGGGTATATTCACCTAAACTTCATGAACCGAACAATGTTATCTTGAAACTTCTCTTCGACTTCCTCATCCAGTACTATTGGTTCATTACGACCCACCGCTGGAGGAAAATTTCTAGCAATATCATCCTTTTTTCCTCTCAACAAAAATCACCATTGAGTAATATCTATACAATTAAAAAAACACATCTTGGGAAACATAACACAACTTTAACCAATTTTTGAAAGAAGGATTTAAAATAATAAATTACAAGTCATTCTTGCAAAACCTTCTACATAGTCAAATGAGAGGTGTTATCACTACACTTTACCATCCTATATCTAGGTCAAGGATAATAAAGGGTAAATACATTTTTATTTTCATGTTTCCCATTAGACACCAATTTATTCACAATTTTCATTATTATACAACTTCAAATTAATCTTAGGAACAATTTTATTTTCAACTACACAAGAATTGAAAAACATTTCAATTTCAAAAAATTACCCCTAACTCATTTTCACATACATTCCTAAAAATGTTCCATGTCACAAGAATTATTAAGATCCTAGAAAGGTGAATTCATACTAAATTCTCATGATATAATTGTTCATAAGTGAAATCTCAGATAATATAAAAAACAATAATCATATGACACATCAAGTGCATCACTCTAGGTGAAATAACATACAACTATAACAACATGAATCGATAACAACAATCCCACCATGTGAACCCTGATTTTACCCTCATACATGAGTTAAATAATTCAATGCAAAAAATCTTAACCATGGATTGGATCATCTTATAATCTTATATACCTCTCCCAAATAGTAATACAAAAGAGTAGAGAAAAAACACCTATGATACAACTTTGTAACATCCTGACATAGGTACTACATAATGGTTCCCTAAGCTGGTTGGTCACATCACCTTAGGCTCGCATCATTATATTCTAGAGGCATCTGAATAGTAGTGGGGGTTTATATTGATCATGGGGTGATTATACCCTCTTTATAAAAGAACAAAATTGTGAATGTAAATAAACAAAATCCAACTAAATAACCATACTGAATATCATATCTGAAAATAACCAATGTCACATGATGAACCAAAAATAAAATATAATATAAAAACAAAATAGTAGATATGGTAAGCCTTGTATGTTTCATGTGTCAAATGAAAAAATAAAATAAAGATATAAAGACACTCCCATGTAATTCTGAAAACCAGGTCTTGTTCCCTCATGTGTAACACTCCAAGCTTCCACGGTATGTTTCCCATTGAATAATGCAATAGCTTGCATTGTACACAACTTCTAGGTTCTTAAACACCACAATCAATTAAACTATCCCTTATGAATATTAATACCCACTTTTTGAAATTTTATAAATTTTATCTTTCAAAATGGACTTCATTTTTGGATTCGGAATATCGAAATTAGCTTAGAGTGAATTTTTGGTATTTTTATAAAAACATTCAATTTTTGATGAATAATGGAAAAACACTGAGTCATAGTTTAAAACCGAATTTTTATTTAAATAATTATTTATTTTCTTTAAATATATTTTAGGTAAAAATAAATATATAATACTTATATAATTTTAATTTAATTCATTGGAGTCAGTTTAAAATAATTTTAGATATATAAAAATTTTATTGACCTTTTCACCGTCTTTTAACCACCTCCTAGGAAAATTTACAAATTCACATAAAAAATAATTTTACTGATTCTGTGACTAGAATTTCAAAAATCTCAGAGACACGGTTGATATTAGTAAGTAAAATTTGGTTCAATAAGATGAAAATAATTTTGATTGAATAGTAACTTTTTACTTTTATTTACCACGGTTAAAAGAATATAGGGTATTTAAGGGTAAAAATGATATTATTATTACCCAAAAAGATGTCCATATTATATTGGATAAGTATAGTTCGACAAAGAATAACCTTAGGAATAAAATATGAACCTCTTTGGTACACTTGGATTAGATTAGGACATTTATTATTATTTAAATTTCAAAGAAGAGTTAAAAGAGTTAAAATCAAATTTTAATAACTAAAACATTTTTAATATAGGGTTATGGATAAGATAGATTAGATTATAAATATTAATTATAAAGATAAAAATATTTCCTACATAATGGTATTTTTTTATACATTAAATAATTTTATTAATTAATGACACAATTGTGATGCAATAATTAACGAATTTATGAAATATTAAAATAATTGATATTATAAATATCCAAATAAATGTAATTGGAGACTTTTTATGAATTAAACAAATTTTCTATGTTAATATGAAATATTAGGGTTGGTTATATGATCTTTTTAGTAGTAATAATGCTGTTATGAATTTAGAAAAAATAAAATACCAAATAGTGTCAAAATTGACAAAAAAGAGTTTTTAAAACAAATATTATATTATTAATTGATATTATATTACTAAAAATATAATTTTTGGACAGAGGACATATATAATTATATTTTTATTATTAATGAACCTCTTGGGGTTCTCTTGGATGTTTATTTTATGTTTATTTACCATATAATATAAAAATACAAAGAGACATGGTAAATGTCAAACTATTTAACTAAGAGAAAAATAAAAAAGATAAAGTTAATATAGTGACCCAAAACTTTCTAAAACCTATTGGATGAGTGGTTTTCGATCTATCCCCACATTATACATTAAATAATCCATTGTGGAGACATTAGAAACCGAAAATGATTTTATTATAAAATAATATTTCTCGCTTTTCCTAAGGTTCCCCTCACCCCTCTTATAAAAGGTCACTCAACCTTCTCCCTAATTCACACCTTCAAAGCCATTTGGATGGGACAAAATCTGCCCAAATACCCTATAACCTATCCAAAATTCATTCTATAGGCCTTCATTTAGTCATAAATCCCACCAAAGGATCTATTTTGATCAAATCAAATGGAAGGACCCGAAGAAGAGGTAAATATTTCATCACCTCTTTCAAGTTCTATTCTTCTTCCACATCCATTTTCATTTCTGTTTATATTTTGAAATAATACCTCCAGTATCTTTAATATAAATTGATGTTATTATAAATATTTTACAACCAGATTCATTATTATATCTATCCTTTTAATGACATGTCACCATACGTGTGTACGTACGACTTACTGTCTCCACATCGTGGTGTAATTGTTATTCAATACATGATTATTTGGATGGGTATAATAATGATGTGTATTTGATGTAAATAATAAATATAACATGATAATTATTCTTCAGATATTATATAACTTCAAATTATATATTATTTTAATATCAAAATCGTGATATTGTCGCTCGTGCGTGCGTACAGATTACCATCTCCACGAACGCAATGAGATTCATTCCCCATCGTATCCACTGAAGACTAATTTTCATTTGATGATGAAAAATAATGTTTAAAGAGTTGATATAATTTTGGATATGAATAAGATACATCCCATCCATAACAAATATGACTCACATAAAAAATAATATAAAGGAAAACGAATCCGTTAACACCCAAAACAACGATAATACAAAGATATTATTAACAAAGAAATGTTAAAAGATAATATATGATATCATAGTAATGTATATGATTCTTGTATAATTTAATAACAATTATTTCACCATTATACAGAAGATTAACCTACCCTATACCAAGTAAAATTACAAGGTAAGGGTTAATTCTACAATCTCTTTAGTATCCGAGTTTGTTTAATATATAATTATCTACTAGGAACTCTTTATCATCCACCTCGATGTTTCGCAAAAATGTATTTCAAAGAATTATTGATATTTTATATACTATTGGTTAAAGTCATTTATACACTTGTTTGACTTTTTATAAGATATTTATAAAGGAATCTTTCTGTCATTTTCAAAACAAGGTCCTTTTTAACCTTTTAAACAAAATTAAGGTAAGAATGTCTTTTTTTAACATATATAGAGGGTGAGGCTATTTTATGCCATTATAAAATCGTCGAAGCTTCCCTTAAATGATTATAATAATATTTTCAAAGTAAATGTTTATTTTATAATTCTGTGACTTTTAAATGATTTAAAAAAACGAAATATTTCTCCCAAATAGTTTGGATTTCATCCATGTCAAAATCATTTGATGGATTTTAAGATTATTTGAAGTTGATTTATTGTGATACAAAACATATATATTGTATTAATGGTTTTGTGATATTTGTTAATATGGATGTGTTATTTTTATACCATTCACGGTTTATAGAGAAAGTATTGACATTTCGTATGCTATTTTTTATACTAATGTTTATGTTATGTTTAAACCAATTCATATGAGGAATGAATTGGACTTAGTAAGTGACAGGTGGAGCCCGCTATAGTTCCTAGATGCATTGGTAGGTCTCATGAGACAAACTAGTGTCTTGGAACAAGGCCTTGACAAAATCGTATTTGTAGTCATGGTATAATGCCTTGACTATGTGGTTATCATAGTCTGGCATTATGCATTCCATCATTATGAAAGTGGTTATTGATATTGTGTGTGATTATTCGACCCGTATAATATCCATGTGAATAAGTAAATGGAATTATTTCAATTTATTTTTTCCATATTATGTTGAAGTTAAAGTTTAAAAGGCTTATGTTTTAGTTATACATTGCCTTAAATGTTTATGCTAAATTATGAAAGTTTCTGCTATATTTTTATCCTTAATTAGGATCTAAGATGACACCTTTTTATGTTTTATTTTTCCTAGGATGTGAAGAAGTATTTAATGACTGACATACAGGGATGGTCTGAGGGGATATGAGTGAGTACTATGGAGACTATGTTGTTTTAGTTTTTTACTTTTTCATGTAATGAAAGACTTATGAATGTATCTATTGTTTCCAAGGCTACTAAACTAATCAGTCATTCGAGACTTGATAATTTGTTATCATGCCAATGTTATGTAATAATGCACCGAAACTGGGTAACTAGGGTTAGGGTGTCACATCATGCATGCTCCATCCCAACTCAACCATCTGTCATAGGAATCATTCAGTTATCTTATTCTACAAATATGAAGCCTATTAGTGTAAAGATTCGGAATCCCGAGTAAGGTGTGATTACAACATAGTAGGCCACCACCAATGAAATCTAAAAACTTATATAGTAAATAACAATGTATATGGTTTTATAATGAATATATACATGTAATAATGTAAATTGATAACATATATTAAATTATTCTTTATTTAAACACATAACCCCTAGTTCCCGAGGACACAAAAACCCTTGATAACAACTTCTAAACATGTCAGATTCTGAACAACACCCATGGGATATCTCAAATCAAAAAATAAATTCTATTCATTTTACATCCAATTGGAACTACAGTCCAATGCCAACAATTTGGGTCTGGAACGCTATGTCAATAACCACATGGGTATTTGAAGAATCAGTACATCTACTAAAACATGCTTATAACTATGGTATTTTGAAGCATTTGTACATGTATCACACACATATATCAGTCAATAACATATGGGATTTTGAAAAAGAAACTGATGCCACAACCACATTTATCAATCAATCACACATATGGGATTTTGATAATGTATTTTTTTTCCAAAACACATATATCAATCAAACACACATATCACATATATCACATTTTCATGGCCAATCATAATTAACCCATTAATCAAAATTTCATATCAAAAAATTCCATTTAATTTTATCACAAAAAATCAAGTTTCAATACATTAATCACATGAAATAATATCATCAATTCAATATTAAACCTTTTTTCAATATTATATCCATATGTCCCATTAACCCATTAAGGTAAAGGAAACTATCTCATAATTCAAATTTAAAATTAGTTCATATCACATTAAGTTACCAATTAGACCATCCTAATTTCCCATTAAATCCACAATCTAAAAATTCCATTAATTAATTATCCAATTAATTAATAGAATTTCCACCAATTTTTTTGTCACAAATTTAACTTAAATAATTATTACATGCTAATTAAATTAAATTAATTCAATCATCAATGAAATTTCCCAATCATGTAAATTTACAATATCTCAATTAGAGACACATAATTAAATCAACACTTTGGGATTTTCAATTGAGACCACCTAACAGAAAATTGATGACAAAAAATCACATATGGAAATCCCCAATTGAATTGGAATGATAAAAAACAAGAAGAGGAAAAAGATATTGATATAATAACTAGATCCAAGATCAGATGGATTATATATATCAGAACATAGATCAAGATCTAATACTAATGGAGAAAAACATCACTTAAATGGATTATAGAATGGCAAGAGAGAAAGGGGAAACTAATCGAGATGAGAATCTCTTACCAAGAGAGGCGAAAATAACCAATCAAGTTTTCAATTCAAGAAGAAAATAGGCTGGAATGACATATAATCCATCTATGAACCTCTAAAAATTAGAGAAATTGGTTTAGGATCTAGTTGTGTCAATATAGTGTAAATATTGTGGTTTCAAGAATTTCTAATCTATTTTTCAACGGTTTAGAATTTCACATGCATGATTTCATGTTTGAGGTGCACAATTTTCTGAACTATGTTCATAACCATGATCCTCCTCTCATTGAGTTCCATGGTAACTAAAAAGGGTGATGATTTTGAAAAAAAATGATCCAGCCATTTGAATCCCTTCTGTTTGGCTTTTCACATTTTTATGGCCTTGGTGCATGGTTTGGTAAAATTGTGAACCGACCATGAAATTCCCCATATCCTTCCAAAATTATCTAAATATCACCCAAACATACACAAGATAAACCCAATCATGATATACTAAATATATGGAATAAATATTACTTGTAAATGAACTCGAGACACCTCTAGAAAAGGATTGGATATTACAACATCCCAACAATTTATCAAATCTTCCTCATGTTGTACATCCAAGAATATATAATTTTCTGTGGTAAAAAAATCGATCCACTATGGCCGCATATTCTTATCTCTCCCTATTGGTTCCTCCATCACACTCCCATGTTTCCTTAATACCTGAACTGTCGGCATGGTATTTCCCTACAAAACATTTTCAATATGATCCCAAACATGTATCAGATACTCCTCAAATGAAACATATGTTTCATAGTAAACATCATCCACACTAATCACGTGGGAAGGGTCTAGGTGATACTTCCAATTCTGTGACACATGAAAGGCTACACTCATTAAACATTACCTCTTTGGAAGATCTAATCAGTACACAAATAGAGTAAATCTACCCTCAACCAAAAATGATCCATCAAACCTGGCCACCGACATTTTTTACCTCTAAATCCTATGGTGACCCAATCTAGGCGACACTCGATGGAACAGATAATCACCAACCATAAACTCAAGGTGTCATCAGCATCTATCAGCATAAGAATCATGCCTACTCTGTGCCACATCCATACACTACCAAATCAGATGAACCTTATCAGGTGTCTCCTATATGATAATCAATCCCAACTGCTCTGAATCACATGCCTCCATATAAAATAGTGTTGATTTTCATGGCCTACCATAAAGAGAATCATATGGTGACATCTAATTAGTAACTTGGTAACTGTTGTTATAGGTTAACACCACCATATCTAAGTGATTCTACCAAGACCCACCAAATTCTAGGATGCATGAATATATCATATCCCCATCACCTATATATTATGTTATTATTTTCCATATTTTTGTGGGTGGAATTTTACACTTAGTAAAACCTGTGTGCCAAGCACCTTCTAGATTCCTCTCCTAAAGCACGAATTATAACATGAGTAATGGTCTAAAACAATAATACGTGTCACCCTTTATAGGTGCACTATTTCTTAATCATACAATTCTCAAAAATGATCCACTAAAAAAGTATATCATATATGAAAGAAATGTTATAATTTCTTCATCCAGTACACAATTTCACAAATAAAATCATTTTTGTGGAATCCTCAGAAGACCCACCATAAAGTCCATAGTAACATCATCTAACATCCATTCTTAATTGGGAAATGGTTGTAGTAAACTAGTAGGTCATTTATGGTCGATCTTCACCTTTAGATAGGTGTAGCATTGTGTCATGACCCCTAAAATCAATTTCTGAGGCCTGACCCACAATATTATAAGTGTATTTTATGGTACATTTAGGTAAATATCAGAATTAATTCCCACTTTAAGGAATGAAATTTTCACATTTACTCTCCTACAGATAGATAAGATCCAAAACACAACCCTGTACATAGGTGGCATCGTCCAGATATATTTTCTAGATAGAAGCCAACTCTCCACCTTCTAGTCATTCCCTCCGGAACAAAAAATCTGAATCTTGATACTTATTGTCTCTAATCTGACTAAAAGTGTTTACTCTACTAAAACTGATATGGGTGTCACCAAATTCTTACTATGTTGATCCAAAACAAGTATCTCATCTAATAAAGACATTATCCTCCACTCATCACTAGAGTCCAGAACTACATGATCCTGAGTTTTCCTACTTAGGGTGTTATCAACACTATTTATCTTCTAGGGAATATATGCTAGATCTAATTCAAATTACAGCATATAATAAAACCACATCAACTATAGAAGAATAAAATCTCTACAACAAGATATAAATTATAATCTTTTGATCAGCATACAAAAAAAATGTTTTCTTAAAATAGATATTTTCACAATCATATGTATTCATAAACCACTGATACTAACTCTTGTTCATGTGAAGGGTAGTTCTGTTTATGAGGCCTAAACTACCAAGACCCACATGCCACAAATTGATCTTCCAACATCAAAACAACTCTATGTTCAATCCCAGAAGCATAAAAAACACCATATAATCCTCCCCTAGTTCATGTAGTATAAATATTGGTTTATTATGGGGAACTTATTTAACTCCTTGAAGGAATTATCCCATGATTTAGACTATTGAAACGTTACCCCTTTCATGGGTAAGCCTAAAAGTGGCATGGAAAATGAGAAAAATTTTAGAGGAGCCTCCTTTAATATCCCGATAACCCAAAAAATATATAAATATGAAAAAAAAATTGGATACTCCCTAGAAACCGCTTCATAAACTATCTCTAGGTTTACCTTCCTTTGAGATTGTGGTACCTAATATATGAACCTGATCAATCTAGAATTTAGACTTATATATATTTCTATATGGTAAATTTTCCCTCACTATACTCAGGATGATGTCAATATGTTAGGACTGGTCATAATGAGTCTGGGAGTACACCAATATGTAATCCAAAAATACTTTGCAGAATTGATCCAGGTACGAGTCCAATATTATATTTATCATGTTCATAGATACTATTAGTGCATCTGTCTTCCTGAACGGCATCACGACAAACTCATAAAGTCCATAAATTCTTCTAAAAGAATTCATAGGTATGTTAAAGGGTCGAAATCTCAATTGATGATAACACAATCTGAATTCAATATTTTAGAAAACAGAATCTCCTTTCAATTTTTCAAATATTTATCCAATATGCAGAACAAGATACTGGTTACTCACATAAACCTTATGGAACTTGTAGTAATCAATACATCAGGTAATGATCTCATTGTCCTTCATTGTAAGCATGACTAGAGAACCCCAATGAAACATAAAATGATGGATAACCCCCTTATCTGTCAACCCTTCAAGCTGATTTTTGATCTCAAAAATCATTAGTTTTTCCATTCTATATTATGGAATAGAAACTAGATCAGCTAAAATCATGAGCTCAATTATAAATTACAGAACACTCTCAGAAGGAATCCATGATAAGTCCTTATAATGATCATCCTAAAACAAGTCAAATGTTGGTGGAAATCCATCATTATTCACCCTTCATTCATTCAACAACAAACTAGAAACCTAGGCAGTGAGATCCCCGAGATGCTAATAAACAGTCCAAGCATGTCCCACCATGATATGTCAATCTCTATAATGAATAGAATTATTTCCCTCAGGAGATGTAAAGGTCACCCACCTACAGTAAAAATAAATGATGGATTAGTAAAATACTAACCAGTAAATATTTGAAATTAATTCAATACCTGACATATCTAGTATGTGGAGATCCCATAGAAAATTTCACTCCCTAACATTGAGAGAAAACACCTTACAAAAATAGATATATCTCAACCATACTCTAAATGGTGAATCTATATTTCGACACCCACTATGAAAACCCAACATAAGGATAAAAATATTCAAATATTGTATAGATTTAAATGAATGAGAAATGAGTACCAAATTAAGAACTATCAAATGTAGATTCTACATGAATTGTAACTCTAACTATCCATGGCCCAATATCCCTATCTTCTAGTATAGGACGAATGAAATGAAACTATCATGCCCCTCTTCATTGTGATGCATTACAAGTCCCCCGAGATATACCAAACTACTGATACAGGTGATACTTCCAAAAAGAATGATTTCCATATCCTCTACCACCATGACCAATATATCACCATATACTTGACAAATAAGGTATATAGGATCCAATTACTAAACTATGATTATTGATAACTACTCCATCATTACCTATTGGACATGGGTTCATGATGAGTATCTGTTGATTTTCCATTCTTGTCATAAGACCAACAATATACTGGTGCTTTGGGGAACTGTCTATGAAGGTGATCTGACATACCAAACTGGTGAAAGGTCACATAGGTAAGATCATGTGTAACTTATTCTAACCCATAGAAACTCTTTTGTCATCTTCTTTGATAAAAATTCTCATCAAGATTATTTTCTCATGAAATTAATACCACATAAGAATCAAATAGAAACCACATGTCTTCCACTATAATTCTCATTCAGGTTCACCGAGATATGATAACCTAATTCACCACTTTAAAAAACATATTCTCCCCGAAGATATTGACCTATGACTTAATCTAAAATTTTAGACCATCCTAAAATCATTTACCCACAGTCTCATCATCTCTTTCCAATACTAAACTAGATCACTACAAATTCATGAGGAATCCAACATATTCAATCCCAAAGATTCTCCCCTATGTCAATTTAATAAACTCTTCTTACCTATCATACTTGAGTATATTCGGTAACAATGCCCCATGAAATTATCCCTGATTTCATTCCACATTATACTATTTAGATGATCATTCCAATTATGGATGTCTGGCCAATACTTTTCATGACAACCTAACATATATGTATCCAATTTGAAAATATTATCAACATGAGTCTTTAGGTGGTTATCTATAATCCGGAATGATTCAATCCAAAAACATTTTGCGTTTATTCCACCATTTTAAGATAATGTTTGAAGTATCTAAAAATAAAACTCATGAGCTAGGTCGTACATACTCTTCATATACCTCTTAGGGACTCTTTTCAAAAACTGCATGAACCGAGCAAAGTTATCTCAGAATTGATCTCATACAACCTCACATGAAACTATTGGTTCTTTGACTTCATACACTAGAGACACATTTCCAATGAAATCCTCCCATCGTCCTCTAAATAAGATTAATCATTTAGATATATCTCTATAATTCCAATCCCATTCCATATAGCACATAAGAAAACATAACATATTTACGTAATGTGGATTAAAAATAATCCTTCAAAGTTCATTCCTCCAAATCCTGCCACACTTTCAAAACAAAGGCGCTATCACTACTCTTAACTATCCAACATGTAAAAAATTGTTAAAAAAAGGATAAACACATTATCATTTTTTTGTTTCTCATTATACACCAATTGATTCAGGTATTTTATCTTGTAATATATTTCAGTTCATATTAAGAACTTTTTCCATTTAAATTATACAAGTAAGGAATAATATCTCAATTTGAACAACTTACCCACAAATAATTTTCATGTGTGTTAATAAAAAATGTACTTGTCACAATAATTCAACAATTCCTATAATGATTCTTGTGTACTCAACTATGGTTCCATTGTAGGTCCCAATTCAAATATCAAAAAATCTCAAATTTCAAAAAAACAATTCATTACTCTAGGTGAAATATAATCATAATGTAACAACACACATCAAAAAGAATAATCCCACCAAGGTTACGTGGGTTTTACCCTCACACAAGGGTTGGCTAATCACATTAATATGTTCTTAACCAAGGGAAAAAACATCATATTCTTCTATATACCTTTCCAAAATAGTATGAAAAAATAAATTAAAATAAGACTCATTAGATACCACTTTGTAATATCACAAACTAGGTGAAACACACTGATGCCTCAATATAATTGGTCAAAAGACCATAGATGCGCCTCCCCACATACTAGAGGTGGCAACTAGTATTGAGGGTCTAATATCAACTCTGGAGAGACTATAACCTATGTATAAATGCGACCCAACTACAAAAATAAATCAACAAAACCCAACTGAATAACCAAACTGAATCCATAAATGAAACCGACCAATTCCACATGCTAATCAAAATCAAGTATACAATAGACAATCCAAAAATAGTAGATATTTCATTCCAAGTATGATTTAAGAGTCAAATGGAAAAAAGAAACCCTGAAACTCCCAAGAAAGTCCTGACAATGTGTCTGGTTCCCTCATCCATGCTCTATCCCAAAATAGCCATCTAACATAGGACTTTTTCCCTTATCATATCCTACAAAAATGAAGTCTATTCGGGTACATATCTGTTATCTTGAGTAGGGTGTGAGTAAATCTTAGTAGGCCACCACCAATGGAATCTAAAACAATATACAATCGACAATAGTGTTTGTATTTTTATTAAGAATATGTCTAAGAAATAATGTATAATATATATATATATTCAATTATTCTTTATTAAACCTTATACCCCCCCCCCACTCTGGGTTCATGAGGACACCTAAACCCCAAATACCTTATTCAAACCATTTAAGAGTTTGAATAATCCCCAAGATAAATTTCATATCAAAATACCATTTTTAAAATTTATCATATAAATTTAATTAATATTACGGCTAATTGGAACCGTAGTCTAATTCCCACACATTGCGCCTAGAACACCATATCTTGTATCCAATGTTTATTTGAACCATCAGTCTATGTACAAAAACTCATTTATCACTATAGACTTTTCAATCCATAGTTCATGTCCCACACATGTACATTAGTCAATCACATATGGTATTTTGAATTAGGAGTCCATGTCCCACAAATGTTTATCAATCAATCAGAGATGTGGGATTTTAAAGTAGTAGTCTATGTTCCACCCTCATATATAAATCAAACACTTACATAACATATATCAAATTTATCTAGGTCATTCATCATTATGCCATTCAACAAAATTTCACTTCATGGTATACACTTAAAATTTATCACAATAAATCATGGTTTAATAATAATATCATAAGAAATAATACGATCCATTAACCATTTAATGAATTTGAAATATTCAATTCATATAACCAATTAAACCATTTATTTCTAGTCAAGAAACTCATAATAACCATTTTTAATTAATTCATATCACAAAAATTGACCAATTACACCATCCCAAATTCCCATTAATTCTTCAATCACAAAATTCAATTAATTAATTAACTAATTAATTAATCAAAATTATTCCAATTTCAATTTCTATAATTTAACCGAAATCATTATCACATGGTAAATAAATTAAATCAATTCAATCATAAATTAAATTTCCCAATCAGGTAAATTTATAATATGAAAATTACATACATTTAAATAAGTCAACAAGTGAGAATTGAAATTTATGCCACGTACATAAAAATAATGATGAATAAACACCAAAAAAATACCTAATTGACGCAGAATGATAAAAAACCTAATGAATAACAGGATCTTGATTTAAAATCTAAGTCCAAGACTAAGATTATTTGATCTATCAAAATTTAGATCTAGATACAATACCAATAAAAGAAAAAAATACATTCAAATGATGAGTGAAAGATATGATTGAAAGTGGAAACTAATTACGATTTGAATCTCTTACCAAGAGTGGTGCACATCTTGAATCCAAGGTTCAATTCATCGAGAATGAAGTTTATAAATACTTGTAATATATATGGGCTTCTCAAAAAATGAGAGAAATAGGTTTATGGTATATTTTGGTTGAATTTGGTTGAATTAGGTGGGTTAAGTAATGTAAGGACCCATTTTTTTCTATAAAAGACTTTGGAATATTCTTAATGTTATTCTAGAGCAGCGCCTTTAGACAGCGTTCTATTCTAATCCCTGGTGTGGACGGAATTAAATTTTATGTGCGTTCACACTGGGAATGCCAAATAAATAGGATAACTCATAAATGGTAGCTCGTATGGGAAAACTGAGGGCACTGTTGAGTCCAGAAAGTGTCGTTTACCCTATGAGGTTTTGTTCTTCATTTTGGTTTTCGCTTTGTCTTTAAATTTAATTTCCTATGCCGAATTGTTTTACGATCATCCAGCGAAGCCCATGGTGGTTTAGGGCTCTATTTTATCTTTATAAAGATCCTTTAGGATAAAATTTTCGAGTCACGGGGCATTTGGGGTGGCCCTGGGTTGTTTTCTGGCCGTTTCATCTTTTTTTCCGGTAGTCAGCGCAGCGGTCCGGCGGCTTTCAGGCGGAGGTGGAGGACCCAGATGGCGTGGTGGGGCTCAAAGCGGCGGCTTCTGGCGGTGGTTTTTGGTGGCTCCGGGAAGGGATTTAGGCAGTGGGTGGGATCAAAGGTGTCAGGGGCGTGGCGAGGAGGGGTCGCGGCGCGTGACCCCGTGCGTGGATAGAGACCCACACTCCGACGGTCACCACGGAAGACCGCGACCGGCCGTAATGACCAGTCGGCGCTGCGTGGACCCAGGGTCCAGGGATGAGCCATGCGGTAGTGCCACAGGCCGGCGTGGGCCAAACCAGACCGGGTGGAACGGCCAAACCAGGTCGGTCCAGCCCAAGGGGTTCACCCCCTCCGACTACGGACACCCATAATTTTTTGCTACGGGTGTCTATTTTGTGTGTCGTATATGGAAGTGCATTCTTGGCATGGAGACGAAGATTTTGAGATGGTTTTGGGGGATTTTATTCCCGATACAAGGGCCTCAGTGGCACATCACACCCATTATGTGGATTGGTGTTATTCTGAGGGTTCTTGTTTTGGGCTACTCAGACACATCCGAAGTCTGTTTTGAGCGCCGTCAGCAGCGCTGGGACCCTGGCATCGAGGCAGAGTTTTCTAGGGTGGTTTCAAGCATTGAAATAAGAGTTGAGGCATGGGATCCATGGCCTTTTTTTTATGCCGTGAGCAGTATTTAAAATAATTTTCATCGAACATCCGTTCGGTGCGTGCGAGCAGTCGCTTATGGGTGTTTTTCTGAGGGCATTTCAATGAAAAACCCTACCCACGTTAATTCAGCATGGTGGAGCGGGCCCCATGGAGGGTCGTTTTGGGCATTGGTGGTAATTTCAATCCTCTTCACTGGGTGTCTGTTTCAGACATGTAAATAGTCAATCTTTGGTTCCTTTTCGAGAGGATCGCAATGATGCGATCAGTTGGCAGCTCTTTAGGACTGTGATGAAGGTCCCACATAGCACTGCTCGTGTGCAGTATGATAATATGCATATTTTTCTTCAAATATCCATTCCATGCAAGTAAGAAGTCAATTTGACGTGTTTTTCTAAGGTAATCCCAATGATTTGATGTGCCTAACTATTTTCGGGATCGAGGTTCGGGTCCACGGGACATCGTTCGGGCGTGAAGCGGTGTTGAACGAATTTTACGTCGGATGTCTATTAGAGGAGATTAAATAGTCAGTCTCATGTGTTTTTCTACTAGGATTACAATGGTATGACCCATTTGGATGTGCGGCGTCTCATTGGATATCTCCTTAAATGTGGAAGCATGAAAGGTGCTCCAGTGGCGGTTCTTCTAGCTATGTTTGGAAGCGAACCCTTGGCGTGTGATCACGTTCAATCCTGTGTGAGTGAAGTTAATGTTTGAAGAGATATGGATGGCCGTGTTAGGGCCATGGAGGAAGCAGGTTTGTGAAATTAAGTTTTCTCACTTCACATTGACGTTTGTTGTCATGTGCACGATAGACATTGGGCTAGAGATGTGGTATACTCTGGGAGTATACATGGATGCTTGGAGGTACATGTTGTATTTTATAACCGAAAATGTTTGTGTACTTGGGTTGGAGATGAGATAGGGCCACACGTCATGTGGGCCCCTGGTGTGTGTTGCATTCTGCTTTACGTACCTTTCATCTCTCGCGACATAGAGGGTCATTCTGTTCATGATGGTTTAATCCATCAGGGTTGAGTGGCTTCCCCTGGTTCTATTCTCAACGATGTGAGTGGCAGAATTGTTTGGGTTGCCCTTTTCCTTCAGCCGTGTGGGATTTTAGTATCATCTCTCTTCATGTTCCCTGGTAGAGTTTTTGTGGATTCGGGGTGTCCAATACTTTACGCGGGCACAGATCCTTTACCCAGGAGGTTGTATCTAGTAGGGTACAGAGCCCCAGTGAGCCTGGGTGAAAATTCCCTAGATGAGTATCGAGATCATATCCTACTTCCGTGATCTACCATGACGATTTTTCCTTGTCAGTGCTCCAGGTATCGGTGTGACCCACACTACACGGGTGTTAAACCTATACTAGGTGAATTGTTTTGGAGTTGGTCGGTGGCGTGATACCCACTCTATGTTCTATTGGCCAGTGTTGTACCATCCAGATGGGATGGCTAGGGCAGCTCCATGTTTACCCTCCAGCGGGGCTTGGTAGTGGGTTACTAATATACTTCTTCAGGTTTACTCTCTATCGGGGCTCGGAAGTGGGTTGATCATTGAAATCTTAGGGTTTACCTTCCAGCAGAGACTTTCTAGTTGGTTACCCAATGACCCCTTAGGGTTTACCCTCCAACAATGACTAGGTAGTGGGTTACCCGAAGACCCCTTAGAATTTACCCTCCGGTAGAGACAGGGCATTGGGTTACCCGATGACCCTTAGGGTTTACCCTCCATTAGAGACTGGGCAGTGGGTTACCCGAAAATCTCTTAGGGTTTACCCTCCAGTAGAGACTGGGTATTGGGTTACCCGACAACCTCTTAGGGTTTACCCTCCAGTAGAGACTGGGCAGTGGGTTACCCGACGACCTTTTAGGGTTTACCCTCCAGCAGGGCTGGGCAGTGGGATACTTGATGACTTCTTTTAGATTTAGTCCTTTCTACTAGGCTATTCTATGGATTTTCTCTATCACTACCGGAGAGGGACCCATGGTTGTGCGGGTTAGTGATGTGATATCTTTGACTTTGAGAAGACCTCTCGACAGTGTGATAGTGACGAGGTGTGGTTTGACATTCCCCATAACTCTCATGTACGAGGGGCACTTTCCCCACCAAGACATGTCTTTGAGACGTGACCAAAAACCGTGCGGGTGAGTCAGTGCTGCCCAAAGTGGATAGTGTCAAAGTGTGGGGATTTAACCCCCTTGACTTGCAGTTCGGGGCAGATGAGTAGGATGCTGAGCATTGATGGTGTTTAGTTCTGGGACTGTTGGCTACTCACATTCTTGGGCTAATCTATGGGATGGATATCCCCTCATGATCATGTTTATGTTTCTTGACAGAGCATATATATATATATGTGTGTGTGTGTCTGTGTGTATACCTTGTTCCAGTAACCAATCATTGGGTTTTGGTTACTATAATTCCAAGGGATGCGATGACGCGCGGGGTATGCCACGTGCTTTCTGTTTCTATTATTTTGTGGATGGAAGGGTCTACTCTCCTGCAATAGGTAGAGATGACTTGACGTGATGTTCATCTTCTCACCATTTCTAGCTCCTGGTGTTTGGATGAGTCTACTTCCATTCTCTTACTAGGATGATCTGGACTCTCTAGTGTTACTATATTGTAATCTTTTCTACACTCTCTATTTTACTCCTTTACTACTCCCTGTTCGATCCACTGCTCACCCATCGGTACCTCTTTTGTTTCTCCCTCGAGCCTTTAGGGTATCCTACTGAGTATTTTTATACTCACCCATGCTTTAGATTTTCTTTCACTTGGTGTTCCCTTGCAGATGACAGACAGGTTGCTCGTGACTCCATAGTATATTAATAGTTAGGGAGCTTGGATGGTGTGTGGTAGTCGTAGTCGGGTTCCAGGTGTGGGACTCTCTCAGCTATTTTACTTTTTCTTACTTGTTGCCGGTTTGTGTCACTTTTCTGGTTGGGTGTGTGTTTTTTCCTTTTCTTTTTAGTTTACCTTCAGCACTCACTTTTTTCTATTTGGAGGTCGATGCACCTTATTGGTTTGTTTATATCATTTGATACTTTACTTTTCCTTTTCATCTGCACTTCTGCATTGAGTGGGTTGTGTGTGTGTGTACAGGTATATAGGAAAATGAATCCTCAAGTTTTTTACCCTCTGGAACTTGTCTCCAGCCCCTGGCCTATGGAGGCGGGCTTGGGGAGTTACGGCTTCAGCCTAGGGAGGGTCGGGTCATGACAATGTTTTATCAGAGGTGTTTCATTCATTGGGACTTTGTTTAGACGTCCCTAAAAAGGAATTGGTAGGGATTTAGGGCAATAGTGTTGATGTGTCTCAAGAGCGGCTCTCAGGCCAGGGCGTCCAGTGATGGTGTGGCGGCCGACATATCCATTCACCAGGACCCTGATAAACTGCTTTTCGACTCGTCATGCTGAGACATTTGTTGTAGTGGAAATTTGTTGGTCCATCACAGAGGATTGAGTCTTTGAATTTCCTTCTTGAGTCACCTCTCCATTGTTGTTACTGTCATATAAATATATGCTCAACTGATTTTGGTTCTCCTTTTTAACATTATGGCTGCCTCCGCGAAGACAGCCATCCAGGATACCAACATTGGTTCATGAAGACAACCCTATGAGTGATGATGCCTTAGTCCAGGACCCATCATGCGAGTACCTTTCTCCGGGTGGTCCGGTAGCATCACCACCAACTGGTGTGTTTCACACAACATTATCAGAGCAGACTAAGATAGACCGTGGGTAGAGCGCGTTCTGTGAGTTACAGCAGCAGAGGTCGCTATGGTTCAGTGGTGATCCAGAACCTCAGGAAGCAGAGGTTAGGCTAGAGACAGTGGTTTTACTCTTCAGGCTTGTGTAGACGCTGACAGATCTTATGGTGACTTTGGCCACTAACCTTTTACACGGAGTAGATGGGCGTTGGTGGAGTCTGTTATCTCAGTTACTTGATGAGCCATCACTTTCATGGGACAGGTTCAGCTGCTATTTCGTGAGGAGTTTTACGCCTCCTACCTATGCTCTATTTGGATCTCGTACCTCTTATAGTTTCAGTAGGGAGGGATGATGGTGACTGATTATGTGACTAGGTTTGTGGACCATGCACGCTTTTACCAATACTTGGTCCATGATGGAAACTTCCGATTACAGAAGTTAGAGCAGGGACCACATAGTGAGATTCTTGCCATCATCGTACCCTTGTGCATCCCCACTAATGCCGAGGGGCTAGAGCATGCACTGGGGACAGAGAGCTTCCTGTCACGTTTTACAGTTTGTGGTGGCCGTAGGCATGACAGAGCCGAGACATCTACTATAGCTAGAAGGTTCCGGATGACAGACCCTCGACGCAGGTGGCCTTCCCACCGTCGGCTTCAGAGACGTGGTAGCGCACCACTGTGGGGAAAAAGTGCGGGGCCTCAACCGAGCATACCTGTCTGTGAGTGGACTCCGGGTCGTGGTTGTACACCACAGTGGCGCTGGAGGGAACCAAGGAATCCAAGAGGGCATCAATTCTATACTTTTGATGGGCGAGGTGACTTGGCACGGGACTACCAGACCAGGTATGCTGAGATCTTCGGGCAGGCAGTCGGCGCACCATCACAGCAGAGGTAGCGCCATGATCAGAGTAGTGCCTAGAGAGGTGGTGCTAGTAGAGCAGCAGGAGGATCGAGAAGTGGGGGATGACATTATGAGGTCGTCCCATCACCACTAGGCGGTCCACGTAAGTCTCCAGGAGCTGAAATTTGGGACCACAGATAGCTGTGAGCTTGGGATGTCTACGATCCTGCAGAGCATGTGGTGATAAGAGGTATTCTCTACAACTCTTCTAATTTTTGTAGTAGAATTCTTAAACATTGTATGTGAATTTTTTTTCTCCCCAATCCTTGTTTGAGGTGTTACCACGGTGACGTGGGGCGTCATTGTTACCCTGTTTCAATAGAGTAGAAGACATGGAACCTTTTCTTTAGTCGATGTTGTCGACTCCTTCGCTTTCCGAGCTTGTAAGAGAGTTTGGATCTTGAGACATCATCTTTGAAACCTTGCGTGACCTGATATCCTTGAGTGTTTTACCATATAGACATTCTGAAGTAGGAAATCATCAGACTTTTTCCCAGGTCCAAATGGTGATTCTAGTTCCGATGTGTGGCGTGGGGGCTCGCCCGGGATGTTGAGCTACCCCCGAGGGCCTTCGGGCCGTTTGAGACCATGCGAAGGGATGGTGAGGTTGTCTACCGTCTTCCTTCAACCCCCCCCCCCAAAGATTGGAGTGGGTCCAAGATGCCTCCCACGTGACATACCCGAAGAGATGTGTGTGAGCACCTATGCATGTCATCGGCGAGGGCCAACCTCTTGTGAATGGATTAAATATTTTATGTGAAGTGATGTAGAAATTTGTAAGTGTTTTCCTAGGTATGGGAGAGCCAGGTGTGGGATTAGTACACTTTGTTGTTCCCCGGGTTTTATTTTCAGGGATGAAAATAATGATGGAGGGAATGATGTAAGAACCAAATTTTCACTATAAAAGACTTTGAAAAATTCTTGAGGTTATTCCAGAGCAGCACCTTTAGACGGCGTGCGATTCCAAGCCCCTGTGCGGCCAGAATTAAATTTTTAGCATGTTCACACTGGGAACTCCAAATAAATAGGATAACTCCTAAATGGTAGCTTGTATGGAAATCCCGAGGGCACCGTTGAGTCTGGAACGTTCCATTTACCCTAGGAGGTTTCGTTCTTTGTTTTGGTTCCCGATTTGTCTTTAAATTTAATTTACTATGACGAATTGATGTTCGATTGTCGATAGAATCCCCTGGTTGCGTAGGTATCAATTTTTCTTTCTAACGATCCTTTGGGATTGAATTTTCGGGTTCCAGGGCATCCGGGGTGGCCCCGGGAAGTTTTCCGGCAATTTTTTCTTTTTCCAGTAGTCAGCGCAGTGGTCTGACGGCTTTCAAATGGCGGTGGCGCGGTTCCGGGACGGCGGCACAATGGCTGACCTAGGCGGCATAGTGGGGCTCCAAGCAACAAATTCAGGTGGTGGTTCTAGGTGGCTCTGGGCGGGGCATCAGGTGGCAGGCAAGGTCGATGGCGCCGGGGGCACGACGAGGTGGGGTCGCGGCACGTGAACCCGTGCCGGGACATAGATTCGAAGTAGGCAGGTTTCCGTGGAAGACCGCAACCGGCCCCCATAGCCAGTCGGCATTGCGTGGACTCAGGGTCCACGGCTAGGCCACGCGGTTGAGCCACGGGCCAGTGTTGTGAGCCGGGATGGCTGGCCCCGACCTGGCGGACCGGCCAGTCCAGGCCGGTCCAGCCCAAGGGGTTCAGCCCCTCTGACATTGGACACCCGTAATTTTCACTACGACTGTCTGTTATTCATTCTTTCTGCAGTAATGTATTCCTGACATCGAGACGAAGCTTTTGAGATGGTTTTTAGGGTTTTTATTCCTGAGAAGGGGGCCTCGGTGGCACAGCACGCCCGTTAAATGGATTGGCGTTATTCCAGGGGTTCTTTTTTTGAGCGGGAAAGACACATCCATAGTCCATTTTGAGCGCTGTCAATGGCATTGAGACCCTATCACCGAGGCAGAGTTTTCAATGGTGGTTTCATGATTTGATACTAGAGTTGAGGCATGTTCTCCATGGCTCGTATTTTAATCTGTGAGCAGTGTTTAGAAACATTTTCATCCGACATCCCTTCATGGCTTGCAAGATGTTGTTTATGGTTGTTTTTTCAAGGTCATTGTAATGGCTCAACCCGCTCGCTTTAATTCAGCATGGTGGAGCGGGCCCCAAGGAGCTCATTTTGGGCTTTGGCTGTAATTTCCATCTCTTCACCGGGTGTCTTTCAGACAAGTGAATAGTCAATATTTTTTGTCTTATCAAGAGGATCGCAACAGTGCGATCCATTGGCAGCGCTTCGTGATTGTGATGCGGGTCCCACGTAACACCGCTCGTGTGCGGTATGATGATAAGAATATTTTTCTCCAGAAATCCATTCCATGCAATTGAGCAGTCAATTTTACATGTTTTTCTGAGGGGATCGCAATAGTGCAATGTGCCTGACTGTTTTTGGGACTGAGGCAAAGGTCCACGGGACACCGTTCGGGCGTATAGTGTTGAATGACTTTTACATTGGATGTCTGTAATAAGAGAGTAAATAGTCAATCTCGCATGTTTATTTTGTGAGGATTATAATAGTATGATCCTTTTGGATGTGCAGAGTCTCATTCGTGATCTCATTAAATGTTGAAGCATGAATGGTGCTCTGGTGGAGGTTCTTCTTGCAGTTTTTTTGAAGAAAACCCTTGGTGTGTGATCGCGTTCACTCTCGTGTGAGTGAAGTTGATGTTTGAGGATATATGGATGGTCATTCTAGGGCCATGAAGGAAGTAGGTCGGAAAAATTAAATTTTCTCCATACGCGCTGACCTTTGGTGTCATGTGCATGATAGCTTTTTGGCTAGAGATTTTGTATACTCTGGGAGTATATGAGGATTCTTGGAGGTACATGTTGTAGTTTGTACCCTATAATATTTGTGCTCATCGGTTGGAGATGAGATAGGGTCACACGTCTTGTGGGCCCCTTGTGTATGTCGTGTTTTTCTTTACGTACCTTTGATCTATCGCAACATAGAGGGTCCCTCTGTTCATAATGGTTTAAACCATGAGGGTTGAGTGGGTTCCCCTGGTTCTGTTCTCGAAAGTGTGATTGGTAGAGTTGATTGGGTTCCCCTTTTTCCTTCAACCTTCTGGGATTTTAGTATCACATCCCATCGTGTTCCCTGGTAGAGTTTTTGTGTATTCGGTGTGACCAATACATTACGTAGGCACCGATCCTCTACCTAGGAGGTGGTTTTTAGTAGGTTACGGTTCCCCAGTGAGCCTGGGTGAAAATTCCATTTCCGAATATCGAGATCATATCCTCCTTCCCTAATCTACCATGAAGTGTTTTCCTAGGCAGATCTCCAATTATCAGCGTGACCCACACTACACGGGAGATGAACCTCTACTAGGTGAATTGTTCTAGAGTTGGGTGGTTGCGCGATACCCATTTCGTGTTCTGTTGGCCAGTGTTGTACCATCTAGTAGGGATGGCCAGAGGAGTTCTGGGTTTACCCTCCAATGGGGGTGGGTAGTTGGTTTCTCATCGACTTCTTCAGGTTTACCCTACAGCGGGGTTGGGCAGTGGGATTCTCATTGACTTCTTAGGGTTTACCCTCCAGTAGAGACTGGGTAGTGGGTTACCCAATGAACTCTTAGGGTTTTCCCTCCCGTAGAGACTGGGCAGTGGGTTACCCGAAGACCCCTTAGGGTTTACCCTTCATTAGAGACATGACAGTGGGTTACCTGATGACCCCTTAGGGTTTACCCTCCTGCAGAGACTGGGTAGTGGGTTACCCAACGACCTCTTAGGGTTTACCCTCCAGAAGAGACTCGGTAGTGGGTTACCCGACGACCTCTATAGGTTTACCCTGTAGTAGATACTGGGTAGTGGGTTACCCGATGACATCTTAGGTTTTACCCTCTAGCGGGGCTGGGCAGTGGGTTAGCTGAAGACTTCCTTCAGACTCAGCACTTTCTACTAGGATAATCTGTGGCTTTTCTCCAGGACTACCGGAGCGGGACCTTTGGTTGTGCAGGTCAATGATGTGCCAGCTTTGACTTTGAGAATACCTCTCAACTTTGTGACTATGACGAGGTGTGGTTTGACTTTCCCAAGAACTCTCATGTCGGGGGGGGGGGGGTGATTTCCCCACCAAGACACGTCCTTGATTCGCGAACTAAAACCGTGTGGGCGGGTTAGTGCCTCCCAAAGCACATAGTGTCATGGTGCGGTGATTTGATCCCCTTGACTTGCAGTTCGGGGAAGACAGGTCGGATGCTGGGCATCGATGGTGTTTAGTTCTGGGACTGTTGGCTACTCACTTTCTTGGGATGAGCTATGGAATGGAGATCCTCTTACGATCTTGTTCGAGTTTCTTGACAGAGTACATAAATATATGTATACCTTGTTCCAGTACCCACTCGTTGGGTTTTTGTTACTCTTCTTCCAGGAGAGGCGATGTCGCACGGGGTATGCCACGTTATTTCCATGTCTAGCTTCTTGTGGATGGACGAGTCTACTCTCCTATTATAAGTAGAGAAGACTCGACATGAAGTTAATCATTTCACCGTTTCTAGCTCTTGCTGTTTGGATGAGTTTACATCCTTTCTCTTGTTGGGATGTGCTCGACTCTCTACTGTTACTCTACTGTACTCTTTACTTCAATCTCTGTTGTACTTCTTTACTACTCTCATTTCGATCCACTGCTCACCCTTAGGTACCTCCTTTGTTTCTCCCTCGAGCCTTCAGGGTTTCCCACTTAGTATTTTTATAGTCACCCCTCTTTTGGCTTTTCATGCACTTGGTGTGTGCATGGAGATGACGGACATGATTCTTGTGATAACTGAGGCACTTAGGAGTTCGGGATCTTGGACCACATGCGGTGTTCGTATTCGGGTTCCAGGTGTGGGACTCTCTTAGATGTTTACTTTTGTTTACCTATTTCAGGGTTGTGTCACTTTTCTAGATGGGTGTGTGTTTTTTCCTTTTCTTTTTATATTACCTTCAGTACTCACTTTGTACTGTTTACAGGTCGATGCACCTTATTGTTTTGTTTATATCAGTTGGTACATTACTTTTCCTTTTACTCTACACTTTTTCATTGAGTGAGCTGCGTGTGTGTGTATAGGTAGTTAGGCAAAGGCCTCCCTGAGTTGTTTAGCCTTGGCACGTGTCACCAGCCCCTGGCCTATGGAAGTGGGCTTGGGGTAGTTGCAACTTGAGCTCGGGTAGGGTCGGGTCATGAAAACGTTCTATCAGAGGTGGTTCAATCCTTTGTAAATTGTGTGGACGTCCATAAAAAGGAATTGGTTGGGATTTAGGGTAATAGTGTCGATGTGTATCAAGATCCGTTCCCAAGACAGGGCGTCCAGTGATGGTGTTGCGGCCAACCTATCCATTCACCAGGACCCTGATAACCCGCATGTCGTCTCAGCATGCTGAGAAACTTGTTGCAGGGATAATTGGTTTGTGCATCACATAGGATTGAGTCTTTGACTATCCTTCTTGAGTCAGCTCCCCATTGTTGTTACTGTCATACACATATATGCTCATCTGATTGGGGTTCTCCTTGATAAAATTCAGGATGCCTCCGCGAAGACAGCCATCAAGGATACCAGCTTTGGTTCGTGACGACGACCCTATGAGTGATGAGGCATTAGTACAGGACCCATCATGTGAGTCCCTTTCTCCGGGTGGGCAGGTAGAAGCACCCTCACCTGGTGAGTAGCAGACTAAGCTTGAGCGTGGGATGAGCGTGTTTCTTGAGTTCCAACAGTAGAGACCACTAAGGTTTAGTGGTCATCCAGATAATTAGGCATCAGAGGTTTGGCTAGAGATAGTTCTTTGCCTCTTCAGGCTTGTGCAGACACCAACAGATCTTATGGTGATGTTGGCCATGAGGCTTTTCCACAGAGCAGCTGGTAGTTGCTGGAGTCTGGTTACTTAGTGACTCAGTGATTCTTCACTTTCGTGTGATGTCTTTCAACTATTCTTCCATGAAGAGTTTTACCCCTCCTTTTTACACTCTGTTTGGATCCAGGAGTTCTTGTAGTTTCAGCAGGGAGGGATGATGGTGAATGAGTACGTGACTAGGTTCACGGACCGTGCACACATTTACCCAGATTTGGTCCATGACAGCAACTTCTGAGCACGGAAGTTCGAGTAGGGTCTCCGTATAGATATTAATTCCATCATCGTACCCTTGTGCATCCCCACTTATGCCGAGGTTTTAGATAAGGGGCTGGTGAGAGAGAGCTTCCTATCACATTTTATAGTTGGTGGTGGCAGTAGGAATGATAGAGCTGAGACGTCTTCCAGAGCTAGTAGTTGTCGGATGATAGACCCTCGACGGAGGTGGCCTTCCCACCACCGGTGTCGGAGACATGGTCGTGAACCAGTATGGGGTGAAAAGTGCGGGGCCTCAGCCGAGGATACCCTTATGTGAGTGGACTCCTGGCCATGGTCGTACACCACAGTGGCGCCGAAGGGCACCAGGGAATCCCAGAGAGCGTCAGTGCTATGCTTGTGATGGGAAACCTCACTTGGCACGAGACTGCTCGACCAGGTATTCTGAGAACTTTGGGCATGCAGCAGGTGCACCATTATGGAAGAGGCTGTGTCGTGATCGGAGTAGTTCCCAGAGAGGTGGTTCTAGAAGAGGAGCGGGAGGAGATGGAAGTGGCGGATGACATTACGAGGTCTTCCCATCACCACCAGGTGGTCCACATCAGGCTCCGTGAGCTGACATTTGGGACTATGGACAACCTCGTGCTTTGGATGTCTACAATCCTACAGGGCATGAAGTGATAAGAGGTGTGCTCTATAGCTCTTCTACTTTTTGCAGTAGAATTGTATGACTCTTTATGTGAAATTATTGTCTCCCTGATCCTTGTTTGAGGTGTTACCAGGGTGATACAGGGTGTCGATGTAACCCTATGTTAGTAGAGTAGAATATGTGGAACCTTTTCATTAGTCGATGTTATCGACTCCTTCGCATTACAAGTTTGTAAGATAGTCTGGGTCGTGGGACATCGACTGTGAATCCTTGCATGACCAGATATCCTTGAGTGCTTCCCCATATGGATATTCCAAATTAAAGAATCACCAGACTTTGTCTCAGGTCCAAACGGCGATTCGAGTCACAACGTGTGGCTTGGGGGTTTGACCAGGAAGGTGCGCTACATCTGAGGGCCTTTGAGCCATTTGATACTGTGCGATGGGATGGTGAGGTTGTCTACTGCCTTGTCCTAACACCCCCCCAATGTCTAGATTGGGTGAACGATGCCTACCATGTGACATAACTGAAGAGATGTGTGTGTGCTCTTATGCACGTCATCAGTGAGGGCAGACCTCGCGTGAACGGATCAAATCCTTTGTGTGAATAGACGCAGAACTGTGCAATAGTTTTCCTGGGTACGAGAGAGCTAGGTGTGGGCTTAGAATCACGTTTTGTTCCCCATTTTTTCTTTTCAAGGATGAAAATCTTGAAAGAGGGAATTATTTAACAACCTGGTTTTCACTATAAAAGACTTTGGAAAATTCTTGATGTTATTCCAGAGCAGCGCCTTCAGACGGCATGTGATTCTGAGCCCCGGTGTGGCCGAAATAAAATTTTATGCATGTTCACACAGGGAATGGAAGATAAATTGTATAACTACTAAACAGTATCTCGAATGGGAAAATTGAGGGCACCACTGTTTCTAGAACGTGACCTTTACCCTAGGTGGTTTTGTTCCTCATTTTGGTTTCCGCTATGTATTTAAACTTAATTTCCTATGACGAATTATTGTCTGATCATCGAGAAAACCCCCTGGTTGCATAGGGATCAATTTTATCTTTCTAACAAATCTTTCGGATCGACTTTTCGAGTCTCGGGGCTTCTGGGGTGGCCCCGTGATGATTTTTGGCAGTTTCTTCTTTTTCCAGAAGTCAGTGCGGTGGTCTGGTGGCTTTCAGGCGGCGGCGACGCGGTTTAGGGACGGCGGCGCTACGACGGACCAAGGGGGTGCGACAGAGATACAGGCGGTGGCTTCCGGTGGTTGTTCCAGGAGGCTCTGGGTGGGGCTTCCGGCGATGGGTGAGGTCAAAGGCCCCAGGGGCGTGACGAGGTGGGGTCACAGCCCGCGACCCCGTGCAGGTACAAGGACCGACAGTCGGCGGGTTTTTAAAGAAGACCGCCATCGGTCCTCGTGACCGGTTGGCGCTCCGTCGACCCAAGGTCCACGGTCGGGCCACGTGACTAAGCCGCGGGCCAGCACTGCGAACCAAACCAGCCAGCGCGGGCTGCCCCAGACCGGGTGGACCGACCGAACCAGTCTGGTCCAGCCCAAGGGGTTCGCCCCCTCCGACTTTGGACTCCCGTAATTTTCGCTACGAGTGTCTGTTTTGCGTACCGTGTATTGTAGTGAATTCCTAGCATCAAGACTATGATATTTAGATGGTTTCAAGGGTTTTTATTCCCGAGATGGGTGCCTTGGTGGTGCAGCATACCCGTTAAGTGGATTGGCGTTATTCTGAGGGATCTTGTTTTGGGCGGCGCAGACACATCCAGAGTCCGATTTGAGCGCCGTCAATGGTTTTGGGACCCTGGCGACAAGGAAGATGTTTGTAGGGTATTTTCAAGTGTTGAAACTAGATTTGAGGTGTGGGATGCACGGCCTTTCTTTTAAGTCGTGAGTAGCATTTAGCAACTTTTTAATCAGACGTCAGTTCGGGGAATGCCAGCAGTCGTTTCTGGGTGTTTTTCCGAGGGAATTGAAATGGCGCAACCCACTCGCTTTAATTCTGTGTGGTAGAGTGGCCCCCATGGGGGTCGTTTTGGGTAATGGTGGTAATTTCCATCCTCTTCACTGGGTGTCCATTTCAGTCAAGTGAATAGTCAATCTTGGGTGCCTTTTTTAGGGGATCGCAACGGTGTCATCCGTTGGCAGCGCTTCAGGACTGTGATGTGGGTCACACATAGCACCGCTCGTGTGCGGTATGAAGATAGGAATATTTTTATCTAGATATCCGTTACGTGAAAGTGAGAAGTCAATTTGAAATGTTTTTCTAAGGGGATCGTAATGGTGCGATGCACCTGACTATTTTCGGGACTCAGGCTCGGGTCCACGGGACGCCGTTCGGGCATAAAGCAGTGTTGAACAAATATTACATTGGATGTATTTTGGAGGAGAGTAAATAGGTGATCTCGAGTGTTTTCCATGAGGATTACAATGGTACGTTCCATTTGGATGTGCGGAGTCTCATTCGAGATCTCATTAAATGTGGAAGCATGAAAGGTGCTCTGGTGGCGGTTCATATTGTTTTGTTTGGAAGCAAACCCTTGGAATGTGATCGCGTTCACTAATGTGTGAGTGATGTTTATTTTTGAAGATATATGGATCTCCGTTCTAGGGCCGTGGAAGAAGAAGTTTGGCGAAATTACGTTTTCACCCTTCGCACTGACATTGGGTGTCGTGTACGCGATACACTTTGGGATAGAGATGTGCTATACTCTGGGAGTATATGGGGATTCTTGGAGGTAAATGTTTTCGTTTTTAATCGATAATGTTTGTGTACTTGGGTAGGAGATGAGATAGGGTCACACGTCGTGTGGGCCCCTTGTGCGTGTTGTGTTCTGCTTTACGTACCTTTGATCTCTAATGACATAGAGGGTCCCTCTTTTCACGATGCTTTAAATCACCAGGGTTGAGTGGGATCCTCTGGTTCTGTTCTCAATGATGTGATCGGTGGAGTTTTTTGGGTTCCCCTTTTTCCTTCAAGAGTGTGGGGTTTTAGTATCACATCCATTCGTGTTCCCTATTAGAGTTTTTGTGGATTCAGTGTGAACAATACATTATGTGGGCACCGATACTCTACCCAAGAGGTTGTTTCACATATGGTACGGAGCCCCGTTGAGCCTGGGCACAAATTACCTAGCCGAGTATCGAGATCATATCCTCCTTCCGCGATCTACCATGATGTGTTTCCCTAGGCAGAGCACGAAGTATCGGTGTGACCCGCACTACACGGGCAGTGAACCTCTATTAGTTGAATTTTTCTGGAGTTGGGCAGTTGTGAGATACCCTCTCCTTGTTCTATTGGCCAGTGTTGTACCATCTAGTAGGGATGGCCAGAGCAGTTCCGAGTATTCCCTCTAGTGGGGCTGGGAAGCGGGTTTCTCATTGACTTCATAGGGTTTACCCTCGAGTAAAGAGTATGTAGGGGGTTACTCGATGACCACTTAGGGTTTACCCTCCAGCAGAGACTAGAAAGTGGGTTACCCGAAGTCCCCTTAGGGTTTACCCTCCAGCAGAGACTGGGCAGTGGATTAACGAATGACCCATTAGGGTTTACCCTCGAGTAGAGACTAGGCATTGGGTTTCCTGACGACCTCTTAGGGTTTACCCTCCAGTACAGACTGGGCAGTGGGTTACTCGACAACCTCTTAGGGTTCACCCTCTTGTAGAGACTATGTATTGGGTTACCTGATGACCTCTTAGGGTTTACCCTCCAGTAGGGCTGGGCAGTGGGTTACCCAAAGACTTCATTCAAACTCAGTCAATTCTACTATTCTAGTCTGTTGCTTTTCTCCATGACTACTAGAGCAGGACCCTTGGTTGTGCGGGTCAGCGATGTGACAACTTTGACTTTGAGAATACATCTTGACTGTGTGGCAGTGAATTGGTGTTGTTTGACTTTCCCCAGAACTCTCAAGTACGAGGGGAGGTTTCCCCACCAAGACGCGTCCTTGGGACGCAACCTAAAACCGTGCGTTCGAGTTTGTGCCACCCAAAGAGGATAGTGTCAAGCTGCGGTGATTTGAGCCCCGTGACTTGCAGTTCGGGGCAGACAGGTAGGATGATGGGCATCAATGGTTTTTATATCTGAGACTATTGGCTACTCACTTTCTTGGGCTGAGCTATGGGATGGAGATCCCCTTACAATTTTGTTCTGGTTTCTTGACAGAGCATATATATATATATATGTATACATTGTTCCAGTACCCACTCCTTGGGTTCTGGTTACTCTCCTTCCAGGAGTGGCGAAGAGGCACGGGGTATGCCTCGTGCTTTCTGTGTCTAGCTTCTCATGGATGTACGAGTCTACTCTCTTGGTATAGGTATTTAACACTCGATGTGAATTTCATTTTCTCACAATTTATAGCTCCTGGTGTTTGGATGAGTCTACTTCCTTTTTGTTGTTGGGATAAGATGGACTCTCTACTATTAATCTACTGTACTCTATACTGCACTCTCTGTTATACTCCTTTTCTACACCCTGTTCGATCCACTTATCACCCTTCGGTACCTCCTTTGTTTCTCCCTCAAGCCTTCAGGGTATCCTACTAAGTATTTTTATATTCACCCCTTCTTAGGATTTGCCCGCACTTGGTGTACCTTTGCAGACGACATACTAGTTTCTCATGACTACAGAGGATCTTAAGAGTTCGGGAAATTAGACCACATGCAGTGGTCATAGTCAGGTTCTAGGTGTGGGACTCTCTTAACTATTTTACTTTTTTTACCTTTTGATGGGTTGTGTCACTTTTCTGGTTGGACGCGTTTTTCCCTTTTCTTTTCAGTTTACCTTCAACACTCACTTTGTACTTTTTAGAGGTCGATGCACCTCGTTGGTTTGTTAATATCAGTCGGTACATTACTTTTCCTTTTACTCTGCACTTCTTCATTGAGTGGGTTGAATGTGTGTATAAATGTACTTAGGCAACGACCTCCCTGCGTTGTTTAGCATTCGACGCTTTTCGGCTGCCCCTAGCCTATGGAGGTGGGCTTGGGGTAGTTGCAGCTGAAGCCTGGGTAGGGTCGGGTCGTGATAGGTAATTTTAAATGTAATTTTTGGGGGGTGAAAATTATTCTCACATGGATTCCAGCTCTAGGAACATGGATTTTCCCAAATAGTGCACCTAACTATGTGCCTCCTCACATGTGTTCACACTGTTTGAAAAACTATGTCATAGCCATGTGAATCCCGTATATTTGGGTTCACACATTTTTCCAGTCAGGGCACATGGTTTGGGAAAAACATGCACAAATAGTTCTATAATCTACTTCCTTCCAAAATTCCCCAAAATTAACCCAAATACACCCAAAAAACCAAATCGTCATATACTCAAAACAAGGCAAAAGAGTACCTATAAATGATTTGAAAAAATCTCTAAAAATTCCCCGGATCTTACACATGAAAATTACAAGAAATAATTTAATGAAGATAAATTATATTTATTATGTCTTTGAGCTTGTATAAAATGTTATATTAACATTTTTTAAAAAAATTTCCTTTCTCATTAGATAATCATTACCCATTCTTGTATGGTTGGGTATCAGAATTTAAGTAATGGTATTATAATTTTAATATAATGGACTCTTAAAAAATGATATATAATGGTATTAACATGTAATAATAATTTATTTAATATGTTTTAATGATTTTGGAAATGTTTTATTAATATGTAATATATTTATTATTATACCACTTTTTGATCGTTAAACAAGCTGATACTGGTTAATCAAAATTCAATTATTAAAAAACAATATCCATCTCCTTAATATAATAACATGATACTTAAAAATAATTTAAAAAATGAATATTATATATTAAATAAATTTTTAATGATGAATATTGAACAAATAAGTGATAATTTACCATATCACCAAGAAACTAGTATTAAATAAATAATAATAAAAGAATAACATTTGATGGTGAGAGTAAAGTATAAATAGGTAAAATATTTTTGATATATGGTTAAAAATGATTTTTATAAAAGGTATCAAATTTTTTATGTGTCTTAAACTAGTGACTAATATAATTATGTTCCATTAGAAGAGGTTAGATAATGTTTGACTATGAATGGTCTAAGGTAAGGAGTTCATTAATTCAAATTTAATCACTTGAGAAAAAAATTCTTATTCTACCCCTTGATATCATTATTATTATTATTTGATTATTTAATAATCAATTTTTTACCATATTTATTACATTAATAGGATTTTGAAATCCATATCACGGTCTCTCTTTAAATTACATAATATTAAATGGATGCCAAATTGGTTAGGGTTATGGTTAACTCAAAACCCACCAGTGAGTTATAATACTTACTATTATGTGTATTTCATCCACCATAAGAATTTATTTCATTTCACCTTGTATTTATCCCTATATAAAATGAAACATTAGACAAAAATATTCCTCCTTTATGAATTTACTCCCAATTTTTTTTACTTTGTTTCGAATAATTCCCATCATTTATAATAAATCTATTTGTATTCCATATGTTTTTTTAAATGGTTTCCAAAATCTTTTTTTATATTGACAATTTGAAAATGAAAAGAATATATTTTTATATTTTAATAATCTAAAAGTTTTATTTTTAAAGTGAAATATGATTTTTATAAGGTATTTTAAAGGATAGTGTTTTAATAAAGGATTTATAAGTATTCATTACCTTCTAATATGATGTTTATTAAAAAATAGTTTTACTAAAAAACAACTTTTTTAAAAAAGAAATTTGGGTTTTGAAATATTTTTTTCATTTTTTATCAAAAATGATTTTTTTATTTGATGTAAAACATTTATAAGAAGTTTTCAAGACTTCCAAAAAACTGTTATTCCATTTTTATTTTCACTTTATTTATCCAATGATCATAAAAATGTAGTTTTAATCCATAAAAACATCCACAATGATGATTATGTTACACTGAGGATATTTTTAATCCACTATCCATGTTTTTTCTTTAGATGTTTTATGTAATGTTATAATTTTTTGTTTAAATATTCCTTTTTTCATGTGTTAATTATTTTATTTTTGATGTATGGATGTTTTCAGGTTCTAAGGGAATGTATATGTATGGATGATTACTATGTGATAGGTGGGGGCATGTATAACCATCCAATGAATTGGAAAAGGATTTATATCTCTTGATATAATGATCATAAAAATGTAAATATTTTTTGTTCATATTATGAAGCATGGAATTTCTCTTTGGTTCACAATACGATTCATGGACCATTTTTTCACAATATGAGGAGCATACATTTTTTTTATTTAGAATGTTGGAATTTCCCAATTCTTTGGACTGTTCTACAATTATCTAGGTATGAATTTATTCTATAATATTTGGAATTTTTATCATGTATTCATATTTTATTCCATGCTTCATGAAATCATTTTTTATCAATTCTTTTATGAATATAACATTCTTCTTTATCCTGATAATACCCCTATTCTCCCCTTATACTCATTCATGATCTTTGATTATCATCGCTTATGATTAAATTTATTGATCATTTGAGATCACCCCTTTATTATATTTCCCTTCCTTAGGTTATGAATATAATTATAAGTCACATGAAGCCTAGAAGGGAGTCTAGTATGGTTCAATTATGGAGATATGTTCATAATTTTTGTAAAATAAGTTTCTTATGTAATTGGTCATCAAAGACTCTAAACCTTTCGTTAATGGGATTTTGTAATTATTTATGAGATTTAAATATTATCCTATAATATTTTTATCATATAATGACTACTAAATATCACATTTTATCTAATAAAACATTTAATTAAAAAAAATTACTACTATATTATGGAGTGTAGGAATAGTGTAACGACCCAAACATTCATTAATGGAAATCCCTATTGACCTAATTTAATGTCTCATTATGTAAAATGTTTATATAAAATGTAAAATTAATTGGTTTTATGTTTTTTGAATTTAAAATACTATTAAAAATTGTGATCGTTTCTAATATAGTTGTTGAATTGTGATCACATGATTAGTATAAATATTTGCCTTTAACAAATATAATTACTCATAAAAAGGAAGCAATGACCTCATCCAGTAGACATGCCCCATACGAAGCCCATTTGTCAGAGATCAGAAAGGAGGTTGCGTCTTTGGGTTTCACTATTGACCGAGAACAAGCTGATCTTGAATATGATAAGCGCGAGCGGGACCACCTACGAGAGAACTGGAAATTAATAGAGATTACCACTCGAGCAATGTTATCTGAGCCACCCCAAGAGTCTATCACCGTCGCACGCTATACTCTATTGTCTAATGCGGGTTTTATAAGGGGATATATAACAAGAACCTAGTACTATGGTTATGTACATTATTTTTGTATATAATAATGAATATAATTTCATTTTATTATTGTTACCTTCTAAATAGTTTTTAAAGCACAAATAGTATTTTTAGTTAATGTTCAACTAAGAAATCTATTTTGATGAATTAATGGAATCTTGAATTAAATAATATTTTAATAAAAAAATTATTATTGTTATTAAATTAATTTTTATTAAATATAAATGATCTTATAATTTTATGAATGCAATTGTAATTTTTATTAATGTTTGAAAGCCATTTTTTGTCAAAAACCATGAATTGTCGATAATTGCCAATTTTAATTTTAAAAGTGAAACTTAACATATTTATAAAAATATTTTGATAAAATCAACGTTATTTCTAGAATCAGGGCATTGAAATTATCCAACGGTGAGTTTTTTATATTTTTCTGAGAGAGTCAAATTTTTGGGTAAAAATTTAATATTGTTTAAATATATAATGTGTTTTAAGACATCATAATGAACCAACAGTGATGTAATAAAATACAATAAATTTTATGTTCGGCCAATATATGTTTCAAAATTAAAATAATGTGATTTTGGATTTGTTTTATTTATTTTCAAATTCATTAGTGGACCCTTCAAGACTTATTAAACATTTTGTCTTTTTAAATTGTTTTCCTTGGGAGTGTGACTCACCTCCACATAAGCTACCCCATTATTTTAATAATATCAAACTTTGGCCTTATAAAATATTTTTTTTCTAATTCTCTTTTCTAAAAACAATTGGAAAAAACCATGGGCTAGTTTTTGGTTTGGATAAGTTTAAAGTGAGATGTCCCCAACCAAAATAATAAAGATTTACCTCACCTTTCCTATATAAACCCACCCAAGCTCGCACTTCCTCAACACATAAATCCATTAGAGTTCTTCAAACCTCTACTCTCCTCTCTCTATAATGTTATCAAGGTTCCCCAAACTCCCAAGAAGACTCTCTCAAGCCTCTCTCAAGCCTTTGGATGCAAACTTCCAAATAAGGGTTTTATTCTTTTATCACTTTTGTCCAATATTTTTTAAGTTTTTATGCCCTATTAATTTCAATTATAAATGTTGGGGTATGTTTTTTCACCCCCTCTCATACTTCCCTATTTATGTTTTAACTAATGGATACCCCTTTCTCTCTCATTAAATTCCTCCTATGTACACCAGTTACTATGGAGAAATTCTTAAAGAAATTCCTCTCTCCACATTTACATTCAAGAAATTAATTTATATCAAGAATATAAATTCCATTACATCTGTTTGGACATGTATCTATATGACCCCTTACTATACATTTCATTTAAATATGATGAGACTCTCCTTCCTCTCTCATAAACCATTTTTATGAGTTCGTATGTCACGCCGTTATGTTGTCGAAATTACACAGCGTTTTTCAAACCAAAGGCATTGTGCAGTGAATACCATGCCCATTTCTCTATCAATGGAATTCAACATTATGAACATGTAATTATTTTTTAAAGAGTTTCAAGTATTAATTTCACATTTTTTTATTGTGGAATAAATTATTATGTTGAATTATTCAATTTTTTATGATCCTTGTGGGACACTTATGCCTGAAGTGAAATGTTTAAGAATGGTGCACCCTGATAGCAGTCTAATGCATTGGGTAAAGTATAGTACCATAATACTTCTTTTTAAATGGGTGTTTACTTGTGCTAAATCATGTAAAACTTGGGTTCACTCATTATTGACATGCAATTTGTGTTTACTCATGCTCCATGTACAATGATCCTGGGCTCCTGCAAATTCTATGTTAAGTTTTGTTGCAACATTTCCATGTCATGATTATCATTATTTATCATGCCTTTATGTTTATTCTTCTATTGTGATATATTGATATGCCTATTGTATAACATGTATTTTATTACTCATGTTATTCCATGATTATTCTTTTAATGTCCTGTATAGCTCACCCTTTTATTATGCATGTCCTTAGGTTATCCCATTAAATGCAAAGTACGAGGGAATGTAGTGGTCATGTAAAATAAGGTTTCAATAAAGATATTGTATTTCATGTTTTATGTTGTTATGTAATGATCATAATCATCAATGACACTAGACCTCTCTATATTCTATGTTGTATCAAGTGATATTTATATAGTAAATTATGTTTAATTATGAAATAAAAGATCAGGGTTGTCATAGTTGGTATCAGAGGATAGGTTTAGTTATTTTTGGGATTTGGATTAGAAAAAACTAGTGAAGACATAGAGACAATAATAAGTATAATAAAAATCTCTATGTATTAGTTAGTATTGAGTAAGTGTTTTATCAATAAAATATACCCCTCTCTAGATAGGAGCTGGTAGAGGTGGCTCCAGCACAGATGTATCCTAGGGGTAAAACCCGAAAAACCCACTTTGAGATAGACTTGAATGGGAACTGGTGCACGACAATGAGCCTTGTTTCACTCTTGGTTATGACACTCCTGGGGGATATGCTTTGGTAAATTCACAATCCTAGTATGAACCATTGTTAAAGGACAACAAAATTCCCTGAGAATTTATATGTTAGAAAGTTGATCATGGATAACATAGATTGAAGCCAGTAGATTCATATGTTATGGAACTAAATGTTATTTATAAGTCATTATCTTTGTCCATGGATTACCCTTTATGTGTTACCCCTAAATTTCCTTTTATTTCAGCCAATGGCTGGTAACAGGAGGACTCAGGCTAACAATCAATGTGAAGATCAATGTGATGACTGTACTAATCAAATGATCAATCCAATGGGAGCGAGAATCATGAACTTTGTCATGCTTCTCTCTCTGCTAACTCAAGCATTGAATAGAAACATGGGTCAAGAAGAATGTTAACCCCCCCCCCTAAGAAAGAACAAGTTTATATCGACAACTTCATCAGATAATGGCCTCTAACTTTTAATGGATCATTTGATCCCTCAACCACTGAATAATGGATCAACTCCATTGAAAAGATATTCTCCTTCATTCAATGTTCTAAAAAAGAGAAGGTTTTCTTGGATTATTATCCTATGGAGGGTGAAGCTGATCAATGGTGGACATTGATAAAATATATGAAGCCTATAGAGTAGATCAAGTCATCGGAATGAAAGGATTAATAGAAAATGTTTTTCGGTAACTATTTTCTGCACACCCTCTGGCTTAATATGGAAAGGGACTTCCATTCCCTCAATGAAAAAGATGATGAATCTGTTGGAGGGTATGAGAAAAACATTACAAGGCTTGCATGATATGCTTCTGACTTTGTCATTACACCTAAATTCAAGGTTTACAGCTTCTTTGGTGGGCTAAAACCTAGCCTGTGGAAAGTGCTGGCGATCCGTGACTTCGACAGCTATGAGGACATTGTATGATATTCCCTCAAGGTAGAAATGGAGATCAGAGTATCTCAGGGGTATCATAAGGATAATAAGCGTAAGGTGTACTTCAATGATGGTGGTATGATGGATAAATCCAACAATGCTAAGAAGATCCAGCACCCCACTTGCCGAAGGTATGGAAAGAAGAACCTCGGAAATTGCCTGAAGGGGAAGAGGAATTGCCTTAGGTGTGGCAGAGAAGGTCACCAAGCTATTAACTGTCGGCAATAAAGACTCACAACTATGAAAAAGAAGAGTAACCCTCTGTTCAAACCTCGACGCATGGTTCATTTCTACAACTGCAATGAACTATATAATCTTGCAAATCAGTGCCCTATGCCAAGGGTTTTTGGAGGAAACCATCAACGTCCAAGGCAACAGGGGTAAGAGTTTTCCATCACTACTCCCGATGGGAACCCTGAAAATGAAGTGGTGATAGGTATGCTAGTTATTCATTCAAGAATAGAGAACACAATTTTTGATTCAGGTTCTACGCATTCTTTTATATCTCAAAAGTTTATTAAAATAGTCCCAGCACCACCATAAGTAATGTAAGTCAATATGTCGGTGTGTATGGAAAATGGGGAAATCATTACATCCCCTGAATATAAATCCTCCCCTGTCATAATCTATGGATTAAAATTCCCGGCGAATGACTTCATACTCCCTATGGTGGAATTTTATGTAATTCATGGAATTGATTGGTTTTCCTTATATAGAGCCAACATAAATTGTCGGGAGTGGGAAATCTCTCTCCATGTGGATAATCGACCCCTGATTTTATACACGTTCTAGGAGGAAGATGAATCTTCTTTAGCTCCATCATATCAAGCATGGATGTTACATCCCTATGAACATGCATATCTGGCTCAGACGATTGTGTCCAAGGATGCAACCATCCTTGAAGACATTCCTATTGTGAGGGAATTCACTGAAGTGTTCCCCAAGGAATTTCCTGGTCTTCCTCCTAGAAGAGATGTTAAATTATAAATTGATCTTATACCTGGGAAATTGAAAATATCCAAGACTATGTATATAATGACTATTGTGGAGATTGAGGAGTTGAAGAAATAACTACTAGAGAATATGGATAAAGGGTTTATACACCCATCTGCTTCACCATGGGGTGCATCAGTCCTCTTTGTCAAGAAGAAGGATGGGTCGATGCACCTTTACATCGATTATCATGAGCTCAAAAAAATCCTGATAAAGAACATGTATCCTCTCCCACAAATTTATGACTTATTCAATCAGCAGTTTGGAGCACAATACTTTTCAAAGGTGGATTTGCAGTCAGGATATTATCAAGTATGGGTGATGAAGGAAGTTATCCCCAAGACTATTTTTCGTACAAGATATTGGCACTATGAATTCATAGTAATGCCTTTTGTACTCACTAATGCTCCAAAAATATTCAAGGACTTGATGAATAAAGTCTTTACAGATTACCTTGAAAAATTTGTCGTAGTCATTATAGATGATATTTTGATATAATCCAAAACCTAGGAGGATCATAAGGAGCATCTAAGAACTGTACTAGAGACCTTGCGGAAGGAGAATCTCTATGAAAAGTACAAAAAGTGTGATTTCTGGTTGAAGGAGGTCTCATTCTTGGGCCATATCATTACAAGAAATGGGATATCGGTGTATCCCTCCAAAACAGATTCAATTGAGGGATGGTCGAGGCCAACATTGGTAACAGATATCTATAGCTTCTTGGGGTTAGCTAGATATTATCAACAACTTATGATAAATTTATCATGATTTTACAACCCTCATACCAAGAAAACTCAGAAGGGAGTAATTTTTTTTGGAGTGATGAATGCGAAGAAAGCTTCAAGGAAATAAAAAAGAGGCTTTTCACTACGCTCGTGCACACTTTACCCAAAAGTGGAGAACTTTTTGTGGTATTCAGTGATGCATCAAAGAAGGGCCCGAGATGTGTGTTGATGAAAAATGACAAAGTCATTGCCTATGCTTCTAGGAAATTGAAATTTCATTAACAGAACTATCCAACACATGAACTCGAGTTGGTTGTAGTGATCTTCGCTTCAAAATTTTTGCAGCATTATCTCTTTGGGGAGAAGTGAGAAATATATACGGACCACAAAAGACTCATGTATATATTCACACAGAAAGAGTTGAACATGCGCCAATGAAGACGGTTAGAGCTGATCAAAGACTATGACTAGTCAATCCATTACCACCATGGGAAAGCGAAAAAGGTGAAAAATTCCATAAGTAAAAAGTACCCAATAACTCTATCATTGATTAGAATTAAAAATGATCCAATCTTCTTAGATTTGATAATGATGGACATGAGAATCATAAAGAAGGGATAATCATCAATCCTTTCAGAAATTATTTCTCTGTTGGATCAAATTTGTGTATAAGTTTGTATTTGTTGTCAATAGTTTTCAATGAAGACAAAAATGAAGGAGATCCAGAAGTACTCCAATGAAATGGAGGATCGGAAGATCAAAATGAAGGAGATCGTAAAGTAATCCGCTGAAGTAGAGGAATGGTGATTCAGACGATTGTTGTACTGATCGTAAGTTCAAAGAACATGTGTCAAAGGTGATACATTGTTTACAACAATTAAAAATGTGAGGTGTAATCCATATGAAGATGATTAAAGAAGAATGTGATTTGTTTAAGACCATGCAAATCTTCATGATTTCATGAGAACCATGCAAGAGACTTTTTGAAGACTAGAATCGTATGTTTTTCATGAAGTAAAGGAAGATGGTTGAAGAAGAAGACAATGTGCAAGGTATTGGCATTTTGTGATGGCCTTGAACATTGGACTTCTGTGATAGCCATGCACATCACATTGTCATAGAAGATGATGATGCTGAAGCTATGCCTTCAAAGAATACATATCACAATAGTGGACTTTGTGATAAAATTAGAAGAGTTTCTGAAGGATACATATCACCAAGAAGAAGTGTTGTTGAGGTGATCGTGCTTGTTGACAAAGTAAACAGACGACAAACAAATTTGTTGAAAAAGGAGATTCCATGGTGGAATTTCGAGTTTGAGGACTATGTATAATGATCCATGTTTTATTCAAGGAACATCGACAAAGGAATGGATGATCTGGAGGCGGAAAAAAGTGAAGATACAAGGTGGCACCGTCTTCCAGTGTTTGCCAAATTTTTGGGGTCCAAAATTTGGAGGTTGGTGAGAATCGCGAAAAGTGGATTTCCATGAAGATGATAGTTAAATATGGCAAATGTCATGAATTTCGTGAAGATGGGATGAATGTATTGGATTTCTCGATGACCAGATGAATGGAGGTGGTGATTCTTCACGATTACATCAAGCTTCGCGAAAGGCAGAGGCTGGAGAGCTTCGCAACGATGAACGGCTTTGCAAGGGAGCTTTGCGGTGACGAAGGGATTTGTGAGGGAGATTCAGGGAGAAGGTGCGAAGAAATTGATGGGATGCTCCACGATTACGAAGAGCTCCGCGAATGGAAAATTTCAGTAGTGCTTCATGATTTTGAGAGAATTCAGGCGAGAACTTCAGAGCTTCACGATTTCAGATGACATGGCATTGACTTCACACGGAATGTTCGAGGGTCGGTGGAATTGCCTATAAATATAGGTCGACCCCCTCACGATAAAGAGAGAGAGAGAGAGAGAGCTATCAATGAAAATCCTTTGCTCTCGGTTTGCAAAGGTCACTCGCAAAGGCAGTGTGCTTCGCGAAAGAGGAGCTTCGTGACGACTATTCTAGCTCCACGAAAGTCGTGCGCCCCACGTTGGCTCAGTGAGCTTCGCAAAGAGGCATGAGCTCCATGACAGCCAAGCATTGTGAAGGCTAGATCATCGCGAGAGTGCTTCACAATTGTGCTTCGCAAAAAGGCAGGGACTCCGTGAAAGCATGTTTGAGTTTTGCAAAATTGGGAGCCTTGCGTAGTAGGGTACTTAGTGAAGGACCTTTCCAAAGGTTGTCTTCCCAGTAGACAGGGGGAAAATGGGTATTAATCAGTAGATGAAATTTTTATTTCAACAGAGAATCATTTGTTGAGAAATCATAAAAGGGATTGTAATTTAGGCAAATGAAGACAAGGGTATCTATTGCATTATCTCATTACACGAAATTAAAAGGTTGAATACAAAAGAGCATCAAGTCAGGAATCTGATGCAAACAAAGTCTCATGTTGAATAGGAGACAAAGACTTCAATGAAAATCTATTGAAGATACCTTCACGTCTATAAAATCAGTGAGACTTCACCAATGGTAGTGAGCCAGGGGAAGTCAACGGGAGTGACCCGAGAGAAGAAGTGAGCTATCCTTGAACCTTTTTAAAGGCAGTGAGCCTGGGATATAGTGATTATGCCCGAACAATTGTAATCTATAGCTGGTGAATCATAGTGGATTCAGGTACGACCGACAACCTGTCGGCGTATGCTCCTTGGACGTAGCCCTTAGTGGTGAACCATGTAAAAAGCGATGTGTCTTCTCTGTGCATGTGCATGTTTGCTTTTATCATCTCTCTGCATGTGAATGTATCATTGTTGATCATATCCTTCATACAAATTTAAGTAGTTCCTACCAACGCGGGAACAAGATCCACAACTTTAAGAAGAGAAAGTTGACACCTTGATTCACCCCTCCCCTCTCAGGGTGTCCCGGTGTCCTACATGTGGTATCAGAGCGAAAGGTTGAAGTATGTTGGATATTCTCCAGTAATTCTATCCAGAATAGGATTTGAGTTTCTTTCCAAAAGTCAACAATGAAGAGTAGTCTTGATGAATATTCAGTCATTTCTGAGAAGAAGTCTACATCTAGGAAGACCATGAAAAACAGGAAAAAGAAAGAGAAGAAGCAGCTGAAGAAGTCCCTCATATCCAAATAAGATTCAGTGTCTTGTTCTCCATGCCATTCTAATAATTAAGAAACATCAGGCTTGGAAAGTATCAAGCAGGTGTCTCAGGATTCTTCCAGAAGAAAGGATGACACCCTTAATTCATGCTTTCAAGAAAAACTCAAAACATATCTTTGTGATATTCCTGAAGAAAGGGTTGATTTTATTTGTAGCCTATTCCAATCTATGCAGGTTGATATCACTCGACAAGAAAGAGAAGCTGACAATATGGAAATGGGGTTGGAAAGAAAATTTCTGGAAAGTATGAAGCTCACCAAACAGGTTAGAGACTTTGAAGAAAAAGAGGATGTTAATAAGACTTTAAAAGAAAAGATCCATGCACTTGAAGATGAGATGAAAAAGAGAAAAGAAGTCAAGAGTTTTTGTTTGGAAGAAACTTCCATGAAATTCAGGGAACTTGAATTGTTGCTAGAAAACAAAGTTAAGATGCATGAAGATGAGGTTGAACGATTGAAGAAGACTTGTGTAGAGAAGATGATCATGATTGAAGATCAGAAGATCATCCTCAATATTGAGGGTCAAAAATTGGAAGCCTAGTTGACCAAGATTGAGAATACACATATTAAGACTTCACAAAAGAACGAAATGAGTGACGCCTATACTCAATGTTCGTTCGAGGAATTTAATGCTGAAATACATCCAACAAGTGACAAGAAGATTATGACAACTCTTGATTATCCACATCAATAATCAGTTTATTATGGTACTCAATGCTCACTGGAGGATTCTATTGTCAAAATACCTCTAACATGTGATAAGAAGATCATGACTTCACTCATTGATCTATCACAGGAAACTGAGAAAATGAAGGTACCATCCAAACCATCTTGTACTCATGTTTCTAAATATGTTCCTACAATTTGTGCAGGCTTGATGAAAAGTTATAAACAAGTATGGATGAGGAAAGGTGAGAAGAATAAACCTACCACCCCGGCTAGGGTGGATAAGAAGAAGGAGGAGGAAGTTGGTTCCCCAAATAGTGCAAAAAATATGAAGAAGATGGCCCAAAAACCTCATACAGAAGAAACTAAGAAGAAAAGATTTGTGGGCCAATGTTGGTGTTGCAACAGATTTGGGCACTATACACTGGATTGTTTTTATAATCCCTTACATGGAAAAGCACAAAGAAAGCCTATATCAAAGGGAAGGAAACCAAAGAAGAAGAAGCAATGTCTGCAGGTTCAGAATCATCTGTTTACCGCAAACAGATTTGGAACTCTTGATAACATCTGTGATGTATGCAACGGTAGTGGTCACGAGGTAGGCACATGTCCATATCAACATGATTTCACTGTTAATAAGAAAATAATACCTCTAACGCCATCTAAGTATGAAGAAAGTACCATGGGTAGAAACCAGAAGAATGGCGTGAGCACACATTTCTCCAAGAAGATATCATGTAGGGAAGCTGAGAAGGCCCCGGATTATAGATCCATGAAATTTATGGGTCATTCATCCAAAAGAAAAAACAAATTGGGATGATACTCAGATGAAACCATGTGGAAGATCCAAACCTTCCACAAATGTTCCAAATGACATATTGGTCATCTGGCCAGAATATTTGAAAAGAATGAGGAAACATGAAGATGAAAAGGCCAAGGCTAGTGACAAGGGAAATGGGAAACTTTCACATGATGAAGACACAGTGCATGATAGATTGAAAACAAAGAGAAACACACATGTCAAAGAAGTTCTGTGTGAGAGATGCAAGAAATCTGGTCACACTGGAAAAGGTTTCCTAACCTTAATACCAGAGTAAAAAGCAGTCCTTATGAGGAGTAAGAATGTATCATTCATGATGGCTATTAAGCAGAACAATTCCTCACGCAATGTAAAAGAGAATGTGAAGAAATCCATGCCACACCAATAGATGTCAGAACATATGTTCAAATGTGCAGGCATGAAGACTAGAGTGAATAGAGGAACTTGGTTGAGAAAAGAACCTCAACTATGCAGGTCTTGTTGATGAAGCAAGGAGTAACCACCTTATTCCATTATTCATTTGTGTATTGTATTTGTGTTAATAATGCAGGGAATTGAAAGTGAAGCATACTCTCAGGGGGAGAACCTGAGAAGTAATGAATGTTGTCAACTCTTGATAGCCAAGCTAAAGAAGTTTCCATCCTTAGTAGATTATTCAATGGATATTCAAGGATTAAGATGACGAAGGATCAATCTTGATGAAGATGATGAGGAGTGTTTCCCCTGAGGGGGAGAAAAATGTCGAAGCTTCCAAAATCATTGTTTCAATCAATATCAACTCTAGCTGGACTCAAATGCAGTTACTCTGTGAATTTCTTGAAGAACATGTCAATGGAGAAGTTATTCCATTTCTCAATCTCTATCCCATGGTTACTAAGATCAAAGATCATTCTAAAAAGGGGGAGTAACTGAATTGATCAGTGACATGAGAAGAATGGATGTTCTCCAAGGTCACTTATCCTGCCGATTGCACTTGAATGTTTTTGATCTGTTTGCTGATGTGAGTGCAGGAGTTTCAGGTTGATTATTCCCTATCACATTTTATTTTTCTTCTACCTGAAATAAATTTCATAAACCCTTGAAGAAAAAATACATGAGTTCTCATCTCATATTGGTATCATGATCTGTGAATAATGGATAGCCTTGTTGACCTAATGAAATCCTCTTGTTTTCTACATCGAGCATTGCTCAAGTAGACTTAGAGTGAAATGATTAATGAAACATTGCTTAAGTATGGATTGATACCCTCCCTACCATGTGTTTTGTATTTCTTTTCAATAAGGGGGAGACAAAGTGAAATGAATGTTTGAAAATAAAAGTTCATTGAAGAGAAGATTCTCATTTTGATGTTGAAAAATTCATTTCAGAATATGTATAAGGTATTGAATGCAAAATACAAAGGGGGAGATTTTTGGAACCACTTTGTGTATAAGTTTGTATTTGTTGTAAATAGTTTTCAATGAAGATCAAAATGAAGGAGATCAAGAAGTACTCCAATGAAATGGATGATCAGAAGATCAAAATGAAGGAGATCATGAAGTACTCTGCTGAAGTAGAGGAATGGTGATTCAGACGACTGTTGTACTGATCGTAAGTTCAAAGAACATGTGTCAAAGGTGATACATTGTTTACAACAATGAAAAATGTGAGGTGTAATCCATCTGAGGATGATTAAAGAAGAACGGGATTTGATGAGGGCCATGCAACTCTTCATTATTCCATGTGAACCATTCACGAGACTTCTTGAAGACTAGAATCGTATGTTTAGCATGAAGTAGTGGAAGATGGTTGAAGAAGAAGACAATGTGAAGGGGATTGGCATTTTGTGATGGCCATGAACATTGGACTTCTCTGATAGCCATGCACATCACTTTGTCATAGAAGATGATGATGCTGAAGCTATGCCTTCAAAGAATACATATCACAATAGTGGAGTTTGTGATAAAAGTAGAAAAGTTACTGAAGGATACATATCACCAAGAAAGAAGTGCTGTTGAGGTGATCGTGCTTGTTGACAAAGAAAACAGATGACATAAAAATTTGTTGACAAAGGAGATTCCATGGTGGCATGTTGAGTTCGAGGACTGTGGATAATAATCCATGTTTTATTCAAGGAACATCGACAAAGGAATGGATGATCTGGAGGCGGACAAAAAGAGCAGATACAATGTGGAGTCTTCTTCCAGTGTTTGCCAAATTTTTGGGGTCCAAAATTTGGAGGTTGGTGAGCATCGCGAAAAGTGGATTTCCATGAAGATAATAATTAAATATGGAAAAGGCATGAATTTTGCGAAGATGGGATGCATGGATTAGATTTTTCGAAGACCAAAAGAATGGAGGCGGCGATTCTTCACGATTAAGTCAAGATTCGCGAATGGAAGAGGCTGGAGTGCTTCACAGCGATGAAGGGATTTTCAAGGGAGCTTCGCGACGATGAAGGGCTTTGCGAGGGAGCTTCGCGGCAAAGTTTCGAAGTAATTGACAGTGTGCTCCGCGATTACGACGAGCTCCGCGAATGGAAAATCACCATAGTGCTTCGCGATTTTAAGAGAATTCCGGCGGGAACTTCAAAGCATCGTGATTTGAGCTGACGTGGCATTGACTTCGCATGGAATGTTTGAGGGTCGGTGGAATTCCCTATAAATACAGGTCGACCCCCTCAAGAGAAAGAGATAGAGCTCTCAACAAAAATCCTTTTCTCTCGGTTCGCAAAGCTCACTCGCGAAGGCAGTGTGCTTTGCAAAAGAGGAGCTTTGCGGCGGCTATTCTAGCTCCGTGAAAGTCGTGCGCCCCACGTTGGATCAGTGAGCTTTGCGAAGTGGAAGGAGGTCCGCAACAACCAAACATTGCGAAGGCTGGAGCGTCGCGAGAGTGCTTCGCGATTGAGCTTCTCCAAAAGGCAGGGACTCCGCGAAGGCTTGTTTGAGCTTCGCAAAATTGGGAGCCTTGCATAGTAGGGTACTTTGTGAAGGCCCTTTCCAAAGGGTGTTTTCCCAATGTTCAAGCGAAAAAGGGGTATTCATCAGTAGATGAAATTTGGACTTCAATAGAGAATCATTTATTGAGCAATCACACAAGTGATTGTAATTCAGGCAAACGAAGACAAGGGGATCTAGTGCATTCAGTCATTGCACTAAAGTAAAAGGTTGAATACAAAAGAGCATCAACTCGGGACTCTGATGAAAGCAAAGTCTCATGTTGAATAAGAGACAAATACTTCAATGCAAATCTATTGAAGAGACCACCATGTCTATAAATTGAGTGAGACTTCACCAACGGCAGTGAGCCAGGGGGAGTCAACGGGAGTGACCCGAGGGAAGTAGTGAGCTATCCCTGAACCTTTGTAAAGGCAGTGAGGCTGGGACAGAGTGATTGTGCTCGAACAATTGTAATCTACAACTAGTGAAGCATAGTGGATTCAGGTACGATCGACAACCTGTCGGCGTATACTCCTTGTACGAGCCCTTTGTGGTGAACCATGTAAAAAGGGTTGTGTCTTCTCTGTGCATGTGCATGTTCGCTTGATTCATCTCTTTGCATGTGAATTTATCATTGCTGATCATATCCTTCATACACATTTAAGTAGTTCCTACCATGGTGGGACCATGATCCACAACATTATGAAGAAAAAGTTGACACACTAATTCACCCCTCCCCTCTCAGGGTGTCCCGGGGTCCTACATTCTCAACATTCACTTTTGGAAAGTTTAAATACTGCTCAAAAGGATGATGTGGGAATTCAATAAAAAGTGGAAGTAATCGAAAAAGGGAAATCCTCGGAGTTTAATTCTAATGAAGAAGGAATTGTGAGATTTGGGAAAGGACTATGTGTTCCATCATGTCCAGAGCTGAAGAAGGAACTTTTGGATGATGCATATAGTTCAAATTTTTCTATTCTCCCAGGAAACACAAAGATGTATCGATATCTTAGAGAGCATTATTGGTGGGATTATATGTAGAAGGAGATCTCTGAATATACATCAAAGTTCTTGGTGTGTCAGAAAGTGAAGGCAGAGAGGAAGAAGTCTAAGTGGATGATGCAACCGTTGCCCATACCAGAATGGAAGTGGGAGAACATCACCATGGACTTTGTCACCGGACTTCCAAAGACATCCAAAGGCAACAATGAAATTTGGGTTGTTGTGGATCATCTTTAAAAGGATGCACACATCATTTCTATTCGGGAGTATTTCTCATTGGATGAACTGGAACATATATAAATATATCAGGGAAGTGGTAAGGCTTCATGGAGTACCAAAATCTATTGTTTCCAATCGAGATCCAATATTCACCTTTAATTTATGGAAGAGTCTTCAACAAGTTCTGAATACTGAACTGAACTTTACTACATCCTATCATCCTAAAACTGATGGCCAATCTGAGTGGACTATCCAAACACTTGAGGACATATTGGGAGCATGCTCAATGGACTTTAAAGGAGGATATGATCAATATATTCTTCTAGTTGAGTTCTCTTATTATTATAGTTTCCACTTGGGCATCCATATGTCACCATATAAATCCCTTTATAATAAAAGGTGTATAACAACAGCGTGTTGGGATGAGTTCAGTGAGTGTAAGCTGCTTAGAGCAGAAATGGTCAAAGAAATGGTGGAGAAGGTGAAAACCATTCCACAGCATATCAAGGCAGCAGAGAGTCGACTGAAGAGTTATGAAAATAACCATCGATGAGATAATGAGATTAAAGTTGTAGACAGGGTATTTCTATTCATATCTCTAGGGAAGAAGGTCATGAGGTTTGGAAAGAATGGGAAGTTAAGTCCAAGGTACATCGTCCCCTTCGAGATTCTTGATTGTGTCGGGGTTGTGGCCTATCCACTAGAAATTCCACCTAAAATGGCCAAAGTACATGATTTATTTCATGTATCCCTCTTAAGGATGTACATATTGCACCCTTCACGTGTACTCTCTTAGAAGGTGGTATAGTTAGAGGATGATCTTTCTTATGTGGAGAAACCAGTGAAAATCTTAGAACGTAGAGAGAAAGTTCTACAAAATAAGACAATGCCCCTCATCAGGGTGTTTTGGTGAAACCAAAAGTTTGAAGAAGCGATGTGGGAATCAGAGGAAATAATGATGATGAGTTACCCACATCTATTTTAGTGTGGGAAAATTAAATTTCGAGGGCGAAATTACTTAATGGGGGAAGATTGTAACAACCCAAACGTTCATTAATGGAAATCCCTCTTGATCTAATTGAAAGTCTATTTATGTAAAATGTTTATATAAAATTGTAACTTCATTGGTTTTATGTTTTTGGATTTTAAAATACTATTATGAATTGTGATCATTGCTAATATAGTCTTCGAACAGAGATGACATTAATAGTATAAATATAGGGCTTTCACAAATCCAATTTCCTCAAACAAAGGAAGTGATGACCTCATCCCGTAGACGTGCCCCAAACGAAGCCCATTTGTCAGAGCTCAGAAAAGTGGTTGCATCTTTGGGATTCTCTCTAGACCAAGCCCAAGCTGAGCTTGAATATGTCAATCTCGAGTAAGATCTCTTACGAGAGAAGTGGATATTTATATAGATTACCACTTGGGCAATGTTATCTAAGCCACACCAAGAGTTTTTCACCATCGCACACCTTACTATTTGGTCTTATGCAGGTGTTATAAGGGGTTATGTAAAATGACACTAATACTACGGTTATGTACATTTTTTTATATAATAATGAATATACTTTCATTTTATTATTTTTACCTTGTAAATTGTTTTTAAAGCACAAATAGTATTATTATTTAATGTTCAACTAAGAAATATAATTTTGATGAATTAATAGATTTTTGAATAAAATAATATTTTAATAAAATATTATTATTGTTATTAACTTAATTTTTATTAAATAAAAATGATCGTATAATTTTAAGAATGCAGTTGTAATTTTTATTAAGGTTTGAAAGCTATTTTTTGAGTAAAAACCTATGAATTTTCGATAAATTTCGGTTTTTACTTTAAAAGTGAAAATTAAAATATTTAGAAACTAATTTAGAAAAAATTAATATTTTTTCTGGAATCAGGATGTCAAAATTATCCAATTGTGATTTTTTCATAATTTTCTAAGACATTTAAATTTTCAGGTAAAAATTAAATACCATTTAAATATATAATGTGTTTTATGAAAAAATAATGACCTAATAGTGATGTAATAAAATTCTATAAAATTTATGTTCAACCAATTTATGTTTTACCATTAAAATAATGTGATTTTGGGTTTGTTTTCTTTATTTTACATATCTTTAGTGGACCCTTCAAGACTTATTAAACATTTTATCTTTTTAAATTATTTTTCTCTGGAGTGTGACACACATCCACATATGCAACCCCATTATATTATGAAGATAAAAATATATCCTTAGAAGATAATTTTTTCCAAATTCCTTTTTCCAAAAACTATGGGCTAAAACCTTGTGATGGTTTTTGGTTTGGATTCATTTAATGTGAGGTGTCCCGATCCTAAATAAAAAAAAAATCCCTCTCCTTTCCTATATAAACCCACACAAGATCCCACTTCCGCCTTACTCAAAGCCTTTGGAGTTTTTCCAACATCTTCCCTATTATCTCTTGAATCCTCCAATGGTTCCCCAAGCTCCCAAGAATCCTCTCTCAAGCCTCTCTCAAGCCTTTGGAAGCACACTTCCAAGTAAGGGTTTTCTTCCTTTCTCATTTTGTCCAATATTCTTTAGGTAGTAATGACCATTAAAATTAAATTATAAATGTTTTTGTATGTGTTTTCAACTCTCCCATAGAAAACTATTTATGTTTGAATGATGGGATACCCCTTTCTCTCTCATTAAATGCCTCCCATGTACACCTGTTACTATATCAAAATTCAGAATGGAATTTCTCTCTCCACATTTACATTCAACAAATTATTTGGTATCATGAATATAAATTACATTACATTTGTTGGGACATGTGTAAATATGAAACCTTTACTGTCCTTGTCATGTAAATATTATGAGACACCCCCTTCTCTCTCGTCAACCATTTTTATGAGTTCTTATGTCACGTCGTTATACTGCCGCAATTGCACCACGTTTTTCCAGTCCAAAGTCATTGTGTAGTGAATCCTATGACCATTTCTCTATCAAGGGTATTCAACTTTATGCACATTTACATTTTTTTTGAATATTTTCAATTATTTATTTTACATTGGTTTATCTTGGAATAAATTATTATGTTGAATGATTCAATGTTTTATGATCCATGTCATACACTTATGCATGGAATGAAATGTTTTAGAAGAGTGCGCCCTCATAGCACTCCAATGCATTGGGTAAAGTATAGTATCATGATACGTCATGTGAAATGGGTGTTTACTCATTCTAACTCAAGTTCAATGAGGGTTTACTCTTGCTTCATGTGCAATGAGGGTTTACTCATGCTCCATGTTCAATGATCCTTGGCTCATGCTAATTATATGTTAATTGTTGTTGCCACATTTCCATATTATGATTATCATGATTTATCATGCCTTTATGTTTATGCTTCTCTTGTTCTCTATTGATATACCTATTTTCAAACATGTATTTTATTCCTCATTTTATTCCATGATTATTTCTTTACTGCTCTTTATAGATCACCCTTTTCTTTTTCATGACCTCATGTTATCCCATGAAATGCTAAGTATGACGGAATACAGTGGTCGTGTAAAGGAAGTTTTCAATAAAGATATCATGTTTCATGTTTTATGCTGTTATGTAATGATCCTAATCCCCAAATACACAATACCTCTTGATCTTCTATTTTGTATCAAGTGATGTTTAGGTAATAAATTATGTTTAATTGTGAAATAAAAGATCAGGGTTGTCATAAATAATGCATTATAACCATTATTAATAAATATTGTTAGATTCAAGTGATCACATCTTTTTTACATTTTCAGAAAGATCAATTATTTAGTATATATTCTAGAGATATATTTTGGATTCTATTAAATGTGATTCTTTTGGGTCAATTTGTTAATATTCACTATGGATCACTATAAAGATAATATTTTTCATTTATGGTGTGAGATAGATTATGATACAAATAATTCTTCTTAATTATTTTTTATTCACACTATTTACTTAAAAGTCCTTAATGAGAATTATCCCTACCATTATGAGTATAGAAATAGGTTTGAATTCTTTATTACTGATGTTCTTAAATAATTACAATGTATATTTTTTAAATGAAAGAAAAATAAATTCTATATTTTTCTGACCTTCAATACTAAATAAATAATTCTTTTTCTCCCAATATATAAATCTCTTAATGAGTATTTATTTTTTTATAAAAATATTTTCATTCATTCTCTTGGCCACTTGAAAAAATAATATAATTAATTTAAAAACAATTCAGTAAGAGTACCCAGCTTAATTTTTATTATATACAGGTTTCTATCCATATTTCATTTAATGAACATAATTTCTCTTAGATGTACTTAATATGTTGAGTAGAAGAATCTTGGGGAAAATATTAGTCCATTGAGAGCCTTATTCACCTTATCCCATAGTCTGTAACATTCTTGAAAAAATCATCCAAAATTTTCCATGTAATCATTCTCTGTCGATCTTAATTAAATATGTAATATTTAATATTCATTCGATAAATTTTATACCATTTGAGAGATGAATGAATTAGGAAAATTATTATTTATCTGTGTATCACTTTTCAAAAAAACATATTTTCATTATTTTAGAAACACCACTAATATTTGTATTTAATGGATCTTCATATTGGTTATTAATGTTGTTATAATTAATTATTTATTGAATTTATATTATATTGAACTCCCTTCAATTATAAAATCTAAATTTATTATTATGAACCCCCACTAACACTTATCTTATCATTTAAAAATATTAAATATCGCCAGGTCCTATGATTTTTATTCATAAGAAACATACAATTAATTATTATATATTGATCATCATGTGTGATGATGTATAAGTGTATGTTATCATATTTATTCCTCATCAATTCTTATAAATTTTTAGTAGTTTAATTCAAGTGGACTAGTTGATTAGTCTCACAATATTTTATGTCTTACATGTACCATATTTTAATTTTGAAAAGTTGAAAAATTAATATATTTATAACGACTTAATTATTGTAGATCTCCCATGACATTCTAATTTGAATGTTTTAAAAACAATTGTCAAATATTCCAAGTGTTCTATTCTAGAGATTATTTTCTTACTTTTTAAAAAGGTAGTGATAATTGCATGAATGACTAATCAAAAATATATTACATTTACTCTATATCATTTGATAACAATTAATACATAATTTTTTCCTATATTAATTAAATTAGTTGTTCGGAAAATAATCTCATTTGCATTATAAAAAAGAAAGAAAAATCTGTAAATATCATATTTTGGATTTAGATTTTGGGAAACAATTTTAGTTGTTACAATATATTTTTATTCAATAATTATTTTCCCCAAAGGTAAAAACATCATCATCATGTTATTAAATATTATTTAAGATCTTTCTTTCTCTATTCATATTTTATGATAATTCATGTCCAAGAATCTAGGGACTTCTCCTCGGTTTAGCTTTAATAACCACTTCACCAATAACTAAAATTTTTATAATGTTACTTATTAGTGTCATATATAATTATATAACATATTTTGTATTTATTAAAATCATGGTATATCATTATTTTTTATAGAGACATTAAAAGTAATTATTTACACTAATCTCTTATATACAGTTAAATCAGTTTTCCATTGGTTACTGAGATGATTTTTTATTCACTAATTTATTGTTCTTAGGCAAGGACTTTATATTCACAAGATATTCCACACAAAATCATGCCTAATCTAACTCTATGATAGAGACATTTTGTATTATAAAATATATTATTTTTTCCTAAATAATTAACAACACTAATAAATGAATTTAAAATCATATCCTCAATGAAACAATTGGCCCTATCCGTGAATTATATATTGTTTTTTGGTATATATGTAGTCTATTGTTTTAATTAACCATGGAGAAACATTTTTTTTTAGGTAAATATCATTATCCATTAATAAATCAATGAAAGTTTAAGTATTTTTATCAACCCCTTATTGCCTATATGTTTTTTTCGAACCATTAATGATAGGTGAACCAAGTTTAACATTATCACATGTCATGGATATAGTATTTACATATATTTATATATAATATTTATAAATACCCCATGATAACTCGTTTTTTTACAAAAAAATATTATTATATTTTCTCATTTTTTATATTTTAAAGGAACATTAAACATTTCATATTCAATTCTTCTTCCATTGGGGAAACATTCTTTCTATAATCCTTCAACATTATCACTTACTTAACAACATTAACATTACCATGTTTAATATTAGTATCACAATTTTTTATTTCATTTTCGATTTCATATTAATATTTATTAAACCTTAATACCCATTTCTATAGGTATTTTATTTCTATTTTGTGTTATGTACTACTATAAAGAAAAACACAAGGATCAATTTTAGAAACACATTCTATGTATGTTCATTCTCATTCTCCCTCACTGATTGAAATATATTTCCTTTAAATGTACAACATGGGGTTAGTAAAATTTCTAGAAAATATATCTTAAGATAATATTATTGAGGAAAAAAGACATATTATTAGTTAGCATGATTTTTCTTTTCATTCCTTGAAACAGATCTTTGATCTCATCAAACTTTTTTCTTTCCTTTTATATACTTACACATTTATATTTACATGCCCTCTATTTATCATATTACACTTTCTATTCCACAATATTATATCTTATACAATAAGATATAACATTTTACAATTACACCAAATTTAAATCACTTTAATGTATTTTTTCCATTATAAGTTTATGTTATGTTTTTTATTGTTTTTAAAGTCCTATTATATTCCCCATCAATTTTCAAATATTTATAATTCACTCTAGGAAATATCATAAACCACCTTTATATTGAGTTTATTCAGGGAATTTAATACCATTTCCTCTATGGATATTTTCTTGAAAATATGTGCCTTTCTCATATCATAATTAAATCACATTATATAAGTCATAAAGAGATATGCCTTATGTCACATACATTGTAGATATCATTATAATTAAGAAATAAGAAAAATTTATCATTAATTTCTATACTATGGGTGTGTCATATAATGTATCAAAAATTACACTAATGTGACTCAGAATCTCTATTACCTTAGTGAAATATCCATCAATTTAGTCATCCTTAACCACTTAGATATATTAATATTTTTCTCTATATATTTATAGTTTTTATTCCTTTACTTTAAAAATACCATCAAAAATATTCTAATGATAGTTCTAAATTTCCTTTTATGTATTTAGTAAAATAATGTTTTTTTAAAATTTCTTTCGAATATTTTTAAATGAACTCATTTCTAGATTTTCTATCCACTTCTTAGATTCACTTTATAATCTATATATTTGGGGAATCCCTCCAAAGAGGTAAACAAAATCATATTCCATTTTATGACACAATTTAAGGACTTGTTAATAATATATGAGAAATTTATACACTTCTATACAAGAATTTTATTTACATAAATGTTACAAATGCTTATGATATTGATATAATGTGTATTATACATACATTAACATTGATTTGAGTAGGATATCCAAGGAATCAAGGTTAAAAATAATACAACATGTCTCTCCCTTGTAAAATGACATACCACTTGGGGGGAGGTGTGTGTTGAGAAAGTGGTATGTGTCTTTAAATTTTTTTATATTTTAAACAACATTAATTAAATGGTAATGATATACTATTATTTAACATATTTATCAATAATATACAATTCTATGGAAAATGTGTGGAACACTATAATTTTACTAGGTCCTGCTTCTAAGTAGAAATATACTCTGTTATTTTTATTTTTTTTACTAAGACACATATTGTACCACTTCTTAATATTTTTGGTAAAAGTTAACTATATTCACACGTAAGGGTAGGGAAAGCATTATCCACCTTACAAGATATGAATTATCCACTTCTTAAATGCAATATAGAATTATTTGTCCCTGTACAATCAGTCTATAATGATTTTAGTTTTATCTCTTGGATGTGAATAATATATTCAGTAGTTTTTCAGATGTATCAACATCATAAAAAAATATTATTCTATTTATTAGGTATTTGACTAAAAAAACCTATTTAAATATCATTCATATCGACTTTGCTTATGAATCTTTCAGAACAATCGATTCATGAATGAGAGTTTGAATGAACATACCAAATTTCATCCTTCTAAAACTAAACCATCAAATTATCATAAATGGAATCTCTTTTGATGGAAATGATGATCAATCTGAAATAAATACATTTTTATTCTCTCTTCCCTTTAATTGATATACTAGTTTGGGAAACATTAATGGAATCATATTTTGTGAAAATAACACAATTCATTTTTTATCCATCCATAATATATATATATATATATATATTAATTTTGGATCCTAAAAAATTATTTCTATATTAGAATTTTGAGACTTCATTGAATTTCAACACTATGATATTCTAATTACATTCCATCTTTTATACCGATAAATAATTTTATTTGAAATACTCTATGCTTTAATGTGATAATGAATTTCAAATATCCAATTTGAAATTCCCAAAAATATCAACATTATGATCTTTTCATATAAAATTCAATCAAATCTCTACTGAAAGCATAGTGTGATCAAAATATTGTAATATTATATAAATTTTTATAAAAAAATCAACCTATTTAACTTCTATGTGTATCCATTATAACTTTTCTATCTTTAATTTTCCCCAACTATTGGAACATATATAAGAAATTTGTTTTATTACATATCAAATATTGTTTTCCAATATAAGACATATCAATTTAATCTTTTTTATGTATAAACCAAAATTAATATGTATCCATTTTCCTATAAAATTATTTAGCTTCAACTCAAAATAATATCTTACATATACACATTAAACATCTTATGCGTCCTTAAATTTTCTTATGTTTCAACTACCATTGAAAAACACTTTCCCCTTTTTAGAGTATCATATCATACAGAACACAATAAACATGTTTGGAATATTAGAGTCTTAATGATTTTAAAATATTTATGATCTAAGATAGAAAAAAATATATTACACACGAATCCCTATGAATATTTCACTACCTCAACTAAGCGAAATCAAGTAAGTATCATTTAGGGAGAATGATAGACATATAAGAAAGAACAATTACATTTATACTTATTTTTTTCTAGGGACTATATTTTTAATCACATACTTAGGTGGATTTTAAATATATTTTAACTATAAAAGTTCGAAAATATACTCTAACATCCTCAAGACATATTAAGAAAGTAATGGAAAACTCAAAAAAAATACTTAACCACAATCAAATTATTTTTATTCATGGTTTAAAAAATATAAAAATATTTAAAAATTCAATTAGATTCTTTAATTGAAACCACTAAAAATCTAATATACAAACCAATATACTTCCATATATAATGACGCTACAATAATGTGAAAACCCTTCAATTTAAACATATAGTCACTCATTTACAAATTGAAAATTTTACCTTCTATATTAAAATATTTCTAATATTGATTATCCATATTTAATGATAATCCAATATTTATATAATTCTTACACTCATTAAATCCTTAAATAATTATTTCCCATCATAAGAGAATTATTAATAAACACTGTGTATTTAATTTCATCTTATAATCATTACCATATTATTTTTTTAACATGGAAAATAAATAAAACTAGAAAAATAAACCCCCCCCCACAAAAATGAATACAAAACACACTATCCTATACCCTTACCATGCCAATATCCAACAAAAAATAGCCATAAATCTACCACTAAATACTGGAACCTATTTCAACCATTATAAAACATCCGAAATATCCCCTCTAAAACCCATGCCAACCCTCAAAATTTGGAAACAAAAATATCTATCCATATACACACAAATCTGGACCATGGAAACACATCAATTGTAGTGAATCATAAAATAAAATGAATTCATTATAAAATAAGTAATCCCCTTATAATTATACTTAACCTTAAATTCATTCATGTATTGTCATGACCCTACCCTACCCGAGCTCGAGCCGCAACTACCCCAAGCCCGCCTCCATAGGTCAGGGGCTCACGACCAGCGCCAAAGGCACAACAACACAGGGAGGCCTTTTCCTAAGTACCTGTACACACACACACGCAGCACACTCAATGCAATAGTGCATAGTAAAAGAAAAGACAAGAAACGAAATGGGAAACTGCTATATATAAACTACAAAGTGCATCGACCTCTGAACAGTACAAATAAAGTGCTGGAAAGGAAAAAGGGTCAAAACATGCACCCAACCATAATGGTGCCACAACCCGGCAACATGTAAACAAAACAAACAGTAGATGGGTCTCCTGCCTGGAACCCGGCTATGACCACCGCACGTGGTCCAAGCTCCTGAACTCCTATGATGCACCGAAGTCACGACCAACCTATCTGTTGTCTACAAGGGCACACCAAGTGCGGGAAAAGCCCAAGTAGGGGTGAGTATAAATATACTGAATAGGATACCCTGAAGGCTCAAGGGAGCAAAAAAGGAGGTACCAAAGGGTGAGCAGTAGAGCGAACAGAAAAATTAGAGGAGTACAACTGAGAGTGTAGTAAGGAGTACCGTAAAGAGTCCAGCTCATCCCAACAAGAGGAAATAAGGTAGACTCGTCCAAACACAAGGAGATGGAAATGGTGAGAAGATGAACTTCCCATCGAGTCTTCGCTACCTATAGTAGGAGAGTAGACTCATCCAACCATGAGAAGCTAGACATGGAAAGCACGTGGCATACCCCGTGCGTCTTCGCCTCTCCTGGAAGGAGAGTAACCAAATCCAAAAAGAGGGTACCAAAAACAAGGTATATACATATCTTTATGCTCAGCAAGAAGCCCAAACAACGTTGTAAGGGGATCTCTATCCCTTAGCTCAGCCCAAGAAAAGAGTATCCAATAGTCCCAAAAGTAACACTATCGATGCCTAGAATCCTGCACGTCTTCCCTGAACTGTGAGCCAAGGGCTCAGTCACCACACCTCGACACTATCCTCTTAGGGCAGCACTGACTCACCCACACGGTTTTAGGTCGCGTCACAAGGACGCATCTCAGTGGGGGAAAATCTCCTCGTACATGAGAGTTCTTGGGAAACGTCAACCACAACTCGTCACTCCCCCGTAGTCGAGAGGTCTGCTCAAAGTCGACAGGAGACCCCCTACCCAGCCTCGCTAGAGGATCCCTGGATGTCAACAGGTTCCCTCTACAGGGAGTCCTGGAAAGTCGACGGGTGCCACACTGCCCAGTCCTGTAACATGGTAATCCACTGGAGGGTGACTCGGCTAAAGTCGGAGATGGGACCACTGCCCAGCCCAACTGGAAGTAGCCCGGCATCAGGGACCATTGCCTAGCCCAGCTGGAGGTAAGCCTGGCATCAGGGACCACTGCCCAGCCCCGCTAGAGGTAAGCCCGGCATCAGGGACCACTGCCCAGCCCCGCTAGTGGTATGCCCGACACTGCTCTGGCCATCCCTGCTGGATGGTAACTACTTGGTGAACACCGGTGTACTGGCCGTCCCTGCTGGATGGTAACCCACTGGCGAGCCCTGCTCGAAACAACCTCAGCCCTGCTGGTAACAATATCAGCCCTAATGGAACAACCTCATCCCTGCTGGAACAACCTCAGCCCTGTTGGAAACAACATCAACCCCGATGGAAACAACCTCAACCCTACTGGAATAACCTTAGCCCTGCTGGAAACAACCTCAGCCCTGCTGGAACGACCTCCTGGGTAGTGGATCAGTGCTCGTGTAAAGTGTTGGACACACCGAAACCACAAGCTCTACTAGGGAACACAGAGCAACGGGAGAAACTCCCCAAGCCTCACAAGGAGATCCCGCTCCAATCCACTGAGTCACTATCAAAGAGGACTAAGACATCTCATCCAAGAAAGTGGGGAAAACGCCCATGCTGCACGAACACCCGTAGTCGCAGACGGTGTCTCAGTCCGGTGAAAGGGCACAGTACTGAAACCCATCATAGCCAAAGAATCAGAGGAACCAAACCATCTCTGCAGGCCAAACCATCGAAATCAAGACCAGGGGGAGACCTCTCAACCCTACTGGTCAGACAAAAGAGCACCAGGACAGGGGAAACTCCACCATGCTGGTTAAACAAACGAGCGCAGAGGGACCCTCTACGTCGCTATAGGTCAAGTACAAAAAATAGATCACGACACGCACGTGGGGCCCACACAACGTGTGGCCCCAAGACAACCCCAACTGAGAGCACACAGATCCTCAGGTACAAACAACCACACGTACCTCCAAGCGCTCTCGTATACTCCCAGAGTATACCTCATTCCAGCCCAAAGGCTATCGTGCACACGACACCCAGAGTCAATGCAAAGGCATGACATAACAACTCCACCTCAAAGGCCTAGGAACAATCAGCCACATCTCGTGAACCATTTACATCACTCTCCCAAGAGTGCGCGATCAGACGCCAAGGGTCCTCTACAAACAAGGTAGGGCGAACCACCACTACAGCACCTTCCATGCTACCACTATTGATAAGATAGTGCAATAGGATCCGCACAACCAAACAGATCACACTATTGTAATCCTCGCGGAAAAACACATTATATCAACTACTTACTCGCCTCAAATGGATATCAGAAGAAAAATTCACCAACACTGCCTCACGCCCGAATGGCGTCCCGTGATCTCGAGCCTCGGCCCCGAAAATAGTTGGGCGCATCGCACCATTGCGATCCCATCTGGAAAACACGTCAAAAGAACTACTCACTTGAGTGCCACGGATATCCAGAGAAAAAGGTGCATCCAGGCGCACCGCACACGAGCGGTGCCACGTGGGACTCACATCCCGGTCCCGAAACTCAACGAACGGATCGCATCGTTGCGATCCTCTTGAAAAAGTACACGAAATGAACTATTCACATGTACAAAACGGTCGCCCGGTGATAAAGCTGGAAATCACCGTCAACTCCCGAAACGTCCCTCGCGGGGCCCACACCGTCATGAGGAATTACAGTGGGCAGACTACGCCAATGCGATGCCCTTGGAAAAACACACAACATCGACTGCTCGAACGCCCTGAACAGATGCCCGATGAAAAAGTCGTGAAACGCTGCACGCAGCTCAAAAGACGGGTCGTGGGGCCCATGCCTCAACTCCAACTTCAACACCCAGAACAACCATGAAAACCTCCACCTTGACTCCAGGGTTCCAGTGCCACTGATGGCACTTAAAACGGACGTCAGACGCGTCCACGCCGTCCAAAACAAGAAACTCGAGAAAAATGCTTGTCCACTTAAAAACGCGTCCTGCCACCAAGGCCCCTCATTTCGGGAATTAAAAATTCCAGAAGTAATTTCAAAACATCCCCCTCGACGCGAATTCCATGCTGACTCTGACGGTGCGCAAAATGGACGTTCGTAACGAAAGTTACGGGAGTCAGAAATTCAAAAAAGGGGGGGGGGGCACTCCCTTGGGTCGGACCGGCCCGGTCCGACCGGTCCCCCCTCAGCCGACCCGCGGCCTGGCCCCTGGTCTGGTTCAGTCCACCGCAGCTAGATGGCCACAGCCAACTCCACCGACCAGCCTTGATGGCCGGTCTCCTTTCCCCGCAGTGACCCGCGACATGCGGGTCGCGGTCGCGCTGCACGCGGGGTCTTGCACCCCACGACCCCTTCCTCCTCCCTACGCCGGCGCCGCCGCGCTGAAACCCAGCCGCCAGCATCTCACTCAGGGAGCCCCTCTGTCAACTGCCTCCGCCGAAGAGCACCGCCGCACTGAGGAGTGCCACCACCTGCCGCCGCCGAGGCCCCTTCCGCCGCTCCTCGGACCGTTGGAGCACCCAACCCGGCAGGAAACCGCCAGGACAACCCGAAATTTCCGCAAACTTCAGAGAACGATTGCGAACACCTCCGAACTCCGATTTGAAATCAGAAATAAGCATCAGAAAGAGAATAAAATATACTTCTCATTAATGGTCTTGGATCAAAGATCGGGAAACAATTCAATGTGCAAAATAGTGTTGGATGTTAAGTGCGGGAATGAAAATGCAAAACGCAACATCCTACCTCGTGGGGCTTCGCCCGAAGCTTCACGACGAACCGCCGGCATCACCACACCTCGCCAGAGTCGCCTCGACGGACCATCTCACTGGAGATGGAGGAGGAGAGGGGAGGGGTTTCGCCAGGGGGTTCAAGGGAGAAGGGGAGGGGTGTTTAAATAAAATTGATTAACAATTTAATTAATTTAAAACCCCCGAAAAGACAAGCATCCGAAACTCCAGACGGGGTCAATGTTAAGCCTCCCCTAGGGTAACAACCACCACCCGAGCACAATGGCTATCTCAGAATTTTAATCTGAGGCCCCGTTCAAATGTTATTAAACTTAGCTCCCGAGGCCACCAAATTACGAAAACGCCCCTGGGGCCATTTTCCACAGACGGCCCGCGCCCGCAAAACTTACACCCCTAATAGGGTAATCGGCACACTCCGAACTCAACGGTGCCCTCAAGTTTCCAATCCGAGCCACCCTTTAAGAGATACCTGCGTTTCAACATTAAACGAATAAATTAATTAATTAATTTATCCGTTTAACCTTCCAAAAGTAAGCGAGGAGTCCAAACATCCCGTGCCGACAAGTTTTATGTCGTTCCTAGGGTAAACACCCTATTCCAGACCCATCTGTACACTCGGATCCCTGATCTGGTGCACCGTTTAGGAGTTATCTCATTTATTTAGCGTTTCTAGTGTGAACACGCTGAAAATTTAATTCCGGCCACTCTGGGGCTCGGAATCGCACGTCGTCGGAAGGTGCTGCTCTAGAATATCATCAAGAATATTACAAAGTCTCTTGTAGCACAAACCAGGTTCTTACATCATTCCCTCCTTCAATATTTTCATCCTCGAAAAGCAAAACTAGGGAGCAACACAGGGTACTAACCCCACACCTGGCTTTCTCATACCCAGAAGAACCCACGCACAGCTCTGCATCACCGCACACGGACCAAACGATTGATCCATTCATTCAAGGTCGGCCCATACCGACGTCGTGCAATCACTCCAGACTTTGGGGTTAGAGAAAAGTGGTAGGGTACCTTGCCATCCCTTTTTCATGGTCTCAAATGGCCCGAAGGCCCTCGAGGGTAGCTCACCTCGCCGGTCAAACTTCTACGTCGCACGCCACGACTAGAATCACCGCCCGCACCTGAAACAAGGCCCGGTGATTCCCTCCTTCAGAATATCCATATGGTGGAACACCCAAGGATATCTGGTACCGCAAGGATCCACAGTCGATTCCCTCTTACACGCTCAAAAGGCGAAGGAGTAAACACCATCGACTAAAGGAAAAGGTCTCACGCCTTTTTCCTTACCAACACAGGGTTACACCCGACACCTTGCATCACCCTGGTAACACTTCAAACAAGGAGCTGGGAGGAAATGAGTTCACACACAGAGTCTAACAATTGTACTACAAAAAGGTAGAAGAGCTGTAGAGCGTACCTCTTATCACCTCATGCTCTGTAGGATAATAGACATCCAAAGCTCGCGGCGGTCCTCGGTCCCAACTGTCAGCTCCCGGAGCCTGAAGTGGACCACCTAGTGGTGCTGGGAAGACCTCGTAATGTCATCCCCCACTACCATCTCCTACCGCTCCTCTTCTAGAACCACCTATTTGGGTACTACTCCGATCACGGTGCTTCCGCTGTCATGGTGGGGCACCTGCTGCCTGCCCGAAGCTCTCAGCAACTCAGGTCGGGCAGTCTCGTGCCATGTGACCTCGCCCATCACAAGCATAGCACCGACTCTCTCGTGACTGCACTGGTTCCCTCCAGTGCCACTGTGGTGTACGACCACACCCCTGAGTCCGGTTGTCAAAAAGCCACCTACATCGAGGTCCTGCTTGCTGACACCTACTAGACACGACAGATGTCTCGGCTCCAACGTGCCTACTGCCACCACCAACACTAGAACGCCACAAGAAGCCCTCTGTCACCAGCACCTGATCTATCACCCCGACATAGGTGGAAATACCCAAGGGTACTATGACAACATGAATCTCTCGGCGGAGACCCTTCTCAAACATCTGCGCTTGGATGTTGTTGTCATGGACCAAGTCCGGGTAAAAGAGTGCACGGTCTGCAAAAATAGCTGCGTACTCAGCCACTGTCATCCCCCCCTGCTGAAACTGCAGGAGCTCCTGAATCCGATCGGAGCGCAAGTAGGAGTGGAAAAACTCCTCACGAAACAACAACTGAATGTCGCCCCATGAAAGCGACGACTCATCAAGAAACTGAGTCACCAGACTCCACTAACGCCACGCTGCTCCACGAAAAAGGGTGGCTGCCAAAGCCACTCTCTGATCTGTCAGCGTCTACACAAGCCTGAAAAGGCTACCCACTCTCTCTATCCAAACCTCTGCTGTCTATGGGTCTGGATCACCACTGAACCTCAGCTGTCTTTGCCGCTGGACCTCACCGAGTGTGCTCAACCTGCGCTCAAGCTCACCCTGCTCTGCTGAAGCTGCCTACTGCTCAACAGGTGGGGGTCAGTTACCGGCCCACCCAAAGAAAGGGGCTCGCATGATGGGTCCTGGAATGTGGCCTCGTAGCTCACATGGTTGTCATCACGAACCAAAGCAGGTATCCTGGCTGGCTGTCCTCGCGGAGACATCCTGAAAATTATCAAGGAGTGACACGGTCAGATGAGCATATATGTATATAGCAATAGCAACGATGGGGAGCTGACTCAAAAAGGGAAGTCAAAGACTCAATCCTATGTGATGCACAAACAAATTTTCCCTGCAACAAGTGTCTCAGCATGCCGAGTCGACAAACGGGTTATCAAGGTCCTTGTTAATGGATACGTCGACCGCCGCACCATCACTGGACTCCCTGGCCTGAGAGCCACTCTCGAGACACATTAACACTGTTTCCCTATATCCCAACAAATTCCTTTTATTTTAGGGACTTCTGCACAACGTCCCAAGGAATGAACCACCTCTGATAACACTTTTTCATGACCCGACCCTACCTAGGATCGAGCCGCAACAAACCCAAGCCCGCATCCATAGGCCAGGGGCTGGCGACCAGCGCCGAAGGCACGACAACTCGGGGAGGCCTTTTCCTAAGTACTTGTACACAGACACACGCAGCACACTCAATGAAATAGTGTAGAGTAAAAGAAAAGAAAATCAACAAAAAGGGAAACTTCTATATATAAACCAAAAAGTGCATCGACCTCTGAACAGTACAAATAAAGTGCTGGAAAGGAAAAAAGGGGCAAAACATGCACCCAACCAGAAAGTTTCCACAACCTGGCAACAGGTAAACATAACAAACTGGTGACAGGTCTCCCACCTGGAACCCGGCTACGACCACCGCACGCGATCCAACCTGCCGAACTCCTATGATCCACCGATGTCACGACCAACCTGTCCATCGTATGCAGGGGCACACAATGTGCGGGCAAAGACCAAGCATGGGTGAGTATAAAAATACTCAGTAGGATACCCCGAAGGCTCGAGGGATCAACAAAGTAGGTACCGATGGGTGAGCAGTAGAGCGAAAAGAAAAAGTAGAGGAGTACAACTGAGAGTGAAGTAAGGAGTACAGTAAAGAGTCCAACTCATCCCAACAAGAGGAAATAAGGTATAATCATCCAAACACAAGGAGCTGGAAACGGTGAGAATATGAACTTCCCGTCGAGTCTTCGCTACCTATAGTAGGAGAGTAGACTCGTCCAACCATGAGAAGCTAGACATTGAAATCACGTGGCATACCCCGCGCGTCTTCATCTCTCCTAGAAGGAGAGTAACCAAACCCATGAAGTGGGTACCAGAAATAAGGTATATACATATCTTTATGCTCAACAAGAAGCCCAAACAACGTCGTAAGGGGGTCTCTACCCCGTAGCTCAGCCCAAGAAAAGAGTATCCCACAGTCCCAGAAGTAACACCATCGATGCCCAGCATCCCGCACATCTGCCCTGAACCAAGATCCAAGGGCTCAGTCACCACACCTCGACACTATCTGCTTATGGAGGCACTGACTCGCCCGCACGGTTTAAGGTCGCGTCACAAGGACGCATCTCGGTGGGGGAAAAGCTCCTCGTACTTGATAGTTATGGGGGAACGTCAACCACAACTCGTCACTGCCCCACAGTCGAGAGGTCTGCACAAAGTCGACAAGCAACCCCATGCCCAGCCCCACTGGAGGATCCCTGAAAGTCAACGGGTTCCCACTACAGGGAGACCCAGATTGTCGATGGGTGCCACACTGCCCAATCCCATAATAGGGTAATCCACTGGTGGGCGACCCAGCTAAAGTCGGTGACGAGACCACTGCCCAGCCCAGCTAGAGGCAACCCCGCATCTGGGACCACTGCCCAGCCCAACTGGAGGTAATCCCGACATCGAGGACCACTTCCCAGCCCCTCTTGAGGCAAGCCCGGCATTGGGGACCACTTCCCAGCACCGCTGGAGGTAAGCCCTGCATCGGGGACCACTACCCAGCCCCGCTGGAGGTAAGCCCGACACTGCTCTGGCCATCCCTACTGGATGGTAAATGCTTGGTGAACAACGCTATACTAGCCATCCCTGCCGGATGGTAACCTACTGGTGAGCCCTGTTCAAAACAACCTCAGCCCTGCTGGAAACAACCTCAGCCCTGCTGGAACAACCTCAGCCCTGCTGGAACAACCTCAGCCCTGCTGGAAACAACCTCAGCCCCGCTGGAAACAACCTTAGCCCTGCTCGAACAACCTCAGCCCTGCTGGAAACAACCTCAGCCCTGCTGGAACAACCTCCTGGGTAGAGTATCGGTGCCCGCGTAAAGTTTTCGTCACACCGAAACCACAAGCTCAACCAGGGAACACGGAGCAACGAGAGAAACTCCCCAGGCCTCAAAAGGCGATCCCGCTCCAATCCGCTGAGTCACTGTCGAAGCAAACTGAGACATCTCATCCCAGAAAGTGGGGAAAATGCCCATGCTACACGAACACCCGTAGTCACAGACGGTGTCGTAGTCTGTTGAAAGGGCACAGTACTGAAACCCCTCACAGCCGAAGAAGTAGAGTAACCAAACCCTCTCTGCCGGCCAAACCATTGAAAACAAGACTAGGGGAGACCGCTCAACCCTACTAGTCAGACAAAAGAGCACCAGTCCAGGGGAAACTATAACACCCCAAGCTTCTATGGTAATCTTCTCTTTGAATAATTTAATAGCGTGTGTTGTACGCAACACCGAGTTCTAATACACCATAACTAATAAAACTAACCGTTATGAATAGTAATACCTACTTTTTGAAATTATATATAATTTATATTTCAAAATGGACTTCATTTGTGGATTTTGAATATCGAATTTAGCCTAAGGTAAAATTTTGGTGCCTTTAGGATAACATTAATATTTTGATGAATAGTGAAAATTACTAAATTTTAATTAAAAATAACTTTTTTAATCAGAATAATTAATAGTGATAAATTATGAATTTGAGTGGTTTTAATGTATATTTAGAATATATTTTTACCATTTAATACAATTCTGGTCATTGGACATAATTTCACAATTAAACCGAACATAAACAAGTATCAATCTTTTGATAGTTATTATATCTTAAAAACATGCTTTTTTGTTTTGACAGCGGAAATTAATTTTAAATTAATTTCTTCCACTTCTATGTTTTTAATTTGGAAAAATTAATTCCATATTTGGTATTAGGATGTAAAAATTGTGTAAATAGTTAACTTTTATTTTTAGACATTTTGAATAATTACTTCGGTAAATATTTTATTTACCATGGTTAAAGGGTAAATCCGGTGAATAAGGGTTAAAAAATAATATTATAATAATAAACAATTACCCTAAAACGTGTCCTAAACTTATTTATTGATACATGTTCGACCATAGGAATATTTGGGTCGATTTTGGGACCCCATGGTGCTACTTGTAAGTGATAGGGACACTTTATTTTAATTAGGTTAAAATGAATACAAAAATGACACAAGCATATATCTGTTAGAAATTTTTTTTACATAGGGATATATATTTTGAATTTTTGACTATAAATATTCATTAGAAAGAAAAAAAGAGTTCCTACATAATGAAAGTTTATTTATAATTTTTAGACATTAAATAATTTAATTTATTTATGACACAATGATGATGGAGTAATTACCATAATAGTGAAAATTTAAAATAATTGATATTATAAATACCAAAATAAATATAATTCGATACTTTTAATGAATTAAAATACTTTAATAGGGGAATATGACATATTAGTATTGATTTAATTTACTTTTTTCGAAGTAATAATTCTGTAATGATTTTTAAAAAAATCAACTATTGAATAGTCTCAAAATTGACATAAAAGAGTTTTTAAAACTAATATTATATTATTAATTGATATTAAATTACTAAAAATATAAGGATCGGCCAAGAGACTTATATCATGATAGTTGTATCATTAATGGACCACTTTGGGGTCTCTTCGATGTATATAGTACGTTTATTAACCATATAATATAAAAATACAAGGAGACATTGTAAAAGTGAAACTAAGAGTTAATACTTAATGATAAGGTTAATATAGTAACCCAAACCAGTCTAAATTCAATTCATTGAGTGGATTTAGACCTATCCCCACCTTAACATTTAAATAATCCACTTTGGAGCCATTAGAAAATGAATATGAATTTATTATAAATTAATATTTCTAGCTTTTCCAAAGGTGCCTCTCACCCCTCTTATAAAAAGGCACTCCCCCTTCTCTTTAAATCACACATTCAAAGCCTTTTGGTTCGGCCAAAATATTCCCAAATACTATCTCAACTTCCCTAACTTCATCCTAGAGGCCTTAATTTAGTCATAAAGCCATCCTAAGAGACCTTTTGATCAAATCAAAATGAAGAACCCGAAGAAGAGGTAATGATTTCACCACCTTTTTCCAAGTTTCTTTCTTCTTCCACTTCTTCCGTCATTGTTATTACCATTATAAAATAATAACACCAGTATCTTATATATACTTTGATGTTATTATAAATATGGTACAACAATATTCAGTGTTCTATCTATCCTTTGAATAACATGTCACCATACGTGTGTACGTACGGCATACCGTCTCCACGTCGTGGTGTAATTGTTATTCAATAAATTATTATTTGGATGGGTACAAAAATGATGTGTAACTCATGTAAATAATAAATATAACATTATAATGATTCTTTATATATGTTATAACATCCATTTATATATTATTTTAATATCAAAAGAATGATATCATCGCTCGTGCATACGTACGGACTACCGTCTACGTGAACGCGATGAGATTCATTCTCCATCGTATCCATTCAAGTATAATTCTTATTTGAGGATTAATAATAGTATATAAGGACTTGATATAATTCTGGATATGATTAAGATACAAACTATCCATTACAAACATGGATTACGTAACAAAACATATAAAAGAGAATGAGTAAGTTAATACCCGAAACAACGATAATACTAAGATATTATTAACAAAGCAATATTAAAAGATCATATATGATATCATATTAATGTATATTATTCTTGTATAATTTAATAACAATTATTTCACCATTATAAAGGAGGTCAACCTACCCCAACCAAGGAAAAGTACAAGGTACGGGTTATTTCACAATCTCTTCATTATCCGAGGTTGTTTATACGTAATAATATACTGGGATATCATTATCATCCACATCCATGTTTTTAAAAAAATGTATTTCAAAACATTTCTAATATTTAAAAGAATAGGGTTTAAAGTCATTTATACCCTTTTTTGACTTTTTATAAGAGTTTTATAAAAAAATCTTTCCGTCATTTTCCAAACAAATTGCTTTTTAACCTTTTCGACAGAATTACGGTAAGAATGTTTTTTTAACTTATACGGAGGGTGCGGTTATTTTCCGCCGTTATAAAATCTTCTAAGCTTCCCTTACAAGCTTATAGGAATATTTTCAAAGAAAATTTTTTATTTTATAAATATATGACTCTGAAATGATTTCAAAATAGAAATAGATATTTCTCTAAAAAGAGTTTTGATTTCATCTATGTCAACATCCTTTGATGGATTTTACGCTTATTTGAAGTTGATTTATTATGATAAAAAACTTCTATTTTGTATTGAAGGATTTGTGATATGTTTGACTATGGATGTGCTATTTTTATACCATTCATAGTTTATGGTGAAAGTATTTACATTTCGTATGCTAGTTTTAATACAGATGTTTATGTGATGTTTAAACCTTTTCATATGGGAATGCGTTGGACTTAATATGTGAAGGGTGGAGCCCGCTATAGCTCATCGATGCATCGGTAGGTCTCATGAGACAAACTAGTGTCTTGGCACAAGGCCTTGACAAAATCTTATTTGTAGTCTTGGCACGAGGCCTTGTCTATGTGGTTATGATAGTCTGGCATTATGCATTCCATCATTATGAAAGTGGTTATTGATATTGCATGTAATTATTCGATTAGTAGAATATCCATGTGAATAAGTAAATGGCATTATTTCATTTTATTTTTTCCATACTATGTTGAATTTCAAGTTTAAAAGGTTTTTTTTACTTATACATTGCCTTAAATGTATATTCTTATTTATGAAAGTTTCCGCTATATTGTTATCTTTACAAGGCATTTGAGATCACCCCTTTTATATGTTTTATTTTTCCCAGGATGTGAAGAAGTAAATTATGAATGACCTGTAGAGATATTATGAGGGGATAATAGTGTTGACTATGGAGACAATATGTTGTTCTAGTAGTTTTTCACTTTATGATGTAATGTAATACTTTAAGAATATATCTAGTGTTTCCAAGGTTACTAAACCAATCAGTCTTTCGAGATTTGATCTCTCTTGTGATCATGACAATGTTATGTAATAATGCACCGACTCTGGGTAACTGGGGTCGGGGCGTTATAGTTGGTATTAGAGGAAGTTTAGAACAAACCTTGGAAGCTAGATTTAGATAAACTCTGATTCGAGCATGTAGACCTAAGATGAACTTTGAGGATTTGTATAGAATAATTTCTTAGAATTTTGGTATTGTAGAGATTTTGTGAGTTTTCCCAGCAATACATCCCTGTCTGGATACGAGTAGGTAGAGGTGGCTCTGGAACAGATGAACCTAGGGGTAAAACACGAAAACACCGCTTTGAGCTAGACTCAAACGGGAACTGGTGCACGACAACGGGCCTTGCTGCACTCTTGGTTACGATACTCCCATGGGATATACTTAGGATAAATCTCATTTTATTTACAAATCATTATGAAGGGTTTATGAGTATATAATTCCTTAATGAAAACATTTTTATGATTATGGATTATATCCATAAATAGTTCAATTTATGTTAAGTGTTTTATAAGTATGTGACTATGTATTTGGATTCATAAACTGATATAGTTTATGCCATTGTTTAGAAATGGAGCCTAGTGGAAGAAATGGAAACTGAATCAATGCACGCACTCCATGTAGGGATTTTCTTCCTGCTCAAGATAATTATAGTGGAGCTGGTGATGCAACTGGTGCCGATCAGCTAATCACCATACTAGGACAACTTACTCAGGTTATGAATAATAACCTTACCCGTATGGAGCACCCTGATCCATAGCATGGAGGATCAATGTTAGATCGCTTCATGAGGCAAAAACCACCAACGTTAAATGGGAGTACAAATCCCTTAGTAGCTGAGCAATGGATAAATTCCATAGAGAAAATATTTCAGGCTTTGGGGAGTAGTGAAAGAGAAAAAGTTATCATGGCAGTTTACCGCCTCACTGGAGATGTTGATCAATGGTGGTCATTGATTCAAAACATGAAGGAAGATGATGAAGTATCAAATATGGAATGGAGGGAGTTCAAAGATTTGTTTTTAGAAAAATACTTTCCACATGACCATCGAGTAGATATGGAAAGGCAATATCTGAGTCCGAGACAAAAGGAGGATGAGAATGTCGCAAAGTATGAGGCTAAATTTACAAGGATAACAAGGTAGGATGGAGATTATATACGTAACCCAAGAAGTACGATTGATCGTTTCTTTGATGGGTTTAAACCATTACTCCATCGAGAATTAGTATCACAATCCTTCTCGTCATACGAAGACAATGTCTCATGTGCTATCAGGACCAAAAATGAATTCTCTAAGTTTTTTGACATTAAAGCAATGCAAGATAAGAAGAGACCTGTTGATCAATCTGGGAATGGAAATAAGGGGAAGAAGGGAAATGATGAATATCCATCCTCTGGTAAATGTGGTAAGAAACACCCCGGTACTTGCTTGAAGGGAACAATATTCTGTTACAAGTGTGGTGAAAAAGGCCACCATGCTCGTGATTGCAAAGGGAAGAAGGAAGCTACCAAAGTTCAGTGCTGCAATTACAGGGAGATGGGGCATTATGAAAATGAATGTCCTAAGAGTCCGGAGAACTTACCATAGAAAATTCCAAGGGATCAAGGCCAAGCTTATGCTATCATTACTGCTGAGGTAGAAGCTCCAAATGATGTGGTGGAAGGTAATTTAATGGTTTCCTCAAGTTTAGAAAATGCATTATTTGATTCTGGATTATCGCATTTTATCATATCTTCCAATTTTTCTAAGAAAATTAGATATTTCCAATTTGATTTAACAAGGGAGTTGTCAGTTAAAACTCATAAGGGAAATATTATTGCAACAATGTTTTGTGAATCAGTCCCCATTAGAGCACATAAATGTTCTTTATCTACTAATCTCATTGTCAAACCTATGATTGAGTTTGATATAATCCTTAGTATGGACAAGATTTTGGACTATGATGTGAATATTTATTGTAAGAAGAAAGAGGTTACGATTCTTGATGATCATGATAAGGAACACCTTATCTTTAGAGAAGAATCGTCACCACCTAATTCTTATCTAGATCCACCCCAGTAGCACAACTAAATTCAATTATTGGGGAGGAAGAGAATGAAATTACTATGGGTGAGGAAAGGAATGTTCAAATAGAGTATGTACCTGTTGTGAAAGAATATGTAGATGTATTTCTGGAATATTTACCTAGGCATCCACCAGAACGAGAAGTTGAGTTTTCCATTGATTTAATTCCTGGATCAAGGCCTATATCGAAGACCCCTTATAGAATGGCCACTCTAGAATTATTTGAACTAAAGAAAAAACATGAGGAATTGAGTAATAAGGGATTTATTCTCCCTAGTGTTTCTCCATGGGGATCCCCTGTTCTTTTTGTTAAAAAGAAAGACGGATCTATGAGGTTATGTATCGACTACAGGGAGATCAATGATATAACAAAAAAGAACAAGTATCCCCTACCTCACATTGATGATTTATTTGACCAACTGCATGGAGCTCAATACTTTTCAAAGATTGACCTTTGTCTGGATACCATCAGTTGTGTGTGAAGAATGAAGAAATTCCGAAGACAGCATTTTGAAACAGGTAAGGGCATTACGAGTTTACAGTAATGCCTTTTGGATTGACTAATGTAACCTCTGTATTCATGGATCTTATGAATAGAGTTTTCAAGGAGTATCTCGATGAATTTGTGGTGGTCTTTATTGATGATATCTTGGTATACTAAAAAAGCTACAAAGATCATGAAAATCACTTGCGCATTATCTTGGAGACTCTGAGAAGACATGAATTATATAGGATGTTTAGAAAGTGTGAATTATGGCTTTAGAAGATTTCGTTTCTTGGCTATATTGTCTCTAAAGATTGAATCTCTGTTGATCCTTTTAAGACCAAGGCAATCCGAGAATGGCCAGAACCTACGAATATAACTGAGGTACGTAGTTTTATTGGTTTAGTAGGTTATTATCGACGTTTCTTCCAGAATTTTACCCGGTTGGATAACCCATTAATGAAGCTCACACGTAAAGGGGTTAAATTTGTTTGGACAAAAGAGTGCGAAGAATGTTTTGAAGAACTGAATAGAAGATTATTCAATGATCATATATTGACTCTACCATCAGGGAATGATAGGTTCGTTATTTATATTGATGCATCCAAGAAAGGACTTGGTTGTGTCCTTATGCAGAATGATAGGCTTATTGCCTATGCATCACGACGGTTGATAATTCATGAGCAGAACTATCCTACTCATGATCTTGAGTTAGCAGCTGTGATATTTTCTTTGAAGATATGGAGGCACTACCTCTATGGTGAAAAATGTGAGATTTATACGGATCACAATAGTTTGAAGTATATTTTTTCTCACAAAAAGAACTCAACATGAGGCAAAGGAGATGGCTTGAATTACTCAAGGATTATGATTTTACAATACATTACCACCCGGGGAATGAAAACAAGGTGGTAGATGCTTTGAGCAGAAAAGATCATGGAGTTTTGAACAATATGAGAATTGAAAGGGATCCAATTTTCATGGATCTAGTGAATATGGACATGGGAAGAACGAGGGAAGGTGAAACATTAATGTTTTTTCAAATGGTTTCCAAACCATCTTTACTAGAAAGGATTATGAGTTCTCATAATGATGATAAAGAATTTCAAAAGAAGATTAAAGCTGTGAATGATGGGAGTTTGAGAGACTTTTGTATGAAGAATGAATTTTGAAATTCGGGAATAGGATTTTTGTTCCCAATATACCTGATCGAAAAAGGGAATTATTGGATGATTCCCATAGATCAAATTTCTCTATACACCTTGCGAGAACCAAAATGTATAGAGATTTGAAGGAACATTTTTGGTGGGACAAAATGAAGAGGCAAATTGCTGATTTTGTGTCAAGATGTATGGTTTTTCAACAAGTGAAAGCTAGAAGACAATAGCCAGGAGGAGTCATGCAACCTCTTCCCATACCAGAGTGGAAGTGGGACAATATTATGATGAACGTTGTCATGGGGATACCAAAGACTCCTAGAAGGAATGATGAAATATGGGTTATTGTTGATCGTCTTACCAAGTCAGTACATTTTCATGCTATAAGAGAAGATCTACCACTGAAACGTATAGCAAGATTATATATTTATAATGTTGTGAGACTTCATGGAGTTCCCCTATCGATTGTTTCTGATCGTGATCTCCGTTTTACATCATGATTCTGGAAAAGTCTTCAGAAATCCCTGGATACTGAACTTCATTTGTGCACTGCCTACCACCCTCAGACAGAAGGACAATCATAACAGACTATTCAAACCATAGAAGACATGTTGAGATCTTTCTCACTTGACTTTCAGGGTATGTGGGATCAATATTTACCTTTGGTAGAATTTTCCTATAACAATAGCTTCCATTAGAGTATTCAGATGGTACCATATGAAGCGTTATATGGAAAGAGATGTCGCACACCAACCTATTGGGATGATGTGGGTGAATGAAAACTTGAAGGTCCATAACTGGTAGAGGAAACGATGGAAAAGGTGAAGGTAATCCAAAATCACATCAAAGCAGCACAATGTAGGCAAAAGAGCTATGCCAATAATCGAAGGATGGATTTGGAATTTCAAGTCGGTGATCATGTTTTCCTGAAGGTATCTCCATGGAACGGAGTCATACATTTTGGTAAGAAAGGTAAATTGAGTCTCAGGTACATCAGACCTTTCAAAATTCTAGAAAGAATTGGGGTTGTAGCTTACTGATTGGCAATGCTGCCAAGTCTCTCCAAAGTACATGATGTGTTCCACGTATCTCTATTGAGAAAATACATGTCTAACCCAACGCATGTACTCACCTATGAGGAATTAGAACTGGAACCCGATCTGTCTTATTTTGAAGAGCCCGTCAGGATTCCTGATACGAGAGAACAAGTACTGAGAAACCGGACGATGCGTTTGGTAAACTTTTTGTGGAGAAACCATAAGATGGAAGAGGCAACGTGGGAACCCAAGAAACTTATGATGAAGAACCACCCAAGTCTTTCATGCGATAATATTATAGAAATTTTGAGGATGATATTATTTGATGGAGGGTAGAATGTAACACTCCAAGCTTCTACGATACGCTTCTCTTTGAATATTGTGATAGCGTGTGTTATACGCAACACTGAGTTCTAACACACCATAACTAATCAAACTTGCCATTATGAATAGTAATACCTAATTTTTTAAATTATATATATTTTATATTTCAAAATGGGCTTTATTTTTGGATTCGGAATATAGAATTTATCCTAAGGTGAAATTTTGGTACTTTTTGGATAACTTTAATATTTTGATGAATAGTGAAAAGCACTAAATTTTAATTAAAAACAACTTTTATAATCAAAATAATTAATAGTGATAAATTATGAATTTGAGTGGTTTTAAAGTATATTTAGAATATATTTTTACCATTTAATACAATTTTGGTCCTTGGACATAATTTCACAATTAAACCAAACATAAACAAGTATCGATCTTTTGATAGTAATTATATCTTAAAAACACGCTTTTTGTTTTGACACCAGGAATTAATTTTAAATTAATTTCTACCAATTATGTGTTTTGAATTTTGAAAAATGGATTCCATATTTGGAATTAGGATGTTCAAATTGTTTAAATAGGTAACTTTTATTTTTAGACATTTTGAATAATTACTTCGGTAAATATTTTATTTATCATGGTTAAAGGGTAAATCCGGTAAATAAGGGTTAAAAAATAATATTTTAATAACAAAACATTGCAATAAAACGTGTCCTAACATTATTGGTTGATACATGGTCGACCATAGGTATCTTTGGGCCGATTTTGGGACCCCATGGTGCAACTTGTAAGTGATAGAGACACATTATTTTAATTAAGATAAAATGAATACAAAAATGACACAAGCATATATCTTTTAGAAGAACAATTTTTACATAGGGTTATATATGATAGCTTTTAGACTATAAATATTCATTAGAAAGTTAAAATAATTTCCTAGATAATGATAATTTATTTATAATTTTTAGACATTAAATAATTTAATTTATTTATGACACAATGATGATGTAGTAATTACCATAATAGTAAAAAATTAAAATAATTGATATTATAAATACAAATATAAATATAATTTGAGACTTTTAATGAATTAAACTAAATTTATAGGATAATAAGACATATTAGAATTTATTTAATTGACTTTTTTCTAAGCAATAATTCTTTTATGATTATTACCAAAATCTTTATTGAATAGTCTCAAAATTGACATAAAAGAGTTTTTAAAACAAATATTATATTATTAATTGATATTAAATTCCTAAAAATCTAAGGTTTGGAAAAGAGACTTATATAATGATAGGTGGATCATTAATGTACCACTTGGAAGTATCTTGGATGTATATAGTATGTTTATTAACCATATAATATAAAAATACAAAGAGACATTGTAAAAGTGAAACTAATTAACTAAGAGTTAATAATTAATAATAAGGTTAATATAGTCATCCAAACCTGTCTAAATTCAATTGTTTGAGTGGTTTTTCGACCCATACCCACCTTAACCTTTATATAATCCACTTTTTAGCCATTAGAAACCGAATATGAATTTATTATAAATTAATATTTCTGGCTTTTCCAAAGGTGCCCCTCACCCCTCCTATAAAAAGGCACCCCCTCTTCTCATTACTTCACACCTTCAAAGCCTTTTTGTTCGGCCAAACTCTACCCAAATACTCTCTCAACATCTCCCACTTCATCCTAGAGGCCTTAATTTAGTCAGAAAGCCAACCTAAGATCCCTTTTTATCAAATCAAAAGGAAGAACCTAAAGAAGAGGTAATGATTTCACCACCCTTTTCCAAGTTCCTTTCTTCTTCAACATCTTCCGTCTTTGTAATTACCATTCTAAAATAATAAATCCAGTATCTTATATATACTTTGATGTTATTATAAATATGGTACAACCATATTCGGTATTCTATCCATCCTTTGAATTACATGTCACCATACGTGCGTACGTACGGCTTACCGTCTCCACGTCGTGGTGTAATTGTTATTCAATTAATTATTATTTGGATGGGTATAATAATGATGTATAACTCATGTAAATAAAATATATAACATGATAATGATTCTGTATATATGTTATACCATCCATTTATATATTATTTTAATAGAAAACAAATGATATTGTCCCTCGTGCGTACGTACTGACTACCGTCTCCACGAACGCGATGAGATTCACTCTCCATTGTATCCATTCAAGTATTATTCTAATTTGATGATTAATAATAGTATCTAAGGACTTTATATCATTCTGGGTATGATTAATATACAACCTATCCATTACAAACAAGGCTTACATAACAAAACATATAAAATAAAACGAGTAAGATAACACCTGAAACAATGATAATACTGAGATATTATTGTCAAAGGAAGGTTAAAAGATCATATATGATATCATATTAATGTATATGATTCTTGTATAATTTAAAAACAATTATTTCACCAAAATAAAGGATGTTAACCTACCCCAACCAAGGAAAAGTACAAGGTAAGGGTTATTTCACAATCTCTTCATTATCTGAGGTTGTTTATACGTAATAATCTACTAGGATCTCTTTATCATCCACATCCATGTTTTGAAAAAAATGTATTTCAAAACATTTCTAATATTTAAAAGAATATGGGTTAAAGTCATTTATACCATTGTTTGACTTTTTATAAGAGTTTTATAAAGGAATCATTCCGTCGTTTTCCAAACAAGGTGCTATTTAAGCTTTTCAACAGAATTAAGGTAAGAATGTTTTTTTAACTTATACGGCGGGTGCGGTTGTTTTCTGCCATTATAAAGTCGTCGAAGCTTCCCTTAAAGGCTTATAAGAATATTTTAAAAGAAAATGTTTTATTTTGGAAATATACTACTCTTAAATGATTTTAAAATATAAAGAGATATTTCTCTAAAAAGAGTTTTGATTTCATCTATGTCAACATCCTTTGATGGATTTTACAGTTATTTGAAGTTGATTTATTATGATACAAAACTTCTATATTGTATTAAAGGTTTTGTGATATGTTTGACTGTGGATGTGCTATTTTTATACCATTCATAGTTTATGGTGAAAGTATTGAAATTTCTGTAGAGACCCGTAGCTTGACGTACATGGACATTACATTACTTTTGCGGAATACTTAGTACATAACAAAAACACACACACAAGGGTCGTAATAGTTTAGTGTCTTTGGAAACTCGGAATATAATCTTCTAATTGTGGTGAAAGCTCTTCAACATCTCCCATAAAGATCTTCTTTTTTTTATACCTAAAACCTTTCTTTATATCCTGGGAAAAAGTAAACAAAAAAGGGTGAGCTCAAATTCTCAGTAAGGGTAAACAAAAGAAATATCAATCACATCATATACATAAGCACATAACTTTTTAAAATCTTAACCTGTAAAAGAGATCATAATTTCATAACCTGGGATAACTCATGGCAGTGAAATGTAATCCCAATAATCATATCTTAAAACATTAAACTTTGTGGCATGAACACATAATCATAGAGAATCATTTCTTGTTAGTCAAGACTCATTGCCAAGACTATGTTAGTGGACAAAGTCCCTTTCTGAACCGAGTCACCCTCGTTTCAGTCCTATTTCACTGAACCTGTATAACCTACCATTCCAGCCATGTCTATCTCATGAGATATAAAATCTTTACCCAATGCATTGGAGGGAGATATAGGTCCCACCCATCTTATAATGATACCATTCTTATGTGTGCCACAAAATCATAAATCATACATCATTTCATAACCCATGTAATAAAAAATGGGAATTTTAAACATCATGACATCATAAAACAATTCATACAAGATAAAGGAATTCATAAAAATAATTCCATCACAACATAATCAATGTAATAATAGGGATAGAAACAGAACCCTATATTATCTTAGATGTAAAATAATTTTGATAAAACACTTGAAATGAATTCTTGAGGAAAATATCCTTTCCTCTTCAAAATAAATTTCTTTTCACAAAACATCATTCAATTTTAAAAGAAATAGATTTTATTGAAAATAGTCATGAAATCTTTTGAAGCAAGATTCATGAAAATAAGGCTTTATAAAACTGTAAAAATCCGTTCATGCCATATAAGTTAAAAAAACATTCTTCGTACTTTTGTCGGAAAAGTCAAAAAGTACCTCGTACAAAAAACGACAAAAGATTCCTTTCATTTCTTTTACTAAAAACTCACCGAAGGGTAAAAATGGATTTAAAAAATTTTAGTTGGATGGAAATAATATTACATATTGATGAAACATGGATGTGTATGATAAAATACACCCAGGTAAATACTTACGAATAAACAATCTCAGATAAAAATGAGATTGTGATATTTCCCTTACCTTAGGTCCGATTTGCTTCGTAATTTTCTGAAACTCTTGTATAATAATTTAAATAATGTCATTGACTTATTACAGAATCATATTCATTGTTATGATATCATATATGGTTCACTTATTACTTTATATTACCCGTTCTTTTGTAAATTCCATGTTAAAGAGAGTTTTGGGTAAAATTGTTTCATTTGTCGTCCGTGTTTTGACTTGTAATTATTCATATGATTACATAGATCATGATTAATTAATTCCAGAATATAAAACATGATTTATATATATATATATATATATTCAGAATATATAATAAATCAGTAAATGGAAAGAAATACACCGTTCATGGAGACGGTAGGCCGTACGTACGCATGAACGCTGTTTTCGTTTCCTTATTGAGTTGAACGGAATTAAGTAGATGACATTCATATATATATAAAAATAAATCCAGTATCATTATGATTTCATATATTTCATGATTACTTATTATATATACTTTATAATCATTCATGGATGGTTTAAAGTGGAGAATGAATCTCATCGTGTCATGGAGACGGTAGTCCGTACGTACGCACGAGCGATGATATCGTTCTCATGATCGTGGGAATGTATTGGAGTGTATGTATACTATTTAAGAATCAATATCACTTTAAAATAATAATATATAGTTATTATTTACACCATTATACCCATCCAAGTAAGGTGGTGGTGGAAAATAGATTTCACCACGGCGTGGAGACGGTATTCCGTACGTACGCACGCGCGGTGATTTCGTTTTCCGTAGGATGGATAGATGGTGAGATAGGATTGTTTCATACTTATAATAACATATAAGTATATGAGTGATACTGATGTAATTACTTCATAATGAAACAACCTAAGAAGAATAAGTGGAAGAAGAAATAAAGGTGAAAGAATCGGTAACGGAAATTACCTCTTCTTTGAAGCGCCTCTTTGAGACCTCCTCTTAGGGTACTAAAATTGGTCTTTGAGGAAGACCAGAACATCTAGGATGTTTCTAGGGAAGTGGAGAAGAGATTTTTGCAGGGGTTGGCCTAGCTTGAATGCTCAAATTTGTGTGAGGAAGAGAGGGAGGAGGTGCCCTTTTATAAGTGAGGAGAGGGGCACCTTTGGAATAACTAAATATATTATTTTATTATAAAGTCAAGTTCGGTTTTAAATAGCTCAAAATTGATTTATTTCGAGACTAAGGTGGGGATGGGTCGAAATCCTCTCATCCAATAGTATTTAGAAAAGTTTAGGTTTTTATTTTAACCTTATCAATTAGATTTAACTCTAAGTTAAATAATTTAACTTTTACCGTGTCTTTTTGTTTTCTTACACTATATGGTTAATAAACTTACTATATCAAGCCAAAAGAACCCCAAGTTGTTTATTATTAATATATATAATATTATCTAAGTCATTTGGCCGAACCTTAGATTTTTAGGAATAAAATAACAATTAATAATATAATATTTGTTTTAAAAACTATTTTATGTCAATTTTGACACTATTTAGTAATTGATTTTTGTGAAAATCATAACAGAATGATAAGTTCTAACAAAGTTAATTAAATCAATACAAACATGTCATATTAACCTATAAAATTAGTGTAATTCATAAAATTTCTAAATTATATTTATTTGGGTATTTATAACATCAATTATGTCAATATTTCATTAATAAGATATTTACTGCATCATCATTGTGTCATAAATAAATTAACTTATTTAATGTCTAAAAATTACAAATAAAATACCATTATGTAGGAAATATTTTTATATTTATAATGAATATTTATAATCGAATTTATCTTATGTATAACCCCATATTAAAAATGTTTTAGTAAACAAACTTTGATTTTAACTCTTTTAACCCTTCTTTAAATAAATTAATAATAAATGTCCTAATCTAATCCAAGTGGGCCTAAATGGTCATATTTTATTCCTAAGTTTTTTTGGTCGAATTACAGTTGTCCAATAGAATTAGGACATGTGTTAGGGTAATAATAATATCATTTCGACCCTCAATTACCCTATTTATTTTTAACCGTGGTAAAAAAAATAAAAAGTTACTATTCACCGAAAAATTATTTTCATCTCATTGAACCACATTTTACTTACTGACATCAACCGTGTCTCTTGAATTTTTGAAATTCCACTCACATAAGTGGTAAAATTAAGTTTTATGAACAATTCAGTTTTTTTAACTACCACTTAGTGGTTTCACTATTCATCAAAAATTGAAAGTTTTCAGAAAAATACCAAAAATTAGGCCTAATCTATATTTGATATTATGAACTCAAAAATGATTTATATTTTACCAAATTAAAAAATATCAGTTGCATTAATTAATTTAAAAATTAATTCCCGTCGTCAAAACAAAAGGCGTGTTTTTAAGAGATAATAACTATCAAAATATTGACACTTGTTTATAACTGGTTTATATGTGAAATTACATCCAATGACCAACGTTGTATTAAATTGTAAAAATATATTCTAAATATACTTTAAAACCACTAAAATTAATAATTTGTCATTATTAATTATTTCGATTGAAAAAGTTGTTTTTAATTAAAATTTAGTAATTTCCACTATTCATCAAAATATGAAAGTTATCCGAAAATTACCAAAAATTCACCCTAAGCTAATTTCGATATTCCAAATCGAAAAATGAAGTCCATTTTGAAAAATAAAATTTACAAAATTTCAAAAAGTGGTTATTACTATTCATAACGGCTAGTTTTAATAATATTTTAATAGCATATCGTTGTTTAGCGAAACTTGGTGTTGCGTACAACACATGCTATCATGGAAGGTCACGATTGCGTGTAATTAAAGCCAGGTCATAGATGTGTGTTGTGAAATCTCCTTTTGGTGTAGCGTATAACACAAGACATTAATGAAATTAAAAATAATATTTTTCATAAAATATAGGGGTGTTACATTCTACCCCCCTTAAAATGAATTTCGCCCTCAAAATTCGTCGGGGTTATAAATGGGTTACTATTCGAAAGTTTTTTGTTTTTTTTAATAGAAACCCACATCGTAAAAAGGAATACCAAAACATGGCTTTAAAAACTAAAGTATGAAGTGTAACAGTTACCCAAATTAACTCTTCATTGGGTTTCCATGTAGGAGAACATAGGTGAAAATATGGATATGGAAGAAAAATATAACCACCAGGTTCTGATGGAGAGTGGTAGAGAACATGGCTATGAAAAATCCAACAATCGCCAAGCCATAAATTTGTGTTGATCTAGGGTACCATAGGATTCATCCTATATAAGGGCACTAGGACAATATTTTTGGTTTTCAAGATCATTTCCCTAAAGTTGAAGAATTTGAATTAGAATAAATACTTACTTTATTTTGGTACAATCTCACTGTTGTTCGTGCCTTGAACAATTTCCACTTCATCTCTTAAATAAATGAAGTTGAATTTGTTATTCGTGAAGTGTTAGCAGATCATGTGATAGAATGAAGGATCATTCCATCTGTCTCAAACAAAAGGTTAGCAAAAGTTATTAAATATACATAAGTTGATCTATAGTGAGATTAATCATATATGGTCCCTAAAATGGACTTATACTTCATATATCATACCTCTTAATAAAATAAAACTAGTTTATACTAACCAGGGAATTCTTGTAGTCCAGTGGTAGGCGATAAAGGCCAGTCAAACTTCGGTTGTGGGTTCGATTCTCACAGCCTTGTCCGACGCGATGGGTTGTCGCCTGTCCTACAGGTTGTCCTTTTTCTAAAACTATATTACTATAACATCCCATCAATAATATTTAAAAAAAACAATACTAACTTATGTCCAACATAATCCATTCCAATCTTTAGGCTTATCCATAATATTGCAGTCCTCTCTTAGATATTTAATACCATCGTTGATCCCCACATATCATAAGATATATCTTGTTGGTAACATTCCAAACATTCAAAGGCCTTAATCTTGTACTCTCGTGAATACCCATTGAACCTTATTGAAAATATGAGTGCTGTTAAAAGTTAACTCTTTCCACATACCAAAATCCTCAAAATTCTATATACTCAAACCATGATATCACTTAGTCCTTATATCAATCATGAGCTCATGAATACTGTCAAACATTTCATTTTCTCTTTATCCCTTAATTATGCGCATATCATCTACCTTCCAAAATATTTGAATCACTTATCATGGTTACCGGTACCTTAAAATTATTAAAAACCACAATAGACCAGTACATAAATATTTCAGTACACCATAAAAGTACCTCAACAACATTATTCTTGAATACCAATACATAAACGCATCAGTCCATCCACTTCAATGATTGTCCTGGAATAAGTCCTTCCTTGATTTAGAAGTAAATTTTTAGGTCAGGGAATTGAGTTGGGTAATGCCCATGTTCTCCAGAAATAAGACATTGAACTCCATAACAATATGTCACTCTATGACCCTTTTCTCCACACAGATAACATCAGTCCCTCCATTTGAGGTATTCCTCAAGGTTCTTCTTCCCTTCTTTAGAAATCTCAATCTTCTTTTCTTTATGCTGCTCAACATGTGAACATTAATAATAGTTTATCTTCCTCTTCTTTGATGAATTAGGAATACCACTAAATTTCACCTTGTTAATCATATATCGAGATGACTGATTCGGCATAATCAAAATATCTTTCTCTCTAGGAATTACACAATTTTGTTGCTCATAGTCACCAATTTGTCCATTGGATTCAATATTAACTGAATTCCTTCTGGTTCCCTCCATTAACTAAAACACAAAAAGAATCTTGTGAGAGGAAAAAATCATTCTAGAGAGAACAACATAGTAAAGGGGGAGTACCCTCAATATCTAACATCTTTGGTTTAATCTAATATCGTTACCATAGTTCTAGGACTATATCCTATACGTATACTTATCCTTAGGGACATCCCTAGACATACCTTAGAAATATCTCTAGGGATCTCAGTAACGTTCTCACATCCTAGTTTCCAAAGGTTGACTAAACCTTTCCTCTTATACCAACTGTAGAGACCCGTAGCTTGACGTACATGGACATTACATTACTTTTGCAGAATACTTAGTACATAACAAAAACACACACACAAGGATCGTAATAGTTTAGTGTCTTTGGAAACTTGGAATATAATCTTCTAATCGTGGTGAAAGCTCTTCAACATCTCCCATAAAGATCTTCTTTTTTTTATACCTAAAATCTTTCTTTATATCCTGGTAAAAGTAAACATAAAAGGGTGAGCTCAAATGCTCAGTAAGGGTAAACAAAAGAAATATCAATCACATCATATACATAAGCACATAACTTTTGGAAATCTTAACCTGTAAAAGAGATCATAATTTCATAACCTGGGATAACTCATGGTAGTGAAATGTAATCACAATAATCATAGCCTAAAACATTAAACATTGTGTCATGCATACATAATCATAGAGAATCATTTCTTGTTAGTCAAGACTCATTTCCAAGACTATCTTAGTGGACAAAGTCCCTTTCTGAACCGAGTCACCCTCGTTTCAGTCCTGTTTCACTGAACCGGTATAACCTACCATTCCAGCCATGTCTATCTCATGAGATATAAATTCTTTACCCAATGCATTAGAGAGAGATATAGGTCCCACCCATCTTATAATGATACCATTCTTATGTGTTCCACAAAATCATAAATCATACATCATTTCATAACCCATGTAATAAAAAATGGGAATTTTAAACATCATGACATCATAAAACAATTCATATGAGATAAAGGAATTCATAAAAATAATTCCATCACAACATAATCAATGTAATAATAGGGATAGAAACAGAACCCTATACTATCTTAGATGGAAAATAATTTTGATAAAACACTTGAAATGAATTCTTGAGAAAAATATCCTTTCCTCTTCAAAATCATTTTCTTTTCACAAAACGTCATGCAATTTTAAAAGAAATAGATTTTATTGAAAATATTCATGAAATATTTTGAAGGTAGATTCATGAAAGTAAGGCTTTATAAAATCGTAAAAATCCTTTCGTGCCGTATAAGTTAAAAAAACATTCTTCGTACTTTTGTCGAAAAAGTCAAAAAGTACCTCGTACGAAAAAAGACAAAAGAATCCTTTCATTTCTTTTACTAAAAACTCACCGAAGGGTAAAAATGGATTTAAACAATTGTAGGTGGATGGAAATAATATTACATATTGATGAAACATGGATGTGGATGATAAAATACACCCCAGTAAATACTTACGAATAAACAATCTTGGATAAAAATGAGATTGTGATATTTCCCTTACCTTAGGTCCGATTTTCTTCGTAAGTGTACGAACCTCATGTATAATAATTTAAATAATGTCATTGATTTATTACAGAATCATATTCATTGTTATTATATCATATATGGTTCACTTATGACTTTATATTACCCGTTCTTTTGTAAATTCCATGTTAAAGAGCGTTTTGGGTAAAATTGTTTCATTTGTTGTCCGTGTTTTGACTTGTAATTATTCATATGATTACTTAGATCATGATTACTTAATTACAGAATATAAAACAGGATTTATATATATATATTAAGAATATATAATAAATCAGTAAATGGAAAGAAATACACCGTTCATGGAGACGGTAGGTAGTACGTACGCATGAACGCTGTTTTCGTTTCCTTATTGAGTTGAACGGAATTAAGTAGATGAAATTCATATATATACACATAAATAAAGTATCATTATTATGTCATATATTTCATGATTACATATTATATATACTTTATAATCATTCATGAATGGTTTAAAGTGGAGAATGAATCTCATCGCGTCATGGAGACGGTAGTCCGTACGTACGCACGAGCGATGATATCATTCTCATGATCGTGGGAATGTATTGGAGTGTATGTATACTATTTAAGAATCAATATAACTTTAAAATAATAATATATAGTTATTATTTACACCATTATACCCATCCAAGTAAGGTGGTGGTGGAAAATAGATTTCACCACGGCGTGGAGACGGTATTCCGTACGTACGCACGCGCGGTGATTTCGTTTTCCATAGGAAGGATAGATGGCGAGATAGGATTTTTTCATAATTATAATAACATATCCATATATGAGTGATACTGATGTTATTACTTCATAATGAAACAACCTATGAAGAAGAAGTGGAAGAAGAAATAAAGGTGAAAGAATCGGTAACGGAAATTACCTCTTCTTTGAAGCGCCTCTTTGAGACCTCCTCTTAGGGCACTAAAATTGGTCTTTGAGGAAGACCAGAACCTCTAGGATGTTTCTAGGGAAGTGGATAAGAGATTTTGTCAGGGGTTGGCCGAGCTTTAATGCTCAAATTGGTGTGAGGAAGAGAGGGAGGAGGTGCCCTTTTATAAGGGAGGAGAGGGGCACCTTTGGAATAACAAAATATATTATTTTATTATAAAGTCAAGTTCGGTTTTAAATATCTCACAATTGATTTATTTCGAGGCTAAGGTGGGGATGGGTCGAAACCCTATCATCCAATACGATTTAGACAAGTTAAGGTATTATTTTGACCTTATCAATTAGATTTAACTCTAAGTTAAATAATTTAACTTTTACCGTGTCTTTTTTGTTTTCTTACACTATATGGTTAATGAACTTACTATAGCAAGCCAAAAGAACCAAAAGTTGTTTATTATTAATATATATAATATTATATAAATAATTTGGCCGAACATTATATTTTTAGGAATAAAATAACAATTAATAATATGTAATTTTTTTTAAAAACTATTTTTTGTCAATTTTGACACTATTTAGTAATTGATTTTTGTGATAATCGTACCAGAATGATAATTTCGAACAAAGTTAATTAAATAAATACTAACATGTCATATTAACCTAGAAAATTAGTGTAATTCTAAAAAGTCTCAAATTATATTTATTTGGGTATTTATAACATCAATTATGTCAATATTTCATTAATAAGATAATTACTACATCATCGTTGTGTCATAAATAAATTAACTTATTTAATGTCTAAAAATTACAAATAAAATACCATTATGTAGGAAATATTTTTATCTTTATAATGAATATTTATAATCGAATTTATCTTATGTATAGCCCCATATTAAAAATGTATTAGTAAACAAACATTGATTTTCACTCTTTTAACCCTTCTTTAAATAAATTAATAATAAATGTCCTAATCTAATCCAAGTGGGCCTAAATGGTCATATTTTATTCCTAAGTTTGTTTTTGGTCGAATTACACTTGTCCAATAGAATTAGTACATGTTTTAGGGTAATAATAATATCAGTTCTACCCTTAATTACCCTGTTTACTTTTAACCGTGGTAAAACAAATAAAAAGATACTATTCAGCAAAAAAATTATTTTCATCTCATTGAACCACATTTTACTTACTGACATCAACCGTGTCTCTCGGATTTTTGAAATTCCACTCACATAAGTGGTAAAATTAAGTTTTATGAACAATTCATTTTTTTTAACTACCACTTAGTGGTTTCACTATTCATCAAAAATTTAAAGTTTTCAGAAAAATACCAAAAATTAGGCCTAAGCTATATTTTATATTATGAACTCAAAAATGATTTATATTTTACCAAATTCAAAAATATCAGTTGCATTAATTAATTTAAAAATTAATTCCAGTCGTCAAAACAAAAGGCGTGTTTTTAAGAGATAATAACTATCAAAATATTGACACTTGTTTATAACTGGTTTAAATGTGAAATTACATCCAATGACCAACATTGTATTAAATTGAATAAATATATTCTAAATATACTTTAAAACCACTAAAATTAATAATTTATCACTATTAATTATTTCGATTGAAAAAGTTGTTTTTAATTAAAATTTAGTAATTTCCACTATTCATCAAAATATTAAAGTTATCTGAAAATTACCAAAATTTCACCCTAAGCTAATTTCGATATTCCGAATCCAAAACTGAAGTCCATTTTGAAAAATAAAATTTACAAAATTTCAAAAAGTGGTTATTACTATTCATAATGGCTAGTTTTAATAATATTTTAATAGCATATCGTTGATTAGCGAAACTTGGTGTTGCGTACGACACATGCTATCGTGGAAGGTCGCGATTGCGTGTAATTCAAGCCAGGTCATAGATGTGTGTTGTGAAAGCTCCTTTTGTTGTAGCGTATAACACAAGACATTAATGAAATTAAAAAGAATATTTTTCATAAAATCTCGGGGTGTTACAATTTCGTATGCTAGTTTTAATAAGGATGATTATGTTATGTTTAAACCTTTTCATATGGGAATGCATTGGACTTAATATGTGATGGGTGGAGCCTGCTATAGCTTCTTGATGCATCGGTAGGTCTCTTGATACAAACTAGTGTCTTGGAACAAGGCCTTGACAAAATCTTATTTGTAGTCTTGGCACGAGGCCTTGGCTTTGTGGTTATGATAGTCTGGCATTATGCATTCCATAATTATGAAAGTGGTTATTGATATTACATGTTATTATTCGATTAGTAGAATATCCATGTGAATAATTAAATGGAATTATTTCATTTTATTTTTTCCATTCTATGTTGAAGTTCAAGTTTAAAAGGCTTTTGTTTTAGTTATACATTTCCTTAAATGTTTAATCTTATTTATGAATGTTTCCGCTATATTGTTATCCTTACTGGGCATTTGAGCTCACCCCTTTTCTATGTTTTATTTTTCCCAGGATATGAAGAAGTAAATTATGAATGACCGGCATGGATATTATGAGGGGATAATAGTGTGGACTATGGAGACAATATGTTGTTATAGTAGTTTTTCACTTTTTGATGTAATGTAAAACGTTATGAATATATGTAGTGTTTCCAAGGCTACTAAACCAATCGGTCTTTTGAGATTTGATCTTTCTTGTGATCATGCTAATGTTATGTAATAATGCACCGACTCTGGGTAATTGGGGTCAAGGCATTACAGAAACTACACCCTGCTGGTCAAACAAACAAGAGCAGAGGGATCCTCTACGTTGTGAGAGGTCAAGTACGCAAAACAGATCATGTCACACACGTGGGGCCCACAAGACATGTTTCCCCAAGTCAACCCCAACTGAGCGTACAAACATCCTCAGGTACAAACAACCACACATACCTACAAGGGCTCCCGTATACTCCTAGAGTATACCTCATTCCATCCCAAAGGCTATCATGCACATGGCACCCAGCGTCAACGCGAAGGCGTGACGTAACAACTCCACCTCAAAGGCCCAAGCATGGCCATCCACATCTCGTGAACCATTTACATCACTCTCCCAAGAGTGCTCGATCACACACCAAGGGTCCACTATAAACAAGGTAGGGTGAACCACCACTGGAGCACCATCCATGCTACCGCTGTTATTAAGATCATGCAAGAAGCTCCGCACAGCCAAAAGGATCACACTATTGTAATCCTCTCGGAAAAAACACGTGAGATCGACTACTTACTCGCCTCAAAAAGATATCCGATGAAAAAGTCACCAACACCACCTCACGCCCGAACGACATCCCGTGATCTCGAGCCTCAGCCCCGAAAACAGTCGGGTGCATCGCACCATTGTGATCCCCTTTCAAAAACACGTCAAAATCACTAATCACATGAGTGCCTCGTATATCCGGAGAAAAAGGTGCATCCTGGCAGACCAAACAAGAGTGGTGCCATGTGGGACCCACATCCCGGTCATGAAACTCAACGAACAGATCGCACAGTTGCGATCCTCTAGAAAAAGTACAAGAAATGGACTATTCACTTGTCCAAAACGTTCGCCTGGTGATAAAGCTGGAAATCACCGTCAACTACAGAAATGGCCCTCGCAGGGCCCACACCGTCGTGCAGAATTACACTAGGCAGACTGCACCAACACGATGCCCTCAGAAAAACACCCAACATCGACTGCTCGCACGCCCCGAACAGACGCCCGATGAAAAAGTCATGAAACGCTACACGCACCTCAAAAGACGGGTCGTGGGGCCCACTCCTCATCTCCGGCTTCAACACAAGGAACCGCCCTGGAAACCTCCGCCTCGACGCCAGGTTTCTAGCGCCACTGACGGCGCTTAGAATGGACGTCGGATGCGTCTGTGCCGTCCAAAACAAGAAACTCGGAAAAAATGCTCGTCCACTTAAAGACGCGTCGCGCCTCCGAGGCCCCTCGTTTCGGTAATTAAAAATTCCTAAAACTATCTCAAAACGTCCCCCTCTAGACAAAGTCCACGCTGCCTCTGACGGTACACAAAACGGACGTCTGTAATGAAAGTTACGGGCGTCAGAAATTCAAAAAAAAAAGAAGGGGGGCACTCCGTTGGGCCGGACCGGCCCGGTCCGGCCGGCCCGCAGCCCGACTGTGGGTCCCGTTCAGTCCGCCACGGACCACGCCACCGACCATCCTTGACCACCGGTCTCCTTTCCCTGTAGGGACCCGCGACATGCGGGTCGCGGTCGCGCCGCACGCGGGGTCGCGTACCCCGCGACCCCCTCCTCCTCCCTACGCCGGCGCCGCCGCGCGGAACCCCGGCCGCCAGCGTCTCACCCAGGGAGCCCCGCCGTCAGCCGCCTCCACCGAAGAGTGCCGCCGCACCCCCGCAATGAGGAGCGCCGCCGCCAAAGCCCCTGCCACCGCGCCTCGGACCACTGGATCACCCAAACCGACGGGAAACCGCCGGGACAACCCTAAATTTCCGCAAACTTCGGTGAACGATTGCGAATGCCTCCAAACTCCAATTTCAAATCCAAAACAAGAATCGGAAAGAGAATAAAATATAATTCACATTAATGGGCTTGGATAAAAGATCAGGCAGCAATTAAATGTGAAAAATCGTGATGGATGTTAAGTGCAGGAATGAAAATGCAAAATGAAACATCCTACATCGTGGGGCTTCTCCCGAAGCTTCACGACGATCCGCCGACATCACTGCACCTCACCGGAGTCACCTCGCCGGACCGTCTTGCCGGAGATGGAGGAGTGGGGAGGGGTTTTTCCAGGGGGTTTAAGGGAGAAGGGGAGGGGTGTATAAATAAAATTAATTAACAATTTAATTAATTTAAAACCCCCGAAAAGACCCGCATCCGAAACTCCCGATGGGGTCGAGGTTAAGTCTCCCCTAGGGTAAACACCACCACCCGAGAACGATGGAGGTCTCAGAATTTTAATCCGAGGCCTCGTTCAAAAGTTATTATACATAGCGCCTGATGCCGTCAAATTACAAAAACGCCCCTGGGGCCATTTTTCACAGACGGCCCTCGCCCGCAAAACTTACACCCCTCCTAGGGTAAACGACACACTCCGAATTCAACGGTGCCTTTGGTTTTCCAATCCGAACCACCGTATATGAGATACTTGCATTTCAACATTAAACGAATAAATAAATAAATTAATTTATCCGTTTAACCTTCCGAAAGCGAGTGAGGGGTCCAAACATCCCGCGCCGACAAGTTTTATGTCGTTCCTAGGGTAAACACCCCATTCCTGACTAATTCGTACACTCAGATCCCTGATCTGATGCACCGTTTAGGAGTTATCTCATTTATTTAGCGTTTCTAGTGTGAACGCCCTAAAAATTTAATTCCGGCCACACCGGGGCTCAGAATCGCACGCCGTCTGAAGGTACTGCTCTGGAATATCATCAAGAATATTCCAAAGTCTTTTTTAGAAAAAACCAGGTTCGTAAATGTATAGAAAAAAATATTTTTGGATTTTAAAATTTCTAATATAACAATTTCATTGCCAATTTTAAATATTTATACAATTGGGTTTTACAATAGTTATTTATTGTATCTAAATAAAATTTGGAACTAGTAATAAAACATATAACATTAAGGTAATTTAATATAGAAAATTAAAACACACATTATTAGGTAAAATAATTCACAAGAACAAAATCCATGGCCTTTTATTATAAAAAATAACAATAAATAAAATAAAGAACATGTGAAACAATTTTCCCCTTCAGTTTAAATAATCCAGTAATTAGCATTCTTAAGATGTTTACATCATTCATCTAGTGAAATAAAAAATTATGAAGACCCCATATTTAATAAATAAATAAAAGGGTTATATGTAATCACTTCTATTATTTTCAAGCTTCAATGATGCACTATACATAGTTTGGAAGGGAGATGAAGGTTCAAAATATATAAGAACACTTTTAGGGAGAAACTAAAAGTACTTTATGGAAACATATATTTTAGTCCATGGGTTAAAATAATATAAATAAACTAAAATAGTTGAAGGGAACCCATAATTAAAAATAACTCTAAGAATGAACACTATAATGATTCTCTCATGTGATTCCTATTTAAAATCTCAATCGACTCTCCCTCAGCTCCCCAAAAAACAAGTTTGTTGAATATTAATAATTTAATAAGATTTAATATTATTAAAAAATACATCAGGAAATTAATGTGTGAAAGATTATTATTTGTGTTTCAAAATCCTTCTTTTAAGGTTATTATGACTAAAATTGAAATTTTAAATTGTAAAATATGAATCTTTCTAATGTTTGAAAATATTAGAATTTAAAAAAATTATCTACAATTATAAAATGGGGAATGAAATTCATTCTTAAAAAAATAAATTTTACAAAAAACCAATTCCTAAGGTCCCATAATTAAAATATACGGGTAATTTCTATAGAATTTAACTTACTCTTATGAATCTAGAAATTTGTTCTTATGTTTAGAAATGTAGTAAATGTTATGACACTTACATATCACATAATACTCATGGATTTTAAGAATATTAAATACACCCCAACATAATGTTAACTTCCCAAGGGGATATCATAATGTAAGTATCGTTCTAGACTGACCTAATTAACTTTCAAAAAATAACTCAAAATAAATATTAGAAAAAAAAATAGATTTAAGATAGAAAATTGAACTTTAATTCAATTTTTCAGATTTAAATTAATAAAACATTACAAACCTCTAGGATCACCAAAAAAAATCTTTGCCCTCCCCAAAAAATAATGAATTGACAAATGAGTTGTTTTATAGAATTTATGACCTGTATATCTAAAACCACTCATACAAATATAAAACACAAGAATAAAAACCCACCTGGGAACAACATATGACAAAAAACCTAACAAACTATAGGATACACCTATATTTTAAGGATCTCACCACTATCAATATATTATCATGACATATGAAATATAAAAATAAATCATTACTCATTCCAAGAAAAATTTAGTCTTAGAGAAATATTATCTAAAAAAATAATCCTTAGTGATGATTCCCCTAAAAAGTCTAAATAAAATTAAGGATACAATTCCTTAAAATAATGATAGAAAATGAAACTCGATGACCCACATTTTTATTTAAAATGTTTAATATCCCTAATAGAAATACTCCATTACAAAGGACCCACCCACAAAACATGATCTATACTATATCTCTATCACTATATTAGAAGAATAATTAAAAAAATTAAAAAATAACATGATATACATATCCAATGAAAACATTTATATAAATGATTCCTAACTTAGTATTAAATCATAAAAAAACCATGAACTCAAATATAAAACTAAACACCACACCAACCATTAAAAATATCTTAATGATTATATATGTTTTTTTAATTAATTCATTAAATACTTATTTAAGAAATATTTATTTTAATTTATAAAGATGAATATGAAATTTGGTAAACTTGAAATTTTCATCCATCATATCTTATGAAAGAAAATAAATTTTAATTTTTTTGAACCTATTCAACTAAATTAGTTCAAACACATTCCAAGTAAATCACTTAAGAATATAATTTCTATGCATCACTTAATAGAGGAAATAATGAGAGGAATAAAGTAACTAATTCAGAATTTATATTCTATTAATTTCTTAAACCATACTCATTAATCCATTATTTAATACCCATAAATACCTTAAAACCCTACCAAAAAATCTGTTACCTTACCAAAATAATGGATTGATAGGAACCATGGGTCATTCACACTTCAAATTACATATAAGATTATACAAGAAAAAAATTAACTAACCAGGAACAAAACTCTTTGAGCTGCTGAAATCTTGGTGTTAAGGACATAATATGAATCTAAAATACCACCACACTCTTTATTTATTCCATCCAAAAGAGCTAAAACTCATAGTATCATTTTTAAACTTGTCAGTATCCTATAAAAATAATCTCACACCCATAATATCACGGATTGTTTTTTTATTTTATACGGTTAAGGGTTATTATATTTTCATTACATAATTTTTGAAGATATTTGAAATTTTGAGTTTTTCTTAATATGAATGGTTTGGATGAATAGTTTAATTGAAAATTTTAAGATACCCTTAAATGGATGAATTTATCTTTCAATTTGAACTATACAAGGTTGGTTTACCAAGGTAGAACATAATTGAGTCCAAATTAAACATATTATATGAGAAATTGTGTGTGAACATTTGGGTTTAAAGGTGAGGCCACAAGGCCTTTGAATGGGTTTTTAAACCATAAAACATACTAGTTATTTGACTATGATATTAGATAATGGTATTGGAATGGTTATAAAGTGGTATTTATAATCATATAGAGTTTTTGGTAAAATATTTTATTGGGTTTTGGTATAGATAGTTACCTACACAATGTCGGTGCACATTTATAAAAAACCACATGACCTGATTTGTTCATTAAAAATAGATATTTTAGAAATGAACCTTCTTGATTTTAACCCTCTAACCCTTAAATTTTATCCCCTTTCATTGGAGTGGGATAAGTCCATTTTCCATGGGATTTTTCTCCATTTTCCAAAACTTTTTAAGGATTATCTCCAAGTATTAAATTGTTTTCCCCATTGATATGTTAATCTAAACCCCTCCATCTCCTCTCTTTATATTTTCACTTTGATTTTACTTCTAACTGTAAACACAACGATATATATTGGAAATTATTAGTATATAGTATATAATTCATAATTTATATTTTTCTGTGTATGGGTTATAAGGGAATGCGTTAGATTATTGGACCATTATTCATTATAAGTGATGACTTATAGCATTATAACTATTGAACCACGCTATGTGTTCCTTTATTGTATCTTAATATTACATTACAATAGATTCTAAATGATATTAAATTGTTTCTATATCAAATTAAAAAATTAAGACATATTATGATAAAATAAGATTTAAAGTGGGTTTATAAATTTTATAAAAATGGGATTCCATGTTATGTTTTTGTGATAATTCATAAAACAATTTTAAATGAAACTTTTTTTAAGATCACTTGAGATCACTGAATTGAGACATTAAAAGATTTAATTTTAATTAATTAATATTCAAACAAAATGAATGAGTGTTTTAAAGTGTTTAAAATTTTTTAAATGGAACTTTGATTTAAAAGGGGTTTGTTATCCCCTACTATTGTTAGTTTGAAATATAGTTTTAGATTTAAAGGATTTCAAAAGATATTTTAATGGATGTATTGATTCTAAAATGGATTTAAAGATTTTTTTATACAATTGGTCTCAAGAGTATATTTATTGATGTTTTGGAAATGGGGAGATTTTCTTGGAATTCCATGTTTGTTTAAAGAAAGTCCCATTTAGAACTTTATAAAAATGTGCTTTTATAAAAACTAGGGAGACCCTATTTATCCCTGTGTGATTATTGGTATACCCATTGTGTCTTGTTATCCCATGTGGGAATGTATTATATTAATATATTGTTATATAATTTTTATGTTATAGTGTGGATATTTATAGTCTTGTGAGGGTTTAAGGATGTAAATTGTGAGTTGTTTTTAAAATCATTATTTTTGAATCATGTGATGATTGATTTTTCTCACGACGATTTGATTAGTGATGGGAAATAGATAACGAATTTTTAGAGGTATGGTTATGCTCAATATCTAGTATAAAAATTTTCTGACTGGGGAATGTATCCCAATGACACCCCTTCAGTTGTAGCAGGAGGGGCAGTGGTCCAAGTCAGTTAGAATTTTTTGTTTGCAAATCATAGTAGTGCTAGGCTCCCCTGAAGATTTATTTTTGGATAGTCTAACGAGACTATAAGTGATTTTTATAGGATTATTAGTTATGACGCATGGATAATGTCACTAGTTGGATATGGATACATGTATACTTTTTGGATTCCCATGACACATTGATCATATCTAAGATAGTTTTAGGGGATTTCAATTTTTTCTTTCATTATGTCCCTTAATTAACATATTATTTCATGGAACCTATGCACTTGATGTTTATTTATAATTAATGGGAGACCTAGAAATAATATCAGTTTCTCAATTTATTTGAACCATCTTTCTGTTATGGGTTTCTTTTAAAATGTTTTTAAAAGGGGATTGTTAAATGATTTACAAAGAATTAAGGTAAATGTGTGGTTTTAATATTCTTTTATACTAATTTAATAATTGGTAAGAATGTTGTAAATTTAAAATGTGAATAGTTGAATTAAAAATATATTTGGATTATTTTAATAGAAAAATCATAATTTTTTTAGGCAATACCATGCGATTTTATGAGTTTTTTAGGAATAAATTTAATATCTTTGATATCTTAGGTAACAAGAAACACCTAATTTAAAAAAAAATTAACATATTATTAAAATATTAATATTTAAAATGTTAGATATCACCTAGGTATTAGAATGATGCATATGAATAAGATGAATTAAATTATTAAAAAGTATGATTTAAACACATAGATTATTATTTTTTTGACCAATTAATTAGAGTTGAAAATAAAAACCATGAGAAAATGAAGAAAATATTTTTTAAACTACTTTTCAGTGAAAGAGCACGTTTTACCAAAATATATAAAGAAATATATTTCATGAAATATTTTAATTATGTTTATATATTATATATTGAAATACAATTTTTACATTGTCCCTATGTGTTTTCTAGACAAGATATAAGAATAAATCAGATTTTATGCTTATAAACTATTTTTCTATAAAAATATTTTTTTTACACTTTGTGCACTAATATTAAAATTAATTTTTCCATTTTTATAACATTTAGTTAATATAATAAACCCTCTTATTTAAATCCGGCTTTAAAATGTATATTGTAGATAATTTTTATGAATTTTTAAAAGAAATAATGTTTTCGATGAATTGGAAAAAATACTAGTTTTATTAAGAATGTTCACCTATTTTAAAAAATTTAGAAACAAAAAAATTAATTTAATAAGATTTAAAAAGTAAGATTAGTTCAACTACACATCTATTAATAAAATTTAGATCATCATAAATAATTTTATATTGTATTTTTATATAAACTTTTTTAATCATTTGATACTTTTCTCATTGGAAAATTACTTTCCATCGTTTTTTCATGATTAATTTTAAATATATATTTTAACACATAATTTAATTGAATTTTAAATGATTATTTTGATATTTTATTTCATAATAATTTATATTATATTGTAACAAAATATTAATTTTTTACCCTAACGAATCATAATCATAGTAAAAATTAATTACCACTGTTATGGTGAAAATGGGTTTACTGAGGGGTTGAAAAAAATATATAAAGAGTAAAATAAGTTAGAAACATGTTCAAAACCAATTTAAAGGATATATATAGACCTTATATCCTATAATTTTCAATAATGGAATTTTTTGAACCTTGTGTCATGGGAAATATGTGGATACCACTTTTTCTTTTTAAATATTACAGGTGTCCCACCCACCTCGCATATAAAAGGCCACCTAATTTTCATTATTATTAACACTAAAAAAAATTAAGATCATAAAATAACTTGAAAAACGTATTCCTTACATCTATACCCACATCCTAGATTCCCTGGGGTGATTATTAATGCAATATAGGGTTTATTTAGGTTAAATCTAAAGAGGTTTTCGGATGAATATTTAATGTTTTTAAATATGTTTTTTTTGTTTTACTTTTCCATCTAGCCAATTAAAATATTTTCCAAAAATGATAAAATAATAAAACTGGTGTCTAATATACATTGATTTTTTATTATGTTAATTTGATAACCTATATCAATCTATACATACATCAAATATTATATGAAATTATCATTCATGTGCGTAGTGGACTACCGCGTTGTGAACCAATGTTATTTGTTTTCCATCAACACCTGTTATCTCCAGATATTAGGCTTTATTTAATTTTTATATATGATATATATGTTATTATTATACCTCTATAATTATTATTTAGTTTCTACCATTTTACCTTCTAACCCAATGGAAAACAGTAACATCACTCTTGTGTACGGATGACTACCTTCTAATGAACCAGTGCGATGTGTTTTTCAATTTTTTTAATTAGATGGTAAAAAATATCGATTATATATATATATTATATTTTTAAACTATTTATTCTTGTGTAATTATTATATCAGAATTTGATTCTCTCTTTCTATTCAATTTGGGATGTGAAAACATCAATCGTGTTAATGGCGGACTACTACCACGTGAAGTGACGTGATTCATTTTTCATGGATATTTTAAATGGAGGTAATAAGAATAGTTTTATATAAAAATATTTGATATATAATATATAAAAATAATTCTGTAATAGAATTATTTTATTCTCCCTTCTTTATTTGTTTCTGTCGAGAAAATAGAGGCATCATTTACGTGCACATATGACATACATCTCCACGAATGGTGTATTTAATTTTATATCTCTAAATTTCATAGATAATGATAAAACATATAAAATAAAAAAATATTATATTTATATCATTTATTTTTTTGTATTATGGAATCCTGATAAAATTAATTTGACAGAAAAATATTAAATCAAAATATATATGAAATAAAAAACGGTTATTTCCCAAAAGATGATTTTAACATCGATTTATTCATAAACTGGTAATAAAAGTACATAGGAAAATAATATATGTAATTATATATAGAATTATGAATTTTTAATATATATATATATAATGAAAATATATTTATTATATAAGAGTTTTTAATTTTTGCGCTTAAATTTTAGGACTTATGCATAATGAATTTTTGTCTTACTTTTATATTTGTGAGATTCATGCCGTATTCACCACTTGATTCTTATATGTGGTGTATATTATAACCTTGAATGTAATTTATATTGATTATACTAAAAATTAGTTTTATTCAAATTTCAATTTTAGGGTAAATATATTATTGGGTTTATTATTTTAAAGATACCAAAGCTGTTAGGGTTTTTTTTCGCACTTTGACATCTTTGGGACATACTCTATGTTATCCACCAATATTATTTTATAAGGTTCATACACATACCATTTGAAATTTTATATAATGAATCATCTTATATAAAGAAAATTTAAATTTTCTTTGTTTTTTATGCTTTAATGTGGATTACGATTCAATTGTTACCGATGTGATGATTGTTTGAGAATACAATCTCACTGTTCATTGAGATTAATTATGATTATTTTTTAAATGATGAAATATTATTATCCATCTCCCAAAAAACTTCTTAATTTTATTTTCCTATGGTTATGTCATTAGAATACATGGTTTACCTTCATTATTCTCTCTTTTTGTACACATTATTAAAAAACAATTTTATATACATAAAACATTATTTCAGTTTCTTGTATGAAACCCTTTTTTCTTTTATATATATATTTTCATAAAATGTTTATAAAAAAATTCAATTTTAATTTTGAATTTTTTGAGGACTTTTAACAATTTTTCATTTTTTTTGAAATTTTTTTAAAGGAGTCTTCATTTCATTTTCAAATCAGGACTTTTTTGAATTTTACTAAAAATGGGATAAGAATCATTTTTTTTCATGGAAAACATTTTCCACAGAAAAGAGCACTAAATGTTTTAAATATTATATTATAAGTCTTAAATAATATATTTAATTTAATATATTTTGGAAATTATTTATATTTTAAAATGTTTTTAAGTGGGAATGATATCTTATTCAAGAAATGTTTTCATAAGGCCCCAGACATAAATTTTACATTATCATGAGTTAAGTCATGAATTCAAATTGATGATAATTTGAGGTTTATAGCTTTATATAATTAACCCATAATTATTATATAACAAAAAACATAGAAATACAATGTGGACACATCCAATAATATCTGTTTCTTCCAAAACAAAAAATTATTTAAAAATAAACATTTTTTAGGTTTCATCATCATAACTTTTCGAAGACTCCAACCTTGACTCGATTCTCCATTAAATCCCATGAAAAAATTTAAAACATGGTATGAGCACAAAAAAATCATTAAGGGACAAAAAATTAATGAAAACCTATTAGTCTAACTAAAACATGATAATATATCCGATGTTTTTTTGAGAGGATTAAACAAAAAATTTTCACATGAATAACACTAATACTCTTTGTTCAGTGAAGAGCCGTAAAACAAAAATCAAGAAAAAAACTATTAGGTTACTAAGAGAATCATAAAAATAAAAAAATTTCAAACATCGATGAATTAGAAAAACCATATGGGAAACTTCTAAATTAGAGATCTATAATGGGGATCACCCTTTGTATGAGTTATATCACCCTCAATCCTGAACTATAAAGGGGATCAAACCTTCTTATCAGTTGTTATGAGCTCACCCATGAGCTATAATGGGGATCAACCCTTCCTATAAGCTATACCGAGCTCAACCATAATCTAAAATGAGGCCCAACCCTTCGTGTAATCTATATCGAGATCACTTGTTTCATATAATTCTCATGTACAATTTTATGAACAAATCACATTCATCACAAAACCCTTGATTGAAAGATTCTTCTAATACAACATAAGAAATGTCTCTGTATAAAAATACCATTTTCATTTAAGAACCCATTTTTAGTACCAAGATAACATAATAAATTAATATAGGACTGATTTTCATTTTAAAATACATTAAAGATAATTGAGGATGCTGAATATCAAATAACTATTACGATGGTAGAGTTGTTGGTGTCTCCATATACGTTGAAACAAAATTCCTTTTTTCATTTAACAAAACAATTTGTAAAACAAATTCCCTTTTAATAAAAATAAAACTTTAATGGGTTTATTATATAGCGTGTAAAATAAGGTTGTATATAAATCATAATATACCTCAACGAAAGGATATTGAGATGAAGTCCCTTACCTTGAGTCTGACTTGTCCCATTCATTATTTAATTTCAGAAATAATAAACATAGGTTAATTTATAATTTATTTATAACCTTTTTAATGTTTATTAACCATTTTATATAACTTATAATCGTTTTATAGAAATTAGTAAATTATTAGAGTTCATATCAGATGTTTTGTCAATACTCGGTACATGAGTCAAAAATGAACTTATTATGATGTAAATTGTCCATGTGGTCAAAAGTACATCATCCCTAGAATATTATTATTATTTTAATATCATATATATCCATTATATATGTATAAAAAATATTTCATAATAGTTTTAGATAATAAATTAAATTCATTGTTCATGGAGATGGTATGCCTTACGAATTCATGAACACTACTTTAATTTATTTCTTGTATTAATGGAATTAAAAATAATTGATAAATAAGGATGTTATATTGCATAATAATATATATGTTATATATGTTACATAAGTTCATTAATACCATCTTTTATATCTTCCATGTATGGAATTAAGAGGGGCGGTAGTATGCACTTCCCCAAATGAAATTTTCATATATACACATTATGGAAAGAATAAAGGTATGATGTAAATAAAAATACAGAAGAATATAGAAAATAAAAATATAATATATATCTTATATAAATACAACTCCCTCATAATGACCACTATTAAAGTTTGTAGGATAAAATTGAACAATCATCATTTCGTGGTGCAATAGTTCACCGTACATAGAAACATTTTTTTAGTATCCATTTGACAGAGGTTTTTATAAGTTTAGTTAAAATAAATATCTTAAAAACATCCTAATAAAATGATTTTACAGGAGTTTTAATTCTATAATAAAATAGTAAGATCATTGGGAGTGAATAATGGAAATAAATAAAATTAACTTTAGAGAAGACACTATATCTAAAATGGATAACTCCTTTTTCATAAAGAAAAAAGGTTTTCTTAAAATTACTTCTTCCCATGGTAAGGATTATAAGTGGAATGTGGGGATGTTGGGAGATTATTTGGATAGATATTTGTTTAAAAAATGGGCTTGAGAGGTGTGAGTAAGTGGGTAGTGGTGATTCCCTTTTATAAGAGGGAGGAAAGGCATTTTAGGAAAGTCTTGAATTATTATTTTATTATAAATATCTTTTCAGTTTTCAAAGGTCCAAAATTAATTTAATTAAAATATAATATTATTTTGGGTCTCAATACTCTTAATAAATAGGTTTTAGACATGGTTAGGTCACAATAATAACTTTATTCTTTACCTTTAATCCTTAGTAAAAAACATTAACTCATACTATGACTTCTTGTATTTTCATAATATATGAAAAATATAGTTAATATGAAATGACAAAAGAACTAGAAGGCGATAATTAATAAAAATTTTAACATTATATATGTAATTTGGACAAATATTAGATTTTTAGGACTATTATATTATTTAATAAAATATTATTTGTTTTAAAAACTCATTTAGGTCAATTTTTAAAACTATTTAGTAACTAATTTTAGTTAAAGCCATAAAAACATTATTTTATCGAACCAAAGGAATTAAATAAAAGATAACATGCCAATATCATCCATAAATTTCGTGGATGGCATGAAAATAAAAAAATTACATTTATTTTAATATTTATAATATCATTTATTTGAATCCATTATTAAGGAAGAATTCACTACATCATCATTATGTCATAATTGAATTTATTTATTTATTGTATAAAAATTATAAATAAAATATAATTATGTAGGAAATATTTTCATATTTCTAATGAGTATTTATACTCAAATATATCACTTATATAACCCCATATAATTTTTTTTATTAAAGGATAAATTTTTATGTTATATATGATTTTTCATTATATTAAAAAGTATAAAATGTCATTTTCACAACCAAGTTGCTCTCAAACGTCAAAAGTTCAAACTATGGAAGATAATGGTCAAAAATATATAATACAACAAGTCTATTACATGTTTTAGTGTAGTTTTATATTATAATAATATTATTTTTCACCCTTTTCACCTTATTTTTCCTTTAGCCATGGTAAATAAAAATAATTACTGAAGTTACTATTGATAATGTCAAAAACTAAAAGGTATATATTTACAAAATTTGAACCTTTTAATTCAAAATATATTACCCATGTTTTCTAAATTCAAAAAAAAAATGAAATTTTATTAATTAATTTAAAATTAATTCTCATTTTCAAAACCAAAAGGCATGTTTTTAAAAAGAAAAAACAATCAAAAGATTGACATGTGTTTATGTCCAATTAAAATGAAAAATTACTTCAAATTACCAAAATTGAATTAAATAATAAAAATATTTTCCATTTATGCTTCAAAACCATTAAATAATATTATCTACCTATATAAATTATCTCGAGAGAAAATAAAAATTTTCAATTAAAATTTAACATATTTTCACTATTCATCAAAAAATGATAGTTATCAGAAAAATATCAAAAATTTATCCTAAGTAAATTTTGAGGTTCTTATTCCAAATAAAAAGTTTATTTTGTCACATATAACATATAAAGGCATAAAAAACTAAATTTAAACAAGGTTTTCCATCAAAAGGCTTTAAAACTATAATTTTAGAAAAATACGTCTTTTATATGAAAAATTGAGTTTCTTCTAATATCAATTTCAGGAAACTTATGAAATGAATTTAAAACATTACATATTACATATATTTTTTTGTATATAAAAATCTAGAATGTGTGATATGATTTAATAAAAATAATTATTCTCTTTTTAAATATATTTCCATAAAAACACAACTTTTATATTCAATTGGTTTTTATTTCTATTTCTAATAAATTGTGTAAACAATGAATCATTATTTAAACATGTGTAAACCATTCCAGGAAATTTTAGCCAAAGGAAAAACATATAACTATTTAATCATGTGTAAACCATATTTCCAAAATTATGTGGATACTATTCATTGCCTTCCTTCCAATGTTTAGGTTATAATGGTAACATTTAAATAATAATATTTAGTTGTTCTTTAAAGATCTATATAGCATATCAAGTATGCTAATGAACATAATATTTATTTCCTAAAACTCGAGATGTTACATCATCCCCCACTTTTGGGAATTTTTTCCTTGTAATTTTATTATTTGGCTTGATAACTTAATTAAAAATCCCAATTCAAAAAAAGGGTTAATAAAACTAAAACTTTAAAAGAAAGAAAGATAAGAAAATAAGGACACCTAAGATAAAAAATAATAGGATTCCATTTATGAAATAATGGTTATGAATGGGAAAACTAACTATCATGTTTTGAAAAATAGTGATAGAAAACATGATCAGGAAAATATTTATAACTAGAAAACTATAAACATGATATGGGTTAAACAATATTTTATTTCTCAGTTAAAAAACTAATGAGACAAAAAAAATTAATTTATTTTCATAATGTTGAAGAATTTATTTATGAGAATGACTAAGAACATATAGAAACCTAATTAATTGATATATTTATATTTTATAAGTAAAATTCCATCCTTATAATATTTGAAGAATATGATGTACCTCCGTACAGATAACCTTAAGTATAAAAGATCACACAGACCATAAAGGATATCAATATCTAAAAACTGAGGTTAAAAAGTAAAGTCATACTTCCATATTAGAAACATACATTTAAAAACCCCACAAAACATATCCCATAAAGGTCCTTAAAAAATTATTATCACATCACATAAAACATATGACGATGTCTCTAAAACCTTGAACTTATGGTTATCCTTTGAAAAACACTGGTCTCTCAGGTGATTCATTCACTTCATTATATGTATCAACTTCAATTGTAGCAGAAAAATATTTTCCAAAAACCTTTTTGTTTCTAATCATACTGATTTCATCCCTGGGTAATTAACTTTACAAACTTATTTGCATAATTTCCCAACTACATGTACGTAAATAATTTTACTATATACTGTCTATCTGTTATATAATTATTGAATTGTGTAGGACCCTTTTCTTTATAGTAATGAACCTTTTGAACAAACTTACGACATTGGTAACACTTTCAATATCCAAACATACATTTTCCAAAATGTATTTTACCACACTTGGATCATTTTTTGTGCTTACCACTATAATTAGTTGTTGGTTTCATTCCAATTTCAAGATACCTTGACCGTTTCTTACTCTTATCATATTGTGTAACATAAGTTTTGGAAAACAAAATTACAATTTTCTCAGTACAAAAAACTACATTTACATAACTTTTTAATTTTTGTTAGTCCAAATCACTTCATAGACCTGGTTTCAATCATGAGTAAAATCTATTTATTTTACTATAAATGTCTCGAATAAAATATGGAATATACCTTTTCAATCTTGTCATGTTCAATTTATATGTGGAAACTAAATCATCATCCTTTTTCTTAAATCCAATAGTTATTTCTCCATCCTTAGCTGAAAGAATATATGTAAATATCTCTCATGGAAAATATCCTTAAATTCATACCACTTGATGGCTTCATGATCATTATTCTCTCAAGTATTCTAAACTATTTTCTACCATATATCATCTTAAACTTAAAAATAATAGCTTCCAAGAGATAGCTATTGATAATATGAACTTCCCATGACTTCAAATATCTTCTTTTTGGGTATTGATCTGTCTTTTAGCTTCCTCATGGTCAGATGATCCATTGAAAGATGGGGTATGTTGCCTCATAAAATGTTCTACTACTGTTATATTCTTCTTTGGTTGATCAATATTATTTCATGCATGGATACCATTAACATTTATATCCTTAGTCATCTTCTACATCACTGTAATATACTATTCTATTCCAATTTTAACCACCTCATGTTATTGACCTTAATGGTTTTTGCCTCTCTTTGCCTTCCCATTAAAGCATTCATATTTCATCGGTGGAAAACCATTCTTAAAAGGAATATTTTAGATAAATCAACAAGGTAATCATAAAATGAAATATTATTTCAACTTAACCATAAAGTAAAATCCTCTGAAGGAAATAAATTAACAATATCCTAACATCTAAATTTATCTAAACGGTCCTCTGATACCAAATATTAGGCCCCATCCTTAAATGTTACATAATCTTGAGTTAATGATGAATTCACATTGAGGATCATTTCAGGTTTAGATTATTATAAAATTATGCCAAAACTCTTAAATAACAGAAATATAGAAATAAAAAATGGACACTTCCAATAGTATCCGTTTCATCCATAATAATAAATTTTTTTAAAAGAAACATGGTTTATTTTCATGTTTAATAATCATAACTTTTTCTTGACTCTATTCTTGACTCTATTCTCACTTAAATTCTTTGAAAACATTTAAAACATGGGATGATCACAAAAACACAGTGTAAGGGACATAAAAATAATGAAAACCCATTAGTCTAGTTAAAACCTAATAACCCATTCAATGTTCATTGAGTGGATGAAAAAACATTTTCAAATGATTGAAACTCATATTTGTTTCTCAATAAATAACACTAAAACTAATAGAAAGAAAATATTAAACTTTAGTTAACATAGAGCATCATATGAATTAAACCCTTACAAACATCATCCAATTAGAACAACTATATGGAAGACTTCAAAATTGGAGATATTTAATGGGGATCTCCATTCGTATAAGCTATATTAGGATCACCCATGAGGTATAATGGGGATCAACCCTTCGTATAATCTATTTTGGGCTCACCTGTAAGATATAATGGGGTTCAACCCTTCATATAAGCTATATAGGGATCACTCGTCTCATATAATACTCATGTCCCATTTTATGAATAAAACAAATTCATCAAAAAACCACCTTTTCTAAGATTATTCAAATTTTATATGATAACAAATTTCTTATAAAAATACCATCTTCATTAAAATAACGATTACGGTGGTAGAGAAACTTTTGTCGCCATAAACATTACAAAAATCATTTTTTCATTTATTAAAACGATTTATAGAAATATGATTATCATCGAATGAAATTAAAAGTCAACGGGATTTATTGTACTGTGTATAAAAGAAGGTAGTATATAACTCAAAATATGCCTCAATGAAAGGAGATTGAGATGAAGTCCCAAACCTTTAGTCCGACTTGGATAGTTCATTATTTAATTTCCTGAATAAAAATTAATTTTAATTTATAATTTCCTTAGAACATTTAGAAAGATTATTTTTCATTTTATATCACATATTTCTATGTTATAGAAATTAGATAATTATTTGAGTTCATATCGGACGTTTTGGGGATGCTCTGTACTAGAGTAAAAAATGACCATGTTTTGATGTCAATATTCCATGTGATCAAAATTCCATCATCACCAGAATATAATTCATTGTTAAAATATCATATATATCCATTATATATGTATTTTATATAGTTCATAACATTTGGTGATAGTAAATGAAATTCACCCTTCATGGATACAGTTGGTCGTACGTACACATGAACACTACATTCATTTATTTTTCATATTAAAGAAATGAAAACTATATGAATCATAGAAATGTTATAATTAAAGTATAATATATGTGGTATATATGTTACATATGTTAATTAACTCCATAGTTTATACATTCCATGTATGGAATGAACGAGTTATATCACTTCGAGGGGCGGTGGTCTGCACTTCCTCAAATGAAATTATTGTATTTAAACATTATGGAAGGCATAAAGGTATGATGTAAATGAAATTTTAGAAGAATAGAGACAATATATATATATATATATAATATCATATATAAGTAAAATTCAATCCTTATTTCCACCATTAGAGGTGGTAGGATAAAATTGAACAATCATCGTTTCGTGATGCAGTAGTTCCTTATACAAAGAAACACTATGTTCATACCCATTAGATAAAGGTGTGAGTAAGTGTAGTTTGAATACATCTCATAAATACTTCCTGTAATATTGAGGATATTGGATTTGTTATGTAATATTAAAATAATATGATCATATGGAGTGAATAAGGAAAATAATGGAATGGATCTTCAGAGAAGATGCAACATTTAAAATGAGTAACTCCTTTTTATTAAAACCAAAATACAATATTGAATTGCCTCCCTCGCATTTTTAGGAATATATGAGGAAGTGAGGGATGTTGGAAGAATATTTTAGTAGTTTTTTCTCAATCCAAGGGGCTTGAGATTTGTGAGTAAGTGGGTATCATTTATTCTATTTTATAAAAAAGAGAAAGTGTATTTTAAGAAAGTCTTGAAAACGTATTTTATGATGAATTTATTTTCAGTTTAAAAATGCCACAAATTAATTTAATTATAATATAATATAATTTTGGGTAAAACTAATTCCATAAAATTGGTTTTAGAGAACTATAGATCACAAAATTAACATTTTTTTTAGCTATAACCCTTAGTTAAAAACATTTACTCTTACCATGTCTTTTGGTATTTTCATAATATATGGTAAGTATAGTTTCTCTAAAATTCCAATAAAACCATAAGTAATTAATTTTTGACATTTTTAACATTATATAAATCATTTTTCAGAATCTTATATTTTTAGGATTATTATAACATTTAATAAAATTTTATAGGTTTTAAAAACATATTTATGTCAATTTTTGATACAATTTAGTAACCAATTTTTTCTAAAGTCATTAAAAGTTGATTCCATATAACCAAAGACATTAAATCAAATATAATATGTAAATATCATTCATAAAATTCTTGGATGGCATCAAAATAATAAAATTAAATCTATTCTAATATTTATAATATCATTTATTTTAATATTTTATTAATGAAGCAATCACTGCAATATCAATGTGACACAATTGAATTTTATTTATTTTTTGTATAAAATTTATAAATAAAATATCATGATGTATGAAATATGTTTAGATTTCTAATTACTATTTATAGTCTATGATATGACTTATATGACCCCATTTAATAATTGTTTTTATAAAATATACATGTTTCTCTTATATTTACTTTTTCTTTAAATAAAAAATTATAAAATATCATGTTCAGACCCATGTGGATCCCATATACCAAAGTTTTGTCATATGTATGCTCATGGTCTGAAATTTATTATCTAGTATGATTGGGACACGTTTTAGGGTACTTTTATGTCCTTATAATATTATTTTTTACCTTTATATACCTAATTTACCTTTTAACCACGGTAAATAAAAATAATTATTGAAGATTAAATTCATAATATCCAAAAATTAAAGGTACCTATTTACACAATTTGAACCTTCTAATTCCAAATATGAAATCAATTTTTTCCAAATTCGAAACATGAAAATTGTAAAAATTAATTTAAAATTATTTACATTTTTCAGAACAAGAAAGTGTGTTTTTATAAAGTAAAACCTATCAAAAGATTAACATGTGTTTATTTCCAATAAAAATGTGAAATTAAATCCAATAACTAGAATGGGATTAAATTAAAAAAATATATTCTATTTATACTTCTAAAAAATTAAATAATATTATATATCTGTATAAATTCTGGCGATGGAAAAAGTTTCTTTCAATTAAAATTTAACGTATTTTTTTATCCATCAAAAAATGATAGTTATCAAAAAAATATAAATAATTATACAAAGTAAACATTTAGGTCTTGCTCCTGTAGAAAAAGTTTATTTTTTCAAAAAGTACATATAAATTTTTGAAAAACCAAATTTAAATAGGGTTCTCCATCAAAAGGCAAGAAAACTGCATTTTAAAACAATACATCTTTTATCAGAAAAATTGAATTTGTTCTTATTTCATATCTAGTAAACTATAGTTGAATTTAAAAGACTAAATATAACATATATGTTTCAGTAAATAAAAATCTATAAAGAGAGGCATTATTTAATAAAAAAACTATTCTCTTTTTAAATAGTTTTACATAAAAATTGATCCATTGTATTCAATTGGTTTTATTTCAATTTCTAATAAATCTGGTAACCAATGAATCATTATTTTGACATGTATAAAGAATATTTTCATAATTCAATTGATACAATTAATTCCCTCCATTCCAACATCTAGGATATCATAGTAACATTTAAATAATATTATTTAGTAGTTCGTTTAAGATTGATGAAGCATATAATATTTGATATTGAACACAGTATTTTTTTCTTAAAAGTTCAAATGTTACAATTTGAGATATTATTATAAAGATATACCTATATATTTTCAAGAATGTTTTTAAATAATATATATTTGATACTGTTCTATTATTTATATAGTTTTTTGAAGTGTAATATATATTTTACAAAAGGAATATTTTGAATTATATTCTAAATATTATATTATATGTTTTCATTTTATTTTAAATGAAATGTATTTTGAAAATTTTAATGTTTTAAAAAAGTTATTTTAAAATTGAAATAATACTTTCCTCATGAAATTTATACAATTTTTTGTAAATATTCCATTATAATTTCCCATTGTTTTTTTCGAATAAAAAGTTTTTTGAATTTTTTTATGTTTTATGAAGTGTGGGTTTTCTTGGAAATGATTATTTATTCATGAAATGTTTCATGGGATCTTTTAAAATAATTTTCCATCTAATATGACATACATTTATGATAATTTTTCTTTAATAGGGGTAATATTAAAGGATACCACCCATATTATTTATCTATATAGATAAAATATTTTAGATGATATTATAATAAAACCCATTCATTTTTCATTGTTTATAGTAGGGTTAATTGATGAATTTTTTTGAATCATATTATATTTACACATATTACGATGAGATGATGTGATAAATGTTTTATTATATTATTGAACACATTATTATGGTTTTAATTATGAGAATCATGCGACATTTATCTCCCTCTAATTTAAACATTAAATATGTAGATCTCATGAGATAATAATGGGAAACAAATCGATGGGCATGATCCACTATGATAAATTTTTGATTCTTGATCCAAAATGGGAAATAAGTGAATCCTGATACATAATAGAAAACATGTGATAAGACTTTATCAATTATTATAACAGTATTTATAGTTAGCTCGGAAATATAAAATGTTTTTTGATATTTATGATGGTGCCAAAATTTTATGACCGGAAATTATAATTCATGATTGATTTATGATGGTCTCTCACACATATGTTCAACGAATTATGAAATAATAATATATTATGAAAAAATAATGTTTATGATCTATGATAGGTTAGTAATGATATTTATAACTTATTTTAATGTTTACGTACCCTTATATTAATCTTATTATTTTATTTTATCATATATTTATTTATATTATGTTTACTATTACTGAGCATCTAATATCACCCATTTTTATGTTTTTCCTTTGGTAATGAGTAAATGATTAGTTAGGGTATCCCTAGTAGGAGTACTATATGAGAAGATTATGATATTTTTATGATTTTTCATGAAATAATAATATTTTTTATAGTCTCTAAAGACACTAAAATATCATAACCCTTGAAACGTGCTTATGAAATGTATTAAATATTAAAATAAAAATATGTGATATTAATTTATGAAATACTATAATACTTATAATTTTTATTTAATTAATGGTTTAGTCAATATTTAGTGATTAGGAAAAGAAAACATTTGGAAAGATACCAGGGGATATTCCTAAATATTTGTCTAAGAATATGTATAATGATAAGTCCAAGGATAACTATATAGTATACATAAATATCTAGGAAATTTGGTGATGTTTATTAAAAGGGGTTTCCATTAAATTAAATCCATTTATGGAAACTACAAATGGATGTAGATCAAGAACAGTTTTACCCAACAAAAATAACCCTGAAAAGGATGTATTGAGAAGGGCTCTATCATCACCTGGTGTAAAATAAAAATCTATGGTGCACACAAGTTTTGAAACTACCAAGGGATATGATTTTTAAATTGAAAATATTCTTATGAACTATCACTGAGGGTTTAAATAAGTGATGAATATGAATGACCTAGGTTATTCCTCAAGTATCATAAATTGAAAATCTGGTGTCATTATTTAGTCATCCAATAATTGTATTCAATGATATTGTTTTATTCCACAATGAATATTGTTTTCCACACTATTCTTTCATGTTTTAATCAATGGAGGGAACTATGAGGAACTTGGATAAAATTAAAAGGGACAGAGAATTTTTTGATCAGAAACAAAATTGGATGATGACTAGAGTGAATGATATTTAGATTATTCCTAATTAGTATCCTGATAAATGATTAACAACTAGAACCTTAAAAAACTTCTAGACTCACCAAAGAAGAGAATGATATTGTTTATTGAAATTTTAAGTGGTGGAGAGCATGGAGGAAATAATATTTAGTTTTCTATGTGTCAAGAATATATAAAAACGCAATCTTGGGAATGTCTTAAAGGAACAAGAAGATGTTCAATTTGTGGATAAAAAAGGAATATTTTATGAAATACCCAATGCAAAATTAAATTTTTGGTCAATGAAATAGATGGAAATATTGCTGTCCCTAATGTATTTTCAACGGATAAATGTTTTACATGTTGAAAGTATGTGGATTCTAAAAGTAAATTTCCAATGGGGAAATCATAATAAAAGGATCAAAAAGGTTGTACTTGTTTAGATATTCTTGTTTATGATGAAAATAATATAAATTACAAATGAAAGGTGGGGGTTATTAAAAAATTAGATTTTGAATCCTAGTTAATGGTTTATGAAATATGTTTAATGAATGAAGAGTTTTTGTGTTGAAAATAACGATTATTAAATATATAAGAATTGTTTTGTGTATGTTTTTATAAGAGTATTTTCATGAATATATAGAATGGTATTTATGGCCTTGAAAAGTGATTAAATTACAAGGTGATATTTCATGATAAAAAAATTTTCAAGGAAATATAACCCTTAATTTTTTCATGAATTTGAGATAATTATGCTGGGATAAAGAGATGATGGATATAAATAAATTAAATTTGATATTTTTGATTACCTTGTAATTGATTAATGATTTTTGGAAATTGTGGTTTATTTTATCATTTATGGATTTTATAACATTAGTTTATTTATGGAATATGTTTGATAATATGTGTTTTTATTAAAGGAATGAGGGAGAATTTAGGTTATCCATAATTTTTAATGGTAATTATATTTATTAACTTGTTTAAAGTTAATATAGAACTATGTTATTCCAATATTTGGTTTATGACAATTATGATATGCTTTAAGATATTTGGGGGATTAATTTTATGTTTATTTTCATAAACATTTTCGCCTTATTTATAAATTTTTTATTTCTAAAGGGTTATAAGGTTAATCATTTATCGAAATGTTTGAGTTTAACATTGGATGAGGTTTTAGAGATTAATGTATTGTTTCATCATATAAATATTTATGAATATTGGATAACTTATTCTAACAGTTTTTTATGATGATAACTTGAGATAAAAGGTATAAATTATTAGTAATTTATGGATCTTATTATATATTACGGATTAAAACCTGAAACATTCTTCTCTTAATGTATTATATGTAGTGTAAATTTAGCAAGATATAACCAAACTATGATATTGATCTTATAGAATGTAATGTAATTAATTAAGTATAAATTATTTTAAAAATTACCTAGATTTATGAAAATTTAACTGAAATAATGTGTTTTCTTATTAACAACATTATTCATGATATCAGTTACCATTTTCATAGTGATTTGGGATATGGTTTTGTGGTGGTTGATTTTCTCATGATCATTCACATTCATGTTATCAATGATCTTTGTCACTTGACATCATTATTTAGAAAATATTATTTTCTATCATGTCAAAATATTCACTTACCACACTTGTTATCTTATTTGGAAATATATTTTTTGTTATTATAGATGATCTTCACATATACCATTAACTTTTTTAATAGAAACATTTATTAATCATTTTAGATATATGGGTTTCCCAAAAATAGATTAACAAATTGTAAACCCTTGATTAGAGAGAATAAGGTGAACTTGCAAGGTCACGGTTCATTTAATGGGGTATATTGTAAACCACATGGGATTTTATGAAAAAATATTGACATAAATTTAATTCCTTATACAATTTTTTTTACATGTCGCATTTGTTTAAATGAAACATGACATACAACAAATTTTTTTTACTGAATATGATGATTGTCACCTAGCCATTTGAATATGGGCATGAATAAGATTAACTAATTTATGAATTTATGTAATTCAGTAATTTATATAAAATAAATTATTTGGTGATATATTTTTTATAATTAAAAATAAAAACAATTTTTAAATAAAAAAATAATTTTTTAAAAGACTATTTTTCTGAGCAGAAATGAATTTTAACATAGTAAGTTAAATAAATCACTTTTTGTGAAAGATTTTAATGAAATATTTATATAGGTATATATAATATATTCAGTAAAAGTTTAACATTCATATTTTCTGTTTTCTATACAAGAGATAAGAGTAAATCCAATATTACCATTAATAACATTATTTTTCTAAAAAAACATTTTTACATTTTCCGCACTTCTTTTAAAATTATTATTATTTATTATTTTACTATTATTATTTTAAAAAATAAGAATAATTTTTTAAATAATCATTACAGAATCATATTGGAGTTAATATATGATTATTTTCTGAATGGATAAATATTTCAATGAATAGTTAAAAATACTCATTGTTATTAGCAATTGTAATTCATATTAAATTAATTAAAACATAAAAATTATCTTAATTAGGGTTTAAAAGTAAAATTAGATATTTATATATCTATTATTCTAATTTTGGTCATTTCATTCTGTTTCATGTTGAATGTTTATATGAAACGTTTTAGTTTGTCAAAAACATTCAATTTGAAAAATAGCTTTTTCATCATGTCTACTAGATTAATTTTATTTTCCAATTTTCCAATTATGTGAATGGAGTTTAGAAAAATTAGTTCCATATTTGAAATTAGAATAATTTATATTATATAATATTTTGAAATTTATTCTTTATCATATTGAATTGCAATATATGTGATATTTTTTTAACATAGTTAATCTGAAAAAGGGTTTACAGGGGGTTAACTAAAGAGATAATGTGTAAATAACCTAGGAACATTTTATACACCCATTTAATAGAAATATTTCGAACTTGTAACTTATAAGGTTCAATAATGGTCCCATTTAAAGTATTTTTTATGTTAAAAATTTTGGTACAACTTTTGTATTTAGAAAATTTTGATTATTCCATTAACCTCATTAATAAAAGTTCACCCACACGCCTCTCCTCTGCACAATTAAGAAAATTATATGAGTCTACCAATTAATTCAAAAATTAATTCTTTAATTAAATCCACACATTCTATTATCCTTGGTGAGATTATAAATCATAACTTTGGACACATTATGTTAACCCTAAATATGTTGTCTCAATAAGAGGTTAAGTTTTTATCTTTTGATTTTTCTTTAAAATCCACTTCATTCTTTTAAAAAAATTTAAAATATGATAAAATAATTAAAAATAATGTAATATATACTTTGATTTTATTATATTAATTTAATATCTTATATTAATCACCAATTATATCAAATTTAGTACAAAATCCTTATTCATGTGTATAATATACAACCACCTCGTAAATCGATGTTAATCTTTTTCCATCACAACTTCTCACAACTAGATATAATTATAGATTTAATTTTTTATATAATATTTATGATATTATTATATATGTTTAATTATTATTCTATATATACCTTATTTTCTCACTACAAATTTGAAAAAAAACAACATTACTCGTGTTTACATTAGACAACTGCCTAAAGAACAGATGTGACATGTTTTTCATTTTGGTTTTACCTTTATTGTAATAAAGATAGATTAAATGAAATAATATGATATTTTCAATATAATTATAATTTTATAATTATGATATAATATATATATATATATATATATTCTTACTATCCATTCTGTGGAGGATAGGATAACATTATTTTTGTGTATAGATGACTACCACCTCGCAAAGCGATGTGATTTTTTAATGAATGCTTTATATTAAAGGTAATAATGACAGATTAAAATAAAATATGTGATATATGTGAAATAAAAATTAAATTGGAATGAAAACATATTATTTAAACTTATTTTTTTCATACTATTGATAAAATGTAAAAGGCATTCATTAGTACATACAACCTACCATCTATGTGAATAGTGTATTTCATTTTATATATCCGATTTTTTTTGGATCCTAATAAATTAATATATATATATATATATATATGATATTAATATCATGTTTAAAATACCAGAGATTATGAAAAAATGATCAAATTAAGAGGAATAAAAAATAACAAATCAAAACATACATGAAAACCAATGAAATTGATGGATGTAAGCCGATTTTAACAAGGAATTGTTACTAAATGTGTTATAAAAATACATAAGTAAATAATATATGTCATGATATATATATTTAATTATCTGTAATAAATATATAATTAACATATATTTATTATAAAATATTTTTGAATGTGTATTAAAGAATTTATTATTTAAAGTGAGGGATTTTTCATCGCACTTTAATATCTGTGAGATACATGTCATATTCACAAATTTTTTTATATGGGGTTTATATACTGAATGTGAATGTATTTTATTATTATTCTCTTGGAAATTATTTTTATTTACATATAAATATTAGTATATCTCTTCCATGTAGTTTATGGAATAAGAGATACAGAATCACAAAGGTAAGTCTGTCTCAATTTATCTTATTTGGGGCGTATGTTATGTTATGAACCAATTTTATTTAATAAGATTTATAGACCACCCATTTGACTTGTAATAACATACAAATAATTATCTTGATGATATTTAAATCTTATTTTTATGTTATTCTTTATTGGGGCATAATATTAAAAGGATACTAATGTGGTAAGGGTTTGATGTTTTGATATCATTGTTCATTGGGATTTTTTCTATTTATGCTTTAGATGATGAAATATTGTAATAAATATATCATCAACGTCATTAATTTCCATTGCTTATTGTTATTTCATGAGAATATAATTTTTTCTTTTATTTTCCTCTCTTTAAGTACTCATGATTTCAAAATAATGTATTTAACTAAAACCAACATTCATCCTCCTTATGTTAAAAATATTGTTTTCATCTATATCCATGTTTTATGAAATTTTGTTCAAAAATTAATTTATTGGGTATATAGAATTTTTTAACATTATTTTTACCATTTTATATTTTTTTTGTTTTTTAAAAATAAATATTTCTGTCATTTTTTAAACAAGGTTTGTTCGACATTTATAGAAAATTAGAATGGGATCATCATTTTAACATATATAAAATATATACCATCATAACCACTCAATTTTTTATATATTCAATTATATTTTTTCAAGTTAAATTTTAATGAAATATTTTTTAATTTTATTATATTTTAAAATATGTTTCTAATTTGAAAAATATATTTTCCTCGAAAAATTTATAAATTGATATTTTAATTTCATCTTTATAAAATTTTTTATTTTCAAAGAAATGTATTTTTGAATTTATTTTCATTTTCTATTTATTTTTAAAAATAAAGGATATTTTCCTCAAATAATTTTATATGAAATATTTTAGATTTTCCTTTCCAAATTTTAATGTTTATTTTCTTTAAAAAATACTTTGAAAATGATTTATGTTTTAAAATGAGTTCATTAAGTGCACAAAAATATTTATTGAAGAAATTTTTTAAATGATATTTTAAAATTTTTATTATAATATTACAAGGTTATTTTTAAAGAAAATGATTTTCACAATGTTTTGGGATTTTAAAAAGTTTTTTTAATGGTGAATGAATATTTCTTTAAGGAAATTCTCCCAATGACATTTCAAAAAAAATTCTTCTAAGATGACATAATTTAATGTCACCTATGATTTAATGGAGTAAATATTGAATGATACCGTCATTATTATTTAACAAAATAATTATTATTTATGCTTATTAAATTTTTATGAAACCTAATTATTTTTAATGTGTTATGAAATAATGAATTGATGAAAATTTTATTAAACATATTCCATTTACATGGGTTATGATATGATGAAATGATGAATGTTTTTTGATATTATGGAATAAAAAAGTATAGTTTTTATTATTATATTGGTGGACCAATATCTCCCTCAAATACATTGGGAAATATTTATATCTCATGCGATAACAATGGGAAACAATTTTATGGGATTTATCCACTATAGTCAACATGTGAGTCCTAATCCCCTATTAAAAATATGTGAGATTATATGAAAAATGTGAAATATATGATAATTCGTGATCCAAAATGTTTATGGTCACACAATTTTACCTTGATTTATTATTTGGTCTATATTTATGATGGTGCCATAATTGTCTACTTGTTCTTTGGTTCATTATTTATTTGTGATGATTTTTTACTCTTAAGTCCCATGTTTTCAGAAATTCAAATGTTTTATTCTATGAATAGTTTTTGTAATCTATGACTGGTTGGGTATGAACATCATATGTTATGTTAATGTCAACAATCCCTTATGATTATATTTTTATTTCATTTAATCATATATTTATAACTACTCTTTATACCCTTATTGACAATTTGAGCTCACCTTTTCTTATATTCCCTTCCCCAGGTTATATAGAACGATTTATGTAGGCTATTCCTTAGTGGATTTAAATTTTAGATAATCTTTGTGGGATATTTTGAATATCTTTTTTGATATAAAAGGATTTTATTTCTTGTATCTAAAGATACAAAACTGTATGGTCCTCTGGATTAATTTTATTAAATTTATTGAGTATTAATCTAAATGTTATAATATTTATGTATGATAATTCCATATTAATATTATTTTGTCTTTGAAAATTACTGTATGTCGGTTTTTAAAACATATTTTTAGGCTTCTGTGGTCATTTTTTTAAATTGGTTGTAAAAACGTTTTTTGGAAAACTATTTTAAATATGGGAACCAATTTTGAGTTTTGGATAGTGTATTTAAAAAATGAGGCAAATATGAGATGGTTTTAATGTGTGATTCTAATATGGTGGGTTTTAAGAGAGGTGTTTTCTAGGGAGAAATTAATTTTCAAGTGATTATTTTTATTTGATTAAAAATAATGTGAACAACTAGTACTATATTTATGATGTGTTTCTTATTTCTTTATAAAATTTATTATAGAAAATGTAAATTTTTATACTGTACTATAAAATGTAATTTTTGGGGTTTAATATGAAATATAATTTTTACATTTTTTGGTTGGAAACAAAATTGGTTGTTTAGATAACTCCAATACTTTACAGGACTAGGCCCCTTCCAGTTGGTTTCACAACTATTTGACTTATGGAATAGAGGTATGATTAGATGGTAATTTGGGGTTACGTGGTGTCTTAGTGGAGTTGTTATATACATTTTCATTTGATTTGAGTTTTTTATGTTCTGTTTTTCTTATTGCATAGTATCACTTGTGTTATGTCTTATATATGTGGATGTTATGCCTTCAAATATCCTACCCAGATGACTATGAACGTAGAGGTCATCCCTCTTCTAATTGTGGGAGAGGGACCTCTGATATTTGACAGTGAATCCTATCCTTATCTAATAAATACCTTATATAACCCCTATTTCATTCATTCCCGGCATAAAATTTCAATTTTAACTAATTTCCCTGATCTATTAAAAGGATTGCCACATCTTATTCTACCTTTTTCAGAGTTCACTAGTGCATATCCTCTTAAAAATTTAATGCTCATGGATGGATTCAAACAGATTCGGCTATCGATTGATTCATTCGACAACTATATTATTGGTACTTACTGATTATAGGAGTGTGGGATAGTAAAAACTATCTATAATAGAAATATAATAATTTAATTTTCATTAGAGAATGAATTGATCAAGGCCTAGGTGAGAGCCACCTGGTTCTACAATGAGTACAGTTTCAACCTGTTTTGTTGGAACTTCTTCTTTCACATGAAACATGACACCCAAAAAAATGGTTGGTTGGTTATGATTTTCAGAACCCATTCTCCATTTCTATACTAATTATATTATTTAAATACCATATAACCTGGTGGGACACTATTTATTTTATAATATTAGAACCAGATCATATTACAACCAATAACTATGAGAATTTTTGGTGAGGTTGATGTCTCAATGTCGGTGCTAGAAATTTTTTGGATCACCATCAGTGCTTTGTTTAATAATAATAATACTATTGTATTTGAATAATGGAGTGAATTGTATTTATCATGGAAAATATTGGTCCATACCAATAAATATTTTTGGAAAGGGAAGATCATTAACCTGAACGTAGATGCAGGGATTGACTCTAGGGGTCTGTATGTAGAGTCTTCTTATAATACCTCACTAAAGAATAAAGACAAAAATGTTAGATGTTGTGATGTGAAGGTAGGGTTCATTGGATCAAAAGAGGATATGGAGTCATTGAGGGATATTCTATCTACTTGGTATATTGGAAATCTATTTTCTCTAAATGAAAAGGTCAAATACAATAACATGTAGAAGGGGGTAATGTTGATTATTGGGGACTCCACCGGTTCTAAAATAGAAACCTCTTATGCCAAAATAGTGAAAGGAGAGGTATGAGATACATTAGAGTTGTATCACCATAGGTTATGGGAATGTTAGGATCATTTAGCATCCTATAAGGTAGAGGGTGAACAAAAAATTCACACATCATTGACATCAATTGAGATTTCTTCAGTTATTGGAGACCCACTGCAAGGGTGTTCAAAATCCCCATATAAAAATATTTTTTGATCTGTGAAAATAAAAAATGATGTGTATCTAATAGGCATGTAATATGATGATGTTTATGGTTCTAAGAAGAAGGTGACCACATGAGTTAATAATAACAATAGGTTCCAAATTTTAAATGATTAATTTTTGGGTAAGGTAGGTACAGAAGGGCTAGAATTAGTTAGGATTAAAAAAGAAAAAGAAGGAAACTCCTTTGATGGGAGATAAAATGGTTCCTAAGGACATTGTTCATCGATTTAAACTTACATTGAGTAATAAATAAGCATAATAAAAATCGGATTCCATGTGATAAGATCATTAGACGTTGATGACTAATGGTAGAGACTCTAGGAGTGTAATGCGAAGAAATAACCTTGGAAATTCTCAGGATAATAGAAATAAAATCTAGGAAGTTTAAAGAATACTCCAACCATTAAAATAATATGACCACTATTTTATCCAGGAAATTAATGATAAAAGAAGTTGAGGCAAGACCCACCCCAATGAAGGTTGATAGAATTTTTACAATAGGATGGGAAACACCTCATTGTGAAGATCATTTTGGAAATGTTCTTCTTCATCATTCAACGAATGATACGTCTAATGAAGATTTCAAAATCAATGTTTCAAAGAAGGATGCTGAAAGAACATATGAGATATTGATCAGAGTTTTTCTAAATCAAAACCAAAATGAGTGGATTAACAACCAAGACCAAATATGGGAACATGGAATCAATGAGGAGAAAATAAATTTAGATTATTATATCCAGAATTGGAACAAGATGTCCAACCATTTTCATGATCATATCTATAACAATCTGGAGATACAATTAACTTAACTATAATGAAACATATATACATTAAGTAATTATAATAACCTTATTTTTGATTGTAAATATTATTTATATTAATTCTTTTATTAATTAACTTTAATCTTGGCATGTTGGGTTTCACACATTTTCCTAAAATGTTCCCCGGTAATAACATTTTAAATTTAGAAAATAAAATTTATCTATTGTCTTTGATTGATTACAGTACCATAATTGATTATTTTATATAATCTATATATTATGATACAAATGCTTAATAATTTTTATCCACTATTGGTGAGTTTACTTCATTCATTTACATATATTATTTATATTTATATATTAGGATTAAATCATTCATGTGGTATGTTCTGTTGTTCGCAAGAACTATTTTCCCACCTATTTGAATCTGGAGTGTCCTTCATGATATATAGTGAATCGGATCAGGTGTGGTGATGGATAACACCAAAGTAAAGTTCATTAAAAACCTAATTAGAGCCTATTTTCTCATAGGGGCATAGTTTTTAGGATTCCATCTTGTTATTTGGGAATTTTGTTGGGTGGAGATAGGCTATCAAGATTTGAGAGGTAGGTTCAAGAAGAGTTCTATAAGATCTTTCTCCCTCCAAGCCTTCTGTATCAATAGGATGTAAATTTTTCTTCTTGATTATATAGTTTTTTTAATTTTTTTTGGATGATATTTGGCCTTTGGTTACAATTCATTGATCCTAAATGGCATGGATATAGTTTCAATGGATGATTATTTTTTGTGTTTGTGATGCAGAAATAAAAAGGGATCAATGTGTGAGGTTATATTATATGGGATTAATAACCATATAAAAACCAAAATCTATATTCTTGATATGTTTTTTGGGATAATTCTTTATTGGTATGTGTCTTGTGAAAAAGTGTTCAACTCGTGTACAGTTATGCACCACACATTATTTTTCATTTCAATCATCTTTTTTATTGGTTTTCATGGTGTGATATGATAATTGTAATGGAGTAATGTTTTTATTATGATATTATGTAATCAAGGGAATACATTTTGGTTGAATATTCTTTTGTTAATTTTATATGTGATTTTTTATGTTGTGTGAAATAAGTTTTGTGTTTCTCAAAAAGATTTTTTATAAGGAAAATGTTTTCATTTTTAAAAAAGTACTTAATTATTATTTCTAGAATGATACTTTGTTTCATGAAATGTTCTAAAACACATTATTTCATTATGAAGTATAAATTTCAGTAGAATTGTGATTCATTTCCCACAAAAGTTTGCACTGTCATTTTGATGGTGGGCTCTCTTTTTCAAGGGAAAGCATTGATTTCTAAAACAATTTTGCTGCATTAATGGATTTTTATTCCTTGTAATTTATTTAAAAGGGGTTATTGATTTGGTATTATGAAAAATGGTATTTTTATATATTAAATATATAATATAGAATGGGTTTTTAATTTTTAAAATGTTATATTTTTTTTGAAATCGGTGTCGGAAATGTTATCAAAAGGACATTATAATGTTTGGCCTTGGTGTTGAAATGATTACGTGGTTTATTTTTGATTTTTTTGATATAAGGATTTAATTAAAGAGTTCTATGGTTTTTAAATATATATTTTTTAGATTATTTTTATGGGAAAATACATTTTTTTAAAAGATCATTTGAAATAATAGTGCATGTTTTAGTAAATCGTGTTTTGGGATTTTCACATGATTGATTTCCATATTTCATAATATAAGCTTAGTAATACGTCAAGTAATTTTTAGACAATTTCATATGGTTTAGGATATGTCATTTACTCGAGATAATTTCTAATATGATTTGATATTGGCCTCACAAAAATTAATATTGTGTATGTTTAATGTTTTACATAGGGATGAATACTCCTAATTATAATTGTACCCATTATAAGAATAGAGTGTCATGTGAATTAATTTATTACTAATAGTGTTTATTTGATATATTCAAGGTGGTTTTGGATTTCTAGGTTTTATTGGGAATATTGTATGCCATGTGGATTAGGTAGTGGGCCTTGGTTCGATAGTTTAACTAGAGATCGTTATATTATTACAGGCTCTACTGTTTGATATATTTTGGGATGTTGGTTTCATTGATATTAGAGATGTTTTTAATTGTTAGAGTGTCTATATTTTTGTGTATCCATTGGGTTTTTTTTTGTTTTTCCCTTTCAATGACATATCATTTTAGTATTTTTTGTGTATATTTGGGTAGTTTTGGCTTGATTAAATTTCTGGATGGTATGTTCTATTGTGCCTCTTTGATTTATCTGTATATGAAATGGGATTTATTGAGAATTATCATGCATCAATATTTTCATTTTTGTTTCCATGTCTTAAATTATACCATAAGAAATATTTTTTTGGGTATGGGAAGAACTAGGGGTTCTTACATTGATAATAGGGGTGTAGTTTTTTTTCAATCGGACAATAATTACCACTAATCTCTTTTTAATATAAGAATAACTATGGTATGGTATTATATGTGTGTGGGTATAAACTCCCTCATATGTCAGATGTGACCCTTTGGTTAAATCAGTATCATTTCTTAGTGAAGCATGTTCCCAGTTATTGTGCTCTTTTCTTCTAGGATTCCACGTGTTTGGTAATTTTCTTTTTTGGTCCATTGAGATTTTTAAATGTTTTTTGTTTTACTTTGGTGGTTTTAGACCATTTTATGTGGTTTTATTTGTCCATTGGTGTTTATAAATTCAAATTGGGGATTTTTGGAATGAGGTCGTTCAGTGACGTCTTCTTGTTTTTATGAAAATATTTAATTCATTATTCCAAAATTTTCTATTAATTATAAATGGCGAGGAAAACTGTATGCTATCATTATGTTCTTGGAGATTTTCTTTAATGGTATATTGGAATGTTTCACTTTTATATATTTAGTTTCATTTGAGGATCTATTTTGTTTTATGAATTTTCTTTTATATTGAGAATTCATTTTTGAGTCTATTTCTTATTGTCCCATACATGGAATTGATAAATTCTAGCTATAAAATGTGTCATTGTGGAAATAATTGTTACACCCACCATGTCACTAAAGATTTTATTATATATTTTAGAGGTTAATTTTAATTTTATGGTGAATTTGGGAATGAAAATTTTAAATTATGGAGTACTTATTTTTGTTTATATTTCTAACACAAGTTATAATGGAAAAAATGTAGTTACCATTACATTACTTAATTAAGAATTATAATTTTTTTACTGCATGGTTGTGTTCAACAGGAAATTGAATGTTGAGTCCAAACAATGCAGATAATAGGGGAAACCATGTTATACATTTTGTGTGTAAAGGTGTGGGTGCATGTCTTTCCCACGGTTTGGTAAACTAATAAATAAGCATGTGAATCATCTCTATAATTGGTTATTTCCATATGTTAGGGTTTCTACATAGTTTTTAAAACCTTTTAGAGTCTTATATAAATTGTGTGAGTGGATTTATGTATAAGCATTGACATGTGCGAAATTGGTACAAGGGTTAAAAAATGATGTTTCCAATCCGTTCAACCTACAAAGATTCATTAACATCTAAAATTATATAAACACCCATGCTCAATTTAAACCCCATAACACAAAATTTTATCCATTATTATAAGAAAAGAACATTTTCCTCCTCCATGATATTTTTCTACCTTTTCATTTTATTTTTATGGCATTTTTCCATGGTTTTTAATTGGATTTCTCCTTGGTATGTTTCTTCAAACCAATTCTTATCCTCTCGTCCTCTTGTCCCATTAATTTTACATCCTCCCCTAAAACCTATGTATATTGTTGGAAAATTTCAGGGAATTATTTCGAATTAATAATGGTGTTTTTACTATTTAAAGTTATTAGAGAGAATGCCTTGGATTTTTAGATAATTTTTCATATATGGAAATGACTTTCATCTTGATCATCATTGAAATGAAGTATTTTATTTTATATTGTGTATCTTTAGATTAAATTCCAATTGAATATTATTTATTTTAAAATATTTAATTGTAAATTATATACCTATATGAATGACCCATTAGGGTACAAGTATATTCATAGTTGTTTAAACCATCTCATTGAAAGAGATTATATTCCGAGTGTTCATCAAAAAACCAAAATGGATCTTAAAGGACGCCTTTGGTTTTAAAAGCAGTGGTGAGCACCAAATTGAGGTTTTATTTTTTTAATTTATATTAAAATCCGGTGTGTGAGTGTTTTGATGTTTTTAAAACGTTTGAAATGGGATTTTGATTTGAAATTGGTGTGTTAACCAATGTTAGTGTTATCTTGAATCCTTTTAATTTTCACTTTGTTTTTCAAAAGTGATTTAATGGGATGGGTGGATTTAAAAATGTTTATAAATAGTTTTTTTTTATAAAATTGACCTCATGATTTGATTTATATGTATTTTCGGAATTCTGTAAGTTGGATTCAAACTGTAGTCCAATTTAAGAAAATGTCCCATTTGGATCTTTATATCAAAAATAAGATTTCATGAAATAGTTTAGCACCCTCTTTATAACTATGTAATCTATTTTATACCCATGGTTCCCAGTGATATTATGAATGATTATGTTATATTTATTCAGCGATATATTTCTTATACCTTAATTTGGTTGGGGATATTCTTATTAGAGTGTAAATATGTGAGGCATGACTTGTTTTAAAATATGTTATATTAAACCTTGTGATGATTGATTATTTTCACAATTATTATTATTTCCGTGGGAATTATTATTTTTTCTATGTAGAGGTCTATAAAAATGTTATCTCTAATATAGTAATGTAATAAATATGTAATGTTTCCAAGATACACTCCATCACATCGACTAATAGGTATATCAGGTCCTTTGAGATAGAAACATTTTTAGTACCCATGGAAGTTGTTATCTCTTGGGAAGTTTAATTTTAATATAGTAAGTGCTACTACTAGGGGTGTTGATAGGATTAATAGTTTCATCTTAGGGATCATTTTTGAAATTTAGACTTTGTTAATAGATAATTTGGATGATTCCCATGACACTAGCATAATATTTTGGATCATTTTGGGGATTTTTTTCTTATTCATTGATTGTATCCTCTTCTTTCTAGATTATTTCATGAAACCTATATACATGTTGTTTATTTATAAATGTCTTGTAACCTTGAAATATGGGTTCATTATAATTTTCTTAAAACCTTCATTATGTTATGTTTTATTTTAAATTATTTTGTAAAGGGGTTTGAGAAATGTTTTTCAAATAAGGAAGGTAAATATATGGTCTCAATTTTCATTCAAGCCATTTTTAAGAGGGGTTTTAAAGGTGTGATATTAAAATTTAATGTGTTGATTTCTAAATAGGTATGTATTATTTCACTAGAAAAATGGAAATTGATTGTCTTTGAATATCTAGTGTATGTGATTTTTGAAAACACCGTTTAAGTCTATTATTCGTAGTTTAGGTTGTAATTTTGATTCAAAAGATGTTTTTAGGAGAATTGTATTAGAGTAGAGAACAACTTCTGTGTTTTGAATTGTATATTTCAAAAATAAGTATTTATGAGATGGTTTGAATGTAAGACTTTAAAAAAAATCTATTGGAAGGTGTTGGTAGGGGGAAATTATTTTTTGGTTATTTTTTCATTTAATAATAAATAAACAAAAAGAGTTTTTTCAAAGATATGATGTGTTTATTTCTTCTTCTAGTAAAGGATTATAGATAATGTATATTTTTATACCATATTTATAAATATAGTTATGAAGGTTTCATATGAAAGTGTATACTTATTTTTATTGGGAGACAACCTACCTCGATGTTTTTCACATGCCTATATTTTGTATGAATTTGGATGTTCATGTGTGTTTTACCTATATTGATCTTTTTGGAGATTTGAATAGTTTTATGGTGACCTTAAGTCATGTGTTGGATTTTTGTAACAAGTTTAGATATTTTATTATTATTTGGGTTTTTTATTGGATATTTTGGCCTATTTTATATTATGCTTCAACTTCTTTTATATCTACTCCCAATGTTGAATATTTTATTTTAGTTGTATTTTTTATTTGGATATTCAAGTGTGAATATCCTATATTTTGTATTTATTTAATTCATTTTAATGTAATATTTATAATGTTTACTGAGGGATAAAGAAATCTCATGGTATGTTCCATGATACCCAAGTACTAGTTTCATGATATTGGGGATCAAGAACATTATTTGGGCATTATGGTGGACGAGGTTAGGAATTAGTTAGATGATACCCTATGAATTTTTAGTACACAAATCATATTTATTACTTATATATTGTCTCAAACCCTTACTAAATACATCGATAAAAACCTCACAACCCCCTATCGAATATTCATCGTTATATCAAACTCAAAATATAGGCTAACATGTCTTTATCAACAATGAGTTCAGAGAAATGAATGATCAAGGGGAAAAAGTGAATCTGGGGTCATTTAAATGGGAATCCACTTACTGGAACTCAAAATTCTTCATCACACATTCATCCAATTGAACATGTGTATTGAAATCATCCAAAAAATGAAGAAGTGAAATCTCCCCATGAAAACACTAATAACCAACCAAGATATATCTTCAACCACTCTTGATCCACCCTTCAATTCTAATCAACTACTATGTAACATGAAATTAACCTAGATTCCATATTAATTTGAAGTTAACCATGAAAATTAATATCCATTCATCAACTTTATTTCCCACAAATACACTATGGAACGTCATCATATTCTACCACTGTAATCCAGAAAACATTGTATCCCCTGACCACTCCTCCATTCCAAACAAAGGTTCCAGGTATTGTTCTGTCAATATTTTCTCACCTCAAAAAAAGAAATAGGTAAGGTTATTCAAAATAATTAAATGAAACACCAAATTCAAAAAAAACATAGACACTCCAAAAAATATACACCTACTCCCACTACCTAGAATCTCCTAACCAACTTATCCTTTATAGAGTAATTTCTTTATCTCATCCTGTTCCAATCAGTACCATCCCATCCTTTAATAACTCAACAACCCCACAACTATAATACTAACATCCATCATTCCATAGACATTTAAAACAACAATTACATATACCCATTAATCATATTTACCACATAATGAGCACAATAAACCAAATTAATTAAAAGACCATAATAAATCCCTCTATGGAGGAAATTCACCTTGATTAATTTTAATCACTTAAAGTGTGCTTGAAGGACTTTAAATAAAATAATTCAATTTACAAAAATAAATAGTTTTACATGAAACCAATAAATTTAAAATATAAAAAAATCAATTATCAGTTTTACCATAAACTTTATTATTTTACCCAAAACCCTTCAAATAAAAAAATTCTCAATTTTATTTGAACAGGGCATAAACAGAAATAATTGTATGTAAAACATGTACAAAACTTTTTCCAATTACATGATTAAAAATTAGTATAAATAATATTAAATTTAAATATTCAATTTATTAAAGAAAACATATCACCAAAAAACAAAAAAAAATAATCAAGTCAAACAATCATTTCAATCATCATTATACACATTAATTCACTTAATGGGAAAAATAAATCAAAAAATAATTTTACTAAAATCCAAAAAACATTTAAAGAAAAATTTCATTTAAAATTTTATAAACACAACTATTCAAAACATTTCCAAAATAACTTGTCATGCATAAATGATATTAACAATTAAACTATTAAAACATTAATACATTAACATTTATCCCATTGAGTCAAATAAAATATCTATGGAATTAATTATATAATAAAAATGATGAATAACATACCATTTCCAACCTAATTCAATTAATGAATCTACTTTCAAAAAACTATGAAAAGAATTATATTCCTTATTATATATATTTTGATTGAATCATGAAATCCAAATATGATATTTTTATAATCGAAATAAACATTTTTATAATTAAAACATGGAATCCTATTCTAAACCAATAATACCGATGAATCCTCTATTTTAAACACATATTTCATCAAAAACATTTAAGCATAATGAAAATAATATTATTTCATCATAATAATACAGTACATCATGATATGAAAAAACTAGGAAATTAAATTAAAATAAAATCAATATACAATACTAGAAAATCATTTAGTAAAAATAAATTTAATAAAATTTAAGAAATTATTTATAATAAGGAATTAAAATTTAATTTCACAGATGTTTTTAAAATAAAAATATTAATACTTTATAAATGTTGAGCATATAGTATTCTTTTTTAAATAGAAAAGTGTTTTTATATAGTAATTACATTTTTCATAGGTTAATCATTATTTAATAAAATTAAATTTGGAATCAATACATTTAAATTAATATATGATTTTTTTTATTATAATTATTTAGATATAGATATATTCCATTAAAAATTAATTTTAGTATGAGGATAAAGCAAGTATAATGACATAATTATGAATTAAAAAAGATGTATTAAGTAAAATGAGGGATTTATAGACGAAAAATATATTTATTCACTAAAATAATTCATTTTTATGTAATTAAATTAATTTAAATAACATATAAAGAATCATTCAATACCTAAATTATATTTTACGACATTAAAAACAATTATATAGGAATAAGTATGTCATGAACATTAAAAATATAATATTTTAAAGGATCTTAGTTATTAATAATTTATAACCTAAAAAATATCTTTTCATGTCAAATACCATGGGATTAAACCAATTTAGTCATATTTTTCAAATAACATATATTCTATGGACTATGTTTTAATATTAAAAAAATAGTCATAATTTTCTATTAATACACAACCAACACCCACTCACCATTACTCTAAAAATACTTAGAATGTTTATAGTCTTTCTTTGAATCCTAAGAGTCTATTTATGGATTTTTTATGGTTAAAAGGTTTCTTATCAAGATTTACGAATCAACATTGTAGGTAAGGGTCCGAAATCCAATTTTTACTTTTCAATTTCCATCCTTTTGTTATAATATAAATTAAAATTATTTTTCATATATTAACATTCTTGTAATTCTATGATATAATAAACCGATTAATATATTTTTTAAGAAATATTACCTATCATTATAGCCTTTTCCCAATCCATTATTATGATGATGTTGGGGTCCCTAGTCCCTTTTTATCCGTTATTTGTTTAATTATAGTTAAATAAGTTTAATTTCAATTTGAAATTTTTGTATACATAAATTTTAAAAATTTATTATCATATTACCTATTAATGATATATCACTATTATCTATAAATATGAAACTTTTGTAAGCCGTCCTAATGCTCAAAAAATATTGGAAATATAAGGGATAAATCTAAATATAGAATAACGTCCACAAATTTTGGTTAATTAAAGAGTGTGTGGTTACTAGAAAACTAGAAAACTAATTAGGATACAATAAGTGGATAAAATATTTGGCTCTGATTCACCTATGAGTAATATCCCTAAAAATGTTGTTTGGATATTAAATCTATCTTAACATTGTGCATGTAAAGTGGTCCTAAATGCACACCTGGTTTGATACAACCAATGGTATGATTAGGATGATTCATAAGGAATTTATAGACCATATTTAAGGATATGAAAATATAGTTAGATTTTGTAAACAATACTATAATTTATGCATGTAAATTAAATTTTTTTTTCACAATACATTCAAGTATGTATATGTGGATGTTTTTAATATTATTTATTTGGTATCCTACCCATAAATTCTATTGAACTCAAAGACTATTTCCTATAGATATCCTGTATCATGAATGTACGTATCACTAATAACTTTTTAGGATTCTTTTAATATGGGTAATTTCCATTACTTCATGATTATCCTATTGTTTTTACATTGATTAGGATATATTCACCTAGATTTTTATATTGTTCCAAAAAATGTGGAAATATTGATATTATGTATATCTAGTATTTCTATATAGAAAATTTTTTATTTCTTATCCACAACCATCTAAAAGGTATGTTAGGGAACATTATTATATTTAATTTTTTAGACATTCCCTTTATATGATGGATGTGTTGGATATATTATGTGCTAGGTGGGGCTTAAAATTATATAACCCATAGATGTATCTGTTTGTCACATGAGACCAACTAATTGGGTTTTTAGTGTAATCCTCACACATTTATATTTGATTTTATTGGAAGTAAGAATTGATTGTATGTTTATGATATTTAGTATTATATATTCCATAATTATGAGATTAGTAATTATAAAAAATATATTCAATTATTGATATGTAATACATTGAAATATTTTTCTCACAATTCCATTTGTTATGGAATTTATTTATACCTATCATATATTTTATTTAAATTATATGTTTGACTTATCTTATTTTGTGTTTTCATTTACATGGAATTTGAGCTCACCCTTTATATTATTTCCCATTTCCCTTGGAAAGAATGAATATCACAGTGTGTGACTATATCAAACACACATGCATCAACCTAACACGCTCTCAGATCTGGCTCACCATAAGTTCTCTTGTGAGACTCCACAAATTTCAAATAATGCTTACTAGAAGTGTCATTGTAATATATTTAGTGGGTAAACTATGAAATCTTATTAGAGTGAAATTATAGTTAAAAATAACAAATATCACACACATCGATGAACATTAGAGTACACATAATAAATAGTTAAAAAGAACTTTATAATAAATGGAATAAAATATATAGTCATAAGAACTCACAAGTATTCATAAAACACAATATATAGTCACCCATTGGTCCAACCACATGTACAATACAATCAAACATAAAATAAAAAATATATGATCCACTATCAATTATAAGATAAACTACATACCTAGTTCATATGATTCCTAAGCTACACCATACCTCTCATGATTCTTCACACGAGTAACACCTCTTGATCATGAAAAACAAGTTCTTATACCCATCCTTCAATAAAACGTTGATTCAACCTAAAATAAGACATCATATCCACACACACAATTTGGTGGTTTTATTTGTGGTGAGAATGAATCCGCAGTAAGTTACCCAAAATGATGAACCTATAATCTATTATCACAATATGTGTATGAACATGTAAGATGACTAGCCTAGTCAAAGACTAATGATAGATAATATAAAATAAAAACTATATAAAATCATGGGGGAACACAAAAAAATGAAGAAAATATCCAACCACGGTTTCTATATTGACATGTGAGGTAAATCAACCCATGCTCCACCCCCTCCCCCGCCCCAGGAGGATTTATGTCATGTGGTACACCATTCCATAGGAAAATAAATGGATCAGAAAAATCTACATAGGGGATCAATGAAGATCAAATGAAGAGGAATGAATGCTGAACCATAGGGTGTAACCAGAGGTTTCCTCCTCACAAAGTAGTTCTATCGTGTTTTGGGACTCCAAGAGTATGATCTAAACTAGTGAACTTAAAATAAAGGCCAAAATAACCAAAATAATTTCTAGTCTTAATTATTTTAAATAATTAATCGGGAACCATTTATGGAGCCAACTGAGGTGGAATCCACGTATAAAACATAGATCTATTAGAATCCAAGGCACTGAGAGCATAGTAGCATCCACAATGCACAATACCCACTCTGTTAGTGCCTTAAAACCTCAAAAGACCAAATTTAATCTAGAATGAGTGTCACACAAATCTAGATGGTGGATTTAATCATTTAGATCATCCATTATCTTCCTAACCCCATATAACCACATACAACTAGATGATGAGTGAACTAGATCACCACTTGGGACCCATTCCCAATCCCTGAGGTCCAAATGGTCTCATACTCAAAAAAATCCTAAGATTAATATAATCAAACATGATTGAAAAATTCCAAGATAATTTTTCAAGATCTAACCACGAAACAAATATCCAAACACCTGAACTAGAAACATTGATCAACTATCATGCAATAAAAAATGGTGCCTCTCTCTGAAACATGGTTCTTAAAATCCCTTAAATTGCCACCATAGGCTCTCAACAACCAACCATTATGTCAAACCCAATCTCAAGGCTCCTAAAGTACTTGGGTTAAAGTAATAAGGAGACATCCTACTAGGGACTCCCCTAATACACAATTCTCTTAGGACATACCCGATATAATATCATAAATATAAAAAATTACAAAGAAAAAATATGACACCCTATTAGGGGTTCTTCTAGTCATTTTAATTAATAGTAAAAACCTGGTATCGAGGATAAAAAAACAAACCTCAATGTAAATTTATTTATTCTCAATAAAGAATAAAGTAAAAGGTAATCCAAAAGAAAATGCCTAATTATAGGCCCACTATCAACAACCCTCAAAACTACCTCAAAAGAAGGACCTATAAGGGCTCCTCAGAAATTGAGAAACCATGCCCTATGGGAATTCTACACTACCAAACTTGACAAAAAATAATCACTTGATTAGAAAAAAAGATGTAAGGTAATTTTAATAGTCCCTAAAACTTATTCAAATAATTAAAAAAACACATCCATTACTAACATCCCACAAATTTGAACCATCCCAAAGGCACAAATATATCTATTCTATAACAACATAAGTTTTTATGAACAATGTTTTCAAATAAATTAAATTTATTGATTGGATTTAATTGATGGAATCATAAATATAAAATTTATTTATACACCACTACAAGATATTGATTTATTTTACACTCCACCAATTTAATCTTTCAATACATGAAATAATGCATTGAACTTTTATTATGCACAACACATAGTTTCTATGAAACAAAATTTTTATATTTTATTAACTTCAAAAAGATAGTTATAACCTAGCCATTAAATTGTTAATATTAATAGTAATAAATATTTTTTAAAGTTGAATTATAATAGTTTATTTTAAAAAAAATAATTGATATAGAAATATATAATTTTTAGTAAAGTCTATATGTTCTGAAAATACTATTTTATAAAAAGAACAGTTTTTAGGTCCTTTTGTGAAAAATAATAAAATTAAATTTTGAAACTTTTAGAAAACTAATTTTATAAAATAAATATTATTTATGAATTCATAATGCCAAACATATTTTAGGGTGATTTTATGAGATTTTTATGAAATATTTCATTTCAAGATGAACATTGAAAAATAAAGAATTTAAATTGAAAACATTATATTAATGTTAATTATTTTCACAGTTCAATAATATTTTAAATTTATTTTAAAGTATAATTAAATCTATATTATATCCATTAATATTATTTTGGTATTCAGAATCAATTTACATTGAAATTTTATATAAAACAATTTCAATCTTCTAAGCATTTTCACTTAAAGAACTCATCGTTTCGTCCCCTCTCTGGGGTTAATTTTAAATTAATTTGCGCAAATTATATGAATTGTCTTTAGAAAAATTGATCAAATATTTAGAATAATAATTATTTATTATTTATTTTAATCAAATCTATTTTTTTAAAAATTATTTGTGAGAACAGTAAAAATTAATCATGCTTATTAAGAGAAATACAAGTTAACCAAGGTACTAAGCTCTAAACTTATGGAAAAACTGAAATATAAACTTATAAAAAATAATTTTTATAAAACTATTTTAACCTTAAACCTTTATTTCTATAAGGTTTTGAATTATTATATATTTTTTAGGTAAAAACGTAGGTGCACCTAACTTTTTAAAAAAAATGCCAAGTGAGTCCTCTCCCCTACTTATAAAAGGCCACCACCTCTCCCCCACACATTAGACCATAAATATTTGTGGGTTCACCTTAGATCAGTGAAAATATATTCTCCAATTCCCTCTTATAATCATATAATCCTTAATTTTGGTAGAAATTCAAACAAGTAAGTCCATTGACGTAAACTAATATGAGAAACCGGAAGAAGAGGTAACGTTAATCAATGAACTTTATTGTTTTATTAATTCATCAACACTATTTAATTATTTATATATAATACATATAAAATTAACTCAATATATTAAATATAATATTAATTTTTTATGTTCAGTTCAATACCTATAACCATACACACTTCTATCAAATGGGTTATGAAAACATCACTCATGTATACGACAGACAACCACCTCATGGACCGATGTCATTCGTTTTTTCATTACCATTGATAAAGGATAGGAATAATGCATGTAATTTTTATTTATACTTTAAATTTATTATTTTTAATATGTATTATTATTATATAATTTTATATCACACATACTTTCCTTATTTTTAATATGTGGGAATACGATAATGTCATTCGTGTGTACGACAGACTACCCCTTACAAAGTTATGTAATTCATTCATGAAATAAATGGAATGCATTAAAGTTGGTATCAATTATCATATGAGATATGTATGAAAAAAATTATTTTCTAGAATATTAATATATAGTATAATTTTATTTCTTTCAATTCGACTGGAAATAAGAAACAACATTCAAGCATATGTATGACCTACTATATCATTGAATGATGTATTTCATTTCCAATTTATATCTGTTATTGATTATTATAAATAAATATATAATGAATATATATTATATTAATATCATTGTTATTTTTATGTATATATTGAAATTATGATTAATGTAATAGTACAAAAATTTGGAAAAATCCAAAAATATATGAAAAAAAGTAGTTGTTACCTGAAACATAAATTTAACATAGAATTGTAAATAAATGGATAGTAAAAGGTCATAATAAAACCTCATATTTTATGATATAAATTAATTTTTTTGTGTATTATATTTATAATATAATCATATTTATTATATAAAAGTATGGGATGACTATAATAGAATTCAAGACTTATGGTAAGGGAATTCCATCTCACTTTTAATTTTCAAGAGACACTGGCCATGTTCAACACATATTTTTGGTATGTGGGGTGTATAAAATCCATGAATGTATTTTGTGAATATTTTAATGAGAATAATTTGTATTTCAATACCCATTTTAGGTTATATCTTTCATGGGTTGTATTGTTATAATGATTCTAATGCTGTAAAGGGATTTTTAAATCTTAATTTTCCTTCTTACGACATGCATTCATTTTATTATGAACCAATATTGATTAATAAGATTAATATGACCTTTGAAATTTAATATTATTAATTTATAAATCCTCATTATTTTTTAGGTTTCATTTTATTTTATTCATTAATCAGTTTTATGGTTTAATATTACCAAAGTGGTAAGAGTTTATTTCTATAATCTCATGATGTGACATGTTGGTTTATTTTTTTTAAATTTTGGAGCTGATGCCAATTTTTAAAAATATTTTTCAAATAGTATAGGATATTTTCATCAGAAAATATTTTAAATGGTATTTATAATTTATTGTCCATCTAAGGTAATGTCCATTGGTTTTACTCCTTCCTTACGAGATATATTCCCCAAAGGTACCATTAAAATTCCATTATTGAAAGAATTGTGTTTCGGTGGCATGATGTATGTGAAACCTATTTCCATTCCATATGTTATATGATTATGAAAACCTTTTATATTCCATAGGTTATATTATTATTAAACCAACTTTTTTCATGTGTTATGATATGATTATAAAATCTGACTCCTTTATATAGGTTAAGATAATATGAAATGTTTATGAATCCCAATACATGTAATGATTTTGGATATAATTATTTTTATTTTGATCTTATAGAACACATATATATGATTTTATTATGTTATGGTTGAGACCTATATGTTCATACAATTAATTGGTTAATGATTTATATTTCATGATATATCTATGGCTTTAATTGAGAGTGAATCTAGTTCAATAAAGAACATTGTCTACTAAGATGGTATTGGGAGTGGACTATGGCTACAAAAATGGTTTGGGGAGTGTGATATTTTCAATAAGATATCCTTAATATTGATAATTTACTAAAATGGAAACCATTATATATATTAATGTGTTTTCTAGATTTCAATATCATATGCCAATGTTTTGATCACATCGATTATGCTCTTCGATTCCATTATGATTCATGTCTTATGACTGCAAATATTTTTGTCCTGAATCGAAATAATGATATTTAATATGTAGGGTATGATATTATAATGTCATTCCCATGTTCTCATCCCCTTATTATCATGATTATGCTTACATATATCCCTTGATTTTCCTTTCTGGGTATTTTAGTTCACTATTTATTATGCCTTAATTTCCTAGGTTATGAAGTCATGCATTATGCATGATGTGTCTAAGAAGGTTTCTAGTCATAAAGAACTAAGTGAGGTATATTGTAGTTCACTTATTGAAGAATGTTTATGTTTCCTTGTTTCCAATGTAAGTAAAATAAAACAATCATTGGGATTCTTTTTGTGTTAAGTGATTAATATTCCACAAAATGATGATGTAATTTACATGTTTATTAAGACCGAGTCATTGTTTTTGGACTCAACGGAAGAGTTTGGATAACCCTGAAAAATTAGGTTGAAAAAATTAATGTAATAACCATTACGATATAAATAAGCATAGGTCAATATCATATGTTTTGTTAAGGAATATATTATTTAATATATATTTAAATACAACTATATCTAGATAATACTAGTTTTCATGGTTCTAGAACAGATGTACCTAGGGGTAAAAACCCTGAAAACATTATATTGATCTAGAATCGATTTCAAACTAGTGCATGACATAGGCCTTACTGCATACCCAGTTTAGCACTCATGGGGTAAACACTATTTATAATCTACATTTTTTATGAACCATTTTGATGTATTTTTTAAAAAATATGATCATTGATGCACTATGATAAACCTAAGGTGTTATAGATTTGAATTTTACATACAATTCATCTTCATTATGTTTTTTTACCACTGTGACTAGTGTTTCTCACAATATGTTTTTTGGTTTAAATCATTGGATAGAAACCAAAGAATCGTATTAATGCGTAATGCTATAGAAAATGCAATTAGTGTCCTCTTGAGAAGCATAATTTAATGAGATATGGAATAGAATATATTATTTCTATACTCACACAACATTCTCAACCTGGTAATCATGTAGAAATCCCTTGTGAGAATATAATTAAATAACATTCTGTATAAACATTCATTATTTAATTAACAAATTAATCTAGTGGGACTTATAATACACTATTGGATGAGAAATAGATCTATTATATTAAAAAGATATTTTCCAATATCCAATGTCGGAACATGAGAATTTAATTTTGGGTGTTTCTCATTTATAATGTAATGCATACTTGTGGTGAAATATAATCAAGAATATGAGGAACAATGATAATATTGACTCCATGGATTGATATGATTTCATGATATTATTTTTGAATAAATAATTTCCTCATTATCTTCATTTTAATATTGAAAAAAAGTTCATAGTGTTAATGAAATGGGATGATGACTCTGTGGGTACCTACAAAGCTAATTTCACAATACATGCATAGTATGCTTCTAGAATTATCATCCAACCCAAAAGTTACATTTATCGATTTTTCAGTGGAGATATCCAAGTCTTATAAGGGTTTTAGACATAGGAGACTTTAGTAGTGTCACAATAAAACCCTAAATGGGTCTCAAGACACAGCTACCCCAAGCCCTCCGCTATAGGACATGGGTGGTGACTAGAACCAATAGGAATATCCGAAATGAGAGGCCTTTTTCTACTGTACATGGAAAAAAACACCCAACCATATCAATGTATAATTTTATAAGAATAATAATAAATGTATTAAACATCAATAATATGACCACACATGAAAACCCTCTAGGGTATCCAAGATTAAGAAAGTGTAAAATAAAAATTAAAAGTGTAAAAATAAATACCCAACCAAAAAGATAACCCAAAATGACAGAATAAGAAAATAAAATTCTAAGAGGTCCTAGTTCATTATTTAAAAGATACTATCACCATATGTGGTTGAATTCACTTGGTATCCCAATCCCCCTATGAAGTCACAACTGACCTATCTGTTGTCTGCATTAGAAATGAAACGTGCAGGAAAATCCAATGTAGGAGTCAGTATATACATACCCTGTAAAAAACCCAAAAAATGAATGGGGCTGAAATAAGTGACACAAAAAGAATAAATAGAAAATAAATAGTGAAAAAATCATCCCCTGTAAAGTAATAATCATCATCCAACTATATGGAGATCAAGAAATCATGTAGTTTGACTACACATCACATCACTATAACACACAACTGGAGATTAGTAAAATCTATCATCATGGATATATATGTATATATACATATTAACTATAAAAAAATATCAAACGAGAGAGTAATATAGTTTCCATATCACAACCCAACATATAAAAAGAGTCGTCAATAGTTTGAGAAGTCTATTAATGATGCCTATCATCTCACATGTCTACCCGAAAATAATTGGTGGAGTCCCATGCCTCAACACTACATTGCATAGCCGATTGGTCGCATTATACAAGTATAGGAATCACACTATAGTGAGTCAGGGGGATCCACTCAATAAGAATCTTTAGAGGATCCACTTCATGATCCATTAGTGGGGTTAAACAATGTAGTTCCAGATTTTATGACATCGTGTGAGTGGGGGGGGGGGTTAAACTCTAGTATTTTGAGGACTTATTTCCTATCTGATAGTGGAGTTCCACTCAGTATATAGAGGACCTATTTATATATTGATTGGGGGTTCCACTCTATAGGCTGAGAATCCTCACCCAGAAGTGATAGGGGGTTAAACATTGGTGTCATGATGACTCATTCCCTATTTGATAGGGGTTCTAAACGGTAGGTAGAGGACCCAAACCCATGATGATGGGGGTTCAAATATATTGGGTGAGTAACATCACCCTAATGTGACAATGGGGTTCCACTTTGGTTTCTTGAGGACTCAATCACTATCTGATAGGGGGTTATACTCAATAGATTGGGGAATCATGTCGAAGATGATGGGGGGGGGGAGGGTCCAATCTATAGAACTAAGACCCATACCATGATTTGATAAGGGGTACCACACTAGTTTCATGATGAAATTAACCCTATCTGATAGGGGGTTCCACTCAGTTGATTGAGGACACTCACCCAAGATGGCAGAGGTTCTATTATACTGTTCATTTGTGATCCTCTTCTTGATCACTACCTTTATTAAGAACCACCTAAATAACTATCACACCTAGAAAAGTTCAAATCATATCCCAAAAACCAAAATATATGGATCCTTCACATTCTACATTTTAAAAGACACAAGACATGATACTCATAGACCACAATTTGAGTACAATCAAAAGAGATAAGTGAGTTTGAATCATCTTAAAAAGGAACCCTGGCGTACAAGACTTGTGAGGGGACCCACACAACATTTGGTCCTTCTCCACTGCCAGTTCATGTCCATGTTGTTCCATATATCACTAACTATGTAGGGATACATGGAATTTTGGGGGTACACATGGTTTGATTGATCCATTTGAGGTCCTTCCCCTGCTAAATTTCATGTAAGTTTACTTTTTCCCGAGTCAGTGTACTTTGGAACATGGTTTGTCCATCCACACTAGTTTCCACACGTGTCAATTTTCATTTTCGTGTACGCTAGATCATGGAATGGGCATGTATGTTTCATTCCACACTGGGTCCTTGTTTCATTCTCTAATACATGGCTCTTCCACCTAAGGAATTGGTACACGACATGTAAGAAGAATAGATTCCATTACATCTTTATATTTCTTCAAAACCTATCCACCAAAACATTGGGGATATATTATGTTTGTCATCGTGATACATATTGTGCAGTCGTGTTTGAGCAAAATATTATATCTACACTTGGGAGTCCAAATATGATAATCCTACCTTCATATCTAGGCTCTTGTACTCAAACAATTAGTTGATATAGCTATTTTTCATCATTTACAACCTTTTGGGGGGAAAACTTGTGTACACATCGATCAATAGAGGATCATCGCATGTCCCGCATAAAATTCTAGTCCACCATCTTTGATTCATATTACAAATAAAATAATTGATCACTCTCTACCCAAAGATCCTTCGTTTATATCCCATATTTGACATTCACTTTATCACATGCAATCCTCACCTGAAGGAAGGGGTCTGATCAGACATGGCATGCCTAGTAACATCGAACAGAGGCCCCATAGGAACATTGGAGAAGAACCCAAATAATCAACGGAGAAAATCCCCCACTAAAAGGTTCAACAATTGTTGGTCAAGAGTTATTGTCTAAATATATTAATTGGGGATATCTGAGGTCATGAAACTGTAGCATATAAAATTAAATTTCAATTCACAGGTGCATGCAATGTTCAAAAAGTAGTGCAATTCAGGAATGGGAAGATCGTGTTCAATAAATTTAATAAAAAGGGAAATAAAAAACAATTTCATCAGTCCCAACTAGAGATTAGATAATTTTTCACTGAAAAACATATTTCCCAATGATTGAGGGGATTCATTTCATTCTATATTAGTAGATAGGATTTGATCAAGAGATTCAATGTCCTTTAATCTTGATTCTCCAACAAAAGAGGATAAGAATGCTTCTAATCCTCTAATAGTTTTGGTCTCACCTAGGGTGAACATCCCTTTTAATTGTCAACTTTGGTCTCATATTTTTGATCCCATATTCCTTTTAAAAATTATCCCATTTTAATTAAGAAACTACATGTGAATAATATCAAACATATTCAATATTTCTATAATATTAATTATGGGCACATCAAGCCTCAAAATTCCACGTCATCTCAACACCTAACTATGGAAATATGTATAGAAATATTTGAATGTATTACAAGAAAAAACATGGTATATATATAATTCACTCCTTCAATATTTTCTTCACTAAAAATTAAAACTATACAAAATGGTTTGGATACTAAGACTGTATCTGGATCTCCTTCTCAAAGTGGCTCTCTTTCACATTCCTGTACTCCCAAAACATGAGATTCGAGGGGACTATTTTCTATGATGGGTCCTCTACTAGAGATCCTTGATCCCTACTAGGTGAACTACAAAAGAGGCCCCTTCCTTGATTTTCAACTCATCCCTATTTATGATGTGGATGAGTTCATGCATGTATCTCCTCAAATGCGACATGTGTTGACTTCATGAACCCTATCCAACTATGCAAGTAGGTAAAAGAGTAAACAATATCACCAACATTCTTCAGGATCCCAAACTGGAAAATAAACTGTGGGGATAACATACCTACCCTTCCAAATCTCTACAATCCTTATCTTGGGGAGACTCTCCATGAAACATGACCTTCCTAGTTGAAATATAAAGACCTATAATGAGGATCTATATAATAGTTTTTCCTACTCTATTATGTCTTAATCCACTCACGAATAACCTAACCCTTATCCATCATCTCCTACACCATCTTTGTACCCACAAGGTATGTCTCTCTAATCCCTATCCAGTATAAAGGTGACCTAAAGGGTCTCTTGTACAGGGTCTCTAAAAGTGAAATGTTGATTATATAGTGGTAGATATTGTGGTGTAAATTATATATGATGGTAAAGTGATCCTATCAGTTCTGAAAAAAGCCCAAAATATAATCCCTCAACATATCATTTAACACATAGATAGTGTTCCCAATTTTCTTACTTGTATAGGGGTGGAAGGATATATTATACCTCATTTGGGTCCCAAATACATCGATTAGAACTCTCCAAAAACATGATGTCAATTGTGCATAACACTTAGAGAAAATGGTAAACAGAACCGCATGAGGGTGACAAATCTCCCATACAAACATTATCCCCAAACTCTCCATCAAAAAATACTCCCTGATAGTTGGGAAGTGAAAAAAAATAATGACTATTTCAACTATCACGCAGATGTGATCTGGGATATTCAATTACTATGGAATCATTATCACAATTTACATTTTTATTTCTCCTCACATCCACTATGAGATCATAAGGGGATACAAAAAATCTATCATTACATGGTGCTCAACCTTCACCCACTGGATGGTGAGGCTCCTAGAGATGAACTTAGCCATGACATACTTCAAGAAGGACAACCAAAACAACCAAAAGGTATCTTATCACATTCTACACACTAAGATATATATATATATATCGGGTATATGAGTGTAACGATCACAACAACTCCCCTACATCATGATGGGGACCACTATCCATCCCTAGAAAAAGGATTACATGATTCCCTTCTTCATAATACCCATCTATTGAAACCACTATTTATATGTTGTCCCACAAGACCTCAAATTTGATGTATCATATTTGGGAATCTCTCACGCACACGATAAGTTGAAGATTCAACACCATTGACTGAAGAAACTCTGCACCCTTCATCTCAAACATAGTCATCTATAAGGAAGAAAACCACATCGAAGCCTCTTACACCAAGTGAGACTGGGACTTCCATGTAAGTGAATATAAAACAACATTTCCCTTCCTTGAAGTATAAAATATCTAAAATTAATGTTCCCATACGAAATCCAACCAACACAATTATATCTTGTTCAATTATATGATTGTGAGGACATACCGAAGAATCTAATGGTATGAGTATGCCATAAAGCACTCGCCTAAAATGTAGTTCCTCCACATCCTTAAGAAGAATGATTGAATTGACAGTTCTAGGAAATTATTCATAGAGTTCTTTACATGAGTTCGTAACTTCATCAACCAATATATGACAATTGACATCCACTACTTCCACATGCAACTGAGGCCTGATCCCATGGCCTCACAATACACTACGTACTCTATTTCATCCACTGGTATTCTAAACATAGAATCACTCATTCAATTTAGTCTTAACACCTCAATGGACCTCTAACACAACTCAATACATTTAAAATTATACCCTTTTCACACAGCGGTGGTCAAAGGGGCTACAATCCTAGTGGAGTCTTCAAAAAACTTATGGTAGTAACCCACCAAACCCTGGAAACTCTACAATTCTCATAAAATATGTGGATGATCACAAGTGAGAACTACATTGATATTTTCCAGTTCTAGGTAAAAACCATGCACATAAATGACATTCCACTAGAATTGAACCTCATGAATCAATAATTGATACTTTGAGAGATTTCCCTAAATATGGTTCTCACGATGTAAATGTAGAACCGTCCACATGTTCTCTGCGTTCTCCTACTTTAATGCAGAGTAGAGGATCTTTTCATCAATGAAGTTAATCCCATAGTAGTCCATGTTTATCAACATGATATAGTCCATAAAAACAAAAAACATGGTAGCGGTATTCATAACTTCAAAGGCAATTTCAAGAAAATCATCATGTCCTCAGTGACATTAGATTCACATCATCAGAATATTGATCTCGCGAAACCTCAACTAGTGGTAGCAGGACATTAGATCAATCATCTAGAACCATCCCATGCCTTACAAATGGTTGAATATGGCATAAATCATTGTGAATGTGTACTTGTTCCGTATCATGGTCTGGCTTTGGATATGGTAATCCATGAAAAGAATATATATTCCATCTACGGTTTTCCCAAACAACACTTGAGATTCCTATAGGGACACATTTGGCGAAATGTGATTTTTATATTTAATGTCATCCAACTGCAACCACTACCCTATAGCTCGGTTGGGGCCATATGATATGATTTAGAAGATATAAGTGAAATCCAAGGATTTTAGTTTGTGAGAAATATCAATTTCCTTCCTTATATGTAGCCCTATAACATCATTAGGGAAGATTTCTATATAAACCTCCATGACTAAAAGAATCCAGAAGCTAGAAGTTACATTTAAATATGTTCTATTGTCACCAACTTATTGGTGGTGGGAAATAAAATCTGGCTCTTAGAACCCACTCCTACCACCAATAAATATTTATTTTACATAAAGAATAATATTGTCCCATTTGTTCAGAGGCATCTAACTTGTCTTTAATGACAAAAATTATGGGATCCCCCCATGGAAAACCTATCCATACCAAAAATTACTATATATGGATCCATTTAGACATCTAAAAGGTCCCAAATGAACTTATATCAACCAAAAATAACTATCTATAATGATAGATTATAGATAAAGATGAAGCATTCCATGTAGGAACCTTAAGAATAAGTTGTCGGGATAAAGACTCTAATGGGAGCTCTAGATCTCGCACAAAGATTAGTGAGATATATTAATTCTTAATACATGTTTCTAATAATAAAAAAGAAATTTTAGTGAAAACATATATCAAACCTCAAATCATCTCATTTCCTACGGGGTCCTAAGAATCCATATCCTACAACTCTCTACTGCCATGACCACCATCTCTATAAGCCTATGGTGGTCCTCACAGTGGATGTGGTTGAATGATATAATTTATTTTCAACCACCATAGCTCATCATGCTCCTCTTCTATATCATCTTCTTTGGGGACCACCTTTCCCTCACCTGGTTTGTCCCTGATCACAAAACTGCCTCTATCATGGTGGTTTTTCACATATCTTTCTACACTCTTTACCATGTAAAGATTTTAAGTCTCACACTATGCTAACTCACCTATGGAAATAATATCACATACCCTTTCTATGATACCTTGGTCATCTATTATTCCCCTAGACAGAAGCTTGTGTTTGATCATGGGGAGGAAGCGTTCTCTAAGATCATGTTGACTGGTGCCTAATTGCTGTTATAGAAGACACAACCCTATAATTTCCAGCAGCATATTCATCTTCACAGAATCCTTCTAATAGGAAGGTCTCTTTCATCACATTCCACTCCAATACTCCCAACATAGTTTGGGATGCACTAGGGAAATATGGTGAAAAATTTCACTAAGTGATGTCCCAGCTCAAACATCCATCCAATAAAGTATCCCTCAATAATTAAGTAGAGGGATTATTTTGTAAGATATATGAACCCTGATGTGTACTAAAAAACTACCATCCCTCCTTGATAATGCTCTATAACATTCTAATCTAGAACCAAGCCTAAATAGTGGGTGTATTACTCATCACAAAACAACTATTGAAAGTCTGACCATGAGAGTGTTGACTCATCATGCATATACGTAACATGACTCCACTATCCCTAACATAATTTATGGAAATGGATAGGTTCCATCATGACCACCAGATCCATTAGTGTCTGGATATGACTAAAGATACATACCATTGATTCTGGGAAATGCTTTGCTTCCTAGGGATCTGTCTCACTACTGAACCTCACCTACCACTAGCGGTGGAACTCGGGGCATTTTTTAAGCTGACAATAATTCTCATCCTACTCTACTAGTATGATCCGCTACTCAATAAGTGGGGGTTCTGGAATCTATCCACTTGGAGGAATAATAACCTGAGATGAACCTTAAACTAAGGCCTCGTCACTCATCAGATCTTCATCCCAAAATAGAATTTTCATTCTAACTAGTTGACATCATAGTGGAATCCAAAAGCTTTAACCAAGAGGTACCACATTCAGATAAATATATATATATATATATATATATATATATAATGAAAGGTGACTTACAAACAGATTCAATGAATCAATCCTATATGATGCATAATGAATTAATCTTTGACACTATTATCTCAAAATTTCTAGTATATAATAATGTTTTCACGGTTGTATTGAATGAATACATCTCCCTCCAATGCCATCACAAGGTTCCCTGGAATGAGATTTGCACTAGAGACACTTTAAAACTACTTACCTAAACCCCAACCATATCCACATAAGAATACTACACCAAACATCAACCCATGGAATAAACTTCTATGATATCAATATTCCACAACCCTACTCTAACTGGGGATGAAGTAGTAACTATCCCATGATATCCTTGAGAGAAGAGGGTTGGTGACATGAACCGAAAGGAAAATCCCAAATGGTTGGACTTTTCCTAATGTACATTTACATACACACCCAATAATATCAATAAATAAGTTTATAATAATAGTAATAAAATTATGCTACATGTCGAAACCAAACATGAGAAATCTATGTGGTGTACAAGTGTTTGAAAATAAAAAAACCAAAAGGGAGAAAATATACATCTAACTAGAAATATGTCCCAACCTAACACAAATTTATAGTTATTTTTTTAAATACTAGTTCTTTATCTATAATCTGCATCCATCATATGTGGTCCAATACACTCAGAATCCCTATTATCCATTAAAGTCACCACTAACCGATCCTTCGTCTGTATAAGACATTAAATTTGTGGGAAAACCCACGTAGGGATGAGTATATACATATCCATATGGATGTCCAAATGATTAATGGGGGAGTAAAAAGAGACCAAAAATGAATATATCGATAGTAAAATGTGAAAAGTCCAACCCAAAGATAGTAAGAAACCTTATTTAACCATAGAACGACCAACACATTGTGTAGGTGGACTACACATCTTGTCTCTACCACCCATATAAAGAGTGTAGTAAAATACATAAATAGGGATACTGATAGATATATATATTCTGAATAAAATAATCTCAAATGAGAGAGAAAATGGAACATTATCTCATATCCCTACCAATTAAAATATTCTTCAACATTCTCAGAAGTCTATCAATAATTCCCTATATCTCACGCATTTTCTTCGAGGTATCTTGTGGATCCCCATGCCCACCATTGAACCACACAATGGAGGGGAATAATATCCATGTAGAGGAACTCTTCCCTAGTGCATGATGGGGTACCATTCAATACTTTTTTATCGATAAACCATTCCCTGATGCGTTAGGGGGTTCCACTATGTAGGTTGTGGACCAACAACCTGGTTTGATAGGGGCTTCACAATAGTGTATCAAGGAACTGTGCCCTATTCGATAGGGGGTTTCACATGATAGATAGAGGACTCACATACAATATTATGGAGGATTCTACACTATAGGTTGAGGACACACTCCTTGATGTGTTAGGGGGTTCCACTCAAGGTTCATGGGGACTCTCACACTATCTTCTATGTGTTTAACATAGTAGGTAGGGGACCTAGGCCTAAGTTTATGTGGTGTTCCGCTTTATAAATCAAGGACCCACACCTTGATTTGATTTCATGGTTCCAATATTGTCTCTTGATGAAATTCACCACATCTGTTGGGGTTCCACTTAATAGATAGAGGGCCCTCACCCAAGATGATGGGGGTGAGGGGAACTCCACTGTATTGGATGAGGACCCTAGCTATGATGCGATAGGGGGTTCCACTTTGGATTCACAAAGGCACCTGCCTTATTTGATAAGGGGTTCCACTCTACAGATATAAGACAAATGCCTAAGTTTATGGTGGGGAGGTTACACTCTATAGGTCACTGGTGAGCCACTACCAGATCACTTTCATCATCATGCACCACCTAAATAAGCATCACACTTGAATCATATCACATCATATAAAAAATCCATAACATATGGCTCCATCAAATTAGAAGTTAAAAAACACTATTTATAAGAAACCTATTGAACAAAATAAAATTTCAATTGTATGGGATATCTGTGTTTGATGTTTCCTAAAAAAGAACTAGGGGTACACAACATGTTGGGGGACCCAAATAGAATTTTGTTCCACTCCACCGCGTATACAAGTCCCTAATGAAATACATATATCCTCTCATGTAGAGATACATGGAATCTATGGTGTATATAGTGCATGCTTGATCAACTCGGGGTGAAACCCATGCTGTTGGACATGTCCATGTTCTTTTTCTCATTCTATAAATGTTTGGTACATAACGTGTCCAACTACAAGGGTTTTCACCCATGTCCATGATTATGTCTATGTATATAAGCACATGGAATGTTTCTATCCATGTATTTTCACATGGATTCCTTCCCATGTGCTCCACCACATGGGTTATCTCTCGAGGAAGAGGAACATGAAATGTAGTGGAGTTATATGATATTACATCCTTATATTTCTAAAAAACATACCCATCATAGCATAGGGACGACACATTGTTTCTTAATTTTTGTACACTCTATGTAGTCATGTTTTTCAAAAAACCATTGATCTAAACCAAGGCATCTAGATATGGTTGTATCTTCATCAGATACATCCTAATATACTCCTAAAATTTATAGATCTAATAGTTGTTCATTGTTTCCGGCCATCTATTGGTCAGAATGTGGTACCCATTGATACATCAAGGTTTGTTTCAGGTCCTACACGAACCACCACACCATTGCCTCTATGGATTCCTTATAGATGAATTTGTAACCTAAAACCCACAACTAATTTCTTTCAATCTTTGATTATATGTTCTCATAATCACATATGATTCATCCTCTATTTATGTGGACCAATCAGGCTCGGTATCACCTGAAATCATTGAATCTAGGCCTCATAAGATAATAACAAAAGAATGAAAATAATCATGGGATAAAATCACCACAAAAAGGATTAATAATAATTGGACAAGTTTTATGGGGAATCAATACAGATTTGGGATATTAGGGGGTATAAACAATTCGCATATCCATATTATTATCAATATACGGGTGCATGAAATTTTCTGAAATTTTCATAAATCACAAAAGGTATGACCCTATACAAAACATTTTTTCAAAAAGTGTGTAATCCAAAATTTAATGATTCCTACTGGAAAATTGGATCATTTTTCATCAAATAATGTGTTCTCCGATGATTGGTATCTTCCATAGCATTCACTATGATTTAATATTATTCAATCTAGAGATTTATCATTGTTTGATCTTGATTCAAAAAATAAGGAGGACAAGAACATATTTGATCCTCTATAGTTTTATGAAGATAAACCTAGAGGATACTCCATATTAATGGATGCATTGATAAAATATTATTAGGTTATTCAATTAAATAAAATAAATTAATTGTTTTATTAATTCACTAAATGTACCTCTAACAGTCAATATAACTGAACGCCTCTCACCGATCAATTTTTTGTCATTAAAAGGGTAAAGATAACATTACGAACTCAAACATGGTCTCATATTTCTAATATGGGATTCCATTAACGTGTTTTCATTTTTTATAGAAATTGATTGCACATAATATTAAATATGTTTAATATCATTATAAAATAAATTCTGGGAACATAAGGGCCCATAATCGCATATCGTCTCATTTACTACTTGTAAAAATTTGTTTTGAAAATTTTCAATGTATTACAAGGAAAAACTAAGGCACCATAATTATATTTGATGATTTTTTTGATCTTCTATTATAGTGGAAATGAGTGCTCGAGTTAAACATCAGTCTTGTGGGTTTGATAAGATATAAAATATTGAATTAAAAGGTAAATCTACGAACCAAGAAGAAAAGAATATGGCATATCCTTTAGGTTAAATTAATGGAAATACTTGTGGATGAAATTTTCATAAGTGGAATAGAAAATTTTTATGTGTATAATGGATGGAAATTTAACTTTTCATAGATGAAGTGGTGGGAAAAAGTTATCTAATGATTAAAATAGAATGAAAGTTGCATAGAATGAACCACCCACACATTAGTGATTCAAGTGTAAGTTAATGGTCATTATGATAACTAGTGCCCAAATTAAAGGGTTAATTAAGATGATATAAATCAGCAACCTATTATGTTTACAGATAAAGGGTAATCTCATGAGATTTCCATTTATGATATGAGTAATGATAACAACATGGTGAAAGGTACAGTTACCATTCACTATATAATTACTAATGTCTTATTTGACATTTGATGTACACATTATTTTATATATAATGAATTTTATAATTACATCAATATGCCACCACAGATATTAGATGTTTAATTATCAATAAAACCCATACTGGTATGATGATCACGCCACAAGTCTATATTTCCCTCTTTGGTTCATGTTTATGGGAATTTGATTCTTGAAAATCATATTATTATACAAATGAATTAAAGAATGACATTCCAAATATTCCAATGATCACATATCACTGTGATGATAAATATTAACTTATTATACAATTAACTTCAAATTTATGGGCCATGATTAAATTTTAGAATGGGTTTTATCTCCAATGGTTGGGTAGAAACACAAAATTTATAATATAGCTACTTTTTGGGAGTTTTTGTGACTCCATTCTAGAATACTTTCCGAGTATTACACAAAAACACGATTTTGAGTCTCAATATGACACATAAAAGATGCCCCACCATTTTCAGATAATCCATATATAATGGCCCTTATTGAGTATCCAAAATTCAAGAAGAAACTCTAGGAAAATCTTGATAAGGTAATCATTTGGAAATGTGTATCACATTATGTAAGGACCCGAGCTTATACATTACTTATTATAGTTATTTTAAAACTAGATTTCACATTATTTCATTCACAAAATTTTTTTGATTTAATCTTCTAGATAATTATTAAAAAAAATATGACAAAATAATCCCGTACATAATCACTGATCACATAATTCATGTATCCATTTCTTCCAAAAAATATCATAAAAATAAAACATGAATTTTTGTTTATGTTCAGTCATCAAAAGTTTCCCTTTCTTCTCATCCTAGTCTTTATTCTTTCATAAATATCATGAATGAAATTTTTAAAAATTATATGATAAAAAATATCAATAACTGATATAAAAAAGGGAAAAAATTAGTCCAATGAAAATCCATGAAAAAATATAATCAAAATAAAACATTTCATTCAAAAAAATGAATCAACTTTTCATAAAAATAAAAAACATACATTTTTAAAATAAAATAATTATCAAGAAAACTATATTGAAAGAATCTAAAATATTCATAAATAACATGGGACATAATTTTAAAAATCAATATTATAAATTTAGTAACCAATATTTTCAACCACAAACTCCATTGAACAAAATTCATTAGAGTTCATAACGTAAACACCATTCATTAGTTTATTATAGAACCTCTTGTGAACAGTTTATCAGGGAACAACATATCATTGGGTTATTACAGTACAACCCATCATTGGTGTATCACATAACGAACCATCATTATAAACAATGATCAAAAAATATAACATCAATAAAATATATTTATATAACTTTGGACATCATTTTCTACATCACTATTTCAAATGGTGTAACCAATATTTCCAACCTTTAACTTTGGAGTACCAATTGCATTGGGGATCATAACATTACCACGCGTCCTTCGTTTATCACATAACAAACTATAATAATTTTATCATGTAACCACCAAACGCTGGTTTGTCACATAAAATCAAAAGATTATAATCAATTCCCAAGCACTATAACATAAACATAATCATTTAATATTAAAAAATAAAAACAGTCTTTGAGGAAAATGAAGCTTACATTTTGAAATCACTAATTTTGAGAAATCGCTCGCATACAATGGAAATTTTTTTTATTGAAACAAAAAATATATTGGTTTAAAGTAAGATTAAAAATATTATATTGACATTAAATATTTAAATATATTTTATTAAATACATGTAACAAAAAAAATTCAAAAAAGATTCTTAAAAGTGAATTTTTTTAATGAAAGTCTTTTACATGTATTATATCACATAAGTGAGAATTAATAAAATGAATACATTGTGTTTATTAAATTTAAAGAAACATAGGAAAATATTAAATACAAAATAAGATAATTATAATTTCATATAAATCAAATTATTTTCACAATATAATCACGATATATAAGTCTAACCCAAAGAATAGAAATTCTGTTAAGAATTGCATTACACTTTATAAATAGCTAAATAATTTGAATCATGAAATAAATAATTATAAAATGAAAAATTTAATACCAAGAATAAGATTATAATAATCATTAGATATATAAAAGAGAATTATATACACCACAAAAAATAATTGGTGGTGAATAAGTCATATATATCACATAAGAAAAAAGTGAGATGAATACCCCATAACTCTTTCTTCCCTAAGGTTTTGTGTAATTTAAACTCATGTATAATGGGTTAAATTATGTTATTGACACATTAATGAACTGTATTAATAGTTATAATAAAATTTTGGATTAATTTATAACATCTTATTACCCATTCATTAATAATATCTCATTATTTTTGTGGATTAGGGTGCATTCATTTCATGGTTTCATGATCGATTCATTTGTCTATAGTTGCATATGTTTTTTTAAAATAGGATTACAAATAATGAAGATTAATGAAATAGAATTGATTTAATTATAGATATACTAATGCTCCCATATATTAGTTTAATTTCATGGATGAATATTATTCATATGGTTTATTATAAGTGAAAAAATGTTTAGTTTATTTTGGAGGATTTTACAAACATAAAAAACTAGTTATGTTTTATTTAATAATTTGAGTATATATTTTTTCTATAACAAGAAATAGATTATTATATACATATATATTAAAATAATATTTAATCATAACATTTCATTTCTTAACATCCTTGAAGGAGGTAATGGAAAACGAACAATATCATTATTAATAGAGATTGTAAAATGCAATAATTTGGATTATGGTTTAGTTTCATTGAATAACATGATTTTTTTATTTATTGGGATTGAGATATTAAATTATAAATTTAAAAATCCATTATAAAAATTATTCCAAGTAATAATTATTTGATTGGTGAATTAGGTGAGGATAAATTAGAAAAAGAAATGAAATTAAGAGAGGTTCACTGAGAAAATTACCTCTTGAATATCACCATCTTGATGGATCCCATAACTTCCTTGGTTGTGGAATTTATGTGAGACCATATAAAAAATAATTTGGGTAAATTGATTTGAAGATTGTTTGGAAGATATTTATGGATCATAAAAGATTTCGTGAAATAAATGGGGTGGCTATTGGTAGTATTTATACTCAAGGAGGGGTGATTTTAATTGAATAAATAATAATAATTTTATATTTAAAGCCAAAAATGTTGAGGTGGAATTAATTTAAATAAAATTCGATTATATTTAAGGTGATAAAGTATTACAATGGTTTATGAATCCCTCAAAAATCAATTAAATGTTGTAGTTTGATGTTATTTTATGTATTTTCATTTAACTTTAACATATTTAATTATTTTGGCTAGACCGCGATTAATCTTTTTTTACCATGATAACTTGTTTATGAATAAAAAATGAAAATAGACTTAAAATATAATTTAGATATTTTTATTAAAAATATTTAAACCATTTTATAAAATCCAAATCATATAAATTTAAAAAATTCATTTTAAATTAATCATGTAGACGCAACATGAATGAATAATTTTATAGTGAAAAAGGTAAATTGATTAAAAACATTTATATAAAATTTCAATGTGAAATTGATTCCAATTACTTCAATTGGATATATTAATGTGTAATTTAATTATTTATACTATTTAACTGAATAGAAATATATTTTCCCTATATAAATAAACTAGATAAAAAAGCAGTTTTTAATTAAAATTCGATATATTCCACAATTCATTAAAAAATGAATCTTCTCTAAATGAAACCAAAATTTCACCCTAATATTATTTTTATATTAATATTTTTGAAAAATTTAGTTTAAATAATAAAATTTATAAAATATTCAAAAGTTGATTTTAATATAAGTACATCATCAAATGTCAGCTGAACTGCCTTTACAAATAAGAATATTTTTTGGACGAAAATAGAATTTATTCTTTTCTTAAGACTATCAATCATATTGGATGAATTTTAAAACATTTAATTTAAAATATATCATATAATTTTAATTAATATCATCCCTAATAATGAATAATTTAATTTATAAAGATTAAAGGGATTTATGGGAATAAAAATATATTTTTTTTATAAAAACACATCATTTATATTCATTTTGTATTTTTTAATTTATAATTACTAAGTATTTAAATTTATAAACATTCATAAAAATTATTTCCATAATTTAGTTAATCACATTCAGTCCCTTCATTCCAATGACAATGTGATAAGAGTAACATAATAATATTTTGTCACTTTTTTAATATTAATGTGTCAAATTATATATGAAATTGAGCATAGTGGTTCTTTTTAAAATATTGTACTATTAAATTATCCCCCAATTAATAAATTTTATCCTCACAGTTTGAACATGTGATTGAAAAACTAGGGATTTTACTTTTTTAAAAACATTTGTTGAAATACCACATCCTAAGAAGAATCAATAAAATTCTTATAGATAAGATAGATGGGAAAGTATGATGTTCACCTGATATAACACATTATAGGTTTACAAGTAGGAAATCATGGATATAGAATATAAAACTAACTATCGAAGACTAATAGAGGGTGATAGAGAACATGATAATGGGTATGATAACAAAAAATAGAAAATATGTGATGGATTAAAAGGCCACTGAATTCATGTTTTTTAATGTGATTAGTTATTGTTTTTGTTTCGAAATTATCTTTCTAGAGTTTCAAAAATATTTTTATAAGTTTAATAAGACCATAGGGAAATATAATTAATTTACATTTATAATTTCCTACTTTAATCAATTTCCATAAAAATTTCATCGTTTCGCTAAGCGATGAGTATTCAAGATGAATTCTTCATACCCGAAGCATCAGAATCGTCATATATGGGGGGAAAAATCCAAAAAAACATAACTATCTATTTCTATTATATGTAGAAATAAGCAAAAAACAAAATTATTATTATGATATAATTTATCAGTCAAAAAATAATAAACAATTATATTTTGGAAAAAAATACTTAACTCTCTGAAATTATATAGTAATAAAAAAAATTTAACATTGATCATTAAAGAAACAATTATCCTTAGATTTCATAAAAATATTCTAGACTAAAATTTGAAACCCAAAAATTAGAAGTATCTAACCACTTAGTGTTCCAAGATAATTTTAATATTTATCCATAAATAATATCAAATGATCTTAATGGTCATATGAAAATATAATTTACCTAATCATGTTATCATTAAGATATATTCATCATTTTCATAAATAACATGAATCACCATAAATCATAAATATTTACAAAGTATAACTCATTATTTATTTATTAAATTATAAAATGTAGTATTTTGTTTACCTTAAAAATAAAATGTTCTCAAAATAGTGAACATATTCTAAAATAAAATTAATCACTTAACCACCAAATGATTTTATAATCCTATTGTTATAAATATGATAAAAATAATTTCTAAAAATTACCTAAACTATTACTAATTAGATATTTTTATAAAAAATAAATTTATACTAACCTGGACATCATGTATGCCAATGGTAGGCGACACAGCCTTTTAACTCTTCAATTGTGCGTCAAATTCCTAATGCCTTACATGATGTGATGGGTTGTCATCCATCATATTGTTTTTTCTTTTTCTAAACAATATTAATATATTCCTTATAAAATTCTATATAAGTCATAAACTTCTTAAAAATAACCATAATATATTTAACATCAATGTTTATCTCTTACATTTAAATGTTCATTCTAATATAAGAACCCATAATTACCTCAAATCCCAAGACTTTATAAACATAGAATATTGTCAATGCCCTTTAATCTTATTTCCACCAATAAAAAAGTCATTGTTCCTCAAATAACCATTTTTATATAAAAAAATTACAGGTTACATGTTACTTATAAATTATTACCTTTTTACCACGCTTCAAAGGAATTGACATCATCTAACATATGTTCCCAAATTTATGAAAATAAACTACTATTGAAAAATCCATTTTCATTCCATTGTTCACATAATATTTTAAAATAAACTATATCATAAATTTTAAAAACTAAATACCTAAATAATACTTTTTTCAACATTCTTTTTAATTGATTAACTCTGTTTCATTTTACTAGTCTATAAAAATCTAGTCATACAATAGAAGATATGAATTATATCCTCATGATTTAAAAATATCAATCTAATCATGTTTACTACCATATGGATAATAAAAATTTTTATACTGACAATCCATGTATTAAAATCTTCTAGTTATTCTCCTTAACTTTTTTCATGTAATCATACATTAAATAATATGCGTTCATGCTACTTATGGTATTTTAAATTTATAGAGACTTGTAAGAGTTAAAATCAAGAAATAAAATGAAAAAAATATATGATTACAAATAAAAATTTTGTAGAAAAATATCTTTTGGATAATTCAAAAAATTTCTTATACGTGATTTGAATACTCAAGATGTTAAAATAATTTAAACATGTTTTTGTGATATTAATGATGATAAAATCACTTAAGAGGGATAAGAAGGTTGTGGAAGATCTATTTCATTCTATCTCCAAAAATTACCATTAATATGTTTAAAATTATATACATTAAACATGAAATAAATTATTAATGGGAAAATAATTTATATAGTAAAGATAATACCACAAAAATTTTATAATACTCAAATTATTCAATCCAACTATATATTATTTGATTTATGTTTTCATCCAATTCATCTAAATTACCATAATACACTAAAATATTAAATATTATAATAACACATGTGTTTGTATTGGATTATTTACTTATGGAAAATTAATATTCTAACCTATAAAATTATCTAAACCCATATCTAATACAAACTGTAATGATTTTCCCTTATTCACTTATTATTAACGTGATTTTAAAACTAAAATCCACATTATTACATTCCTAATAATATTTTATTTTATAGATTTGATGAATTAGGACTAACTCTTAAAAAATAATCATGTTCATAACAAGTGGATAATAATTCATAGTATCTATTTCATTCATAAAACAAAAATGTCAAAAATAAAACAAGAATGCTTTTCATAATCAATATTATAAATTTTACCCTTATTCTCATCCATGTCCATATTATCCCATAAATCCTACGAAATTGTTTTAATAATGGGAAGAAAAAAATCTTATTATGGGTTATAAAATATGGAAAATGTTAGTCCAATTAAAATAAAGAAAAATATTTTTATAACAACATGCCTTTTTATTGAGAAAAAATGAATCATATTTTAACAAATATCAATATCATACATTTTAGAAAATAAAGTAATTTTTAAGAAAAATATTTATAAATTGTGTAAAATATTATTATAAAAATTGGGACATCCGTTTCTATAGCAATAATAAAAATGGAGTAACCGATATGGTAAATCTCTAACTCCAAAGTATCCAATGCATTAGAGGTTATAATGTAACCACCTATACTTGATTTATTATGAAACCACCTGAGATTGTTTTACCACATAACCAACATTATTTGTTTTATCCCCTAAAAACCCATAATTACAAACAATTCTCATAAAATATGTCATAAACAATATCATTAAATTTGGCATCATAAAAACAATCTTTCAAGACTGTGAACTTTTCATTTTGATGTCACTTATTTTGAAAATGTGTGCATATACAAAAGGAATAAATTTTATTTTAAAGTAACCATATAAAAATATAATGAAAAAACAAATATATTAAAGTGACCTAAAATCTAGAAATTCTGTTCTATTCATATATGTGATGAAAACATTCTTTAAAAAAAATAAATCTTAAAGTTTGACTTTTTAAAAAAGTCCCTTACAAGTATTTTATAATTGATGTGTGCACTAATAAAACGAATAGATTTTGTAAAATTTCTATAAAAATGAATAAAAAAAGTGTTAATAATAGTTAATTTATGAAATAATTAATTTCACTCATAATATTATCACAATATAATCAAGAATTACAAATTCAACATAAATAATGGAAAGTGGGTAATGAATTCACAAACAATTTTTAATCAGAGAAATCGTATGTACCATAAAATAAATAATTATCAAATTAAACAATTTACACCATTAAGATAATATTAATAATGATATTATATATCATTTTTCATTATATGGAAAACACAAATGAAATCAGTGGTGAATAATGCATATATCACACAGAAGTAAAAAATGTTAGATGAGAAACCCTAACCTGTTTCTTCCCTTTATGTTTTCATAGTATATCCTAAGGTAAAATCCCTTAATTAATGTTATTAAATCATTAAAATATTATATTAATATTTATAATATCTTATATTATGATTTTATAACCAATTATGACCCATTCATTAATATTATTTCATTATTTCCACAGTTTCTGGTGTGTTTATTGAATTGATTCATGATTTGTTCATTTTTTTTAATTATGGATGCTCTAATAAAGTTGGATTAACACTCTAGAAGTTGAATAAAATATAATTATTTAAATATAATATTTATTAATGTTCCCATATATCATTTTTCATTATTATATGAGGACGACCCATTTGATATAATGTTCATGATAAATGTTTTTTTTATTTTGGCGGGTTTTCTTAACATCATGAACTTATTTTGAATTTTTAATATTATGAGAATATATCTATGACAAAACATAAAATCATTAAAAAAAATTATATTAAAATATGAATCAACAATAAATATAATTTAATTACTATCTATGAAGGAGATAATGGAGAACAAAAAAAATAATTATTCATGGAGATGGTAACCACCATAGTTTGGACAATGGTTTCGTTCCATTGTATACAATGAGGTAATAAATTAAATGGATATGAGATACTAGATTTCAAACATAAAAATAATGTACATACATGACTCTAGAGAAATTATTATTTTATGTATTAATGAGATGAAGATAAATCATAAGAAGAAAAGAAATTAAGAGTGTAATTTGAGAAAATTACCTCTTAAATATCACCTCTTTAGAAGATCAAAAAAGGAGTAAATTTTTTTTAATTTTGTGAGACTAGTATCACATATATATAGGGAAAGTGAGGAGGTTATGTTTTAGAAGATATTTTAGGAGGATCATGTTTTTTGAGAAGAAATGGGGTGGTGAGGTGTGGTATTTATACTTGAGGAAGGGTGGTTTTATGTGATTAAATAATTATTATTTTATATTTAAATTTAACTAGACTGAGGTTGAATTAATTGTCAAAAATTTGGATAATAATAAATGTTTTAAATGATGTTTAAGAATGGTAATAAATCAAAACCCATTAAATTTTATTGTTTTTATTTATTTTAAGCTTGTATATTTTAACTATAACCCGTTTCATTTTTTTGTTATACAATGTTTAATTATTTTTTATCAAGGTTACTATTTTATGGAACGTAAATGAAAATTTTTACAAAAAATAATTCAGACCTATTTGATTCTAACAATTTAATACATTTTACAAAATTCTATTCACATAATTTAAATATTAGTTATATATTATTCACTTATAGGCAATGGTAAAAAGGTTTTTTTAAAGTGAAGAAGTTCAAATGTTTTAAAAAAATTATATATAATTTCAGGAAAAATTGATTCCAATGACCTAAATTGGAAATATTAATTTATAATAGATCTCATTATAAATTTAGTATAATAGAAAAAATATTTTAAATATATAAATTAATTATATGGAAATACATTTTTCAATTAAGATTTAGTATTTTTCCTAATTCATCAAAAAATAAAACATGACCAAAAAATACCAAAATTTCACCATAATATGATTCTGATATTCGACTTTCAAAATGATTATTATTTTGTAAAATAGTAATTTTTAAAGTGTCAAAATGTTTTTTTAAAACAACTGATTCCTCAAAAGCCATCGGAATTGCCTTTATAAAATATATAGCTTGCAATGCTTATAATTGGATTTATTCATATCTTACTCCTAACAAACATATTAAATAATTTAAAAACATTTTATTAAATATATAACATATAAATATCATTTATATATTGAAATAATAGTTATTCATTTAATTTATTAATATATAAGGCCATTATGGGCATTAAAATAGTTTTTTTTATAAAAACTAATACTTTATATTTATTTGGTCTTTATATTAATTTATAAATAATTGATAGCTAATGAATACATTTTATAAAATTGTGTAAACAGTATTTTCATTATTTATATAGTCTCATCCATTCCATACATTCCATTTTCTATTTGATAACAATAACATAATAATATTTATTCATTTAATTAAGATTGATGTGATGTATGTTTTATGATATTGATAAGAGAGATTACATTTAAAATCATGTGGTGTTACACTTGAGGCACACTTATTCTATCTTATAAGATGAAATATCAACCAACGTGTCATTGTATCGATTATATTGAATTATATCATATAAATATCAATAAAAATAATCTCATACCATGTATTGATGACTAGTTATATAAACTACATTAATCCCAATACTTTTCCTATATGGAACATCCTGGATATCATCAACTAAGGAAAGAAAGTTTAACATGGGAATACAATTTAAAATGAAGGAGAAATATTACATATAAATTTGTCCAACACCCATTGGATGGTTATATTTCCATCTTATACCTTAATGGATATAATTTTTTGTTTTATTCAATCCTGTTTTAGGCAATAAAATTGGTATGACTATGTTCTTTTAAAAAAGTACATGTGTTTCATCTCCCCTTATGAAAAAAGGCCACTAACTCCCCCCTCTATTCAGAGAATAAATACACATTGTATCTTCCATTACATACCCAAATAAATTCTCCAATTTCCTCTTATCAACATAGAATTCTTACATTGGGAAACAAATCCATACAAGTACATCCTTTTATGCAAATTCAAATTTAGATACCCAAAGAAGAGGCAACGTTCATCAATGAACACTTTCGTTTTATTTGTTCAAAAAAACCATTTAATTGTTTCTATATCATTATTATATAATTATCATAGTATCTATAAATGATGAAATATTTTCATGTTAATGGCACTACTTACAACTATACACAAATCCATGAAATGGGTAATGAAATCACTGTATGTGTGTATGATGGACTATGGCGTCACGAACTGATGTCATTAATTTTTATATTAATACATATCATAGTTGGAAATAATGATGGAAATTATAATTTTATTTATATTTATTATTTTTATGTTGTTATTATTATTTTGTAATTTCTATTTCACACATAACATCATGCTTTCCATATTATGGGGATAATAAAATGTCATTCATCTATTCGAAAAACTACAATTGCCCAAACCAATGTGATTCATTCATGATTTACAAAGAATTTATTAAGAAAATGTTCAATATATTTTTTTTAAATAAAAATTATTCTATAATTTTGGTATATCATATACTATTCTTTTTTTAATCCAGATAGAAAATGGAAGCAATGTTTATGCATACATACGACCTACCATCTCCAAGAAATGTGAATTCAATTTCCTATTTATATATCTTATAGTTTATAATAAATACATATAAAATTAATATATATGATACTTATATCATATTTATCATTAGTTATATGCTGAAGTTATTATTAAATTAATAGGGCCAAAAATATGAAAAATCAAAATATTTAAGAAACACAAAGCAGTTATTACACACAACGTAACATTAGAATGGAATTGTTAATAATCAAATAATAAAAGGTTAAAATAAAATCATATATTGTATAATATAAATTAATGAGGTTATGTAATATATTTATAATAAATAGTTATTTATTATACCTAATGATTGAATCGGTACAATGATAGTGAATACGTAAAGTAAGGAACTTTGTATCACATTTATTTTCCATGAGACTCAAGGTATGTTCACCACATTACTCTATTATGTGGTATTTATACTACCCATGGATTTATTTTATAATTATTTAACTGAGAATTATATGGATTTACATATATATTTTATGAACTCTATTTCATGGGTATTATCATTAAAACATTTCCAATATGTTAAGGGTATTTATTTAGTTTTATTTTTCCTTCTATAAGACATACATTATGTTATGAACCTCTATTATTTCACAATATTTGAAATTTAACATCATGAATTTATTCATAATCATGATATTTTATTTTATTTATTAATGGGGTTTATTTTATATGGTTTCCAAATTGGTAATATTTTATTGGTATAATCTCGTCATTTATCAAGATTGTTTATGAATATGTTTACATTAATGAGATATTTTAATTCATTTATCATGAATCCCATTTAACTTTTATCTCCTATGGAAATTAATAATATATTCATATAATGGTAAAATTATTACACACTTTGGAACTTATTATTTTATAAAATATTTTTAATAAAATCATACTTTATTCCTCTCTTCTAGAAGAAATCTGTTATCTTTCAAAACCATGTAATCAATTCAAATTTAAAAAAAAATTAGTTTCAATTATATTTAAGAAACACATAAAATGGATTTTGATTTTTTAGAATTTTAAATAGATTATAATTCTATCAATATATGTTTTCAAGGTTACATTCAAATACATGGTTTTCCAATAAGGTTTAACATTTTAAAAATAATTTTCAATGTAAAAAAGATTTTTTCCTGAAGAAATATTCTAAATGATATTCCAAAACTTTTTTCCATCTAATGTGAAATATGTTGGTCTTACTCATTCCTTACTAGGTACATTATCCAAGGGTACCATTCATATTCATTCTCTGAATTGTTAATCTATTAATGGCATGTTTTTTATGAAGCGCATTTCACTTCAACAAGTTATAATGTTTTGAAACACATTTCTCTTACATAGGTTATATCCCAATGAATCCCACTTATTTTTATAGTTCTCATATAGTTTCCTCAACTTGAAAAATAGTTACCTGTTGTTCAGGGGTCAAATCACCCAGGTTAATAGTGTTCTCTTTGTCACTATTATCCATGCACCTAAGTGGGTTAAATCTTATAAAAGAGTGATATCTTGGATTAAAAATGTTCTTTCTCACTTTATTTTGGATGGTCGGGCAGAGGGGAAATGTGCATGGGTGTCTTAGGGGAAAATGGGGAGGCCCATTCATGAAGGAGGTATTAATTTTCATATACTCGATGATATAATCCTCTATATTCATGCTAAACTGGATTGGGAACTCCATGAACGTCTGACATTATGTGGTAATCCAGTGGGTAGCTCTCCTCTAGATGGAACTATGATGGAGAAAATATACGTGTCACCTTTTTTGACCATGTTACTTCCCCTCTATATTTCCATTCATCCTCATACATGATTGATCATTAGGGAAGGGAAATTCTCTTTATGGTAATTCAACTTGTTGGTAGACATCCTCAGCTTTCTTGGATGTTCATATTACAACATCTCTTGTGAGAAGGAAATAAAATTTCCATCCTTTATCAAGAATATTCTTAGCAAAGATCCACGTGATAATTTTCACTGAATTGATATCACGACAAAACCTGAAAATTGTGTTTTTAACTCTCATGTTTGGGAACATACTCCTCTAAAGACTATCATTGCACCGTAATCCCCCAACTGTAGGATAACAAATAGAACGATATCCTGTGGACTAAGAGGACTCCAATGAAGTACAAAATACTCACCTGGTGGATCAGGCATGATGCTATTATTGCTGATGAGAACATCGAGAAATAGAGAATCTCTATTGCTTTGTGTTTCTCATGATGTAAAGATCACAATGAGGGGAAAATTTAAAATCATTTCATTAAGAGAGACTGGTCTTGGGAGGTTGGTTCTTTATTTTATGGTTTCACTACTGTTCATTCCCATCTTTCACTTCAAGCCTCCTTATACGTTCACTAGTTTCATGGCTCAGGTGACAAGGGAGTGAAGATAATAGCCAAATCTATTATATTTCATGTTATTTTGTGGAATGTCTAAAAATATATGATCAAATATAGATTCTAAGGAATTAGTTAGACTATAAAATCTATCTGAACTCATACCCAATACCTTTTTCTTGATCTAACTAGGTTTCTGGATAACTAGTGGGATGCACCTTCTGTTCATATCATGTTTTCGGCTGAATATGTCAGACCAGACATTATTATCCCTCATAGCTATTGGGTCTGTTGGCAGCCTCCCCCCTCATTTTGAAACTAAATATAGATGTCTCTTGTATTTCGAGTGATATGAGGGGAAGAGGTGTGGTCCGTGACTTTAGGGGCACCATTTTGTTTCCATTCACGACCTTCTTGGGTGGAGGATCATCCCTTCATGTGGAATATCTTGTGTTTCTCTCAACACTTTTTTGAAAAGGTGGAATTGGTTTTGTGGAAGCATAAATGGACTCTTTAGTTCTTTTCAACTTGGAAAATGGCACATGAAATATTCTTTGGTCAATCTCCTACCCTATCACGATGTTTTGAGCAATTATCTCAAAAAAAAATCGGTTTAGACATACATGTTGAGAGTGAAAAAATGTTTGAGATCATCTGTAGAATCTTGCATCTCTTGGTTTAGGTACTACATGTTTTTTAAACCTAAAAAAGTTGAAACCTGAGGTGGTAATTCTTGTTAGATGGGATTCCCTTAGTCTTCATTATTTCAGGCCTTCTAGGTCTTTTCTTTCATTGTGTCCCCTTTTTTCTCCCAATCATTTATAAATAAAGAATGATGATGATGATGACAAATGAGACCTATATCCCCTCCAATGAAATTGGTAAATATTTATATCTCATGAAATTGAAATGGATGAAATAGGGAGTGAACCCAGTATAGTAAATGATTTTTTCCACTAAGATGGTATTGAGTCTGAAATTTGATAACTATGATTTATTGGGGAGTGATCCAATTCCACTAAAATAGCACTGGAATTGAGACTTGACAATTATGAAAATAATTTTACATTTTTATGTGTTTTCCAAAATTTTATTTCTTATACCTTTATTATTATTTCATTGATTATTCTCTTTGATACTTTATGATTTAGGTATTCTGACATCTAAGTTAATTTCATGACTCAGAATTATGTCATTCAAAATGATAAGAATGATCCTTTTCTGTTATTCTTATATTCTCATACCCTTATGGTCAGGATTATTCTAACATATCTCCCATGATTACCATTACTGAGCATCCATGTTCATTATTTCTTATGTTTCATTTCCCTCAGTGATGAAGATATGTATTATGTATGATTTTTCTAAGAAGGGTTTTAGTATTGTAAAACCTACTGTGAGATAATGTAGTTCACCAATAACCCACTTTTTTATGTTTCCAAGATTCCAAATGAAATGTACTAATATAGAGATTAGAAATGTTACTGGGTAATATAATGAATATTAAGAAAAATGATTTAATGTATATGTATGTTAATCCTGTTAAATTATATGTTCTCCTCAAAACCGAGGGCTAAACTCAAATTCTCTAACCTCAAGTAACCAATCCTGACATTCTGTAGTAAACTGGGATCTCCTAATAGATACTATAAGATACTGCTTTCTACAATATATACAAAGAACCTCAAGTAGATGGATATAGATCCCTTGATCTAGGCAGATCAACGATCTCAAATCCATCACTAGACCTCACAACACGTAGTATAAACCCCCATGTTAATTCCAGAATCAACCATCACAGAAAATCCTCTTGATAAATTCTCACACTCCATAACACAATCTGAGGAGCCTATAAACACTGAAGGGATTACACCTTCATTATCCAAAAAAAACTCATAATGCACTACTCAAAAGTAAAATTCATAAAAAAGGGCGACAAATAGGGAAAATTGACTAAGGAAATATACACAGTGTCTATATGGGTTAAACGCCATGTAACACCAAATGACCCCTTTCTATATTTCTTTGGAAATTTGTAATATACAAACAAAATTAAAAGTTGTGATCCTCTTAGAACATTTCCTATAACCCAACTTGGGTATCTAAAAGTATAACTCATCCCCACTCAGAATGCACAACACTGAATACATTGAATGTATTTCCTCATACATGACATATAACCCACACAAGTTCCTCAAATATATACATGAAAATGTACCCCAAATGAGGTCTAGCCAAGAATAGTAGATGGCTATTTTACATACACCTTGTGTGTGTTTTGGATATGTACCCCACTTTCCTATGTGACTCAGAACATCCTGAGTCACCGCTACACAATGTGTACCACCAACACATGGTGTGTAGTGTAAAAAACTAACTTGGATTCCTTAGTACACTAATACTCGAGCTTGCATTGAAATATCCCAAAGTGTCTTATATGTTTGAAAGGGTTAAAGACTATCATATAGAGTCATATAATAATAAAGATGGAAATAGTTCTAAAAAAATTTAGAGGATAAATTATACAAGTTGGTATGAATAACATTCATCAAGGAGAAAATAAAATAATCAAATATGTATAAAAACAGAAACAATTCATTAATAAGGATTCAATATCTATAAATAATAATGATCTTACATCCCATGTAATTGGTGGATCACATCACAATACATCATTTTCATTACTCTAGGTCCTAAGGATTAATAATAACCAACACTTCCAAGTGGCACTTTCACTTTTCGTTTATCTAGAAAAATATAATCTACAAATACCAAAATAAAAAGGTAGGGTGTGGTCTACAAATCCAAGAATGGTTTTACCATGTTAATGATAAGAAACTCCAAAATAATTAAAATTTTTATTTTTTAATTTAAATAAAATATGGATGAAATGAAATATATATATTTAAGAAAATATTTTCATTCAAACAATAAAGATGGAAGATATATAAAAATATGTGTAAATTAGTATTTTATATAGTTATTTATATAAAACATTTTTCACAAGAAAAATAGATCATAATCAATGGAATGTAGTCTTCACACAAAACATATCATAGTAATTTAATGAGACATGAAATATTTTAGTTTCTATACATACAATCTTCACACAACTCAATAATCATCATTACTTAATAGATGTGTGCACACTCAAATTAGCACTACATTAAGGGATCACATTATGGGGAATCATTCCAAAATTTGAATAGTTAGTATTTTCATTGTCAATAAATTTCTAGGAAGTTAGAGTGTTTGTATAAAAATCCAAATTACCAGTAGCTTCCAATGACCACATGTGAATTAATCAATCAATAAATCAATATTTGGTAAAATAGTTAATTTTAAATCATTTCACTAATCACTGCTCAATTCCCAAAATATCAGTTCTCCACATCACTTTTCATTTCAAGACTAAATCACAGGATTTAATATAATTTATTACATTTATATTCTTCATTATATATAAGGAAATTTTAACAACAATCAATATTTAATCATTTCAACAAAACAAATTTTATATCAGGGAATCATTTTTTTAAAAAAAATCTAGAATAATTAATTCCATTTAAATTATGTATCCTTCATTTGAATTTATATTATCATTTTAAATAAAACATCAAATCATCCAAAATCTATTTTTCAAATCATTTAAGAACATAGTTTAAATTAACCATGAAAAATATGGTTTCAATTAGAGGGTAATTCTTTATTGATGAGCATAACATTAATCATTATATCAAATCAACAACCATAATGTGAATTATAATGAGAACATGGGAAAAATAGAAAAAAAAAATTAAGCTATAATAAAGATCCTTAAAATAAAATATTAGATCCATAAATTACATAATTATACAACAAAGTCTAAGAATGATAGAAGTGGATATCAGATGATACTACTTGCAATGGGATCTACCTAAAAATCAGATATTAAATGAGATCAATAGAACATTGATCCACTAATAGAATGGGTTGTAGGAATTAAAATCACTTCATAAAATCCTCCAAGCACCAATAAAACATTTAATGATTTAATAAGTGGATTATGGGTCAAACTAGGGTGCTGGTAATTTTTTTTAAAAGATTCATAAGAATAAAAAACTATATTCATGGTTTTCTAGAGAGGTTGAACTATTAATAGTAATTATTTTCCTTATATGTGAACCCTTATAATATTTTCGGTTAATGTCCACATTTTCTCCAAAATTTTAATTTAGAACTTTTCCAACCATGGAAACCCTCACTATTCAAGTGTGCATGATTTGGAGGCCATACATTGTGTTTTTGAGAAACCAAGCACCAACCATGCACCAACCAAGCACAACCCTGTAGACACTCTAAACATGAAACATAGTATTCTAGTCCAAACCACACAACAATATCTATAATTGTAGAAGTTGTGAATAAACCCATTGGCTTCCTAACATTATCAAAAAAATCACCAAAAAACCAAAGAGAAGCCTAAACCAAATTGGAAATAATTCAAGGTTTGCAGGAAGTACATAAATGAATGTAATGGGATATTACAATCTCCACACTATTAAAACATTCTATCCATGGAAGTAATTTGAATAAATATCTATATCAAAGAGATTATGGAACATATATTTCTTAATTTTTTGAAAACAACCTAAGAGAATCCTAATCCAAATGGAAAATAAAACAAGTTTCATGAAGTATGTAAAATAAGCTAATTGTATTTTACAACGTACCATCCTTAAAAACATTCTAGCTTTTGAATATATATCTTGAATGATTCTTATAAAATATTTTATGGCACTAATCTCTTATTATTACCTCATGATCCCAAGTCTCATGGGAATTAGAACCATGCTTCCATAAAACATAGACCAAAGAATTATATTCCAATTAAATTTTTTTTCTCAAAATCAATATTAAATATATCAGGTACAACATCAAGAACATCCTAAATCCAGACATGAAATTGGACAAAAAGATATGTACTAAGTAGTAGTAGATGAAACACATTATGGATCAACATCAACTGTAGTGGAAGTTCCTACTATAATAAAATTTTTCCACCCTCTAAATAATCTCGAACGGATCCACAATCAATGATGCATGCTTTCCATGTGACCCAATACATCATTGATCTTGCTGAGGAGAGACCCTCAAGATCACTAGGATAACCTATGATAGCACTAATGGTAATTAAATACGATCAACCTCATATTTATATTGGATTTATTTCATCAATGTTGTTTGATGAATCAAAAAACTTATACCCCATTGTCTCTTTGAACAAACATGTTCCTTCCAAGGAAACTTTAGTAGTCAATGACCAACACAACATAGATTTGTGAAAATAGGCATACGGTCATAGAATGGAGCCACCATAATAGTGGACTAGAAAATTTTGTTATATTAAAACACAACTTGTCTGAAATGATCATCCCAAGATCATCCAATGTCATGAACATATGAACATAGAATTTCATTAAGAATATGATTAGGTGATTATTTCATTCCATCTATATGAAGATGATATTATCTACTCAGATGTACAAGTAATTCTATTTCCTCTTATATTATTCTAAAAAGTATAAGTAAAATTGGGAGACCAATCAGAGAAAATAATATATATCTCTCAATAAAATTGGATGATGAAATTCACATAGATACTACCTAAGTCTTAAACATTATTTTAATCATGAATGGGTATAATGTGAGTGGATTTTTTCGGCCTATTGATCAAACCCCAAATCAACTTCTTCTTTTAAGGGATACATGGAATCCCTTCCATGAAATAGATATAAATCTCATCAAATATCCATATCATCAGTATAAGTGGTTTAAGAAAAGATCAAGGTCTCTTGTTCATGGAATAACATTATAGAAAGTATAATAATGAAAAATAGAATATCTGTTGTTGTATCACAAACCAAGACACCAAAATAATCACCACTTTACATAGAACATCTTCCTCGAACCTGGGTGTACAACCCACTATGAATTTTCAGATTACCCCATCATATAATTTCATATAAGGAAAATTATATAGTAAAAATTGTAGAAACATAGGACACCTTAATAGGAGAATGAAAACTCACCATTGGTCTCTTTAATATAATGAGAATCAATAATTCTATTAAATTCAACAACATGATGCTACTCTAGAAAAATAATATTGAGAAGAGAAGAGGTCTATTGAAAAATTTCCAAAACAACCTTAATCACATCCTTCTAGGCTCCAAAATGAAACTTAGTAAATAGATCTATCATATTCCACTTTTATGATGATTCCTTCATGGAATGGGCCAAATGTTTCAGGCTTAACATTTCTATGATTATATTTCCATTAATAGGGGTTCAGGAAATGTAAAAAACAAAGGACTATAGGCACTCTATCCAAAGTCTATGTTATAGGATCAAATATATTTGAGTGATGATATAACACAAGAATTTTTTCTCAGAATAAATGGAAAATATCTCTTTCAAAAGGTAATACAACCAACTCTTATGATAATGTGTTGCATCTTCGATTTTGAGATCATTTTTCATATATAACTTCTCTTGTAGACTAGGATATCTAGAACAATAGGATTACATGTGATCACCTAAAATATGATCAAAACCCAAACCTAAACATATTGTATCACGAAAGACCACATTGCCCTGACAATCCTTTGGAAGAGTTAATAATGGTGTCATGTTCAAAAAATATTTAATCTAAAAAAATAACTTTGACATATCTCATCCTATAAGAACTTCACTACCTTTTATATGAGAGATGTAATCAAAAGAGCTTGTTTTAATAAATATTCAACGAACATAGTGTAATGCAATATCAAGATGAATAAGCATTGAATCTAAAAAGAATTATGAATTTTATTATATTCCATAACACCCTTAACCTTCAAAGGATCAACTCAAAAACTATTTCCCATGATAATTTTTCTTATTAAAATCACTTCTAAAATCCAAAAATTAAACATTTAATGTTTTATTTAAGGTTGGTGGTTTCTCAATATTTATTGAAGTAATATCAAATAGCACACATGATGTTCCAAAACAAATACCACCATGAACAAATTGAGGTACTCATGGAATATCCTATTCATTTATTATATAAAAATACAAGATAATTTGTCAGACCAAATGAAATAACAAGATACTCATAATGGCTATACAAACACCCGAAGGAGGTCTTCTAGATATCATATTCATTAATTTTCAATAGATGATAACCATATCAAATATTATTCTTCAAGAACCACTTCACTCATTTAAAATGAAAAAAATAATCTATTAGAGGAAAAATTTACTTTTTTTTAATCATAACATATTTGAATTTGTAGCAATAAACACATTGGAGAAGTGTTCAATCAAAATTTCTTCACCAAGAGAACATGCCCCACCCATTGTAAAACACTAGGGTGTATAAATAAATATTCTAAATGATCCTTAATCTGATATTTAAACTCTTTCATCCCATCTAGTTCACATAGTGTGAAGGGAAAAAAATTAATTGAGTACCAGTTACAATATCATTAGATAACTCTAACTCTCTAATTAATAAAAAACTAGATAAGTCAGACATAAACATGAAGGAAAACAAGATTAAAATTAGATAGATAACATACCTAATAGATATTAATATATGTAAAAATAAATCCCTAATATTACATTAACCAACTCTAGAATATATGGTTTGGTCCTACTTTATATAGGGTTCCATTCTCCCTAAAAAACAAAATATACCACATTAGGAATAGTAAAAGAGACCCACAAAAGATTTCATTCAATTCCATCCTTATGTGGAATCATCACATCCTTTTATAATTTAATACAAGATGTTTTATGTCAAAAATAAAAATAATGATGTAAGCTCAATCTATGATAATGTAAAAATAGAATAAGGACAACTTCAACCCTACTCTATCTTCATTTTTGTATGAGTATTGGTATTAATAAAATATGTTCAAAAATACATAAGACAATTTTGAAAGTACAATATACTAATCTATATAAATGAGTGATATATACCAATATCAAATAAATAAATCCTTAAAGATGAATCAATATTGTTGGTACCTCTCACAAAAATTAGACTTTTTTCAATGTCCTCTTATGACTCTTCCACTTTGTGAAGAAGCATTATTATGGATGCATGTGCATGTAACACCTAAATTATTGAAGCATATGATTTCACCACAAACGTTTTTATTAAAGGCAAGACCATACCATTGTTCCGATAAGAAAATATTAATAATAATTTCTAAAAGTTACCTGAGAATCCACACAAACTACAAATCTTGGGTGACTCATTATAGACCGGTTTTGAATGCCCAAATTCACAATATTGGAATCAAATAAAATTCATATTCCATGAACTGTAGTTAATCAAGATGATTATTACTATCCAGATCAACCATAATAATAACCACACCTTCTATTTCCTTTAACTGAGATCACATTAATTCCAATAAATGTCATCCCGACATAGCTCACCAAATGGTAGTAACTAAATTGTTTAGCCACATGGCCTCAAGAAAACCTAACAATATACTAGATGTTAAATACTATTAGTGAGGGTCCATGGATATATGGTGGGGAGATTGTTACCTCATTATGATATGGGAATAAAATGTAATAAAATATGTCAATAAAAAAGGAATAACAAATGAAAAAATGAATAAGGTGTTAGAAAAAATATATAAATTTGTGTTATAAATAATAATGTAATGAGATAAAATAGAACCATATAAAAAAATATTGTCATGTTTCTACAAAAATATAAGGAATACATAGACACATGCACATATAAAAGAGTAAAAAGGACAAAAAACTTTCCAGAAATCTAGAGAATTGGTACATTCATCTACTACTGAGCTTCCCCTATAATATAAGAAGTCACACATATGTAACTGTATGGTTACCTTTATCCACACCTACAATCATATAATCTTCCAGGGTAACATCAATGACCTAGATTGGGTGCGAGATAAACTCAGAAGTCCACCACCATCAACATCTATACTAATCGAGTTTTTGAATATAAACTGTAATAGTGTGGTAGTATATCAATTTAAACAAGGAAATTAATGCAACCCACGTGGTGCATAGGTTATTTAAGGGTCTCCGGGACAACCATTCCCACATCAACCTATGCTTGATTTCTCTGATATTATATTTAATTAATAACATAGTCAGAGGATTATGAAATATAATACAAGTTACCATGGGATATAAAAATTATAAAAATAAAAATGATCTAATAGGATTCAAATAATACATGAACATAAAATGCCAGTCAAGAAAATGGTACAAAACCATGCATCCTACCAATAAAGGTTATATTTAATCTAAGGGGTATATAAAATGAATTAAAAAAATATATATTTCCTACTAAGTCCATGAATCATGTATAAGGTAAATCTATGGTTAACTATGACTGGATCCCAAGGAGAATAATTCAATTCGTGGCATGTCCTAACACCTCATGGTAAATCCAAGAAAGGAATATAAGTCATTCTAATTTTCCATATGAGGATTTGGATAATACATCATCATATTGGGAATCCTATAATTGGATATTACTGAGTTATATGGTGGGTATCACTTCTGACAACCATTTTAATGAATCAGAATGGAATTATTTAAATGGAAAAGGAATTCCCTTATGAATCCTAGCTGGGCTCATGTATAGACATTCCAATAAATATAAAAATGTTTATATTATTTTGGAACCATATACAATTGTTTATTTATATTCATATTTTCTCATTGGACATGTAATAACCACTCAAATTTCAATTTACTTAGGCACATTCGAACACCATTCATTAAGATGAAATTGGTCAATGAGGGAAATGGAACAACTACAATTTAACTATATAAAATAAAATACAAGTGATATAGGATTTCCATTTTATGATTTATAATTAATTTAACTAAAAAATTACCATTGTAAAGGTCAGGTTAGTAACAAAAAATGGTTTTTTGTGTATTCAGGTTGTTGGTCATCAAAGGCACGATAATAAACACACCCTAATAGTGTGGTTTGCATTGATGTTTCAGCCTTTAATGATATAAGTGGGTCACATCATGGATTTAGACTATAATTAATCAATTTATTATAAATAATATGAATTTTAGAGGTAACACACGATTAATCCAAACTACATGACAATGATAAAAATTCATTAATGGTAAGGCTTGGTAGAAATTGAATAGACCACCAACCATATGTTTGTAGTAGATAACTCGTCTAGTACTGTCCCTTAGTTTGTTCTAGATCAGATGAAATTTAAAAAATTAACAATTTTCCTTAAAATATGGAATATGAACATAAATTAATAATATAATTTTTGATATAAAGTTGAAAAATTAATGGAGAAAAAATAAATTTTGATCTTATTGGTGGAAATACAATATGATATATAGTACTCAAATCAGAGGCCACATCAAGAAACAACTTCAATGAAACGATTAGGAAAGGGAGGAAACCTCAAAAGTTAATAGAGGAGGGATTATATATATTGGAAACAGGGTATGGATAGGGTATAAATATTTTTAAAACAAATTTTGTCATAATGGTAATTCAATCCAAACAGTAAAGGCTTCATGGTTGGGTTACACTGTTGGCCAATTTATGTGCCAACCATATAACTACCACTTTTCATGGACAATAAAATTTTATTGCTAGGTAGCATGCTTTTTGTAATTGCTATCATCCCACAAATACAAATTTGTGGAGACCAATAATACCCCTCATGGATTATCTGAACCACGTGACCTCCATCAAAGAGTTTTTTATGATGGTGTTCGAATCAATTTTCCTCTATAATTTGAATCTTCGGGATCCGAAAAAGTCTCGTAATCTCCAAATTTCACCTATAGGTGAGTATGAATGCTTATAAGGATAAAAAATATAATTGTAATAGAAATTAAAAGGTTATATACCGTGAATTAAAACCTAGTACATATAGTATTATCCATTTAAAGAAAATCATACCGAGTTGCACATCCATGGGTCGTACAACATCCACTAAGAATAGCTCAGGATGCTAAAAATGTATGTTGGTATCTCTCTCCCATGTCGTGTCTTATATATGGTTATGGTTCTATAACTCCCATACTAAAGGGACATACAGACCTTAGATATCTCTTGTTATTCAAACAATGATATGAAATTTATACTCCTAAAAGAAGAATCATCTTCCAATTCAAATACATCTGGATTAGATGTATGAGAGGAGTCAAAATTATTTCAACAGATAATTAGTATACGATGGAAATCATGAATGGATTGAAACCTCTATGTATGATCTATCAAATAGGTTATCGACCTGACTCTCTTAAATGTCTTAAATGGTCCAATGAATGATAAGATCCAACATCCCTTTCATTAGAATCCATCTATTCCCTAGTCTAGGGGAAACAAGCATGAAAACATGATCCCCAACCATGAACTATAGAGTTTCTTTATTGTAATGGAAATAAGGTTTTTTTCTTTGAATTAACAGCGACCATAGGCATCTTAAAAAGATAAACCTACTCTGAAGTCTCCTAAATGAGACAAGGCCCTAATAGTGCAACCACTCCTACTTCAGGACAAAAAATAGATGATTAGAACAACCTCCTATATAAGGCCTTATAAAGAGACACATTAATTGTTTCATGGAATCATTCATTATATGAAAATTATATAATAGGTATATGTTTCTCCCAAGAACAACAGAAATCAAGGAAACATTCTCAGGGAATGTTCAATAAACATGTATTGTACATTATGAATGGCCTTTAGTCTAAGGGTGGTATGTATAATAAAAAGTACCATTGTACCCAGTGAATTATGAAAACCCTTCCAAAACCTCAATGTGAAATGATTTTCCCTATCAAAATATATTGTATGATGGACCACATGTAGGAATATAAAATTACAAACGTATAGTATCCCCAGAACATCCACTGATGTGGTCATTCCAATAGGAAGGAAGTGGCATACCTTCATCTTCTGGTCCATTCCTTCCCAAACTATATTTCTACATTGAGGATAACTAAGTAAAATAGTAAAAAATACATTATGATATAACCCCATTTCCATTTAGGGAAGGGTACGTTATTTAACTGTTTTGAAATCTACTGGTGCTTTATCTTCACCCATTGACGGGTAAAACAAATAGTGATAAAACCTATAATTTTCATTACATAACAAGACCAAAATAATAGTAGATCATATTTTGATACACCTTTAAAATCACAAGGCGCACTTCCCATCATGAGGCAAGGGATTCTAAGATCTGTTCCCCTCACAAATCTATAGGCATCCAAAAAATTTCACATGTATAAGAAGGATGTAATATCCATCAATTGACCAATCTGATGATGTGTCTGCACCCAAAATACTCTTGCTCAATACCATGTATTTAGGAATTACAAACTTAATCCTCTTCACAATGTGTAGAAGTGAAAGGGATATTTCTAATTCTATAAGAAAAGGCAACTCAAAACATTCTTAAACCTCTAGATACATCTCAGAAAGTGGTTCAATCAACCTCTATTCATCATTAGATTTTTGAACAATCCACACATGAGTCCTCCAGCTTAGAGAATCATAAAATATATTTTCATTACCAGTTATATAGGTAAGAAAGAAATTAATGTAATTTTGGTATTTGACCCATCTCTTCGTTATGAGTTTCAATTAATGTTTCATGAAGATGTAATTGAGTATTTTTTGTTCTGTATACACCTAAAAATTCTCTCCCATCAATTAGTGCATTTAGAAGAATAAGGCAAGTAAAATTGATGATATATTTAGATCATGTGTCGAGTATTTATGCTTGTGAGGCCTTAAATTTTGAGATTCGTTTAGATCAATTCGATCTTCATATATCAGAACTATACCTAGACTAATTCTTGTGGAATCAAAATACATTGTATATACTCTTCCAAGATCAGTTAGGTTCAGAATTACGGATAAGATATGTCTTCCCTTTAACTCTTAAAATCCTTTCTCACATGATTCATACAAGATAAACATAACACCCTTATTGGTCAACCACATAAGTAGTGTTTCAACATTATAGAGTTACTATATAAAATTTCTATAATATCCAGATGGACACAATAATATTTATTTTTTGAGCTCACTATTTGGATTCTCCCATAAAAATATAGACCTCACCAAATATTAGTAAACTAATACTCATAGTTATAAGATAATATGTCATTGGAAGTGAACCATTTCGATCTACAAGTGGAATTTTGTGATTTTGGTATACAAAATATTCTCTCTCAGTCGACTCAATGTAATAACAAGGTTATTTTCATGTATCTATCAAGTATGTGATTACACTAAGATTTCAACCTTGAACACCATAATAAATGAATCTAGTTATAGGTGGAAAACATAATTCATCACATCCATGAAAAAATGTGGGTTCCTTCATAAGACCAAAGGACATAAGAAAATACTAATACATACTATACCTTCTATAAAATACTATACATGATATGTATGATGGTATAACACATAGATGATTATTTCATGAACTCATATCAATCACTGGGAATACACTATATTAGTTTATCAAGTTGAATATAACATCTATGTGTGGCAATGGATACATGTTCTTAACTATAAGTAAATTCTATTTTATGAAATCAATGCAAAGACTAAGGGTCCCATCATTTTTCATGAGGATAGAAAGGGTGAACCCCAAGATAAAGTACTAGGTAAGGTAAAACCATTGGATTCCATATCCTATAGCTGACTTTTTAGCTCCAGTATCTCATTATTAACTATCTTATAAGGAGGAATGGATACTAGTGTTGTTCATTTCACTAGGTTGATAGAGAACTAACCCTTTCTACCATGATGTAAGGTTGAAAAATCATCAAGGAAGACATTCCTAAATTTTTCTGCATCATGTGGGAAAACTACCTCAGGTATTCCATATTCCTCCATATAAAGGCCAGCTATTTGGGTTATCACTCCTACCAACCCATGATTATCTCATCGAGATCAAATTCCATAGACATTACAATCACCTTTTTAAATAAAACTATTTCCCTTTTATGATGTGAATGATAACCTATGGTGGTAGTATTCCACATAAACATGGTAGGGGACTAACCAATTCATCCTAATAATGACATCGAAGTCCTTTTACTCAAGGTTGAATAGGTCTTATAAGAAATGATAACTTCTTATCTTAAGGGGCAATTATATACACTATTGTACACTTTACGATATAATTCCCAATGGATAATCACGTCTCATCATGCCATAGAAGTAATGAATTTGAGGACTACGAATTTACACAGTTGATAAAGAATTAAATGAGTGTAATGCACCTATATCTAAAAAAGATGATACGATAGTTGATGATACTAAAATTGTACCACATACTATAGAGGACTATGATCTTTGCAACATGTGTATTAGTTTTACTATATACAACATGCATAATCCATGAACCTGAGATATAGGTGGACTAACCTGAGAAAGTCCACTATATTAACACTAAAAAATATATATATGTCTACCATGATGATGACCTCATCCTTGGCCTGATTAGTTGATGACACACAATCTCCATCCCTGACATGGATCTATTGATCTATCTTTGGATGATGGAGTAGGTGTGAATATTCTCCAACTAGAAATATATGGGAATGTCATGAAACATTTATGAATATTTCATATTCAATTGTATGAAATACACTTGAATAGGTTTATCTCACATTGAGGCTTAAAATGCACATGCCTCCCACCCTGATGTAACACAACAAAACATCTAGTTTGGAAACACTGGATACCACTACCCTGCTGGGAATACTCATGACGGTGTGTCGAACCACTAGAGAAACAACTAATCCTTCTTGGTACATAAAAACCATGCCATGTCCCATCAGATTCCCTAATATTATGTTTTTTTTCATTTGGGACTCATCCTTAATCTCTGATATTTTAGCTAACATGAGGGCATTTACCTATGAATTGTTGGTGAATCCAATACCATCCACAAGGCATCTCTCCAAAGATGTCTCATCTCCATCCAGGGTTGGTGTAAAATGATGAATCTCAATAAAGTGAGATGAGTAGCCCATGATGTACATGCTATAATGCTCATGGTGAATTAACTCTCTATCTTAATTAGATCTCAGATTCTCCTAGATGAAGTAGTCTTAAAACATTCATTGGAAATACCTGCATGTCATACACCAGTTCTGATGATCCTGATGTAGAACATCCCCCCAATGTTTGTGGGAATCATGAATCATGTAAATAGTGAGCCTCACTCTTCTCTTAGAAGATGCCCCAAACTTCTCAAAAATTAATTTCATGGCCTCCATTCTTGACTCCACAGCCTGAGGGATACCAATATAACATCCCAAACATTATAAATTCTAATTATATCTTAAATAAATGTGTGAAATATTATATTATGTATTTTTTATTCTCATTGAGAAAAAAGAGAAACCAAAACAGTGTAATTAATTAATAATGATCTTTAAATTATTTATTAATAAAACCATAAAATATTATAGAACTTATAACTGCAAAACAATATAAAATATGAAAGTGAAAAGGGGAAAATATGGATTTCCCCAATCTACTGGAATCAACATCCCAATGATCAACACTATATAAATGAAACAAAATAATTGTATACCAATAAACACCATTGAAATTTAAAATATATAACCTTAGAAGGAATTTTAGTGAATAATGAGTGAAATAAAGATATATTATTTATAAGATGAAATGTGACCATTAGAATAGTAATGTTATCATTGGTAATTGTATCCTGACCATTTGGAATAAAAACATAACCATTCAAAAAAATAACCTGACTATTTGAATAGAAATTTAAACTCAAAGTAAAAGTATTTGATATGAATAATATTTATCATGATTTATATAAGTAGTTATAAATATTAGAAATGAAAAAATAAATATCATGAATAAATAAACATGAAGAAAATACAAGCACATTTTTAATAACCTATATTAAAACGTATTATGTAAAAATCAAAATTTTTATATTCAAAATTAATATTACATATGTTATAAATTGATTTTAAATATATATATATAATTATTGAAATCAAATCATTCTAATTTCTCATGGGTTATGTTTGGGTAATTTTATAAAATACGTCAAGTTTTAGGTGAATAGTACAAATAATGTTTTTCATGTAATCAGTGTATCTTAAATTTCATTATTCATGATTTAATAATGACGTAATTTTTTTTTATAAAAATTGGTTTGGGAAAATTAATTTAATTTCAGAAATTAGTCATTAAAATAAAATAAATTTAATTTCTTACACTAAAAAGTACTTTCCAAACTATAAAAATTAATATTTTACATTTAAATAATATTTCAAATTTTTTCTAAATTAAATTTATTTAAACTAATGGATTCAAAATAAAGAATGATTTAAAGTCATAAAATCATGTTACTTATTTAAAATATTGCTTAAAATGTCAGAAAAATAGTATTACTATGATTTCATTAGATATAATATTTTATTCTATTTTTTTTTCTAAAAATACCCCTCTCATCAAATATACCAAAACACTCCACCCCCTTGGAAAAAACTACTCCCTCACATTTCAAATCTATTTATCTATAAAAATATTGCTTATTAATCATTATATAATACTTAAAAACATTTTGGAGTAAACAAATTCCAATCATCATGGGATTTGTAGTGACATACAAAAGAAGCTATACCAAGGGAATAATAACATTATATAAACTTTTTTTTCTCTTTTTCATACTCCATTTATTTATACAAATTAATTTCAAAACTGAATCATATAAAATACATTATTCTATATTTTAACAATATATTTAGTATTTTTATCACCCCTATATTTTCAATTTCCATCAATTGCTTCAAAGCCAGTTTTGGTTCTTAGTTTTCTCTTGATTTACTGGTGTTCTAGGTTTATATTTTTTGTGTCTCTAGTGTTCTTGACCTATGAATTTGGTCTTGAGTGTATTTTATGGTACACGAACTCATTTTTTTCAATGGTATCATATGAGGTTTAGGTGGATTGGAGTGGGATTTTGGACAATCCAGGTGTCCCCCTTGGGGGACAAGTTGTTGGGGGTAGTTTATACCCTTGAGTTGGATGAGTCTTGGGGTGGAAATGTGGTTTTATTTTGGGTATTACTTCCCCTATACTTGTCCCTAATTTTTCCTAGGTTTCTGCCTTTAATAACCTTATAATAGGATGAAAATATAAACATGTTGAGTTTATAGAAGGGGGTGCACAATTTGGGCACACAGTTTGCTAAACCGTGGAAGAAAACCGTAAGGCCATGTCCACATCATTAAAATCATTTTGAAATTCCATGTTTTCCCACCTAGGATTTATCCAAACTCAGCCCTTTCATCCCCACTTTAATCCTAATATCCATGTCATCCCTTTATGTCATAAAAACCCTCATTATAACCCCATTTTGATGGGGGGGGGGGGTTGGTGGAGGAACTTCACGTAACCTCAAGTAAGTGTCTCTCCCTCTTCGTTCCACCCCTTTCCATTAAGTTTCTTCCATTTTTCTTATAGTCCTAAATGAACAGAGGATAGGGTTTCAAACCTAGGGTTTGAACTTGGGGTTTCTTGGTCCAATATTCTATTTTTAGGCATGATCTACCCTCCATGAGGTGTGGTGGTGGTGAAGTTGAGTTTTTGCAAAAGAGGTTCAAGTGTTTCAATAATTAAGGTAGGTGATTCCATTGTGTGTGAAATTTTTGTGACTTAAGTTGATGCGTTTATGGTATTTTAATGTTTAGTTCATTTGAATGTCTCAAAAATAATTGTTTTTAGTGGAAATTATAAAGAAAATTAATTTTAAGGGCCAATTTATGGTGAAATTCAGGTTTTTCCATATAATGTTTTTATTGGTCCATTTGGCGATACCCTATAATTTCATTATTGATTTTATTAAACTGTATTAGAACTAAAATTCATATTTTTAATGTTTATTATTTTAGTTTGTCAATGGAAATGTTTGTTTAAATGGTGTTTGGGACGAAAATTGACTTTAAGTGCCATGTTTGTGTGAAAATGGGGGTTTTTAATGTTATAACTTCTTATTTCTCATGGGTTGCCCCATTACTAAATTTTTGATTTCATTAAAGGGGTATTGAACATCCATTTTGTTTTGGTGTAATACAAGTGTGTATATATTGTTAAAAGAACATATTTCAATGATTTTTTGGTGTAAAACAATATGAGATTGTTGAGAAGTAGATTTATTGAAAATAAAAAAGCTTTATTCTGTATTTTAAATGGTATAATGTCTATATAGATATGGTATTTTTTTGTGTGTGGCTAGTATTGGTTTTTTATATGAAAAGGGATTTCTTTTTCTTTCTCAAATTTTTTGAGCATAAAGGGGGAAGCACATGTACCTAGGTGGGCAGATATGTACCAGTACGACTAGGAAATGTATGGGTTGGGTCCCTGTTTCACTAAGAAAATGGATAACGACAACTCTAACTAAACTATGTGAATGATGTTTTGGGGAGACTATGTTATGTTTATATTAACTACTAGTGGATTGTGCACATGAAAGGATTATGACATGGATTCTTTACACCAAGGTACGAGGTACATAAGTCCTGAGACTGTCATGTTGCCTAGGGGTGTTCCCAGTTTTTGGTGTTCATCGTATTTGTGGTATTTACCCTTATAGTAACACCTCGAAACTAGTTTCCTAGACTTGGTACATTATATCATAACATTGGAATGATCATAAGAGATCATGTCTCGAAAGACGGATTAGTTTAGTAGCCTTGAAAGTACTAGGTACATACATAAGTTTTACATTACATCAAGAAATAAAATAACACAACATTTTTCCCCTTTAAACACACTTATATCCTTTAGCCTATACATTCATGTCAACCATACAATACTACTTCACATCATGGGAAAAATAAAAAATAGAAAGGGGTGAGCTTAGATACTCAGTAAAGATAAAAATATAGTAGAAACTTTCATAAATAAGCAAAAACATTTAAGGCAATGTATAAGACTAAAGAAAATCCTTTTTTAAACTTAATCATTAGCATAAAGTGGAAAATATAAATCAAAACAATTCCATTTATTTATTCACAAGTATATTCTACTAGTTGAATAATCACATGTAATATTAATAACTAATTTCATCATGATATAATGCATAATGTCAGACATCATAACCACATAGTCAAGGAATCGTGCCAAGATTACAAATAAAATTTTTTCTAGGCCTTATTCCATTACACTAGTGTTTCTCATGAGACCTACCGATGCATCAAGGACATATAGTAGGCTCCACCCATCACATACAAAGTCTAATGCATTTCTCATATAGAAATATTTGGAACATAACATAAACATTCATATTAAAGCTAGCATATGAAATGTTAATACTTTAACTATAATCCATGAATGGTATAAAAATAACACATCCACAATCATACATATCACAAACCCATCAATACAATATTGATGATTTTATGATAATAAAGCAACATCAAACAAATGTAAAGTCCATGACATGATGTTGACATAGATGAAATCAAATTTATTTGAGAGAAATTTTAAAATCATTTTAAAGTCACATTATATAAAAGAAAACATTTATTTTAAAAATATTCTTATAATATTGTAAGGGATGTTTCGAAGGTGTTATAATGGCGGAGATAATCCACACATTCCGTATAAGTTAAAAAACATTCTTACATTAATTTTTCAAAAAGGTCATAAAGTACCCTATTTGAAAAAAGATGAGAAGATTCTTTTCAAAACATTTTATGAAAAGTAAAAAAATGGTATAAAGGACATTATCCAATAGTCCTGTGAATTGTAATTTCTTTTGTATACATTTTTAGGAATCATGGATGTGGACGATAAAGAGGTCCTAGTAGATACCCAAATATAAACAACCGTATATAATAACGTGATTGTAAAATTAACACTTACCTTGTACTTTTCCATGGATGAAGGTATGTTAACCTCATGAACCATAGTTAAATAATTTTTATTAAATTTTAAAACAACCACATACATAAATATGATATCATATATGATCTCCTAATATTGTTTTGTTAATAATATTTCAGTAGTATCATCATTTCAGGTGTTAACTGATTTGTTTTCCATTATATTTTTTGTTATGTAAAGTCATGTTTGTTAAGGATACGATGTATTTGGTTAGTTTAAAGAATTATATTAAGTTATTAAACATTATTTTTAATCCTAAAAGTAAAATTATTCTTTAATGGTTATGATTGAGAAATTTATATTATCACATTAATGGAGATGGTAATCCATACGTACACACAAGCAAAAATAACATTGTTCTGATGGTACAATTGTGTGTAACTGGATGGTATATAATATATACAGAATCATTAATATGTTATATTTATTATTTAAATCAATTATATTCATTATTATACCCATCCAAATAATGAAGTGTTGAATAACAAACTACACCATGACGTGGAGATGGTACGGTGTACGTGCGAAATTATGTTGACTATGTCATTCATAGGATGGATTGGATAATGACTATGGTTGTACCATATTTATATTAAGATCATAGTGTTTAGAAGGAACTAGAGTTATTATTTTGGAATGGAAACAACAAAGAAAGAGGATGGGGAAGAAGAAAAGAACATTGAAAGAGGTGACGAAATTATTACCTCTTCTTTAGGAGATTCCTTCTGATTTGATCAAAAGGGATCCATAGGTTGGATTTCGGATCAAAATATGACCTCTTGGTGGAATTGAGGGTAGTTGGGAGGATATTTTAGTAGGTTATGGCTAAGCCAAATGGCTTAGGAGGTGTGATTTAATGAGTAGGGGAAGTAGCCTTTTATAAGAGAGGTGATTGTCAATTTTGGAAAAGCTTGAAGTATTATTTTATTATAGAATAATATTCATTTTATAATGGCTCCCAAATGATTTATTCTAAGGATAAGGTGGGGATGGGTCAAAATCATCTCAACCATTAGGTTTTATACTGGTTTAGGTCACCATATTAACCTTATATTTTAGATTTAACTCTTAGTTAAATTGTTTAACTTTTACAATGACTTCTTGTATTATTATAACAAATTGATAATAATCTTACAATAAAAATAAAAAAGAACCCCAAGTGGTTAAGTGTTGATATATCTATAATTATATAAGTTCTTTGGCCAATAAATATATTTTTAGGAATATTATATCATTTAATAATATAATATTTGTTTTAAAAACACATTTATGTCAATTTTGACACTATTTGGTATTTTAAATTTGTTAAAGTCATAACAACATTATTACATTGAAAAAGATTATTTAATAAACCTAAACATGTCATATAAACCTATATAATTCCTGAAATGCATAAAAAGTGGCAATTAACATTTATTTTAATATTTATAATATCAATTATTTTAACCTTTCATTAATAAGGTAATTACTGCATCATCATTGTGTAATGAATAAATTTAATTATATAATATATAAAAAATATAAATAAAATAATATTATGTAGAAAATCTATTTATACTTCTAATGAATATTTATATTCAAATTTATCATATGTATAACCCTATATTAAAAATATTTTAGTTGTGTAATGTTTAATTTAACACTTTTAACTCTTCTTTAAATTAAATAATTATAAATGTCCTAATCTAATAAAAGTGGATAAAAAGGATCATATTTTATTTCTAAGGTTGATTTTGGTCAAAATACACTTATCTAATATAATTATATTTTGTTTTAGGATAATAATAATATCATTTTTACCTTTAATTACCCTATTTACTTTTAATTGTGTTAAATAAAAGTGAATCATTTTTATTCACCAAAATTTATTTCCATCTTATTGAACCACATTTTCCTTATAGATATCAACAATGTATCTCTAATTTTTGAAATTAAATTCACATAAGCGGTTAAATTATGTTTTATGCAAATTTGCAAATGTTCCTTGTAAGTGGGTAAAAGACAATAAAAATATGAATAAAATTTTATATATCTAATCTTAATATAAAACGACTCCAATGAATTAAATTGTACTAATATTGGTATTATTTATCTATTTTGACATAAAATAAATTTAAATAAACTAAATAATTATTTAAATAAAATGTTAGTTTTAAACAATAAGGTATTGTTTTTCACTATTCATCAAAAATTGAAAGTTTTCAGAAAAATACTAAATAATCACCCTAAGATAATTTTGATAATCTGAACCCAAAAATGAAGTCATCATTAGAAATTAAAATTTATAAAATTTCAAAAATTTATTATTACTATTCATAACGGCTAATTTTATTGGTCATGGTGTGTTAGAACTTGAAGTTGCGTACAACATAATCTATTATATTATTTAAAGAGAAGTATACCAAGGAATCTCGGGGTATTACATACTTTCATCCTAATAATTTTGTCCTTGAAATTTCTAGAATATTACTATATAAAAAGACTCGAGTGGTTCTTCATCATAAGTTCCTCATGTTCACACGTTGCCTCTTCAATTTTATGGTTTCTCCATAAAACGTTTACCAAATGAGTCGTCCGGTTTCACAACACTTGTTCTCTGGTATCAAGAATTCTGATAGACTCTTCTCAATAAGACAATACAGGTTCTTGTTTCATTTCTACAATGGTGAGTACATGTGTTGGGTCAGGAATGTATTTTCTCAATAGTGATATGTTTAACACATCATGAACTTTGGAGAGACGTGGTATCTTTGACAAATGGTAAGCTACAACTCTAATTAGTTCTAGAATTTCAAAAGGTCCAATGTACCTAAGACTTAATTTACCCTTCTTATCAAATTTTATAACACCCTTCCATGCAGAAACCATTAAGAAAAAATGATCTACTATTTGAAATTACAAATCCTTCCTTTGGTTATCGGAATAGATATTTTGGCTACTTTTTGATTCTTTGATGTGGGTTTGGATAATCTTCACCTTTTTCATTTTTTCCGCACCAAGTTCTGGGCCTACGAGTTTTCTTTCACCAATATCATCCCAACATGTTGGTGTGTGAAATATCTTTCCATATAATGCTTTATATGGTGCCATCTGAATTGTTTAATGGAAGGTATTGTTATAGGAAAATTCTACGAGAGGAAAATATTGATCCCTAATACCTTGAATGTCACATGAGCAAGACCTCAACATGTCTTATAAGGTTTGAATAGTCCATTCTAATTGTACAAATGTTTGAGGGTTGTAGGTATTGATCAATCAAAGTTCATTATCCAGGGCCTTCTAAAGACATTTCTAGAATCTTGATGTAAATTAGGGATCATGATCAGAAAGAATTGATATGGGTACTCCATGATGTCTTACAACATCATTAATATATAGTCTTGATAAATGTTCAATTGGTAAATATTCTGTTATAGAAATAAAATTTGATGACATGGTAATATGACCAATAATGACCCATATTGCATCATTTCTTCTAGGAGACTTTGGTAGCCCCATGTCAAATTCCATCGTAATATCATCCCATTTCCACTCCAGGATTAGAATAAGATGCATAAATCCTCTAGGATGTTGTCTTGTAGCATTAAGCTATTGAAAAACCATACGTCTTGATACATAATTAGTAATCTCCTTCTTCATGTTGTCCCACCACAAATGTTCCTTCAAATCTCTATACATCTTAGTGCTACCATAGTGTATAGAGAAATTAGAGCTATGTGCATCATCCAACAATTCACTATTTAGATCAATTATTTCAGGAACACAATGTATCTTCCTAAATTTCAAAATTACATTTTCATATACGAATTTGATCAATCTCCCATCATTCAAATCTTTAATTTTCTTTTGAAACTCCCAATCATCAGTCTGAGAACATTTTATGCTTTCTAGTAAAGATTGATTGGAAACCAATTGAAAATGTATAGATGTTTCACCTTCAATGATTATTCCCATATCCATTTTTAATAGATCCATGTACATAGGTTCCATTTTAACACTCATCTTGTTCAGAAATCCATGATCCTTTCTGCTCAAAGCATCTTCCACCTTATTTTCCTTCCCCGGGTGGGAGTGTATAGTGCGATCAAAATCCTTGAGTAGTTCAAGACATTGCCTATGCCTCATGTTGAGTTCTTTTTTGTGAGAAAATATACTTAAAACTCTTGTGAATAGTATAAATCTCACTTTTTTTACAACATAGATAGTGTATCCATATCTTCAAAAAAAAAATATTACAGCTTCTAACTCAAGATCATGAGTGGGATAGTTTTTTCATGAATATTTAACTATCGTGATGCATATTCCATAACTCTATAATTTGATATTAGGACACAACCATATCCTTTCTTTGAAGCTTCACTGTAAATAACAAACCCATCATTCCCTAACGGTAGAGTCAATATAGAAGCATTGACTAATATTTTCTTAAATTTTTCAAAAAATTCTTCAAAATATTTTGTCCAAACAAATTTAACACCTTTACAATTTATTGTGGTTAATAGGTTATCCAATTGAGAAAAATTCTGGATGAAGATCCGATAATAACTTGCTAATCAAATAAAACTATGTACCTCAGTTATATCATGAGTTCTAGACATTCTGGGATTTCATTGGTCTTTGAAGGATCAACAGAGATTCCATCCATAGACACAATGTGTCCATGAAAATAAATCTCCTAAATCCAGAATTCACACTTTCTAGCCTTCCCATATAATTCATTTCTTTTAAGAGTCATCATAATAATGTGCAATTGATTTTCATGATATTCATAGCTTTTGGAGTATTCCATGATATCATAAATAAATACAACTAAAAATTCATCAAGATATTCCGTGAAAACATTATTCATTAGATAAATGAAAAAAGAGGGTGCATTAGTCATTCCAAAAGGCACTATTTTATACTCGTAATGCACATACCTGGTATAAAATGATTTCCTCAGAATGTCTTCCTTTTTCATTAACAACTGATGGTATATTGATAGAAGGTCAATCTTGGACAAATATTGAGCTCTATGAATATGATCAAATAAATCATCAATTCTAGGTAGATGATACATGTTCTTTATTGTTATAGCATGGATCTCTCTGTAGTCAATGCACAACCTCATAGATCTACCTTTCTTATTAACAAAAATAACAAGGTCTCCCCATAGACAAACACTTGGGAGAATAAATCCTTTATTACTCAAATTCTATATTTTTTTCATTAGTTACACTAATTCCTCAGTGTCCATTATATAAGGGGTCTTTGATATTGTCATTGAAATAGGAATTAAATCAATGGAAAATTTAATTTTTCATTCTGGAGGATGTCTTGGTAAACACTCTGGAAACACATCAACATATTCCTGCACAATAGGTACATCATATATTTGAAAAATTCCATTCCTCAACCATAGTTATTTCACTCTCTTCCTCCCCAATAATTGAAATTAGTAGAGCTACTAGGGGTGGATCTAGATAAGAATCAGATGGTGATGTTTCTACACTAATGATAAGGTACTCCTTATCAACATCCAAAATTGTAACCTCCTTCTTCTTAAGATAATTTTTTTTCATCATAGTCTGAAAGAAAATCTATATATAGGATTATATCAAATTAAATCGTGGGTATGGAGATGAGATCAGTTGATAAAGAACATCTACATGCACTAATGGGAACTGATTGACAACACATTGTTGCAATGATACTTTCCTAAGGAGTTTTGACTGACAAATCCCTTGTTAAATAAAATTGGAAATATGTAATTTTCATTCAAAACATGGAAGATATGAAACAATAAGATGATCTAGAATCCAATAAAGCATTGGATAAATTTTAGGAAACCATTAAATTACCTTCCAACATGTCATTCGGAGCATCAACCCCAACAGTAGTGATCACATAATATTGGACTTTCTCTCATGTCCTTTTCTAAGGTATGTTTTCTTGGTGCTTAGGAAATTAATTTTCATAATTACCCATTTCTATACAATTATATCATTCAACATTGACATCCTCTTTATTTCCCTTGCAATCATGTTCCTGGTGTCCTTTTTCACCAAACATGAAATAAACTCCCATTCCCTTCAGGCATGTACTGGGGTATTTCTTCCAAAATATAATATAGGATGTAAATTCAACAATTCTTTTTTTACCACTATTTCTATTTCTATAGTGTTTAGAAGATCTCTTCTTCACTTGATTTGATTTAAAGTTACAAGACTTAGAGAATAAATTTTCAGTCTTGATAGAACAAGAGACGATATATTTGTATGATGAGATGGATTGTGATACTAATTCTCAATAGAGATATGTTTTTTACCCAGCAAGTAATTGATCAATATTACTCATTGGGTTATGTATATAATCATAACCATGACTTCTTATCCTTTTATAGTTAGCCTCATCCATTGTGATATTCTCATCATCCATTTTTCATAAGACTCAGAAATTGTCTTTCCCTATCTGCTTGATGGTCAAGAGGAATGTCTTTTTATAGGAAAAGATATTTAAACTCCATAAATTTCTTATTTGATACCTCTTCATCCACCTTTATGTTTTGAATTAATGACCACTATTTATCAGCATCTCTGGTGAGGTGATAAACTACTATGACAACATTTTCCCTTTTGCTACTCCCAAAAAAATGAAATATTTTCTCTAAGGAACTTATCCATTTATCATCTACAAATGGATTTTTAGTCCCATTGAATGTTTGTGGATATTGATTCATGGATAACTATATCATTGATCCCCCACATTGTGGATCAGGGTGCTCCATACGGGTAAGGTTATTATTCATAACCTGAGTGAGTTGTCCTAGTATGGTGATAAGCTGATATGCACCAGTTGCATCACCAGCTCTACTATAATTATCTTGAGTTGGAGGGAAATACCTACACGAATTCTGTGCATTGATACTGTTTCCATTCCTTCCACTAGGAACCATTTCTAAACAATGGCATACAATAGATTTTATTATGAATCGAAATACATCATTCCACATTTGTGAAACACATTGCATAAATTAAACTCATAATGGTTATAATCCATAATCCTAAAAAAAATTTGAGGATGTAAATACTCATAAATTCTTTATAATGGTTTGTAATGAAAATTGTAATTATCCAAAGTATATCCACCGGGAGTGTCTTAACCAATAGTGCATCATGGATCGTTGTTGTGTACCAGGATACAGCTAGTCAATCCCGAAACTCTTTGACCAAGATTTCAATCCTAGGTATATATATTCAAAAGCCGCATCTACCTGATCGTATCCACATAGGGATGTATTTTCTTGGAAAACTCACAAAATCTCTATAGTACCAAAATTCTTGGAAGTTTTTATATACTAATCCTCAAAGCCTATCTTAGGGTAATGTTCACTAATCAGAGTTTTTCGTAATCTAGTTTACAAGTTTTGTACAAAACATCCTCTAATACCAACTGTAATGCCCACACCCTATTTACCCTATGTCGGTTCAATATTACAAAACATTGGCATGACCAAAAGAGATCAAGTATTGAAAGACTGATTATTTTAGTAGCCTTCGAACTATTATATACATAAATATTTTTTACATTACATCATGAAATAAAAACAACAAAAACATTATGTCCTCTTTGAAAAAACCTATATCCCTTATCTAATCCCTCTAGTTCTACCATAAAATACTTCATCACATCCTCGGAAAAATAAAACATAGAAATAGGTGAGTTCAGATACTCAGTAAGTATAAAAATATAAAGGAAAACTTTCATAAATAAGCATAAAAAATTATGGAAATGAATAATACTAAAACAAAATCCTTTTTAAACATAAACATCAGTATATAATTGATTATATAAATCAAAATAACTCTATTTACTAATTCACATGGATATTCTACTAGTTAAAAAATCACATTTAATATCAATAACAAATTTCATAATGATGGAATGCATAATGTCGTACATCATAACCACATAGTCAACGCCTAATGATAAGACTACAAATAAGATTTGGTCAAGGCCTTGTTAAATTATATTAGTTTGTCTCATGAGACCTACCGATGCATCAATGAGCTATATCGGGCTCCACCCATCACTTACTAAGTCCAATTCATTCCTCATATGAAAATATTTGAAACATAACAGAAACATTTGTATTAAAACAAGCTTACGAAATGTTAATAATTTAACCATAATCCATGAATTGTATAAAAATAACACATCCACATTCAAAAAAGTCACAAAACCTACATTACACTATGGAAGAAATTATCATAATAAATCAACTTCAAACAAGTGTAAAATCCATTCAAGGATGTTGAGATAGATGAAATCAAAATTATTTGGGAGAAATTTTGAAATAATTTAAAAGTCACGTAATATAAGAGTAAACATTTATTTTGAAAATATTATTATAATATTGTAAGGGATTATTCAAAGGTGTTATAATGGAAGACAATGGCCACACCTGTGGTATAAGTTAAAAAAACATTCTTATCATAATTTGTAGAAAAGGTTAATAAAGTACCTTGTTAGGAGAAAGACATAATGATTCCTTTCCAAATATTTTATAAAAAGTCAAAAAAGGATATAAATGACATTAACCCAGAGTCTAGTAAATATTAAAAATTATTTGAATAAATTTTTAAGAAACTCAGATGTGGATGATAAATAGGACCCAGTAGATACTAATGTATAAAAAACCTTTGGTAATAAAGAGATTGTAAAATTAACCCTTACCTTGTAGTTTTCTTTGGTCGAGGGTATGTTAACCTACAATATAATAGTTAAATAATTGTTATTAAATTTACAAGCACTACTACAAAAATGGGAAAGGGAAGCACCACCTTATTTAAACACTATGAAAAAATTGCTAATAATGAATCCCAGAATCAGCGCTAAAATTTTAGCACTAATAGAGGGAATCATTATCAGCGCTAGAAAATAACTGATAAAGATTTCCTCTATCTGGGATAAAATATTAGCGCTGATATAGGGTAACCATTATCAGCACTAAAAAAGCACTGATAAAGATACCTTTTATCTGTAATAAAAAAGTGATGATAAAGAAGGCAAGTATCAGTGCTAAAATGTTAGCGCTGATATAGGAAGGATTTATCAGCGCTAAAAAAGAACTGATAAAGGCTAGCTTTTTCAGTGCTAAAATTTTATCACGGATAAAGGTTGCCATTATCAGTGCTTTTTTAGGGCTAATAAAACCATAGTCCCATATTTTATAAAATTGATCACATAGTGTCCTTGGTTTATCATTCCCTAAAGCTCTCATGGTACATTAACCCTGTGACTCCCCTCCAACTCCCCCAATCATTGTGTTGTTGGACCTCTGCCACTATCCCTTCTCCTAATACTCTTCCTCGTACCCCTTTGGCAGATCCTCCTCCCTACAAACCCTACTTCTCCTCCTCTCCATTCGACCCTACTCCCTGCGAACCCTACTCCTCTATTTCCCAATGGTTGGTGGATCCTCCAGTGCACCTCCTCCTCTACCCATCATGCCACTCCCTCCCGAAGTAGTGCATAAGGTTCCCTACTTCTCCTCCTCTATGGTAAATTTCTTTTCTTTTGTTCTTGATTATCTTCTTGAACTTTCTTCTTAGGAAGGATGTGACAACAATATTGATTCAGTTTTTTTGATTTTTTGTTGTGGTTTTAATGGTTAATGGTCATACAAAAGACTTTTAGTGTGAATTTATTATATGTTTTCTCTTTCATGCTACAATGAATGGAGTATTTTTCACTATGATTATTAGGTTGATGGTTGATTGATGTGGTTGGGAGCATGTGGTGTGGTAATTAATACATCAGTGATAGATGGATTATTGTCGGGTTATGATAGCAATGATATGGCTATTTAGGAAAGAAAATAAGTGGTTTTATTAATTTCGGAATATTTTTAGTTGTATATTATGTCATGAAAATTTAGTTGTTATTGGGTTGTGTTATAGTTACTTTTTGGAATGGACAATGGTTGGAATAAATGAAAATAGTAATGGGTGATGGGTTGGAAATGATAAATGATGATTTATTAAATGATTAATGATAATGATAGGAATAATTATGTTTAATAAATGTTTAAGATATAATAAATGTTATTAATGATTAATGAATGGATTATAGTGGGTAGTGATTTCATTATTGGTTTTACATTAAAATGGTTAACAATAGAAATTTATATGGTAATAAAAATCCAAGAAATTATAGTTTTATATGAAATGAGAAGTTGGTAATGTTGATATGGATGCTTATGTGAATTTTTGGGGATTATTTGTGGCATTATAATGGAAGTGGATATAAGAGGTTTGTAGTAACAAGGAAATGGTTGGCGAGGGTGTTTTCAGTGTTAGTTTGGTGTAAACCCGTAAGAAAGATTTATGTGTGACTATATACTTATTATATTTTCTTATTATTTATTACACACCACCACTTGAGTCGAGTAACTTGATTGAAATCCATATGGGTACTTTGGTTCTGAGTTTTTTTCTCATTATCTAGGTTATAAAAGGAACACATATAGAACCACTCCCTCTTCCCTTCTCCCCCTTCACACTTAGTATGATTTGTAATAGCTGAAAGTGGGTGCATATATACGACCTCTAACAATTTTAGGTTTTTGTGTATATATATTATTGTTGACATAATTATGTGTATTTGGTGTGTATACATAGTGGGGGTTGTGAATTGTAGGAGGAGAGTTTGATGTTTATGTCCTTCATGTTCACGATAACATACTGTGATGAGTATGTGATGTGGATATGATTTTTATGTGTTTGTGACATGTGTATGTGTGGATATATGGTTATGAGATTATATAGATGGTGTTGAAGTAGAATAAATATGCAATTAGAGAGTGATAATGACCAGATTAGTGGGGAAGTGGATGTGGGGTAATGTATTAATATATATTCATTTGATATTACACTTAAGATGGAGTTTGGAATTAGACACTCATGAGGAATTAATGGGATGATAGGATAATAATATTTGTTAAAATTTTCATATGAAATGACATGGAAGACCATCTATGAAACAAGTGATTATCCCCTATGTGATTTAAATTAAGTATCTTGAGCTTAGCAAAAATATTAGCCATGATGATTTTGAATGTAGGGAAGAGACCTAGGTGTGGTAGATGTATCATTCCTGATTATTCTGGTGTTTGGAATGTGGTGATTTGAGGAAAATATAATGAATCTAAAGTAATTATATTTAATGAATTCAATATTGTAGAGATTATCATAATCCATTATTTACTTATAGAGATAGCTACTGATTTTCATCCATATGTATTTTAGGTTATTGAAGTATAAAAGGATGGACTAGTTGACCATAGAAGGGTTGACCTGATAGATGAGGATGAGCCATAGAGGATGATGCCATGCCAATTTTACCATATATGACACAAGTGATTATCCCCTCAAACCCCTTTGTGTTTGGAAACCGTGTTGATTTCTATGGGGGTCTATCCTGGTTCTGTTGATTTCCAAATCTTTATTGGAAATGGTTAGGTTATATTAATCTCTATATTTATAAGGAAGTGGTTTTCTTATAATGTATTTGAAATCATTATTTTGTTTATTTGATCCATAAATCCTAATATTTGAGATTCAAATAGGTTAGAGATTAATAAAGATTGAATGGATGTTAATCGTTTGACTATAGATTATGAGAATGGAGTGAAAGAGTTCATCAAGTTTTCAAAGGATCACACAAAGGATCCTTCTCAAATCCTGTGTCTATGTTTACGTGGATTTTATTCTAAAATACTTACTTCAGAGGAGTTGGAAGAACATTTGATATGTCATGGAATAGATCAGAGTTAGAAATTTTGGAATAAACACAGGGAAAAAGATAATGTAGTTACTGGCTAGGATAAAATTCCATTTTATGAATCATCAGATTTGAATAAAAATATGGATAATGAAGACCATATGGAGAATGTGATTAAATATTTCAATGCTGATGAATATTTTATTGAGTAAATTAAAAATACAATTGATGATGAACTCCATGATTTCCCAAAATTGATTGAGAAGTTCAAGAGTTGTGCAATGATGGCAATGTATGCTGGTTGCACTAAATATAAAGCATTGTCTGCTATACAGAAGTTGTATAAATTGAAAGAAGGCAATAGATAGAGTTATGTCAGTTTTATGGAACTACTTTCTATCTTGAATGACATGCTCCAAGAATATAATGAGCTCCCAGGCCAGACATATTAAGCTAAATGAATTCAACGCTCGTTGGGTATGATTTATAAAAGAATGCATTCCTGCCCAGAAGACTGTATATTTTTTCGCATGGAGAACAAATCAACTTCAGAATTCCCAAAGTGTGGTGCTTCATGATACAAGAACGATTAATCCAATCATAAGAATGTTGTATGGTACTTTCCAATCATTCCAAGTATTAGGCGTCTATATGTAAGTGAAGAAACTAAAAGATAATTTCTGTGGAATGCAGATAAAAGAAATAAAGATGTCAAATTATGTCATTCGGCCAACTCACCTCAATTGATGAAAATTGATCATGAGTATCCTGAATTTGGAAAAGAGCCGAGAAACCATTGTCTTGCATTATCTACAGATGGAGTGAATCCTTTTTGTTTTCAAACCAGCACTCATAGTACATGGCATGTTATGTTGGTAAATTATAACTTTCCACCCTGGTTATGCATGAGGTGGAAAATCATCATGTTATCTATGCTTATATCTGGACCAAAAAAACTAGGTAAAAATATTTATGTTTATCTAGATCCTTTGAATGAGGATTTGAAGTTATTGTGACATTCAAGTGTTATGTTTTCTGATACTTATAAAAGTGAATACTTCACATTTATAGCGATATTGTATGGGACAATAAATGATTTCCCTACTTATGGAAATATTTAAGGCTATAGCATTAAAGGAACTCAAGGGTGTCCCAAGTGTGAAGAATATATAGAATCAATTAGGTTGATACATTCATCAAAATCAGTGTTTCTAGGACATCATTGATATCTACCTCGTTGGTATATGTACCGATCTTGGATGACATAATTTAATGGGAGTTCAGAACAATGCACACCACCGTCTCTAGTAATAGGTGATCAGATTTTTGAGAATGTAAAATATGTGAACACTATTTTTTGTAAACCATTTTTGAAAAACCTTACCAAAATCGGTACATATACCAACGAGGGGTATTCATCTAATATCAAGAACACTGTGTTAATGAATGATTTGTAGTTACAATGTTTGAAATCACATGACTGCCATGTTTTTATGAAAGATCAAATTCCTATACATTTACGTTGCATTTTTTCCAAAAATGTTCATCATACATTAAACAAACTTTATTTCTTTTTCAAAGATATATGTAGCAATATTTTAGACGTAGAGAAATTCCCAGCTATGGAAAAAACGGTCATTATATTATGTGAATTTGTAATGTTCTTCCCGCCAACATTCTTTGATATGATAGTATATTTGATTATTCACTTAGTGAGAGAGATTCGACTTTTTGGTCCTATGAACTATAGATGGATGTACCCCATTGAAATATATATGAAGATTTTGAAAGGGTATGTCCAAAATCGAAGTCGGCCAATGGGTTATATAGTTGAGTGATATTCTTTTGAGGAAGCCATCAAATTTTGTACCGAATACCTATATGATGTGGAAATAATTGGTCTCCTGAAATCTTGTCACACTAGATGCATTGAGGGTGAATGAATTTATGGATGAGTTGCTATGAAAATCAGTATTACAGATCGAGACCAGGCTCACCTTTATGTTTTGTATAACAGTTGGGAGGTTTCTCCATATATTGAAACTCAAAAAGAAATTCATAGGATGTTGAATCCATCAAGGTCTAAATAATGGTTATCAAATACATATATTCACTAGTTTATAGGATGGTTTCAGGACCATATTTTTAAGGAGTTGGATGAAAATCCAAATTCAATTTCAGAACGACTTCGATGGCTAGCCTCCGGACCAAGCGTGTATGTATTATCTTACAATGGTTATGTAATTAATGGTTATACAATTTATTCAGATGAACATAATAAATATAGTACCATGAAAAATTGTGGAGTTACACTAGTGGATGAAGCAATGAATGTTTCGGGTAGTAAGGAAATAAATCCAATTTATGCAAATAGTTCATACTTTGGCATTATCAATCAAATATGGGAGTTGGATTATATGAACTTCCAATTGCTAATTTTTCGATGCAAATGGGTTGATAACAACAGTGGTGTTAATATAATTGAATGGGGATTTGTGAAAGTTTATTTCAGTAAAGAAGGGTACAAAAATGAATAGTTTATAATGGCATCCCAAGCGGTACACATTTTTTATGTTCTAGATCCCGAAAACTGAATGTGGTCGATTGTTTTCTAATTGTCCAAAACTACTAAAGGGTCTGATGAAAGTTCAGTTGAGGACAATACTTTTAGTGGTATCTCATAATCATTTCACAGCAGTCCCAATGTAGATGATGTTTTTTATGTTAGCGGAGACCACAATGAAGGTATTTGGATAATCGATAGAGTTGTCTAATCCCTTCATCCTTTTAAAAAACGAAAGAGAGTTTAATAAAAAGCTTATATTTTTTTTTCAATATAGATCTTATTATATCATATTATTATCTTATCATTTCTGAATTTATGTAATCCAAATTAAATTTTCAACCAATTTTGTAGATAATGACTTCTGCATGTTCTGGTGCCCATAACCTTGGGTTTGAACATGTCTCTCAAGCTATTGTTGTTGCGGTTGTTGCTGCTCCGGCTGCGGCTGCTCATAGTGCAGAGAAACAACATGTTTCGGAACCTGTTGTTGCTCTTATTATTGAGGTCCAAAAACCATCAGCACATTCCATTTATACATTTTTAGATAAACATATAAATGATGTTGATATTGATGAAATGGTCGGGAATGAAGGACTGATATCCTAGAAAACACAGGTGCGTCATAGTTTGACGGTGTTAGCCAATGATTGTAAGGAGAAAAGAAAAGGCATCAAATTTGATGTCGGATGGAATGAACAAGGCCAACATGTGAATCCCAACAAGGATATGTTTTGTTGTTACATTGGAGTAGTCACTTTGAAATTCTTGCCGATTGACATAGATTAATGGCACCATGTTGTGTCCAGGATGAAGGATGTGAACTGGGAAAACATTTCGGTAACATTATGATATTATTTCATTAATTTACTAGAAAATAAAATAATCAAATAATGTCTTACACTCCTCAATCTATTTCAGAGTACATTTATAGTAGATGATTCACACAAGGATTATGTACTAAGGCTTTTCGAAAGGATTTATCGAGGTTTTTGAACTATTTTAGCAAAATGTCACCTGAAATATTCCAAAGATAAATAAACTCACACCCACCCATTTTCTATGCTCACCTGATATCCTAAGAAGCATGGGATGAATTTTTTGGCCGTCGTAGGTATGAGAAGTTTCAGGTACATTGCGGGTGATAATACGTTTTTTGAGGATATGTTTATTCATCAATTTGATTGTCAATATTTCATTTATAAAACAAAAAATATGTACTGAAAATAAGGAACATTCATAAAAACCATCATACCTCTATTATAAAGCAATGATGGTGTACGCTTTACTAGAAAATAAAATGGAACATATTTTAAATCTACAGTAATATTTTTATGTTCTAATAAACAAGAAAATAATTATCTCTCTATATTTATATGTATATTTATGAGTCTAAAAACAAAGACACTTGCATCCCACATCATATGCTATGGAAGGATGCATGTGTTAATAAGGAAGGGAAGCTAGTAGACGAGAACACACAACAAGTGTAGGAAATATTTGTATGTATGACACGAAGATAAAACTATTTGTTTTAAATTGATATTACATAAAAATAATTAGTTGTTTTCCAATATCTGATAGTCATAGGAATCAGCTACTCCTATAGCGGAAGCATAACTATTATTGACGGATTTGATGCAGCTAGAACAATACAGTAGTGTCAGAGGTGCGGGGTTTGGGGTGACACCCCGAGTATATTTTGAGAAAAAAACTAATGATTGAGATGAAAAATTGAAACAAATGAGAGAAATACTAGCAACTCTTGAGGAACGATTGCAATGGTAGGGAGAGTGGATTGCAACTTTTATGGGTGGGTAGTAAAGATAAGACACAACTCAAGAACATCTATCACGTGAAGATCCCACCCCACCCCTCACCGACTTTGAGGTGAGCCATTCCCCTCAAAGAGTTGTCTTAGCTGTGATAATAAATATTATAATAATTGTTCCCATGAAATGTGAATCAAACAAACAATGATTCTTTTCCTATACTGATCTTCTATAGGGTGATAATGATTGTGATTTATATTTTTCAACACCCACCAATCACCTTTTAGCAAGGGATATAGTGTTCAACATCTTTGATGACAACCTGCATAATAGACCACTTCCAAAAGATCATCTGAAACTAATGATTACTATAGCTCATGAGGCAAATGCAGATCTATATATTCCACTGGTTGATGATGACATTCATACGGTCAAAAAGGATATTGGGAAATTCATTACATGGTCGTCACAACTTGTAAGAGTACATGTGGACAAAGAGGTATTTATTTCCTTTTTTTCAAGCTAAACCATTAATAGTTAATGAAAAAACGGTCTGAACCGATTAATGTTTTTATTGATGGAGAAAGGGAATGGGGTGACAAACGTTGGTTCAAAACCATCTAAAGGATCGACCAACCGATCCCATGTAGATATTGAAAGCACAATAACACCCCATGTTCTCTATCAACATTTACTAGCATTTAAAACTCATGTATATACGAAGCTATGAGGTGGTAGTTGTCATATAGTGGTTTTTGAAAAGAATATATACAGAGAAGAAAGTCAATATTTCATTACTGCTAAAAATGTAAATGAGATCCTTGAAAACAGTTGGCCAGGTGTCATAGTTTTAAATATATATATGAGGTATGTCTTCATGAATTTATTTTCTAAAATCTGATCTAATTTTCAAATTATGACTAAATGCATTTTATATTGTTGATAGGAGAATATATGAAAAATAGTTGAAATAATTTTCCCATGAGACAAAATTTGGACTTGTTAGTCCTCATATCACATCAACACATCTAATGAAATTAGAGCCATTAAAAAAGGATGAAATAGTTAAACGTTTGCCGATAAAATTTGAATGAAATATTACAGATGACAAACTCTTCCTAATACCAACCATGTAGGGGTAAAACTCTATGATTAAAGCATATCAATTATATTTTCACATCTTTTATTACTTATTCCTTTTTTAAGGTAACATTGGATGCTAATTGCGGTGAACATGGATTGTCCAAAGATTTATTTTATGGATTCAAAGTAAGGATATAAATCAAACCGACCACACATGATAGAGTTTTTGAAACATTAAGATAGTACATCCTACGTTTTAGGTGTAAAAATTAAGTAATAATTTTTATTTTATCTTTTACTGAGGATTATGTTGTGATATGGCAGTGTATCATTATTATCTAAAAAAAGTAAAGAGGATAGGGGTTAAGCCTAAGTAGGCGAGCAAGTACTACGTCTGGACAATAATCTGAGTATATATAATAAAATTTCACTATCCAAACACATCTCATCACAATTTACTAATTCTAAAAATGATAATTTTTTTGCACTGTCCAAAACAAAAAAACAGTAATGATTTCAGTTATTATATTTTTAAATTTATTAAATAGATCATTTTTCATCAACAAACTATCACCCCTAAAGAAGTATTTTCAAAAACAACTACAATTTCAATTAATTTATTTATTAATTTGTTATTTTTATATTTTGCAGTACCACTCTGACTGCCGAAAAGCCTCATACTCACAAGATGATATAAGTGTGCTCATAAATGATTGGATGTCATACCTTATGGAAGATTGTATACAAATAGCATGAAGATCATACTTGGGGACATGTACAATTGGCGGTCATTTTTTGAGAGGGGTTAAGGGGATCAAAAGATGAAACATTGTTGAATGTAAATGTTCGTTGTAAAATTGTAATTTTTATTAAATAAAAAAATCCTTTATACAATGAGTCATTTTTCTATATTAACAGATTATATGAACCATCAACATAAAAGAATGATGAACTACTCAAAGTGTTTCCCTTTTTTAAAAAATGGACTAAATTTTAAGTGAAAACAACAAATGATGTACATAAATCCAATGGAACACATTTGTATTGTGTTTATCCTTTAGTATAACGATCCATGGGTGCGTTGGTGAAGTGTATGAGTCATCCTCTCCTCAATCTGAGGCACGGTGTGGCTGGTATCACTCACAATGTCAATCTTTTGTTTGAAATGGACAAAATTTTAAGTGAAAAAAATTGACGTATGAAAATCCAACTAAAATTTTTTTTATTGTGTTTATACTTTAGGAGAACAATCCATGGGTGTTTTGGTAATGTGTACGAGTCATCCCCCCTCGATTCGAGGCACAGTGTGGCCGGTATCACTCAAAGTGTCTGAATTTTGTTTGAAATGGACACAAATTTAAGTGAAAACAAAACTGACGTATGAAAATCAGAAAAAATGAATTTGGATTGTGTTATTCCTTTATTAGAACGATCCATGGGTCTTTTGGGATGTGTACGAGTCCACACCTCCTCAATTCGAGGAACGGTGTGGCCGGTATCACTCAAAGTGTCTCTCTTTTTGTTAAAATAGACAAAATTTTAAGTGAAAACAAAAAATAACTAACAAAAATCCAGGAAAACACATTTGGATTGTGTTTATAATTTAGTATAATGATACATGGGTCCTTTGAGACATGTAAGAGTCAACCCCACATTAATACGAGGCACGGTGTGGTCGGTATCACTCAAAGGGTCCCTCTTTGGTTTAAAATGGACGGAATTTTAAGTGAAAAAAACTGACATATGGAAATCTGACCAAATGGATTCGGATTGTGTTAATTGATTATGATAATGTTTCATGGGTATTTTATGATGTGTACGAGTAATCCTCACCTCAATATGAGGAACGGTGTGGTCGGTATCATCCAAAGGGTCTCTCTTTTGTTTAAAATGGACAGAATTTTTAGTGAAGAAAACAATTGACGTACGAAAATCCAACAAAACACATTCGGATTGTTTTGATCCTTTAGGAGAATGATCTATGGGTCCTTTTAGACATGTAATAGTCAACCCCGCCTAAATCTGAGTAACAGTGTGGTCGATATCTCTCAATGTGTCTATCTTTTTTTTTAAATGAAAACAATTTTAAGTGAAAACAACAACTGACCTACTGAAATATGACTAAATGCATTCAGATTGTGTTGATAATTTAAGATAACGATACATGGGTCCTTTTTGACCTATAAAAGTCAACCTTGTCTCAATACGAGGCACAGTGTGGCTGGTATCACTCAATGTGTCTATCTATTGTTTAAAATGGACACAATTTTATGTTAAAAAAACTACCTACATAAATCTAACTAAACAAATTCATATTGTGTTGATCCTTTTGGATAATGATCCATATATGCGTTGGTGACATGTATGAGTCAACCCCGACTCCCTCTGAGTTACAGTGCATCTGGTATCAATCAAAGTGTCTGTATTTTTATTAAATTGAACACAATTTTAAGTGAAAACAACAACTTACAAATCAAAATCTGACCAAGCACATTAATATTGAGTATATTCTTTAGTATAATGATCCATGGGTCCTTTTTGTTTTGTACGAGTCAACCCGACCTCAATCCAAGGCACGGTGATGCCGGTATCACTCAAACGGTCTCTCTTTTGGTAAAAATGGACACAATTTTTAGTGAAAACAACAACTGACCTACGAAAATCTGACCAAACAAATTAGGATTGTGCTGATCCTTTAGGAGAATGATACATGGGTCCTTTGGAATGTGTATGAGTCATCCCCGCCTCAATTAAAGGCACGATGTGGCTGGTATCACTCGAAGGGTCTCTCTTTTGTTTAAAATGGACAAAATTTTAAGTGAAAAAAACAACTGACATATGAAAATCTGACCAAACACATTTGGATCATGTTGATCCTTTTAAAGAACGATCCATGGTCCCTTTGTGACATGTACGAGTGAACCCTACCTCAATAAAAGGCACGGTGTGGCCTATATCACTAAATGTGTCTGTCTTTTGTTTAAAATGGAAAATATTTTAAGTGAAAACGAAAATGACATATGAAAATCTAATCGAACACATTCTGATTGTGTTGATCCTTTAGTATAATGATCCATGAGTATTTTGGGATGTGAAAAACTCAACCCCGCCTCACTCCGAGGTGCGGTGTGGCCGGTATCACTCAAAGGTTCCCTCTTTTGTTTAAAATGCACAAAATTTTAAGTGAAAACCACAACTGACCTACGAAAATCCGACCAAAAAAATTAAAATAGTGTCGATAAATTAAGAGAATGATCCATGGGTCTTCTGCGATGTGTACGAGTCAACTTTTTATCAATCCAAGGCACGGTGTGGCCGATATCACTCAAAGGGTCTCTCTTTTGTTTAAAATGGACAGAATTTTATGTGGAAACAAAACTGACATACAGAAATCCGACCAAACACATTCATATTGTGTTGATAATTTAAGAGAATTTTCCATGGATCTTTTCTGATATGTACAAGTCAACCTCGCCTCAATCCGAGGCACGGTGTGGCAAATATCACTCAAAGGGTCTCTCTTTTGATTAAAATGGGCAAAAGTTTATGTGAAAACAACAGATGATGTATGGAAATCCGACCAAATGCATTAGGATTGTGTTGATCCTTTAGGATACCGATCCATGGGTACTTTCGGATGTGTAAGAGTCAACCCCATCTCAATATGAGTTATGGTGTGGTGGGTATCACTCAAAGTTTCTGTCTTTTGTAAAAAATGCGCAAAATTTTAAGTTCAAAAAAATATGACCTATGAAAATCCAACCAAATGATTTCGGATTGTGTTTATTTTTTAGTATAACAATCCATGGGTGCGTTGGTGACGTGTGCTAGTAATCCTTAGCAAAATTAGAGGTACGGTGTGGCTGGAATCACTCAACGTGTCTGTGTTTGGTTTAAAATGGACAGAGTTTTAAGTGAAAACAACAGTTGGCCTATAGAAATCTGACCTAACACATTCGGATTGGGTTGATACTTTAGTAGAATGATCCATGACTCTTTTTTGACGTTTAATATTCAACCCTGCCTCAATCTGAGGTATGGTGTGGTCGATATCACTCAAAATGTATCCCTTTTGTTTAAAATGGACAGAATTTTAAGTGAAAACTATGACTGACATATGGAAATCCAACCAAACGGATTCAGATTGTGTTGATCCTTATAGAGAATGATCCATGGGTCCTTTATGACATGACCAAGTCAACATAGGGTCAATATGAGGCACGGTGTGGCCGATATCACTCATAGGGTCTCTCTCTTGTTTAAAATTAAAACAATTTAAAGTGAAAACAACAACTAACCTACGAAAATCCATCCAAACACATTAAGATTGTATAGATACTTTGGGAGAAATGTCCATGGGTCCTTTTCGATGTTTACGAGTCAACCCCACCTCAATCTGAGCCACAATGTGGCTAATATCACTCAAAGGGTCTCTCTTTTAATTAAAATGGACATAATTTTATGCGAAAAAAACTGACGTATGAAAATCTAACTAAACGCATTAGGAATTTTGATGATCCTTTAGGATAACTATCCATGGGTTTTTTTGACGTGTACGAGTCCACCCCACCTCAATTCAAGGCACGGTGTGGCCGGTATCACTCAAAGTATTACTCTTTGGTTTAAAATGGATACAATTTTAAGTGAAAACAACAACTAGCTTACGAAAATCTGACCTAACGCATTCGGATTGTGTTTATCCTTTTGAGGAACGATCCATTAGTACTCTACAATGTGTAAAAGTCAACTAAGCCTCAATATGAGGCACATTGTGGCCGGTTTCACTCAAAGTGTCTCTATTTTGATTAGAATGCACACAATTTTGTGTGAAAACAACAACTAATGTACGGAAATCTGACCAAACAAATTAAGATTGTGTTGATCCTTAAGTATAATGATTCATGGGTATTTTTGGATGTGTAAGAGTCAACCACGCTTCAGTTTGAGGCACAGTGTGTCCGGTATCTCTCAAAGGGTCTCTCTTTTATTTAAAATGGACACAATTTTAAGTGAAAACAACAACTGACCTACAAAAATCTGACCAAACACATTTTTATTGTGTTGATACATTAGGAAAATGATCCTTGGGTCTTTTTTGACGTGTGAAACTCAACCCTACCGCAGTCTGAGGCATGGTGTGGCCAGTATCACTCAAAGGGGATTTCTTTTGCTTAAAATGGATAGAATTTTATGTGAAAACAACAAATGACCTATGTAAATCTGTAAAAATGTATTTTGATTGTGTTTATACTTTATTAAAGATATTCATGGGTTCTTTTTACAGTTTACGAGTAAAATCCACCTCAATATGAGGCACGGTGTGGCTGGTATCATTAAAAGTGTTTGTCTTTTGTTTAAAATGGAAACAATTTTAAGTGAAAACCACAACTGACGTACGAAAATCTAACCAAACACTTTTGGAGTGTGTTAATCCTTTAAGAAAATGATCCATGGGTGCATTGGTGATGTGTAAGAGTCAACCTCGACTAAATACAAGGCATGGTGTGGCCGATATCAATGAAAGTGTCTGTCTTTTGTTTAAAATGGACATAATTTTAATTGAAAACAACAACTGGCCTACTAAAATCTGACGAAACGCATTCGGATTGTGTTTATCCTTTAGGAGAATGATACATGGGTATTTTTTGACATGCACGAGTCAACCGCACCTTAATTCAAGGCATGGTGTGGCAGATATCTCTCAAAGTGTCTTTCTTTTGTTTAAAATGGACAAAATTTTATGTGAAAACAACAACTGACTTACTTAAATTAGACTAAACGCATTTGGATTGTGTTTATCTTTTAGGAGAACAATCCATGGGTTTTTTTCGACGTGTAAGAGTTAACCTCACCTCAATCCGAGGCATGGTGTGGCTGGTATCATTCATTGTGTCCCTCTTTTGTTTAAAATGGACACAATTTTAAGTTAAAAGAACAACTGGCCTATAAAAATCTAACCAAACGCATTCAGATTGTGTTGATCCATTAGGATAATGATCCATGTGTCTGTTGCAATGTTTATGAGTCAACCCCGCATCAATTCGAGTCACAGTGTGGCTGATATCACTCAAAGGGTCTCTCTTTTGTTGAAAATGGACAGAATTTTAAGTGAAAAAAACAACTGATGAATGCAAGTCTGACCAAACTCGTTTGGATTGTGTTGATATTTTATGATAACAATCCATGGATGGCCCCCAACCCCCTGGATTCCCCCCAACCCCTGGACTCCCCACCCCCTAGACACCACCCCACCTCCTAAACACCTCCCCCACCCCCTGGACACCCCACCCCCATGGATTTCCACCCCACCCCCTTGGACATCCCCCCTTGGACAGCCCCACCACCCCCCTGGACCGCCCCCACCCCTCAGACCCCCATCCCTGGAAAGCCCACACGACACCCTGGACACCATCCCACCCCATGGAAACCCCCACCCCACCCCCTAGACACCTCTGGAATGCCCCCCGACACCCTATAAACCACCCCAACCCACCTCAGATAGCCCCCCCCCCCCAGAACACCCCCACCCCTGGACAACCTCCAACCCCCTGAATGGCACCCCACCCCTCCTAGACACCACCCCACCCCATGGACACCGCACCCCTTGGACACCACCCACCCATGGAAGACCACCTCCACCCTCCCGAACACCACTCCACCCCCCTCGGACAGCCCCACCAACCCCCTGGACCACCCCTCCCTCCAGACACCCCACCCCCTAGAATGCCACCCCCCGGGCGACACCCTGGACCCCAGACCACCCCCTGGACACCCCATAGATAGCCCCCAACCTCTTGTAATGCCCCCACCCCCTAGACACCCCTATCCCCCCGGACACCCCCATCCCACCCTCCTAGATACCACATCAGCCCCTTGGATAGCCCAACCAACCCCTTGGACCGCCCCCACCCCCCGGACACCCCCACCCCAGGAAACCCCCCCCCCCCCCTCACCTGGACACCCCCATCCTAGACACCACCCCACTACCTAGACACCCCCACCACCTTTGGACACCCCCACCATCCTTAGAGAGCCCCGACCTCCTGGAATGGCCCCACCCCTAGACCCCCTATCCCCCAGAACACCCCTATCCCCCAGGACACCCCATACCCCCCTTGGAAAGCCACCCAAACTGCTAAACAACCCCCCAACCCCTTGAATTCTGAATTGAAATCTCTATGTATTAAATTAACTTATGGATTATGTGTTAATGGTGTATTGGTATACGTGTTGTATGTGTATACTTGGTGTAATTACCTAATGATTTATGTGTTAATTTTGTATGGGTATACTTACTTTTTGAGATACTGCATTTTTTGTAGGTGTTTTTTGGGTGTGCTACTACAGAGTTTTTTGTTGCAGTGGACATGGAATTTATCAGAACATTTTTAACACTGATAAAGGATCAATTTATTAGAGCTAAAAGAGTGCTGATAAAAACACATTTATCAGTGCCTTTTCGTGCCGATAAAGGGGTCCTTTATCAGCGATTTTTAGCGCTGATAATTCCCCCCTTTATCAATGCCTTTTTAGAGCTGATAAAGGGTTCCCTTATCAGCACTTTTTTAGTGCTGATAAAGGCTCCCTTTATCAGCACTAAGCTTTACAAAGCATTTTTAGCATTGATAAATCCCATCTTGAGTGCTGATATAACCCGTTTCTGTATTATTGAATAGCCACATACATAAATATGATTTCATATTTGATCTTTTAATATTTCTTTTCTAATAATATTTCTCTAGTATCATCATTTCGGGTGTAAACTGATTCATTTTCCTTTATATGTATTGTTACATAAGGCACGTTAATTATGGATAAGATGTATTTGGTTCATATATAGAATGATATTATGTTTTTACAAATTATTTTTTATCATAAAATGAAAATTATTCTTGAATGGTTACGATGTGTAAATTAATCTTATTGTGTTCATGGAGACGGTAATCCATACGTACGCACGAGAGAAAATATCATTCTTTTCATGGTAAAATATTATGTAAATGGATGGTATATCATATATAAAAAATAATTAACATGTTATATCTATTATTTACAACAACAATACTCATTATTATACACATCCAAGTAATGTAGTTTTGAACAAAAATCTACACCACGACGTGGAGACGGTAAGCTGTACATACGAACACATGGTGACTTTTTCATTCATATGATAGATAAAATAATTAATATGGTTTTACCATATTTATAATGACACCAAAGTATGTATAAGGAAATATATTTATTACTTTGGTATGAAAACATCTAAGGTAATGTAAGTGGATGATGAAATGAACTTTGAAAGAGGTGATGAAATTATTACCTCTTCTTGGGTTATTCCATTTGATTTGATCAAAATGGATCCCTGGGTTGGATTTCTGATCAAATTATGGCCTTTAAGTTTAATTTAGGGTAGTAGGTAGGATATGTGATCAGGTTTTGGCTGAGCCAAATGGCTTTGGAGGTGTGATTCTGAGAGAAGGAGATGTAGCCTTTTATAAGAGAGGTGAGGGTCACATAAGGAAAAGCATGAAATATTATATTTTTGTAGAATCATATTAGGTTTATAATGGCTCCAAAAAAATTAATTTTATGGATAATGTGGTTATGGGTCAAAAACATTAAATCAAATAGGTTTTAGATAGATTTATTTCACCATATTAATCTTATCTTTTAGATTTAACTTTAAGTTAAACAGTTTAACTTTTACAATGTATTCATGGATTATTATAATAAATGGTTAATAGACTTACTATAAAAATACAAGAGAGCCAAAAGTGGTTAATAATTGATATATCAATAATTATATAAGTCCTTTGGACTAACCATTGATTTTTATGAGTATTATATCATTTAATAATATAATTTTTTTTTGAAAAATTATTTATGTAAATTCTGACACTATTTTGTATTTTGTTTCTGTTAAAGTAATTAAACCATTATTACTTCGAAATAATGTTTTTAATAAACCCTAACATGTCATATTAACCTAAAAAAATCTTGGAATTCGTCAAAAGTATAAAATTACATTTACTTTAAGATTTATAATAATAATTATTTTAATATTTCATTAATACGATAATTACTGCATCATCATTGTATCAGAAATAAATTTAATAATTTAATGCCTAAAAATTATAAATAAAATACCATTATATAGGATATAATTTTATCTTTATAATGAATATTTATAGTGTAATTTATATTTGGTATAACTCAATATTAGAAATGACTTTGTTATGAATATTTGAATTTAACACTTCTGACTCTTCTTTAAAAAAAATAATTATAAATGTTGTAATGTAATAAAAGTGGACCAAAAGGATCATAATTTATGTATTAGGTTGATTTTGGTCTAAATAAACTTATCCAATTGAATTAGGACATGTGTTAGAGTAATTAAAATATCATTTTTACCTTTAATCACCATATTTATTTTTAACAGTGATAAATAGAAGTCAAAAGTTACTATTCAGAAAAAAATTATTTTCATCTTATTGAACCATAGTTTACTTAATGATATCAACCATGTCTATTTTATTTTTTAAATAAAATTCACTGAATTAGTATAAATATGTTTTATGCAAATTTTTAAATGTGCCTAGTAGGTGGGTAAAAGACATTCAAAAGTTCAATTAAATTTTATACATTTAATATTATTATAAAATAACTCTAATTAATTATATTGAAAAACTATAGGTACACTGTATCTATTTTGACTTAAAATAAATTTACATAAAATAAATAAATATTTAAATAAAAATTTGATTTTAAACAATAATGCAGTTTTTTCACTATTCATTAAAAAAATTGAATGTTTTCAAAAAAATACCAAAAAATCAACCTTAGCTAATTTTGATATTCCAAATCAAAAAATGAAGATAATTGTGAAAAATTAAATTTTTAAAATTCCCAAAATGGGGTATTACTATTCATAACGGATAGTTTCATTGGTGGTGCGGTGTTAGAACTCGAAGTTGTGTACAAAGAAAGCAATTGAATTATTCGAAGGAAAGTGTACCCTAAAAGCATGGGGTGTTACACTTTACATAGGGTGTTTTTTATATAAATTACATTATATAAAATTTCTTATTTAAATGGTTTATCATTTTGAAAATTTTTGTTTGAAAATAGTTTTCAATAGAATGTATCATTTCATAGAATTTATTAATGATTTTATTTACATATTCAAATTTGTTTCTTCTTCAACTTCTATTGAATAGTATATGGAATCCCTTTGGTGGTATTTTATTGAACATAGTCTAAAAATATACTTGCACCCCATGGGTGTAAGTATACATGGTCTTGTTGGACACGGGTAAAGGGAAGGCTTTGGGTGATGGTGGTTCAGGGGGTTAGTTCTTTTCCTTGGTGTGGCGTTGTGGAGACAGCTTGTGGGTGATGTCCTTGTGCCATGTGGAGTTTGTGGGGATATTTTTCTACTATTTCCTTATGTATTTGGACCTCTTTTATTTTCATTAAATCCATGTATTCAGTTATGGTTTTTACAAAATTCTTTTTTGGCATGAACTTTTACAGATTCATTTTATCAAATTTTTTTGATGTATTATGCATCCTTATTCTGGTAAATATTTACCAATCTAAAATAAATTATACCAAGGAACATGTTCCAGCCTGTGGGGATAGGGAAAGCCCTTAAATACTTGTTGCAGGCTTGGTTTGGTTCCAGTTTTGATGGCGGCCATATTTTGTTCGTGGAAAAATGGTATCAGAAGGAGGTTTGCTCTTTAGGTCATGTTATTTGGGGTATAGTCGAGATAGACTGGAGTTAGGGTTGTTGGGACTTGATGTTTCATTTATGGGTAGTGTTCCTAGCCAGAAAACCTCATGACATTATTCATGTCTCCCGGGGAAGTCTGGATTTATCTCTGCCTTTTTTTCTTGGTTTATTATGTTTAGGGGAAATGAAAAGAGAGTTGGGATAATTGCCTTAGTGAGCTCGCATGTCCTGTTAAGCCATGTGGAGTTGAGGATATTTCCCTATAACACTATTTGTGATGGTGATGTTATTAGAATATGGATTTCAACCATATGTCCACGTCACCCACTGACACTAGTTTCCTCTCATAGTGTCTGGATTCTCGTTGTTTTGAAGTCTTAGAAACATGGCTTTTAATAAAAAAATGACATGATTTTAAGGACTGTGAATTTTATGGAAGTTATTTTCTATCAAATTGAAAAATAATTTATTTTTTAATGTATTGAAATGAAATTTTGGAATTATTTAAAAAAGGTAAATTATGTGTTTACACCTCTTTGGAAAGTATGGTTTATGTAAATTGTGGTTTGGAAAATGTGTTTCTAGTAGAATTTTCTAAACCATTGAAAAGTTTTTTAAATTGAAATAAGTGTTATAGAATTTATGTGTGGGGAATGAAGATGTATTTTTATTTGGTAACTACTAAACATTTTAAAATATTTATGAAATTTTAGAACATTTCTTTGAAAGAGAAGAGTTGAGTTTAAAATTATGTGGAGATTTAGGAAATGGGGTTTTTCATTAAATTAGAAGTGTTTTGAAATCACTTGATTTTTTTTGAAATGGTTGATAAAAGAAATAATTCATGATTTTAATGAATTATTGTTGATATTATAAATTTATTTGTAATATTATAATCGGGTTTTGATTTTATGGTTAACAGTTTTGAGAAAGTGAAAGTGTGGTTAAAAAGGTTTGGATTTTGAAAAGAAGAAAGGATTGGTTTTTGTCATTTGTGTTTTCATGGGTAACCACATGCATGGGTATATATGGTAATATATAAGGATGTGAGGTGGGTTCTCAATGTGGAATTTAAACATGCATGTGTGAGGCTCATGAGATACCATCGGTAAGTGGGAAACCCACCAACAATTATTTCTTTTTAAATAATGATTTTTAAGGAAATCATTGTGTTGTGATAATGTGTGGTTGGGAGGTGTGGCTTATGTGTTTTTGGGATTGTCATTGTGAGATGATTCATGTGTAAGAGCCTATCAGGATTAAAAGATGTTTTGGGTTGGTGTTTCATTGCTATGTTTGAATGATGTGTTTGTCAGTAGTATCTTTTGAGAAAAACAATGGGAGGCCGATGTGGTGGATCCCCTCATGTGTTTGGGTTAGGTTTATGGTTTGTTTTTACAAAATGACCTGGTTTTTTGGGTCCTTGTGTTTTTTTGGGCTAGGGTACACCCCTATAAATATATAATTCATGATTCATGAGTGTTCCATGGTAATTCTCCATTGGATGGTCATTTAGTTGATCCACATAAGGACTTTCTTATGGAGAACTGGAGATTGAGTTTACCCCACTTCTTTTCTCAGTTATGTGGAACCCCATGTAGAGGGAGAGTGGTTGTGGGATGCTGAAATAGACCATAGTTTCTATTGTTTTTTGAGTCATTTAAGTTTAATTTTTTTAGGTTTGTCTTTGTAGAATGATGTCTAAAAGGGCCTTTGGGTAATTCTTCAGTCTCATCGAAGAAAGAGTTCATGTTAGGCCAAAAGTGTAGAAATTCTAGCCAAGGGTGGCGATGATGGCTACTTTCTGAAATCATGTGTTGTTTGGGACTCGACATAATGTCCCTCTCATAGTGTTTTTTGTTATCCACAATAGTCATATTCGATGACACCTTATGTTTCATGAGTTTGTTTTACTTTAAGGGTGAAGGTTGTGAAATCTAATGGGTCTATCTATTTTTTTGTATGTGTATCTACCTTTAGGGAATTCTAAAATACTATGTTCTAGAGAAAGGTGTTTCTATGTGCCCTTTCATTATGTTATATCTCATTCAAAGAAACTATGGGTGATGTGTGTTTATCCTCAAAGTCGTTGTTGGTAAAATGATGGGTTGGGGTAAAGTGGGTTTGAAGTGTTTCATGTCTCATTGAGACCATCTGAGATAAAAATTTGATTTTTATGGCACAAGAATATGAAATTATGTTCAGAGGTATCGAAAACCTAACTGTGTGGCTGAGGATTCATTAATAATTTGAGCTCTAGACATAGGTCACATAGAGAATTTTGCGTGTGGTTAGGGGAAATCTTGGAGTTATTCAAACCATTGATCAAACATTTATCTATAATATGAAAGATGAGAATAGTATAAACCTCAAGTGTAGTTATTTTTCTTCACTTTTCCCCATTTGGTGGAAACAGGTGGAGGGCCTCATGCCCATGTTATCACCCAATGTTATTCTTTTCCCCTTTCGTTTATATCATGTTTTTGGAGTATGGTTGTGAATTTGGCAAGACAAGTTGAACACATGGTTTGTGCGAAATTAGTAGTGACTGTGCACCAACCAATGAAACCATGTGATAAAAGAATGTAGCTACCACATGGTGTTTTCATGGTCGTGTTCCTCATCCCATTTAACTGTGTGAAGATTCCTCCTTTTACTCAATGTTTTTCATGTTTAGCACATAGTTTCCAAAATTTAAATACAAACCATATGGTCCTAAGAACACTTTAAATTTGTGGGACTTTTCATGGTGGCTCGTTCTAGTCAGTTAAGATGGTTGGTACTTATAGCAGGGAGACCCATCATGGGTCTAATGTATGTTCACATGGATTAATTCAATTGTTAGTTCACCCGTTGTACCAGGGTGTCCATTCGAGCCACCCCCTATTAGAGTTCTAATTTTGTCTGGGTTGTTAAGATGTCCATTTTGGTAGAAAGTCAGTTTGGTTCACCTCGTATCAGTGACTCGGTTTTTCTCTATGGTGTTTTTTTTGGTTGTAGGTTATCTCATTCATGGATATCTAGAAACCAATTTCATTCTTGGTAAATTTGGTATTGGATAACACCCAATAGTTTTGTTTTAAGTAATGTTATGGTAGATTTTTCTAGTTCGTTGTTTGTTTCAAGTGGTTTTCTTGAGTTTCTTCTAGGAGTGTTTGAGGTGTTTTGTTCTGGGATGTGGTTTGAATGTGTTTGGTCATTTCAGGTAAGTGGGGTATCTTTTGGTTGGTGAGATTATTCACATCCTTTGTTTGATCAACTGATGGTGTTTTTTTCTTTCGGAGGCGGATGAAAATGTGGCAACAGATTCCTTCTTAGTCTATTTTTTGGGCATGGTTTTTACATATTGGGTTGTTGTAGCTTTTATAGGGTGGAAATATTTTTGGTAGGAAGAATTGTCACTCCCGGATTTTCGATTTCCATCCTTTGATTCAAAATGACTTTTTGTTCTGGGTTTTCAATTGATTTCCTGGTGTTCTGGATTTGAAATCTTAGTGTCTCTCATATTCTTGACCTATAAATTTTTTCATCAAGATATTGAATTGTACTTGGAATCCTATTTTTCCAATGATATTGTCTGTGTTTTAGGTGGTTTGCTGTTGGATTTGTGACACTCCAAGTGGAAACTCTTGGGGGAAAATTTTTTGGTGGTAGTTTAAACCCTTGAGTTGGACGAGTCATGGGGTTGAAAGGTGGTTTTGTTTTTTTATTATTTCTCCTATCCTTGGTAAACATTCCCCCTGGGTTTCCTCATTAGATCCCCATGGAATTGGAGGAAAATCAACCCTTTTTGAGTGGATATATGTTGGCATAGTGTTTGGGAACAAAGTTTGCTAAATCATGCAAGGAAACAATGCATCCATGTCCAGGTCATTAAAATCATTTTTGAATTCCATGTTTCCCCTCCCATGATTTAGCTAAACTTGGGCATTTCATCCTAAAATAAAACCTAACAGCCATGGAATCCCTCCAAGTTTCCCAAACCCTCATTGGAACTTCATTTTGAAGGGGGATTTGGTGCAAGAACTTCACATAACCACAAGTAAGTGTCTATCCCTCCTAGTTCCACCCCTTTACATTAAGTTTCTTCGATTTTTCTTGTATTTAAAAATGAAAAGAGGTTAGGGTTTAGAACCTAGGGTTTTTCCTTGGGGTTTATTGGTCCAATATCTTTTTTTAGGCATGATATTTCCTTCTTGAGGTGAGACGGTGGTGTGATTGAATTTTCACACAAATGATTCAAGGAATTTAAGAGTTAAGTTTGGTGTTTCCATTCTGTATGAAATTTTTGTTACTTATATTGTTGTTCTTATTTTATTTTTATGTTTATTTCATTTGAACGTTGTAGTAAAAATTGGTTTTAGTGGAAATTATAAATAAAATGAATTTTAAGTGCCAATTTTTGTTGAAATTGTGGGTTTTCATATAAATATTTTATTGTTCTATTTGAGTTATCCATATAATTACTTATTAGATTTTATTGAATTTTATTAGGACTGAAAATATTGTTACAATTTTTTATTCATTTCTCTTGTCACTGCGAATTTTTTTTTAAATGGTGTTTGTGATGAAAATGGACGTTATGCCATGTTTGTGTAAAAATGGGGGGTTTTTATAAGATATAACTACTTATTTCTGATTGGGATTCCCCAAAATTGATTTCTTGGTTTAATTAAAGGGGTATTGAACTTTTATTTTGTTTTGGCGACTTAGAAGTGTACACATAGTGTGCAAAGTGGATATTTCAAAAGCTTTTTGGGTGCAAAACATTGAGTGATTTTGAGATGTTGTAGTATTGAAAATAAAAATGTTTTGTTGTGTGTTTTAAATGGTATAAATTTTGTATAGAAACTGTATTTATTGTTTGTGACCAGTATCTATATTTTTATATGTAAAGGGATGTGTGTTTATTTCTAAAAAAAATTTAGCACAAAGGGGGAAGCCTAGGTACCTTGGTGGGTGGATATGTACTAGTACGGTCAGTGAACCAGATGGGTCGTTTCCCATTTTCACGGATCAAATGGATAACTAAAACACAATATATACTATTTGGATAATGTTTGGGGACCACTAGGTTATGGTTAATTTCCCTACTAGTGTCTCTTTCATTGGAAATGATTGTAACTTCGATACTTTACATCGAGGTACGAGGTACAAAGGGCCTGAGACTATCTAGTTTCCTAGTGGTGTCCTCTGTTTTGGTAACCATTGGATTTGTGGTAATTATATATTTCATAGGGTGTTTCTGTATGTAAATTGTTGTTTCTAACATGAATTATTTATATGTGTTAACATTCTTAAAATTTTGGATTGAAAATAGTTTTCAATTGAAGGTTTCATTTCATAGAATTTATCACTTCTTTTCTTTACATATTAAAACTGCTTGCTTCTTCTACTAGTATTGCATAATATTTGGAATACTTGGGTGGTACCCTATTGGGATTAGGCTCACACCCTACTTAAACACCTTGGGTGTAAGTAGACTTGGTATTGTTAGGCACAAGTAAAGGGAAGGCTTTTTGTGATGGTGGTTTGGGGTGTTAGTTTCCTTCCTTGGTGTGTCATTATGGAGATGGCTCATGGGTGATGACAACTTGTCATGAGGAGTTGTTGGGGATTTTTATGATATTTATGTATGTATTTGGGCCTATTGTATTGAATTTAAAACAATGTATTAATTTCAGGTTTTTACTTAAGTCTTGTTTGGCATGAACTTTTTCAGATTCAGTTAATCAAATTTTTTTATGTTTTATAAATCCTTATTCAGGTAAATCGTTCCCAATATAAAATAAATGATACCCGAGAACTTGGGCCAGCCTGTTGGGATATGAAAAGCCCTTCAGGCCATGTCCTGATCTGGGTTTGGCGTCGGTTTCAATGGAAGTGAGATTTGGATCGTGACAATTTTAACCTTCTATATGTATCATTATTATGATCTATATAAATTTTAAACTCATTTTTCAGCTCTTTCAAAAATGTCCCACCAACGATCGATTCATCATAATTGAAGAAATTTCCAATGCTATCCTTATCACCAAACCAATGGTTGGTGAAAATTAATTATTTATGATATTAAAGGATTAAATATTTTTTAAGAATTATGACTTATTTCTGAAAACATATAGATGACCATGAACAAAAATATTGATATCAAAACAAAATCGAAAAAATGTATGAAATGTAGTTATAAAAAAATTACATTTAAAAACGTGTGTCATAAATTAGAGTAAAATACTTATATTCGAAATTTAGTGGAAACATGAATGTAATTATCTTATATTAATATTTTTTAGTAGGAATATGTTTATTATTTAAGAGGTGCAAGAGTGAAAAAATAAAGGTAGATTTTAGGTAAGTGGATTCTTGAACCCAACTCCATTTTATATGGTTACATATATTTAACAAATAATTTCATTACGGATATTACATTATTGGTTCATAAATATCCTTATACTATTTGTTAGTTCCACTAGGCTAGATACCCGAAGAGGGGGGGGGGGGGGATGAATCAAGGTATGACAGTTAAAAACAAATTCCCCTTTTGATCTTGTTTTGCTGTTAGAAAAACCCCTCTTCTCTCTCTTTCCTGATGCAGAGTATGAACAAACTTTAAATCATGCACAGGACACAACGATTTTTACTTGGTTCACCCTCAGTAGGCTACATCAAAGGACCATACACCGGCAGTGTGCCGGTTTACCAATTCCATTATAAGCGCACTACTATTTACAAGTTCGAAGTAGACTCACTGTCCCTCCTCATTTACAACCACTCAAATTTTGAGAACTCACAGCTCTTTCAACTGAAGTGAGATCACTGCTTCTTTATAAGATCTACTCATAGTTTATAGTTCTCTTGGTCTCTTCATTTTCATAGTAGAATGCGTCCTTAACTGTAGATGGAGTCTCTATGTTAAGTTCAAAGTTCATCCTCTGATTATTACCCCTTTGCCTCTGAACACTAGGCAATTTCCTTTGCAAACACCTTCGCAAAGCACCCTATTTTTCAAGGCACCCAATTTCTCAAAGCTTAAACAAGCCCTCGTGAAGATCCTGCCTTTTCACGAAGCACTCTCACGAAGATCAAGACTTCGCAATGCTTAGGCCGCCGTGGAGCTCAAGTCGTCGCAAAGTGACTTCCCTCATGAAGCTCACTGAGCCAACACAGAGCACAAGACGTTCACGGAGTAAGAATAGCCACCGCGAAGCTCTTCTTTCACGAAGCACACTACATTCGCGAACTAACTTTGTGAACCGAGATCAAAATATTTTCTCTGAAAATTCTCTCTACTTCTCTTGAGGGGGTCAGCCTCTATTTATAGGCGATTCCACCGACCCTCGAACATTCCACGTGAAGTCAACGCCACATCATCTCAAATCGCGAATCTCCAAAGTTCCCTCCGAAATTCTCTCAAAATCGTAAATCCCCTTAGCAATTTTCGAATCATGAAACTCGACGTAATCACAGAGCATTCTATCATTTCTATTGTGCCTTCGCCGCGATGCTCCCTCACAAATCCCTTCACTGCCATGATGCAATTTATCCTCTAACATTCGTGGAGCTTGTCATAATCCTGAAGAATCACCGCCATCATTCTTATGGTCTTCGTGAAATCAAACCATGAATCCTCTCTTCATGAAATTCATGCCATTTCCATATTTAATTATGATCTTCATGGAAATCCTATTTTCACGATGATCACAAAACTCCACATTTTGGACCCCAAAAATATGGAAAACACTGGAAAACAGCGCCACCTTTTACTGCTCTTTTGTACCGCCTCCAGATTGTTCGTTTCTTTGCAATCGTTCTTTGTCAAGATGGATTGCCAACAACTTCTCATGGAACTCAACAATTTTTCATGGAAACCAGCTTTGTCAACAAACACAATCAACCCAAAAATGATGCAATGTTACCTTGAGGGATTTTTTCCCTAAACTATTAATACCTTCACATTTGAGGACATACAAGTCATCAAATACAGTAATAAACAAAATACATCAGTTGTTCAGAGAGAATTTACCTTGCCAAAAAAATATCATTTACTCCCCTGGAGTGGTTTCATCTTCACATAAGAATGAAAATATTTATTTGAAATATAATTTCCATTATTAATGTCGGAGACAATGTATATTCATGAAATTATTCTTGATGAAGTAATTATTATTCCCATTCAATTACATGTTTTATTTCATGACAATGAATTTTTATATTTTCTATGAGGATGGCGTGATAATGTGAATGTTATGATGTGACAGGTGGGTCTAGAATTTTACTTCCCTCCAATAAATTTTGTAATGTGATTTATCTCAAGATATAATGTTTATTAATCATGAACATGATGGTTAATTTTATCATAATGATCATGTAATTATTAATGCACAAATATTATGTGTAAACATGATGAAAGATTTGTTTGCATCTAAGTGTGGTATTTGAACTCTATGAAATGGTGTTTCATTTTTATATATTTACATAATCAATTAATTTATAAAATTATTCCATTATTAATATAGTTATTATTCTAATTATTCTGATGTGATGATTATTATTTTTTCCACCCATGTTATATTTATGTGTGTCCCTTCTCCACCTCTTACTAGGCTTTTATCTCACCCCACTCTTTTATGTATATCCTTAGGTGATGACATTTACTAAGGAGAGCATGATATGTTACAAAGATAAGGAATAAGTATTTAAATAAATATTTATGATTTATTTTTTATAAGTGATGTATGACCCTAATTTTTCCACAAACCTAAATATTTATATCATTAAATGTGCCACCATTGTAATTTGATTATTTTAAATGATGTAAAAGTCATTTAAGAAAAATTTGAGTCACTATAATTGGCATCATAGTATTATTTTGAAATTTTTGGATTTAGTATTACAAAATAATAGTGGAAATCCCCAGTATAACTTTAAGTATATTCAAACATCCAATATTTTTTATAAATGAAAAAGGAAAAATAGTAGTACCTGATAATATATGACTTTATAGTTAATTTCACAAAAGATTAAATTATTTATTCCTGACTTGATGAATTATGTTTAAACCTTTTTTCTTTTATAAAATGGTTGGAAACAGTAGAAACGGGACGAATAACCCATGTATGGGAAAATGTAAAAATTTTCAAAATGAAATCTATAATTTAATTGTATTTGGAGGTCAAAAAATTATGGAGATGCATACCTCAGTGTCTCAAGCTATAAACAGTAACCTGGACCACGTGGAATGTCCTCCTTTACCCTAAAATGATAAACTCTCCATTGAGACTTTTATGTGGCAAGGACCACTAATATTTAGTGGATATTCAGATCCACTATTCATGAAATAGTGGGATCACTCAATAGATATTAATTTTTTTTGTCATCCACTATTTTGAAAAGGACACAGTGACTCTGTATATATATCATTTATATAGAGAAGCTAATCAGTGGGGGGTGTCTGTAAAAAAAACAATGAGTATGGATAAAATGTATTATATGGAGTATGAAGAGAATAAGAAAACATTACATAAAATGTATATCTGTTTAAATTTTTAATAGAATATTGGGAGATAATTCATTATGTTGAAGAAAAAGGAAGGTGAATCTATCATCTATTACGAATAATTAATTAGAAGGATTTAATGATATACCTTTGGTTTTTTAATAAAAAATCATATAAATATAGTAATATTCTTTAGTTTTTTAAAACCACACCTTTAAAGGGCTCTATCTATAAGGGATTTCATGAGTTTGAATGAAGTAGAATGATGTGTTGTCAATGTAGACATAAAATTAAGATATTGTCCCATTGAACATGGGGATATGAAAATAATAATAGAAGTTTAAAATGGTGTGTCGAATGGAAAAGGAGGAAAAAGGATCCAACCAACCACATGCTAAAAATATGGGAAGAAACATCATGGTAATTTCCTCAAAGGGACACAAAAATTCATCAAGTGTTTGACCGAAGTGTACCAAGCTCATGAATGTCGGAGATATATAAATCATCCATCAACATGATGGGGGAAATCAAGGAACCTCTTAATTCACCATTAATGATTCATTGCTTCTACTATAAGGGAACATGGAACTATGTAATCTAATGCACTAAAGCACTAATAATTTAGTGTAATCGACATCAGTAACCACCCAATCCAAAATAGAAAATAAATTCTTATTCCATAACTACAACTGAAGTTGAACATGAAAAATATTTTTTTCAATGGGTACTTCCTATTCACTAAATAATTGAAGATGTTTTATTTTATTCCTATAATACACAATCCCCAATATCCTAAAACTTTTAAGGAACTATTGAAATCAATCCTAAATACCTTTATGTATATATATTTTTGAAAACAATTAGTGTTTTAGTCATTAAAACCCAAGTGTTAGACTCTTCCACTCTTTGTGTATGTGGGTGTGTTCTTTAAGATAATATTTTAATCTATACCTTGGTCGATTTGGATGCTATATTGAGCACTAATTATATTTAATTATATGGAGTACACATCAAATTTATTGAAATGTAAATATATTTTTCGTATTCTACACCATATAGTTATCCTCTAGATAGTCCAAGAAGAACATAAATCTCTATTGGAAAATCCCTCAATAGTGTGGGTGTTGATACCCTAGGAAGAATCTTTCCATTCATGAATGGATGAGAAAAAGGAATGAATCTACCTTGAGGAAACACCCATTATGAGGGAATAAACTAATGTATTTCCTAATAAGTAACCCAAATCCCCCCATATCGTGAGATTTTGTTATCAATTGAAATTATACCCAGATTTAATCATGTCTCCAAATTCTCCAAATAGTGGCCCTGACTGAACTGGGGGAGTTAAACAAGATTCAATAAGAGCATTTTTGAAATGGTTTCATATTCCCTATGACATCACCTTGGGGAGCACCTGGCATCTTGGTCAAGATTATGGATGGATAAATGAGGTTTTGTATCGATTACTGGGATCTCCACAATATCACTATAAAGAACATGTATCCCCTAAAAAGGTTTTATAACTTTTATGATAAATTACAAGGAGATATATACTTCTCAATGGTGGATCTTCATTATGGATATCATCAAATGAAGGTGAATAATAATGATATTAATAATACCAACTTCCATACATGGTATGAACAAAATGAGTTCACAGTGATTACCTTTGAACATACTAACACCCCTAAAATATTCATGGATTTAATGAATATAATTCTTAGAGACTACCTCATCAAAAAAATTCAGGTTTATTAATGATATTCACATTTACTCTTAGATTAATGTGGAACATGAATATAATCTATGGATTGTGATGCCAGTATTAAATAAAGATAAAATGTATGAAAAATTTAGAATATGTGACTTTTTAATGATGCTAGTCACGTTCTTAGGGAGTGTGATCAAAAGTGTTAGAATCTTTATGAACACTTCAAAGAAAAAGAAAATTGAGGAATGGTCCATACCCACTAGTGTCATAGAAATATATCATTTTCTAGGATTAGTATTGTACTCCCAAAACTTTGTGAGAGATTTATCATGATTGTATAGTCTTCTAACAATGTTACCCTTGAAAGGGGTAAAGTAAGTATGAAAATGTAATGAAATTTTGGAGATAATTTAGAGGATATTCACTATGCCTAACACACAACCAATATATGGTGAATATTTTTTGATATAAAACTTTGTTTCGAAGAAAGTCTTGGGTTGTGTACACATGCAAAACAACTATGTGATAGCCTATGCCTCGTGAATGTCTAATATCCATGAGAAAAAATACTCAAAACATGATCGTGATAATGTATTTTTGATATTTTTCATGATGATTTGGTGGCACTACCTCTATTTATAAACATGTTACATTAATATAGACAACATGATTCTAATCTATATGTTCTCAAATACGGAGGTAATCATGCACTAAAGAATATGTTTAGATCCATTAGGGTTCTATGAAATCTTTATTCACTACCATCATGGAAGAGAGAGAAAGTTGCACGGTGATTTTAGACGAAAAGAACCAGTTATATTATCCATGATGTTGATTGAAAAAGGCCCTGCATTCATGGATTTGACAAGGATTGATCTATAACTCATAATTTTAGGTTATATATCCGAGATTTCCAAAATTATTTCCCAACCTACTTTCCATGATAAGATTATGGAGTCAAAAAGGGATGATATGGATCTTTATAATAAGAAAAAATAAGTAAATTAGGGGAATCTCTAACTTTTACTCATCAATGAGGATAGTGTGATTTTTTTTGGAACTATACAATGTGTGTATGCATTACCAAATATAAACAAGGGGTATTGGAAAGTACAGATAACATATCTTTCAATATAAATCCATTAAATAACATGATGTACCATGATCATCAAGAGAACTTCGGGTGGGATAATATGAAGAAAGAGATTATAGAGTTAGTCTCCAGGTTTTTGGTATTCCAGCAAGATAATGAAGAGAGACGTATGTTCAAAGGGATTATGGAACCACTTTTTATACCCATGTGGAAATGGGGGAATGTCATTATGGAAATTTCTACTGGTCACTCAAACAAATTCAAAGAAAAAAATTGGACATGGTTTGTAGTGGATCTACTCAACAATATTTCCCAAATCATAGATATTTGGGAAGATTTATCACTTCGAAAAATTTCAAGGATATATGTGAAGGAAGTGGTTAGGCTATATGGGTTTCCATATTCCATAATCTTAGATTTTGAACCATACCTCACATATAAATTTTATATAATTATCCAAGATTATTTGATTATTGAACTGAATTTTATCCTGACCAATCACCCTTAAACTGATGGCCAATCTAAAAGGACTATTCTGACTCTCGAGGAGATACTAAAAGCATGCTCAAAAGAATTTAATAGAGGATTAGATCAATATCTCACATTAATTGAGTTTTCATACAAAAAAACCTTGAAATAAATTATTCAAATGGGTATATATATATATGAATCTCTTTATGTGAAGTGACGTAAAACTCCAACATGTTGGGATATAATTGGGGAATGAAATATAAATGACCCTAATCTTGTGCAAGAGATGATAGTGCTGGTTCTAGTCGTCTAACAAAAATATAAAATATACTCACAGTCATAAAATTAGCTAAGTTAATAACCATAAATAGGCCATGGAGTTTGAATTGGGAGATAACTTTTCTTTCATATAACACTCTGTAAGAGAGTCATGTAGTTTGGATAGAATGGGAGTCATATCCCTTAGTACAATATTCCCTTTAAGATCTGTTGGAATAGGAAAACAGTTCCATTTAATACACCAAATTCTTCCATATATGATCACGGAGTGTATCTTGTTCCGCAAGCTTCGATTTGACTAGTTTTGGAGCCCAAATGGTGTAACAGATCAGAAGATAGGACCGGTCGAAGTCAAGATGATGCAAATGAACATGTATAGCTATTTTGGGCCAATGTATGCAGTTGCGTGCTAAAGAGGGAAGCTTGTGTGAAAAATAGGAATCTTACATGAAAAAATGTATATATAATGCAAGAATTGGATATTGTGTGAAACCCCACTCGTAATCCCATTCCGCGACAAATGCGATGTCAAAATGCCCCTTTGGGCGCGCACTAGTGGTATGTTGCATGAAAAAACAATTGCGCATGTGGAATTTTACGTGCTCCGCCTTTCACAGAAAACCTGTTGCGCCCAGAATTTTAAGTGCACTGCCTTGCGCAAAAAACCAATTTTGTGCCTGTAATTTTATGTGCACCCCCTTGTGAGGAAAATCAATTGCGAGTGTGGAATTTTGCACGCTCCACCTTGCACGAAAAACCACTTGCACGATATGAATTTTACGTGAACCACTTTGCATGGAAAGCCTCATTCCCTTGTGGAATTTGACGAGCACTGTATCTCTAGGTTTCTCCTATATATACAAGTGCACCCCCTTCTCCAAGGGGGGCCCGGAGGTCATCCGCCTCTCTAATGCATGTATGTTCGCATTTTCTGTGATTGCGTGCAAAACCCCCCATCTTGTGCGAAAAACTTCCCTTTTGTGCGCAAATAAACTATGTTTCCCCATTTTGTGTGCAAAGCATATTTTTTACATGCAACAGGGAAACTGTTCCCAATTTGTTCATGCCCATTGCTGCACCTATCCAATTGCGTGCATGAATTCCCGATTGCACGCAGAGATCCCCTATTGCGTTCACAACTACCCTATTGCAACCAATTCCTCTACTATTGTGTGCATATATCCCCTATTGTGTGCACATGTCCCATATTTTCATAGACACCTAACCTATTACGTGCACACCTTCCCAATTGCACGCATTCCTTCTTTATTTCACGCAACCCATCCTTTTTGTGTGTAGCCCATCCTGCATGTCGCTCATATTAGGTGGAACAGTATTCAGGCCTGCACCCGCTGGTCCACCGCAACCATTAGTGACCCCCATGAAAAATGGATAGTCACACTGTGAACTTTTCGGGATGGGAGGTCAGGATTTCCCACTGCGCCCTTATGCGCTCCCACCTTCCATCGATGGAATACCAGGATTTGAGATACTACTCCGCACTCCTTGTAGCACCTTGGGTTGACATATTCCTCTTGGTTCGTTTCCTATGTCATGAGTTGAGATTACCATCATCAATTCCCCAAGTACCTTGAGCCGAACCATTCCTCAAGAAATTCATCCAAACCCCATCACATGACTCCTACGCCTTGTTGAACTAGAAAGGGCCGCCCTTGAGTAAGTCCCAACACCATCCATTGTTAGGTGCCTTATGCCTAATAGTTTTATCTACATGACTTTAAACTATAGTAATCCTTATGTTCCTAACATTGGATGACTCTTTCCCCAAAAAAAATATTCTTTATGTGGAATCCATAAGATTCCAATAGTCCTATCTAGATGACTTTGAGCTGTAGTAATCCTTATGTTCCAAACATAGGATGCCTTCTCATCCAAACAAGAGATTCCTTATGCTCCAAGCATAAGTTGCCAACATTTCTATCTATATGACTATAAATTGTAGTATTCCCCATGTTCCAAATATAGGACGCCTCTTGCTCTAAACAAGATATTCCTTATGATCCATGCATGAGATGCCTAATTCCATGATTACAGTGGCATAATTTCAAGAGCATTGGAATCCTTTCAAACATTCCATCACTCCACCTCAAACTTTGTGTGTCCTTCATTCAAATCATTATCCACTTACATTTCCTAAGGGACCGCCCAACGGCCTGGTCCCATACCGCATCGGGACACCTACCGTCTTGGGACAACGCCCTAGATGACTTTGGACGACACTTTTAGTCAGGTCCTATGTTTCGAACACGGTCAACAGTAGACCCATATTTGTTAGTCCCCATTTTAGGATAAAATGATATGGATGATGTGTTTTGAACACAGTCATTATTTTTCCTTTATCTCCATGCCACCCTCACCACGTTCTGAATGTTGGGCATGTGATTCACACATTCCATTCCCCTTTGTTCAGACTGATTGCAACACCCTTGGCATTATCCCTCTTGTTCACTAGCGCATAGTTGTGGACCCCAATTATATACATCAACCATTCAGTGGGTTGGGATTCCATCATGGCCAGAAACAAGGAAGAAATTATTGGAAGCTTCCTTGCGTAAGCCCCATCCACCATGGTCTCTCTATAGCGGCACCCAAGAAGCTTCCTTGCGTAAACCCCAATCACCATTGCCTCTACATAGCAGCACCCGGGCAGCTTCCATGCATAATCCCCATTCACCATTGCCTCTCCATAGTGGAAACTAGGTTGTATCCATTTGTATGCACCTTCCACCATTTCCACTCCATTGCGGCAGCTGGGAAACTTCCTTGCATAATACCCATTCACCATTGTCTTTCCATAGCAGCACCCGGGTAGCCTAGAGTGTAATCCCCAAACCCAATATGAACTACAAGGACTTTGATCCTTTCTAAGGCATGGTACATAGGAAGACTCCCTAGGGTTCAAGTACACCACATATTAGTCCCGAATATCTTCACATTGGTTCAGAAAACCCATCACGAACTACGAGACCTTTGATACTTTTCTCTTAGATAAGGTACGTCGGAAGCTTCCCTTAGGTTCAAGCCCAACACTGGGTCGCTCCGACCCCCATCACATAGATTATTCCTTGTTCTGCAGGATATTAAATTGTGGACCTCAATTAGCAGTAATCTATTGTTCCCCCAATTAGCGGTAATTCATTTCACCAACTTGAACTACGTGGACATTGATCCATTCCAAGGTGAGGTACGTAGGAATCCTCCATGAGGTTCAAGCCCACCACCCACTGGTTCTGACACCCTTCACATTGGTTCTCCATACAACACCATGAACTACATGGACTTTGATTCCCTGCCACTGGGATATGAAGGAAGACTCCACGAGGTTCAATCCTAGCACCAATGTCTCATCCGGATCAATCCGTCGATCCCACGTGTTCCGGGAAGTTCATGCCCCAACCTGGATGTTATACTTCTTTCAGGTCCCATCCATGCAGACATTATCATGGGCTGCCTCCTCACGTGTACCATCATCACACCGAACTATGAAGACATTGATTCCCTACCATGGGGATAAATAGGAAGTCTCTTTAAGGCACAAGAACAACACTACCGTCACCTTCACGATGGTACCATATCATTTCCCACCTCCCATTCAAATCTCTATAATCCATCCCGATTCTCAACTGGGCCACCACATCCCAGTGGGAACATTTCATCCTCCTCCTCGATGCTCCTAGTAGTACAAGGGTTGCAATTCACGCGAAATCCTTAGCATGTCTCAGGGTTTTTGTCCTTTTTGTACACCTCGATTCATCACCACTTCGAAACTACTTGGGTTTAGATCCCTGTCGTTTACACATTGTATATAGGAAACCTCCTTGAGGTTCAATCCCAGTCAATGGTAAACCATGGTGTTTCCCCATTCAGGGGTGAAAAATCCCTGATCATCCCTTAGTGGTGTCATGATTAGCCTTTACAGTGTGACATCTTCCCTTTATTGGACACACCAACTTGTGTATGTTCTTATCGAGTGTTCTGATCCATCCAACCGGTAAACCTTCTAGGTGTTCCCTCATAGGGTTGTATCAATCTGATCCATCTATATGGGACGTTACGATCACCCTAATTCCATCTCTACAAGATGCTAAACTCATGAACTACCTTGTAAAAAACATGAGATGCCTGAGAAAAACCTCGGAAGACATGCCTTGGGTGTAACCATCATTGCTAGATGTTAAACCTGTGACATACCATATGTTAAACATGGGATGCTAAGGAAAACCTCAAATACATTCCTATGGAATAAGTTACCCTATAATTGTCATGGGATTCAATAGGTTTTATTCCCTTGAGATTCCCTCTTAGGGGGAAGAATACAGATTCCCCAATTTCCACACATCCAGAGATTCCCTGACATGGCTGATGTAATCGTCTACTCTGACCAGAGGTTGCTACCAGGTCAATACCACATGGAATATCATGAAGGAAGTAATTTAATTAACCTGCATCCTAAAAGATATGTCACTGAGAATGAGATTCAAAAACTACGAAATAATCTTTTACGAGAGACCCAGATGAGGTAACGTGTTTCGAGGAGGAATCCACGGAAGGAAGAACCAACATCACATCATCCCATTTTGATCAAGGACAAAATGTCCCTGAACAAGGAACATAATCCACCCACCTTTGGAAAGTGGTAATGTAAGGCCACAAATAGAGCCTCTATCCCCCAATAAGACAGATGTGTGTTGCCTAGTGAAAGCATCATAAACAATATCATTGATTGTGTATGAAATCTGTACTATCAACTTTCTCTTCCAACAAAAAAATGACCAAGTTCCGGATGTGGTCAACCAATTATTCCTGAGGAACTACATCCCTGATCCCTAAAAAATATGAAATTCATAGGTGGATCACTTGGATAATGACCTCTCTTATAAGGAGTAGCTGGTGAGGATGTTGAACTTTAGATACAATGATCAATTAAACAATACAAGTCACCTGGTAAATGTTCTTTATCGAAACATAAGTTTAAAGCGATGACATGGCAATGAAAGTAAATAATTGAATTTAAGTGACTTCGAGTATTCTCATACAATAATATGAGATTAAATTTTGGGGATAAAAATTATATTCGTGTATGAATGTTACAACCCATTCATTTTAAGTGATAATTGACACATAAATAAATGTGGGTTATATTTTCATATAAAAGTATTATATGCATAGTTTAATAATTGAAAAAAAAATCTCATTAATTCATAAATATATATCATTAAATTTTTCATCTATTAATCCAATGGAAATTATAAAAATAAATAGGGGCAAAAAAATAGAATTTATAAAATGCTAAAATATAGACCACCCAAATTTGCTAGAACAATTATCCCCATGAGCAACACTATTAAAATTAAAATAAATATTAGTAAACTAATAAATCATTGAAAATAAATAAAACATATCATTGGGAGGAATTTTAGTCAATATTTGGGGAATCAATGAAGTGGAAATTATATAAAGTCCTGTAACCAATGGAGTAGTGATGTGATCATTGGGAAATATGAACCTGACCATTGGGAAATGTAACATGACTATTGGGAATAATAACCTAACCATTGAAAAATAAATTTAACCTCAAAATAATAAAGTATTATATTAATAATATTTATTATGAGAAATATTTGTATATATAAAAGTTATAATTCCAAAATTTTAATATTATAAATTAAAAACTCATATAAAAAATAAGCACATTTTAAATAATATTTATTTTAATATATATCTTAAAAATCATATGTTTCCTATTAAAAATTAATATTACATATGTTATATTTTTATTTGGAAAAAATTAATGTTATTTTTTAAATAGTCAGGCCCATGTTTTATAAGGGTTATTTTTTTTAATCTCATGAAATAATTTAAATAATTTTTTGAATAGTAAAAGTATAGTTTTTCACGTATTAAATGTATCTTAAATTACACGATTAATGATTCAATAATGATCAAATAATTGTAAAACATGAGTTTATCAAAATATATATTTATGTTCATAAATTATTCACTGGTGTAAAATAAAATTTGTTTAAAACCCAAAACAAAACTTTTCAAAGTAAAAAATTTAAAATAACACATTAAAATAATATTTTATCATTTTTCAACATTTCATTTTAATTAAACTAATGAATTATATTTAAAAATTGATAATAAGTCTTAAAATTAGTATAATTAATTAAAATATGGTTTATTATATAAAATACATTATTATCAAAAAAATTATTTTAGATATAGTATTCTATTTAATAGTTTATTCTAAAAATACCCATATCATCAAGTATATATAACCCCTCTCCCTCCCATTGGAAAACCAATCCTCATTCACCTTTCAAAGAAAAACATATACAAAAATAATCCCTCTTAATCCCCGTATTATATCTAGGGTGATTACAGAGTAATCAAACTACAAACATCATAGGGATTTTTTTTGTCGTCCAATGAAAGCAACACTGAAGAAAAAGTATTTTCATCAACAATTATCTCTGTTTGTTATTCTATATTTTTTCCCAATTCAATTCAAAACAAAAATTATTAAAATTAAATATTTTTTATGTTAAAAATATTTTAATTATGTTAACCTTCAATAATTATTCAAATTATAAAATATATAAAACTTAAACATCTCTTTCTCATTCTTTCAACAATGTCCCGTAAATGGTCGGTTGATCTTTAACGAGGACCTTTCAAATCCTTTATTTCACCAATTATTTGGTTGGTTAAAATAATTTATTTATGATATATAAATGTATCAATGTATGTTTGTGATTCTTTTGTAAATAATTATACAATTTTATAGATAACTATGAACAAAAATATCAAAATGGAAACAATACGGGAAAATGTAATGAAAACATGATATTAAAATAATTGAAAATGAACAAAACATTATATAAATTAAAATAGAATAATTATAATTAATATATAGTGGAAAAATGAAAATAATTCTCTTTTATAACTATGTTTTAATATTCCCATGTTTATTATTCATAAGGTAAAATAGAAATGAAATAAACTAGGATGTGAGGTAAGGGGATTTTCAAACCCAACTACTGTTTATTTAGGATATCCTTATTTAAACACAGTTTTCAATGTGTATATTACTCTAATGTTTCATAAATATACTTTCACTATTCTTACCATTTCATTTGGAGATAAATAATTTACGAAATTGAGTTAACATCCAAATTCAATTATTTTCCATAAAAGACATTTTCTTTCCAAAATACATCTTTTACAAATTTTTAGTTGTTTCTTATTCATTCAATTATGATAATATTTATGTAAATTTATTCTCGTTATTTATTTGGGAACACCATGTATATTCATGAAATTATGCATGATTAAATTCTTATGAAACCCATTCTTTTCCATGGTTCATTTCTTGACTATGATTGTTATCTGTTATATGAGGATTGCATGATAATGTGAATATTATGATGTTATGAGTGGTCATAAAATTATATATCCCTCTTATGCATTGGGTAATTTGAGGTATCTCATGTTATTATGTTTATTATATATTAAAATGTTTCTATCTTTCTTCAAAATATTGACTTTTTCATTTATGTGCATATGGTATTCCTGAATATGATTACAACATTTTTCACAACTATGTGTTGTAATTTTATTCAATTACATGATGATTAGTTTTTATAAATTTTCCCATTCCATTCCTTTATCAAATGTCTCTGTCATAATTATGATGATGATTCTATTATTATGATGTAGTGATGATAATTATGCTCACCCATGTTATATCGATTAATTTACACCATTCCACCTTTTATTTTAATTTTTTCTCACCACATTATTTAATTTATCTCATCAAGTGAATATATGTAATAAAGGGAATGTGATATTTTAAAATTATAAGGATGAATGAATTAAATAAATTTTTATGATTAATTATGTATAAGTGATTTAAGAAACTAATTCCCCCGTGATACTAAATCATTAAATCCTTGAACATATAAATATAATTTTATTTTATTTTGAATGTTGTAATCGTAATCTAAGAATATATAGACTCTATATAGAAATTCCCTAAAAACATGCATGAATGGTGATACTAAAACACATGGGTCAATTCTTCCAAGGAAGAGGCATGTAATGTAGCACACTATATATTCTACATATGTCACATGACTCTCTCTTGAAAATCAGTATAATTTCCCATATTGGGAATAATAAGAGGATCCAAAAGTGGAACTACAAGAGGTAACACTGGTGGATTAGGTGCCATAACATACATATCTTGGACATCATCATCCTAATGGAACAAAACTCAAGGACATCATGGAAGAAATCATCTAATAATTCCATGTACATGCTTATGATAGGGTTTGTTAATGAAAGACCATGAATAAAAAAGAGTAAGACATGCACAAGACTTCCTATGGAAATTTATCACCCATCTGCCTATTCTAACATTTAGGATTGTGGGACAGTTTTGATCATGAAAATTTACAAACGACAGTTCTTAGTTCCCACTAATCTATAAATTCTTGGGTTAGGCTCTCTATTTTAAATAGGGGTCCCAATATATGTGGAGTGAATTAAATTATATAGAGGAAAATTACATATGTGTTTCAATTAAAATCCCTATTTAATGGTCATCAAATTTTAATTTAGGATTCATTAGTTCTTATATTACTATTGTATACCATTAAAATTAAATATCATTCCAAATTTATATATGCACATGATTTATAAATGAAAATTGGATTTTTCATTTAACAATATCAAGACAATTACATTTTATAGAAAATGTCATAGTTATTAAAAGAAATGTTGACTAAATAAATCATAATTATTATGTTATATAGTTACATGAACTTTTAAAATTAAAAATTATATCCATGTCTTCCAAATAAAATAATTTTTAGCCTATGTAACCTCTGTTACATAAATCAAACATGTAATAATTTTTTAATTCAGGTGGTATCTTCAAACTATTTGTGGAATCACTATTTATAATTATTAAGACTGTTCAGTAACAAATTATTCAATCTCCTTTACCATATATAAATTTTTTTTATTACAAAAATTTCACACAAGGAAAATACTATAGTTATCATGCTTTAAAACCACAATTCCTAAATATAGTGTAATAATGAATTCCATATTATTACTTAAGGGGGATATAATTTTGCATGACCAATAATTCATTTCACACTGAGCTAAGAACAAATAAGAATGAATAATATCCTAATAAACACCCCAACTCATGTGTGTTACCCAATAGTGAACTCAATGAAATTGTAACATGCATAATACATAAAATAAAATATTATCTTAGAAACATTTGGCTTTCCCCCATATGTGGGTCAGCGACTACTATGTACATGCCCACTAACTAAAGCTAACACATCCTAGTTTCATATCTACTGACCCAAATAGTAATAAAAGGAAAAATAAATCTCTTATGATACCACATTCTGACATCATATCCCAGATCACCTTATAATAGTAACCTAAAAAGTAGGACAATTGACCTCAAGTAAACCTCCCCATACACCGAAGGTTACTGACTAGAAATGTTGGTTCAAGGTGGTATGGTGGGGAGAATATACCATCATGATTAGAGTGGAACACAAGAATAAGAAATGTGTAAATAAACAATTTATAGTAGATTCAAATATAATTATGAATATAGTAAAATATGTATATATATATGAGTCGCAAATTATCAACTCACAATCTAAAACAATATGATATACAAAAATCGCATCATGTTTCAAAAAAATGATAATGCATACATTGTAATAGGTTAATACAAAAGAATAAAAAATAAAAAACTATCAAAGAATATTAGGAACATTCCAATTAATTTTATATAAATACTCCATTCTAATAATAGATGTCACACACCATAACTTGGTGTTTCCTCTTATCATCATCTGTAATCATATAATTATCCTCGGTATCATTAGTGGATGAGATAGGGTTTGGGATAATTCAATAAGACACCACCAAGGAAAAATATACTAATCTACTATGTTAATATAATTTACAACATTTTGTATGTATATCAATATAAAGAAATAAGTAAATACATCCCAATTCAATCTCAGGTTCCTCGTGGGGAACCATAATGAACATACTTGCTTCAACGTGTGTTGTATGTCTATAAAGATATGTTTAATTAATCACATTGTAAAGGGATTACAGAATATAATTCCAGTGACTATGAGAAGTAATTGTGATAATAGTACAAAATATCGAAGAGGAATCAAGGAATACATGTCCATATAAGGCCTGGATAGCTCATGGTACACAACCATGCATCCTATAAATATGTTATTTTTGTAATACAAGGGGTGTTCCTATTTCATTCCACTAGAAATATTTTTAATCAATTCCATGGACCACATATATGGTAATTATAGAACTAAGAAAAACTATATCCCTAGAAGAAAAATCGATGTCATTGGATGTCCTAAGACATCACACTAAATCTAAGGAGTGCATTGAATACATTAAAATTTTCCATAGAGGATATGGGTCCTACAAGGTCACTTCATGAATCTACTAGTAGACATGGAAAAAGTTCAATGGAGTGTACCGCCCATGGAAGCTAGCTCAATACATCAAAATGGAATCCTCTAACTCTGAAAGGTATTACCTCATGAATCCAAGGTAGGATCATGTACGACCATTCTTATACACAAGAAATGGTCCATATGCCTAAGTCACTATATATTCATGTATATATATATATATTCATAATTCATTATAATCTATGTAATAACCATTCCTACATCAATATACATAGGTATACTCTAACACCTTTCATGAATATGATAGGAGTCAATGTGGGATAAGTAACCCAAAAAAATAAATATATGTAATACAATTTCAATGATTTAGGTCTTCCGATTAGTTAGTTAAAATTAATTTAATTAAATGAAGGAATAACCATAATCAATTTCAATTCAATCACACTCAAATAGTGGGTTTTCTTGTTATGACATTGGTCATCAATGGCATAACAATGAAAAAACTCTAATTGGATTTTTGGAAATTAATTATCAACTTCAACCGATATCAATTTATCTCATTAGGGTATTAGATTTCAATTTATTAAATTTATCTTAATGAATAAAAATTTTATAGGATTTTCAAAATGATATTAGCATGTGACACAATAACATAAATTCATAAATGACAATACTTGAGGGAAAATTCATAGACCACATACCTTATGCCTGTAGTTGAATTGTCATCTAGTATTGACCCTTGATACAGTGTAGATCCTCTGAAAATAGATGAAAATATACAAAACATGTGAATAGGTCAGATGATCTTAAGAAAAAATACATTGACTAGATTATAAAAAATAAAAGGAGCTTAATGAATTTGGAGTTTATCAATTGTAATCCAACATGATAGATTGTTCTCTAAAAGAAGTCAAGATAGAGAAACAAATTTAAATAATAGGTTAGGTGTACTAGATGAAAACATAATAGTGAGGATAGAAGGGATGATTTCCACTAAAAACAAGGGAATTAAATAGGGTTAACTTCTTTTTTAAATGTGGGAAAATTTTTATTTCTCCCAAACATTAATGGGAACACATTTTGGCCACCCGATTGGCCAAACCATGCACTAATCATAAACCTAAAACCATCCATTGATAGTGGACATAAAAAATAGTGGAGAACATTTTTTCTATCCAGTCTCATCCCACATACTCCCCTTTATAGATAATTTCCTCACCCTTCACAATTTATAGAAACCACACGACCTTCAATGCATGGTTTAGTCATACCCTGTTCCTTCCCCTTTTCCACCATAATTTAGAACATTGGACTCTAAAAAAGAAGCAGACCCTCATGATTCCACAATTATGTGATTAAGGGAGTTTATAAAGATAAAAAATGTATCCCAATTGATATTAAAAGGTTTCATACCTTGAACATATAAAATTAACTTATGCCCTATGGAAAAAGGAACTCGCATCATCCCTAACGTACCATCTACGTCAAGCTCACAAGTCAATGCTCTATGCAGATTGTCATCATAATAATTAAGCTCTAATATAAAAATATATCATCAAATATCATATCAAAACAACCATATTAACCCTTCATGCTGATATTTTCTCGTTCACCAGTACCTAAAGAGAAAATTGAACTAGATGAATAGAATGAATTATATATCGGGTCACAATATTTTCTCACCTCTGGAGGCGAAGAAACACCAAGGAATTTCCAAGACCATAGAATCTATATTGAACAAATAATTGAAGATGAATCTAAATTATTTAATCTTTATTACCTCAGGGTTCTTCACCATAACCATGAAATTCCACTATCTCATGAAATGTCTCTCTAGATTAATGATTTAAAACCAAAAAATAATTGATATAAGAGATTCCAAGAACTCAAAAAGAAGAAAATAATTAAAAACATATACTCATGCTCATGTGGATAATTTGATCCTTATAAATTTAGTGTCTTATAGTGTAGAAAAACATGACAAAAAACTCTCTATTCATCAATTTCAAGGTTCTATAACTAGATCTTGAACGATAATTGGTGCAGGTAACTATCCCAATGTTTAGAAATCACACACCACTATCCCAACAAGATTGTAGTACACTGGATAGTTTATCGGCTATGGTTCACCAGTATCTTCCATCTAAGGAATATTAAAACATCTTCTTAGAGGCATTGCCATATAAAATATCAATATAAAACTCTAATCATTGGCAAGGGTACTCAAATAAATCAATAAAAAAATTGATTTTGGAAAATGAATTTCAATAAAATAAATCAAAATTTGGATTTCAACAAACTCAAAACAAGTTAGGTATAAGACTATAATCATATCAAAAAAATCCCCAATGGCACTATTTGATGTAACACATGATTACTTAAGGGTCATTATGATGAGTTCTGGCTAGACACTGTCTTGTAACTACCTCATTGGTCTCGAAAATCTTAACTCTTATCTACTAGGAGAACACAACTGTATATCAACTTTATGGAAAGATACACAAACTACACCAATGATAATAATTTATCAGAAAACAAATGACATAACATCATACAATAATACCTAATCCAACTCTGATAGTATAAGAATGAAATTCATGAACCCTATAATTTGATGAATATCACATAGAATCCTAGAATAATAAAGAGCAAATGGTTTTTATCTAAAAAATGGAAGATAGATGATTCAAGTAGGTATAAAAAACACTCCTCAAGGATGATGTACTATGATCAAACAAGTAAACCAAAACCGGAAACAACACAACAATATGAAACAACATCTATCTAGAATAAATCTTAGATGTCTCATGTAATAGTTCAATCACATATCTAATTGTCACCTCCATCACTCCATGTCCCAAGGAACAAGAAAATCCACCACCTACAAGTGGATCATTTCCATTTCATGGACCTGGAAAAATATTATCTACAAACACTTGATGTAAAATCAAGGGTTAGAGATATAAATCCATGAAGGGTCTCACCAAGTGTTCAATACATAATTATATATGAACTAAACCATTTATGATTTCAATTTGATTAAAATAGGGGATGGAATGGAATTTACATATTTTCAACAAAATAGGCATTCATATAAAAAATATATGATATATGAAAATATTAGTAAATGAAATTTTTATACAAACATTTATATAAAATAATTTTCCTGAATAAAATAATTTACAATCAATGTAATGTAATCATCAAATCAAAACATGCCATAAAACTAGGTAATAATACCTTATGTATGTTACTTTCTAACAAAAGTATCCTCACACATCTTAATCATCATCATATATCACGATAAGTGTGAACACTTTAATCAAAACATCATTATGGGATCCCTATATAGGTAATCATTTTCAACAAGGTTTAGTTAGTGTTTTCATCATAAATCCATTTATAAGGATTTAGAGTCCTAAAATTATTTTCCCAATTTCCACAAACTACCCATGATGAGATGTTCTTCAATAAATAATTTATCCAAATTTGATGAAAATAATTCATTTAAAACAATTTCATCAAATACAAATAAATTTCTCATGTTTTTTTCCAACATGCAATTTCATTTTATTACCAAATCAACGGATTTCAAAAAATTCAATCCATTTAAAATCAAAATTCAATGCAATCGAATTTTTTCAAAAAAAAAATTCAGTCATTTCATAAATGAATGTTTCAAATAAATCCAAAATTTAATCAAAATCAACCATAAATTTCAATTCTATTGTAATTGTGGTTTTTCACAATTTCCACACCCTTCTAAAATCCATCATAAAATCAACTCAAATACAATGTTTCTAAATCACTTTAGAACAATTTAAATTCAAAAAAACAACAACATTGTATTTCGATAATGTACCTGATTTTTTGTATATTTTGATAATTATATAGAATTATTTCTAGCCCAGGAGCAAAGAAAACGTGTGATTCCATGGCCCGGAGTGCCCAGAATGATCTGTTGAAAGATGATAAGCATTAAATAATTCATGTGAGAGGTTTTCTAGAAAAAGTAGAATAACTATTAAATGGGTTACTATATCAGAAATCTGAGGGCACCATTACATTCAAGATGGTGGGTTTTCCCTAGGTTTGTCTTATGTTTAGTCGGCGCAATCCCCTAGTGAGAATACCTGAAAGCGGCATAACTGTAAATAAAATAATTAAATAATTTTATTTTGTTTTTAAAATGAATATAACTCATGAACGATGACTTGTATTAAAAATTTGAGACCACCACGGCGCTTGTGAGGGTATTATTTCTTTAGCTATATCCTAACATTGGCTGACGCGGGCCAATAATGGAAGTCAGTTTTTGGTCTTAAATAAAATAATTAAATAAAAATTATTTTATTTTCAAATCCTTTTAACTCCTAAATGGTAACTCATATTGAAATATGAGAGTACTATTGAGCTCTTGAGGGTATGTTCCCCTTAGGTGAAGCCTAAACTGAACCGGCGCAGGTTGAGGGTGAATGTTAATTTTTGAACTTTTTTAAGGTTTATTTAAATGAATGGGCATGTGGGATATTCTATCTTTTGAACCAGTGATGGGATCAAAAATCCAGGGGTACCATTGAACTCAGAACACATGTATTTTCCATTAAATGACATAACTGTGGTTGGACATGGATGATTTGAATAGTTATTTTTTGGAAATTTTGCGAAAAATAATAAAATAACATAAAAGATTTTTTTTATTTCTTCTCTCACTATTGGGTGGAGGATGGTGACGTTGCGTTGCAAGGACCAGGTGCCAACGTGCCGCATTAATTAAGCTCATTAATATAATGCATAAAATGACATAACAATGCATTAAATTAAGAGTAATAGTGACTCAGTTTAAAAAATGAAACAGTGTGAAGATGCAACGTTGCATCATAATAGAAACGTAGTGATGTGATTCTTTTTTATTAAAACTACACATAGGAAAATGGGGAAGTAAACTATGGGGATTCTCTGACAAACTATTTTCCTTTTTACTCTCCAACGTAGAATGACAATCGTTGATGAGACTTTTCATCTTCGACGTGCCTTGAGGAACGGAGCTGAAAGTGACGTAGACATCTTGAAACCTCAAGGAAGAATCCATTAGCATCAAACGTCAACAAGGCATTGGTTTTATTATTATTTCAATGTTCATTCCCACAATTGTTTTATAGAAATGAAAAACAGAGATCAACCCATGATAATGTTGATATGTGATTCGTGTGTTTATGCGGGATAATGACTTTCCTATGGGATTTATCATTCGGGATTCAAACATTGCATGAAATGATTGAAATCGACCCTCGAACATCCCCCTTGATTTAAACCACCAATTCGGGGGGACCAGACTGACATAAAAAATGACCAAGGAACTCCAATCGTGCATTCTTGGTGGAATTATTCCCAAAGTTTTTGGAAAATTAGATTCTAAGGTCTAGGCAGGGATAGAGGCAACTTGAAAATCATATAGGCATAGACATATCTGAAAATGGACCACTGGACCAACTCTGATGACCTACAGAAGGTGTTCTCAGTATGACACTGTTTCGCGCGGAATCCGGGGATGACCTCCTGGACGGGAGATTCAAACGTTCCGATCGGTTTCTAACGGGTTTGTTCGTAGAACCGGAAACATCCAATGATTCCACATCCGTTGGGACCTACTTTCCAAAGGCAGGCGCTCATTAGCATGTGGGCTAATGAGGCTTAGGAATTTGCATTGGTCGAGAGGATGGGAGGTCGGACTCATCACACCTTTTTGAGGGGAATTATTGTCTACTCCGGGACTCTCTTTATAGATTTAAGTTAAGTTCGTGAATCCTTATTACATTACCAAGTATAAAATGAGCTTTCCTTTAGTTTTAACAATCAATGATTAAATATGCAAGAAATTTAGAGAATCTTTTATATGTATTCGAGGTTCTTCATCAATATAGAATCATCTATATTTGTTTAGAGATTCTTGGTCAATGGTATCCTTCAAAACATTTATATAAAAGTCTCTTGGTCATTTTGATGACCAGGCTGGTTTTAAAGCCACTCAGTGGGGCACTTGAAGTTTATCGTCATTCAGAAGGACAGAGATTATTTCAATGTTGGGATCGAACCCATAAATGGGCTACCTACGTATCCTTTGTTTTTGAAAAAAGGAATCAGAACCCACGTAGTTCGAGGAATGGGATATGATGTTTTATGATTGATGGCTCAAAGATGAATGTCATAATTACTTTTACACTCTAAGCTCACGTGAGTCATGCTCGGTGTGAGAAACAAGAGGTATTGGTACGATTTAGACCATTGAGCCGTAAAAGATGCAATCATAAGAATTTTGTTTTGGGGCTTATGTATAGATGACTGCCCAGATAGGCGAAGGTTTAGGATTTACTTTTAGGGAGAAAATCCAAGAACAGGGTCCACAAAGTTATATGTGCTTCATGGAGATTTGAATACTCTAATCTTGGGGCTTACTCCTAAGGAGGATGCCCAAGTTAGGAGGGGACTTATGATTGGGTTTTATTCCTGAAAAGGAAACCCAAATCAAAGAAAATTTGTGACTGGTTAAGAGAAATTTTAAGAGACTTGGGGCTTACTCTTAAGAAGGATGCCCAAGATTTATGACTAGGACTTGTTCCTGAGAAGGAAGCCTAGGTTAGAGGACTTGGGGCTTACTCCTGAAAAGGAAGCCCAAGGTTATGACTGAGTCTTATTCCTGAAAAGGAGACCCAGGTTAGGGATTAAGGTTTGGGGCTTACTCCTGAGGAGGATGCCCAAGATTAAAGGACTTGATTGGGGCTTATTCTTAAGAAAGATGCCCAAGATTTATGACTAGGACTTATTCCTGAGAAGGAAGCCTAGGTTAGGGGACTTGGGGCTTACTCCTGAAAAGGAAGCCCAAGGTTATGACTGAGTCTTTATTCCTGAAAAGGAGACCCAGGTTAGGGATTAAGGTTTGGGGCTTACTCCTGAGGAGGATGCCCAAGATTAAAGGACTTGATTGGGGCTTATTCTTAAGAAAGATGCCCAAGATTTATGACTAGGACTTATTCCTGAGAAGGAAGCCTAGGTTAGGGGACTTGGGGCTTACTCCTGAAAAGGAAGCCCAAGGTTATGACTGAGTCTTATTCCTGAAAAGGAGACCCAGGTTAGGATTCTCTCATCTTAAAGGATGAGGTTGAAATGAATGAACTCTCAATCTTTGGTGACATAAAGATGTTTAAATCACTGGGTGTTTGAGAGGTATTTCACAGAATTCCTTTCAGATAAGGATGTCAAATCAAGAAATCATGCCATAAATGGCTTTTGAAGAGTATCTTGAAGACTGAATCTTGAATAGGAAGGGTGAAATGGCTTAAGAGGGGTAAAAATGGGCAAGATGGGAACCCAAAAAGCTAGGGGCGCGCAAGTCTTGAAGGTCGCGCAAGTCCTGCGTCGGCGCGCAAGTGTTGGTCGCGCAAGTATACTTGCGCGACATGAGGGATACTTGCGCGATTTTCAACCAGAGTTGAATTACTTGAGCGACTCTTTATTAAACCCTTTCCCATCCTCTTGAGGTTCTTCCAGAGAAGGGACGCGCAAGTTATATTGAAGGAATTAAGTTGGCGCGCAAGTGTTTGATATGTTTCAACACTTGGGCCTTCCTTCTTCTTTTTAGATCTTCCATTCTAGGTAAGAAATTACCTTAGAAGTGTTCCGGAAGCTTTGAGAAGAGACTTGAGTGTCGGGAGCTTTGATCCGAGTTTCTGGAAAGAGATCCCCTCGAATGGGGGGCCCACAGGGTCTATTTATAGGCAAAAGAAGACCCCGGGCGGATACTGGGCGGTTACCAGATCTGTCACGCAAGTCCCTTGCACGACCATGAGGGGTCGCGCAAGTGTTGAGGCGGCGCGCAAGTATACTTGCGCGACCAAGAGGGAACTTGCGCGACCTCTGGGCAATGTTCTCCTTTTTCATCCCTTTGTCGATTTTTGATGTTTCTTCAAAGGATTAATCACTTTGAGCTCAGATATTCCCTTTTCCGAACTTTAGATTCCGTGACGAAAAGGAGCGTCAACAAAAGTCCCCCCTCAGAGTTGGATCCGGAAAGAAATGAGGATTTGACTCTGAGGAAATTGAATTCATTCAAAGGAAAAGGGGGCGCGCAAGTCTTCAGGGCACAGAAGGCAGCACGCAAGTGTGCTGGAACTTGAATTTTATTCAAAGTTCCTTTGTCTTTTGTGTGGGCAGTTTAAAGTCATGCACGCCGGACATAAAGTGGCTAATGTTTAAGGTCGAAATAGCTTTGACCGAAAATGGATTAAAATGGATTCAATTCCTTGATAATTTATCTGAAAACAAATTACCATACTCAAGTATGAGAGAAAATATGTAAACTATGACTTAAGAATATTTGAATCTGAGGAATGATATGAAAAAGAGCTAAATAGCATTAGAAGAAGTAGTTTCCAAGAATGAAGTTACTATTATTTAACAAAACCCGTTAGGGGGTTGAAATATGCAGGGCCACCTATGGGCATTGGCTGCATAGTCAAATAAAATAGCATCTTTTGGCTGACAAGTCTGTTATGTGGACTGTTTATGCAAGGCCACCTATGGGCACGTGCTGCATAGTTAGGCAAAAGAACTCTCAGAAATTTACTTTCCTAGTGCTAAAAGCCAGTGAAAGTTTATGGAGATTCAAATTTTCTAAAGCATAGAGTTTGTTGTATGGAAAGAGGTACTTGAATATGGAGAAGATATTTTCAAACAAGAATATCGAAGAACTGGATGAATATCACTCCTACGAAGGTCTGACCCAAACGTAGGGAAGAAGAATAAACCATAGACTTGAATACTTTCAGATCATGAAAAAGGATATGGGACAAATACGTTAAGGATGGCTATTTTTGCGGATCCCTACATACTGTCGTTTAAGACAAATAAGGACAAAAGAGGCATTCTTCCCAAGAATGAAGTTACTATTATTTAACAAACCCGTTAGGGGGTTGAAAACATGCAGGGCCACCTATGGGCATTGGCTGCATGGTCAAATAAATAGCATCTCTTGGCTGACAAGTCTGTTATGTGGACTGTTTATGCAAGGCCACCTATGGGAACGTGCTGCATAGTCAGGCAAAAGAATTCTCAGAAGTTTGACATTTTTGTGACCATAAGTCATGAAAAAGGGTTATGAAGATCTGAAAATATTTAAGGTTAGGATTATAATACATAAAGATGGGTATTTTCCAATGTATATAGAGATACATAGGTCAATGAAAACCATAATCATGTTGTGGCTGGGTCCTGAATTGAAACTTGGACTTCACTACGTATCTCATAAGAATGAGAATCAAGCCATACGTAGTTCTTGAAATGCAGTTTAACGTCGTTCAGGACAAAAGGATGAGTGATCTTAGTTTTTGGGGTCATAGAATTCGGACCATAATAATGAATACACAGTGTGTGTTTTCATGAGGACTTTTCAGCCAAGGGACTGAAAGTGAAATTTGGGGTTAGGCCCAAAAGACTTGGGACTGGATTCGAGGGACACTCGAATGTTCCTACGTATCCCATAAAGATGGGAATCAAGTCCACGTAGTTCTAGAAACTACCCTTTGTACAAATTTGGTTCGTACATGTGAAGGGTGAAAAGGGACTTTAGTGCAATGATGGTTTTAATCTAAGATAAAAAGTTTAGGCATTACCATGTATGTACGTAGTCTTTTTGAAAATGAAAACCATGATTGAAAAAGAATCAATGTTAATAATGGTTCCTTCTCAAATGAGGAAATCAAAGAATATTGTAGTTTATTGTCGTACTGGACAAAAGTGTTGTATAGTGTAACACCCCGAGCTTCCACGATACGCTTCTCATTCAATAATACAATAGCTTGCATTGTACGCAACTTCGAGTTCTAAAACATCGCGACAAATCAAAGTAGCCGTTATGAATAGTAATAACCACTTTTTAAAATTATAGAAATTTTATATTTCAAAATGGACTTCATTTTTGTATTCCTAATATTGAAATTAGCCTATGTTGAATTTTTTGTAATTTTCTGAGAACTTCAAAATTTTTATGAATAGTGAAAAATACTTAAAACAACTTTTTTAATCAAAATAATTCATAGTGATAAATTATACTATTGAGTGGTTTTAGAGTATAATTAGAATATATTTTTACCATTTTATCCAATGGTGGTCATTAGAATTAATTTGACATTGAAATTGGACATAAACAATTGTCAATCTTTTGATATAAATTGTTTCTTAAAAACACGCTATTTTTTTGTGACAGCGGGAATTAATTATAAAATTAATTAATGCAACTAATATGTTTGGAATTTTGTAAAATAGACATCATTTTTGAATTCGGAATATCAATTATAGCTTAGGGTGAAATTTTGGCCTTATTCTGAAAAACTTCAATTTTTGATGAATAGTGAAACCACTAAGTGGTAGTTAAATAACTAATTTTTCGTTTAAATGAAATATTACCACTTCTGTGATTTGCTTTTCAAAAATCCGACATACATGGTTGTCATTAAGAAGTAAAATGTGGTTCAATGGGATAAAAATAATTTTTTGGTGAATAGTAACTTATTAAGTTCTTAATCGCGATTAGTGGTAATTAGGGTAGTTTAAGGTATAAATAATACTTTAATAATATTAAATGACCTAGACACATGTCCCAACCTCATTGGTTGTGTCATGGCCGACCAAGACAAGCCATGTCCTAACTTGGGGACCCCATGGATCCACTTTTGTTGGGAAATAACATAAATTACTTTTTATGTAATGTTAAAGTGAAAATGACACTAACATAAAGTGTTTTACTAAAACAATTTTTAAGTGGGGTTATACAAGTCCAAATTTTGATTATAAATAGTCATTGGAAAGCTAAAAAGATTTCCTACATCATAGTATTTTTTTTATAATTTTTAGACATTAAATAAATTAAAGTATTTATGACATCATTATGATGTGGCGATGACCTCATTATTTAACGATTTAAATAAAATGAGAAGATAATGAAAAATCCAAGGCTTACACTTGTCCAAAGCCTATTGGATGAAGATATTTCGAAACCTTATCACCTTATCCTCGAATTATATAAGTGTGGGACCTTTAGAATCCGAAAAGCATTGTGAAATAATGTAACATTTCAATCTTTCCAAAAGTGCCCCTCCTCTCCACTTATAAAAGGCCCCCACCTCTCCCACCTTATTCACACCTTCAAGCCATTTGGCTCGGCCAACCTCTGCCCAAATACTCTCCCAACATCCCTCTCTTACTCCTAGAATCCTCACTTTGGGCAGAACTCTTCCCAAGGAAGCCTTTAGCTCAAATCAAAAAGAGTTACCCGATTTTGAGGTAATGTCTTTTATAATGTTGTTTTGTTTTATTTTTCTCCTCCAACCCCCTAAACTCTTTTTATTCATTTCTTTTGTAACAACACCAGTATCCTCAATATACTAGGATGTTGTTATAAGAAGTATTCGAGCTACACTTACACACACCTACATCTAATGGTTAAAGAACATACGGTTTCTGTGGATGGCGAATTTCTGCCTCACGAAACGATGATTGTTCAACACTCATATAACACCTTCAAAGGTGGCCATTAAGATGTCACTATTTTTATATATGATATATAATGTGTTTATGTTTTACTTATGCTTCTGTATTTCTCATTTATGGCTTACTTTATGATTTCCATTATGGGTAAAACGCGATAATTTCATTTTAGGAAGTGCGGACTACCGCCCCCTCAAAGTGATTTGAATCGTTAATGCCATATGTGGGATGTATAAAGGATGGAGTAAATGGTATTATACACTATATTATACTGGAATTATATTATACATTTATATCATTATGATTTAGTTCCATTAAATATGAAATTCAAATGAAAGTAGCGTTCATGCGTACGTACGGCTTACCGTCTCCATGAACGGTGCATTTCATTTCTTACCTCTAAATGTTACGTAATATTATAAATGAATGTATATACTGGATATATAAGATATATATGACATCTAAATCATGAATATAATTCTGGATATAATGGATATTTCACCACATGAACAACTTGTAATTATAAGAAGGATATTGTTGACACAAGTACCAAAGATCGACAAAACGATCGTTATTGACTTAAATAATTACATAACGTTCATAACATTGTAATAAGTGATATAAAAAGGATAATGAAATTGAAAATGGTTCTTAATAAGGTAGATATTAAATCTAGTTTATTATTCAGGAGGTTAAAGAACGGTTGAGTCAAGTCGGACACAAGGTAAGGGAATTTCATAACCCAACTTCCATTCTCTGGGTTAATCTCCTACATTCAAATTATGTCATGATATTATTATGTCGTATATTGTATTTATACTTTCTTTATGTGTACATATAGTGAATACACATAATAGATATATTTTATTTAAAAATTATCTTTTTAAGGGACTTCGTCTCAATCTCCATTCATTGAGGCATATTTTGTTTTATACACAAATTTCTTTTATACAGTCTATAAACCCTTTTGACTTTTACGTTTATTCAAAAGGAATCTTTTTTATACGAAGCGTTTTTCTAAACGACAAAAGGGAATGTTTTTCTTTCCGTACTTATGCGGCGACAATGACTTCTCCGCCGCCGTGGCCATTATTTGAGTTTCGGCTTCCTTTACAATCCATCACTTTTTTTAATGAAAAATAAATACAAAGTTTTAACTTTATTTTATTTTGGTATTGAAAATGGTTTTGAAAGCGTTTTTATTATATCAATGTGTTGTATTGATATCTTGTGATTGAAATGTGGAAATGTTATGTTTCCTTTATGCATGTTTTATGTGATACGATTATGTTATGGTTTATCATATGTTTAAACCTATTCATATGAGGAATGCATTGGACTTAATAAGTGACGGGTGGAGCCCGCTATAGCTCCTCGATGCATCGGCAGGTCTCATGAGACAAACTAGTGTCTTGGCACAAGGCCTTGACAAAATATTATTTGTGGTCTTGGCACGAGGCCTTGACTACGTGGTTAAGATAGTCTGGCATTATGCATTCCATCATTATGAAAGTGGTTATTGTTATTGCATGTGATTATTCGACCAGTAGAATATCCATGTGAAGAAGTGAATGGCATTATCTCATTTTACTTTTGCCATATTATGTTGAAGTTCATGTTTAAAAGGCTTTTGTTTTATTTATACATTGCCTTAAATGTTAATGTTTATTTATGAAAGCTTCCGCATTATTGTTATCCTTACTGAGCATTTGAGCTCACCCCTTTCAATGTTTTAATATTTTCCAGGATGTGAAGAAGTATTTTATGAATGACCTGCAGGGATAGTCAGAAGAGGATATGAGTGTGGACTATGGAGACTTTGTTATTGTAGTTTTTCACTTTTTGATGTAATGAAAGACTTATGAATGTATCTAGTGTTTCCAAGGCTACTAAACTAATCGGTCTTTCGAGACTTGATCCTTTGTGATCATGCCAATGTTACGAAGTAATGCACCGACTCTGGGTAGCTGGGGTCGGGGCGTTACAGTTGGTATCAGAGGCAGTTTAGTACTAACCTTGGAAGCTAGATTTAGATAAACTCTGATTAGAGCACATAGCCCAAAGATAGACTTTGAGGATTAGTATAGAAGAACTTCCTAGAATTTTGGTATTATAGAGATGTTATGAGTTTTCCGAGCAATACATCCCTGTCTGGATACGAGCAGGTAGAGGCGGCTCTGGCACAGATGTACCTAGGGGTAAAACCCGAAAACACCGCTTTGAGCTAGACTCGAACGGGAACTGGTGCACGACAACGGGCCTTGCTGCACTCTTGGTTACGACACTCCCGGGGGATATGCTTAGGATAATTCTCATTTTCTTTACAAACCACTATGAACGGTTATGAGTATATACTTCCTCAAATAAAACCTTTTTATGATTATGGATTATATCCATAAATAGTTCAATTTATGTTAAGTATTATACAAGTATGGAATTATGTATTTTGATTCATAAACTAATCTGGTTTATGCCATTGTTTAGAAATGGCGCCTAGTAGAAGGAATGGAAACTGTATCAATGCACGAACTCCGTGTAGGGATTTCCCTCCTGCTCAAGATAATTATTGTGGACCTGGAGATACAACTGGTGCTGATCAACTTATTACCATACTGGGACAACTCACGCAGGTTATGAATAACAACCTTACTCGTATGGAGCACCCTGATCCGCAACGTGGAGGATCAATGCTAGATCGTTTCATGAGGCAACAACCACCAACCTTTAATGGGAGTACAAATCCTATAGTAGCTGAGCAATGGATAAATTCCTTAGAGAAAATATTCCATGCCTTGGGGAGTAGTGAAAGGGAGAAGGTTGTCATGGCAGTTTACCGCCTCACTGGAGATGCCGATCAGTGGTGGTCGCTGATTCAAAACACAAAGGAAGATGATGACATATCGAATATGGAATTGAGGGAGTTCAAAGAGCTTTTCTTAGAAAAATACTTTCCTCATGACCATCGAGCAGATATGGAAAAGCAATTTCTGAGTCTGAGGCAGAAGGAGGATGAGAATGTCGCAAAGTATGAGGCTAACTTTACAAGGTTAGCAAGGTATGCTGCAGATTACATACGTAACCCAAGGAGTAAGATTGATCGTTTCTTTGATGGGTTAAAACCATTTCTCCGTCGAGCTTTGGTATCACAATCCTTCTCATCATACGAAGATATTGTCTCGTGTGCTATCAAGACAGAAAAGGAATTCTCTAAGTCTTATGACAACAAAGTAAAGCAAGAGAAGAAGAGAACGGTGGAACAAGAGACAGATAAAGGGAAAAAGGGAAAGAAGGATTTTCCATTATGTGATAATTGTGGGAAGAATCACCCTGGTACTTGCCTAAAAGGAATGGGAGTCTGTTATAAATGTGGAGAAAAAGGTCACCAGGCACGTGATTGCAAGGGAAAGAAAGAGGCTGTCAAAGTTGAATGCTACAATTGTAGAGAAATGGGTCATTATGCAAATGAATGTCCTAAGCGTCAAGGAAACTTACCTCAGAAAAGGACAAGGGATCAAGGACAATCTTATGCTATTACTACAGTTGAAGCAGAATAACTAATGTATTGGTGCTTTTGGACTCAAGGATTATATTCTGGTTATAAGAATAATGTAATATATATATATGGATTGTACTGCATTACTTTTTGATTTCAGTAAGGTTTTAATATGATTAAGGTAATCATATTTTTGGTATGTGACAATAAGAGAAACATTTCTTTGTTTGGGGAATCTGATAAATTGATTTTGGAATTAAGAGACCTTTTAGAGAAAGTCTGGACAGAGGTATTTTGGATAACTATAAAGGTTGGATTAAGTTGATTTTTGGATAGTATGGTTTAAGGTTAAAAAATTTATGAAGATTATTTTTGGAATATTATGATACTATAGTTTTAGGAAAAGGACAACCTGCAGGGTGGGGCATAACCCGTCGCGTCGGACAAAGCTGCAGGAATCGAACCCACAATCATAGTGCGACAGGCCTTTATTTCCTACCACTAGCCTACAGGAAGTCCCCGGTTATTACAAAATAATTTTACTAATCTAAATGGTATGTGTTAACATTTGGAACCTTATACAATTAGGATAAGTATAATATTTTTGAGTTCTATTATCTTTTGAGTGAAAGATGAGTTGAAGGTTGAAACTCTAATGTCAAACACATATATATATATATACCTATCTCTTATTCAATGAATAAATTAATTCTTAAACTTTAGTAAAGGGATATTAAAACAAAAAAAATGTGTTATCCTAATAACTTATGTTTTGTTGAACTGATGATATTTTAAATCAACATAGATTGAAGGCTTTGAGGCCCTCAATTTGACAGTTGATTGTGATTGATGACCTCAATCACTCCCTACTAATATTTACGTTTTTCCTCCAATTATATGTCTTTAATTGCCACCAATGTTCTCCTTATCGAGATCATAATTTGGTGGTGACTTTCTTATTTCCATTTTCCCTCTTATTAAGGCTAAATTTTATTAACCTTATTTCCGATGTGGGTTTTCCACAAAGGTATTTTCTATTTTCAACCTCTTATTTTTAAAGAAAAATTTCAAATTGCGAGGACGCAATTTATTGAAGGAGGGGAGAATGTAACACCCCGAGCTTCCATGATACGCTTCTCATTCAATAATACAATAGCTTGCATTGTACGCAACTTCGAGTTCTAAAACATCGCGACAAATCAAAGTAGCCGTTATGAATAGTAATAACCACTTTTTAAAATTATAGAAATTTTATATTTCAAAATGGACTTCATTTTTGTATTCCTAATATTGAAATTAGCCTATGTTGAATTTTTTGTAATTTTCTGAGAACTTCAAAAATTTTATGAATAGTGAAAAATACTTAAAACAACTTTTTTAATCAAAATAATTCATAGTGATAAATTATACTATTGAGTGGTTTTAGAGTATAATTAGAATATATTTTTACCATTTTATCCAATGGTGGTCATTAGAATTAATTTGACATTGAAATTGGACATAAACAATTGTCAATCTTTTGATATAAATTGTTTCTTAAAAACACGCTATTTTTTTGTGACAGCGGGAATTAATTATAAAATTAATTAATGCAACTAATATGTTTGGAATTTTGTAAAATAGACATCATTTTTGAATTCGGAATATCAATTATAGCTTAGGGTGAAATTTTGGCCTTATTCTGAAAAACTTCAATTTTTGATGAATAGTGAAACCACTAAGTGGTAGTTAAATAACTAATTTTTCGTTTAAATGAAATATTACCACTTCTGTGATTTGATTTTCAAAAATCCGACATACATGGTTGTCATTAAGAAGTAAAATGTGGTTCAATGGGAAAAAAATAATTTTTTGGTGAATAGTAACTTATTAAGTTCTTAATCGCGATTAGTGGTAATTAGGGTAGTTTAAGGTATAAATAATACTTTAATAATATTAAATGACCTAGACACATGTCCCAACCTCATTGGTTGTGTCATGGCCGACCAAGACAAGCCATGGCCTAACTTGGGGACCCCATGGATCCACTTTTGTTGGGAAATAACATAAATTACTTTTTATGTAATGTTAAAGTGAAAATGACACTAACATAAATTGTTTTACTAAAACAATTTTTAAGTGGGGTTATACAAGTCCAAATTTTGATTATAAATAGTCATTGGAAAGCTAAAAAGATTTCCTACATCATAGTATTTTATTTATAATTTTTAGACATTAAATAAATTAAAGTATTTATGACATCATTATGATGTGGCGATGACCTCATTATTTAACGATTTAAATAAAATGAGAAGATAATGAAAAATCCAAGGCTTACACTTGTCCAAAGCCTATTGGATGAAGATATTTCGAAACCTTATCACCTTATCCTCGAATTATATAAGTGTGGGACCTTTAGAATCCGAAAAGCATTGTGAAATAATGTAACATTTCAATCTTTCCAAAAGTGCCCCTCCTCTCCACTTATAAAAGGCCCCCACCTCTCCCACCTTATTCACACCTTCAAGCCATTTGGCTCGGCCAACCTCTGCCCAAATACTCTCCCAACATCCCTATCTTACTCCTAGAATCCTCACTTTGGGCAGAACTCTTCCCAAGGAAGCCTTTAGCTCAAATCAAAAAGAGTTACCCGATTTTGAGGTAATGTCTTTTATAATGTTGTTTTGTTTTATTTTTCTCCTCCAACCCCCTAAACTCTTTTTATTCATTTCTTTTGTAACAACACCAGTATCCTCAATATACTAGGATGTTGTTATAAGAAGGATTCGAGCTACACTTACACACACCTACATCTAATGGTTAAAGAACATACGGTTTCTGTGGATGGCGAATTTCTGCCTCACGAAACGATGATTGTTCAACACTCATATAACACCTTCAAAGGTGGCCATTAAGATGTCACTATTTTTATATATGATATATAATGTGTTTATGTTTTACTTATGCTTCTGTATTTCTCATTTATGGCTTACTTTATGATTTCCATTATGGGTAAAACGCGATAATTTCATTTTAGGAAGTGCGGACTACCGCCCCCTCAAAGTGATTTGAATCGTTAATGCCATATGTGGGATGTATAAAGGATGGAGTAAATGGTATTATACACTATATTATACTGGAATTATATTATACATTTATATCATTATGATTTAGTTCCATTAAATATGAAATTCAAATGAAAGTAGCGTTCATGCGTACGTACGGCTTACCGTCTCCATGAACGGTGCATTTCATTTCTTACCTCTAAATGTTACGTAATATTATAAATGAATGTATATACTGGATATATAAGATATATATGACATCTAAATCATGAATATAATTCTGGATATAATGGATATTTCACCACATGAACAACTTGTAATTATAAGAAGGATATTGTTGACACAAGTACCAAAGATCGACAAAACGATCGTTATTGACTTAAATAATTACATAACGTTCATAACATTGTAATAAGTGATATAAAAAGGATAATGAAATTGAAAATGGTTCTTAATAAGGTAGATATTAACTCTAGTTTATTATTCAGGAGGTTAAAGAACGGTTGAGTCAAGTCGGACACAAGGTAAGGGAATTTCATAACCCAACTTCCATTCTCTGGGTTAATCTCCTACTTTCAAATTATGTCATGATATTATTATGTCGTATATTGTATTTATACTTTCTTTATGTGTACATATAGTGAATACACATAATAGATATATTTTATTTAAAAATTATCTTTTTAAGGGACTTCGTCTCAATCTCCATTCATTGAGGCATATTTTGTTTTATACACAAATTTCTTTTATACAGTCTATAAACCCTTTTGACTTTTACGTTTATTCAAAAGGAATCTTTTTTATACGAAGCGTTTTTCTAAACGACAAAAGGGAATGTTTTTCTTTCCGTACTTATGCGGCGACAATGACTTCTCCGCCGCCGTGGCCATTATTTGAGTTTCGGCTTCCTTTACAATCCATCACTTTTTTTAATGAAAAATAAATACAAAGTTTTAACTTTCTTTTATTTTGGTATTGAAAATGGTTTTGAAAGCGTTTTTATTATATCAATGTGTTGTATTGATATCTTGTGATTGAAATGTGGAAATGTTATGTTTCCTTTATGCATGTTTTATGTGATACGATTATGTTATGGTTTATCATATGTTTAAACCTATTCATATGAGGAATGCATTGGACTTAATAAGTGACGGGTGGAGCCCGCTATAGCTCCTCGATGCATCGGCAGGTCTCATGAGACAAACTAGTGTCTTGGCACAAGGCCTTGACAAAATATTATTTGTGGTCTTGGCACGAGGCCTTGACTACGTGGTTAAGATAGTCTGGCATTATGCATTCCATCATTATGAAAGTGGTTATTGTTATTGCATGTGATTATTCGACCAGTAGAATATCCATGTGAAGAAGTGAATGGCATTATCTCATTTTACTTTTGCCATATTATGTTGAAGTTCATGTTTAAAAGGCTTTTGTTTTATTTATACATTGCCTTAAATGTTAATGTTTATTTATGAAAGCTTCCGCATTATTGTTATCCTTACTGAGCATTTGAGCTCACCCCTTTCAATGTTTTAATATTTTCCAGGATGTGAAGAAGTATTTTATGAATGACCTGCAGGGATAGTCAGAAGAGGATATGAGTGTGGACTATGGAGACTTTGTTATTGTAGTTTTTCACTTTTTGATGTAATGAAAGACTTATGAATGTATCTAGTGTTTCCAAGGCTACTAAACTAATCGGTCTTTCGAGACTTGATCCTTTGTGATCATGCCAATGTTACGAAGTAATGCACCGACTCTGGGTAGCTGGGGTCGGGGCGTTACATATAGTTTAACGTCATATAACAAGGACGAAAGTGAATCAATGTAAAGATATTGATTCCAAGGGTGGTTTCACAAATCATCATCATATGAGATTGTGGTGAACCAATGTGAAGAGATTGTTTTTGGGCTTGAACCTTTGGGAGGTTGCCTACATACCCAGCCTGGAGGGCAAGGATCAAAGTCTGTGTAGTTCAATTAAAGAATGAATTAATGATCAAGTTGTTCTTGTGGACAATGATCTAAAAAAAATGTAGTTGGGACTTACACATGGTTAGTGGCCCAAAGGGAGTGTTATGGTTGATGTTCGCTCTAAGCTCACGTGAGTCATACTCAGTGTGAGAAACAAGAGGTAATAACAACCTTAACGATGCACAGTTTAATGTCATGTGGGACATATCAAGGATTTTCTGTACAGTTTAGCGTCATGTAGTTAGGACGATGGGGACAATACAGTTTAACGTCATATTGGACGAAAGGGGGATTGTGCAGTTTTAATGTCATGCTGGACTTTTGATGATTATATAGTTTAACGTCTTTCCGGACGTGAGAGACTTTTATACAGTTTAGCGTCATATAGTTAGGACGTCACAATTTAACGTCTTGCTGGACATATTTGCAAATAGTTTATGGTCGTATACATGGACCAGGAATGATGCAGTTTTAAGGTCATGCTGGACTGTTTATGGAACTTTTTCACAGTTTTAATGTCGTGTGGGAAGAAGTTGCGGTTTAAAGTCATACTGGACCATTGCTGTATAGTTTTAGCGTCATATAGCAAGGACGAACTGATGCTGTACAGTTTAAAGTCATGTAGCTAAGACTAAGGTGAATCAATATGAGGATATCAGTTCTGATCTTTTTACAGTTTATCGTCATGCTGGACGTTGGAAGTGCCACACAGTTTAATGTCATGTTGCTAGGACACAATATAGTTTAATGTCATCTCGGACAGAATACAGTTTAGTGTCATGTAGGACAATAAGGGACTTAACACAGTTTAACGTCATGCTGGACGATGAAAGTGCCACACAGTTTAATGTCATGTCGCTAGGACAAAATAAAGTTTAATGTCATCTCGGACAAAATATAGGAACTTCTTATACAGTTTATTGTCATGTAGGACAAAATCAGGGACTATGCAGTTTAAAGTCTTGCAGTTAGGACTATTGGTGCTGCACAGTTTAATGTCATGTTGCAGGGACAAAATTTAGTTTAATGTCATCTCGGACATTGAAGGTGACACAGTTTAACGTCATGTTGGATGAAGTTGTAGTTTAAGGTCATACCGGAACTTGGTGTAGTTTAAGGTCATACCGGACCTTGGTGTAGTTTAAGGTCATACCGGACCTTGGTGTAGTTTAAGGTCATACCGGACCTTGGTGTAGTTTAAGGTCATACCGGACCTTGGTGTAGTTTAAGGTCATACCGGACCTTGGTGTAGTTTAAGGTCATACCGGACCTTTGTGTAGTTTAAGGTCATACCGGACCTTTGTGTAGTTTAAGGTCATACCGGACCTTGGTGTAGTTTAAGGTCATACCGGACCTTGGTGTATGAACTAATTGTAAGTCTTGGTTCTAGGAACAATATTTTGTGTTTATACAAAATACTTCTTCAGAAATCTGGCATTAGTTGGAGTCGTGATGTCTTCTCCATCCATTGAGATTAAACAGAACCAAAGATTAACTCTTCGTCTGATAAAGACTCTGCCTGATTAGCCTGTTTAGGCTGTACCGTTTGGTGGGACGGTGCCCGTTGCTTTGAAGTAGATGGCATGAAATCTGCCAGAGTCAAAGACAATTTAGGCTTTGATACATACTCATCTTCTTTTGATTCCTCTTTCTTCTTTGAATTGCTCTGCCCTTTTGAGGATTTGTCTTTTGATGGAGGCTTTACTGCAGCTTTTGTAGGAGACACAATTGGCTTCTTCATTTGTGTTCGCAAAATGGAATGGGTCCGATTGATTGTATTTCTGACCATCCAATCATCATATTTTTTCGCAGTTTTGCTTTTGACTTCCTGCCACTCGCCTCCTTCCTCTGGATCTGTAGCGGTAATACACGCTACATGAGCTGAAGAACCCTTCAATTTGACTTGTCCCAAGTCGACCATCTTTTGTAGGAGGTCTTTAAAGACAAAACACTCCTGGATGGGATGCCCCAACATTTGATGAAAGGGACAATAATTGGGACGGTCTTCATCTCCTTCCTTGTTTGGTCTCTTCGGCACTGGTAATTGAACCAAATTATTCTCCAGAGCTGAAATGAAGTAACCAGGAACTTGCTCACTTCGGAAAGAGTATGTTTTACTCTTCATATCCTCAAATTGTTTTCGTCGTTGATCTTTTTGATCATTTGGACGAAACAGCCTTTGTTGTTGGCGTTCAGGAGGTGGAGCCCTTCGAGAAGATGAAGGTTTTGAAGTAGAAATAGGTATAGGTGCCTGTTTAAGCATAACTGTAGCAGTTTCTGCTTTACCCATTCTTCTTCCTGGAGCTGATGGAATTACACGAGATTTAACCTTAGCCTGCATAAGGGAATATTCAATCTGTTGAGCGATTGAAGTAAGGTCTCGAAACCCTCCTGTGTATTTCACAGGGATCAATGGCGTGCGTAATTCGTCACGCAAATTTGCCACACAGATTGGCAACAATTCCTCCTGAGGGAGTGATAAACTCAAGGAATACGTTAATCCCTTCCAACGAGCAATGAAATCAGAGACTCTTTCATTCTCCCTTTGCTTGCAGTTTGTAAGATCGAAAACTGTCGTTTTTGGCAAAGTTGAGCTGAACTGAAGAAGGAATTTTTGACGAAGATCCTCCCATCCGATGACTGACCGGGATTTCAAGCTTGTATACCAGACAAAAGCTGGTCCTTGCAAGGTTCGCACGAAGCATCTGAGTTTCACTGCTTCTTGTTGCTCTGGAGTTCCCATCATAGGATCACAACAAGACACGTAATGCGTCAAATGTTGTTCAGGGTCACCTGATCCATTGAAAGTAGGGAAAATAGGGTTTCCAAAACTGGATGGAGGAGAAATTGAATCTACCCATTCAGGGTAAACTTTCTTTTCAGGTTGAACTTGCACCTGTTTCCCTTCCATAGTTTCTAACCGAGCTGTTAATGACTCAATAATAGTTATTAACTTTTGAGAAACGTCAGGTTGAACTTGGTTTTGGGTAGGTGCAATGAATGGAGCTTGGACAGCCGTGGAGGTTGGTGCTGCAACTAATGGTAGTGCTGCCAACCGTTGTTGCGTTTGACCCGTAGGATTAGACCTCTGTGGGTGTACTGATAAAGGAGGATATTCCTGATCCATCTCAGTAGTTACAACAAATTCCTTCGGCTGTCGGACTTCAGCATTCTTAAGAAGAAGACTACTCTGAAGTAGTTCTGCATTCAACCTTCTTAATTCTTTCATTTCTTCCTCCTGTTGTGCAAGCCTTTGCTCTAATGAGAGCGATTGACCTCCTTCAGAGGAAGGGTGAGAAGTAACCTGATTCTTTCCTTTCCCCTTATTGGATCCTTTTCGGAGAGGGGGAAGTGGGTTACTTGAAGGAATACCCAGATTTTGGGTAAGCCTTTGATTACGTGTGCGCACACCTTCTTCATTTAGGTCTGTGTGCGCAACTTCTTGAGCAGGAACCTCTTCATCTGATCCCTCTGATTGAGCCTCATTTGGTGAATCAGCAGCAACGACAATGATGACATTAATGGATGCATATTTCATGGAATCCTTTCTATCAGCATTTCTGTGATATTGTCTTCTTTTATGTCCATGATAAGGCATGGCATTCCGTTGACTTGACCCCTCAGGAATTTCTTGGAGAACCGTCACTTGGAGAGAATCTCCTGACATCTTGGCTCTTCGTTCCTCTTGAGGCTTATTCCCTAATCGAGAGAATACTGACTTTCTCTGAGGGAGGGATTGAAGATTTGAAAAAGTCCCCAGTCCGGTGGACTGGGGATGTTCCTGTTGCTTCTGCTCAACTCCTCGAATCCCATTCGTTGATTCTGAGGGTTGGGTTAGAGAAGTCCCCAGTCTGGCAAGCTGGGGTGTCTCTTGACATGCTATGTCTGAGATCTTCTTGAAATCTCTCTTGATCTTGCGGAGCTTAGTTCGGAAATTAGCTGGATGCATTAACCTGTATCCACTTTTATCACCTGGTTCAACAGACCGTTGGATGATTTCCGAAACTTCTGTCATTTGATGACGTGTTTGCTCCAGACGAGAGGCTTGCGCAATATTCTCGCCTGCTTGATGTAGGATCAATTCAACAACCTGTTCTCTATATACTTGATTTTGAGAGGAACTAGTTGAAGCTTGATCTCGAGCAAGATTTTGATTATGAACAAAGCCCATTGACTGTGGCCGGCCATGGGCAATAACATTGCATGAGACCATTTTCGGCGGGCTTTGCTGACCGGAAAGCACTGTGAAATGTAGTGCTCCGTGAATACCCCATCCTCTGATATGAACATTAGATGGAGCATTGGAAATTAACTGACGCAATCTTCTTAGTGCGCCAAGGCATGAACGTTGAAGGGTTCTCTGTTTCTTTTCAGCCTTCGGATACCGAGAGACTGATAGAGATGCCAAATCAATCTGGCGTTGTAACCCTTCTATTATCTTAAGAAGATTTTCATATTCATCGTAAGATAATACCTTCTTCTTTAATTGACAAAGAGTTTTCCATATGTTAAGACGAATATCATGGATTCCATCATCCGTCAACATCTTTGGAATGTCATACTGTGAATCAGCCAAAGGCCAAAACATGACTGGTACTTCACCTTTTGCCAGTTTTTTCCTCATGTTCAGCATTTCCTCTTTATCATTAAATGAAGATTCTTCTACCTGTTTGGACCAGAGTTGGTGTTTCCTTGTTGCTTCATCGGATTCAACAAGATTGGTAGAGGAATCACTATTCATGCTGGAAGATGAATGACCCAGGGAAGGTTCGGAGAATAACCTGAACCCCAAGCTATCTTCTGATGGAGAAAGAGTTTCACCTGCCGATAGTAAAACTTCAGACATGACTGGTTTTACGTTTGCAAGTGCCTCGAGATAGGAGGGCTTTCTCGTCACTACATTGCCTTCTGAAGAATTTTCGAGACAATGTGAATCACTACTGCGGAGAGGACTTTCGCAGCGAAGTTCATCACCATGAGGAGGACCTTCATGATGGGTTACAGCAAAAGATGAGATCTCTTGCTCCTTGGTCTTCTGACCACACAGAGGGTTCCTGTGGTTCTCATCTGAAGAAGAAACTTCAAGATTGACCGAATTTTCATGAAGCAAGTCTTCATGAGGAAGTGTCTGTTGAAGACCTTCGGGATTAATGTTCCTGTTATTGGGAACTGAGGGAGTAGAATCTTGAATTCCGACAGATAAATGTCTGAGGGCTTCAAGAACTCCAGCATCGAGCAAGGCCTTGTTGTAGATTGGCCTTTGATCTCCTGACTGTGCTGGGCAGATCTTTTTCTTAGATGCCTTCTTACTCGCTTTAGAAATCACTTGATGACGAAAGTGATTGCTCTGAGCAGGTGTATGTGCCTGATCAGGAAAGATGGTCAGGTTAGGCTGACGATCATCGCTCAAATCAGGTGTATGTGCCTGACTTGGTTGTCCATATGATATGGGGGAGTAGGCCCCACAACCCTCTTGGACTGGAACAGATGTGTGTGTCTGTTCCGGAGTGAATTGTTGATGTGTCACTCCACTGCTAGGGATAGATTTATGTGTCTGTCCCTGAGATGATGCTGAAGCTGTTATGATATCCTGGCAAGCATCCAGAATATGAGCAGGAATTTGCTTCTGCTCTTTCACCATTGAAAAAATATGTTTGGTGACTTCAGCCGCCGGAACAGGGATATACGTCCATTCCGGGCTTAGAGTAGGTGTATGTGCCTGCTCCTGTCCTCCTTTTCCTGTCAGTGAATCCTGACAGTACTCAAGTGTGGAGGCAGAGAGTTTAGTCTGCCTCCTGTTTGTCGTCGGGGCTTTCCGACTGACTTCTCCGTGCGCTACCAAACGAGACTGTTGGTAGGCTTGATTAGTATTAGCAGGTGTATGTGCCTTCTGATTACACTTCGCCAAACGCTGTTGACGAGATCCATCATATGTAGTCAGATGAGCCTGCTGACTAACTGCTGATGTATAAGTAGGTGTATGTTCCTGCCTATGGTACTCCGCCGGAATTGCCTGGCGGGATCGGCTTGATGCTGCCAGACGAGTCTGCTGGACAGCGGGATTAAAACGAACAGGTTTGTATGCCTGCTCGTTATTTGCCACCAAGTTAGGTTGGTGGAATTCTCCGGAGATGGCAGGGATGACAACCTGCCTATTATTAACCGGATTCTGTCTCTGGTGATTCATCTTGCCTGCTCGGGTTCGAGGAACCTGAGCTGAATGCCTGGAGCCGGTACCCTCATCATGTTGAGGGCGCACTACCGCACGAGTCTGGCGGCGATTGTTGATGGGAGCCCTTGAGAAGGACTCCTGTCTTTTTGAATTAAGGTCCTGCGGGACCTGCTCATTCACTTCCTCGGAGTAAGGGAGTGAATGGAAATTGCGTTCCGGGGATAACGACCCGAAACGGTTGGAGACGGTAGTCAGCACCACCTGCTTCTTGATTGCTGGTCGCCGTTGTCCGGACGACCAGGTAGAATTGTTAACTTGGAGGGCTTGACGAGCGGCCTCCAGAGTTGGGATAGTACCGTTGCGACGGTACTCCTTAACCAGTGCATTAGAAACACAGCGTTGAAGACGCTGAGTTGGTGATGTCATCCTCAGAGCGGATGACGTTCCAGCAGGAGTAGCAGCATTGGTTTTCACAGCAGCAGACCTCACAGTAGAGGTGTTCCCAGCAGCAGTATTCACAGGGGTGAATTTAAGGGAAGCCATTTTTGTAGAAGATCTTGAAAAAAAAGAGTGCCTTTTCCATGTAACAGACATAATCAAGATGAATCCGGCCACTGCATCTTTTGGATGAGCACATGTCAATGATTGCCTTGTTGGCCCAAAGGGCCTAACAGATAAGAAGAATCATCACTTTAACTTGGTTAAGGATTCACGTCGGGTTCACCATTTTTGTTTCGCGCGGAATCCGGGGATGACCTCCTGGACGGGAGATTCAAACGTTCCGATCGGTTTCTAACGGGTTTGTTCGTAGAACCGGAAACATCCAATGATTCCACATCCGTTGGGACCTACTTTCCAAAGGCAGGCGCTCATTAGCTTGTGGGCTAATGAGGCTTAGGAATTTGCATTGGTCGAGAGGATGGGAGGTCGGACTCATCACACCTTTTTGAGGGGAATTATTGTCTACTCCGGGACTCTCTTTATAGATTTAAGTTAAGTTCGTGAATCCTTATTACATTACCAAGTATAAAATGAGCTTTCCTTTAGTTTTAACAATCAATGATTAAATATGCAAGAAATTTAGAGAATCTTTTATATGTATTCGAGGTTCTTCATCAATATATAATCATCTATATTTGTTTAGAGATTCTTGGTCAATGGTATCCTTCAAAACATTTATATAAAAGTCTCTTGGTCATTTTGATGACCAGGCTGGTTTTAAAGCCACTCAGTGGGGCACTTGAAGTTTATCGTCATTCAGAAGGACAGAGATTATTTCAATGTTGGGATCGAACCCATAAATGGGCTACCTACGTATCCTTTGTTTTTGAAAAAAGGAATCAGAACCCACGTAGTTCGAGGAATGGGATATGATGTTTTATGATTGATGGCTCAAAGATGAATGTCATAATTACTTTTACACTCTAAGATCACGTGAGTCATGCTCGGTGTGAGAAACAAGAGGTATTGGTAAGATTTAGACCATTGAGCCGTAAAAGATGCAATCATAAGAATTTTGTTTTGGGGCTTATGTATAGATGACTGCCCAGATAGGCGAAGGTTTAGGATTTACTTTTAGGGAGAAAATCCAAGAACAGGGTCCACAAAGTTATATGTGCTTCATGGAGATTTGAATACTCTAATCTTGGGGCTTACTCCTAAGGAGGATGCCCAAGTTAGGAGGGGACTTATGATTGGGTTTTATTCCTGAAAAGGAAACCCAAATCAAAGAAAATTTGTGACTGGTTAAGAAAAATTTTAAGAGACTTGGGGCTTACTCTTAAGAAGGATGCCCAAGATTTATGACTAGGACTTGTTCCTGAGAAGGAAGCCTAGGTTAGGGGACTTGGGGCTTACTCCTGAAAAGGAAGCCCAAGGTTATGACTGAGTCTTATTCCTGAAAAGGAGACCCAGGTTAGGATTCTCTCATCTTAAAGGATGAGGTTGAAATGAATGAACTCTCAATCTTTGGTGACATAAAGATGTTTAAATCACTGGGTGTTTGAGAGGTATTTCACAGAATTCCTTTCAGATAAGGATGTCAAATCAAGAAATCATGCCATAAATGGCTTTTGAAGAGTATCTTGAAGACTGAATCTTGAATAGGAAGGGTGAAATGGCTTAAGAGGGGTAAAAATGGGCAAGATGGGCACCCAAAAAGCTAGGGGCGCGCAAGTCTTGAAGGTCGCGCAAGTCCTGCGTCGGCGCGCAAGTGTTGGTCGCGCAAGTATACTTGCGCGACATGAGGGATACTTGCGCGATTTTCAACCAGAGTTGAATTACTTGAGCGAATCTTTATTAAACCCTTTCCCATCCTCTTGAGGTTCTTCCAGAGAAGGGACGCGCAAGTTATATTGAAGGAATTAAGTTGGCGCGCAAGTGTTTGATAAGTTTCAACACTTGGGCCTTCCTTCTTCTTTTTAGATCTTCCATTCTAGGTAAGAAATTACCTTAGAAGTGTTCCGGAAACTTTGAGAAGAGACTTGAGCGTCGGGAGCTTTGATCCGAGTTTCTGGAAAGAGATCCCCTCGAATGGGGGGCCCACAGGGTCTATTTATAGGCAAAAGAAGACCCCGGGCGGTTACTGGGCGGTTACCAGATCTGTCGCGCAAGTCCCTTGCACGACCATGAGGGGTCGCGCAAGTGTTGAGGCGGCGCGCAAGTATACTTGCGCGACCAAGAGGGAACTTGCGCGACCTCTGGGCAATGTTCTCCTTTTTCATCCCTTTGTCGATTTTTGATGTTTCTTCAAAGGATTAATCACTTTGAGCTCAGATATTCCCTTTTCCGAACTTTAGATTCCGTGACGAAAGGAGCGTCAACAGACACCATTGAAGAGGCAGTACCAATGACCAGTGGCAGCAGATTTCCATGGATGGTCATGTGAATGGGAAACACCAATTAGTGTCGGGACAACTGGGGAGGTGGTCTGCCATCACCGGTAGCATTGGAGGACTGTGGTAGGAGGCCACATTGGAGGGAGTCACGGTGCAAGGTAGGAACCACATGTAGGGGGTGACCCACTTTTAGGGAACATGGGCAGTGTGATCCGTAGTTCGTCGACAATGGCTGGAGGGCCCTCACATCTGTGGGGCCAGCTGGAGTGGGAAGCGGCTCGACTCCCGCCCCTTAGCCTGGTGTCACACCACTAGTCTATCCCCTCAATGTCCAGGCTAATGTTGGAGAGTGACACCCCAATTCCAATGGGCCAGACCTGCAACCAGTGGGCCAGACCTGCATTTGAATGTAAGATATGCGCCCGTCAGTCCGGGATAGACTAGACTGGGTCACTAAGGGACCTGACAGGCTGGACCCTTGGCCAAACTATGTCGGGTCCTGTGAGGATTATTGGGCCTTGCCCATTGTCCATGCCGTACTAGCCCAACCCCAACCCTAACCAGGTTTGGTCAGGTCTGTCTAATTGAACCAGGGTATCTAGGACCCCCGAGCCAGGTTGTTTCAGTCAGTCCAACCTTGTAGAACCTGGCCCAAAAAAACCGACCCTCTCTTTACTAACACGCCCGTATATTGAAAACCGCACATCCAATGGATGTGATGCATGAGGATTTAGGACCCTTGAATTGGGGAAATCCATATGATATACTCCACTCATTTTTTTGTTGATGGTTTTGTATGTTCGGGTTGGATCAGACTCAAATCCAACTGGGACTATTTTACTCAAAATCTTATCACATACATTTTGGGCATCCAAAGGACGTGTCATATATTGTGTTGGGACCCTTATGAAGAGAAGGAACTTTGGGGTTACTCCATGTGGGACTCTGTGGTCATTGAGGTACTTATGATGGCTTGAGGAGTGGATCATACCAGAATAAAGCATGCTAATTGTGGAATCTGGTAGCTGGCTGTGACATGAATAAAGAATAAAAATCCTTTGTGGGTCAGCACTAAGTGATATTCTGTGGGTCAACACCTAGAAATCCTCTATTGGTAATCAACTAGCGATATTATATGGGTCAGCATCTAGAGATCCTATATGGATCAACACCTAGTGATCCTCTGTGGGTGACCACCAAGCTATCCTCTGTGGGTAGGAACCTAGCGATCCTCATTGGGTCAGCACCTAACGATCCTCTGTGGGTCAGCACATAGAGATCATCTATTGGTTAGAACCTAGTAACCATGTGTGGATCAGCTATAGAGCCTCTTGATAGAAAATGATAATCTGGATTTATGACTAATCATATTTACTTTTGTACTTATGTTATACCTAGTGTGAGCTGTATCTTTTATATTGTTCTATGTGTTTAAGATCATTATTGGTGGAATTACCTCTGCAGTATTTTTTCCGTTGTGGTTTTTTTCTTCATAGATTATTGTGACACCTTTAGGGGTCTCAAGGTCCTTACTGAGTATTTTTATACTCACCCCTACCCAGGCTTCACCTACATGTGTTGTGTCTGGTGAGGCTGATTGACGTTTCGATAGAGGCCCATTGGGTGATGAGACTACAGATGCTACAACATTGGTCTTAGTGGCCTAAGACCATGTGAGGCCTAGAAGTACATGGAGAGATGGACATAATAATTTTTCCTCTAGTATATTCACTACTCTCATGATCACGTGGGGTTTTCCATGGATGTCCATTAGAGTTACATTTTGTACTTTTCTATTTTTAGTTCCTTGTTGGGTTGGAATTATGGCCCACTTATATTCACTTGTACTTTCACTCAACATTATTTTAGTGGTATATTTTTTCCCATTTTAGTGTGTGGGGATGTGGTTGGACTTGTGTATATACAGGTTTAATGAAAATGCCTTCCCTTTTTGGGATATTTCATTCTAGTGCTAGTCACCCTCTACGGACCTATGGAAGGAGGGCTTGGGGTAATCAAAACATGGTCCTTGGGAGATTAGTCATGGAAAAGTGGTATCAGAGGGTGGTCGATTCTACTAGAAGAACTAAGAGTCTGTATTTTGAATGGGGTCAATATTGTTAAGTGTCTTGAGTTTGGATTTCAGTCTAGGGTGTCTAATGTTGGTGCGGTGGCTAACGTATCCATACACCAAGAACCTGAATTCTATTTTCTAACTCTGTACTTGAAAACACCAATTTCATGTGTTTGGAATTTATTTATCTTGATCTCTTTTGTGTCATCTCACTTGGTAAGACTTTTTTATCATGGTTCATCATGATTTTATTTCAATATGCTTCCAATTAGACATCCAACCAAGATTCTAGTATGTGACAATGATGATGATCCACAGAGTGATGAGGCTTTGGTATAGGGATGGTTGCCCGAGATGGTACCTTCGACCAGTGTCCCAACCAAACCAGTGCCCTTTGGTTAGCAGTTACTTTCAGCATTACTAGTAGAGCACACATGTATGATCAGTTCCTTATATGATTTTTAGTGATAGATACCCCTCAGGTTCTAAGGTGAGCCCAACTCATAGGCGGATAAATACTAGCCTGAGGTGGTGACTGAGTATCCATCTATCTAGGGAACCATTAGATCATATGGAGATCCTAGAAGTGAGACTTCAATGTGGCTCAGTAGGGTGATGATAGGGTTTAAAATACCCTAATCATACGATGAGATGTCTTTTTTGTGGACAAATCTTGAGAAAATTCCTCTAAGAAGGAATATATTTCCATAAAAAGCTAAGGGGTATGTTCTTCCAAGATCTTCTACATCGTTGAAAATATGAGATGTCGGTAGTTGGGTATTCATCGAGGCGTACCGACCATTCCAGGCACATGATAAATATGATACGACCAGTTCATTAGGGATCAGACCTCTAAGTGAGTTGTGTTTAAGGACATCTAAACCATCACTATTTTTCTATGCAATCTTACATATTTAATGGTTCTAGATATATCTTTTGTTGTTTATTACTCATAGGATGTGTAGATAAAACTAGTGAAATTCAATAGTGGGAAAGAAGGAAACTGGCGTTAGTCTTAGAGACATGGATGTGAAAAATGGTTCGAGAAGATGAAGTGATCGATATAAATGAATCTTGAAGGGAAAAAATGAGGAAGATGAGCTGGGATAGAATTAGGAGGTGGTATACTTTTCAACATGTTATAAACAACAACCCAATGTGGCACCCACCATGCTAAGGGAGCTAGAGCATACGAGAGGGGAGTTACTGCATGCAGTCAAGGAGTATGATCCATGTACTCCAAGAATGATTTGATGTACGGTCTATGTTTACTACTAGATTACGTATTAATATACGTAGGTACTAATCATTCCTTCTTATCAATTTTTTTTTCAAGACCTAGATTTTCTTGATAAGTAGTTAACTTGATCCTTATGTCTGAAGATACCTATGGGAGGAGACTCGATAATCACAGTTGCACATAACGTGTGATCTGACCCATTAGGAATGTGTTTCGGTTGGAACCTCCTAGAGGAAACGTCGAGGCCTTATGGTGTTATTTTGAGTATGGACTGGTTATCTACAGTTCATGCTCAGATTGATTATTTTAGGAAAATAGATGCGGTGTAACTATATCATTGGAATGGGGTTTTCCTTGGTCAGTGAAAAACGAAACCCATGCAGCATATGATAAAATCATGTATAGGATGGTACAACCAACCACTCTTGAGTCAGCAAGCCTTACCGTCATTGCAGCAGGTGTTTTGAGTTTTCAGTTCCCAGTAATACTAGTAGAGTTTGGGAACATCCTTTCAGAAGATGTTTTCAGAATTACATCCCCATAGGGTGAGGGACATTGGAATCATTATACACAGTGAGATGGCACTGATATCAGTGTCTGTATATCGAAGGGATTTTATAGGAGCTTCTCAAGTAGGGGATATAGGTGGGGGACATTAAGAGTAAGGTCTTAGTAAGACCTATTGTTCGAGGTTTTGTTTGGATTACCAAACCTTAACCATGTGTCCTTGGAGAGTGAGTACCCACTACCAAAGGGTCGATGGGAACATCAATCAGTTAACGAGGGTAGAATTTCACCCAGATAGAAAGGTTCTCATTATCTTTTCAGTAGTGGAGACAACGGAAATGGTTGGAGTTACTCCAATACTATGAATTTGAGACAATATATACCCATGGGAAGGGTGATGTGGTGCCAGAAGTGCTTAGCCGGAGGTCTGGTTTACAGCTAACGAGTGGGGCGATGGAGCATCTAGCTACGATTCCGATATACATCATGTATAATGATTGAACACCTAACCTACATTATATAATTATCACTCCCCCACTCATTCAGAATTTTAGGGAGGAAAATATTATGAATGTTGACTGTGATGCGTGCCATGCCCAGATATCCTCGGGATAAGCTCCTGGTTGATTTTCGATAGGTGGGGTGAATATCATCCTTTTCAAAGGATGCACTATGGTACCCCTGAAATTATTGATGGAGGTGATGATGGAATTCCATAAACCCCCATTTGTGGTACATACCGGTGTGGAGAAGTTTTACCAAGATCTATGACATTAGTAGTGGTTGGTAGGGATGATGAAATAGGTGGAAGAGTTTGTTTTACAATTCCTCACTTGTTAGCGAGTGAAGGATTAGCATCAGGTTCCCACACACTTGTGTACATATTTTTTACCCCAAGAAAAATGGTCAGACAGAGCATACCATAAAGACCATGGAGAACATGCTTCATGCAGGTGTCCTAGATTTTGGTCACATTTGGTAGGACCACCTACCATAGGTGGAGTTTTCATACCACAATAGGTATCATTCCAATGTTGGAATGTCACCATTTGAGGACATGTATATGCTGCAATTCAGATCACCTCTATGCTAGAAACACCCCAGGGAGTGAGCACTCATGGGACCAGAGTTTGTATGAGATACCACTGAGAAGGTGCAGATCATCTAGGAGCGAATGAGGACTGCATAGAATTGACAGAAGTCTTATGCTTACAAGAAACAGAGATCCTTAGGGATTGAGGAGGGAGAACATGTATTCCATTGGGTCTCACCATGGTGGAAATTGTATATATATTTTCTGAATGATAAGTTATCTTTGATGTTTATCAAACCATTTCTGTTTATGAGTGGAGTTGTCAAGGTGGAGTACCACCTAGATCTTCGCCCACAAATGCAGCAGGTGCACGATGTTTTTCAGATATCATTGTTGAGGAGGTACATGCCAGATCCATCACACTTCATCAACTTGGGTGAGCTGGACCTTGATGATGGGGTGATGTTTTGGAGTTCTTAGTCATGATAGAGGATCGATAAAAGTAGGTCCTTTGTGTATGTTCGATTCCTATTGTGTGCAATCGATGGAAGCACAGGAATCTCCAAGAGAGCACAAGGGAGAGGGAGGCTCAGATTCATGTTCAGTACCCCAACTTGTTTGTTTAGCCTTTGTTTTAGATTTTGGGTATGTAATCCCCTAAGGTGGGGAGAATGTAATTCCCTAGAATTTATGTATAATTTTTAGAAATTTTGTGAAATTATTTTGAGACCAGGAGTTGAGACGATGAGTGACTCCAAGTCTCCGAGTTCCCCGAATGGTCAGTCAAAAAATGTTATGCTTTAAATAGCATGCATGTCAAGTTATCATGAGGAAGTGGAACACCTCTTAAATGGGTGACCAGATCATAAATATGATGAAAAAATTTGGTTTAGGATGGCAATTTTACCATAGGTGTAACTTTATTTTAGTCAGTGCAAGCATCCATTGAGAAAACATAAAAATAAAATAACCATAAATAAAATAAATAATTTTTTTTATTTTTTAAATGATTATAAATCACGAATGGTGAATTAGATTAAAAGTATTAGACCACTTCTGAGATCGTGAGGGTATTCTTTACATAGGCAGATCCTAACATTGGCCAGCGCAGGCCAACAATGGAAGTTAGTTTTTGTCCATAAATAAAATAACAGTGTAACACTTATTTAAAAGTCAAATCATTATAACTTTTAAAAGGTATCTCAGATTGAAGATCTAAGAGTACTGCTGAGCTCGTGATAGCATCTTCCCCTTAGGTGGAGCCTAACCTCAACTAGCGTGGGTCGAGGGTGAATGTTTATTTTTGAACATTATTTATTGTTCATTTATAGGAATGTGCGAGTGGGATTTTCTAACATTTGAACCGGTGCTCAGATCAGAAATCTGAGACCACCATTGAACTCAAAATGTCAGGATTCATGTAGAAATGACTTAAATTCTACCGTCATGGTCTGAATAGAAAAGTAATTTTTCAGACATCTCGAGACAAATAATAAAATAACATAAAAGACTTATTTTATTTCTTTTCTCGTCGTTGGGTGGCGGATGAAGGTGATTTGGTGCATCGACTAGGTGGAGACTTCACACATTAATGAAGCTCATTAATTGACCATATCACACTACATAATGATTTAATAAAGTCATAATAACAATGATGTTGATTCATTAATGAAATATTGTGGCGACGCAATGTCGCAGTGTAACATAAATGATGCGACATGATTCATTTTATTAAATCAATACATGTAAGAATGGTAATTAAACTACAAGGATTTTATGATGAATTTCCAGTAGTTTTCTTCTCCAAAAAATAACAACAAGAATCTACAAGGCTTCATCATCATCAACATTCATTGAATAACGGAGTTGGAAGAAACATCAATATCGTGAAACATCAAGTACGAACACTTTGACATAGAATATAAAAAATGTAGAGGTTTCAATCTTATTTCAATGTTCTTCACCACCCATATTTTTCTATAAAAAATGAACATGGATCAAGAAACATACAATTTGATCTGAAATTTGTGCATTTTTTGGGATGGTGGCTTTTCTTGGGGAATAATCATTTGGGATTCCAACATTGCATGAAATAATTGAACTGCAACCCCATAACCACCTCAAGGATTTAAACCACTTACACGGAGGGCCTGGGATGACAAAAATAAGGCATGAGAACCTATGTTCAGGCATTCTTGGTGGCCTCATTATTTAAGTAAAGGATAATTTGATTTCAGGGCCCTAGAAGGGATGGTGGTGACCCGAGATGCCTGTAGGCGTAGATGGATCAAAAAACAGACCACCAGAGCAAATATGGTGGCCCGTGAATGGTGTGGCTAGTGGGATACCACCGGCATGGAAGTTCCTGTGAATGAAGGAGGTGTTAGATATTTGCGCTGTCTTCTGTCCCACGTTGTCCACATGAAGGGGCAGTGCCACCCGGTGCTTCGTTAGTAGTGGAGGCGGCCAACCCTTGTCGGTCACGTTGGAGGTCAACAACATGCCCATTGGTGTGCCTCGATGGTTGGAGGCCGCAGACAACTGGCCATGGTGGTGGGATTCATGGTGCCAGGAGGGCGCTTCATGGATGGGGGTGTCCTGCGTCTGGGCCACTAGGGTGGTGCGAGTCATAGTCCATTGACCACAACTAGGGGGGCGGCATCCACTAAGCCAATGGGAGGGAGATGCAGCTCGGCTGCCATGTCCTGGCTGGGCAGCGCAACATCGGCCCACCCCTGGGTATCCATGGATAAGGGTTGCACAATGTACCTCATTCCCAGTGGGCCGTACCTACTCCAACAGGCTAGACACGTGCCTTTCGTGCCAGGACGGACTAACCTGGTCATTGGGAGACTCAGAGGACTGGACCCCTATCCAAACTGGGTCGGGTCCAGTGAGGCATATTGGGCAAGTCCGATTAGTCGGGCTGGACTAGACTACCCCTAACATAAACCAGGTCATGTATGGTATGTCTAATTGAACCGAGGTATCCAGGGCCCAAGGGTCTGGTTGTTTGGGTTAGTCCATCCGGGTCAGACGAGGTCCATACACAATTGACCCCCTATTTAATAAAACACATGTATCTTACAAACTGCACATCCGATTGATGTGAAAACAATGGATTTAGGACACTTTAAATGTGTTGGTACTGATATATTCCACTCGACTTTATCTAGAAGTTGGAGTACGACCGCATTGGATCAGACCCGAATCCAACATGGCCATATTTACTAAAAAACCTATAACTTACAAACCAGGCGTCCGATCAACGCATTGTCTGTTGTGTTGAGACCCATACAATGAGACTGTACATTTGGGTTTCAATATGTTTGAATTCATGGAGGTTGACGTAAGACCAATGGATTGAGGAGAGTATTCTCCCAGAATAAAGCATACTTAGTACGAGAATATGGCGCCTAGCTATGACCTAAAGAAGGAATAAAAATCCTATGTGGGTCAGTATATAGAGAACCTCTATGGTTTAACACCTAGTGATCCTCAGTGGGTCACCACCTCCATATCCTCTATGGGTAAGCACCTAGAGATCCTCCATGGGTCATCACATAGCAATCCAAGGTGGGTTAGCACCTAGCGATCCTCTGTGGGCCAGCACCTACTGATCCTCAGTGGGTCACCACCTAGAGATCATTCATTGGTCAACAACAAGCGATCCCATATAGGTCATCATCTAGTGACACTTTATGAATCAATAGATGAACCTATCGACAGAATAATATGATCTATAATTATGACTAGTCATCATTACTTTTGTACTTTTGTTATACTTGTTATGAGATGTGTCTTTTACTTTATGCTATGTGTGTGAGATCTTTCTTGGTGGCATTACCTCTTGGGTTTTTTCCATTGTGGTGTTTTCCTTCTTGGATAATTGAGGGACCTTCAAGAGTCTCAAGGTCCTTACTGATTATTGTTATAGTGACCCCTACATGGGATTCACCTGCACGTGTTGTTTCTGGTGCAAACGATCATTATTTCAATATAGTTTCTTAGGGGGATGGGACTAGAGGATGCTATAATGGTGGACATGGTCGACTTGGACCAGTTTGGGACCAGTATGAACGGGTGGGGATGATATAATACTTCGTCTTCCAGTGGCTTCACTACTCTCTTGATCAGGTGGGGTTTTTCGTAGATGTACATCATTGTTTTATTTTTTACATTGCTGTTTTTATTTCCTTGTTGGGTTATATTCGTGCCCACATAATTTCACATTTACTTGGACTCAAACTTTTTATGGGTTATACTTGTTTTGTTCTTTTAATGTGTTGGGATGTGGTTTCATTTTTGTGTATACATGTTTGAAGGCAATGCCCTCCCTTTTTTGGGATATATCTTTCTAGTGCTAGTCACCATCCACTAGCATATAGAAGGTGGGCTTGGGGAAGTCATGACACGGTCCCTAGGGGACGAGTCAGGACAATTTTAATTTTTTTGTTAATGCCATATGGAACCACTATCTTTTAATCATATAATAAAATCTACACCAGATACCAAAACGACAATAAGAATGGTGGTGATTGATATCATGAAATCAAACCTTGAATCAAGATCCATCAAATAAAATATTAGATCAATAAATAACTTGAGGATCTAGCATTCTCTACTATGGATAAAAGAGAAGATCATAAGAAACTTCTTGAGAAGTGATATACTTTTCAAAAAGTGGTCGAATGGGATAAGTATAAAAAAGACCTATGAATAATTTTTTAGGGGATTCAAAATGGCATGTTTGGATCCTCTAAATAATTAGGAATCATATATGGGTTTTATATAAAGGATTAGGTGAAAAACATGAGGTATTATGATTTTTTTTAGAAATGGTGGAATTAAAAACAACACACAAGGTTTTTAGGGGGCGCCACGTGCTTAGTATTGACCATTCACCTTAACCATGCACCCATAGTAGACATAAATATGGGGTTCACGGTTAGATGTATGGTTGGTTTTATAGTCCACCAACAATTATAATCCTCACCACCCATTGGTAAAATTTTTTGAGTGGCAGATGCATGGTTTGAAAAAACCATGTTCCAACTATACATCTTCCTCCATACCCTACCAAGTAGACCCACAATTTTCTAGACCAATATATATGATTTTTACTAACCAATAACAAACCATTCACAACCCCATGAGATATCAAAATTTCTCAAACATCACCTAAAACAACTGAATACAAGCCTCAAACAAAGGGGAAAAAAACAAGGGTCTATAAGTAACTAACTAAATTTAATAATATTTTACATATATATCCCCAAAAACTCATATTCTACAAATTAATAGAGAACCATATTTTTTTCTCCAAACCACAAGTTCTGTACATGGGAATTCTTAAACAAAACCCTTCAAAATAGCCTAAAATGACATATTTATCAAAAAATGCCATAGATTTACTAGTATGGGGTCCCCAAAAACACCTAAAGGTATGTAAAACATAAAAAAATATTCTATTGGGATTTATGGTAAAACAATTAATGGTACGACCTCAGGGTTGAAACAACTAAGGCTTCACACTATTCCATGATCCAAAACATCCACATGAGAATTAAGGAAGACATGAGCTCTATGATAACGCCTCCTCCTATCTATATCCCACTAGCAGTTGAAGACCCCAAAGAAAGGGGGGTAAGCCCCATAAAAATACAATAATTATAATTGAGGAATGGGAAAAAGGAAAAAAAATGAAAAGAAAAAAAGAAAATAAAAAGCGGTGGGGGTTTAGCCCCTATACCTAACACAATGTTATTACTCATCCATGAAAAACCCCTCATTGCCAACTCAAATGTGGAGATAATATCATAATATGAAAATCTATTTAAAATATATCATTGAACTAACATTCATGAATAATTAAATATTAAATTAATTTTACATTAAATATTTTGTGAAAACTAAAAAGGCCTAGATTTATACCAAAATCTCGTACTAGGGTAAACACACTATTTTAGGACAAAAAAAGTGGTCATAAAATTATTCTAAATCATCTCACCAGAGAAATTCCAATTTTTATCTTGGATAGTATCGAGATTTATTTTTCAAATTAAGCCATTTTTTCCAATGCGTGATGACACTGATCATCAAAATTCCCAAAAATAGAAGATTATTACTCAGGGGAATCCTTCACAGACTACCATCATCCCTACACTCCCTAAAAAATTGCATAATAGACACTATCTTGATCATCCAATGAATTGTCTTACAACATCCAAAACACTCTCTCAACATGAGATATGTTCATAAATGACCTATCTGATACTCTATACATTTAAAGTGTCCTTATCATCACCCCATTTTCTAAATTGAAAAACATAAATCCAACGCTACATCCATTAGAAAACACAATGGATAGAAATACATAACCCACACACACCTGAGCACTAACATGAAAGACCATAGCCTTCATGCTAAAAAAACCACATAAATGAGGAACATGACCTCTAAAGTCTTTCCATTCACTCCCCACCATAATGATTTCTTTAAAACATTGTTAAAATTTCAATATGGATCAAAATAATGTGGGATAATTCCCAATGAAACTATACTAACATGCCTCAAATCACTAACCATGATCCTCATCTATGTTATTTTCAACTAACAAGATCACCCTCATCACTCCTTTTAAAAATTTGGAATCTAAATCATTCATAGATCTACAAAATGACCACAATTAACTTGGGTGTTGATCTATATCAACAATAATATAACCACACTTCCACTATGTTACCCAATGTGAAATGAGCAGGACTAGGGGTCCAAACAAACCTGCCCACTCAATATTGTCCTGGGATAGGAGAAATCAAAATTTTCCACTTCTAAAACATTTGGAATCCACATACCTAACCATATTCTGGTGATAGAAGACATCAGTGGTGCCACCAAGGAATAAAAATCATGGACACCAATTCAATCATTGTTAACCGGCACATGGGCCCCACCACATGAATTGATAGACAAAACATGGAATTAAAAAAATCAACCCTGAAACAAAAACATAGGTCTTCTTTGGAAACACCAAAATAGGGAAACTAGATCTTGATCTAGGGATTCCCCAGGCATCCTTTTCCTCAGCATAAAACCAAAAGGGAACTCAGAGACCACACCAACCCATAAGGGTCTCTATGAATCCATGAATGAGGGGACTACATCTCCAACACTAGAAGACCTATCTCCATGTAATCCTCATAAACATTAATCATAATAAAATAATTATTTGGATTGAATGATTATAATTAAACCAGGTAATTTTATGAGAAACCAATGCAGACGTAGTTGCTTAAACATTAAACAAATGAACCTCCATCTCTAGTAAAAATAATACATACATGCATATTTCATTTGAATAAAATGTTTCTCTAATGATACATGTACACAGGAATAATTTCCCCAATCCCAGATCCAAAACAAGTGTAAAACATAAATCCATAAATTCAACTGGATCACACTAGTTAAAGTCATACAACTATAAAATAGCATCCATGTGCTGAAATCTTGTTCCTTGGAAACATGGATTTCCTATCAGAAAATGTGTTCACAATAAAATAGTTCTCTATCAATCAAATTTTATGATATAATCCTTGAAAATATATCAACCTTATCCATAAAATATTTAAGCTAACCGGACATTGGATGAATTTTTTAATGAACCAGCCCTGGTCAACATGACAGGTAACCTGATTTAGCTCACTATAAGGCCACATGTGCACTATCTTAAAAACCGGTGGCTATAGACCAATGTAAATGGTATAAATTATGAATTAGAGTGTCTAAAACCACTAGTTAGAGTGAACTAATAGTATAAAATAACCAAACTCATATGCATGGGTGAACATTAGAGTACAAATAACAGATAACTGAAGTTGAATCATTCTATAATAAATGAAATGATGAATAATGTCATACAAACTAACAGGTATGAAAAACAAACAATAGTAGATTGATCAATTGTATGAACTCATAAAACAAAATAAATAAACTTTAAATAAGTACAAAACAAATCTCATGATATCACTAACCCAAACCACATACCCTATCTCCATGATGCTCGAGTTGCATCAAATCTCTCTAAAGAATCAACACGAGTGACTCTACTGAATCAAGAAACACAAGGCATTGGTGCCATCTACCATCAAAACTTTCATCCAATCTAAAATAATATGTCAGGTCTTCACACAAATTTAGATTAATGTATAGTGGATGAGTAATAAATTTTAGTAGTCCATCCCAATGGTGGTCCTATAATAAAGTGTCCTAACAATTTCAGGCACACATGATATTCCCACCCCATTATAAAGACACTACATGTTATATAAAACTAAAACATAATATGAATAAGGGGAAAACATTAAAAAAATTACAAAATCCATATGATGGTTCTTACATGTTACCCGAGAAAAATATACCCCTGTATTGGCCCCCTCTTATGGATTTATAGCTCGTTAATCACCCTACAACGTGATAACTAGTACATCTTACAAATCAATAAAGGTGCATCCATACATATAGATTAATAGTGATGAATTAAAATATCATTTGTAAAACCATATGAATACACATGGAATAGAAAATACATTTATTTATAGGACTCAAATACGATGACCGGAACTAAAAAAAATTAAAATCTAGGTTGGAAAAACGAGAGAACCATTCAGTCAAAAAGGTCCTACAAAATGAATCTAGAACTATATATGGAACCAAAAATGTGAGAATCTAAACATAAAACATGGATCAAAAATTATCCATGGCCCTGGTAGAACTACACAAACAAAGATTTACAAACCCCACATTATGAATGATGCCACACCATAAGAGAATTAAGACACTCTATCCATGGTGTCACACTAAACTAGATGGGGTATCCACTCTTTTAGATGACCCATTAGCTCCCAAATCCTATCTAAACACATATAAATTGAGTATTGTAGAACAATATCACACATAAGAACCATTTATTAATCTAATAAATCCCAATAATGTCCTCATAAATCCAAAATTATGAGAAAAAATATCTTAAAATGTCATATCCAAAGGCCAACCGAACATGGGATGATTCGACCTTGAACCCACTATCAAACCAGTAGGACTAACATTCTGGATAAACTATTGAACAAAAAAATAATGCCTCCCTCTATACTCTATATCTCATCACCCAAATTACGTCCACCATGGGTTATCATTGACCCACCTTATGGCCACACCAAAACTCAGGGCTACCACGGTCCCTGTGGTCATAGCATAAATAGAAATCCTACTATGGACTCCTATGTATCAACCAAAATCTCATACCATTCCCACATAAACATCCTCTAATTCCCCAAATTCAATATAAAAAATGAAATCATATGTGGTGTTCTTCTAGGTTATCTAAAATCAAAAGAAATGCCCTATACAGAAGCAACCCAACTTGACCTCAGGGGCTTAAAACCGATCCTAGATAAAAAAGATCCAAAAGGTTATGAAAATGAACAATCCCACCCACTAGGAAAATATTAATCATCCTCACGACCACAATAAAATCTACCCCTACATGGGATCGTCTCACTAGCCAACCCCATGCCATATGGGCATTCTCAACCACCAATCTGGGATACTAATAATAATTTGATTAGAAACCCACCCCCAAGAGAATACAAATGATTCCCTTATACTCATATAAACATTTAAATGGCACCCAAACATAAACACCATAACATGGATTAAACCTGTACAAAATGATCAAATGGTTCTATTCACACCAAACACAATAACTAATCTCAACTGCACTAACCCCATGAAATAATCTGGATATTTAAGTAAAACCAAAGATGTCCTCATAGATACTATGTGAAAAAACTTTCTGGTATCTATCCAAAAACCTAAAATAGATCTCCATGGAATAAATATTCCAATATAATCAATGATCTCACCACCAACACCTAGGAATCACTTCGAAGAACTAAAACCCCAAGAGTATTTTGGAAAAAATCCTTATGTAAAATTATTCCATTGAACTCAAATAGTCCAAAAAAACATGAAAATGATCTCTAAACTATGAAAGTATTCCACCATTAGAATGCAGAAGAAAAAAAAATTATAATGAACTATTCACATGTCCAATTATGACACCAAGGTGAAAACAAGAAAAACACACTAGTGCATGAAAAGTAACCAGTGTGAACTTGGGGTACACGGTTTGTAACCTCAAAGGTCATCCTTGGTAATGTTCCTCAAGACACTTAGGAAGTACATAATAATTTTCATGGAGTAAGCCTCTCGGTACATGGATTCAAACCCCACATGGGTACTTATTTTTGTACCTTATCCCCACTCAGCCAATACATCACTGAATAAATAACTTCTACTCCCCCATACAAATATATTACACTAAATTGAGTCCTTATATATGTACCTTTTCTTGTACCCCAACACAAGGTTTGTCTAAGTACAGTAAAAACCATTAGCCTTGTACCTTCTCGGGTTCTGTCCATGTACTCCAAACATCCATGTTTCATGACACACCCCGAGTCACCACTATTTGATGTGTACCCTTGTATATAGTGACAATTTACAATAAAACACATCTTACTAAAATAGAAAGAAAATAAACCATGTTTTTATAAAATTAAACACCTTTAACATGGGTATTCCAAATGGAAACCCTTCAAAATGGCCAAAAATGCCCGATTTCTCCCTAAATCCACATATTCACCACAATGGGTCCTCAAATCACATAAAGTATTTAAAAAATAATGAAAACAACATTATATGTATTTATAGAGAAAAAAATTAAAATTAACCAACCTATTTGTTGAAATTGATCAATCCTCACACTGATATGTAATATGCAGTTGTTGTATGACAATCTGACGTGACTCAAGCTCCATAGCAGAACCACATCCTCTCCCTCTCCCTAACATATCTTCATATCATTCTATAGGATGATTAAAAAATAAGAATCCCAGTTGAAATATGTGAAAATAAATTGTGTGAATGTACAAGAAAAATAAAAGAAAGAGGGAAAATCAAAATGAAAAATTAAAAATTAACGATAAGGGGACTTGGCCCGGACCTAGAACCCGACATAAGGTTATGCCTCAACTAGATAAAGTTATACATTCTAGACTCACCCTAGGATAAAAAATATAAATTTGAATCTCCATTTATGATATATCACATAATAAACACATATTAAAAAATTAATAAATAATTGTATAAATGTTAAAATTTCCTCAAAAATGAAAACTTTTTGAATTTCCATAAAACTCATGTTCTTGGGTAAACACCCTATTTTGAGCCCAAAATGGTAGTTATTAACATTGTATGAGATAATATCATATGAAAAATTTCACTATTTCTCTTGAATAATATTTTGAATAAAAGGCTCAAATTTACCCTAATGTTCACAACTCATACCCACGAGGTTCATTATAGTTACTTATGGATTATCAATGAGAAATAAAAAATTCCAATGTATCAAGTTGATATATATTATTTTTTCAATTCAATGTTATTTTATTTTATTTATATTATTTTTTAAAGAAAAAAATTAATTGATCATATGTTTTGTGATCAATATATTCTATACAATTTTAATTAATTGGCCTCCAGATCTAGGGTACTAGATTAAGGGTGTTACAGTTGGTATTAGATAATGTTTAGTAAAAACCATGTCAACTAGAAATAGTTGAAAATGGTTAAATAAAAGAAAAAAATTTCAGAAAACATAGAGTATATTATAGAAATATTTATATATTACATAGATTATATTTTCTATAAATTCCTATAAATGTATACCATTATTCATAATTCATATTTTTGTTTTAAAATAATTTATTATATTTTAGTGTTTTGAAATGAAACAATTATGAAGGATGGGAAAATGTTTCAATACCTATAATAAATGTTTGAATTTCCCTCCATATAAATTCACTAAGTCTAGTGTTGAAGACGATAAGATTATAACTATATTAGGGTAGTTGACTTAGGTTATAACCAATAAAATTTATTGTATAGAAAACATTATTTCACTATATCATGGATTTACAATCTTGAATAGATTTATGTGAAAATAACATTCATCCTTTAATATAATGATGAATAAATTTAGTGATAAAAATAGATGAAGTCTTTGGAGAAGGTATTCCTTTCTACATGATATAGTGAGATGGAAAATATTATCATGTAAGTATGTCAATTATGTGAAGATTTTAAACAATAGCGATCATTAATTGACAAAACTAATATGGAGTATGAGATATATAATATCAAAAGTTATTATTTTATGGTGATATTCATTGACATGTACATTCTTTATAAGAGAAGACATAACTTGGAATAAAAATTCTAGAATTGAAGACAAAAAGGAAGAAGAAACTATAGTGGATTATGAGTCTATATTTAAACGGAAAGAAATAAATTCAATATTATTTATATATATAATAAAAATGGGTATCTACTTCTTCTTTGATGTGTTAAATTAAACCCATAAAATGGAATTATTCATTCAAAAATATTAATCTTATGTAGAGGTATTGAAAAAATAAAACAATATTAAAAAGCAATTATCCATGTCTATTGCTTTAAAAGAGAAATAAGAAATAATAGGAAAAACTAAGCATCGTGTGAAGGGAAAAGTTTTGATGTAAGAAAGTAAGTGTATAATTTTCAACATGAAATATCCATGGGAAAAAAATGATGATCCTTGATTGTATAAAATGATAGTTTTATTCAAGTTTGTAGATAGAGTTCATTAACTTAATGAATGAAAACAAAAAAATAGGATTTTATTTATAAAAAATATTAAATTAGATAATATAGAACACTATTAAAATAATTTCCCCAAGCATAAATTTAATGCACCCTAGAAGAGGCCATGATGGAATATTAATCATATTAAATTGGAATACCAGTAGTAGTGGACCCAAATGATGTTATAGTAGGTAATTTGATCAAAAAAATAAAATTCAGCTAATGAATTATTTTATTATATATCATCACACTAATTTATATATTATATGTTTTTTATGAACACTTAATAGACTGATGATGAATTATAGATGGTGTTTTTAGTTAATATTTCTTGTAAAAATATTATTAAAATTAATGTATATCAATGTAGATCTTTTTAAAGACATGTGTATTATTTAATTTCAAACAAGGAGGTATTAGAAATTGTAATATTTGAAATAATACTTAATGTGGATTAGGTATGAATTTATAATTTAATAATCCATTATCTTGAAATAAGGATTATATTTTCCATGGAAGAAATATAATCTCCTATTTTAAAAGGAGAGAATTAATTGCCTATGTATTCTTTCAGAACCAGCTCTAGTGGATCATGTTATTGAAATTCTTGGACGGGACGAATCAATGAATGAGATCAACATCCTTAATTTATGGATTAATTTATTTTTAGGGATTTTATTGATGATTTTTTATGAAGAACTACACTTATATCCACCACTCCAGGAAGTTTAATTCTCTATTGATAATATCCTTATTTTAAAACACATAACTAAATCTCCCTATATAATATATAATGTGTAATTGGATGAATTAAGGAATAAAATTCAATATTTTTGTGATAAGGGACTAATATACACTAATGATTCATCATACGGAGAACCTACATTATTTTTGAAAAGGAAGGTTGATTCTATGTGGTTGTTCATTGAGTACAGGGAAATTAATTCCAACACTATAATGAAAATGAACCCTTCCTATCATTGATGACCTATTTGAATAACATCATGGTTAACAATACTTTTCAAATATTTATCTCTGTTCTAGTTGTCATCATTTATATTCCATGAAGTTTGATATACCAGTGACAAATTTTTACACAGGGTAAGGAAATTATGAGTTCATAATAATTCCCTTTGGGTTAAATAATTCACCATATATGTTTATGTATATAAGAGAAATATTATCCAATAATTATGCTGATAATATTTCTTAGGTTTTTATTAATGATATATTCATGTACACTACATTATCTAGATTGTATCCCCATCATGTTTAATATATTACTCATATTGTCTCAAAATGATGAAATATCCATTACATAATAAAATAATTTGTTTAAAAAAAATTCCACATCAATAAATATAAATGGGATACATAGTTTCATTGGATTATCTGGTTAATATAGACAATTTTTGAAAATTTTGGTCCAGTATCTAAACTTGTTATCAATGTTAACATGTATGTGGGTCAAATTATTATTTTTTATATAATGTGAATAATTTTTTAGAAGTAAATAAGAGATTAATTAAAGCAATTCCTTTCATAGATCCATCTAGAGTAGAGGTATTAGGATAACCAAAAATGAATAAATGAATGTATTGGGGTGTGCCCATATGAAAGATGATAGAGTTGTTTCTTATGGATCATGGTATTTAATGACCCATGGGAAAAGCTATCTAACTTTTAGCATTGATATGAAATCTGTAATCATTGAATTAAAAATATATAGGGTATATATTCAAAGTAAAATATTTAAAATACAAACCAATAATAATAATTTTATGTATATATTCACTTAAAAAGGGATTACGACGAGGCAAAAGGAGATGGGTCAGAGTACTTAAGGAATATGATTTCTCGATACACTACAACCCTAGGAAAGAGAATAAGTAGGTAGATGCATTTAGTAGGAAGGATCATTGTGTTCAATCCATTATGAGGATAGAAAATGATTATATATTTATTGATTTATTAATGTCATATATTGAAATTACTCATGCAATGGAATCAATATTTCATTTTATGTAATTTTCCTAACATAATTACTAGAAAATATGTGGAGGTATCAACATGATAAAATTTTTTCCTGAAATTAAATTAAAATTATGGAGGGGTAGAAATTGTTATGAATATACTTTGAAGATGGTGTGTTAAATTTTAAAAAGACACTATATATACTATTGGTACCAAATCTAATGAGGTAATTACAAGATGAATCTCATAGCTAAAACTAGTCTGTAAACCCAATTAGTACGAACATGTATAGGGATCTAAAATATAAATACTTGTGGGAAAACATGATTTAGAAAATAAAAGAATATGATTCTAGACACATAGTATGCCAAAACTGAAAGGCTAAGAGACCAATTCCACAATATTTCTTACAACCTCACACTATGAAGATGTGGAAGTTAGAGAATGTAATGACCCGCTAATTCTCAATGAATTAAGAGTTAAATGAGTCATTACATAGAATTGATAGACATCCCCAAGAGGCAAAATCAGGGAAATAAACATCTAAGTGTTTCAAAAATAATTAGGGGATGATTTCCCCTTTTATAAATAATCCAATAATCTAGTAACCATAACCAAACCATTCACTAAATGATGCATAAACAAAATAAAGACAACCCAACAATTTCATGATTCTCAAGACCACAAAAAATTGTGTTAAAGTGGAAAACCAATATAGTATCAATGTAAACAGAGGATAAATAACACAATACTCTCATGAGACTTCAAGTATCCATTATCCATAAGCACCATGCTCTAAACTCACCGTAACACCCAAGCATCAAGTGGTAGTGCTAAAAACGTGTGAAACGTTACCTTTCTACCAATTACTTCCCTACTAACCCGACTATGATAGAGTGGTTAGAACATAATATAAAATAGTTTATACAAAGAAAGATTACAAAATAGTTTATATCTAAATAGAAATAAGTTAAAAAAGACATCATAACCAAGTGTAAAAAAGGTAAATGAATCCAATTTCCCGGAAGTTATTTTTTTAGAAAAATAACTATGAAATTATCAAATACCAATTCTTTTTATCATTTTGGAACACCCATTCCATAATTCACAATAAAACCACATGTTCTTGCTTCGTTTAACAGTTCCATACTCTTGAGCGATCTCTCATTCAATTACCTTATGGCCAAATGAAACACACCGCAAGATCTGGGGTTATATCCCTCGTATCCTAATGGTAATTGTAACTTATTAAGGGATCGTTAAGCATGAACTCACACCAATACCATTTATGCCAAATACTTCTATTACCAAAATAAACCACTATAATAAAAATGAATTTTTCATTGAAAACCAATGCACAACCAATTTCAAAGAAACATAACATTTCAACAAAAGTTTCTATTTTATTGAAAACATTAAATCCAATTCATGTGCCAACAATCCAAAAAAATCCCCTTTTTAAAATTCATATTTTATAACCATGAACCAAAGAAATCATTAAAAATCTCCATTTCTCATGATTTCACAACCATCACTCAAGAAGGTTTCAAACAAGTGTTCCACTACTACAAAAATGGGAAAGGGAAGTGCTACCGTTTTATCAGTGCTAAACAAAAGCATTGATAAAAGGGGTTTTTAACAGTGCTAAAAAAAGAAATATTAAAAGTGACCCTTTATCAGTGCTTTTTCAGCGCTGATAAAAGCCCCCACCCCCCTTTATCAACTCTTTTTTAGCACTGTTAAAGGGAACCACTTTATTAGTGCTTTTTTAGTAGTGGTGATAAAGGGGGGATTCATCAGCACTTTTTCCTAGCGCTGATAAATTTTATGTTTCAAAAAAATAATTTTTCATGAAAAATAATATATTGTTATATAAGTATATTTATATTGATATAAATATAATATATATTTTTTAAATATGTTTTGGATACATATAAATACACTATTAAATTTAATATTTAAGAATTTTTGTGAAAATGGCTTTAAAATATTTTAAAAAAATTATTAATTAATAATTTTCTAATTATTATTGATTAAAAATCATTTAATAACAATTTGAAGGCACAAAAATCAAAACAATTAATAAAAGATCCAAAATAAGTTGAAAATGTAACTTAAAAATCAAATAGACATTACTTTTGATCTAGGTGTCCGTTTGATCTCTACAACATATCAAATCGAAGCCTGCGATGAGTTCTACATGTCTATGATAGAAGAAAAGCTTCCATCATATATTTCGGCCCCAAAAGGTTCCCAGAAGGCCTCAATAATGGATTTTTTAGTCTGGATACCCTGATTTGTTAACATTTAATAATGTATAACTTCTAATACGAATGTTTTTTAGGCTTTTACCACATATCATATCGTATATTGTTTCATTTGTTTTTCTGTTTTACTGGTTGTGGATTTGAAACAGGCTTATATATTAGAATTTATTGTCGTTTTAAGATTATATGGATTTTCAAATACATATATATATATATATATGTGTGTGTGTGAGTGTGTGTGTGTATTTATTCGTAAATATATGTGTGTGTATGTGTGTGTGTTATATATATGTATGTATGTATTTATTTATTTAATTATAAACACACATAAAAAACATATTTTATTAATTTATTTAAAATTAATCTTATAAATATATATTAATATAAAAAATATAAGGATAAAAAATTGTAACTACATATATATATATAAATAGATATAAATATATATTAATATACGAATGAATATATATATACTAATATATGAATAAACATATACGTATTAATATAAAAAAATATATTTATTTTAATATTAGTCAATATTAATATACAAATAAATATATTTATCATTAAATAGAAAAAAACGAAATGGCTTAGTGTTAAAGGTGCAGGCGCGCAAGGGGGAGGTCGTAGGTTTGAGTTCGGGTGGAATCAAGGAAGTGCGCACACATGTGTGGGGTGTGTGAGCAAGTACAGTTCATGGGAGTGGGGAGGGGGCCACCTAGTGCTAAGAAAGGGGGGCGGGCAAGCGTTGTTAAAAGCTCCCCCCTGAATATAATTTTTTTTTTATTTTTTTACTTTTATCAGTGCTAAAAAAAGCGCTGATAAAGACTCCTTTTATCAGTACATTTTTTAGCATTGATAAAAGGTGTATTTTATAAGCACTTTTTTTAGCACTGATAAAAGGGGACATTATCTGCACTTTTCTGATCACTAATAAAAGGGACCCCCTATCTTTTCCTCGATTAAAATCCCTTTTTCAGCACTGTTAATGCACTTTTCTAGTGCTGATAATAGCCATATTTTCAGTACTGTTCAACAAAAAACATAATCAAGTAAGCATAATACATTCAATTTGGAATAATTCCAATCATTTATACTAAATGGATTTTGAGAGTGAAGCCTCGTACCTCAACAGCTTTGACAAAAACCCCAAAAAACAGAGAACGCACAAGAAAACTGGGTCGATTCTACAAGAACCCTCTTGAGATATCTTCTCCTAAAAAGATCAAGAACTAATCTCATAATTTTTGGAAACCAAAAACCTAGATCAACCCAAAATGAGAATAGATCTATGAAACCATGAGAAGAGGATAACTAGATCTAAGAACCCTATCAGAAATGAAGAAGAACAATCACATACCTCAAGAATCCGGCTTCGATTCACAAAGGGAAGCCATTATATCATCTCCAAAATTCCTGGGATATGTTATCCGACCATCAATGGAGAGTAATATCGAATTATGGTCATTTAGGGGGAAATGAGGGAGTTATGGAAAAAAATTTCAAGATCCTATTTTTAAGATCTCTTTCTGAATATAAGCATAGTTTGACCGCACAGTTAGGAAAACCGTGCACTAACCGTGTAGTATCCACTGCATTCACAGATTCCCCATTCATGATCTCCCAAATTGTGCTCTAACTATGCTGGATTTGTTTCCTCAAGATGACTATTGTTAATGGTTTGGTCACATGGTTAGGCAAACCGTGCACCACCCATGTGAATTACCTTTATCCCCAAAAACACTTCCAACTTTCTACCCACTCTGCCACCACCCCCTTACAATTTATGACCATAAAAAGCATCATGTAAGGATTAAATGCCAGAAACTAGGGGTACTATAGATAACATCAAAATTTAATTTGTTATCGTAATTAAAAAACCCTGAAAACACTTTTATATGGGTCATTATAGATAAAATTATGAAGAATTGACATTTTATAGAAATAAGGGTGGATATTCCACTCGGAAATCATAAACGACTCTATATTAATGGATTTATGAGACTTCATAGAACACATTTATCAATTATATTAGATCATGACCCCAATTGACAAAAAAATTTAAAAAAGATATAAAAAGTATTTTTACATCAAGATAAAATTTGGAAACACTAATCATCCTCAAATTGATATTCCCTCAGAAAGAACCATTGAAAACATAGATGTAATAACCCTAAACTCGCACTCTTGAATACAATGGTAAAAAATAATTTTTAAATTTAGGGATTTGATAATTATTTACATGAACCAATTATAGACATTAAAAAAACAACATAAATTATAAATATTTGAACACATTTATACGAAATTAAATTTTTGTGTAAGAGTTTTAGAAATTTAATATAAACACTTACATAATATTACCCATGCATCTAATTGGTCATTTTACTACTATGCCAATAATATCTTATTCCACATTAATTATTCATCATCATAAACATGAAATCCTTATTGAATCATATTACATAACAATTTTATTTAGAGCTTGTGGAAAAGAAATATATATAAGTTTAGATAAAAATATAATTATGGGTAAAGATATACGTTTACTATTGAATATATTTAGCGATAACATGATTAGAATAAGAGTTTGATTACATATTTGAAGTACATGAGTGTTACGTAATATAATTAATACACATCAAATCCTTTATAATTAATCACATTAAATAGAATAAATATTTAACAATGGAAGGACTCGTAAGAATTTATAATAATGGGCTTTTTGATGTTAATATTGATTAAAGAAACCATTATAACTCACAGAAATGAAAGATATAATTTATTGTTATTAAATAAAATTATCTCCCTCACCATTTTTAACCTTTGAAATAAATTCCTAGAGCCCAGTTAGAACCATATGAAAAAAGATCCCACTTAACTCCCACCATTCTTTTAAAGAAAAGAAATATTACACAATGCATTGTTGGGAAATATCATGATCACCCGTCATATAAGCTATATCAATATCACATATCATCATGAACTATACGAGGATCACCCATCATCATCATGAATATATAAGTACCATAAATGAATATAATATATTTAATCTTATATGTTCAACATCAAACTCCTTAAAATAATTGCATAGCCTTATATCTTGATTTAGTCATGGGAAAAGGTGAGTTTCGTGAAATTAATTTTAAAACAATAATTAAAATTTGTCCAAAGAAATAATATAGATTGTATCATAATATAATATTCCTGTTGAAGAATATTAATCATTAAAGGATGTTGATATAGATTAAAATAATATTATAATAACATGTAAAACATTTCATTGAAAAAATAGAAATATCATTTTTCTGTTAGTATATTAAAATATAAATATTCCACAAAAATGAGAAAATGTTTTTATTTTGAAATAAATATGGAAAGTTATAATGGATTCCTCAAATAAATGAATAGTTATTTTGGTGGTTAAAGACTGTCACGTGGTATATTGTGATGACCCAGACTCTCCTGGTCCTTTCCTTTGTGAAAAATATAGATCCTAAAGGGGTAGTGTCTCGACGTGACCGATCGGTGAGACTGATCGATGGGACCGATCGGCGCGACCCATCGGTGAGACCGATTGGCGCGACTGAGACCGCTCAGCGCGACCGAGACCGATTGGCGTGACCGATCGGTGAGACAGATTAGTGAGACCGATGGCACGATTGATCGGTGAGACTGATTGGGGAGACCGATCGGTGAGACCGATCGGCGTCACCCAGATTTGTCGGGGTTTTTCCAGTGATGTGTGAAAATTGAGTTTTAAACCCTTCTTTGACCCCCTTTAAGCATGTTTTAAAGCCCGGTAGTGCCCATAAATGTTATAATAAAATATTTAATAATTTAATCTGGTGTGTGCGTCGGTTTAAACCACCCGACCAGTTTAATAACGTGTGGGGCCGCATGGTCAACCCACAACCCCCTCTCCTTACGCGGTTTTGCGTTCTTATCTCAACAGTCCGTGGATATTATAAACTAAGGGTTAGCCATGGTTTCTTATTTTCTCGACCACCCTGTGCCAAGAGAACCCTTCGTCTATACGAGCAGCTTTTCGTTCAGACGAGCCGCATAGCTATGCGTGATGTTCCGCGCCCGGCCTAAGCGTCGATCATTGATCAACAAGTATAGATTTTCTTCGTCTCTCACTTTTGTGTATCATGTCGGTTGGGAGTGCTTTTGATTCTGTAGAATTGGTTAAAACAGACCTAAATAAAGATAATGAACTGATTATATGTAGAAAGAAGGGGGGTGTGATCGTTGATGTTGTTTTTATGTTATGATCATCTTTCTGAATTGTACGGGCTTACACCTACTAAAAAACATGGTCGTTGGTGGTCTTTCTCTATGCACTAATAAACCCCTGGGGATGTTTTAAATAAATTTTTTGTGGTTGTGAACTCCTACTGTGAAAAGTGAAATTGGTTAATCATGTATACCTAGCTAAATAAATTGAAAGCACCAGGATCAACCCTTCTGTGATAACCCATGTTAAAGAACATGAAACTGAAATCATGGAGTGTGTTCAATCTTATAAATTTCAAAATACAGGCATGGCCCTGCTTTGTGTTAGTGGTAGTGGTTTGGTTTTTTTAATTTTATGGGCCGATTTCTGGAGATGTGGGAGGGGATGGGATCCCCTATTGATATGGATTCGGTGGTTGTGAGTTTTAAGACCGGGTGGTTACCTTGTTTATATCATGAATTGGGGTGGGATCCTCTGTTGATGAGAAACCTTTTTGGGGGACACGGGGTAGTGTCTCGGGGGGTTTCTCTGGTTCCAGTACTTCAAGGGATATCACTTATCCATTAGTTGTTGTAACCTTACAAGATAACTGGGTGTGAATGTTTAAATTGAGATTTGGCTGGATTCTTTCCTTGGTTATTCTTATGGTGTTAGTTTCCCAGGTAGGTGGATGAACATATTTAAAAATTGTTACCAAACATGAAAACAAGAATGAGACAAACGAGTTTTTTTGGCAAGAGTCGTGACTCAGACATGAGTGCGGTTGTGATCTGTAGGTTGTCGGAAGAAAAACCTAACTTGGGGTGAGTGCTTGTTACCTATGTATATTCTTTTAGTTTTGTGTTTCTTATTCGCGCCCCACCCAAGTTGAGAACATAGTGCCAAACACCCCCATTTAATGGGGGAGGGTGTTTTTTCCAACACTATTCTTAGTGGAGGGTTAGTAGCTCATTTTCTGCTCCCGTTCCCGGATATCCCAAGTATCTTCAGGAAGGCTATGATGGCCTAAGGTCCATTATTAGCCCACGAATATTTGGGAGGGGTAGTGTGGTGGTTATGTCCCAGGTGTGTGTGAGCAGGTGGTTTCCGAAGTATCTTCGGGATGAGGCCTTGGTGTCTTCAGGCATGGCAGTGGATATTCTAGACCAAGTGTCTTCGAGCGTGGTGGTGGTTGTTCTGGCCTAGGTGTTTGTATGCATGGTACATGTGACAGTTGTGGCCCAGGTGTTTGCGGGCGAGATTCGGCTGTGGCACTGCGTGCGGTTGCGGCCCAGGTGTGTGCAGGCGGGAGTGGCAGTGGGACTGTGGTGAAAATGGAGGTATTGGTTCGACGCATAGGATGTCTCAATAACCAGTGGGAAAGTGGCACGGGGTACCCAAACATCGATGTGATCTTATTTTATATATTACTTGGTTTGCGTTACTTGGTGAGTGTAGTCGGTGAGTGGGATGGGTGAACTCCTTCATAGTAATGGTTGTCTGCTTCTCAGAAGACTTTAGTACGATCCCCACTGGTGCACAAGAGTTTTTGGTTTTCCCTAATGAGTGTACTTGTATGCTCACCCTACGTATATAAAACTGTTTCCAGGTTTCCAAGAGGACTTTGAGGATTGCACAGGACCGTACTAGCTTGGATCTTTGGGGCAGTTGCAGTTGCTATTTTTCTTTCTTTGGTACTTACCCTTGTAGTCACTTTTGTACCCTGTGGATTTTACTTTTGGAACATGCATGTGGGAATGGTTTACCTTTTGATTTAATTTTCTTTTACTTTTGGTGTTGTTGGGGTTCATCATCTTATCTCCCGATCCTATAAAATAAAAACGGTAATTCCTTCTACTTGTGTGTAATTTCCATACCCTTGGTGCTACTCGCCACTCCGGGACCTACAGAAGGCGGGTTTCGGGGGTCATTATCTGTCCTTCAAATTAAATAAGGAAGGGCTTAGCAACCTTCTAACCCTTCCCTCCTTTTGGTGAAGGTGGGTTGTGAAGGAATGGTATCAGAGGCGAGGTTGAGAGATAGGATGGATTCTGGAGTTAGGCACAGTGAGGATTGCATGGGGTGGTTGGGCAACAGTGTTGGGAGACCTTGTTGTGTGAATTATTCCAGGGAAGACCGTCTAGGACACGAGACATTAGGGCCCCCTGTGATCCGATGCAAGGACTCTGGACCTACCGAACAACCAAGTGAGGCCACACTGATTGCAGGGTAGAGACCCTAGGAAAGATACATGCATCATAATGTCTTGTGTTCTAATGTTTCTGGGATGTCTTGGGAATTAAGAGTAAATGAAAAGAATAATAAATTTTAAGAACAATATTCTGCACTAATTGGGCTTAGGCATTCCTTGTTTACCTTGCAGTTATGGCAACTAGAAGGCGACCACGTGTGGTATAGGTGATCGAGGCCCCGGAGACTACTTTGGCCGATCGGTAGAGAGCTGATCGAGAGGAAGAGGACGACCAGTGGAATAAGACTCTTTGGGCTTTCCAGCGACCGATTATTGAGAAGTACAAGGGCAGCACCTCTGACATGAAGACGAAAGGCTGGCTAGAAGAGCTAGTTATAGCCTTCGGCCGGATTCGGGCCTCAACCGAGTACTGGGTTCCTCTGGCCGTCAACTAGATGCGGGGAGTGGCAGTTCAGCGGTGGACACATTACTTGGGGGAGAGGAGAGAGGCTGAGGTGCCATGGGCTAATTTTGAGAAGGATTTCCGGGCGGAATTCCTCTCCTCGATGATGAAGGCGGAAAAGAGACAAGAGATACTCTCCCTCCAATAGGGGAGTATGTCAGTGAGGGAGCTAGGAAATAACTTCAAAGTCCTCCTACGTTTTTCTCCGGACCACATTCCCGACGAGGAGTCTCGGGCAAGATGTCTAGAGGAGGCGCTCCGACCCTCCCTCCAGTATGCTGTTACCCCCTTTACCCTGCCGACGTACTTGGAGGTCCAGAAGAAGGACAATGCGGTGGAGGGGATGCGCGCTCTAGGAGGTGTGTCATGAGAGGGGATCCGCTGGGACCATCTAAGGGTAAGGACGTCAGTAACAGGCCTCCAGCGTCAGGACCCTCCAGTTTTTGACCAGCAGGGAGTAGGCCGCAACAGTTTCAGTTTCGATCCCTCGGTCCTCGCCCTTTTCCTTTGGGCCCGGGACCACGATGCTTTGTCTATTGGAGCCATGGACATCTCTGGAGTTAGTGCATGGACAGATTATAGTAGGATGATGGCAGACAACCCCAACACCCGCCCTAGTAGCAGCTTCCAGCCAGGCCTTTCTAGCAGCAGTAGCAGGGACAGCGAGCCCCCGCTCCTCCGAAGACACTTGTAGGATGAGGGGGCCGACCTTATGGAGATTCTCAAGTACCTTGACTAGGGAGTGGTCGGGGAGGTGGACGACAACCGAGGGGAAGAGGAGCCGGGCGTGGACAGCTACATGCCACAGAGGCAGCTGTTCCAGCAGGGCCGGAGGTTGTTATAGGTACGATCATTTTGTTTAGAACTGTTGATTATGCCTTGTTTGGTACTGGAGCTTCACACTCCATTGTTGCACCCAGTCTAGCCCGTGCCTTGGGCCTAGATGCGAAGAGACTTCCAGTGACCTTGGTGTTGAGCACCCCAGTCAGATGTCAGACTGACTTGTTGTTTGTTTTTCGGGGATGCAGACTGTTGATAGGGCCACATCAGTCGGTTAGGGACCTTCTTCTGCTACAGATACAGCCATAATATGTCATCCTAGGTATCGACGGGATATTTTCTATGTGTTCCGTCATCGACTGCTTCCGAGGAAGGGTTGTGTTCTCGTACTTGGGCAGCCAGTGTGTTACCTTCATAGGCGAGTGGAGTAGTCAGAAGGGCAGCATGCGAGAGGAACCCCTCCTCTCTTTATTGGCCGAGCTATCAGTGGAATTAGTAGATGCTGAGATGGGGGAGGTGCCAGAGGTTTTCCGTGAATTTATGGACGTCTTTCTTGAGGAGGTAACGACTCTACCCCCTCGAAGGGATATTGAGGTCGGGATAGACCTGCAACCTGGCGCTCGTCCGATCTCGATGGCTCCTTACCGGATGACAACTTCAGAGCTACGGGAGTTGCGGATCAAGATTTATGATCTAATGAAGAGGGGTTATGTTCGGCCGAGTGTGTCACCATGGGATTCTCCAGTCTTGTTCTCAAAGAATGCAAATGGTGGTCTTAGGTTTTTCATAGACTACTGGAGGCTGAATCAGGTGACGATCAAGAATCGCTACCCTCTTCCGAGGATAGACGATCTTTTCGACCAACTAAAAGGGGCAGGATGGTTCTCAAAGATCGACATGTGGTCTGGGTACCACCAGCTAAGAGTGAAGGAGGGAGACATCCCGAAGACGGCGTTCAGGTGCAGTTATGGACACTTCAAGTTCGTAGTCATGCCCTTCGGTGTTACAAACTCCTCGTCTGTGTTCATGGGGCTTATGAACTCCATCTTCCAGGAGTACCTAGATTTGTTCGTAGTTGTGTTCATCGGCGACATCCGGTTCTACTCGAGATCATAGGATGACCATGAAGAGAATTTGAGGACGGTTCTGGAGGTCCTCCGACATCATCAAATCTATGGGAAGTTGTCTAAATGAAAGTTCTGGACACAAGAAGTGCACTTCCTCAGGCACGTGGTGTCTGAGTAGGGGGTAGTGTTGGACCCATAAAAGGTTGAGCCAGTTGTTTCTTGGGCAGCAACCAAGAATGTGGCAGAGGTCTATAGTTTCCTCGGGCTAGCAGGTTACTATCGAAGGTTCGTACCCAACTTCTCCCGAGTTACAGCCCCTTTGACATCCCTGACCAAGAAAGACCTGGTTTTCGTGTGGAGTGTGCAGTGCGAGTCAGCCTTCAGCTATCTGTAGGAGAAGTTGGTCAGTGCCCCAGTGCCGAGATTTCCAGAAGATGGGGCGGCGTATGAGGTGTTCTGCGATGCTTCTAGACATGGCCTGGGATGTGTGTTGATGCAACAACAAGGGGTGATTTCTTATGGGTCTAGGAAACTACACCCTCATGAGACTAATTATGCCACGCATGACCTGGAGCTTGCAGCGGTTGTTTTTGCGCTAATGATATAGTGGAACTAACTCATCGGAGAACGCTTTGTGGTCTTCACAGATCACAAAAGCTTGAGGTATATCTTCTCCCAGCGGGACCTAAACTTGTGACAGAGGAGATGGGTAGAGTTCCTCCTAGAATATGACTTCGAGATCTCTTATACTGAGGGAAAGGGAAAGGTAGTGGTCGATGCCTTGAGTTGGAGGACGTGAAAGGATGTGGTCCGAGAGTCAGCGGACGCCTGGAAGGCGATAGAGGAGTTGTCTTCCTTGCACCTGGATACGAGGATGGATGGTGGAAGAGGTTGCCTATATCAGATGGCAGTGCAGTCATCTTTGTTGCATCAAGTGGAGGAGTCTCAGTGGGGAGACCCAGAGTGTGAAGTGATGTGTGACTGAGTTGACCAGGGAAATGCTCCAGAAGGCTGGACAGAGGATGGCCAGAACCGAATGCTTTTCCAGGGAAGGTTGTTTGTTCTAGGAGTGATGCGAGGAAAGGTTCTCAGTGAGTTCCACAACTCACCCCTAGCGGTACACCCAGGAGTTTCCAAGATGTACTAGGGAATGAAGAGACAGTTTTTCTGTCCCGAAGTGAAGCGAGACGTAGCAGAGTTTGTGACCAAGTGCTTAGTGTGTCAGCAAGTGATGGCTGAACACCAAGTTCCAGGAGGCCAACTACAGTCTCTAGATGTCCCCGAGTGGAAGTGGGATGAAATCATGATGGATTGTTTCATGGGACTTACCACGGTCCAAGGGGCATATGATTCCATATGGGTGGTAGTGGACTGGTTGACAAAATCATCCCACTTTATGGTGATCAGGGAGTCGAGTACTGTCGATGATTTGGCACGAAAGTACGTGGATGGGGTGTTGCAGTTTCATGGAGTTACGGGGACTATAGTCTCAAATAGGGATTCACGGTTTACCTCGTGGGTCTGGAAAGAATTGAAGCATGCTTTTGGAAAACAGTTACGCCTTAGAACTTCTTTCCATCCCCAGATAGATGGAAAAACAGAGTGCACCATCCAAACCTTGGAGGATATGTTGCGGGCATGTGGTATGGACTCAGGAGGATCATGGGTGCGACGCTTACCCCAGGTAGAGTTCACCTACAATAATAGCTATCAATCTACCATCAGTATGGCCCTGTATGAAACCTTGTATGGGAGGCCATTCCATTCACGTGTGTGTTGGGCCGAAGTAGGAGAGGCAGGAATCCTTGGCCCGGAGGTGGTGCAAAGCACCAAAGAGAAGGTTCAGCTCATACGGGAAAGAATGAAGGCAGCCCCAGACCGGCAGAAGTCGTATGCTGATACCAGGAGGAGGCCCTTGGAATTTGAGGTTGGAGACCATATGTTCTTAAGGGTCTCCCCTCGGCGTGGACAACAGAGGTTCGGTAAGGGGAGTAAACTTTCTCCCAGGTTCATCGGGCCCTTCGAAGTGTTTCGGTGGGTTGGTGAAGTGTCTTATCAACTAACGTTACCACCACCGCTACTGAGGATACATGATGTCTTCCATGTGTCACAGCTCCGTCATTACCTGCACGACGTTTCACACATCCTTGACTAGGGAGATCTAGATATCGAGGACGACGTGACCTTTGTGGAAAGTCTAGTGATGATCGAGGATCGCAAAGAAAAGGTGCTTCATGGGTGAACCATTCCCTTGGTTCGTGTGTGGTGGAGACATGGTAGGATTGAGGAGAGTACGTGGGAGAGGGAAGAACAGATACGTGCCCAGTACCCAGTGTTGTTTTGAGTCTTTTTCTGTTTGTCATAACTATTGTGGTAGAACGTTTACCTTGTTGGCTATGAAATTCTAATCCTTTGAATGTGTGTGAAAAGTACTGGCTATGAGGGAGGAGATAACCCGACCCCTAATCAAGATGCATTAAGGTGGATGTGATTAAACCTGTGGGGGCGAGTTAGTGCCACCTAAAGCGAATAATATCTTGACATGGGGAAGGAGACTCCCCAACCCCCACATTCCTGGGCAGTTTGACATGATATGTTTCTTGGATCGTGATAGGAAAGTGTTCTTAGTTAACAATGAGGTTCACTATTGAGAGGTATCTTTTGAGGTGGTTGTTCATACCCACTCTTTCCTTATAGGCTGTTTAAATTCTCGAGGTCAAGAATAGTTTGAGAGGTATCTCATGTGATTACCCAGAATCTCTTGGTCCTTTCCTTTGCCAAAAATCCAGATCTTAAAGGGGTAGCGTCTTGGCGCGACTGATCATGGAGACTGATCGGCACAACTGAGACTGATCGGCGTGACCGATCGGTGAGACCGATCGGCATCACCTGGCTCTGTCGGGGTTTTCCGGTGACATGCACAAATTGTGTTTTAACCCTTCTTTGACCTCCTTTAAGCTTGTTTTAAAGCCCAATAGCGCCCATAAATTTTATAATTAAATATTTAATAATTTAACACGGTGTGTGCATTTGTTTAAAGCACCCTACCCCTTTAATAACGTGTGGGGCCGCATGGTCAACCCACGACCCACGATCCTTACGCGGTTTGGCATTCATATCTCAACAGTCTAAAGCTCTTATAAAAAAAGGGTTATAAGTGGTTTCTTCTTTTCTTGATCACCTTGTGCTAAGAGAACCATTCATCCAGACGAGCAACTTTTCGTTTAGACGAGCCGCATTGCTATGCGTGAAGTTTGGTGCCCGGCCTAAGCATCGATCGTTGATCAACAGCTAGGGAATTTCTTTGTCCCTCGCTTTTGTATATCATGTGTAGTGGGAATGCTTTAGATTCTGTAGAATTGGTTAAACCATACCTAAAAAAAGATAATGAACTGATTATATGAAGAAAGAAGAGGGGGGGGATGTGATCGTTGATGCTGTTTTATGTTATGATCTTATTTCTGAATTGTGCGGGCTTACACCTACTTAAAATCATGGTCATTGGTGGTCTTTCTTTGTGCACTAATGAACCCCTGGGGATGTTTTAAATGATTTTCTTGTGGTTGTAAATTTCTGCTGTGAAAAGGGTAATTGGTTAATCACGTACACCTGGCTAAATGAATTAAAAGCACCAGGATCAACCCTTCTGTGATAACCCCCTGTTAAAGCACATGAAATTGAAATCATGGATTGTGTTAAATATTATAAATCTGAAAATACCGGCATGGCTCTGCTTTGTGTTGGTGGTAGTGGTTTGGCTGTTTTCTTTTATGGGCCTATTGATGGAGATGTGGTAGGGGATGGGATCCCTTATTGATATGGATTTGGTGGTTATGAGTTTTAAGACCAGGTGGTTACCTTGTTTATATCACGAATTGGGGTGGGATCCTTTGTTGATGAGAAACATTTTTGGAGGACACAAGGTAGTATCTCGGGGGGTTTCTTTGGTTCCAGTACTTCGAGGGATATCACTTATCCCTTGGTTGTTGTAACATTACAAGAGAAACGGGTGTGAATGTTTAAATTGACGTTTGGATGGATTCTTTCCTTGGTTATTCTTATGGTGTTAGTTGCCCAAGTAGGTGCCTGAAATTATTTAAACATTATTACCGAACATGAAAATAAGGATGGGACAAATGAGTATTTTTGGCGAGAGTCGTGACTCGGACTTGAGTGCGGTTGTGATCTTTAGGATGTCTGAAGAAAAACCTAACTTGGGGTGAGTTCTTGTTACCTATGTATATACTTGTAGTTTTTTGTTTCTTATTCATGCCCCATCCAAGTTGAGCACTTAGTGCCGAACACCCACATTTCATGGGGGAGGGTGTTTTTCCCAACACTATTCTTAGTGGCTGGTTATTAGCTCATTTTCTGCTCCCTTTCCTGGATATCCCAAGTACCTTCAGGCAGGCTGTGATGGCCTGAGGTCCATTATTAGCCCAAGAATCTTCAGGAGGGGTAGTGTGGTGGTTATGGCCTTGGTGTGTTGGGCATGTGGTTTCCCAAGTATCTTCGGGATGAGGCATAGGTGTCTTCGGGCGTGGTAGTGGATCTTCTAGACCAGGTGTCTTCGGGCGTGGTGGTGGTTGTTCTGGCCTAGGTGTTTGCAGGCGTTGTACGTGTGATAGTTGTTTCCCAGTTTTTTTCAGGCGGGATTCGGCAGTGGGACTGTGTGTGGTTGTGGCCTAGGTTTGTGCGGGCAGGTGTGGCAGTGGGACTGCGGTGAGAATGGCGGGATTGTTTTGATGGATAGGATGTCTCAATAACCAGTGGGAAAGTAGGGCAGGGTACCCAAACATCGATGTTCTCTTATTATATATATTACTTGGTTTGCCTTACTTGGTGAGTGTAGCCGGTGAGTGGGATGGGTGAACTCCTTCATAGTAATGGTTGTCTACTTCTCATGGGGCTTTTGTATGTTCCCCCACTTGTGCATGAGAGTCTTTGGTTTTCTCTACTGAGTGTACTTGTATGCTCACCTTATGTATATAAATCTGTTTTCAGGTTTCCAAGAGGACTTCGGGGATCGCACAGGACCGTACTATCTCAGATCATTGGGGAAGTTGCAGTTGCTGTTTTTCTTTCTTTAGTACATACCATTGTAGTCACTCTTGTACCCTATGGCTTTTACTTTTGGAACATTCATGTGGGAATGGTTTACCTTTGGCTTTACTTTTCATTTACTTCTGGTGTTGTTGGGTTTCATTATCTTATCTCCCGATCCTATAAAATAAAATGGGTAATGCCTTCCACTTGTGTGTAATTTCCATACCCTTGGTGCTAGTCACCACTCCAGGACCTATAGAATGCGGGTTTCGGGGGTCATTATCTCTCCTATAACTTAAATAAGGAAGGTCTTGGAAACCTGCTGACCTTTCCCTCCTTTTGGTGAAGGCGGGTCGTGACATATATGATAAAAAATATTCTATTCTCCCCTTTAGTAAAAAGTACATCATTTCAAAAATGACAAGAAGATTACATTTAAATTATATTATAGAATGTAAAAAAATTGGTAAAAATTAATTTAATAAATAATTTGAGAAAAATTAAAAGAAAATTACAAACATGTTAATGAATATATATACATATATATATATAAAAGAAAATTTTCATCAACTAAATATTATATAACGTCATTTTATCTTAAAGTATTATTTTGATATTCATGAGTGCCAAAGAGAGTAAAATAAAATAGGATCATTTAATTCTCATAAAAAATAAAAGGACATTAAAATATATGACTTTTAGTAAAATTTGGTCATATAATATTAGCTAATGGAATATTTAATAAAAACAACTTTTAATAAAATGATAATGGAAAAGAAAAATTTTATCAATTCAGTAACATGAAAATAAAAATGCATTTAAATAAATAATTTGATATAAATATATAAATAAAATTAATTTAATTAAGTAATATATCAATATTCACTCATGGGGTAGTAGGTACACTTTAAACAGAAATTTCTGTTCATGATATGAATCATGTCTCAAGAAAATGATATTGAGACAAATAAAACCCTTATAGAGGTCTTAACATTTGATGTGATCATTAATCCATGAAGTTATTATGTACACATATGTAAATCCAAATAAAAAAGGATTAATTGAATAAAAAATTTCGTAAATAAATTCATGCATAAAAATTTCATAATAATGTCAATGATGAAATATTATAATTGAATGAAAGGAAATTGAGTTAAGAAACTCCTTATCTAATGTACAAACATGTTATGAACGTTGTAGACGCCGGAAAAGTCCGTTGTTCCCAAACGAAGATCCGGATGCGGGAAGCGAGGTCATATTTGGAGTCGGAAGCATGTTTCAGAGGGCCCGGAGGCCTTGCGCGGAATATTGGAGCCCCGCGCGCAAAGTTGATGAGCCGCGCGCAAACCGCCCGGGATGCGCGCAATGCACTGAGCCGGCGCGCAATTTTGCGCGCCAGTGGCCTGCGCGGCTCCCTTGCGCGCCGGGCCCGATTCCGCGCCCGCGACGAGAATTCTGTGCCCGAGAACCGGATTCCGCGCCCGGGGTTTCCTATAAATATAAGGCGACCCCCGACGTTTTGAAGGTTTCCAGAATTCGAACGGTCTCTCGTGCGCGCAATCCAACCCCTTCCGCGCACAATGCCGATCTTCAGGTAACCTCTTTTCTTTCGCGTAAGAAAGCCTCGGGGTTCGCCTTCGCGCGCAATCCCTTTGGCTCCTTTCCTTTGAATAACGCTTCACTCAAAGGTATTTGTGCGCAAAAGAAGCCTCTTGCGCGCAATTGCCTCCGGGTGCGCGCAATCCAGCCCGATTGCGCGCACCCCCCATTTTCAAAGTGGCCATTCATTAAAGAATGAGCCGTTGCCCTCGTGCGCTATCCGAAGCCCGGTGCGCGCAATCTCAATCATTTGCGCGCAAAGTGCTGGCCCAATTGCGCGCCAGCCGTCCCATTTGCGCGCCGACCCGCGGTATTGCGCGCAAAGCTCCTCTTTTGCGCGCAAACCGCCAGGGTCGACCCCTTTTACCCCCTGAGGGTACCCGCCTGCGTGGCGCCCGATGATCTTCATCCTAGGTGCCCGCACCGTGCGTCGTCTTTCTGTGCGGCCCCCTTAGGCTTGCGCGAAGTGACACGGACCTATCGGTGGCTCCAACGTCCTGCACGACGTTAAACTGCATACGTCCTGCACGACGTTAAACTGCATACGTCCCGCACGACGTTAAACTGCATTCGTCCGAGCTACAAGACGTTAAACTGTTCAGCATTCGTCCTGCAGGACGTTAAACTGTACCACGTCCGCGCTGCAAGACGTTAAACTGCCAAGTGTTTCGTCCTGCATGACGCTAAACTGCACCATGTCCGCGCTGCAAGACGTTAAACTGCCAAGCGCCTTCATCCTCAACACACGACGTTAAACTGTACTTCGTCCGGCAAGACGTTAAACCGTCCGCTTCGTCCTCAACACACGACGTTAAACTGTACTTCATCCGGCAAGATGTTAAACCGTCCGCGTCACCTGATCCCGTGCCCCGCACGCAGGGTCCTCCCGGTTTGGATGTGGCCCCCACCCGCTCGTCTCTGCAGGGATGTCGGGATTGGAGTGGCCTTCACCCACGGGGGTAGAGTGTTGCAAACAGAACGAACTACATGGACTTTGATCTCTGTCTTCTAAACAGGGTACGTAGGAAGCCTCTTCGAGGTTCAAGCCCACCACCTGGTCGTCCCGGTCGTATTTACGTCGGTTCGTCCATCAGTGAACCCCTCCCGGGTTCACACTTGCGTCGATTCACCTATGAATCCGCTCTTGTGGGGGACTGCACATGTGTATCTCCATTGCACTTCCCCACTGCCTTTTTCTATTTCTCTCTCCAGAACGAACTACGTGGACTTTGATCCCTGTCCTCTAAACAGGGTACGTAGGAAGCCTCTCCGAGGTTCAAGCCCACCACCTGGTCGTCCCGGTCGTATTTACGTCGGTTCGTCCATCAGTGAACCCCTCCCGGGTTCACACATGCGTTGATTCACCTATGAATCCGCCTCTGTGGGGGACTGCACGTGTGTATCTCCATTGTGCTTCCCCACCGCCTCGATCTCTTCGTGAGTCGGCTTGCCAACGTCCAGCATGACGTGAAACTGTGATCCACCCGACCGTTCCATCCCCCTCTGTGCGAGGTGGTTCGGTTCAATCCTCCGCCCGGCGGCCTCGACCTCTTCGTGAGTCGGCTTGCCGACGTCCAGCATGACGTTAAACTGTATATCCGAACTACGCTGACTTTGATCCGCGCTACCGCGCGGTACGTAGGAAGCCCCTACGGGGTCCAAGCTCTTCACTCCATCATCCACCCTGATCCTCACCCGGGACGCCACATCCCGGTGGGGTCATGCCACTTCACTCCACTCCACATCACTTGGGAAGCCGCCCATGCGCTGGCCCCAGCGTCGGAGGTTCCCCGCAAGGGGTTCTGTCATCTGATCCACTTTTCGTGTTGATCAGTCCGATGCCGTCCCCGCTGGACGTTAAACTCGCGGCATACCCCGTGTTAAACATGAGAAGCTGAGGAAAACCTCAGGTAACACAGTTCCCCGCACCCAGTGTGGGATGCCTCAGGCCATCATGCCTTCGAGAAGCCCTATTAGGGACGGAAGGCAGACATGCAGAGGCGCAGTGTCAAGACACGCCCCCAGCACCCAGAGCCACCCGGTCTCCTCACCGCAGGTTGCTACCCCAACCAGACTCCTTGGAGCGTCCGGGCGGAAGTAGCGTAATTAACAGGTGTCCATGAAGATATGGCGCCGGGAACGAGATTCACGAACATTCTTAAATCTGTGAGGGAGACCCGGATTAGGCGACGAGTTCCGAGGAGACGTCCACGGAAGAAGGAGCCGACATCCCATCATCCCGGTTTCGATCAAGGAGCAGACGCCCCTGAATAAGGGATGAATGCCGCCCGCCCTTGGAAAGCGGGACTGCGGGACCAGAAGCCGCGCGCACCCATCCCCTCGGGTCGACGGGTGCACGCGCGAACGCGTCCTGGCGGAACAGTGTCGGAACAGAAACCCGACGCACATCCGCACCGAAACAGAAAAATGGTGAACCCGACGTGAAACTCTTCTCCTCAATACGAAGTTCGATGGCTTTCAGAGGTGTTGGAAGACCAGCATGCTGCTCGACCGAGCATTCAGTTTTATCCGCCAGGGGCTGGGGAGGGGAAATCGGGCACTCCGTCTCACGACGTCGAGGGCCTGGGTTCCCCCCCATGGAAGGCGTCGTGGCACTAATGGTTGGTTTTCGATTCCTTTTCCTGTCAGTGTTAATGGGTCCTTCTCCCTGCTTTCAGAAATCAGGTCGCCTGATCCAGTGCCCGATCGCCACCCGCCCACTGGCGCAGGGGTAGGGGAAACACCGACGCGGCTACTCCGCGCGGTCCCGCCCGTTCCACAGCCGTCCCAGCAGCCGCAGCTGCGGGGAAACCACGCCCTCTCTCCCCCTCGGAGGTCATCCAAAGAAGGGTGATCAACAACTTGGTGCAGAGATATGAGGAAGAGGGAGTCATCCCCACCAGGGACATGGCTCGCCTAGACCTCGAGGGAGCTGCACCTCGCCACCAACGCCGCCCCCGAGGGCCGCGCAGGGAGGCACCGCTGCCTACCTCGACGTCCAACCGCTTCGGGAGTTTTTCCCCGGAGCGCTCCGAAAACTCCTTCCCCTATGCGGATGAGGTGGAAGATGCATGGGACCACCCTATCCGGGATTCGCTCCAAGGATCCGCGATGAGGGCTCCTGTCAGGCCACGACGACATCGCCGCCAGGCCTCTCAAGTCGAAGAACGGGCTCTCCACCTGCCCGCGCCGCTCATCCCGACTCGTCTGTCCCGACACCAACGTCGGGCGCGAGCGGAAGAGGATGCCCACCTTGGGGCCCTAGCAACAGCGGCCGCATTGGCCCAAGCCACTGTTGGCTCCAGTCGCCAGACCCCTGCGCATCCTGAGCAGGGGAACTTCTATGCCCGACCTGGATCGAGGCCCCGACCGCCCCAAAGGCAGGTTGGGTTGACTCTCCCGATTGCTGGTACAGACAATAGCCACCGCGGACCACCTCGCGGTAGCGCTATTCACCAACAGGGTCTACTCCGTGTGGCCGATCCAAGAGGCATGGGTCACCCCGCCTTCCGATCCCGGCCCGGAGGCCTGCCCGGAATCATCTCTCCCCGCGTCCCCTTTGATATCTGTCCCGGTGCCCCTCGCACCTTGGTTTCTAGTCCTCTTGTCCCCAGCACCAGTGCGGCCGGAGGACGCCAAGACAGAGATCAGCCCTGCCCCGAAGAACCACCCAGGGGCAGGAAGGCAAGGCGTCGACGCCAAGGGAAGAATGTTACGGAATTCCGGACAGAGATCCGACCGGTTCGTTTCTCTAATACAGAGGCGGAGTATGATTCGGCGACAGAGCCCTCCCCCCAATCCCGCCAGTCAGGGGCAGGGGTAGGAATGCGGCACGTCAGCCTCGTACTCCCCGAGAACGAGATCGATATGATCCCCGCTTCTCTCCGAAGGTATATCCGGAGTAGCGAGGGCCTGGTAGACCCCCAAGGATCAAGCTTGCGGTTGGTACCGGCCCCTCTGGAAGCGCCTTCCGCCTCGATCGGAGAAGCCGGAGACTTTTTCTAGGGACCGACGGTCGAACCACGATCTAGTGCACCCTCGGCGAGCACCGATGCTACGGCAGGATGTTCGCTCGCCGGCCCGTCCTATCGTGATGTGGTAGCCTGGGCACCGCCACCCTGAGAGGGCGGCCCGGGATATGGAGGCCAATCGGTCTGTTCGCCGTATTCACTGCCGGCCAGCCCGTCAGCCCGGCGGCCCGCCTCGGCACCACTGCCGGTTCCCCGTCCGTTCCCAGTCATTGAAGAGGACCAAGGAGACCTGGGTCCCGAGTTTGAGTCGTGGAGCTTCTGGACCGTCCTTGCAGAGGGCCACTTCCCTGAGATGTTTTGGCCAGTCGTAGGACCGGGCTTTGATGCACCCGAATCGCTCACCCCGGATGAGTTCGAATGCTTCCGCCGAACTCTTCGGGAGACTCACTCCCGTCTTCACCACCTACAAATGCCATACCACGGGAGTCAAGTGCACCTAGAGGATATTGGTGAGCAGTGCCGTCAAATTGACCTGGCCACGCTCCCCGCGGTTCGGCACCCCGGGTCATTTGAGCACCACGAGGCCCTCCAACAACGATGCGTTGAGTGTTTTCAAGTACTCCGCAAGGTTATCGAGGAATCCACTCCCCACGTGTATATCCGTGGATGGGGGAAGTACGCTGCCCTACGCTTCAGTGTGATTCTCCGACAGCCCGATTCACTAGGCGGCCCTGAGGGTACATCCCCAGGGACGGAAACAGTCAATATGGCTGACCTGTCGGGAGAAGGGAACGACTTGGAACTTCTCGACGGGGGCTTCCCCCCCGAAGACAAGCCATCGTTAGAGCCATCGGTGAGAGATACTCGTCACCAGAGGAACCTACTGGGTCTCCCCACGCCCACTGAAGCACTGACGTTGAGCCGAAACGTCAGCAAAGGTAAAGAGCACAGCGAGGCTATAAAGCTCGCCGACCCATCTGCCTCCATGCAGAGGGCGGACGAGGATCCCGAGAAGGCTACGCTACGTCAACAGCTCGCCGAGCAGAAGAAGCTGGTTGACCAGCTCTTCGCCGAGCGCGCTGCAGAACGGCGGCCTGACTACGGCGATCCTAGGCCAGGACAGCAGGGACAGGAACATCCACTCCTCGATGAGACTCTACCGGGTAACCGTGATTATGCCGTGTTCGCCGACAGGAGAGAGGCCATCGCCTATGGCAAGAGGGCGTGGTATGTTTTACCACACCCTCCCGAGTGGCGTGACTACCTGAGAGACCCCGCTCGGATTCCTCCCGCTGCCCCAAGGGCCGCTCCGCCCGCCATCCCACGAGCTGCCGAGTTCGACGACCCGGTCGACGACCCGATTGAAGGGCCATGCAATGCGCTCGTGGTTAGAGATCCTCGCCAGGACTGGAACCCATGTCCGGACGATCCGATGGCGGCACTCATCGCCCGCTTGGAAGCCTTAGAGACTCGGCAAGTGGCGATCTCACCGGACGACAAGCCATACCCAGCATGGGTGGATGACATGCCGGCGCCTCCGGGATTCGGGAATCCCACTTTTGCCCCCTTCAACGGAACCGGAGATCCGCCATAGAATTTGGCCCATTTCAACTCGAGGTGCGGGCCTATGTTGGGGACTCTGGCGCAGCAAGAGGCCGCTAAGCTTCGCTGCTTTGTCCAGACACTGGAAGGGCCAGCATTTGTCTGGTACAGCCAGCTCCCCGTCGGGTCGATAACTAGCTGGGAGGACCTTCGTAGACAGTTCCTCTACCAGTTCAGTTCCACGACCCGGAAGACGAGTATCGCAGACCTCTTCAAGTTCAAGCAGAGGCCTGACGAGCGAGTCGCGGACTTCGTCGCCCGATGGAAGGGTCTCACGTATTCCCTTGACATGACATTGACTCAGGAGCAGTTGCTGACAATGTGCGTCGGGAACGTCAAGACCGAGCTGGTCCTTTCCCTGATCACTCAGAATTACCCCGGAGGGTTCAGGGACTTCTCAGACAAAGCTCAACGTCTTGAGGATGCCCTGCAACAGGCCAGTCAGGCACACCCGCTGCCTCCTATGATTCCTGCAAGGAGAGCCAGCAGGGATGAGCCCGCTGCTGTTGCCCAGATAGAGGCTCCCAGGCCGTTGGAGCTGCTACCGGTGAGGCCAGCTCCACAGCCTCACAGGAATCCGCCTCCACGGGCTCAGTTCCCGGCCCAGCAGCGGCAGCCTCAGAACCGGCCGGCCCCTCCGCGTAATGTACCGCCACAACCCAGGCGAGATAATCAGGGTCCACCTCCTCGGCAGGCCCCTCCAGCCCCTCGTGAAGACCACGCTCCCAGGGGCCCGCGATACCTGACTTACTCATTCCACGAGGATCAGGTCTCCGGTTACTTCCGGAGCGCCCTGGAGCAGAGGATTGTGCGATTGCCTGAGTGTTGGAGGCCAGAGGAGGCACATCTCACGGATAACCCCCGCTACTGCCCCTACCATCGGGCCCTGGGACACACCATCCAGCGGTGCTATGTGTTTAAGGATTGGCTCCAAGACCAGATTAACAACAATGTAATCAGGTTGGGCCCAGCTCCAGCACAAGTGGCGGGCGTGTTCGTGGGATCAGATGACGATAGCGGCAATGAGGACGAATGGCAGCTGGTCTCCGACCGCGGGTCCCAGAAGTACAAAAACTGGATGGCCCGCAAGACGATCATTCGCGCCCATGGAATCATCCGTACGCGCTTGAATCAGCCTGAGCCCCCAGAATCTGCGGGTGCTGCTTCGGCATCGTCGTCCCAGCCTGCCTCTTCCAAGAAGAGCAAACGGCGGCGGCGCAAGAAGGAAGAGCGCGTCCTGCCAGTTCCGCCACTATCCCGCACTCTCGGCGATTTCATGCCCCCGGAGATGGGGGTCCCTCCTCGGATCCGCCCAGTGGTGAATGATCCGTCCGATGACAGTATTGGGTACGCTTCGGTTAATACCGTCGAGCTGGTAAATCCCTTTTCGGTTCCCGACGTTGAAGAACACCAGGTGGACCTCCCTAGTGTCCCCGGTCGTCGCCACCGTCGGAGGAGCTGCAACAACAGGAGTCGCCGGGGCACAGCAGTTGGTACCTCCAGCCAGGCCGTGCACGCCACTGAGACTAGGCAGCAGGCTCAAAACCGAGCTCAGCGTGCGCAGCCCCCCCATCTGGGGATGACGGATTCGCCTCCGCCACTATTTGTGGTGTGGGATCAGGCGGAACCGCCTCAGCCGCGTCGCGATCAGCTCCGCCCTGCCACGAGTCCATCCCGGCCTCCTGACCCCAGTATGGTGACCATTTCCCGGGCGTCAACCAATGAACAGCGAGATGCGCCAAGTACCAGTCGGCCGCCGATCCAACCGGCAAGGCCCGTCATGCTTCCAACCGCAGAGCAACCTCCTGCAACCAGGGGCTCGCGCTTGGCCAAAAAATATGATGTCCTGAAGCACTTGGCCGACATCCCGGCGAGACTCTCCATCCTTGAGGCTCTGCGCATGTCATCTGAGATGCGCGAGGCACTCGCTGAAGCCCTGAAGTGCCCCCTCCAGTTTGAGACAGAGGTTGCGGCTGCAGAGGCCTTTCACGCCGAAACGATTGAGGACGCCGAATGCCAGACAGTTATCTCGTTCTCTGGTAAGGATGAAGACCCTCCTATACAGGGGCACATTCGTCCGCTGTATGTTACCAGCCAGTTCAATGGCCTTGAAGTCCGACGCTGTCTTGTCGACACGGGGTCCGGGATTAACCTGATTCCAACTCGGACGCTCCGGAGATTGGGGTTGTCTGAGGATGACTTGATTCCCTCCGACCTCAGGATCCAGGGGTACGACCGCACCGAGCAAACCCCGGTCGGCAAGATACGTTTGAAGACCCAGTTCGGTGACTTGGTTGCCAACACCGAATTCATGGTAGTCTCTCAAGACACTGCGTACAACGCATTGATGGGCAGGCCATGGCTCCACCTTCATGCGGCGGTTCCCTCGTCATACCACCAATGCCTCAAATACTCCCTTAATGGTCGAGTAGGCGTGCTTCAGGGAGATGCCTCTCCTTTTGCCTGATGTGATGCCCGCTATCTGGACGCGGACTATTACAAGAGCAAGGATAAGCAGATCCTGGCAGGTGAGGTCGAGCCTGTCGCTGTTGCAAGTGATCCCTGGGCAAGTTTGGATGACGCTTACGTCCTCCTGATTCAACGGTTGGACGTAGCCATGGTCTCGACGGCCTGTGAGTCTCCTGATGAGATGACCGCGACCGCCCGTGCTAGTACCAGCGGCCCAGCAGGATCTGGTAGCCCCAATGCAGTTTCCAGCGCAGTCTCTCCCGTGGACGATCCCTCCCCGAGTGGGGAGGACGTGGAAGATGCACCCCCAGCCTTTGAGGAGGGCGTCTCTGCCACAGTCGATGAGTTAGTACAAGTGAACCTTGGAACCGAAGCAGATCCGAGACCCACATTGGTCAGTGCCGCCATGCCCTCTGAGGAGCGGCAGCAGTACGTGGACTTTCTCAGGCAGCACCGTGATGTGTTCGCTTGGGGCTATGACGAGATGTCGGGGCTAGATCCTCAGGTAGCCGTCCACCGCCTTGGTCTCCCGGCGAACCATCGCGGGTTCAAGCAGCCTCCCAGGAAGATGCACCCATTCCACGGTGCCATGGTTGAGGCCGAAGTTGACAAGCTTATCAAAGCCAACTTCGTGAGGGAAGTTCAGTACCCCAAATGGCTGGCCAACATTGTGCCGGTCAGGAAGAAGAACGGGCAGATCAGAGTCTGCATCGACTTCCGCGATCTCAACCGCCACTGTCCGAAGGATGATTTTCCCCTTCCAGTGACAGAGCTGTTAATTGACGCCACGGCAGGGTTCCAAGCCCTCTCCTTCATGGATGGATACTCCGGATACAACCAAATTCGGATGGCCCCTGAGGATGAGGAGTTCACTGCCTTCAGGGCCCCCCAAGGTACCTTTTGTTACCGGGTCATGCCCTTCGGCCTGAAGAATGCAGGTGCCACCTATCAACGGGCGATGCACCGCATATTCAAGCCCATCCTCGGCACACTGGTGGAATGCTACGTCGACGACTTGGTGGTAAAATCGCGCCAGCGTCAGGACCATCTCAAAGATCTTGAGAAAGTGTTCGGCTTCCTCCGGTCTCGCTGCCTGAAGATGAACCCGTTGAAGTGTGCCTTCGGGGTCACCTCCAGAAAGTTCCTTGGATTTGTGGTAAGATACCGGGGTATTGAGATCGACCCAGAGAAGATCAGGGCGATTAGCCAGATTCCTCCCCCAGATAACATCCGGGAACTGCAAGGGTTCCAAGGCCACTTAGCCTATATACGCCGATTCATCGCGAATCTGGCCGGCACGTGTAAGCCCTTTTCTCGGCTCATGAAAAAGGGTTCCACCTATGTATGGGATAAAGAGTGTCAGACCGCTTTCGAGGAAATCAAGCTGTACCTGCTGCATCCTCCGGTTCTGATGCCGCCTGTATCCGGGAAGCCGCTGGTCCTTTATGTGACCGCCCTAGAACGGTCCCTGGGTGCCCTTCTCACCCAGAAGAACAACGAGGGAACAGAGAATAGCCTCTATTACCTCATTCGCATGCTCCTCGATGCGGAAGTTAGGTATTCCCCCATCGAGAAGAGCTGCCTGGCGCTCGTATTTGCCGTACAGAAATTACGACACTACTTGCAGCACCATGTGGTACAGTTGGTTTCTCGGGTAGACCCGTTGAAATATATCCTTAGCCGGCCTATGTTGACTGGCCGTCTAGCGCGGTGGGCTGTGATTCTCCAGCAGTTCTACATCAGGTATGTGTCTCAGAGGGCCATCAAAGGGCAATCATTGGCAGACTTTCTGGCCGCTCACCCAACCTCCGCAGATCAGCCGCTGGATCTAGGCTTTCCTGATGAGGCCATCCTCTCGGTCGATCGAGCCGGTCCATGCTGGCAGATGCACTTTGACGGTGCCTCCCGGAGCCCCACCGGTAGAAGACTCGATAATCCTAAGCTCAACAGAGTGGGCTTGGGTATCGTCTTCATTACCCAGGAGCAGGTCGTACTGCCATACTCTTTCCTGTTGTCAGAGGGCTGTACCAACAATGAGGCGGAATACCATGCCCTCATCACCGGCCTCGAGTTAGCCCTCGAGATCGATGTTCCCCATCTGTGCGTGAAAGGGGACTCCGAGCTAGTTGTTAAGTAGATCAATGGCGACTATGTTGTCAGGAAGCCGGAGCTTGTGCCATTCCTGGAGTGCACCCTCCTTCTGATGGCCCGGTTCCCTTCTCGGCCAGAGATTGTCCATATTCCCCGGTCGCAGAACGGTCGAGCAGATGCTTTGGCCAGCCTTGCTGCGTCACTTGCGGAGCCTGAACAGGATAACCTGATCGTCCGCGTGACGCGCCGCAGGCTCATCGCTCCCGTTATCTCGGAGGGAGATCGCGGCCCGTTGGTAAGTAATCTCACCACGGTTGCCCCTACGCCCGGAGCCCCGAGTACCCCAGACATGGCAGTCGAACCAGCCCCTGATTGGAGGGCACCTTTGGTTGAGTACCTCCAACATGGAATTCTCCCGCCGGATCGGGCCGAGCGCGAGCGAGTTTGACGCCGCGCATCGCAGTTTGTCCTCCAGAGCAGTCCCGGCCTGGAGCAGATCCTCTATAGACGCAGATTTGATGGTGTTCTCCTCCGTTTCCTTCAGGGAGTTGAGATCCCACGAGTCATGCAAGAGGTTCATGCTGGTTCATGCGGCGCCCATCAAACTGGGCCGAAGCTGTCCCACCAGATTCGGAGGTTGGGATACTTCTGGCCCTCCATGATCCATGAGTGCATCGAGTATGCTAGGAGGTGCCATGCGTGCCAGGTTCATGCGAACATTGTGCATCGGCCACCGGAGCCTCTCCATACCACCAGGTATTCTTGTCCCTTTGCAGTCTGGGGGAGGGACGTTGTGGGACCTTACCCGCCGGCGACGGCTCGCCAGTGCCGGTTCATTCTGACCGCCACGGACTTCTTCTCCAAATGGGCAGAGGCGATTCCGCTCAGAGAGGTTAAATCTTGTTCGATCGCTGACTTCGTGACCTCCAACATCATTCATCGATTTGGAGTGCCTCACGCTATCCTCACGGATAACGGATCCAATTTCCGAGCAGCTGAGTTGAAGAAGTTGTACGCCAAGTACAACATTCGCTCGAACCATACATCTCGCTATCATGCGCAGGCGAATGGACAGATCGAGGCGTTTAACAAAACCCTCTCTAACATTCTGCAAAAGATGGTTGGTCAGAACAAGAAGAGTTGGCCGGACAAGCTCCCCAATGCCCTCTGGGCTTATCGGACGACGACTCGCAATTCCACCCAGATGACCCCTTATTCCCTGGTGTATGGAGCTGAGGCCGTCCTGCCCATCGAGATCCAGTTACTGTCCTTGCACACTGCGGTCTACGACCAGCAAGCACTGGACAGAGCTGCTGAAGCCCGTCTAGTCGAGTTGGAAGCACTGGATGAGAATAGACTTCGCGCCTTGCACAACTTGGAGAGGAATCAAAGAAGAATGGCTCGAGCTTTCAATAAGAAGGTTCGCCTCCGCTTCTTCCTGCAGGGTGACATAGTGCTAGCCCTAAGAGCGCCAATGATCCCCGACAGGAAGCCACCCAAGTTGGAGCCCAAGTGGGAGGGACCTCTTGTCGTCCACAAAGATTATCCCAATGGCGCGTACTCCCTAGAGACTATGGATGGTGAGCGTGTCACTCCTCCCACCAACGCTAGGTTCCTCAAGCAGTACTTTGTCTGAGTGTACCACGTCCTGCACGACGTTAAACTGCATACGTCGAAGCTGCACGACGTTAAACTGCCCAGCACATCGTCCGCGCGGCAAGACGTTAAACTGCCAAGCATCTTCGTCCAAGCTACAAGACGTTAAACTGTTTAGCATTCGTCCAACATGACGTTAAACTGTACCACGTCTGAGCTACAAGACGTTAAACTGTTCAGCGTTCGTCCGGCATGACGTTAAACTGCCTCTCAAGAACTACGTGCGGCTTGATTCCCATCCTTATGGGATACGTAGGACCACCTGAACATTCATGTTTCAGGCCCAGCCCCATCCTTCGGGAATTTCCATCCCACCTCGGGCCCTTGGCCCAGTTGCCTCTGGGTATGTGGCGTATGGTGTGAACATGGGGCTATGCCCTCATTCACGTTGGTTTGCTCGCCACGCTGTATGCCCCCCACGTTTGGGGATGCCTTCTGCCCCCCCTTTTTTTCTCTCTTTTCGTCCTGCATGACGTTAAACTGCACTTCAAGAACTACGTGCGGCTTGATTCCCATCCTTATGGGATACGTAGGACCGCCTAGACATTCATGTTTCAGGTCCAGCCCCATTTCCTGGGAATCTCTATCCCGCGTTGGGCCTCTGGCCCAAGTTCCCCTCCTTTTTGTGCGAGGCGTATCGCGTGAGCGGGGGATTATGTCCTCATTCACGTCGGTCTACTGGCCGTGCCGTACGCCTCCCCCCGTGTGTGGGACTACCTCACACCCCTCATCGTCCTGCATGACGTTAAACTGCACTTCAAGAACTACGTGCGGCTTGATTCCCATCCTTATGGGATACGTAGGACCGCCTGGACGCTTGTGTCTCAGGTCCAGCCCCGTCTCTTGGTTGATCACGGGGATCTACCGTCTTTTGGTTGCTCTCAGGGTGAGTCCTCCGACCCTTCCCGGTGATCTGTTACATGTTTTGGGTACTTTGGTCTATGACCCGTAGTGTCGGATTCAATCCCGGCAAGTCCTGTGTTGCTTGTCGGGCCGCGCGCCTCCTCTTGTTCGAGCCTTCACTCAAAGGGATCCTCGTTAGCGGTTGGAGTACGATGCCTCAGTGCTCTCCTACCGCTCCGGGTCGATTTACTGGCGGGTCCTGGGCCGCAAATCGATATGAATCCCACGATTAAGCGGTTGATGCTCGTTTGCTTGCCCAGTTCTAGGCTGACGCGATCGGATGTTGTGTTGCGAATATGGTCAGCGACATCCTTGATCACCATGTCGGCTCTTTTAGGCTCCGAACATTGGTTTCACGGTACTCATCACACTCCGCCTTTGTGCGTTGTAGTGGAATCTCGACACTCTCTTCATACTGACCTTCAGTACACCTTTACACGTTAGGCAGGCCAACCAGGGTAATGGTGTCTGTCGAGGCTCCCGCGATCTGAGCACCAAGGATATATGCGGATGTCCTCCCTAAGGGCCGTGTATAGCTGGACCCTCGTCCCCATAAGGAGGAAGGAGTCGCCCGAACAATCGCGTTTTGGGCCCAGTATATCTGGAGGCTAGCATCTCTGCCCCTCGGGTGATGGACATACGCAGGCCCCTATCCCAGGATCCTTCTCCTGGAATCGTGCGTGACCGCAGGGCTGGGTATGTTCCCACCTCCGCCGTGTCCGCCGTACCGCAATAAGCAGATTCCTCCATAGTCCGAACCACACGACCTTAAACTGTGTTGTCTGGTCCTACCACACGACCGTAAACTGTGATCGTCTTGGCCGCCCGACGAGAAACAGCACTGCATTGTGATGTTCCCCTCAGGGGACACTCACGTTGGGCACTGGTTAATAACCACTCCATTCATCAATTCCTTTCATGGCTTGATTATTGTGGCGATGCCAGGGATTCCTTAATCACAGGCATGTCACTGCACAAAGAAAAACCATCCATCTTTAAGGACAAACAAGAAATATCAAATACCGCTTCTTCTGTGTGCGGGGTCAGACCTGCACCCTTCCCCGCGCTGGTGCCCGATTGTGTTGCGCCGCGCTTCAAGAACTACGTGTGGCTTGATTCCCATCCTCATGGGATACGTAGGAACGCCCTGATGTTTGAAACTTCGGGTCCAGCCCCCCACCTCTTAAAGATTCCCCCCTTCTCTGGGGAATCCGCCGCCTTCAGGCCACCCTCAAGGCGTGTCCCTCGACCCCTTGAAGTGGTCCACTGGTGTCAAGAGTACTCTGGTTTATTGCCAGGAGGGTCAGGTTTAGCTTGGTCAGGTTCCTTCCATTTTCAGGGTTCGTGCTCCCTTTCATTCGGACCCATCGCCTACGCCCTGGGTGGAGCCCCCGTGAACGGTTTGGACACAATGCCTCAGTGCTCTCCCACCGACTCGGGCTGGTACCCCCAATGGCCTCGGGCAGAAAATCGATATGAATCCTGCGATTGAGCGGTCGATGCTCGTTTTCTGCCTCATTCCATCAACGGTTAGTGCGATATTGATGCTGCTTTTCCGCCACGGTCGGCAGTACTCCCATATCGTTACGCCGGTGCCCCCAGTCCTTGAGTGAATGGCCGCATGATTCACATCAATTTTTCCACCCCCCATTCTGACCAGGCAAAATCTCGACACTCTTGACACTATTCCCCAGTGCATCTTCGCATATCCAGGGGATAGGACCACGATGCGGCGTACTTTGAGGTTCTTATGGTCCGAGCTCTAAGACCTTAAACTAAGATCTACCCTTATGGTCCGAGATCTAAGACCTTAAACTAAGATCTACCCTTATGGTCTGAGCTCTAAGACCTTAAACTAAGATCTACCCTTATGGTCCGAGCTCTAAGACCTTAAACTAAGATCTACCCTTATGGTCCGAGCTCTAAGACCTTAAACTAAGATCTACCCTTATGGTCCGAGCTCTAAGACCTTAAACTAAGATCTACCCCTATGGTCCGAGCTCTACGACCCTAAACTAAGATCTCCCCAAATGGGATTCTGTGTCCTGCATGACATTAAGCTGCACTCGCAGAACTACGTATGGCTTGATCTCCAGCCTGATGGAGTACGTAGGAACGCCCGGGCATTTCGACTCGGGTCCAGCCTCAGGGATCGCTAAGTCCCGCCCCTCCTCGTCGTCGGCCGTCTGGCCTGACTTCGGGTAGAGTGGTGCAGTTGTGATATTCTCCCTGATTCAGCTCGGGATGCCCCATCGCAATGATGGGAAGCGACGGTTTCCTCGTCAAAAAGGTTCTGTCTGAGAATTGGGGTGATTCACGGCCAGATTAGTGCATCCGCCTAATACGCTTTCCCCACGGTGGCGCAATTTTGAGAGCGTTGGATTCTATCCGAACAAATCGTCACTTCGCCCCACGCTTCGCATGCCCTGTTGATCTGGATTTCCACCCTTGTGCCTGAAGGAACCCCCAAAGCGGCATTGATGATGACATGTGATCCGCCTCCTGCAATATGGATGATGACCTTCGGTCCGTCTATCGCAGTAGTATGGTCGATTGATCCATTGTCCGCTTGCCGTCTTGGGCATTTCCTGGAAGGCCAACCGTTGTGGATTTCTGAATTCGGGACGCGCGATTCACCCTTTCTCATTTCCCTATGTTCGGATAAAATCTCAACGCCCCTAGCATTGTCCCGCTCGTGTGTCGGAACAAGTTGGGGGGATGATACATTGATTAGGCTTGAGGTCTCCTTTCCTAGGAATGACCTCCCTCTTTTCTCTAGTAATCCAGGCTCAATTGCGGATGCCTGAAGCTTGGTTAACGCTCCCGCAAGACAATGAATTGTGGTTGAGCATGTTAAACCAAAAGATGCAGATAAATATGGTGATTCATACAAATGGATCAAAGTATTGAGTAGCGGAAGCAAATGTTTTGGGAATGGCAAAACAGAGACCCTAGGGATTAGCGTGCTGGATAAGTCTTTCTAACGCCGCTACCCTTTGGCTGGAGGCCTCCAGAGCTGCTTCTTGCTCTCTGCGTGCCCTCTCTTCGTCGGCGGTCGCAGCACGTAGTTCGTCTATTCTGGCCTGTGCACGCTCCCGCTCGACTTGAAGTGTGACCATCTGTTGGACCGCCTCTGTCAGCTGTACTTGGGCGTCAATCAGCTGGGCTGTTAGTTGCTCCACAAGCTCAGTGCACGCTGCGACGAAGGCCTCCTTCTCTGCCACCTGCCCTTCGAGACGCCGGACTTCCTGCTTCGCCACGAGGAGCGCCCGCGTGCTCTCCGACATGTCCCGACATTGTGCGATGTCGGCACGCCGGCGGCTCTCGCGCATCTTTTCGGCCATGAAATCACGGACCGTCAGATGGAGGCGTTGAGCATCAGCTCCCCCGGCAGACAGGAAGCGCAGCCAGGTTTGGAGTGACCCCATGCGCCCCAGCCACTCCGATGGGTCTCGCTTGAGGAAGCACTGGATGCACTTCCACCCCCTTCGGCGCGCTATCCGGCTCTCCTCGACCGCCTCCGCGTCCGAGTCGTCCATCTCCTCAGGGTCGGCAGGCCGGTAGGCAGGGAAGGCAGCCAGCAGGTCTGCTGCAGGGTCCGCCCCTGGGATGTCCTCATGGGGGATAAGTTCCCCAACATCTGGGCGACCTTCTTCTCTCTCCCCAGCGGCGTTGACACCCTCGTCAGCCCCCGACCTCTCTCCGATGTCAGCACCGCCGACGTCCGTAGCCCCTTGATCAGCAGTTGGTGGGGCCGGCTCGGTGTGGGAAGTCTGTTCCGGAGCAGGCGGCATGTCCACCACTGGTCCACTCGTGGATGACCCGGGTTCGGCAACCCGACGAGCCTCCAGCGTTGAGATCACTGCGCAGGGCATGTCGTGGTTAGTCACGGATCGTCAACGGCAAGCACCAGCAGTAAAGTAAGGAGACTTACGGGAGTTCAGAGCGTCATCTTCCGCTATCCCGGCCGCCGCAGGAATAGTTGCAGCAGGGGACCCTTCTGCGCTTGTCAATTCGATAATGGGTGCCTGGCCCCCGCCTTGTCCTGCTGGCGCCTCTCCTACTCCCGCTGAGGACGCCTGACCAACATCCGTGTGCTCCTGAGAAAGATGGAGAAATGGGTTAGAAGCTGCATAAGAGAATGGATGAAGTAGGGTGAGTAGGGATAAAAGCGGACCTCGAGGAGCTCAGTGACATAAACATTGTCAGAGCCGGCCACCTCGCCGCTCTCCCGCGGGCTCCCCTGATGGGAGCTTCCCTCGGAGCCTTCATCCTCCCCCATCTCCTCCTCTTCCTCGGAGTCGTTGCTACTGTCATCTTCCGCCGGCGGCATCTGTTCTGGAGCGGGCTCTAGACCGAGCATCACCTTCACCAGAAGGGATGGCTCCGCACGCTGACCACGTTGGCGCGCGTACTCGTCCATGGCCATCAGATACGCATACTGCCGATTGAAGTCCACCCTGTCGGCGATATGGAGGCGCCCGACCTCTGGCAGATAGATTCCTTCTCTGAGTATCTTTCGCCAGATGGCGTCGGTCCCCAGTGACTGCCGCAGGGTCATCCAGTCCGACCACAGCGCCGGGAAGACCGCATCGTGGGAGGGTTCGAGCAGACGCCTTACCTGCTTCCCGGGCCTCCCCCGACCGCCGCATGTGCCCCCTCTCTGGGCGTTGAAGTCGTGGCGGCAGCTTGCGATGTGCCCGCCGCCGAAGTTCCTGCCCGCGCCGGCTCCGCTGCTTGGCGCGCCTCCGTTCTCCCCCGTGTGGCGGCGCCTCGCCTCCTTCCTTGACGCCCGGTCTCCGCACGGGTGACCTCGAGCCGCCAAACTGGCTTCCGTAGAAGCCCCTCGGGGTACGCGATGACCCAGTGTTCGGCGTACTCGGTTACCAAGCCCGCGTCGACCCCGGTAGGAGGAAGAGTGATGACGTCGCCAGAGCCAAAGGCGCTAAACATCAGCCACATCTGGCGAAGGACGCAAGGGTTCGTCTCCTCCCGGACAGTAGTGAATACCCTCTTCGGCATCCGCTGAAGTCAACCGAACTGCCTGGCGAACCGGGTTGGCACGTAGGGCTCGCAGATCACCTTCCCGTCGATCCGAGCCACGAGCACCCCGCCCCGCATGTTCAGGAAGTACTCGTGCTGCTCCAGCGGACCCTGCCCGTTGTCGATCATCTGGCCAACAGGAGTGGGGAACGGGCTGAAGTTGAAATTGGCATGATTGCCAATCCGAATCCTCACACCCTCCTCACTTAGGGTCATCGGAGCGACCCCCGCAATGTTCAGCAGGGAGGGTCGCAGGCCGTTGCCCGGAGGAATGATGGCGTTCGGAAACGTGTACCCACCAAGCTGAGCAGCCACCCAGCCGTGGAAGAATTGGAAGGGCCCACAGATCCTTCGTGGCGACCCCCCTCGCGAGGTGCGTCCCAGGATGGCATACAGCTTCGCCAGCACTGGGACCCCGAGGTTGTATATTTTGTTGGCGGCCATAGCGCCCGCCATCGCCAGTGTCACCGGGCGAACGCCCATTCTCGCGTCCCGCACTGGCAGGAGCCACCCACTCAGAAAGGCGGCCAGGAATGCCGCGTACCGGACATTTGGGTCCCGAGCCTCGATGACGCGGTACCCCCATGAGTGGTAGTCGCCCGTCTCCAGGACCCGCCAGTACGACCCGTTCCGGCTCCTCTGAGCCGCAGTCGGGCACCGCTTCCCCCTGCCTGGCATCTTGACCGCCGGGTCATGCTCCAAGAACTGGCCGAACCACTCCTTTTAGGCTATGTCCTTGTGGAAGTCCTTGATCCCGAGCCGCTGCGTAGCCAGGTCAAGAAGATGCCATGTCAGAATGGGAGTCTGTGACCTGTCTTCCCAGATGTTCTTCGGGGGCAGGAACTCATCGTACTGGTAACCCTCCAGCGGGATACCTCCGATGCAGTGGATGTCCCAGAGACCAATGCCGACCTCCCCATGGTGAAGATGGAAGGTGTTGGTATCCGGGGACCAGCGGGTGAACAGCTCCGGCCCGAGCTCGGACTGCTGGTAGAAGTGGAACTGCGACGTCCACACCGCCTCAAACAGGCCGATGTACCGCAGCTCCTCTGCGAAGTGATCGCATGTGTGGCATACCCAGAACGCCCAGGCCCATTCACTGGTGAAATTGCCCCCAGACCGCAAGTCCCAGTCCTTCAGCCAGCCCTTGGTGTCGTCAGTAACACTCTGGCGATTTGTGCTCGAGTAGAGGGCTGGAGAATTCTCCGCAGTAGGCTCACCCCCGTCAATGGTTCGCGTCCTCGGGTTCAGGACGTAGACATCTAAGTGCCTGGTCTCCCTGGCAGGATGCCCATTGTTGGTGATGTTATAGCGAGGAAGCTCGTCTTCCCGAGTCACCCAGGTCCGTGGCGCATCAACCTCGAACCCTGGCACCAGAACCTCATCTAGGATGCCGAAGTTCCAGAGTGGCAGGTTGTCTGACAGTGGATATGTCTTCTGGGCCGGCGTCAGCAAGTCGAACAAGGATTGATTGTTGGAAACAATCTCCTTGGCTCCGTAGACCTCCTCGTTCGTCGCCATCTCAGCTCTACGAGTGGCGGCATCCCCCTCATTTCCTTGATTCGTGGCCATCTCAGAAGCTCCGGGAGTCGTGCGGGTAAAGGGATGAAGCGTGCGAGATCGGACGAGGCCGGCAGAGAAGTTTGAGAGTTGGCGCGTAATCCTAGTGGACGGCGCACAATCGGGAAGTCTGTCGCGTAAAACCCCGGGTGTTCGCGCAAAAGTAGGCCGAAGCCCTGACAGGTTTGCGCGACGAGCGGGCGAATTCCGCGCCGGAAAGGGCAATTTCGCGCACGAGAGCTCAAATTCTTATCGCGCGGAAGGCCAGTGTACGGTGCGGGGGACCCATGGACCCTACATATAGGTGAGGCCGGGTGTCCGCGCCGCGCGGAAAGCGCTTTGCGCGACCGCACCGGAGAATTTTGCGCCCGACGCCCCTTTTTGCGCGCCACGGTCCCGTGCCACCCAGGACTTCGGCATTCCGGCGTCTCCCTCGGAACCCGATCGTTGCGACCTCTCACCGATCAGATTCCGAGGGGGGGCTTTTGTAGACGCCGGAAAAGTCCGTTGTTCCAAAACGAAGCTCCGGATGCGGGAAGCGAGGTCATATTTGGAGTCGGAAGCATGTTTCGGAGGGCCCGGAGGCCTTGCGCGGAATATTGGAGCCCCGCGCGCAAAGTTGATGAGCCGCGCGCAAACCGCCCAGGATGCGCGCAATGCGCTGAGCCGGCGCGCAATTTGGCACGCCAGTGGCCTGCGTGGCTCCCTTGCGCGTCGGGCCCGATTCCGCGCCCGCGACGAGAATTCCGCGCCCGAGAACCGGATTCCGCGCCCGGGGTTGCCTATAAATATAAGGTGACCCCCGACGTTTTGAAGGTTTCCAGAATTCGAACGGTCTCTCGTGCGGGCAATCCAACCCCTTCCGCGCGCAATACCGATCTTCAGGTAACCTCTTTTCTTTCGCGCAAGAAAGCCTCGGGGTTCGCCTTCGCGCACAATCCCTTTGGCTCCTTTCCTTTGAATAACGCTTCACTCAAAGGTATTTGCGCGCAAAAGAAGCCTCTTGCGCGCAATTGCCTCCGGGTGCGCGCAATCCAGCCCGATTGCGCGCACCCCCATTTTCAAAGTGGCCATTCATTAAAGAATGAGCCGTTGCCCCCGTGCGCTATCCGAAGCCCGGTGCGCGCAATCTCAATCCTTCGCGCGCAAAGTGCTGGCCCAATTGCGCGCCAGCCGTCCCATTTGCGCGCCGACCCGCGGTATTGCGCGCAAAGCTCCTCTTTTGCGCGCAAACCGCCAGGGTCGACCCCTTTGACCCCCTGAGGGTACCCGCCTGCGTGGCGCCCGATGATCTTAATCCTGGGTGCCCGCACCGTGCGTCGTCTTTCCGTGCGGCCCCCTTAGGCTTCCGCGAAGTGACATGGACCTATCGGTGGCTCCAACGTCCTGCACGACGTTAAACTGCATACGTCCTGCACGACGTTAAACTGCATACGTCCCACACGACGTTAAACTGCATTCGTCCGAGCTACAAGACGTTAAACTGTTCAGCAATCGTCCTGCAGGACGTTAAACTGTACCACGTCCGCGCTGCAAGACGTTAAACTGCCAAGTGTTTCGTCCTGCATGACGCTAAACTGCACCACGTCCGCGCTGCAAGACGTTAAACTGCCAAGCGCCTTCGTCCTCAACACACGACGTTAAACTGTACTTCGTCCGGCAAGACGTTAAACCGTCCGCTTCGTCCTCAACACACGCCATTAAACTGTACTTCGTCCGGCAAGACGTTAAACCGTCCGCGTCACCCGATCCCGTGCCCCGCACGCAGGGTCCTCCCGGTTTGGATGTGGCCCCCACCCGCTCGTCTCTGCAGGGATGTCGGGATTGGAGTGGCCTTCACCCACGGGGGTAGAGTGTTGCAAACAGAACGAACTACGTGGACTTTGATCCCTGTCTTCTAAACAGGGTACGTAGGAAGCCTCTTCGAGGTTCAAGCCCGCCACCTGGTCGTCCTGGTCGTATTTACGTCGGTGCGTCCATCAGTGAACCCCTCCCGGGTTCACACTTGCGTCGATTCACCTATGAATCCGCTCTTGTGGGGGACTGCACATGTGTATCTCCATTGCACTTCCCCACTGCCTTTTTCTATTTCTCTCTCCAGAACGAACTACGTGGACTTTGATCCCTGTCTTCTAAACAGGGTACGTAGGAAGCCTCTCCGAGGTTCAAGCCCACCACCTGGTCGTCCCGGTCGTATTTACGTCGGTTCGTCCATCAGTGAACCCCTCCCGGGTTCACACTTGCGTTGATTCACCTATGAATCCGCCTCTGTGGGGTACTGCACGTGTGTATCTACATTGTGCTTCCCCACCGCCTCGATCTTTTCGTGAGTCGGCTTGCCAACGTCCAGCATGACGTGAAACTGTGATCCACCCGACCGTTCCATCCCCCTCTGTGCGAGGTGGTTCGGTTCAATCCTCCGCCCGGCGGCCTCGACCTCTTCGTGAGTCGGCTTGCCGACGTCCAGCATGACGTTAAACTGTATATCCGAACTACGCTGACTTTGATCCGCGCTACCGCGCGGTACGTAGGAAGCCCCTATGGGGTCCAAGCTCTTCACTCCATCATCCACCCTGATCCTCACCCGGGCCGCCACATCCCGGTGTGGTCATGCCACTTCACTCCACTCCACATCACTTGGGAAGCCGCCCATGCGCTGGCCCCAGCGTCGGAGGTTCCCCGCAAGGGGTTCTGTCATCTGATCCACTTTTCGTGTTGATCAGTCCGATGCCGTCCCCGCTGGACGTTAAACTCGCGGCATACCCCGTGTTAAACATGGGAAGCTGAGGAAAACCTCAGGTAACACAGTTCCCCGCACCCAGTGTGGGATGCCTTAGGCCATCACGCCTTCGAGAAGCCCTATTAGGGACGGAAGGCAGACATGCAGAGGCACAGTGTCAAGACACGCCCCCAGCACCCAGAGCCACCCGGTCTCCTCACCGCAGGTTGCTGCCCCAACCAGACTCCTTGGAGCGTCCGGGCGGAAGCAGCGTAATTAACCGGTGTCCATAAAGATATGGCGCCGGGAACGAGATTCACGAAAATTATTAAATCTATGAGGGAGACCCGGATTAGGCGACGAGTTCCGAGGAGACGTCCACTGAAGGAGGAGCCGACATCCCATCATCCCGGTTTCGATCATGGAGCAGACGCCCCTGAATAAGGGACGAATGCCGCCCGCCCTTGGAAAGCGGGACTGCGGGACCACAAGCCGCGCGCGCCCATCCCCTCGGGTCGACGGGTGCACGCGCGAACGCGTCCTGGCAGAACAGCGTCGGAACAGAAACCCGACGCACATCCGCACCAAAACAAACGTCCTTTCACTCTCCTTTGTAATAATCTTGTATTAATTAATTATATTTTTAGGGTCCATTTATATTTTTATTACACTCTAATTATAAAATTTATATAATTATTTTTATGAAATATTTAATTACATAATTTCATATGTCAATGTCGAGTATTATGTGGACCCTCAGTACATAATTGTGAAATGAATTTTAATGGTTTCCCTTGGAGGGTTTATTATTTCATCATTTTTAGAATATTAAATATGAAAAAAATTACATTTTTAAAAGTTATATTTATTTTTACAACCATCCATGAAAGGTATACATGAAAAACAAATCAAATATCTTCGTGGAGGTGGTAATATTATATACACTTGAACGACTTTATCCTTTTACAAAGAAATGAAGGGTAAAAAAAATTATGACATATTATCTATTCCTAATAATAATTATTCCAACTATATCATATATATATAAATGAAATACATCATTATAAATACCTAGGATAGGTTTCTATAGAAAATGAAACATATTCCTTTGTGAATGTGGTACTACGTACGTATAGACAAACAATGTTTTCATTCCGCATAAGATTGAAAAGTTGGTGAAAAATGGATTTTACATATTAATAATAAATTTTTTGTATACAGGTTTAACTTGTGGTAAAAAATCATCATAGTTTTTTAATATTTGAATCAGTTAGATGATTATATAAAATGAAAACACTCAGTTAGGACGACAACCTCTTCTTTAGAAGAGCACCTTCATCATTCACGTTTAGTCCTCTCATATGGTCATTAGGTGAAAAATATTTAAGAAATATGGATTAATTTTGGAATCTGATTTTAATAATATGTGTTTGGAGATTCAAGTATCAGGAAATTTAATAGAGATAAGAGTGGTGGAGTCCCTTTTTTTAGTGGAGGGGAACATTGGAATTACAAAATGTATTAAATAATATATATAAATATTTCTGTTAAAGTGGATCTAAATAGATATATTTTCAATACAGGATAGAAATAATTCAATATAATCTCATATTATAAAATTTATATATTTTTAGTTGTTTTTTAACCCATATCACTTTGTTTACACCCTTAATTAAGAATTTTAACTATTAGCATGATAACACTATTTTCCCAATCATTTTGGGTCAAAAATTTTAAATAGTAGGGAAAAGTTCCCCATAAGTGTAAAATGGTTGACAATATAGACTATTTATTATTTACAGGACCATAGATAAGAATTTTATTAATTTTAAATCATTTAATAAATCATTTTTCAACCAAAACACCGTTAATTTATTTTTCCTAACTATCTAAAAAAATTTAATATAAAAAATATCAAGAAAGTAATGTTGTTCAAATATAAACATATAAAGAAGAAATAATGAATTATGTTCATCTAAATATTCATGAAACACTATAAATAACCCACCAATATTTATTTTTATGTTTTAATGTAATTTAACGGATTACTCTACTACTTATAGAAGAACTGTTTTATCATTGCGTAATAATATAAGGAAATTTTTTCATCAAAAAAAATTAAAAATAAACAACCATAATAAAAAATAATACTATTAAAAATAACTCATTTATAAACATTAATTAATTTTTTTATCCTTGCTAAAACATATTTTTGATATTAAAATTTTGAAAAAGAAATTTTTTTGAATAATTTATTATTTAATATAATATAAATGTGTTGAACGAAAAAATTATTATATTCAAATACATAAAAGCGTGGTAGAAATAAAAGCATAAAAAATATAAAAATGAAGTGTTAGGGTGATTTTGAATCCTTTTCACATTATTTTTAACCTCAGTTAACCAAAATTTTCATTTATTGTGCTGATAAACATTACCATGGTTACTATTACTTATTTCCAAAAAATGTTAATCTATCTAAAAAATTTATTAATTAAAATTTTAAATATTAAATTATTTTTATAAAATTAAAACCCTATTAGTGGAAGAAATTAAATTTAAATAAATTCCAAAAATCATGATGAAAAATTGCTTCCTATAAAAATGCATTTTATGTTTAATTTTTTTTTAAATGAACATGTAGAATATTGTCTCCAAAAATTAAATTAATTGAATTTTGTTTTAAAAAATAAATTCATGATAATTTTATTCCAATTCTAAAAAATGGCTTTTTAAAAATATGAATGGAAAATGTAGTTTCAATAATATCTTAATTTTTTCACTATTAAATGAAAAATTTATCATTTCAAAAAAATAAATGTCCCTATATGGAATTTTTGGTATGATTATTTTAAAAAAATATATACTATTTATATATTATTAATTTGAAGAGTGGTGGAAGTTAATTATAATATATCATAACCAAAATCAACAAAACCAATTTTTATAAAATTTATATTTTAATGCATAAAATTAAATTATTAAAAAAATGAGTTTATATTTCCTAATAATTTATCAATATTTTTTATCTAATATGACCTATATAAATATGCATTTTAGAATGTTTTCACTACTATATATACCTTCCTATTGAGAAGATCAATTCTAATTGTTTTATTTAAATTCTAATATTTCATAGTTGTTAAAGCATGATGTTGTGTGGCATGTTTTCTATCAGAAAAAATTTTATTTTAAAATATAATGGTATAACATTTGAGGGATTTTTTATCTCATGATCACATGAATTACATGGTACATGGGACTGATACATACCTTAAGTGTAATTCACATACAACAATAACTCCCCTTTAATAATTAAAATGGAACTGTATGAGGCCTTATATGGAAAACAATTTCATACTCCAAAATGTTGGGATGTATTTGTGGAATAGTGGATAACTGATATCGAAATCACTATGGAAACAATGTAGAATGAGTGAGAAATTAAGAATCATATCATGATATCCATGTGTAGATAGAAAAGATTGTATGATAATCAGAGGAAAGAGTTTGAATTAGAAGTAAATGATCATGTCTGCAGGAATGAATCGCTATAGAAGGGAATTACATGGTTTAGTAAAAAATGAAAGCTACATACGAGGTATAAAAAAATTTATTTTATTTTTGAGAATTGTAATTATATCTTAACATTTGAATTTTCAACCCCACCTCCTGGAAGTATATGGGGTCTTTCATATACGAACAATAATGACATACATACCCAAACCTATGAATATAATCACCACTGTTGAAATATAGATTGAGCCTAAAAAGTCATATATTGAAGATCCTATCCTATTTCTTGTCACTACTGATAAATTGATACATAATATAAAAAAATTAGTGATTATTGATCTTTAGAAAAATCACATTTTAGAATAAACAACATAGTAACACGAGGAAATAGTGGGGATGTACTACCCTCATCTAAACATTGATTGATATACCCAAACAAATTCTAGGATGAAATTATTTAGTGTTGTGGGTACTTAATACCCAATACTATACTATATTAATTTAATAATTTAGCACAATAATTTTTGTATAATGATAATACAATTATTTAATCCCAATTTTTCATCAAATTATAATATGACCAAAAACAAATAATTTTATAACAAAAGGTAAAACCATAAGATAAATTAATTTTTTGTTTATATAATTAATTAATTATTATTAATATATATATACATTGATGAAAATTAATATAATTAGACACATAAAAATAAAAAAAAAAATAAGAAGTGTTGACATATTTTAGGAAACAAGTGTATTTTTTTTAAATATTCTATTAATTTTATATAATCATTAAATTTAATATTCTTAGAGAATTATTTTCAAAGAAATGGATTTAAATATGGAATTATTACATGAAAATTTGGAAATGAAAAAAATTTCTTAACTTTTCATGTTAATAAAATTTTTGGAAAAAAGTACAATATAAATGAATATGAAGTATATAATTCTACATCGTAATGACTTAAAAATTATGTAATAAGTCATATAATTTATTTATTAAAAAATGGATTTATTAATTTAAATAATTAATTTCATTTAATATAATTAATTTCCCAAAACTATATATTTTATTTTAAAACCGAAAGTATATTATAAGATTACATATAATTATATTTGAATAAAAAACATTTTCCACACCAAAAAGAATATAATTTAAGGGATTTCGGTTCTTAATATTTTAATATAAAAAAACCATGCCTGATTAGTCTAATAATTAGAGATTAAATCTTGGGAATACCAATAATTTATTCTTATTGATAAAGTGTCTATGGCCTATATTTTGGAATTAATTAACATATCCCCCTCATTTACAATATATACCCACCCATTCTCCAATTAATTTTCATTTCAATATCACTGAGCTTGTTTATATTCTATTTTTCACTATCAAGAGTCCCCATAAAGATATTCTTTAATTATACTATGTTTTCTCAAACATTAAGATGCTACTTTTCTTGCTAAGGATTCATAGTCATCCATTATCAATTCTAATTAAAATCCATTTTTTATAATATGATCTTAAATTATTTTCTATATATTAATATGATTTTATTTCCATGTTATTGTCATCAATTTGATTTTTATTTTATGACAGGTTACTTATTACCCCTTGTTATACTATTTTCTTATGCCGTTATTATGTAGATGTAAGGGTCCCTAATCCCTTCTTATCCTCTATTTATATAATCATCTCTAAATCATTTTCATTTCAATGATAAATGTTACTAAACATCATTTTTATAAATATATTATCACATTTCTAATGAGATTTCATAATTACATATAATTATGTAATAATTATATGTTTTTATATTGTGAAATCATTACTGAAAATAAAGTGGATAAATCAAATTATATGGAAACATCTTATGATATTTGTAAAGTTGAGAGTGTGTAGTTTCTTACCAATTAGCTATCTCTAATGATACTATAAGTTGATATACTCAAATGATTTTATGAACTTATTGTTAATAACATAGAAAATTAATGGTTGAGTATTAACATGATCTTGACTCATTGTACAGTAAACCAGTCTATCTACACACCCGGTTTAATGCTTCCAGGGACATGGTTTGGATGATTAAAAAGCTAATAAAACCCTATAATGATGGATTTGTATTGAATTATTTAAATAAACAGTAAATTTATTTGTCTAAAGTAACTATGTTTTCATAATATCTGAAATTATGCAACATTGGTTGTTTTTTATATTATTTATTTATTCTCTGACCATTAGAAACTATTAAAATCCGTGAGTATTTTCTATTGATACCCCTACACCATGAAATTACCATTCAATACTATCATATTATCATTACTTAAATAATGATTATTTCTATTACATTGTGAATATCCTATTTTTTTATTATGGTATATTCGCCTCGATAGCTATATTATTCCATTGAATGAGAAAATGTGAACATTCTGTATATGAATTATTTATATGTGGAAAACTAATAATGAAATATCCATTAATATATATGGGGTTCCTTTGGAAAAAATATGATATTTATTATTTAGCCAATTAATTTCTATGATTGATGAATTGGAAGTATTGTATGACATGTGGTGCCAAAAATTAAATATCCCTTGATGAATCTGTTGGCCTTATGATAAATTCTAGTCAGGTATTTGGTGTAATTATTACTTATCTATATATAATATCGTGTCATGTTTCCATGATGTTATGTTTATGATTTATATCATTATTAATTCTAGAATAGTGATTTCAATCATTCTTATCTGCAATATTTATTTTTATCATGTAATCCAAGTATATATTATTCTTTATGGTATTGTTTTCTATTGAATTTATTTATTCATGTCATATGATTTATTACAAGGCTGTGTAGGAAATTTTAATCAATAATTTTCAACCTACTAAACATCTTGTCTCACACCCTTATATTATTGCCCATTTTACTAGGAAACAATTACGTTTAGTGTTTGTGACAAATTTATTATCAATGGGAAATAAATTTCTTATTTATTAAATTTATATATCTTTAGTATTCTATGTATTGTAGTTATAAATTATGTATTTTGTTTCCAGAGAATACTGAACCGTTAGATCATTTTTTTTGTTTTCTATACATTATTTATCATTGAAATAATAAAACAATCTAGTCTGTGGTATTTGAGTCAAGTTGTTAATGATAGAATCATAGAAATTTTAGATGAAACCATAAGAACTATATTTATAAGTAAATAGTTAGATAAGACACACATTATGAAAACCATTAAAATATTCATGAAATATTTATAGATAACATGAAATTTATTTATAATAAATGCATATTGATTTTATACCATGATTCATAATTCATAGATATATTCTTAAAATATTTTAGTATATAAGTTATATATAAATGATTCTTAATGTAAGAAATATAGACCATGTAACCACCCATAATAAATGTAGGAATTTTCATCTAGAGAAAATCAATGAGGATGGTGTTGGATTAGATCAGATTATATCAATATTAGGGATATTAACTTATGTTATAGATAATAAAACTATCTATATGGAACACTGTGTTTCTATGTATAATGGTGTGACAATGTTGGGCCACTTTATGTGTGAGGAAATCCCAATCCTTCAATGGAATCACAAATCCATCAATAGTTGAATAATGGATTAAATCCATATATATGTAATTCATTTCCTTGGCATTTAGTTAGAGTAAAATTTTAACATGGAAGTATATCAAATATGGGGAGTTTTCAATCAATGGTTATCATTGATTCAAAAGACTCTAATAGAAAAATATTCCAAGAATAAGAAATGTGTGTCATTTATGGTGTTATTTTTATAAAAGTTCTTCTTTAATGAGAAATTTATTTACATGGAAATGTAATTTTTGAATTTAATAAAATATAAAGGAGAATATATTTTGAGTGTAAGGATAACATTACAAGGATTTTAGGATATGTTATATAGTATATATAATACAAAATGAAATAATATTTATTTATTGATGGGTTGAGGATAATCCTTTAAAGTTCATTTTGATCATAGAGGATTTCCTGATATAATGTGATAGAGAAAAGTTACATCACAACTTTGAGGGAATTATCGATGTCTATTATTTTCAAAGGGACATAAATGTAGGAATAATATTGGAAAATGAAAATATAATATGAGTGGAATTCACATTATGTAATGTTAGGTTGGGATAAATATGAAGAAGACAAAGACATAAGAGGGGTGGGGGTTATTGTGTTTTTAAAAATTTGGTATTTTTGAACCTCTCCATTTTTTATCAATTAATGTTTAATTTTATCCCAAAGATGAAAAAGATGTAGAAATAAATAAAATAAATCATCACAATGATGTATAGTTTTTCGAGGCACAAAGATCCCATAGTCCACTCCGAATAAAATTAACTCCATGATCTTGGTGATTTTCACTATATACTCTATCTAGAGACCATTAAAAAACGGATTGTGGAAACATGAAACCATTACAATAAGTATTTAATGATAATTATTGTTTTTTTAAGGAACACTAAATTTTAATCATAGTGTAAGAATATGACACCTAAACACGATTCAGAACGATAAGTTGAAACTACATCAAATCTATAGATTATTTTTGTTGATGATATAGATTAAACTTCATAGATAAAAAAATAATAATATATTTATTTATATCTTAAATATTTTTAAAAAAATACTTATTCAACGTAACATATAAATTCATAAAATAAATACAGAGAATAAAACATAAGGAGTTTCAAACATGTGTGTATTCAAATTGCATCTCAGACAGAATAATTTTTTATTCTTTACAAAAGATTATATAATGATAGAATATAGTAACAATGATAGTAGAAAAAGTAATATAATAAATAATAAAATTTATGAATCCAATGTGTAGATATAAAGGATACACACACTGATCATTATATATATCTCATTTTCTATATATTCATATATCCTTTTTTAATGAAGAGAGTCTTGATATTTATATTTTATGTTGAACAAATCTTTGTAAAACCTACTCCATGAAATATCACATAATAAATCAAGAATATTTTAATTCAATAACATTCAAGATAGATCGTAACGTCCCCTAAATATATTATTGATTTACTTTATTTAATACTATTCGTTTAATCAAACACCCAGAGATGTTTAATTTAACCAAACCAGCCTTTGAATTATAAATAATATACCTTTAAAGAGATATTTTCTTTTATTAATACCTTTGCTGAAATCAAGTATAAGATAATATATTTAAAAAATTATAGTCAATCATAGGGTTCCATTATTTGATGGAAAACACCAAATTTATGTTTGAAAATATATGGTTGATTACAAAATTAGGGTTGATGTACCAGGCATTGTTTTTCAAAATATATGGTTCCTTACTTAAAATGTGCCCTTTATCCATACCTTCCATTTTATCAAACGTAAGGTTCCATCAAAGCATTGGTTGATTAACCATATTATCCAAACAATTCATGGTATATGATCCATCTTCACTATTTCAAACATAAGGATCATTCGATAAACAACACTGTATCAATGTAGGGTATGAACGATGATTCTAGATTCTGCTTAAACATATCCTGAATACATCAACAAATATTCCCATTAAACCAATGAATTTGTATATAATTACAAAATAAATATTCAAATGAACTATAATTTGATGAAATTCTATTAAATTTTAATTCATTGGTATCCAAAATGTGGGTGTTAATGAGCATCATAACCACAAATAAATTAATAAAATTATTTATTCAACATATTCTCAACAATCCCACCATTTAATATTATAAAAAAACCCATGATTTTCTAAAAAAAAATAAATATCACAATTTTTATATAATAGAATATTTCATTTACAAAGAAAATATGTCCCCAATTATCTCACAATATTTTTTTTATTTATAAAAAACATATCTAATATTATAATTATAAAAAATTTAGTAATTAAGGATGAAATTTCCCAATTTTACAAACATTATGAGAATATTAAAACAAAACATTTCACCCCCATCCAAATTTAAAATTATAAAATTAATAAAATAAACATATCTCCATTACTTTTAATAAATATGGACTAAATAATTCAAAATAACATCTACCCCTAACAATAACATGTTAAACATCTCTTCTTTTTACTTGAATAAAAAAGATAAGAGTATAATGTAATTGAAATTCAATTCCCCAAAATTAATGCTTAAAAAATTAAAGGAAATATGTCTAATATAATATTTTAAGGAATAAAATAAATATATTCCTTAAAATCCCCCCCAAATCGTAGAGTATATGATAAAAAAATTCCAATGTAAAAAAATTATAAAACTATTTCAAAAGTTATATAAAAAAATTATTTATTATGAATAATGTTTTTTATGGATAACTAAATATTAAATAATTGATTATGAAAAATTATTAACAAATAGAAAATTAGAACTAAATAACACATGTTTTTTACAAAACATTATTAATTAGAAATAGTCTTTTTAAAATAAAATAAAATAAAATGGTTTAGAAAGAATTGGGTGATTCATCTGAACATTACAAACATTGAAAATTAATACATAGAGCAACTAAGACTCTTGATCTTCTTTATAATATATTTGAACACATGATTTTCTTTGATTTAATTAATGTTTATCTCACCTATTTTGATAGTCACAATAATTCTTTTATATAATTTTATAATCCCAATCATGCATTCATATACATTGATAATCAAAATTAATGCTTATTTATATATTAATACTTTCAAACATATGAGAATCTATGATCAAGATGATAATAATATTAAAATAATATCTGGAATATGTTAACCATTTCTTATCAATGTTTATATGTGTTCTAAAGTAATTCTAACCCAATCAGATATGGTTTTCATAAATACATATATGTGTAAGTCACTGATCTATTTATAGCTACTGATAAAGAGCTACCAGTACTCAGTTTACTGATAGACTTAATCTTCCGATAGATAGAGTCACCGATACACAAAGGTCACCGATATGTATAGAGCTACCGGCGTGAAGTAGTTACCGATAGAGTAAGCCTACTGATACAAGTATAGACAGTCAATGATAACCAGAGATACCGATAGACAAACAAACCAGAGCTACCGATAGATAGAAGACTACCGATAGAACTAGTTCACAGATAGAGGGGCACCTCTGTTTCAATCAGACAGTCATGTGACATTGAAGAACTGCATGTAAAAGATCTTATTGGTAAATTGATGATGTATGAAGAAGAAATCAAGGTGAATAAGTAGAAATAAGATGAACCTAAGAGAAAATCCGCAGATTTCAAGTCTACTTCTTCTAAGAATAAAGACAAGGAGAAAATGAAAATACAAACTAAAAGTTCAACAAGTGGAGATTCAGACTCTGACAGTGATGCTAAGATGGCTCAGATATCCAGGAGATTAAAGAATATTTATAGGAAGAAGAAATTATTCAAGAAATCGAACTACAAACGAATGCATGCAAACAAAGGTCATTGGAAGAAGGATTGGAAGAAAGATGACAAGAATGATGAAGTAGTCTACTATGAATGCAAAAGGAAAGGACACATCAAGTCTGATTTCCAAAGTTAAAATTCAAAAAGAAATATGATTACAAGGACAAGAACTACCAGAAAGCTATGAAAGCTACATTGATTCCTTCAGAGGACAGCACAAGTGAATCAAAGGCTACTGATTCTGAGAAAAATTGTGCCAACATGTGCTTCATGATCAATACCTCTGAGGTACTTGATTCCCCTATGCTGAATGATTATTATTATGGAAATAACAGTGATTCAGAAAATGATGAAAATATGTCTAAGGATGAATGGTTTGAATACTATAATATGCTGGAAGATACATTCAATGAACTTAAGGATAAATAAAAATCATTGAAGAAACATCATTCTCTCACTACAACTGTTAAAACTAAACTTATGATTGAAAAAGAAAAGAATTCTCAACTGTTAAAGGAAAATATAGAACCTAAAATTTCTAATGAGAAACTTAGAAAGGACTTAGAGAAATTCACAAAAGTAAAAGATACTCTCACTCAAATGTTAGGTAAGAAAGTTTCACCGAAATACACTACTAGTTTGGGAGACCAACCTGGATAGAGATATTTCCCTAAAAATCGATTTATTCCTATGTCTGGAAAAAATTCTGGTAATTCTGGTTCTGGAAATTCTTATGCTTCAACTAGTTATTCACATTGTTATAGGTCAAATAAAGTTTATCTTTCAAAATGTTTTGATTATGGAAATTTTATGAGACCCATAAGATAAATATGGGTACCTAAAGTTTTTATTGATAACCTTTCTAGACCTAAGATGATCTGTGTACCAAAATCATTTTCTGCTTAAATCTGTTTTGTAGGAAGCCTGCTTGAAGAGTTATCACAAAAAGGTATAGTACTTGGACAGTGGATGTTAAAGACACATGTCTGGAAACTATTCATGCTTCAAGAGCATAATAAAGGTTTATAGAGGTCATGTCACCTTTGGTGATAATTTTAAAGGAAAAATCATCGGCCTAGGCCAGACTGGTAACACTAATTCAATTTTAATTTCTAAAGTTTTATTTTTTGATGGACTTAAGTATAACCTGTTAAGTATTTATCAATTATGTGATGATGGATTTAATGTTAATATTGAAAAAGATTCTTGTAATGTTTTTAACTCTAATAATGTTTTAGTATTTTCTGCTTTGATAAATGAAAATGTTTATGCTGTTGATTTAAATTTTTAGCCAAAAAAATGTTACTAGTTTAAATGCTTTTCATAAAGAATCTTGGATTTGGCACAAAAGATTAGGACACTACGAAATCTATTCACTTAGAAAATTTACTATGAAAAACTTAGTTAGAGACCTAACTATACTTGAATTCCCAAATGACAAAGATTGTAATCCCTATCAAAAGGGAAAGAAACATAAAGATTCTTTTAAATCAAAGAAAGAAGTTTCCACTTCTTAACCTCTCGAGTTGGTTCACATGGACATGTTTGGACCTTCAAGAGTTTATAGTTTAAATGGGAAGCACTATGTCTATGTGCTAGAAGATGAATTTTCTAGATATACTTGTGTATACTTCTTTGTTCACAAAAGTAAAGCTTGTTCTTACTTTATTAAATATTCCAAATCTGTATAAAACATTAGTGGACTTAAGATTAAAATTCTAAGAATTGATCATGGCTATGAGTTTGAAAACAAATAAATTGAATCTTATTGCTCACACAATGGCTATAGTCACAAATTTTCAGCTCCTAAAACACCTCAGCAGAATGGTGTAGTAGAAAGAAGGAATAGAACCCTTCAAGAAAGATCAAGAGCCATGCTTAGTGAGTATAACCTGCCAATTTACTTTTGGGATGAAGTTGTGAATACAACATGTTATATTATTAATAGAGTCTTAATTAGACCTATTCTTAAGAATACCACATATGAGTTGTGGAATAATAGAAAACCCAATGTTAGTTACTTTATAGTCTTTAGCTGCAATGTATTTATTCTTAATACAAAGGATAATCTGGAAAAGTTTACTTCTAAGAGTGATGAAGGAATCTTCCTTGGTTATTCATTGTCTAGAAAATCCTATAGAGTATTTAATAAAAGAACCAAATGTGTGGAAGAATCTATTCAATTCAAGTTGGATGAAAATAATCCACATGATCCTAATACCTTTTTTGAAAATCATAAAGAAGATTTGAGTGTTCTGGACCATAATGACAAATCTAACGAACCTGCTAAAAAAACATCCAGTTCTGGACATATTCCAGAATCTTCTTCTGTTGAACCCGAACCTATAGATGAACCTGAAATTTCTAGTCCTACCTCTACTAGATCAATAAGTATTCTAATGATTCATCCTTTGGATGCTGTTGTTGGTAATCTTGATAGAGGGGCATAGACTAGAGCTTCTCTAAGAAACCAGGTTGAACATCAAGCCTTTATTTCACACCTAGAACCGAAAAATGTCAATGATGCTATTAATGATGAATTTTGGGTAATGGATATACAAGAAAAGTTAAATCAATTTGAAATAAACAAATTTTGGGAATTAGATTACAGACTCAAGGACACTTTAACAATAGGAACAAAATGGGTTTTTAAAAACAAAGTTGATGAGTCTGGATACATAGTTAGAAACAAATCTAGACTAGTTGCACAAGGATATAGTTAAGAGGAAGGTATAGACTATGAGGAAACCATTACACCTGTAGCCAGATTAAAATCCATTAGGATCTTACTTGCATATTCTGCTCATCTGAATTTCATGTTATATCAAATGGATGTCAAAGGTGATTTTCTAAATGGTTTTACTATTGAAGATGTTTTTGTTGAACAACCACCAGGATTTATTATTCCTCATTTTCCAAATCGAGTTTTCAAACTATCTAAAACTTTATATGGTTTAAAACAATATCCAAGAGCTTGGTATGATAGACTTAGTAATTTTCATATTTGAAAAAGTTTTACTAAAGGGATTGATGATCCAAATCTTTTTATCAAAAAAATTTCTAATGATGTTTTAATAGTTCAAATCTATGTTGATGATATTATTTTTGGATCTTCTAAACATTCTTTATGTACTGAATATTTCAAGAGTATGAAAAATCAATTTTAATTGAGTTTAATGGGAGAAGTTAAATATTTTCTTGGATTTCAATTTATTCAAAATGAAAATGGTATTATCTTGAATCAAAGTAAATACACAAAGTATCTTTTAAAACGGTTTGGTTTGGATAGTATTATGGAATGTGAAACTCCTACGAGTACTATTTGTAAATTGGATGTAGCTGAAACTGGGAAACCAGTGGATCAAACCAATTACAAAGGTATGATTGGAAGCTTACTTTACCTTACCGCTAGTTGACCAGATATTATGTTTAGTGTCTGTATGTGTGCAAGATTTGAAGCTAACCCAAAAAAATCTCATTTACTTACTGTTAAAAGAATTTTTAATTACCTTAATCACACTGTAAACTTAGTCTTGTTTTACCCAAAAGGGCAATCCTTTGAGTTAATAAGTTATTCAGATGCTGACTTTGCTGGTTCCAAGTTGGATAGAAAAATCCCATCAGGAACATGTCATTTATTAGGAAAATTCTAACTATGTTGGTGTAGTAAAAAGAAAAATTTTGTTGCATGATCTACTGCCGATGTAGAGTACATTGCTGCTGTTTGTTGTTGTGCAAAAATTCTGTGGATGAAACACACTCTGTTAGACTATGGATATGACTTTAAGCACGTTTCAATCAATTGTGACTACACTAGTGCAATAAATATCTCTAAGAACCCCGTGTCTCACTCTAGGACCAAACATGTTGATGTAAGGCACCATTTCTTGAGAGATCATTGCCAATAGGGTGATATTACTCTTGAATTTATAGGTATTAAACATCAATTAGCCAACATATTCACTAAACCTTTGAGTTAGGATAGGTTAATTTACATTAGAAAAGAGTTAGGAATGTTTAACCTCAATCGGTAGCAATTCTCACTGATGTAAAATTCTCACCGATGTGAAATTCTCACCGATGTAAAATTCTCACCGATGGACCTCAATGATAGTAATTCTCATCAATGAGTGCACTGTTTTAAAACTTCTGTCTACCACCAGAATCTGAATCGTTTTGTTACTTTATTTCTTTTTATTCATTTATTTTATGATTCTTAAATGATAAAAACTAAGTCCTAGCTACGTCTCAATCCACTGTGTCTCAAACCGTCATCCTCGAATATTAGCTACTGAATCTCTTAAGAACCCTAAATCCCTCGAACCAGCGATGGCGAACACCAAACGTCCTATCGTCAAAGATGACACTGTTGAGTCGAAAGAAAAGAAGAAAAATTCTGAGCAAGAAGCAAGTGGTAGTGTTTCTAGAACTAGGTCAGGGAGGCAACCAGTGAATCCTCATCTGTAGAATAGAGTTATCATGATTGAGGAGATGTGCGCAGAAAGGTTTCTACCTTGAAAATCATTAGAGCTCGAAGTGATGACAGATCAAAAGTTGTTAAATTTTTTTTCAAACAACAATGGTCCTTACTATCTGACGCTTGTGAATAAATTTTATGACTATGTAAGTTTTGCAAAATCTGAGGATGAAAACCGAGTGATGTAACACCCCAAGATTTCATAGTGTGTTATTTCTTCAAAATAATTCAATAACTTGCACTACACGCAACACTGAGTTCATGCACACCGTAACCAATCAAACTAGCCGTTATGAATAGTAATACCTACTTTTTAAAATTATATATATTTTATATTTTAAAATGGACTTCATATTTGGATTCGTAATATCGAATTTAGCCTAAGGTGAAATTTTGGTACATTTCGGATAACTTTCATATTTTGATGAATAGTGAAAATTACTAAATTTTAATTAAAAACAACTTTTTTAATCAAAATAATTAATAGTGATAAATTATGAATTTTAGTGGTTTTAAAGTATATTTAGAATATATTTTTACCATTTAATATAATGTTGGTCATTGGACATAATTTTACAATTAAACCGAACATAAACAAGTGTCAATCTTTTGATAGTTATTATCTCTTAAAAACACGCTTTTTGTTTTGACAGCGGGAATTAATTTTAAATTAATTTCTGCCACTTCTGTGTTTAGAATTTAGGAAAATGGATTCCATATTTGGAATCAGGATGTTCAAATTGTGTAAATAGGTAACTTTTATTTTTAGACATTTTGAATAATTACTGCGGTAAATATTTTATTTACCATGGTTAAGGGTAAATCCGGTAAATAAGGGTTAAAAAATAATATTATAATAATACTAAATTACCCTAAAACGTGTCTTAACCCTATTGGTTGATACATGGTCGACCATGGGCATCTTTGGGTCTATTTTGGGACCCCATGGATCCACTTGTAAGTAATAATGACACATTATATTAATAAAGCTAAAATAAAAATAAAAATGGCATAAGCTTACATATTTTAGAAGAACAATTTTTACATAGGGTTATACCTGTTGGATTTTCGATTATAAATATTCATTAGAAAGATAAAACTATTTCCTACATAATGATATTTTATTTATAATTTTTAGACATTAAAAAATTTATTTTATTTATGTCACAATGATGATGCAGTAATTACTAAAATAGTGAAAAATTAAAATAATTGATATTATAAATACCCAAATAAATAAAATATGAAACTTTTAATGAATTAAACTAATTTTCTAGGATAATATGATATATTAGGATTGATTCAATTGACTTTTTTCGAAGTAATCAATCTGTTATGAGTTTCACAAAAATCAACTATTGAATAGTGTCAAAATTGACATAAAAGAGTTCTTAAAACAAATATGATATTATTAATTGATATTAAATTCCTAAAAATCTAAGGTTCGGCCAAGAGACTTATATTATGATAGGTTAATCATTAATGGACCACTTGGGGGTCGCTTGGATGTATATAGTAAGTTTATTAACCATATTATATAAAAATACAAAGAGACATTGTAAAAGTGAAACTAATTAACTTAGAGTTAATACTTAAAGATAAGGTTAATATAAGTACCCAAACCTGTCTAAATTCTATTGGTTGAGTGGTTTTAGACCTATCCCCAACTTAACCTTTGAATAGTCAACTTTGGAGCCATTAGAAACCGAATATGAATTTATTATAAATTAATATTTCTAGCTTTTCCAAAGGTGCCCCTCACCCCTCTTATAAAAGGGCACTCCTCCTTCTCTTTTCCTCACACCTCTCAAGCCACTTGGCTCGTCCAAACTCTGCCCAAATAAGCTCCCCACATCCCTCTCCTCCTCCTTGAAGCTTCCCCTTAGGAAGAAAGCATTTCAACAAGTCCTTTGGTTCCAACCAAAGTGAGTTACCTAAATTAAAGGTAACGATTTCTCTTAAATTATTTTCATTTATTTTGCTTCTTCAACCCCCAAACTCTTTTTATTTCCCTTCTTTTGTAACAACACCAGTATCATAAATATACTAGGATGTTGTTATAAGAAGTATTCAAACTACACATACACACAACTCCATCTAATGGATGATGAACATAATGTTTCTGTGGATGACAAACTAACGCCTCACGAAACGATGATTGTTCAAAAACATCTTACCGCCTCTCATGGTGGCCATTATGATGGCACTGCAATTAAATATGATATTAATGATATATATTTTATATATAAGCTTCTGTAATTCCATTTTATTTCATACCATTATTCGTTTCATGTTGTATATACATACGATAATTTCATTTGAGGAAGTGCGGACTACCGCCCCCTTAAAATGATATGACTCGTTCATACCACACATGGAACGTATAAAGGATGGTGTTAATGAACTTAAGTAACATATATAAAATATTATATTATACTGGAATAGTAATATACCTATGTATCATTTGGATTCGATTCTTTTAAAATAAAAATTAAATGGAAGTAGCGTTCGTGCGTACGTACGGACTACCGTCTCCACGAACGCGATGAGATTCATTCTCCATCGTATCCATTAAAGTATAATTATCATTTGATGATTTAAAAATGATGTTTAAGGACTTAATACCATTATGGATTTGAATAATATACAACCTATCCTTTACAAACATGTCTTACGTAACAAAACATACAAAATAAAACGAGTAAGTTAACACCCGAAACGACGATAATACTAAGATATTATTATCAAATCAATATTAAAAGATCATATATGATATCATATTAATATATATGATTCTTGTATAATTTAGTAACAATTATTTCACCATTATACAGGAGGTTAACCTACCCCAACCAAGGAAAAGTACAAGGTAAGGGTTATTTCACAATCTCTTCATTATCCGAGGTTGTATTATACGTAATAATCTACTGGGATCTCTTTATCATCCACATCCATGTTTCTTCGAAATGTATTTCAAAACATTTTTACTATTTACAAGAATATGGGTTAAAGTCATTTATACCCTTGTTTGACTTTTTATAAGAGGTTTATAAAGGAATCTTTCCGTCGTTTTCAAAACAAGGTCCTTTTTAACCTTTTCAACAGAATTGAGATAAGAATGTTTTTTTTACTTATACGGCGGGTGCGGTTATTTTCCGCCGTTATAAAATCGTCAAAGCTTTCCTTACAAGCTTACAAGAATATTTTCAAGAAAATGTTTTATTTTATATGGCTCTTAAATGATTTCAAAAATAGAAAGAGATATTTCTCTAAAAAGTGTTTTGATTTCATCTATGTCAACATCCTTTAATGGATTTTACACTTATTTGAAGTTGATTTATTATAATACAAAACTTCTATATTGTATTGAAGGTTTTGTGATATGTTTGACTGTGGATGTGCTATTTTATACCATTCATAGTTTTTGGTGAAACTATTGACATTTCGTATGCTAGTTTTAATCCGAATGTTTATGTTATATTTCAAACTTTTCTTCAGATGAATGTGCTAAACAAGTATGTTCCGGGTTGGGGACCGGTAAAAGTAAGCCCTCCAGGTTGGGGACTGGTAAAAGTAAGCCCTCCAGGATGGGGACTGGTTAAAGTAAGCCCTCCAGGTTAGGGACTGGTAAAAGTATGCCCTCCGGGTTGGTGTCCGGTTATTAGAGGCACTCCGGGTTGGTGTCCGGTTATTAGAGGCACTCCGGGTTGGTGTCCGGTTATTAGAGGCACTCCGGGTTGGGTTCCGGTTAGAAGTAACCCCTAGGTCTTGGGATGAGGCCTAGACAAAGAAATTAACGTTTAGCATTATGCATTCCAACATTATGAAAGTGGTTATTGATATTGCATGTGATTATTCGATTAGTAGAATATCCATGTGAACAAGTAAATGACATTATTTCATTTTACTTTTGCCATACTATGTTGAAGTTCAAGTTTTAAAGGCTTTTGTTTTAGTAATTCATTGACTTAAATGTTTATGCTTATTTTTGAATGTTCCGCTATATTTTTATCCTTACTGGGCATTTGAGCTCACCCCTTTTCTATGTTTTATTTTCCCAGGATGTGAAGATGTAAGTTATGAATGACCTGCAGGGATATTATTAGGGGATTATAGTGTGGACTGTGGAAACATAATGTTGTTGTAGTAGTTTTTCATTTTATGATGTAATGTAAAACTTATGAATATATCTAGTGTTTCCAAGGCTACTAAACCAATCGGTCTTTCGAGATTTGATCTTTCTTGTGATCATGCCAATGTTACGAAGTAATGCACCGACTCTGGGTAGCTGGGGTCGGGGCGTTACAGTTGGTATCAGAGGAAGTTTAGTACAAACCTTGGAAGCTAGATTTAGATAAAATCTGATTAGAGCACGTAGACCTAAGATGAACTTTGAGGATTAGTATAGAAGAACTTCCTAGAATTTTGGTATTGTAGAGATTTTGTGAGTTTTCCGAGCAATACATCCCTGTCTAGATACGAGCAGGTAGAGGCGGCTCTGGCACAGATGTACCTAGGGGTAAAACCCGAAAACACCGCTTTGAGCTAGACTCGAACGGGAACTGGTGGACGACAACGGGCCTTGCTGCACTCTTGGTTACGACACTCCCGGGGGATATGCTTAGGATAACTCTCATTTTCTTTACAAATCATTATGAAGGGTTTATGAGTATATACTTCCTCAAAGAAAACATTTTTATTATTATGGATTATATCCATAAATAGTTCAATTTATGTTACGTGTTTTATAAGTATGGGATTAGGTATTTTGATTCATAAACTGATCTTGTTTATGCCATTGTTTAGAAATGGCGCCCAGTAGAAGGAATGGGAACTCTAGCAATGCACATGATACAAAGAGAAAGAAGGATCATATATTTTATGGTCTTAAGCCAGAATTTATAAGAGAAATAGTCTCCCATGTAGTATCATCATATGAAGAAATAATATCATGTGTTGATAAGATAAGTAAAGAGTTTACTGAGTCCTATGGCTTTGAAGGGAAGCAAGAGAAGAAAAGGATAGAAGATAGAAAGATGGATAAAGGGAAGAGGGAAAAGAAGAATTTTCCCATATGTGGTAACTGTGGAAAGAAACACCCTGGAACTTGCCTGAAAGGAATGGGAGTTTGTTATAAGTGTGGAGGAAAAGGGCACAAAGTACATGACTGCAAGGGTAAGAAAATGGTTTCAAATGTACAATGCTTCATTTGCACGGAGTTTGGACACTACGCGAACCTATGTCCCAGTCATCAGACTATACCTCAAATGATGTTATTGGATAATAATCAAGTTATGATACTACCGCAGATGAAGAGGAATGATTAGAGTTCTTATGTTGATTATGTCAATTGAGTATTGTATAAACAATGTACTTGATATAATAATTATGGAGTATATAAGGATTGTACTGCAGTACTATTTCATTAAGGACATGAGATTTTGTGGAACAAAGAAAAGTGACTCAGTAGCAGGATAAATTTTTGGAAAATATATGGTTGAGAGAATGATAAACCATAATATAGTTCTGATACCGAGGTAGTGATTTTGGAATAATACATGATTGTTTTGGATAAATTATATTGGATATTCTTGACTACCTTGGAACTGATTAATGATTTGTATATTCCATCATTGTTGGGGTTTAAAACATTTTTGGATTAATGAAGTATATCCAGCATTCTATATGGAATAAGGGAGAATGAATGTAATCAATAAGGAATATGGTAATTCAGGATGTTTCAGTGTATTAAAAGAATACATGATGAAGGTATTCATATGCTATTACGGGGTAAAATGAATCTACATTATGCTTACCTTCCTTATAAATGTTGGACTATGAGTTTGGACAGAAGTATTTTGGATAGTTCTAGTTTGGATTATTTTGGATTTCCATAAAAGGACAACCCGGAAGTCGGGCGGCAACCCGTCGCGTCCGGCAAGGCTGCGAGACTTGAACCCACAACCAAAGGGCGACAAGGGTGTAACACCTACCACTGGCCCACAAGATGTCCTGGATTAAATAATGTAGTTTATTTTAAAAAGATATGGTAGATGAATTATAAATTCATTTATTTTGGAACCCTGTACGAATAGTATAAATAGAAAAAAATATTACATTCTATTATCTTTAAGAGTGAAAGATTAGTTTGTGGTAGGAATTTATTAATGGATAAAACTCAAATTATAAAGTAAGTATATCTCCCTATGATCTTAGCCAATCTCATAAATAAATTCCTCAACATTAATAAAAGGAACTTAGAACAAAAATGTTGTCCTAGATGGTGCCTTAAATCATCACAAATTTATTGCTTTGGGATTTTTGGCCTTTTCATAGCCATGTTCTCTACCACTCTCCATCAGATAATTGATGGTTAGATTTCTCCTCCATATCCATATTTTCCTACATGGAACCCTAGTATGTGTTATGTTCGGTAATCTTCATACTTTCCACCCTTTGTTTAAAATAGAGGCCTCATTAATTCATTTTTCGATGTGGGATTTCAACTAAGATATTTTGAAACGTCAAAAATGTGTTATCCTAATATCCTATGTTTTGTTGAACCGATGGTATTTCAAATCATCATAGATTGATGAATTTAAGGACCTCAATTTTACACTTGTTTGTGATTGATGACCTCAATCACTACCTATAAATATTTACGTTTTTCCTCCAATTATATGTCTCTAATTGCCACCAATGTTCTCCTAATCTAGATCATAATTTGGTGGTGACCCTTTCATTTCTATTTTCCTCATATTAAGACTAAATTTTAGTAAACCAATTTTTGATGTGGGTTTTCCCACAAATATATTTTCTATTTTCAACCTTTTATTTTCGATGAACAATTTCAAATTGCGAGGATGCAATTTATTGAAGGAGGGGAGAATGTAACACCCCAAGATTTCATAGTGTGTTATTTCTTCAAAATAATTCAATAACTTGCACTACACGCAACACCGAGTTCAAGCACACCGTAACCAATCAAACTAGCCATTATGAATAGTAATACCTACTTTTTAAAATTATATATATTTTATATTTTATAATGGACTTCATATTTGGATTCGTAATATCGAATTTAGCCTATGGTGAAATTTTGGTACATTTCGGATAACTTTCATATTTTGATGAATAGTGAAAATTACTAAATTTTAATTAAAAACAACTTTTTTAATCAAAATAATTAATAGTGATAAATTATGAATTTTAGTGGTTTTAAAGTATATTTAGAATATATTTTTACCATTTAATATAATGTTGGTCATTGGACATAATTTTACAATTAAACCGAACATAAACAAGTGTCAATCTTTTGATAGTTATTATCTCTTAAAAACACGCTTTTTGTTTTGACAGCGGGAATTAATTTTAAATTAATTTCTGCCACTTCTGTGTTTAGAATTTAGGAAAATGGATTCCATATTTGTAATCAGGATGTTCAAATTGTGTAAATAGGTAACTTTTATTTTTAGACATTTTGAATAATTACTGCGGTAAATATTTTATTTACCATGGTTAAGGGTAAATCCGGTAAATAAGGGTTAAAAAATAATATTATAATAATACTAAATTACCCTAAAACGTGTCGTAACCCTATTGGTTGATACATGGTCGACCATGGGCATCTTTGGGTCTATTTTGGGACCCCATGGATCCACTTGTAAGTGATAATGACACATTATATTAATAAAGCTAAAATAAAAATAAAAATGGCATAAGCTTACATCTTTTAGAAGAACAATTTTTACATAGGGTTATACCTGTTGGATTTTCGATTATAAATATTCATTAGAAAGATAAAACGATTTCCTACATAATTATATTTTATTTATAATTTTTAGACATTAAAAAATTTATTTTATTTATGACACAATGATGATGCAGTAATTACTAAAATAGTGAAAAATTAAAATAATTGATATTATAAATACCCAAATAAATAAAATATGAAACTTTTAATGAATTAAACTAATTTTCTAGGATAATATGATATATTAGGATTGATTTAATTGACTTTTTTCGAAGTAATCAATCTGTTATGAGTTTCACAAAAATCAACTATTGAATAGTGTCAAAATTGACATAAAAGAGTTCTTAAAACAAATATTATATTATTAATTGATATTAAATTCCTAAAAATCTAAGGTTCGGCCAAGAGACTTATATTATGATAGGTTAATCATTAATGGACCACTTGGGGGTCTCTTGGATGTATATAGTAAGTTTATTAACCATATTATATAAAAATACAAAGAGACATTGTAAAAGTGAAACTAATTAACTTAGAGTTAATACTTAAAGATAAGGTTAATATAAGTACCCAAACCTGTCTAAATTCTATTGGTTGAGTGGTTTTCGACCTATCCCCACCTTAACCTTTGAATAGTCAACTTTGGAGCCATTAGAAACCGAATATGAATTTATTATAAATTAATATTTCTAGCTTTTCCAAAGGTGCCCCTCACCCCTCTTATAAAAGGGCACTCCTCCTTCTCTTTTCCTCACACCTCTCAAGCCACTTGGCTCGTCCAAACTCTGCCCAACTAAGCTACCCATATCCCTATCCTCCTCCTTGAAGCTTCCCCTTAGGCAGAAAGCATTTCAACAAGTCCTTTGGTTCCAACCAAAGTGAGTTACCTAAATTAAAGGTAACGATTTCTCTTAAATTATTTTCATTTATTTTGCTTCTTCAACCCCCAAACTCTTTTTATTTCCCTTCTTTTGTAACAACACCAGTATCATAAATATACTAGGATGTTGTTATAAGAAGTATTCAAACTACACATACACACAACTCCATCTAATGGATGATGAACATAATGTTTCTGTGGATGGCAAACTAACGCCTCACGAAACGATGATTGTTCAAAAACATCTTACCGCCTCTCATGGTGGCCATTATGATGGCACTGCAATTAAATATGATATTAATGATATATATTTTATATATAAGCTTCTGTAATTCCATTTTATTTCATACCATTATTCGTTTCATGTTGTATATACATATGATAATTTTATTTGAGGAAGTGCGGACTACCGCCCCTTAAAATGATATGACTCGTTCTTACCACACATGGAACGTATAAAGGATGGTGTTAATGAACTTAAGTAACATATATAAAATATTATATTATACTGGAATAGTAATATACCTATGTATCATTTGGATTCGATTCTTTTAAAATAAAAATTAAATGGAAGTAGCGTTCGTGCGTACGTACGGACTACCGTCTCCACGAACGCGATGAGATTCATTCTCCATCGTATCCATTCAAGTATAATTATCATTTGATGATTTAAAAATGATGTTTAAGGACTTAATACCATTCTGGATTTGAATAATATACAGCCTATCCTTTACAAACATGTCTTACGTAACAAAACATACAAAAGCAAACGAGTAAGTTAACACCCGAAACAACGATAATACTAAGATATTATTATCAAATCAATATTAAAAGATCATATATGATATCATATTAATATATATGATTCTTGTATAATTTAGTAACAATTATTTCACCATTATACAGGAGGTTAACCTACCCCAACCAAGGAAAAGTACAAGGTAAGGGTTATTTCACAATCTCTTCATTATCCGAGGTTGTATTATACGTAATAATCTACTGGGATCTCTTTATCATCCACATCCATGTTTCTTCGAAATGTATTTCAAAACATTTTTACTATTTACAAGAATATGGTTTAAAGTCATTTATACCCTTGTTTGACTTTTTATAAGAGGTTTATAAAGGAATCTTTCCGTCCTTTTCAAAACAAGGTCCTTTTTAACCTTTTCGACAGAATTGAGATAAGAATGTTTTTTTTACTTATACGGCGGGTGCGGTTATTTTCCACCGTTATAAAATCGTCAAAGCTTTCCTTACAAGCTTACAAGAATATTTTCAAGAAAATGTTTTATTTTATATGGCTCTTAAATGATTTCAAAAATAGAAAGAGATATTTCTCTAAAAAGTGTTTTGATTTCATCTATGTCAACATCCTTTAATGGATTTTACGCTTATTTGAAGTTGATTTATTATAATACAAAACTTCTATATTGTATTGAAGGTTTTGTGATATGTTTGACTGTGGATGTGCTATTTTATACCATTCATAGTTTATGGTGAAACTATTGACATTTCGTATGCTAGTTTTAATCCGAATGTTTATGTTATATTTCAAACTTTTCTTCAGATGAATGTGCTAAACAAGTATGTTCCGGGTTGGGGACCGGTAAAAGTAAGCCCTCCAGGTTGGGGACTGGTAAAAGTAAGCCCTCCAGGATGGGGACTGGTTAAAGTAAGCCCTCCAGGTTAGGGACTGGTAAAAGTATGCCCTCCGGGTTGGTGTCCGGTTATTAGAGGCACTCCGGGTTGGTGTCCGGTTATTAGAGGAACTCTGGGTTGGGTTCCGGTTAGAAGTAACCCCTAGGTCTTGGGATGAGGCCTAGACAAAGAAATTAACGTTTAGCATTATGCATTCCAACATTATGAAAGTGGTTATTGATATTGCATGTGATTATTCGATTAGTAGAATATCCATGTGAACAAGTAAATGACATTATTTCATTTTACTTTTGCCATACTATGTTGAAGTTCAAGTTTTAAAGGCTTTTGTTTTAGTAATTCATTGACTTAAATGTTTATGCTTATTTTTGAATGTTCCGCTATATTGTTATCCTTACTGGGCATTTGAGCTCACCCCTTTTCTATGTTTTATTTTCCCAGGATGTGAACATGTAAGTTATGAATGACCTGCAGGGATATTATGAGGGGATTATAGTGTGGACTGTGGAAACATAATGTTGTTGTAGTAGTTTTTCATTTTATGATGTAATGTAAAACTTATGAATATATCTAGTGTTTCCAAGGCTACTAAACCAATCGGTCTTTCGAGATTTGATCTTTCTTGTGATCATGCCAATGTTACGAAGTAATGCACCGACTCTGGGTAGCTGGGGTCGGGGCGTTACAAGTGACTTCGTTTGTGAATGGAAAGGAGATGTCATTTTCATCTGTAGAATGGGATGAGTTCTTAAATGTTCCACATGAAGGTGTATCTAGAAATGTATCAAGAGCTATGCCACCTACCAATGATATTTTTGATTATGAGACTGCTTAAGAAGAGCTGACTGGTGATGGAAATCAAAGACAAGCAGTAGCTGCTGAAATGGTTGGAGAGAACATATTTCTAGACAAATTTTTTTGACATTTCTTAACACCGAGGAGAGGAGACTTTTCAAACTTAAGATATCATGATATCTATCTCCTTTATCTTTTGAGACATAGAGTCAAGGTGAATTTGTGCAGATATCTAATCACTCAAATGGAGGATATGACAAGGCCAAAATCAAATACAAAGGCCCTATTCTTTTCTAAGTTTATCTCTGTAATGATCAAGGTAAAATGGGTTGTTTAGTCTCAAGATGAGATAGTAGTAGTGAAGAAAAAAATTTGTATCACAACTATAGTTTGTCAGTACATTAGAATAAATTGGAATTCTGGAGTGGAGAATGGGTCAATGATGACCAGAAGGTGTATGAAAAGTTTAATCCTATGAATGATCCTTCAAGTCCTAAGGATGTGAGGGATCTTGGTCTGGGACCTGATGATGAGGAGCGAGAATACAGTGATGATTCAGAAGAGGATTCCTCTGCTGATGAAGGAGGAGACCCTGACTAACCTCCTAGTCCAGCTCCTAAAAATATAGATCAACATAAATCAGATAAGGAAGATACTTCTTTAGAGGCTATTGAAGTGGATGCTGTAGAAAATGTAGAAGAATATCATGAGATTGAACCATCTCTATCATAGGATTTGAGTGTTATTCCATTTATTGGACAATCTTTAGTGCCTATTAAGGATTCAAATGATGTTGACATACCCTTTCCTATATTGGAAGACCCTCCTACTTCTATAGAGAGGAAATGATAATAGAAGATTCTTATCAGGACGAATGACCTATTAAGAATGCTATAGAGTATGTTGCTGAGAAGGCTATTGTTTTATATGAGGATGCACCAGTTGAGGGGGAGCATCAAACTGAGTTTGGAAATGTTACAGTGGTTGTTGGATTTAAAGATTGGGTAGAAGACCCAGGTTTTGTAGTCTATGGTTTATACTATCCTGATTCTGATAATGAGGCCTCTCTCAACAGACCAAAAAATCGTTTATGATATTAAATATGAGTTGTTTCCTAAAATGTGGTCAGAATGCATGACCTGGATACTTTAAAAAAAACTTAAGGTAAACATTGTGGAAGAGTTTAAAAAGATGGATGTTTCTCTCGTATCTTCAATTCTATCGGTTATGACTTACTCTGTGGTCAGATTAGCCTCTCAAAGAGAATCTGTAGTAGTTGCACCTACTGATTTGGCTACCAAGGCTGATATGGAAATATTAATGGATGAGCTGAAAGAATCTTTTAATGACTCAGTTGCTGAGATGAAGCATAGTTTTGCTGAAGATATGATTATGTTTGAAAGATCTTTTGAACTTTCTCTTGCTTGTAATTTTTCAACCTTTATGGGTGAGATAGTGGAAGAAGTTAAAAACTTCCAGACTCAAGTTTCTAGACTTGAATAAGATCTTGAATCTCTAAAGGACTTGGTGTTTGTTTAGACTCTTACATGAGATCAAAATCCCAACTAGATAAAGACTTAGCTTATGTGAAAAGTGTTGTATGTCAGATGGTTTCAGTATTCAATGTTTTCAAAACATCTATGAAAGATCATGTTAAAACCTAGGATTCTGAAGTTCAAAATATTATCAGTGGATTGACCAAGAACATAAAGGTAACAGTAACATTCTCGGTTGGTTCTATTGCTTCCAAACCCTCAGTGGATTTGAATCAAATTTGAGCTATGATGATAGAAGAACTTGGTTCTACTTCAACCAGTGGCTCTGTGGACTCATCTGAGATGATCAGAGTTGTTCTTTCTAACATAGATTCAGTCAGGGAAATAATGAAGATAGTCCAAGACTATATGAGAGAAGCCTCTACCTCTCAAAAGGAATTGAATGAAAAGGTGGACTCCAATTTCTCAAAGATTTACACAAAGACCCAAATGAGTGTCACTTCAAGATTTTGATAGAGAATATGAAGCTACCTCCTGTCAATCAAGACTTCAGATAAAAAATTAGCAAGCTCAGAGAATTGACTCCCGTGTTGGAAAAGTTTATGGAGAACAAGGATGTCTTCATATCTACTATGGAGAGAGTAGGAGGAATCATTATGGATTTCAGAAATCTGTTGCTGTCTTTTTTTCATGTTGATTCTAGGCAAGTGATTGTCCCTCATACCTTACATGCCTCTCCCTCTACAGCTTCTCCAGTTCAGATGACTCCTGCCTAAGCAATTCGAAGCCTTACATCTATGATCACACAAAGAACTACTCAGTACATGCCAAGAATGGTGTCAGTTGCTCAACCTCCTGTGGTCATTTTTGTAATTCCGATGCTATCACCATCATCCTCACCTCATGAATCCTCTCCTGATCCCAAGGGAAAATCTCACATTGAGGATGTGGATTGATCAAGTGGCTAGACTATTTGATAGGAATCCTTTGAATTTTGTTTTCTTTCTGTAACTTATTGTAACTTTTAATACAATTGACTTTCTTCTATATCATATTCTTCCACTTCTCTTTTTTATTTCCCTCTTTTTGATTATCACAAAGGGGGAGAAATGTTCTAAAGGGATATTAAGGGGGATATTTGTTTTTCTCTAAGAGCTATCATTCTTTTCCCCTTTGATATCTTTGAATTTCATCCTCTCATACAAGTGCTTTTACTTTCATCCTCGGATTCCATTTCTTTTAATTCTCTGATAACACTAAATATTACCTCTGATGTCATTAATTTTTGTTTTATCTTTGATATTATCACTTTTAATTTTACCTCAGATAACTTATGTTCTATAACATACTGTTTTCTCTGAGAAAATTGAATTTAATTATATATCCTCTGATACAATTTCTTACTATTTTAAAACTATAATATTATAAGTTGTGATTATCAAAAAGGGGGAGATTGTCGACCTCACCTATTTTGATAATCCCAATCATTATTTCAAATACTTTGATAATCCCAATCATGCTTTCATATACTTTGATAATCCCAATTAATGCTTATTTATATAATAATTATTTCAAACCTATGATATTATATTATCAAGATGATAATAATATTAAAATAATCTTTGGAATATGTTAATAAATGTTTATCCATGTTTATATGGTTTCTAAAGTAATTCTATCCCAATCGGCTGTGTTTTGCATAAAAACAGATAAGTGTAAGTCACTGATCTGCGTATAGCTACTGATAAGGAGCTACCGGTACTCAGTCAACCAATAGACTTAGTCTACCGATAAAAAAAGTCACCGATACACAATGTTCACTGATATGTATAGAGCTACCGACGTGCATGTCTACTGGTAGTTACCTATAGAGTAAGCCTACTGATACAAGTACAGACAGTCACTGATAACCAGATCTACCGACAAACAAACAAACCAGAGCTACCGATAGACAGAAGTCTATCGATAGAACCAGTTCACAGATAGTTACCGATACAAGTATAGTCACTGATATATCGAGCTACCGATAGATGGATGCCGATAGTTTATTTCTACCGACATGTGCAAGGAGCAACCGATGGATCAAGAGCTACCGATAACAAGAGCTACCGATGGAACTAAAGCCACCGGTATATAGAGCTATCGATGCAAGATCGAAAGAGCTACCGTTGGAAGGTCCTGCTACACAAAGTCTACCATATACATCTACTAACAGAAGGATACTAATGATTGACTAACCAGTCAAACCGTATACTCTTCATACTATTTATTTATTTAGCTAACAGTTACATTTGATGTTTTTAATTCCATTGATGTTATTTAATGGATTGTGTTGCCATGTTAGGGAACCGTACCTAGTACCCATGAAAAAGGCGATTATTCTTTTCTACCGAAGCTGAAATCTATAAAGCGATGGAAAGAGAACACTGGACACACACGACACAGAAATAACACACTGGACATATAATTTTATGAATGAGAAAGAATCAAGGCACTATGAAGATACACAAAGGGTTAAAGAGACGAGAGCTGAAGAGAATTTAAATGTGGATCATTTTTCACCAGTCTACATCCATACTCGAACAATCATGGACATACACGAAGAACGTTATTCTTGAGGAAAACACAAGCTGCATCCTGAGTGAAGATCTAAAACAATGTACACTTAATGCACTCGGGCTGATAAGCTAGACCTGGAACCATGGAAGAAGAAGACAATCTTTTTTTGGAACAAGAAACCAGATAAGGACTGAGAAGATTTTTTGACCAACCAAACGAGTCCGGAGCTATATTTCTAATCACTAAGGCATTTCTAAACTCATTCATACTTATCTTAGTAATTCCTTCATTTAAATTTCGAGCAGTGTGTGTACCCTATTTATCTTACACACACATCATCTCCTGTGCTAAGCAGGAGGAATCTCAAATCCTCATTCAAACTCTTTATCTCTTTTGTTTCCCACTGAGGATAGTGGTAGAGGTCAATTAAGACCTGGACAGCTGTAAGCTATTTTTTTTATTCCCACGTAGAAATGTGGTAGAGGTCTTTGTACCTGGATAGTGTGCTCGCTGTTGTTAACCCCGATCCAGGGTGTTGATCAATTTATATAAATTGTTGAGATGACTAAGTCTCTTATTGAGACTGAAACTCTTGGTTAACTCTGATGTGGATTTTCATTTATGTCTATAAATATACCACATATATATCTTATTCCACTACTTACTAATTTTAAATACAAATCTATTTTAAACCTACTTTGATAGTTCAATTATCAAGTGTTTATACTTATTGTAAAGAAGTAAGTTAGTTTCAAAAGTTAATATAATCTTCAGATTAAGTTAACTAAGACCTAATCAATCTTTGAGAAACTGATTGAACATTTACACTCTGTATAGACTCACTACAATTTAAATTTGTTTTTAATTTGTGGTATATTAAGAGAAATATTTTCAACAGAAATTTTAATTAGAACTCAATTCACCCCCCTCTTGAGTGTCCACTCCAACCAACAATGAAGATAAACATAGTTCAACAAGAAACAACTTCATCATATCATTATCATTCATTGTAGCAGCTTCTTTTCAATGAAATCAATTTGAAATATCATATCTATCTTGAATGATTCAACGACTGGTTTTGTGTTTGACCAATCTTTCAAATTTTGATCTTCCTTCTTTAAAGAATAAAAACCATTTTTTCTACTGAAGTTTTCCATTGATCATTATATTACTATTTAAAGGTATGTAACTCATATTGCAATTTTACTTTTCATTCATTCAAAGTGCTGAATATGAGTAGAATATTTTTATAAGACAATTGAGAAGATAAAACATCTACTTTTCCATGACATTGAACTCCATGATTTCTTTGATATGACTTTTCAAATGAATATTCAACATAATAAACAGACTATTCTTTTAACAAATCACAAGAATATCCTTTTATCATTTTTTAAGAAAAATTACCATTTGAATGTGATGTACTTTCTCACATTATATAGATATTTATGGTTTTAAAAAAATTGAACAAAAAATTTTGAAGATGAATAATTCTTTATTTAAATGTTTCAAGAAGAAGATGAAATGTTATGTTCAAATCAATGTTGATGAAGATTCATTTTTATATTACAAAGAATACTGAATAATCACTACTTATTATGTAAATGGGTATTATGATTTTCATAAACATATGTAATTTTAATAATATGAAATATAATTATTTTAAAATTTTAAAAAACAAAAATAAAAAAAATTCACAACAAATGCTATATTTTAAAATATTTTAAAGATTTAATAATTCAGTTATATAAAATAATAGACTAAATATATATTTAAAGAGTAAATTTGATTCTTTATTAAACATTGCAAGGTTTCTTTCTCTTTATTCACATAATAAATAATTGACCAGAAGTATACAAATTATAAAAATGAAAAAACTCCTCCATTAGTGAATTTATTGTTGAGGGTTTTTTGATAACAAACTAATTCAGAGTGGTTCAATCCTTCAATATATATTTTCACATATATCCATCGATAAACCATTTAAATATTTAATGATGCAACATAGTGGTTTAATCCTGAAAAACATAAAATACATTTTCTTTTTGATACACAGAGTTTTTTGGGTCCTATATTGTAATAAAAAATCTTTCTAGGTACCCAAACTTGTTTATTATAAATAGTAATTATATTATTCATGTTAAATAATTATTTTGAGAATTAAACGTTTTAAAATTATAAATTTGAAGTTATCTAAAATAAAAATAATTTTCAAAATGAACATTAATACCAAAATAAAAAAAAATTAATAGTAGAATTTTTTTCTATTTTAACCAAGAAGAAAATAATTCATATATATTATTGGCCATCCACCATAGCTTCCAATTCAAAAATTTTCAATCTTTGTTATTTTTAGGATTTTATTTATAATTTTATCTAATTTTATACAAATAGTAGTGTAATTTTTAAAATATTAATTTCCACCAATAAATCTATGATTTTAGTATCATGTAAATCAAAACATTTTTTTAAATAAAATTTGATCAAAAATCTATAAAATGTTTTGTCATGTTTTCTTTATCTATAAACACAATATCAAAATATTTTATAATTTAGCTATAACATTTCATTAAAAATTCATATTTATACTGTGGAATAATTTTTTTTAATTCATCATAATACAGTTCCTCACAACTAGAGTGTAGAATAAGAAGCCCATACCTCATGGATAGTATGAGTCATAATATATGCCATTTTCTATTTATGTTAAGAATTATAATATATATATGATTCATAATGTTAAATATAATTATTAATCCAAGTAGAATTAGTAATTTTCATGATTTTTCTTTTATAGTATGCTTTGATTTGAGCATTACGTAATTGACTATTATCCGTTGTATGACCTTTTTTACTTCTATTAACAAAATCTATTTTCTTCAATACCTTTATACTTATTTTTTATTTATTTTCATATTTATTAGCATGATCTCATAGATAATTATCCTAGTATAGATTATATGAATCATATGATTCATCCGTAGTTTTTTGGAGAGAAAATTCTTCATGTTTAATATGATTCTGTGCTTCAACCTGCATGTCAGCTTTATACATCATTAGAGTTCTAATCAACTCATTGATAGATAAATTTTTCTTATGTTTTGATTTATGTGTGGCTACATATATTCCATTCCATTTAGATTATAGTACTCTGAGTTCATTTAATTCTTGTTTTAATTGTGAAATTGGATTTCCCAAAGAAGTAACATCATTGACTAAATCTATCAACCATCCATTCATTTGGGTGATTCTTTCACCGTCATTCATTCTGAACATATAAAAATTTATTTACAAAGTAGTGTATCTTAATTGTTTGATATCTCCAATTACTGCAGAGGGAACAACAATAGGCTTCCACATCACATCTGTAGTAGAAAATTGAGATACTCAGTAAAATTGATCTATTTCTAAACTACACACATTAGAATTTATTTATTTTAAATTTATATCACATTCCATTTATAGATCATTATTCCAATCTTCCAAAAATTCTTTTGGAATTTCATAATGATTAAAAAAATTCAAATCCATACTCATTTCAATATTTTTTATAAATAAATAATCATACATGATTTCTATTATCTATATTTATCACCATTAAAATATGTAGCACAGATCATAGACCTAACATTATAGAATGAATAATTTTGAAATGTCTCCATCTGAATTTTTCACTCAGGATTGTTAATTCCAGTCAATATTCTATAATGCCTTATAATATCTTCTATTGATATTGGGTATGTAAAATAATTTTTCAATAAGAAAACATACCATTATAGTACTCTATTTGATATTGATTGTTAGGTAGGGATGACGATGATGAAGACAAAGAGACATGAGGGCTGAATTTTCAATTTCAAAAACATTGATAGTTCTTAAAACACCTATTTCTATGAAGAAAAACATTCCTTTTACCTCAATGACGAGAGAGCAGTGGAAAGAAATAAAGGATATAAACATAGTTATGTATATTTATTTAGGGAATAAATATCCATTAGTCCCCTCCACCAATGCTCAAAACTAGGGACATAATTATATTTACTAGGTCCTATTATCTAAATACCTTTAAACAAAAATTGTGTGCAGGAAGCTGACACCATTAAAAAAAGGATTTCAAGACTATTCTATTTATTTTACATGGAACCACAAAGTATATCATAGTTATAGAAGTAGTCATTTATCCATGATTGAGTTTAATCAGTATAAAATCCACCATATCATCAAATAATAATATTATTGAGGATATAGATTAAAATTCAAATTTTTATAATAAACTGTTTGATTCATTTGGGTATTCAATAATGAAAACCAACAAATAGATATTCAACAACATGTATGATTTATTCAAACAATAATATATAAACCACTGGAAAGATTTTTAAACATTTATATATATATATATATATCTAAATTGTATCTCTAACAGAATAATTCATAATTCATTAATGAAAAATATGTAATGATAAAATACAGTAGCAATGGTAGTAGCCACAGTAAGAATATATTTCAAAACATGTATGTCTTCTAAGTGTATCTATGAAGGAAACACACGTGATATTTTATGTATATCTTCTTTTTGGAAAATTCTTCACTATTTTTTCAATGATGACAATCTGGAAATTTATAGACTATGTTGAACACATCTAGGTCAAACCAGCTCCCAGAAATATTATATAATAATTCATCAATATTTGAAATCAAAAAACAATTAAATAGAGGTCATTAAATCCTTAAAATTAGAAATGATTTAATCCAATTAATACGATACATTAAATTAAAGATATCAAGTCTCCGAATCAATCATAAAAAGAGTGTGACTCAAACAATAGATATAATGTATATATCACTACATATATGTAGACCATTAAAGAAATAATGTATAATATCATGGATTTAAAAGCATCACCGATTAATAGTCAAATGTAGGGTTCCATCATGTGTTTCAAAATAAAAAACATAGGGTTGAAAATGTACGATTTATTAGAAAATTTGGGTGAATGTTCTATGTGATTGTCTGCTCAAACATAGGGTTCCTTACTTACATAGGGTTCTCTATTTATAATTTCAATTTTTGAAAAAATAAGGATCTATAATATTTTAGGGTTGATTAACTATACTTTCTAGATAATATAGTTTATATGATCCATACATTCTCTTTCAAAAAAATGATCACTCTTTATGGTATGATTTATCAATGTAGGGTATGAATCGTATTTTTAGAACAATTAAACACATCCTGAATAATTCAAAAAATATTCTTAGAAAACAAATTACTTTATATATAATTCTAAAATAAATTTTCCAACAAATAATAATTTTCATAAATACTATTAATTATATTTTCATCAGTAAAACAATTATATGAATTTGTGTACATCCAAACAAGAAAAATTAATAGAATTATTAAGTCAACACATGATCAACATGTAATAATAGTGGGAATAATCACCCTGGTGAATTCGTGAAGGGAATGAGAGTTTCTACAAATTTGTAAAAAAATACCATTATGATCCTGAACATCGATTATAAAGATAATCTATCAATTTTCAATGATTTAATTTAATGGATATGAGAAACCATTTTTTCCGACATAAAAATTATTGGAATATATACTAAGAGATAAAATGGGAGAAAGGTAAGTCTAATGAAATAAAACAAAAAATACTTGAGGTCCCAAATTATCTAATAGTATATAGTTTTAATATAAAGTATTTTTTATATAGTTCATTGTTTTATTCTATATATGTACAATTTTATTTCATGAACGATATCTAAGAACATCAAATCACCTCTTAATGCCTTGAATAAATAGTTGTCCATTATTACTCACCATGGAATCCTTATAGTAATGAACATATGTTTGTCTGTCTCTATTAAAATTCATTGTGTTTATTTATTTCATACATGGTGGAAATATTAATGGTCATCTTCAGTATAATCCTATATATTATTTAGTTGTTAATTTATAATGAAAGAAACTATTTTCCAAAGAATTTAATTACAATCTCTCTGTCTAAAATAAAATCCTTTTCTATAGAATAAACTTAATTAGACGAGTCTTGTTTAGAACCACCCATAGTGTCTTATTTTAATGAAATTATTAAAGATGAATAATCAATGAATGATAAGGATATCATGCGAATAGAGGATAGACCGATTGTTAAAGCATATATTGATGTATTTACAACGAACTATATATATATCGACTTAAATTTGATGTTTAATTATTCATTGACCTTATTCCTAATGAAAAACCAATATCAATGCCTCATTATACAATGAATAATAAGAAATTGGAAGAATTAAAGAAAAAATTATAATATCTGTGTGATAAGGGATTCGAACACCCTGGTTTTCACCTTAGGGAGAACCAATATTATTCCTAAAAAATATCGATAGAATTATAAATTTATGAATAGAGTACAGAGAAATAAATTCCATTAATATAAAGAAAACAAGAATTTTACATTACATAGAAGATATTTTTAATCAATGTCATGGTGTTCAATATATCTCAATGATTAATATCGATTTTAGTAATCATAATTTAAAAATACAGATGGGTTAAATACCAAAGCTGGATTTTTTTCAAATGTATGGTTTTTATGATGTTACAATTATGGTCTTTTGGTTAAATAATGCAACTTCTATATTTATGGATCTATTAAATAGATTATTTGAGGACAATTCATGAGAATAATTTTTATGATTTTTATAGATGATATATTGATATACTCCAAGTGATATCTTGATCATGAATACAAATTATGATTTATCTTTTATAATATAAGTGAGAAGAAGTTATATGCGAAATATATTAAGTGTGAATTTTGGCATCAATAGGTTTATTTTCATGGAAATATTATTTACAATGATGAAATATCAGTTGATACCATAGAGGAAAATGTTCTTAATGAATGGTCTAGACCAGTAAATATAACAATGATAAATACTTCGCCTATATTGGCTAGTTCTTATCAATGATTTATTTATTTTTTCTTCATCAGCTAATTTTTAAAATAATTTGACATTTAAATGGGTTCATGTCATATGGTATAAATAATTTGATGAAATATTTGATAAACTAACAATGTGATTAATGAATGAACTAATATTTAATTTAATAACTAGAAATTAGTGATTTTTTATATATAGTTATTCATAAAAGAAATAAATAGGTTGTGTCCTTATGAAAAAGGGTAGATTTACTGACTATCCATTGAGTAAATTATGACCCATGACTAAGACTATCTAACTCATAACCATATGCTGGTTTCTATAATATCTGAATTTAAAATATATTGTCACCATTTTATAGTGAAACATGTGAAATATACATAGATCACACAAATTTGAATATTATATTAAATATAACAAAATACAAATTATCCAATAGAGATATTTGAAACTAACTAAAGTCTATTTCTACATTATTCACTACCACCATTGGATGGAATACAAGGTAGACCATTATTTGATTAGAAAGGATCATAGTGTAATATCCATGATGTAAAAAATAAAATGACACTATATTCAGGGATTTATTAAATTTTAATATGATAATAATTATGGAAATGGATGAATCATTTATTTTCTAATTAGTTTCCCAAACATATTATCTGGGGAAGATAACAAGTTCTCAACAAGATAGCAAGAGAACATTATAGAAGATTAATAACCTTGAAGAGGGGAAAATGACACTCTTCAACTATGAAAATTGTGTGTTGAATTTTTTAATGTTTCTATGTGTAACTTTGGTAACAAAAATTAAGGATGAATTATTAGATGAAACTCATAGCATAGAAGTATCTATATATCATTACAATACTAATAAGTATCGGGATCTAAAAGTGAATTTTTTTTGGGAAGACATGAAGTGAGAAATTGAAATCTATATATTAAGATTCATGGTATTCTAACAATTAATGGATGAGAGAAAAAATATAATGGGTGGTATAAATCATTTCCATATACAAATATTGAAGTGGGAAAACACAAAAATTGAATGTTTAACTATGCTGCCTTTGAAATCTACGAATAAAAATTCCATAATAGTCTATTTTGATTGACTTACAATGATTGGAAATTTTCATTAAATTAGGGAAGATATACCCCTTTAAAATATTGTATAAATAAATAAAGGTGATTTAGTGAGACTTTAGGGGGGATACAATTAACATTTTTATATTATCATGGCCATCAATTCATATAGAAATTATAAAGAGGTATTAAAATGGATATATATAATTAGATACATTTAATAACAACCTATCCTTCTAAAAATAATGGAATGATTTAAAATACCATCCACAACATAGATGAAATGATGATTTCATGCTCATTTGACTCCCAAAGAATACACGATTTGTATCAACCTCTATTTTAATTCATATAAAACTATGAATTATTTTCATGAATTCAGAATAATTTTAATTGGGAGTTGTGTTGAAATAATATTTCTTTCTCTAACCTCTTGGGATAATATTGGGGGACGAATTTGAATTCGTATAGAACTCATAAATTTGATAACCGGGATAATTTGAGCTATTGAGTATCATTACAACATATCATAGAAAATGAATGAAATATATGTTGATAATTGGAGGAATGACATGGAATTCAGAGTTGGAGATCATGACTATTTAGCGTATCTCTATATAAGGGAGTTATTGAGGTTTTCATAGATGGTATGTTAAGACATTGGTAAATTATTCCCCTTAATTTTTAGAGATAATTTGAGTTCTAGATCCTTGGTTGCATTTTCCTTGAAACCACTATAAAGATAATTATTCATTTTACCTCTCAATTATAATACGGTACAAGCTAGACCTTAGGCATATACTCACCACTGATGAAAATAGAGTGGTAACCTAACCAATAATATAATAAATAGAAAGAATAGGTTCTTGACAGTAGAATTAAATTTTTACCAAATCAATCTACCCAACTGGTTAATGTTCATTGAAGGAATCACAATTTCATATATGCAACATGTGATCCTAAAAAAATGAGGATGAATTGCCCTTATTTGACTGTGGATTAATCTACACCACAAAATGAATGGAAATATTTATTTAATTTTCGGAAATGTAACATGTTGGATTATATAAAATTAAATTAAAATATGATAGAAAACAGGGAAAATACATTTATAAAAAATAATAAAACTACTACTATAAAATTACTCGGTAATAATATAATTAAAAATTAATAACAATATATAAATATTGATGAAGAATAGTATAATTACACATATGATTTATAGAATAAAAATAAAATGAGTTTTATAAATTTAGACCCAAAATGAAATAATTTTAAATAGAACATTTTTTTCATTTAATAAATAATTTTCATAAATATATAAGATTAATTTAAAAAAATGAGCATTAAATTTTGAATTATTACATCAAAATTATCTAATGTTTGACTTTTTAATGATGTTATAAGACAATCTATTTTTCGGTAAAATGTGAAATATTGAACTAATATAAATAATTAATATAATATTAAAATAAATTATTATTTTTATTAATTAATAGAAATTATTTTAAAAATGTATTAATTCATTTAATAAAATTAAAAATAAAATTTGTTTTATGAAAATATAAAGAATGTTCCATAACCCAATTTTCAAATTTTTATTTTAAAAAAATTATTTAGATATACAAATAATATACTGTAACAACATAGGTAAATATAAAATAATTTTTTTCATATTGGAATTAAACAGTTAAATTATTTATAAATGTTTATTGAAAAAAAACTATTTTTTATAGAAATTAAATATTATATTCTAATAGAATAATAACCTAACTTATCAATGAATAAAATAAAATTTAGGTGTCTTTTAAGAGAACATATTATATCTTGATATCATGTAATAAGTAGAAAAATGTTTTTTAATATGATTAATTAATTGTTGGCATTTTGTGAAATGTATATGTTTATTTGTAATTTTATAATTAATATAATGATTTAAGATAAAAATTATTATCCAAAAGTTGATTTATAAATTAATATTATTATTTATTTTAATTTTATTAGAATAATATGAGACTATAATAAATGTTTCAATGGGTTATAAAATCGATTTAATATAAAAATCAATATTCTGTGAATAAATAATAATTTTAATTAAAAATTTAATTTATCAAATTATGAAACATATTTCCAAATAATGGATTCCATTTTTGAAACAAAAATAACCCAAAATGGTTAGGGTGAATTTTTTGATGTTGTTGAGTTTTGTTGGTGCATAGGGAACTATGGTAATTTACAATATTAAACTTTATAAGTAAATCAAAGATTTTTTTTGATTTAGTGTTGGGTAATGGATGATTTATGTGACTATTATCTCATAATAAAATGAAATAGTTACTATATTTAGTCACATGAATAAAAACTATTGATATTATTTATCCAAATAAATACACTAATGAATATATTATTCAAAACACCCCACTCCCCTCCCATTAAATACCCCATTACAACCTCTAATCCTCACACATCCAAAGCATTGTATCTTTTGTAAATTATATAAAATTAAATTACCAATCCTATTACCTATTTCCAAGATATAAATTTCTCACCAAAAGGGAAAAATCAATTTCCATAAGGAGGTTCTCAATGAGAAAAATTTCAAGTTGTAAAATATTTTATTATTTTCCAAATACAGTCTTAATTTATTCATTTATTTCTTATACTATCCTCACATACCATATCCAAAGTTACATGATAACTACAATATAATACATATAGAAGAACATTATGGTGTTAATAAAATATCCATCATCAAACCTCTCTTTTCACCTATTATTCTAGAAAATGAAAAAAATTATATGTGACATGTCGATTCTCTGCCTTTATGGAGGAAAAGTTTTACTTTTTAATTTTCCACATTCAATGAAGGTAATAAAATGATTATTATGGTTTAAAAATATTTCAAAATACATATTATAACATTTTTAATTCTCTTTAACTAATTTACTAACATAACATTAAGTAAATTAATTCTGTTTGTGGTGGTCCGAAAAACTACCAAAAATAAACCAAACTTTTAATGTAAATATTTTATCTAGTTAATCATATTGATATAATAAAAAATATATATGGGAACATTTAAAATTATAGTGGTATATTAATACCATATATTTCAACTTCTTTAGTTTTCATTCAATTTGGAAAGAACTCTCATATTTATACTCAATGGAACTAGTCATAAAGGCATTAAACAAATAGTCCTAGAAGGATGATTGTGATATAAATAACTCATTTAAATGGATATAAATTTACATGATAAAATTGAACTAAATAAAATAAGTATTCAGATGTTTTGTAATTATGTAATAAATAAATTTAATTTTACCATCTTGAAAAAAAATTACTATTAAAAATTCTTTCAGACATAAAGTATGTGTCTTTCGTTTTAAGATGGTCTTCATATTTTCATTTTAAAAAATTAATGAAAAATGTTTCTTCATAACATATATGGAATGAGAAAATTTTCCCATTTTCATGAATCCTAATTTTTAACATTTTTTACACTACTTCAAGGTTATTTTTGAAGAAAATGTTTTTCTTTGAATGTGCGCATTATTCCTTTCAAATAATTGATTTCCTTAAGTAAGGTTTTTATGATTAATGTATTCATGTTCTATAATTGTGATATATTTAGTGATAACTATTTATGTGAAATGATGGTTACATTATAGACCAATAAGGGAAGGTCTATGATACCCCTCTAATGCATTTAGTTTGTTTGAAGTTTACCGTAATGGTAACTCCATATATAGCTATGAAATTTACATTATAATGTAGATGTGATGGTTAAATTATAAGGTAGCTATGGGGGTTACAAATCATATGGTAGTTAGGGGTTATAATAATCCGTAATTATGATTTGAAAAAATTCCCCAATTTTCCTAAATCATTTTTAAATTCCTACTATGTTTTATGAAAACCTCATGTTTTCACTAAGTTAGTATATATTACTTTTAAGGGTTTAAGTATATAATTCATGTCTTTATAATTATTCATGTAGTAATGGTATATATAAATTTTTACATTTATTATGGATTATTTTGAGCTCATTATATGTTTTAAAAATATTTTTAGGTGGTTTATGGTTGAAAAAATACAAGAAGAATAAAATTTGAATATTTTGGTGTGTTTTTTATAAAAAGAAACCCTGAATTTTTAACGACATTCATATTGTGAAAAAATAGATATTTTTTTATTAGTGTCCACATTGTGTTCTTAGGGGTTTTTTATGAATTATAAATAAATTATCTAAAACTATAGACCGATAATATCTTTGGGAATTAAATAATATGAATTGTATTCCAATATCACTAGAATATGTAATTGTTAAAGTTGTTTCCTTATAGTTTGTATCAAAGAATTGTTTTGATATCATTCGGGGATATAATGATGTTAATATGATACCATTAATTATTATTATCATATTTTTATTTTTAAATGATATATAATTAGAGTATTAAAATATTTGATCATCTAAATTATGTTTGTTTAGAATGGTTTTCTGAAGAAGAAACATGGAAGTTGAAGTAGGAAGACAGTGAAAGGATGATAGACTTTAGAATCTGCACCCCAGAATGTTGGTAATTGGATCCATGTGGTTTTTATCATTAATATATTTGTTGAAATATTATATAAATGGTTATGGAATCAATTTAAGATAATAACTAGATCTACAAAAAATAGAACGCGATGATATTGAATAATTTTATAATGAAATAACCTCTTTATTTCAGTGGATCTTTTGACCCAATTGTAGGTAAAGGGTTGATTAAATCCCTTGATAATATATTCTACTTCATGGGTTGTTCCTTTAATCAAAATCCCAGTCTTTCTATTTCTCATTTTTATGGTAAAGATGACCAATGGTGGTAAATGGTAAAGAATATCAGGGAACGAGAAGAGATATATTTATTATATAACGGGATGAATTTAATAATATTTTGCTTGAAAAGTATTTTCCAAAGGCGGTTTAACTTAGGATGGAAAATAAATTCCTTCTGTTGAAATAAAAGGAGGAATATTCTGTGTCTTTTTATAAATAATACTTCACTTGATTGGAATGGAATGATCCAAATCTTATTTATGATGTTGATAGTAAAATAAATAGTTTTAATTAGGATTTAAGCCATGATAACATTGGAATTGGATTCCTATAAATTAATAATTTATGAGAAAATAATTGACTGTGATAAGAACATCGAAATGGTGTTTTTGATGATCATGTGTAATGTGACAATAATCTAAAGAAAATGTCTAGATGGAAAGCATTATGTTAGAATGAATCAATTAAATCAGAATGTAAAAAATCCAGTTTCTAGTTTGTGTAATGTGTGCTAAAAATAACCATGGGTAATGACTAAAAATTAGTAATTTTTTACAATATGGTAGGTTTGGTAATATGGCATGATATTGAAATAATTAAGATATTATATTTTGTATATTTAATTACAATAAGAAAATTGTAAAGCATTTTTAATATGGTTAGATGGGGAATTATGAATATACCTTATAAATTAAATATCTAAATGATTCTATGAAGACAAAATATAAGTTTAAATCCATAGTAAAATAATTTTATACTACTTAAAAAGACTTTGGGTGGTCCAATGAAGTGGTATTTGGTACATTGTTGGTTTACTAAAACTTTTCAAATTTCCTGTTTGATACGGGGACCATACATTCTTTTACTCTCTGGAAATTTTCTACTAAATTAGAAAATCATCTCAAGAACTAAATCTAGAACATATAGTTAAAACATCATGGGGAAATATTAAGGTAAAAATTAATTATAGGAATATTTATATTATTTTATGTGGAATGAAATTCATTAACTGGCATGTCCTTTTTACCTTATTAGAGTCTAATTTTATTCTTAGAATGGATTGGAATTCTGGTTATCATGTAAAGATAGATTATAGGGATGACGATTATTTTCAGATAGGGTATTATTTTGTACAAAATAATTAAACCTAACCATTAATAACATATTAAGAAGATTATATACTATTAAATTTTGGAAATGAATTTTATATTTCACGTATTGTTAAAAATAAGGTAACGATTCACATTAATGTTGTGTTGGTGGTAAATGAATACTGGGATGTAATTTCTCATGAGTTTCCTGACATTATAACAGATCAAAAAGTTGAATTTACCAATGACATTGTTTGTGAGGATAAGAAAATTTCAAAACCCCTATATCAAATAGATCAATAGTAACTTATAGAATTGAAAAAGTAGTTGGAAGAGTTTCTTGATAAAGGTCTCATTCCTCCAATCACATAACTACGTGGTTCTATTGTGTTTGTTTTTGAAAAAATATAGTTACATGATTCTTTTCATAGATTATATGTATTTGAATAATATTTCATTTAAGAAAAAGTATTTATTTTCTCATATAGATGGCTTATTTGGTTAGCTTGAGGGAGATCAATATTTTTTCAAGATTGAATTCTCATCTAAGAACAATTAGTTGATGGTGAAGGAGGGTCACATTCCAAAAACATTTTTCTACAGTATATATGGGCTTTATGATATTTTTATTCTGTTTGGATTGACAAAATACCCCTGTTATAGTTGTTGATATTATAAATAGAATCTTTTTTTAATAGTTGGATATGTTTATTGTTGTTTTTATTTTTTTATGTTTATTTATTCAAAAACTAATTAGGATCATGAAAAAAACTGAATGATTTTTCTAAAGACCCTTAATGAAAATAAGTTAAATGTTATATTTAAATAATGTGATATTAGATTAAAATTGATTTCCTTACTTGGGAAGTTTGTAAATATGTATGACATAATAGTTGATCCCAGAAAAAATGAAATGGTTAATAAATGGTTAAGTCCAAAAAATGTAACAAAGATTCATAGTTTTCATATATTATCATGGTATTACTAATGGTTTATTAAAACACATTTGATAGTAATCTGGACCTGTAACTAAGTTATCATGAAAAAGTGTTTGATTTATTTTTTCGAAATAATGTTATTTCTTTTAAGAATTGAAAAAAGATTGGGGAATTTTATAGTTTTACATATTAATTTCTGAAATATGGTGTTTTCCATCTATATTGATTCCTTTTTAAAGGTACTTGGTTGAATTCTGAGGCATAATGTTCATGTAATTTTTTACAATTCATGACAACTAAAACCTCATGAGTTAAATTATCCCACACATGATTTGGAATTAAAACATGTGGTTCTCACATTAAAAATATAGATACATCATTTATATGGAGAAAGATGTGAATTATACAAAGACCATAAAATATTGAAGTATATATTCACCAAGAAGTAATTGAACATAAGGTAGATAAGATGGATTGAATTGAAAAATGATTATGACTCCTTCATCAATTAACATCCCGGAAGAAAAAAATTAAAAATTACATTATTCAAAAAGATAATTCCACATTATTGATGTTCTGTTAAAGTCATGTCCCATTATTAAATGATTTTATGAATTTTGGATTAGAAGTTTGTGTTGCAAGAAATTCCTCTCATTTTTAGCTATCAGTGTAATCTTATCAATCAAAAAAAATTCAACTAACATAAAATTAAGATTTCAAGTTATATGAAAATGTATAATTTCTTAAAAAGTGTATGTTTCTATAATTTTACATAAATTAATATTTTTTATTGATATTTGGGAAGAAATTATGTGTTATTTGTGATTCACAATTTAGAAATTATTAATTAAGTGGGCTAATAGTTCTCATTTAATTACATATTGGTAGAAAAAATATGTACAAAGATCTTCAAGAATACCACTAAATGAATAGAATGAAATGATATATTTTTGAAATTACTATGACAAGTTTGAATGATAAATAAATAAATGAAAAAATAAAGTTACCATATGGGATGTTTCATCCTTTACCAGTGCTATAGTGGAAATGGGAAGAAATATCCATGGATTTTATAATGGGATTACCAAAAAAATATCAATTTAAGAATGTGATTTGAGTTATTTTTTATCGAATGAATAAATCTATGAATTTTATTTCAATTTTAGATAATATTTTTGTATATCATATTCCAAGATTATAACTCAAATATATAGTCAGGTTACAAATATTTCCTCTTTCCATTTTTTCTAATTGTGATTGTAGGTTCATTAAATAATTTTGTGTAAAATATATGTTTATTTTTTATTTTATAATTAACAAAATGATTTAAAATAAAATTTATTTTCATAAAATAGATTCATAAATTAATATTTTGTTTTATTTTAATTTTATGATAAGTATATGAGACCATAATCAATTTATCCATGGGTTATAAAGTCAATTATAATATAAAAATCAATATATTCGGAATAAATGGTAATTTTAATTTAAAATTAAATTTATCAAATTTTGAAACATATTTTCGCAAAATGGAGTCCATTTTTTAATTATACATAACCCAAAATGGGTTGGGTGAATTTTTGGAATTTTTTTGATGTTTTTGAGTTTTGTTGGTGAATAGTGAAATATGGTAATTTATAATATTTCACATTATAAGTAAATTAAGGATTTGTTTGATTCATGGTTGTGTAATGGATGATATAAGTGACTACTATCTCATACTAAAATGAAATATTTAATATATTTAGTTACATGAATCAAAACTATTGATAAGCTTCATACAAATTAATAAAATAATGAATATAGTATTCAAAACACCACACTCCCCTCCCATTAAATACCCCATTACCAAATCTAATCCTCACACATCCAAAGAATTGTATCTTGTAAAAAATATATTAAATTACCTTAACAATCATATTACCTGTTTTTATGATCTAAATTTCTCACCAAAATTGAAAAATCAATTTCTTTAAGGAGGTTCTCAATGAGAAAACATTCTTGTGGTAAAATATTTTTTTCTCTTCTAAAAATATATTTATGTATTCATTTATTTGTTGTAATATCCTCACACACCATATCCAAAGTTACATGATAAATACAGTATAATACATATACAAGAATATTATGGTTTTAATAGAATATCTATCATCAAACCTCTCCTTTTCTATTATTATTCAATAAAATGAAAAAAAATGTGACATGTCGATTCACGGACTTTATGGAGAAAGAGTTTTACCTTTTCATATTCCACATTCAAGGAAGGTAATAAAACCATTATTATGGTTATCAGATATTTCAAAATATATATTATAACATTTCTAATTCTATATTACTAATTTACTGACATAATATTAAATAAATGAAAGTTGTTTATGGTGGTCGAAAAAACTAAAAAATATTTTTTTTAACATTAATGTTTTATCTAAATAATCATATTGATATAATAAAATATATATATGGGAACATTTAAAATTCTATTGGTATATTAAAACCATATATTTCATCTTCGGTAGTTTTCATTCCATTTGGAACGAACTCTCATATTTATACTCAATGGAACTAATCATAAAGTCATTATAAAAGCACTCCTAGAATGACGATTATGATATTTATAACTCATTTAAATGGACATAAATTTACATGAAAAATTGGAAATAAAAGAAATACATATTCATATGTTTTTGAATTAATTAATTGATGATTCTTATTGGATTATCCTATAAAATAGTTACTATTGAAATATGCTTTCAGATATAAAATAAGGGGATTTCATTTTAATGTGGTCTTTATATTTTCTTTTTAAAAAATTAATGAAAAATGTTTCTTCAAAACATGTATGGAATGTTTTTTTTCATTTTTAGGAATCCTAATTTTTAACTATTTTTTATGGGATTTTATGATTATTTTTGATGAAAATGTTTTGTTTTGAATGTGCACATTATTCCTTTTAAATAAGTGATTTTCCATAATTAATGTTTTTATGATGCATGTATTCATTTTCTATAATTGTGATATAGTTAATGAGAACTTTTTGTTATAACTGATGGTAAAATTATAAACCAAAAGGGAAGGTCTTTTATATCCCTCTATTGCATTCAGTTTATTAGAATTTTACCGTAATGGTTACTCCATGTGTAGCTGTGATAGTTACATTATAATGTTGCCATGAGGGTTACATTATAAAGTACCCATGGGGGTTGCAAATCATATGGTAACCAGGGGGTTATAATTATCAATAATTATGTTTTGAAATGGTTCCCCAAGTTACTTAAATAATTTTTTAATTCCTACTATGTTTTATGCAAACCACATGTTTTCACTAAGTTAGTATATGATACTTTTAAGGGTGAGAATTATATCTTTAATGTGTTTACAATTATTCGTGGAGTAATGGTATGTGTATTTTTTTACATTTTTTATCGAGTATTTTGAGCTCATTATATGTTTTAAAAAATATTTTTAGGTGGTTTATGGTTGGGAAAGAGACAAGAAGAATATAATTTGAATATTGTGATACTTTTTTTCATAAAAAGAAATCATGACTTTTTTGAAGAAATTTGTATTGTGGAAAAATAGATAATGTTTTAGTAGTATCCACATTGTGTTATTATATGTTATATCTTATGAATTATTAACTAAATCTCAAAAAATATAAACCTAGAATATCTTGGGGAATTAAATAATATGAATTGTAGTCCAATGTCATTAGAATATGTAATGGTGAAGGTTGCATACTTATAGTTTGTAACAAAGCATTGTTTATATAGAATTATGGAATATGATGATGTTAATATGATACCATAAATTGTTATTGTCATATTTTTATGATTAAATGATATATAATTTGAATATTATAATGTTTCTTCATCTAAATTATGCTTTTTTATAACGGTTTTCTAAAGAACAAACATGGAACATGATGAAGGAATAAACTGATAGGATGATATACTTCATAATTTTCAACCTAGAATGTTGTAATTGGAACAAAGTTGTTTCTAATAGTAATGTATTTGTTGAAATATTCTATAAATGGTAATGGAATCCATTTAAGATAATAACAAGAGATACTAAGAAAGGAACATGAAGATAGTGGATAATTTTATATGGAAACACCCTCTTTATTTGAGTGGATCTTATGACCCAATAGTAGGTAAAGGGTTATTAAATCCATTGAAAATATATTCTATGTCATTGGTATTTCATATAATCAAAATCAAATACATTCTATTTATCAGTTTGATGGTAAAGATGATCAATGGTGGTAAATTGTAAGGAATATCAGGGAAAGAGAAGAGATTGATTCATTATAGGATGGGATGAATTTAATAATATTTTCCATAAAAACTATTTTCTTAATGCGGTTCAACTTCGGATGGAAAATAAATTCCTTGTGTTGAAATAAAAGGAGGAAGATTCTGTGTCTTTTTATAAATAATACATCACTTTACTGGTATGGTATGATACAAATATTATTTATGATGTTAATAGTAAAATAAAAAGTTTTAATTAGGATTAAATACATGATATCGAAGGGAATTGGATTCCTATAAATAAAAAATTCATGAGAAATTTATTGAATGGGAAAAGAACATGAAAATTGTGTTTTTTGATGATCATGTGTAGTTTGACAAAAATCTGAAGAAAATGTCTAGTTGGAAGGCATAGTGTTAGAATCAATCAATTAAATCTGAATGTAAAAAAATCCAGTTTCTAGTTAGTGGAACATGTGTTAAAAATAACCTTTGGGAATACCATAAAAAACTAGTAATTTATTTACCATATGGAATGTTTGAGAATATGATTTGATATATAAATGATTTAGATATTATAATTTATTTTTGATTAATTACAATAAGAAAATTGTGAAGTGCTTTTAAGATGGTGAGTTGGGGAATTATGAACATACCATATAAGTTAAATATCTAAATGTTCGGATGAAGACCAAAAATAAGTATAAATCCAATGTAAAATCTTTTGAGACTACTTCAATAGATTTTGGGTTTTGCAACGAAGTGGTATTAGGTACAATGTTGGTTTACTAAAATTTTTATAATGTCCTATTTGATACGGGGATGATACATTTCTTTATTCTAGACAAAGTTTCTAGTAATTTAGATATTCACCTCAAGAAGTAAAAATAGAACATATGGTTAACACATTATGGAGAAATATTATGGTAAAAATGCATTAAAGTAATCTTTATATTGTTTTATGTAGAATGAAATTAATTTACAACATTGTCGTTTTTACCTTAGTAGAGTTTGATTTTATTCTTAGAATGGATTGGAATTTTTGTTATCATGTGAAGATTGATTATTGGGATGATTAATTTTTTTCAGATAGGGTATTATTTTATATAAAATAATTTTACCATACCATTAATAACATATTACGAAGATTATAAAATATTAAATAATGGAAATGAATTTTATATTTCATGTATTGTTGAAAATAAGGTATCTATTCACATTAATGATGTATTGGTGGTAAATGAATACTTGGATGTTATTCCTGATGAGTTTCCTGACTTTATAACTGATCAAGAAGTTTAATTTACCATTAACATTGTTTATGAGGCCAAGAAAATTTCAAAACTCCTTTATAAAATAGATCAATTGTAACTTAAATAATTAAAAAATTAGATGGAATAATTTCTTGATAAAGGAGTCATTCCTCCTATAAAATCACTATAGGGTTCTCCTATATTTTGTTTTGAAAAAAATAGAGTTCCATGAGGCTTTTCATATATTATATATATTTGAATAATATTTCTATTAATAATAATTATATATTTTCTTATATAGATGAATTGTTTGGTTAGCCAGAGGGAGATCAATATTTTTCCAAGATTAAATTCTGATCTGGGAACAATTAGTTGATGGTGAGGGAGGCTCACATTCCAAAAACATCATTATACACTAGATATGGGATTTATGAGTATTTTATTTTTTTGGTTTAACAAAATACAACATCTATATTTGTTGATCTTATGAATATAATCTTTATTGAATAGTCGGATAAGTTTATTGTTGTTTTTAATATTTTTATTTTGATTTATTCAAAAAATAATTAGGATCATGAAAAAAACCTAAAGATTTTTCTTAATACCCTTAAATAACATAAGTTAAATTAAATAATAAGAAAATGTAATTTTTGGTTAAAATAATTTTTCTTAATAGGGAAATTTGTAAATATGTATGATATAATAGTTGATTCCCCAAAAAATGAAGTGGTTAATAAATGGTCAAGTCCATCAAATGTTACAAATATTCATAGTTTTCAAATATTATCATGTTATTACTAATATTTTTATTAAAAAACATTTCATAGTAATCTAGACCTATAACTAAGTAACCATGTAAATGGGTTTGATTTATTTTTACAAAATAATATTATGTTATTTTAGGAATTGAAAATAATATTGGTAAATTATCTAGTTTTAGATATTACTTTCTGAAATCTTTTTTTTTCAACTATATTGATTCTTCTTTAAATATACTTGGTTGAATTCTAAGGCATAATTTTTACGTAATTTATAATAATTCAAGACACCTAAAACCTCATGAGTTAAATTATCCCACACATGATTTGGAATTAGAACATTTGGTTCTCACTTTAAAAATATGGATACATCATTAATATGGATAAATATGTGAATTATACACTGACAATAAAATTTTTAAGTATATATTCACCAAGAAGGAATTGAACATAAGGTAGAGAAGATGTATTGAACTGAAAAATGATTATGACTTCTTGATCAATTAATATCCCTAAAGAGATAAAAAGGTGAAAATTCCTTTATTCAAAAAGACAATTACACATTAATAATGTTATGTATAAAACATGTCCCATTATTAAATGATTTTATGAGTTTTGGCTTAGAAGTTTTTGGTGTACGAAATTATTCTCTTTTTTAGTTGTCCGTGTATTCTTATCAATCAAAAAAAATTGAAATAACATAAAAGGAAGATTGTGAGTTATAGAGAAATGTATAATTTTTTTTAAAAGTGTATATTTCTTTTATTTTACATCAGTAAGTATTTTTTTAGATTAGTAAAGAAATTAGGTGTTCTTTGTGATTCACTATTAAAGAATTATTAATTAAGTGAAGCTAATAGTACTCGTTTCATTACATATTGGATAAACTAATATATACAAAGATCTTCAAGAACACTACTAAATAGATAGAATGAAAAGATATATTTTTTAATTTACTATGACATATTTAAATTATCAATAGGTAAATGAAAAAAGAATGTTACCAAATGGGATGTTTCAGCATTTAGCCATGCTAGAGTGGACATTAGAAGAAATATCCATGGATTTTATAGTGTTATTACCAAAAACATCTCAATTTAAAAACATTATTTGGGTAATTTTTCATTAAATATAATAATCTATGAATTTTAATACAATATTAGATAGTATTTCTGTATATCATATTTCTAGACTGTTACTCAATGATATAGTCTGCTTATAATGAGTTCCTCTCTCCATTGTTTCTAATCATGATTGCATGTTCGATTAATATTTTTGGAAATGCCTTTAGAAATCACTAGGAATTGAATTATTTTTCCACATAGCCTTTCACTTCAATCTAATGGATAGACTGAGGGAAACAATTTATTGATTTGAAGAAATGATATGTTCTTTTTAAATTGATTACCATGGAAGTTGGGATTAACATCTTTCTTTAGTTGGGTTTTATTATTATAATAGTTTGCATTACAGTAAAACAAATTTAACCCTTTGAGAAATTATGTGGGAAGTAGTGTCTAAATCAATCATTTTGGGAAATATTTTGTGGTATAATATTTGTGGGACCAAAATTAGTAGTTGAAGTGGCTGAGAATGTAATGATTATCCCGCAACATATGAGATAAACTCCGATCCAGTAGAAAAGTTATGTGGATAATTTGGGTAAGGGTCATTATTTTGAGGTAGTTGTTCAAGTTTTTCTCAATTTTTATTAATTGAAATGTGTGACTAATTTTGATATAAAGGGGAAGATTAGTCATAGTTCATTAAACCCAACCAAATCTTGGAGAGAGTTTGATCAATTTCATATTGAGTGGAATTTCCCATGAGTTTTTCCCAGTTACACAATGTTATTCCTTTTTTAATTCTAAGAAATTGTTTTCTAGATTAATATGATTTTCATATCTTTGATATTGTTCAGTTGGAAGATAACCTCTCATATGAGGAAAATCCTATTATGTGTCTTGGCCATATACATCAATTGTTGTGGAATAAGGAAATTCACCAGGTTATTGTTTTGTGGAGAAACCACATGGATCCAGATGGAAGATGAAAATATAGAAATATTGTGAGGTAATGATATCCTCACATATTTAATAATTGAATAAAAAATTTAAATTTAAATTTCTATAAGGTGGTGGGGAGAATATAACTGCCACTGCATTTATAAAATACATTTTGTCCTTCTATTATTATATAGTTAAATTAGATATAAATGTATAATGAAATAAGTGGTATTTGTTCAAATTATGGAATATACAATAATAGAATAGGAACCTCAACAATTAAAGTAAAAATAAAATTATTGTATCTTTTAAGTGGAAATATTATATATTTATATCATGGAATAATTATATAAATTTTTCGAAAATGAAAATGTAAGTGTTTGTATTTTTTGTGGAACATAAATGTTTATTTATAATTTTATAATTAATATAATGATTCAAAATAAAATTTATTTTCATAAAATAGATTCATAAATTAATATTTTGTTTTATTTAATTTATAATATTATTCTATAAAAACTAAATTAAATTTTCAAACTGTCATAAAATCGGTTATAATATTAAAATCAGTATTTTTTGAATAAATAATGATTTTAAATAAAACTAAAATTTCTCATATTTAGAAATTTATTTTCAAAAATTGTAGTCCCTTTATGAAATATACACATTAAAAATTGGTTAGGTAGATTTTTTTTGAATTTTATGAAAAAGATGAATTTTTAGTGAATACTGACATATAGTAGTTTACAATATTTAACATTATAAGATAAGAAATGAATTTTTAAGTCATGGGTGAGTAATTGATTATGTATGTGATCATTATCTCTATATCACCTACTATGGTTACAATAATTTATCCCAATAATCAACAATAGTGTTAGTCTTATGCTGAGATAATAAACTAATGAATATAATATTAAAAAACAACCCTAACCTTTACCTATTAATACAACCACTGACCACATATTCTACTCACACATGAAAATCCATTTTTCATTTCAAAATTATTCCCTTTTAGCATCCATATCCTCTTCCCCATTTCCAAGACCTACTGGTCTCACTAAAAGAGAAAAATCATGTTCCTTAAGCATATTTTCATGGAGACAACTTTCATTAGGTAAAATCATCCATTATCTTTTCAAAACATTATTTATTTATTTATTTATCATCTTATTCTCGAATATCATATAAAAAGTAAAATTAAAAATCTAGTATCATTCATATACTATAAGTTTTTTAAATGGAATATCCATCATCAAACCTTTCCTCATGTCCTCTTTTTTAAAAAAATTAAAACATCATCCGGGATGTGTGGATTCACCACCTTCTTGAACGACGAGTATTTATCTTCCTTTAACTCCATGAGTTATGGTAATAAAAAAATTATTATATTTAAAGAAATTATATGTTTATCATATCTTGTCTTCTATTTTATAACTAATTAAAATACATAATATTAAATAAAATGAAACTAATTTGTGATGGTCAGGAAAATTGCCAATAATTATCTAAACTTTTATCATTGCATTTTTATCGAAATAATAGTTCTCATATGAAAATCAAAATGATTTACAAGATCATTTAACATACTTTATGTATATTAATTCCATTTCATTCCACTTCTCATGATTTTTATCCTTTAGAATATAACTCCCATAATTATACTCTAGGTAACCAGCAGTAAATCCATGAAATGAATGATCCTAGTACGATGATTATGATACTCATAACTCATCAAAATGGACATAAATTAACTTAATAAAATGATAAAAAATAAATAAATGTTGAGAAGTTATAAATTATGTTATTAATGAATCTAATTTGATTTTATATAACATTACATATAAGTGATAAACACTTTCATACATAAGGTAAGAGGGTTTACTTTTAAAAACATTGTTAATGACTTTTTTTAAAAAATTAAAAAACAATTCTCTTCTAATATTAAATTTAATGAGTGTATTTTAGAATTTTCATGATTCATTATTATTTTAAAATCTAATTTATAATATTACAAGGTTATTTTCAATGAAAATTCTTTCAGTTTTTATATGGGAAATATAAATTTTAAATATGTGATTTTCCTCCGGGAATGTTTTTATGATGCATGTATTCATTTTTATTATTTTTTCTATTTTAGGGGGACTGTTTATAATTATAGGTGGTTAAATTATAAACCAAACATAGGTGAATTTTTTATATCCCTACAATGAATTGGGAATGTTGGAAGTTGGCTGTAATGGTTATTCTAAGTGTATCATTGATAGTTACACCATAAAGTATCTATGGGGGTTACATTATAAGGTTGTTTTAATGGTTAGAAATCATATGGTAGCTTTTAATATTACATGAATAAGTAATTATGTTAAGAAAATAATTCCCCTAGACACATAAATGGTTTTTTTATTCTTTAAATGTTTTATGGAAGCCTAATGTTTTCACAATGTAAGTATATGTCACTTTTAAGGATTAGAAGTATATATTTATTTTGTTTAAAATTATTCTTGGAATAATGTATTTATTTATTATTTTGTATGTCCCATGATGATATTTTTGTGCACATTTCATTTTTTTAAAAAATCAATGGGATTATGGTTGGGTAAGGGAATAGAAGAATCCAATATGAATGTTGTGATAGTCTTTTTATGAAAAGGAGTCGTATTTTTAAAATAATACACATTAATGAAAAATGAATACTTGTTTAGTATTATCAACTTTGTAGGCTTCTTAGTTTTTATGTAGTAATTATTTCTTAATTATTAAAAAATAGAGACCTAAATGTTATTTTGGAATTAAAAAATGAAATATTTTCTAAATTCACTAGAATTAGTAATAGTTAATGTCAGGTCATGTATTTTACCGGATTTCATTTATCATAAAATGAGAATTCAGAATATTTGAATATAAATTAAAATAGAATGGGAAAATCCATTTTATAATCAAAGTTATTTTAATTAACCTAAAGTCTATGTCCTTTCTTTTTAAATTAATAAAAAAATTCCACATTTTCTATAAATACCAACCCATTCTCTTGATCCTCATAATCCTAAAATGAATTTAGATAGTTCTCCATTCTTTTTATATCTCACGAATAACTACAAGTATTCTATGTGGCTCAATGGTGTTCTTTTTAACATTTAAGAAGCTACTTTGCAAAGTAAGGGTTCCAAATCCTCTTCATTTTCCTTTTAAATGTAAATCCTTTTTTATAACTAAATATAATATTGTTATTCATATACTATAATTATTCTAATTATATATTATTATCATCCACTGAACATATTCTTTATGATATAGTATTTATTTTCTTCCACTATATCCTTTTCCTAAAAAATTATTATGTCATTGTAAGGGAACCTATGTAACATCCCTTGTTTTAAGAAACGAATACTATGTTCAATAGAATACATGATACGCTAAATCAAGCTTAATGGAAGAACTAAAAATTATTAGTTAAAAGTTACCAATAGATCCTAGTCATTTGAATAACAGGAATGAATTATATCAAATTAATTATGAAAATATGGTTTAGACATATTTATATAATGATGCATTGGTCACAAAATTTATCAAAAATGGAAATAAAACCAATTGAATATAAAGGATAAGTTTTATTATAGACATATTTAAAAAGATAATATTTTTTAGAAAATCAAACCACTCATTATGTATATTTATTTAATAAAATATATATGTACAATTTTTTAGATAAAAGAAGTATTTTTCTAAAAATGTAATTTTTCAACATTTTGATTGAAAACCATTTTTAAATTTACTTTTCAAACCTATATATGTTCTATTTGACAAAACTAAACATTTTCTTTAAAAGAGGAACATGAAAATTTACTTTGGATTAATTTTTTATATTTTTATAATATATATTATTTTTTTGAGAAATAATAAAAATACCCAAAAGTTTAATTAAAAACAAATTTTTCCATTGAGATAATTTATATGGTTAAATAATATTATACAATTGTTTTAAAGTGTAAATAGAATATATTTTTATCTATTAATCCAATTATGGTAATTTTTTGTAATTTAACAATTTAATTGGACATAAACACGTGTCAATATTTTAATAGTTTTAACTTCTTAAGAACATACCTTTTGGTTTTTATAACAAGAATTAGTTTTAATTTAATTACTATAATTTCTGAGTTTTGGATTTGGAAATTAGATTCAATATTTGAAAGTAGAAGGTTTAAATTGTTTAAAAGGTACCTTTAATTATTGGAAATTATGAATAGTAATGTTTGTAATTCTTTTTATTTACCATGGTTAATGTGTAAATTGAGTTAATATGGGTAAAAACAATATTATAATAAAATAGAACTACCATAAAACACGCCCTAATACAATTGGATGATATATTTCTAACCATGATTATCTTTAGGCTGAACTTTTGGAATTTTGGAGCCACTTGGATGTGAAAATGACATTTTATAATTTTTAATTTAATGAAAAAGAAAATATAATATAAACATGTTTCTTTTATGAATTTGTTTATATGGGGCCATATAAGTGATATCTTAGACTATAAATAGTAATTATAAAGAAAAAATTATTTCATAAATCATTATATTTTATTTATAATTTATAGACATAATATATATAAATTTAATTAGGACACATTTATGAGGTAGTGATTGCTTCCTTAATAAAGGATTCAAATAAATGATATTATAATTATTAAAATAAAAATAATTTGAATGTTTTGATTCCATAGGAAATTCTTTTGGATGATATTGAAATATTATATTTGAGTTATATTCTTTAGTTCAATGTAATCACGTTTTTTTGAGTTTAATAAAAATAAGCTACTAAATAGTATAAATAATTGACATTAAAGAGTTTTTAAGACAAATACTGTTTTATTAAATGATATAATAGTACTATAAATAAATAATTTGGTAAAATGACTTATATAAAGTTGAAAATTTCATTAATGATCCACTTATGGTTATCTTGGAATTTTATAGTTACTATAGTTTCCATATATTATGAAAATACAAGAAGAAATTGAAAGAGTTAATGTTTTTAACTAAGGGTTAAAGCTAAAAGATAAGGTTAATTTTGTGAAAGAAAATTTTATAAAACATATTTTTTGAGAGATTTTAGACCCTAAATAATCTTATCATTGATATTAATGAGTTTGGGACCTCTTAAAACCTAAAATAAATTTATAATAAAAAAATATTTTTAGTTATGATGTAATTCTAAACAAATGGAAAATTTATATCAAAATGACTTCATTTTTCACTCAAATACCGAGCATCGACAAAACTTCTGATATGAAATCAGAAAATTAACTAATTGTTATAACATGTTAATAAGTGATATAAAAAGAATAATAAACAATAGAAAGGTTCTAAATCAAGTAAAAATTATCAATGTTTATTATTCATGATATTAAAGAATATATGGGACAAGTCAGACTCCAGGTAAGTAACTTCCACTCATTCTCCATTCATTGAGGTGTATTTGGATTTATACATGACCTTATTTTATATCATGTATAATAAACCCCTTTTAATTTTAATTTCATTTAAAGGGAATATTTTTTCTATGAATTATTTTACTAAATGAAAAATGGAATGTTTGTAACGTATATGGTAACAAAAACTTCTCCACTACCATAACCATTATAATATATTTGGCTTCCTCTATAAGCCTTAAAGTCTTTTAAAATGAAAATAAATCCCTTATTACATTATTTGGGTATCTTGGTATTGAAAATGGGTTCTTAAATGGAAATAGTATATTTATATTTATATGTTTTCATGTTGGATTAGAATAATCATTAAAAAGGGGTTTTGTGATGAACGTGATATATTCATAAAAAGGTATATGAGAATTATATGAAATGAGTCGGCCCGATATAGCTTATATGAAGGGTTGAGCCCCATTATAGCTCAAAAGTGATCATGATATAGCATATACTTAGGGTTGATCCCTATTATAGCTCATGGGTGACCCCAACACAGATTATACGGAGGTTTGAGCCCCATTATAGCTCACGGGTGATCCTGATATAGATTGTATGAAGGGTGATCCCCATTATAGATATCTAATTTAGAAGTCTACCATATGGTTATCTCAATTCGAAGATGTTTGAAAGGGTTTTATTTATATGATTCACTATGTAACCTAATGTATTTTTATTTTCTTTCAATTGGTTTTAGTGTACATTATTGGGAAGAACGTATAAGTGTTATTCGTGTGAAACTATTTTGCTTCTTCCACGCAAAGAACATTTATTGGGATATTAGGTTCCAACTAGGAAAATGGTTTTTCATTATTTTTATGTGTCTTACTATACTTTTTGTGCTCATATCAGGTTTTAAATTTTTTCACATGATTTAAGGAATAATAGAGACAATGATGGTGTCAAGAATAAGTTATGATGATTAAACATGAAAAAAACCATGTTCCTTTTTAAAAGTTTTATTGTTATTGACGAAACAGATAAAATTGTAAGTGTCCACTTTCTATACATATATATATTTTATTTAATAGTTATAGCCTAATTTTTTAATGCACTAAACCTAACAATATCATCAATGTAAATTTTGGTCATAACTTAATATTATGTAACATTTAAGTTTGGTTCCTTATACCCTAATCTCATCTTACCCTTTATTTCTTTTTTCCTCTGAAATTAATTTTCATTTTGAAATGTTAAGATGATTCATTTTTAAACATTCCATATCATAATATATATTATATATCACCATTCCCTTCTTATTATAATTATAACAACCTAGGATTTCACAATATATTTTTTCCTTTTAAATAAACATTACATTCGAAATCTTATATTATGTATACCACCAAAATGAATTGTGGTGTTTTCTAGTAGTTAAATACCATTTATTAAAATATGACAATAACAAAACCTCCAATAAATAATAATATAATATTCAACTGAAAATTCATATATTTATCATATATATAAAAAATGTGATTTAATTGTTCTTTCTAGTTTTTTTAAATTATAATATATTTTGTATTAGTAGAATAATCAAGATAATTTTGAATGATAATATATAATATTTAAACAAATTAACTAATATATTTTCATTCCAGAAAATGAAATTTGGTATGAAATAATACTGAGGACTCCTAATGTATAAAAAACATTTATTCAATAATGGTTTTTATTATTATAATTCTTATTTTCCATTGAAAATAAAATTTTATGATTTTAGGATTATAATTAAATTAAATAGAGTTATTTTTTAGTTTTATCATGTAAACATTATTTTGTATTAAATTTGGGCTTTTTCGAAATAAATAATTTTTAGATGGGTAGACAAAATTATTTTTGTCAAAATGAAAACATTAATTACTCTATCATCATATAATATATACCAATAAATTTTTTAAAATGATTAAACATATAAAATGAGTAATATTTTTTTAAAATATATATTTTTTAATTTATAAAATCTATATTTAACCAAAAAAATTATTTTCCTAATTTTAATAAAAACCAATTTTCACCATTTTATTTAATAAAAATTATATTAGTAAAATTTAGAAATGGATTTGTTTCAATGAAAAATATTACTAGTTTTTTAGTAAAAAAATAATTTATTTAAAAAAAATTTATAATTTTAACATACACATTAATTTTAATCATTAAAACACACATAACTTGAAAAATAGTTTCTACACATTATGTGAATTTATTATAATATTAATATTTCACTACAATAAAAAATTCATTTCGTAAATTTTTTTGAATTTTAGAAATCATAATCATAAAATTTACATAAATAGTAATTTTTTTTATTCCATAAAATTTAATTTCATGGTTAATAATTAACTATCCTGGTAAATTTAGAAATGGTAAAACTGATTTATAAGAGGAAATTGCCAAAAACATGTCCACAACATGTTTTCGAATGGGAATTTTAGATTGAGATCAATAAAATATCTCCTTCCCTTATTTGTTTGACCCATTTTGAGCCTTTTACCCTTAAATAGTTACATTATATTCTTGAATATGTAATAAGGGTTTTCAAAATTTCATTTCTCTTCACTATTAAAAGTGGATCTATATAGTACTTCATGTCACACCTTTAACCTTGAATTTATTCATAAAAAAATACCTATTGTACTAAATATTACCCACTCCATCATACATTATCCACTAAAACTATTATTAATCATAATTTCTCGAATTCCAATAATATTTCAAATGGAAAACCTAATTTGTCAACAGAAGTTACTACCTATTACTTAAGAATATATTTTTATCTTACTTTGAAAAAATAATTTAGCTAACTTTATATAAATATATAAGTATAATTAATATTATTAGATGTTATTATATTAATGGAAAATCCATTTTTATTCCTTTTCATCAACTAATAAAAAATTTATGATACTGCATATGTGTAGATCACCGCCACCATGAATCAACATCTTCAATTTTTTATAACCACATTTCATGGTAATTTATGATGATATAATTTATGAATAAATACATTATACACATTATATTTATGACTATGAAAATAAAAAATTTATATTTACACCCAATCCTTTTAATTAATTTGATAATGACACCATCATATAGGTATACGCGTACATTACGGTCTCCACAAGAGTGATGTATTTCCTTTAATCATCTATTATTTTATTATTTTTCAAAAAATTATCATATCATGTTCCCAACATAACAACATATTAAAATTTTAATTATACTTCTTTTAATATGTATATTATAACCAAATCACCCCATTATAATAATTTTCCACTAATATTAATGTGTTTATTTTTTAGTCAGTTTGACCACCTACTTGAAAAATTCTATAAAAACCTATCATAGAGGAGAAAATAATCAAAAAACAATTCAGTTTTCACACAACGATAAGAAAAAGATATATAATAAATAAATTAAATATGTTAATAAATGGGTATTATTAAATTAATTATATAATTTTAAGGTTCAAAATATGGTATCTAAAGAACATTATTTGAATTTCTATGATCTTGAAAAAAAATGAATCGAGAACACAATAAGGGGTTCTCATATCAATTTTTATGTCAGAGGACTTATTTCTTATTATACATCATGTTTTACTATGAATGGTGTATCTATTTACCCGTTAATAATTCTTTTATGAATCAGTTATATTACTTCATGTTCTTAATCCTATTGTAATTTCATTCTATCCTGAGGTTTTGAATCAAAAATTAGAAAAGAGAAATGGTATTTCTATTTTAAATCAATTTCATTGAGATACAATTATATTATGATCCTAATTGTTTATACGTTTCTAGGCTACCTATTTAATTTATTAAACTTTTAAATAAATTTAAAATTTCATTATATGTTTAATTTCATGATATCTATTATTAAATAAGATTTATTTTATATTTTTTAATCCATATAATTTTTCACAAATCAAATTCTACCTTATTAGGTCATAAATTCTTTACTTGATTATAATTTTATAATCACCATATATCCTCCAAACACATTTTCCTTATGTTATATATATATATATGTTACTAAGTTTAATGAAAATCATCTTTCTTGATGAAATACCATCCCAAATATAAATTTTATGTTGTAAATAATATCTTACATTCATTCAAGTAGATCTTTTCCTCTATCTATGTTTTCCTTCCTGCTAAAATTATCCTTAATTTTTTTGAACTCTGACATGTATTATTTTTCATGATCCCCATTATTGTCTTCAATTATTTTTTAATGTAAAATCTAATGCACTATTTATGATATGATTTTTCAATAAGGGTATTTAAAAAAATTAGAAGGATTTTTATCCTTTGATAATAAATTTTTTTATCTTAAATTCCATTTTTTCTATATAAAACCATAATTCATTTTTATAGGTCATATTATTTAAGATTTATTAAAAATAATTTTTAAAATATCTAAAAACATTTATTTATAAATTTTATTGAAATATATTTTTAAAAACAAAATGTATACCTTTTCATTTAGACATTATTTATAAAAATACGAAAATACTCTTATTGGATGAATTTTTTCCTAAGAGTTTATTTTTTATAATTTTGAATATTTTCCCATAGATTAATTGTTTTAAAATGTAAAATATACATCCATTATTCTATTGTATTGAATTATAATTTTTGACATAGAAAAATGGCCTTTTTCATCATGATTTTCAATGTTAAATTCTATAACTCTTCTAAAAATATTTTCCTTTTTCCTGTTAATTCTATACTAGAGTTTTAGAAAATAATAATCATTTAATGTATATAATAAAAACGAACCAATACTGAATTTTTTATTCATAATTATCTTATATTTATAACCCCAATTCTACTTCTAATTCTTGAACACTAAGGAATTTCATTCACATTGATTCTATATATTGATTGGTTGGGGAAATTATTAGATTGACCGTATATTATTTATCATTATGGTGTAAATAATGATTGCATTGTTATATTAATTTAATGATATTAACATATAAAGTAAAAAAATATATTTTTATGCCAATTTATTTCCTATGGATATATCATGATACAATTATTCACTGAATTATGAATATTTTTCTTACGCGATTCTGATTAAAAACATTATGAAAATCATTTTCATTCCATGGGTTATTTATAATATGATGATGATTTATATCATGTTGAACTCAATTGTTTGGATTATTATGGGTGGGGTACTATATCACCCTCAGTTGAATTAGTTTTTGTTTATTTATCATGTGATAAACATGTGTGGATATATTGATCTTTCTCACAGAAGAATGGGTATAATAAGTTCACTCACATTTTCAGGAGTGTACACAAGGATTTATTTCACATTGGAATGAGTATAATGAGTTTACTTAGGGTTTTTTCCAATTATTAAGTTTTTGAACTAGTTGTAGGATTATAATAATGAAAATATTGTTCTATTATAGAATATTTGTGTTGAATCATGTTTACACACTCACTTGCTTCATTTATTTTGATATGCTACATCATATTACATAACTCACATTTTATGATACATTATTTATTGGGTAGTATTTTATTATATTAAATAATTATAAACATATACATTTTGAATGTTCACTTATTATCTTCCAATGTTATTTCATATTTTTACCCTTACCGGGCATCTAAGAAAACCCATTATTATGTTTACATTTCACCAAATTATTATGATTACAAATGTTTGAAATTTTTAGGGGATTATCTTATGAAGAGAATTAGTGGGAGCTGTTGAAGGCTCTTTATGTATTAAATCATATTTTATATAGTTTAAAAATAATTTCATAATAAAAAATCATGGGTAATACGAGTTAAAAGTTTTTTATAATTCAAAAAATCATTGAACCTAAAAACATTATTCAGTTCGAAATATTAGTTTATCTAGTTATTATAAATGTGTATCAAATCCAATGTGTATACAATATCTCTTTTACATAGAGGTCACTATTGTAAGGGTTTGGGGTTCATAAAATGGCATTATTGGAGGGTTTATATTAATTTATAGGTTATTATTATATCACCAAGAGTTTTTTGGACTTTTTTGAATATTTAATTTCTCTAATAACATGCATTACAAACAACAGTGAGTTTTATAGAACAACAATATAATATTAATATAAATATTTAAACATTACCATTATAACCTAACCATTACGTAAGGATATTTTTATTATAATAAAAACTATTTAAAAATTATATAATGTTGAAGGAAACATATTGGTAAAAAGTACTTCATCATTATTAAATACTTTATATGTTTAGAAAAAACTATTTTCTAAAAAATGTTTTTATTACCTTATATGAAAAATATTATAATTAATTTCTTCAAATTATATAAAATCTATTTTTGATAAAATTCATCATTTTTTCTATATACATATCACTATTTTATTTTATAGAATGTTTTTGGAATTTTCTATAAATAGTAATTTTTTTAATTAATAGTAAAACTAATTATTTTTAGTAAAATGTGATTTTAATTTAATTTATTGACAAGATAAATATTATTTTTTGTGGTCATAAAAAAAATTTGTTAAATTATATATTTATTAATACAATTTTTTTCAATTGAATCAATTTCATGTTGAATTTTTTATATTGAATATTTTTACACTTATGAACGTTTTATCGTAGAAAACAACTTCTTCATGTCATCTATGAGTTAACATTTGGAATTAAAATTTTACACTTTTATTAATGGAAATTTAAAAAATGTTTTTCAGATTTTGAGTAAAACTAATTAATATTATTTAATAATTTTATTGGTTTTTTGTCAAAATAAATAGTAAAAATAAAAAAATTTACTACCATAGTGAAGAAAAAAAGGGTTTACCGGGGGGGGGGTTAACTAAAATGATAAGGTTTAAAATGAACAAAAATGATCTATATCCCATTGGATGTTAATATATTGACCTTATCACATATATGGTTTTTATGTTATACATTTGTTATTCTAGTGGAATGTGAAAAACAGGGGTGTACATAATTATTTTCAAAAACACAATATGTGTTGTCTCCCCCACATGTAAATGGGAACCCCTATCCTCTTAAATTCACACTTAGAAAACCACTTGGTTCAGATAATACTTACCAAAATCCTTTTAGGACTTACCTCCTCACATACTAGAGTCATTTTTTTAAATCCAACAAAGTATGGATTTATTTATAATCCTTAAGTGGTTATCTAAAGTATATATATTATTATTAATTGAATATTTATTTTTATTACTTTTCACAACACATAAAAATAATTTTTATAAGAATTATGTAATAAATTCTGTATCAAACATTTTCAGGTGTTATTAAATTAATTAAACAACATTTATTTTTTTCCTCAATTAATAAATAGAAAAAATCCATTGGTCATGTGTATGGTGGATTACTATGTCATGAACCAATGTAATTTATTTTCTATCACCACCTTTTATGGATAAATATAATAATGGATATGTACGATATTTATGTCTTAATTATACCTTTTTATTTATAATGTAACTTATATCATGTAACTTTGTATTCCATGGGATTGTGATAACATCGCTCATGTGTATGGTGTACTTTTAACTCATAAAGAGATGTGATTACTTTTACTTATGATTTACATTGAAGGTATGATAATTAGGTTAAATAAAAATATGTGATATTTATGACATAAAAAATTCAATAAATTGACTATATTATTTTCCTTATTTTCATTACTTAAAAAATGGATATAATGATCATGCGTATGTATGACCTAATGTCTCCATAAATGTTGTAATTTGTTTTCTTTGTATAACACTAATGAATTACACTAAATACATATATAATTTTTATATAAGATATTTTTATCATGGATAATATTATGGATTTGATTTCACCAATATCAATGTATAAAATAGTTAAAACACCCACCAGAAATATATACGAAAAAAGAAATTATTGGCTTAAACATGATTTTATCAAGTATTTTTTAATAAACCGATAATAAAAGGTTATAATTATATCATATATGGAATGATAAATATGATTATTTTACTATAAAATATTTAATATAAACAAATATTTATTAGGCATCATATGAGAATGTGTATTAATAATTTCTAGGCTTAAAATAATGGATTTTGTCTCAAATTGTCTTCTTTCGGATATATGTTTTTTATAGATGTATATTATATTATTTGTTGTATATAACACCGTATTTACATGTTATATCATTAATTAATTAATTCAAATTATATTTAATGTTTTATTTAATTTTATTCATTCATGGGAGTTACAATTCAATAGTTTCCAAAGCATATAATGGATAATTGTTTGAATTTTATTTCTATGGGACACATTCATTATTCAAATTTTTTAAGGATTATATACCTCCTATTAAATCAATATGTGATTATTATTTGTGGAATAAAGATATAAATATAATATTATTTCATTAATAGGACTTATGATTCAAAATATAACAAACCATTAAATGATTTTATGTTACAATATCATAATTCATCAAATTTTTATGATTCAGATTTTGATAATGAAATATTTTTGTCTATCAAAAAAGAAACTAATGAATTTTATTATTAATAGGTTATTTCATGAAAATACTTATTTATTTTTATTTCTCTCTCCTTATAAACTCAAAATTCCAAAATTGCATTTTTAAAGTAATATTGGGGGTTTTCTCTTAAATTAAATTTATTTTACCTCCATGACATTGTTTGCTGAGAATGTTTTAAAAAATGTTTTAAAATTTTTGCATGAATTTTTAAATACATTCGTATCCATGTTTTAATTGACAAAATTTTATTAAAAGTTATATTTTTTTCATTGTCTGAATGAGGAAATTTTCACTTTCTAAATAAAATGTAAAATGTAACTTTATTTTAACATGTAGTATGATAAATCATTTGTGTATTCCCTATATATTTTAAAAATGATATGTATAGGATAATTCAATTTACCAGAAATTTTCTAGAATTTTGGTGAAGCATAGAGTGAGTGGTTTCCAAGAAATTGAATCCATTTCTAGATTATTTTAAAAGATGTGGCTCTAGTATTTTTATTCCTATGGGTAATATGTCCAAAAATGAAACATTGATATGAAATTGATCATTATATTGTGCATAAATACAAGACTTTCTCCACACCTAGATTGACACTCCCAAGTATATATATTTTAAATTCATAAAATATCTGTAAACCATCAAGATGTATTTGAATAATGACCATGAATGACCTTGTTTAGTCCTAACATGTCATAAATTAAAAGGAGGTGTAATTATTTAGACATCCTATTATTTATTTTCCATATTTATTTGTATTACCACTATGTTTTTTTATTTAAACTATACTATTGGTTTTATTCAATAGATGGAACCTAATGGAATTATGTTAATGCTATATTTGAATGAAGATATAATTACATTATTTATAAAAAACCAAATGATATAAGAGTTGGAATGAAAAATAATGTAATTAATATCACACAACATTAGAAAGATATGAATCATACATAACATAAAAATGTGAAAATTTTGGATCAAAATTATATTGATTCATTCATAAGGAATCCTCATGATTTTTTGCAGTTCTTATAATCCACTAGTAGCAAATAAAAGAATCAATTCCATTGAAAAAAATAATATTTTCTATTCTCTAATGTTTGAAGAATGAAAAACTCATTTTGGACATATATCATTTTAACGAGAATATTATCGATGGTGGAATCATATAAAGAATACATGAAAAAATATGTAATTGACATGAGGGGTTTGGAAGATTTTATGAGCTTATTTTTCAATAAATAATTTCATTGCATTCTTCATATAAAAATGGAGAAGGTATTCATTGAGCTTAAATTATAAGGATATTTATGATATTTGTACATATGATGAAAATTTTACATGACTTAAAAGGTATATTTCTACAATTTTCATCCAATATGAAAGTATGAGTTATCATTCATTAGTGATTAAAAAGAAAATTATACAATGGGAGTTATCCATAAACAACTTTTGTATTAATGAAAAAATCATTCCCTATAACATAAATTTGATAAAGGAGAATAGAACTACCCATAAATCACATGGTTTTGATTAGAAAATAAATATGGAATTAAAAAAGACCTATAAAGACCATTAAAAAAAAGAAGACGATCCTTCTATTACGATTGATGTGTGGAAGGTAACAAGGAGTAAATTGTATTAAGGTGAATGTTAATTATTTAAAGTGTGGAAAATATGGTCATAGGGAGACTGAATGTCTAAGTCATGTGAAGAAGTTAACTAATGATTAAAACATGGAGAAATATAAAAAATACAACAATCATAATAAAATTTATATATAATAGGTTCTTCGGGGTATAATTACATTTAACACACGAGGCACACAATTGAATGGATATCGAGCATTATAAGACACAATTAACTATCATGAGAAAGGGATAGAGGGAATGCATACTAAATCAAATTTTTTTAAGTGAATGATAATAATTAGGGAACTCTTATCCACCAATCCTTAGACGGAAATTTCATGCCTTATTTTGAATGACGGAGCCCTATGAAAATATTATTTCTCATCCTTTAGTGGAACTTCATGGGATTTTAATCACTGATTATCTCTGTCTATATAAATTATAGAATTACAAAATCACTTTTGATATTATCAATGAACTTACGATCATACATTGGCACAAGTATGATCTTGAACGTTGAATGAAAATGTTTTTGATATAAGATAAGATATTAGTTAAATAATAAATAGGAAATTATCCTTATGAATCATATATTTATCCATGTAAGATTGAATTAAATGTTAGGGATATAATATTGAGTATATTCTTTTGAGGTTGATCATAATTTCAATGTATTAAGAACCTATTTTGATGTTTAGGTGAAACAAGTTTATCAATATTTGATATATTTTGGGATGCATTTAAAAAAATAAAATCCTTATATATATGTCTGTGTGATTTAGAGAAAATGTTATTTGATAAGGAATTTCATTAAATTTTTGGACATAAGATTAATGTTATTGTTAACCTTTAGGGTTTATAATTTATTTGATGTTCAGTAAATAATTTATTATTAAAGCTTGGGAAAATTATCGAAGTTATATTAATATAGATTTGGAAAAATGATAACCCAAACTTCATGTTACAAGCCATCACATCTAGAAAGGTTGTTGGGAATCAAACCAAAACTAATGGGAACAACAATGTAGCAACTATTAGTGGCCTACATGAAAGAGTATTCTTGTTTAGAAAAACTGAAGAGAGATATTGCAGAATATGTATCTCATTGATTATTAGGTTAGAAAGTGAATGGTAGGAGGTAAAATAAAATGGGGATTTTATAACTATTACTTATACATGAATGGAAATTTTGAAACATCCCCATGGATTTTATCATTGGATACCCCAATAAAACTAAGGTGGACAATGTTTTATGTGTTATATTCAATAACCATAAAAAGTCTTCTCACATCATTCCATCAGAGAATATTTTACACTAGATTAGCTCAACAGGATATACATAAAAGAAGTTTTATGTCTATATAGATTATCACATTACATTATATCTGATCAAGATAAAAGGTTAACCACAATCTTTTTGTGAATTATTTAGTATTAAATTGAATTTAAGTTTAGTTTTTTATATTGGCTATCATTCTTTGAAAGGTATCCAATTTGAGGGATCAATAAAAACACATGAGGATATATTGACATAATATTTTTTGTATTTAAAGGGTAGTTGAGAACAATACATTTGTCTGATTGATTTTCCATAAAACAATTATAATGTCATGACCTTAAACATTACATAATATAGTTAATTAAACTAGAATTCACTTATACATTACCAAATATCTTTTTAGTTTAGAGTATTATTGAATTATATTAAAAGCCATTCATATATACCCATAATCATGAAAATTGGGTACTACTAAAAAATTATCAATTTCATCCATATACAAATGTTTTTAATAATACATGAAAGAATTTGATGAGAAATCATTATAATATTTAGCATTGATTGTTCTTTTCTCTTAACCATTATTAATCCCAAAATGTTTTTTAATCTTTGGATAATATTATAAAGATTCATAAAGGGTATAAAAATAAGGAAACCAAAAGTGATTCAAGGAATAATTATAAACATATGAAATTATTTTCTCAAAGATAAACTTCTCACTCATAATGTATCATATACATACATTTTGAGAATATGAGTTTTTTATAAAACACATGATTCATAAATTAAACTTCTAGGAATCACTGGGAAGAAATTAATAATGATTATAACCCTATTGGATACCATATTATTTTTACCCTTCATGGAAACTATAGAGTGTATCCCTCACGACTTCCATATAATGCAACCCTCATGACTACCTTATGGTGAAACTGTCACTATTACACTTGGTGTAACCATAAAACTAACCACTAAAATAAATATAACCAATTAATTGGAAGAGATATAGGTCCCACCATTCACTATAAATACATCCCAATAACTAGAACATAATCATAAAACGTGATTACATTCATCATAAAAAATTCCTTTTCAATTTTATAGAAATATAAATTTAAAATATTTTTTTATGAAATGATTCTTACCTTGGTTTAATCTTACATAAAACATGTTAAAAAATATGGGAGTATTGTTTATATAATATTATTAATATATTAATTAAATATATTAATATTTATAATTCCTTATATTATCTTCTTATAATACCTTTATAACCATTTATTAATTATATTTTGTTATTTTCACTGTTTTGGGGAATTTATTTCATAGTTTCCATGGTCGGTTCATTATGGAATTTCTTATCAAATGAAGGGAAAAATACCAAGATAAAATGAAATGGTATTCATATGTTTCAAAAAATATAAATTCTACCATATATAATTTTTTCTGATAGTATGATGATACATTAGATAAAACATTAATGAAAATGATTTATTTTATTTTGGCGGTTTTAATGAACACTAAAAACTTATATCATTTTATTTAATATCATGTGTATATATTGTTTCCAGATAATAATATAAGTTGTAATATATATATATATATAATAAATCTATATTTAACAATAATAATGGTTTCATGACTATCCATGAAGGCGATACATGAAAATAAAAACACATTATCCAGGAGGATGGTGAAGCAACACATCACATAAGATGTTTTCATTTTATAGAATAAGGGAAGAATATGAGATGTTTTTGGTGGATGGTGGATATTAATTTAACACATTAAAATTAAATTATATGTATTATATTGGAATTATCATGTCATATAGATGAGGGGAGGACATGATAAATTAGAAAATATAAAAATATGACAAGAAAATAACAGGAAATGAAAGAGGATTTTACATATTTAATTATTCACATTGAGAACCTACTTAAAGAACTTTGTTTTAGAATTGGGGTGGGACCAATATGTATTGGATATGAGGAAGAGTCATAGTAAGGGGTATGGGAATAAATTAGATAATATAAAAGTATTATAAGGGTGATACGAGGTAGTGAGGGTGGTATTTATAGTGGAGGAGAGTGGTGTTATCTAAATATTTTATTCATTAGTTTATTATTTTTGATCAGGACTATGAATAATTAGGTTATTATCACCAAATATATTAAAATAATGAATTTAAGTTTGAAATTATTGTTATTAAAATATAAATGACTCATGGAATAGTTTATTTAGCTTATAATCTATATATATATATCATAAACTACTGCCTTTTACTATTCATAAAAAATTCATGTATTTTAAAAAAATAAAAAATTCACTCTAACCGTTTCTCTATTTGTAGAATTAAGACATGAATTGGAATTTATAATAATAATTTTTAAAATATTATAAATTTTATTTTTAATTAATATCATCATTTATTGAAAAAAATAAATTTTAAAATTATAACTGACTTTATAAACCTTTTAAAAATTAAATGAAGTCTCATAAAATTATATTATAATGCTATGAAAAATATTAATAATTTATGAATTTGTTTTAATCAAACATATTTTATTTTGAATAATTAAATTACTTATAAAATATTAATAATATATTTGTGACTTAAAAAATACCAACACATAACTTAACATTTTCAATAAATTTATTTACTTAATCCAGGATATAAATATATCATATTTTCACTAATTAGATAAATAAATTTTATTTTTACTCTCATATATTAGTTAACTATTATATTACTATAAATTCAATAAATTATATAAATTCTGATTATTTCAATTTATATTTATAATGAAGTTAACTATTTAATTCCATGATGAATACAAATTAATTTATATTAGCCTGTGTTGTTAAATTTCCAAAACATCTAAAAATTTCATCCTCGAATTTTTTATTAATATATTAAAAAACAGAGGATAAATTTCCCTCACAACATTTGTAGATTCCCATGTTGCGTCTTCAACCATCTAGTTTCTCTATAAAACCTTAACATGATGAATTACATTATTTTAAAATAAATACTCTGTGTGATCAATAATATGAAACAGATTTACTCATAATAATGGTTCTTTTCTTGCTAAACTACTTCTAGATCAAAATAAGAGATGAATCCAGTATATAATTTCTATCATCAAAACAAGAAAAACATTTTTTCCTCGAGAAAAACTGAAAGGAAAATATTGGCAGTTGGAAAATAGTCTCACTTTTATCCCGATTTCATAAGACCAAATGAACCGTATACAAAGCTTTCAATTCTTACCAAAACTCATAACACTTTTCCAAGGTGAAATTCTATGAAAATAATGATCTCCAATCTTGAATGAGATGTCTTTCCTCTTATTATAATCACAAAATTTATGTATTCTCTGAGAGGTCCTCATGTGTTGTTGGATCATAATCACATTCATAGAATATTCCTATACTAATTCTTGACCCATCAACTTCTTTTCTATGAATTCTACCCAAAATTCTAGAGTTTGACATTACATTCCCTAAAATTCCCTAAAATGATCCATCTCTATACTAGACTGAAAAATATTATTATCAGAAAAAATCAACAAAAAAATATTACATTCCCAACTTCCAGAGAAATACATCAAAACAAGATGAAAGAATATCCTCCAATGAATGATTTGTTCGTTCTAACTATCCATATGATAGAGAATAAAAGGAAATTCTGACATTTTGTTTAGTTCTGAATGACTTTGAAAGGTCATTCAAAAAGCTATAGCTGATCCTAAGAGAAGTATTATATATAATGGTGATATGAACTTCTTATAACATAAAAATAACTTTGATGTAAAACTGAGAATGCTAATCTTGACAAAAAAATATCTCTAATAGGAAGAAAATGTGCAGATTTGGTCATCCGATCAAAAATAACCCAAATCAAATTGTTACCTCAAGAGGTTATTAGTAGTCCCACCCTGAAGTCTGAAGATATATTTTTTCTCTTCCAATATGGCACTAGAAAAGGATGAAGCATCCCATTTTTTAATTTTCTCTCTACTTTGACATATTCATAGGTAAAAAAATTCATGATAAATTATACAATATCTATTTTCACTCCATCCTAATAGTAATACTCTTGATGGTCTCATTATATCTCTGTGTTTCTAGGATTAATTGAAGATATAGAACTATGAGATTCACTTAAAAATTCATTATTAATCTAGGAATTACAAGGAATACATAATCTCTTTAAAAATATCAATAAAAAATCTTAACTAACATTATGTTCAGGAAACATACATTTAATAACCAATTAAACAGTTTTATATCACTCACAATCTTCCTTCTAGGATTTCTTAATAATTTATAAGAGATACGACAACACCAACACCTGAAAAAAACAAATTAATTTCCAACACCCATAACTTCCAAGAAAAAATTAATCAAATCATTAATCAAGGTTTCATATTCAAAACATAACATGGTTAATGTAACATGATGATTCTATGTCATGGAATTTTCAACATTGTTTTCTTTTCCAAGATGGTGATTGATCATTAAATCATAATCCTTTATCGGTTCCATTCATCTTCTCTACCTTATGTTTAATTCCTTATGAGAAAATATATACTTAAAACCTTTATGGTTAGTATATATTTCATATTTGGATCTATATAAATGATTAAAAAAATAATGACAAAATAAAGCTCTTAATTCCCAATCATTTGTGAGACAATTTAATTCACGAGGATTCAGTTGTATTGAAGAGTAAGAAATTACCTAATCATTATAAATCAGAAGACAATGAGGTGCCGTTATAGAAGAAACATTGTTGATAGAAAATAACTATATATGGAAGGTAAATATAAAAATAGATAATTTACTAATAAAACAATTATTTCTTGGAAATAAACATCAAATTATTTTATCCAAATAAATTGAAATTCTTTTCATGTTAACTTAGTGGGCTAGATAATAAAGAAAAATTATTAAAGGATACATCATTAATATCTTACTAATCCATGAAAATAGTGAATCTTATTAACAATTTTAGGTCTTGGACATTCCTCAAACTCTATTTATTGGTGGGATAAACTGTTATTCCATCCTTATTTATAATGCACTAAAGAAAACAAAAATATTGCAATTAGAAATCAAATTTGTGAAATTTATCATATAACTTATTTTCATTAAATTTTTTCAGAACAATCCTTCGATGTTTTTTCATGATCCTGATATTGTTTTAATAAATCTAAATATCATAAATAAAATAATAAAAAACATAACCAAATATTCATAGAATATTCTATTAATATGATACATAAGTACATGATGGTAAATTTTCAAACCAAAGCACATTAAAACAAACTTGTAATGCATGTATATAGCTCATAATGCTTTTTATGAGTTTCATCCTCTTTCACCTTCAACTAATGTTACCCAGATCTAAACTCAATATTAGAAAAAAATACGGATCTCCCTAGAGTTAAACAAATATATCATCGATATGAGGTAATGAATACATTTATTTAACAATGATGTTATTAAGGGATCAATAATCATTTAAAATCCTCAAGGTACCATATTTATTTGTAATGAACAAAATAATTGAACCCTAAAGTATCAAGAAACTCTTGAATCTATTTTGTTTTCAATTATAGAAGTTATAAATTATCAATTTGATAAGGGGTTCTTGATATTAGAATATTATCAGGAAATATATCAATACTAAATTTTTCTTCTTAATCAGGTAATACATAAGAAAACACATCAGGAAAACATCTAGGTATTCTTTTACCACTAAAACATCATTATTATAAACAGTTCCAATGTTTTCAAGAATATGTGACTGATAAAATTCATTTCAATATTTTAATGTTTTCATAGCTTCCCAATATTTTATCAATGGTATGTGTTGATTCTTGTATAAAAATTAAAAAACATTATGAAAAAGAAAATTATCTGGCTATATAATGAATATTTTCATGGTAATCAGATTGCAAATACATAATTGGAATATCATCAAACACTAGCCGGGGTAAAAAAACTTTTTAGGTAATATATTTCTATATAAAAAATAGATTGATTTTTATAATTCCTCATCACATTAATATTTTTCATTGTGTTTTTACCATAGTTTTGGATTTCATTTTTTAATATGAAATTTCCAATTTATAATAAATTTCATTAGATATAACAGAATATTTATACCTCATATCAAACAATACTTTATAAAAATTTGAGTGAACAAACAATATACTTGATACCTCTTTATTGGGTTCCTCAACATCTGATGATGTAATCGAAAAGGATTTCGATGCACCTTTCTACATCTAATCTATCTAAATTCAATCATTTATATCATTATTTGGGTTTGTATTTTCATAATTCTTCACCTCATGACATTTATAACACTTTATAGTTTTTTATAAGAATTAAATGTATGATCTTTTTTGTTATAATATTGGGCCATATTTCAAAACATTACACAATAGAAATAGTTCATTTATTTTTTAAGGAATTCTCTAGGGTTCTTTTTATTTCACTTTACAAAAACAAGAAACTATAATTTCATAAGTTAGGATTTATTTGATTTATTTATACCCATTTCTTATTTTCATGACCATTTCATTTACTTGTTCTCAATGTACATGAGATCATTGGAAAACAACATTTATACCCTCTCAGTAGATATAACATGTTTCTCATAAAATTTCAATTCATGGGAATTAAATTCCCTGAAATATCTCAGAATCAATCCTGATTAATAAAGGATTGATTTTACTATCAATTTCTTTAATAAAATTTGAAGCATACCTTTCCAATCTGATGAAGTTTAAGGTATACATGACCATTGAATCATCATTATTTTTATTCATTATAGGAATTTATTTTCTATCTTAATTCAAACCACCTTAAGAAATTATATTTTCTAGAAAATTTTCTTATATTCATCCAATTATAAGGAAAAAATCTCTTAGATTACCATAACATTATTAACCATTGACCACTACCAGTCGGCTTCATCTTCTATATGAAAAAATAGAAAGACTGTCCATTTTATTATCTAAAAAACCCATGAAATAAAATATATTTTCACGGGATTTAATACACAATTTAGTCTACATTAGTTCAGAAGTTTCATTTAAATCTTGTGGGTGTTGCCTTATAAAATTTCCCACTATCATCATGTTCCTTTGTGGTAGCTTTGGATGATCTCTCGTACAATTATTGTCTCCATTTATATCATGTCCAAGCTAATATATTACATTCAAAAGCTACTAAATTCTAATTACCATCATTCCAGGTCGTAGATTTAGAAAGATATCATCTTCGTGGCACCCTCTTATACCATCTTTCCAATTTCTCATCTAGAAAACCATTCTTAACAGACATATATTAGGTAAAGTGATATGGAAATATTTAAATTCATTATCATTTGTACATAACTATATGGTAAAAATAATTTATGGTATTCTATAAATATTATCCTAACCCTTAATGTTATCAAAACCATTCTATTAAACCAACTATAATGACCTAACCTTAAACATCACATAATCTAGTTAATTCAACATTAATACACATATACAATCCCAAAGATATTTTTGGTTTATATTTTTATATAATTAAGACTTAAGTCATAAATATCAACCCACAAGAATATAAAGTGTGTACAAATAAAAAAGTATCCATTTTTTCATAATATAAATGATTTAAATATAACATGAATTCATTTAAAAAACACCCCAATATTCATCATGTCTTATTATTTTATCATACCCATCATTACACCCTGAGAAAAATTTTAAAACAAGGGATGTTAAAAAATATTAATAAGGGGAATAAATGATGTAAGAAATAGTTAGTCCATGAATAAATATAATTTTATGAAATAATTTTTAAAAAGATAAAGTTCTCAACCTTAAATGTTCATATATATACTTTTTAAAAACATGAGTCTTCCATAAAACATAAAAATATAAATAATCAATTTAGGTAACTTAAGTAATAAATTACATAATATTTTTAACCTAGTGGATACTATATGAATTATAACCCACATGGTTACCTTAATTTTCAACACTCAGGGCTACCTTATTTTTTATCCCATGAGGCTACATTATGGTATAGCCATCACAGTTACACTTGGAGTAACCATAAGGCTGACCTCCAACATAAACATGACTGAATAATTGGAGGGAAATATAGATACCACCATTCATCATTAAGAATTTTAAAGAACCATGACATAATTATAAAACATGAATAATTGCATCATAAAAAACATTCTTTTTGAATTATGTAAAAATAGAAATTTAAAATATGGTTTTTAAGGAATTTCACCTTACCATGGGTTTATCTTACATAAAATGAGTTCAAACCTCCTTTATAATTGTTCAAAGAGTGTTATTAATATATTATTAAACCATATATTATTTATAATTCCTTTTATTATATTATTATAACATCTTTCCTCCCATTAAATATAAATATTTTTTTACTTTCATTGTTATAGGTGATTTTATTTCCTTGTTTCCATGGTTGGTTCATTAATGATTTTGTTATAGAATTGATGAAAAACACCCGAATTAGAATGAAATGGTATTAATTTTCTTTCAAAATTTTATATGGTACCATATATCATATTTTCTAAAATTTGAATATGGTTCATATGATAATATATTTATGAAAATGATTTAGTTTATTATGCTGGTTTTATGACCATTACGAACTTATTTCATTTCATTAAATATTATATTTATATATTTGTTACATAAAATTATATAAAATATAATATGTATAATAAAAAATTATTTAATAATAATAAATTTATTATTACTATCCGTGAATGTGGTAAAAGAAACTAAAAACTTCTCATCCATAATGAGGGAAAATCGACAAATCACAAACAATGTTTTCATTTTTTAGAATAAGAGGAGAAAAAGAGAGGTTTGATAATAGATATTCCGTTAAAAAATATCATTAATGTATATATAATATAATGATGTTATCATTTCACATGGATGAGGGTAGGGTAGTATAGAATAAGAAAAGAAAATAAATTGAAAAGAAATTAAAATAAATTGAAAAGATATTTTACCTCTTGTATTCTTCTCCATGAGAACCTCCATAAGGAACGTGGGTTTGGACTTTTGGTGTGACTAGAAGTTATTTGAAATTTGGATGAGTCTTGGTAATAGAATTGGGTATACATTAAATAGGTTAAAATGCAATGAGTTATGAGGAAAGGATGTGGTGATTGTTTGTATTTATAGTGGATGAGAGGGGTGTTTTCTTTATTTTTTAGTAATTAGTTTGTTATTCTGGATAGAGACCATGAATAGTTAGACGATTAAAAATAAATATTTTAAAATAAGGAACATAAATTCAATAATATAGTGATTACATAAAAAATTACCCAAGTAATATTGTACTTCAAAAATAATTTACATTACTATAAATTACAATATTTTACTTTTCACCAAATATACAAGTATTTTAGAAAAATCGAAAAATATAATTCTAACCATTTTTTACATTTAGAATTAAAAAATGAACTCCATATTATAGAATAATTACCTAAATATTATAAATTTTAATTTCTATTTAAAATCATCATTTATTCAATAAAATACCAATTTAAAATTCTAACTGATTTTATAAAACTTTGAAAAAATAATTAATTTATCCTAAAATTATATTATAATCATAAAAACAAAAACTATTTTATCAATTTATTTTATGAAATAATATTTTCTTTTAATTCATTTTATTAATGATAAAATTTTAATTAAATATTTCTATCTTAGAAAAATACCAACACTTAATTTATCATTTAAAAACATTTATTTACTTAATTATTGATAAAAATATATCATATTTTTACTTATAAGATAAACAAATTTTTTTATACTCTGATATATGAGTTTAATATTATATTAGAACATATTACTTAAGATATATAAAAAACATAATCTATTATACATATATAATGAATATGACTATTTCATTTCGTAATAAAAACAAATAAATTTTATAAGTACCTTAGTTCTTACAATAATGCATTTACTCAAGAATTTAGATGGATCCTTTTGAATTCATTTATAGAAGGATGTTTAGAAACAAAATATACTTTGAAGAAGTTGGGTAAATAATGATTTTGGGAGATGAGATAGCTGAATAAATGACAGAAAAGGTTAGATAAATGAAATAACACATAAGAAAAATTGAAATGTGACAGAAAAGTTATGGTGATTATTGGAGGAGTGATGCAGAATATAAAGTTGGAAAAAAAATTTCCTATTAATTTCTCCATGGAATAAGTTAATGATGATTGGAAATAATAGGAAAATAATCTCAGGGAATATTAGTACCTTTGAAATTATCAATTGTATCGGGATGCAAGATTATCAATTGGTGCTTCCACCAAACGACTATCAAGTCCATGATGTGTTCAATGTATCTATCCTGATAAATTAAAAACATGATCCTTAAAAGATTCTATAATCGAAGATCATATAATGGGAACATGATATTTCATATCAAGAACATCCAGTGTAAATCCAATATCATTGAGAGAATGTTTTATGAAACAAGACCACACACATTATCATGGTTTTGTGGCTAAACCACCAATTTAATGAAGCAACATGAAGATATAATGATTTGATGAGGAATAATAAACCTTATTTTCTTATATTATGGAGATGAATTCAAGGGATAAATTCATTTTAAGTGGGTTAGAATGTAACACCATGATTTTTAATTATTTTTTTGAGAATAATTTAATTTTTTGATAGCTTACATTATATGAAACACTAATTTTTAATAAACTATAACATACTATTAATATTATTATTTAAATACTTCCCTTAAAACCTAATGATTAAACCAGTTGGTATGAATAAGAATAAGAATATTTTAAAATTTATGTTTATATATTTTATATAAAGAAATAGTGTTTAAAAAAGTACTTAATTTTTATTTTAAAATTTATGTGTTTCAAAAATAAATTTTTCTAAAAAATAATGTTTTTTAATTTATTTTTGTAAAAAAATACTTTTTTCAATGTTTAGAAAATTTATTTTGAAAAATAAATTTCATTTTATTAATCCTCAAGTAAAAATCCTATTATACTTAATTTTTATAATTTTATATACTGACTAATTATTCAATGAATATTAATAAAATATCAATTTTTATTAAAAATGTCTTTTTATTTAACGAAATTAGAATATATTTTTTTATTTAGGATGGATTTAAAAGTAAAACGAGTTCAATTATTTATTTATTAATAAAATTTTAGTAATTTATTCAATTTTATACTGAATGTTATTATGAATACTTTCAAGGATTATGAAAATTTTCTCTTTCTGAAACCTCATTTTCATCACATATATGGGTTTCAATATTGAATTAAAATATGTTACTATTTTAAATGGAATATTAAAAAATTGATTCAATATTTTAAATCCAAATAATTAATATTCTATAATAAGTTTAATTAATTAATGGTAAAAAATTATGAAAATAGAAACAACTAATTAAAATGGTTATTGTTAAATCTGGTTTACTAGGCATTAAGACATATATTTAAGGATAAAATGAACTAAAACCATATCTATATCCCATTGGTTTGAAATATTTAGATCATATATAATATAATTTATTAGAAAGATCCATTTTCATCCATATGAACCTATATTCTTTAATGATGTTTATATACAGTTCGTTTAACATAAAATATCGTAGTTTTTTATTCTATGGATATTTAAATATTAATTTAATGTTATTATTTCATTTTTCTTATTATTCAAATGTTACCAATGTTTGTAGTGGATTTTAGAAAAACATTTATTTTTATGTAACAAATTCCATATACTCCATGTTGTAACCTATGCTTGATGTACATTGATATTAGAGTTCTTTTGGGAAATACTTAATACATGACACAAACAGACTCCTAAAGACTGTATTAGTTTAGTGTCTTTGGAAACATGGAATATAATCTTCTAACATGGTGAACTATCTTCAACATATCCCCTAAATTTCATCAAATATTGTTTTCCAACCTATAAACATTCATTATATCCTTGAAAAAATAAAGCTTAAAAAAGGGTATGCTGAAAATCTTCGTAAAGGTAAGAATGGAAACTATCTTGTAAAACATAAACAAAATAATGTAAAAACATGAACATAAACCTTGGAAGAGAAAACCAAATTTATCATATACCAAAATCTTGATTCATATAATAAATCATGGTAGTTCATAAGGCATAAATCAAAATGGAATCATAAACCACGAGAAAATAGCATTGGCATAAAACATGTAAATGTAGAAAACAAATGAGAACATAATATGATTTCCATATTAGCCAAGGCATTGCTGGAAAGACCATCATAGGGGGGAAAATCTATTATTGAACTGGGTTTACTTTCTATATGTTCCATGTATTACTCAACCATTTTTACATGACGTTCTAGTCATGTCTATCTCATGAGATATAAATTATTACCCAATGAATTGGTGGGAGATATATGTCCCACCAATCTCATAATGTAATAATTAATATATGTCCCACAAAATATAAATCATTCATCGTACCAATACCCATGAAATATTATTTTTTTCTTAAAAATAATTTCATCAAAACATAATCCCAACAAGATAAATGGATTTCCTAAAACTAATTCCATTATAAACACAATGAAATAAAATTAATAATATGGATATAAACATAACCCTATGTCATCTTGGATGGAAAATAATTTTGATAAAATACTTGAGCTTAATTCCTAAAGAAAATGCTATTTCTTCTTTAATAACATTTTCTATTTTCACAATTCCATTCAAATTTAAAAGAAAAATATTTAGTTGGAAATAATATTTAAATATTATAGAGGATAATTTCTGGATATAAGGAATTGTGATGATGTAAAAATCATTTCATGTGTTATAAGTTAAAAAATAATCTTCTTGTACTTTTTCAAGAAAAGTCAAAAGGTACCTCGTACCGAAAACAAAAAAGATTCAATTAATACTATTTTATAAAAAATCACCAATGGGTAAAATTGATTTTATAAAATTATATAAGTATATAATGAATATTTTGAAATAAAAATTTAAGAAACAAGGACATGGATGATAATTATACTTTAGTAACTACTTACGAACATACAATATCAGATAAAAATAATATTTGAAATGTTTTCCCTTACCTTCGGTTTGATGTTCTTCTTATGTGTCTGAAAATCCAGTATAATTATTTATATAATGTTATTATCTTATTCCAGAATCATTTCCATCATATATGGTCATATTATCCTTCGTTTTTTTGTATCAATTCATTGTTACTCATTATTCAGGTTTTGACTGCTTTATGATCGTTTGCATGTAAAGTTGAATAATTTCTGGTTCTCGTTCTTCATTCATATTTATACCATTATAAAATGATTTTAACATAATAAATTCCATATTTATTCATGTGTTATATTTATATATTCATTCTTGAGTGGTTATCAAGCGGAATGAATCACTTCGCATTGTGGAGATGGTAGGTCGTAAGTATGCACGAGCGACGATGTCATTCTCATAATTGTTCAATGGTATTGATTTGAATGGTATACTCGATTAAAGAATCAATATCATTTTATAATAATCATATATAGTTATTAAATCTATTTTTATACCCATCCATGTATGGTGGTGATAAAAACCGATTACAACACAACGTCAAGATGGTAAGTCGCACGTACGCATGCATGGTGATTTCTTCATTTCTGGAATGGATAAAAGGATGATTATGGTTATTAGAGAATTATAATAAAATCTCATTATATATGTAATACTATAGTTATTATTCTATAAAGAAAAATATCCTGAAGTAGATGTAGAAGATGAAATAAATGTGAAATAATAGGTAGAGGAGATTATCTTTTCATTAATGTGGTGTCTTCAGATTTCCTCTTAATGGAACTAGGGATAGTATTTTTAGAAGACCAGGACCTCTATAATGTATCTTGGGAAGTTAATGCAGGGTATGGTAATGTTTTATGGCTAAAAAAATTGATGAGATGAGAGAAGAAGTTCCATTTCATAATTGAGGTGATGGGAACTTATGGAAACCTCCAAAATATTAATTTATAATAATATCAAAATTAATTAAAATACCTAAAAATTAGATATATTTGAAGCTAAGATATGATAATTTTTCAATATCATTATCCAATAAAAATTATACAAGTATTGATGTCAATGTAAACATTATAAGTTTAATTGAAATTAGTTATTCTATTTAATTATAATTAACATAAAAAATGTTTAAATATTTAAACAGTGCAATGATTAATTATTTTTTTCAATTACACCATAAATGAATATTTTAGATCAATTTATACCATTTCGTAATTATTCAATATTTTTAAAATTTTATAATGTTTTTTAAATAATTTTTACAAAAGTTGATTTTTTAAATAATCTATTGTGTCAATTTTGTCATTATTCATTTCATGTATTTTTAGAAATATCGTGATCATGTGATATCCAAAAAATAAATATTTTATTATCTCTCTAATGTCTACAGTTCTAATTTAAAATTCTTTTGTAAAATTAATTATCCCAAATTATATTTATTTTAATATTTTTAAAAAAATTTATTTTATATTTACTTTAATAAAATAATTACTATATCAATATTTTTAATTATTTAATATACTTATTTGATGAGGAAAAAAATATGATTATGAAGAAAAATTTACTCTATTTAAGAAGAATATTTGTTGTCTAATTTATGTTCTTTAAAATCTAGCATTAAAAAACTTGTACCTATTAAAGTATAAATGTGACAATTTCAACATTACGTTAAATATAATAACATAATTGTCATAATCAATTCCATATGGCTCTCAATGGTCCATAATTATACCATTGGATTTTTATGGTAGATATATACTTGACCAATAAAATTTGGTAAAGTTTTTGGTCCCATAATAGTTATTATAATTTTAATAAAAATTTGTAAATTATATTTTCATTAGTTTAATATTTTCTGCATCATCGATATATCAAATATTAAATTCATTATTTCATTACTAAATAATAAAAATAGATTAGCATGATAAATAAAAAAAATTTATTTTTCAAATTAATATTTATAGTAAAATTTTTGTTTAGTGAAATCTTATTTAAAAAATGATGTATTATTTATAACATGATTGTGACATCTTCAAATTTTCATTAAATACTATAGTATAAATACCATAATATCTCCTAAATGCCCCCAAAACGTCAAAAGTAAGTTTATATTAATTAAATCTGTTTATAAAAATAATATTTACCATTTATATTCTTTTATATCACCCCTATTTCTATATGTGAAGTCATAAAAGATATTAAAGACAACAAAAAATTACACCTTTTCTCTTTCTTTGATTTAAATATAATTGAATTCATTTTTAGGGTAGAGTGTCTACTAAATGAAATAATTTTTATCGTTTACTATTAGAGGATGAATTACATTCAAAAAATTAAATTCTATTATTTTTTTGGTCATTTTATAGTCATTTTAATTTTATTTATAACATAAATTGCCTTGTTTACCCTTTCATGTGGTAATAAAATTTACCATGGTTATAGTTCATATAGTACAAAACTAAAAGGGAACTACCTACCAAATATTGACCTCCTAAATCTAATGTTTACATCCATTTTTAATAATTTAATACACAGAAGTTGTAGAATTAAATTTAAAATAAACCTTTTAAAATGTTATGAAAATAGTTTTCGGGAAAAATACACCTTTATAAATGAAAATGTTTTCTTAATAAATTCATGTATAAAATAATTTAAAAAAAACATAATTAGATAAATATGAACTAATTAAAATTTAAAACAAATAAAAATCATAATTTTACTATTTAATAAATTTAAAATATAAAAATCAGTAATGTCATTACATATCAAAAAATGAAACTTATCTGAAAAATAAAAAAATCAACCAAACTATATATTTATATTCTACTCTAAAATAATAATTTATTTTTTCAAATTGAATGTAAAAATGTGTCAAAAACTACATTTAATATCAGTGCTCCATTAAAAGGTAGAAAATTTAATTTTTAATAATACTTATTTTATCCAAAAAATTGAATTTGCTGTTATATCTTGTCTAAAAAATAAATAAGAATAATTTTAATGTTATATAAAATAAAAAATGTGGTTAATAATATTCATAGTAGATTGTTTATATCCCATTAAAAAAATAATATTTTGGTAATATATCATTGTTCAGTGAAACTCGGTATTCTGTACAACGAAATCTATCACGGAAGGTCGCTCTTGCATGAATGCTAGACAAGTCAGTGTTATGATTAGTGAAAGATTCCTTTTATGTTGTGTATAAGATAATCCAAAAATAGTTCTTTTATATATTGAGAAAAATCTATATTCAATGTTGCGTGAAATGAATTCTATCAAATGAACATAATATTGTGTGTAACACAAGGAATGAATAGTGTTGTGTATACTGCAATCTAATACGGTGTTGCTTATAGCACAATCTAATATTGGTGTAGCATAAAACAAGTGACATCATATAAATTAAGAATAATCTATATCATGAAATATTTGGGTGTTACACTCCATCTATATTTTTTTGTGATTTATTTATTGCGCATGATTTCATTTTATGATTGTTCTACTTAAATTATGGTTTAAACATTTCCATATAATATTATTTATTTAATAGGTATTACAATTAAAAATATTAAAAATTCCTAAAAGTATTTATGTTATAATCTCAATGTTTATAGAGATTATTTTATATTATGTTTTTAAGATAAAATATTAAGATCTATCTCACAAAAAATCCATTACATTTCATATCCTATAGTCATTTATTGGAAAAAAATTTAATTCAATTTATAATCATTTTGGACACATGATTCTAGAAGAATATTGTTAAGGGAAAACTGAATCTATTTGTCTCTTCGGTAAAGAAAAGTTTCTCCCTTGTTAATGTTTTCTAAAAAGGTTTTAAATAACTTTTTATAATTTTCTAGTGATATTTTAATGATATTAATACCCATGATTAAGTCTTTAATATTATTTTAAATATAAATATTATTTTTGTATTCAGAATGATGTATTTTTAAATTTTTACTGAAAATTTTAAAGAAATATTTATTTTAACATGTAAATCAAGAACATAATTTTTTTAATGAACACTGAATTATTTCAAGATTCTATTACATGTTTATTTGAATTTTATTTAAAAAATATTTTCTATAATAAGTGTGAATATTTTATTTTTTAAATAAGTTATTTAAAATAAATATGATATTATCCTCAAATATGTTTTTGTGATATTTTATAAAAATTTGATTCATCAATGACAACTGTGTTTGGGGTTGATTTTGTTTTAATGGGGATAAAATCTAATTATACCAACCTTATTAATTCATTGGATTGTTTATGTTTATTATTATAATGAATTATTCTATGAACTTGTTCATATTCCATGTTTTATGAAATGATGAATTGATGAAATATTTATAAAACACATTTATCTTCCTTATCTTATGTTTTTTAGAAAGATTTATGACCCCTATTTTCATTCTCATGTGTTATGATATGATTAATGTTTTATGATAATATCCCACACAAAAGTATGGATTATGATACATGTTGGACCTATATATTCCTCCAATTAATTGGATAAATATTTTTATCTCATGAGATAATTTTGGGATACAAGGTGATGTGCTTTATCTGCTCTAGGAAGAAGGACTATGTGCTTGATCCACTATAAGAAATAGTTGATGATGCCTGATTAATTACTAAAAGGTAAAAATGTGTCAATTTCTAATTCATTATGATGTTATGGTAATATTTTTCAACCTTTACATATGGAATGGTTTCTATACTGCTGATGGTGCAACCCTTATTTAACATGATCTTTTGGTACATGATTTTTTTTTTGATTTTTTACTATTATATTTAATTTATTTTTAAAAGGGAATTTGGTATTTCATAGATCATTATTACAATCCATATTCTAGGTAAGAATATTTTAATTAATATTTATCATCTCATACCCCTATTATTATCCCATGATTTTATATGGTCATCGATTGACACATTTAAGGTTTACCCTTATCAGGCTTCTAAGGTCACCCCTTATTTTGATTCCATTCGTCAGGTTATGAAAAAATTATTATTTGGGTATGTCTATAAAATATAAAATAGAAGGATGATATTTATAGGATATTTTCAATATATTTTAATTAAATAATAGTATTGTTAATATAGTCTCAAAGGTCAATAAAACATTATGGTCCTGAGTCGTGTATTTTTGAAATGTATTTAATATTCATCTATTATGATGTAATGTCTATATATGAAAATATAGGGTTTTTATGAAGATGTTTTTGTAAAATATAAATCAATAATTTCAAAGGTTATTAAGGATTTATAGGTTGAGTTTTATTATATTTTTAATGTTATATATAAAGCATTATGTTTCTTGTACATAACCGTTTATGCTATTGTTTGATTATGATAAGAGATCATTAGAGTTGGTCTTAGGAATAAGTATAATTATATAATAACATCATAAAATATTATTAATGTAGATATAATGTGGTTATACCAACAATAACATCTATTTTTGGATAATATAAGAAGTTGTTGGTTCTGACATAGATGCAATTTTGGTAATATCCCAAAAAGGGTATGTTATCTATTATGTTAATTGACACCTAGTGCGCGACTTTGAGGCCTAGGTACACACCTTGTTTGAAATTCAGGGGGTATATTTATTGACTAATGTATATTCTTTTTTGAACCATTATGATATATTTTAATATTTTTATGTATGATAAACAAATACAAAAGTGATCCTTGATATATTAGACTCATACATACATAGTCATTAGTTAAGGTAAAAATTAATTCAAATCTTATTTCTTTGAAAACTGGTTTGTTTGATTTGGAAAGAATATATTTAAATAATTATCAGATTTAGGATATTTAATGAATTTTCATGATAATTTTTGGGATTATAGATAAAATTATCAGATATCCTAAATTAAAATACTATAGATTTATCAAAATGTATCGATGGATTAAAAAATATTTTCATTATAAAATAAATACTAGAATTGAGATTTCATATTTATTTGTTCATATACTCTAAGTTTATTGATATCCATTTTGGGGTTTTAGTATTTGACTAAAATAGGGTCACATAAATGATGTTGAGAAAGGTATTCATCTAGACACAAGTATGTTATTTTACAACATAAGATAGTTTACTAAAATGGTTTATAATCATAATAAATTCTAGTTATTATATAAAATTTCACTTTTCTATTATTAACTATGGTGGTTATATTTATATAATTCTGTTAAATAATTTTTTATACTCATCGAAATTCTCATTATTGGGTGATATTTATCAACAATACTAAGTTACATTAAAAATGTTATGAAGATTATGTGAATCATCTAAAGATTGTTCTTCATCAGTTTTTCTTTTAAGTATTATAAACCTATATTATGTTTTATCAATAACCATAAAAATTTACTTTTATGATACCTTTATATTTTGGGATAACTATTAAATAACACATGATTGAGGTATAGATAAATCTTAGGTTTAATATATTCTAGATATTGAGGTTATAAATGGGTGATTAATTTTGAGATAAGATAGTTATATAGTATTGAAATCCTTCTAATTGATTATTTATTTATAAAAAATGTTATCTATGAAATTTTTGAAGAATTTTATTTCCTTTTGGATGTTTGATATATACTAAATTTTGTGGTTAATAATTTTTAGTGTTTAAGATAGTGATAATTTTTTGATGAATATATAATCTCATTGTGGATTATGTGTTGGGGATTCATATGGTTTTAGGAATGTTATGTTGCAGAGAATATATAATTAGGGAGCATAAATGGGAATATGATTGTGTGAATGAATGATATTTTTTGTGAAAAGATATTTAACTTGATATAGCCAATGCGAGTAAGGTAGATTATGTTTTTGTTTTTATAACATAAATTTTGTATATATTAAGAGTACCCTCACATGCATTCATTATTGAGGGATAATTACAATTATGATAATATAATTTTTTATGGGGGATAATTTAATGACCAAAGATTTAAATATATAATTTTTCTATTATTTATTCATTATTTTTCATAACATGTTTTATGTAAACAATCGTATTAAAAAGATTCCAAAAGTCATTGATAAATACAATTATGATTTTTATAAGAATAATGAAGCCACAAGTAATTAATATGATATTATTCAAATAAAATTTCTTACATTAAATGAAAAATAATTAAAGTAATTTTAATATTTTTTCCAAATAATTTTTAAACATATTGTATATTTTATCTTAATAAAATAGATCGTCTAATTATAAATAAAAAAATATATTATTTCAATATATGAATGAATACATTCGCAATATCTAATATGGTAATTGGTATATAATAAGGCCAACACACCTAATGTGTAAAATGTTCATTTTTCATTAAAATATGACTTCTTTATATTTTATATTACCTTATAAAAATATATTTAAAAAGTTTTACATTTTATTAAATGAAATAAAATTCATTTTAGAACTCTTCATTTAAATATTTCCTTAGTATGAATTTTTTTTGTGAGATAAGTGATGTTTTGATGAATAGTAAAAATTCACATTTTATTCAGAAGAATGACTTATATTAGATATATATATATATATATAATAAGCACATATTATGTCAGAAAACCATTTAGTAGACCAAAGGAATAAATTTATTATTTCTTATGATTTTTTATATTAAAAAAATTATGATTAATCTTATAAAATAAAAAAATTAATTCTAATAAGAACTATATTTTGTATTCTAAGTTAATTTAAATATATTTTTGTAAAATTATGTTTTATCAGAATTTAAAACCCAAAATTTTTTTTTTTAATAATAAACTATTTTATATCGTTAAAATAAAAAATTGATAATTAAATCAAATATATAAATTTTAATCATAGAATAAAAATTTTTCTAAAAAAACTAATTTTATGTGTTATGTGTGTTTACTAAAATATTAATGTTTCGTTACAAAAAATATTTATTTGATTAAATGATTTTTATTTTTTAAATCATAAGATTTAAATAATTTTTCGATGTTCAGTTTTCATTTTTGACATAATAATTAATTACTATGGTTAAAAATTAATTACCTTGGTAAAAGATAAAACGGAAAAAATGGACTTACAAAGAGGGAATGAATGAAAATTTTTTTAGAAAAATTTCTTATTGGAATTATGAGTCTTAACATTCCTTGTTATCACTTTTTGATCCATCTACCCTTGAATTTTACCATTACATTACATAAAATGTAATGGATGCTTCCAAAATTTCCCTTATCATCACTTAAAAATATGAATCCTTCCACCAATTCTTATACAACCTTTATATTCAAATTTATTCTAAATAATATTCCATTTTTTTAATCCTAAAACCATATCCCACTTTTATAAGCCTTTGATCACAATTATTATTCTTAAGGCCTCTATTTAAGTGGAAATTTATTAGAGAAAACTCACAATCTAAATAATGTATTTCCTCCTTCACAAACATTTCATATTAATATTTCTCTTCCAAAAAATTTATAACCACCATAATATAATTAAATATTTATAATAAATATACCAATATGTTATTATATTGAAAAAATTTCCCTTATTAATTGATTTCCATTCACTAATAAATAAAAAATAACATTGATGATTCCTACATTTTGATAGCTATCACCATGAATCATTGTATTTGATTTACCATAAATTCATCTATGGGATGGTTATTAATGATACATTAGGTATTTTTTTAATTATTTTTGTTTTTTCAACATATCTTTTTTGAAATGTCTTTTTATTTAATTTAAGTACGAGATGTTGGATAGTATATGAAACTATCCTTAGGAATGTTCTAAAATATTCTATAACACCCAAATATAATGAAAAGAAATTTAATATTGAATTCATGAATCACTGATTCTCTAGAAAACACCACTTTTTTATAACCTAACTAGTAAACATAATTTTACAACCTATGTGATTTGAATACGAAAAATCTGGCATACACGATTGCATTCAGTAGAATATTTTGATTCGGATTAGACAAACATAATTTTGGGTGAATTGTAATGTACCCTTATGAATAGTAATATGAATAATAATATGAACCTTATGAATAGTAAATCATATATTTATTTTGTTGTCTTATGGTTAAAATATAATGAGATCTTGATTAATTTCTCAATGCGATATAAAATGACTATAGTTTTAAAATTGTTATCTTAAAATAAATTACATTTTTATTTAAAAAGTAAATAAACCATATTTAAAAAATTATTTTAAAAATTGGAGTTCATTTTTGAATTTTATAGATCATAAAATTGTTAGGGTGAATTTTTGGGATTTTTCTAAAATAATCAAAAAAATTGATTAATATTAAAATAAGGTAACATACCTTACATATACATTATAAATTAAATTCACTATTCCTAGAATCAAGGATGATGTAAGCCCACTTTGTTTGAAATCACATTCACTTATTACTATTATTGGTCATATGTGTCATGAACCAGGTCTGGTCGCCATCTGACTTGGCACCCGTCCTGATCTATGGCAAGGCCTGAAGGATGTTCCCAATCCCCACGGGCTAACACATGTGCCTGAGTATCCAAAATAATACCTGAGAATGATTTACCTAAAATAATAAACACAAAACCTCTAATAAGATAAATAAATTCACCCTAGAAATATAAAACAAAACATTCTTTTAAACTATAATCAGATTTGAAGTCTGTAACTCAACTAAATACCCAAAGGGAACAACAGAAAATATATAAAAATAAAAATCCAATACCAAACTCCTAGCAATATGAGGCACAACATCCTCAATCTACCAACACCAAAAATCATGGAAAGACCATCAGAAACCAGAACAACCATCAATAAGCATGATACCTCAATAAGGAATACACAAATAAAATGGTATATATACACCCAAAGGTGTATTTAGCGTGTTAGCCAAAGGACCCACAGAAAGCTACTGAAAAAAGATTCCACACCTGACCATTAAATGAGGAATACATTTTCTATAAGGCCCCAACCTTAAACCTTACTTAATCTTGAGTTATTACAATATTACACATTGAGGATCTTTTCGGGTTTAGAGTTTTAGAGAATTAGATCATAAAACATGCATTACATTCCACATTTAAACAAAGTGGTTACATAAAGAAAGTATTCATTTTTTCCCATCAATGGAAACATATTTAAAATTAAACATGGATTCTTTCTTGACACTTCCTTGACACTATCATCATATCATGTACCTTTCTCTTGACCTGTGAAAAACATTTCAAAAAAGACATGGAATGATCATAAAATGCTCAGTATGGGTTATATAAAAAATATGGAAAGGAAAAATGAGTTCATATATACATAAGAATGAAATCATACTTTACCCATAAAACAGACCTCATCAAATCATGAATAAATCATAGAAATCATAAGACATAAAGGTAACTTGAGGCATTCATAACATTCTTACGTAGGGAGTAACCCTCTTGGTTACGTTTGGAATACCCATCACACTATATTCCCTAAATCTCTTCCGAGAAACCTTAACGTTTCACTCCTTCGCGTTACCCAATGCATTGGAGAGCTATATTGGGCTCACCCACCCTTAGTTAATCACAGAACCACCCCCTTCATAATAATGCCCAAGAACCTCAACATAATCGTATCACATAAAACATGCATAGAGGAAACATAACATTCCCACCTTTCAATCACAAGAAATCAATACAACACATTGATATAAAAAAATTATGAAAACCATTTTCAATACAAAAATAAATGAAAAGTAAAACATGGTATTTATTTTTCTTTTAAAAAGAAGGTATGGCTTGTAGAGGAAGCCGAAACTAAAATAATGGTCACGGCGGCGGAGAATTCGTTGTCGCCGCAAACGTACGACAAAACATTCCCTTTTGTTGTTTAGTAAAACGCTTCATATAAAAAATATTCCTTTTGGATAAACGAAAAAGTTAAAGGGGTTTATACGATGTAGAAAAGAAGGTTGAGTATAAAACAAAATATGCCTCAATGAAAGGAGATTGAGACGAAGTCCCATACCTCGGGTCCGACTTGACTCGGTCGTTCTTTAAGCTCCTGAATAATAAACATGAGTTAATTTCTACTTGATTAAGAACCTTTATCAAGTTCATTATTCCTTTTATATCACTTATTGCCATGTCATGAAAACTATGTAATTATTTATGTTAATAATGGTCATTTTAACGATCATTGGTACTTGAGTCAAAAATAAGCCCTTTATAATTACAAGTTGTTCTTGTATCCATTATATCCAGAATGGTATTCATGATGTAGATATCATATATGTCATATATATCCAGTACATGCATGCATTTATAATATTATATAATCATTTAGAGGTATGAAATGAAATGCACCGTTCATGGAGACGGTAAGCCGTACGTACGCATGAACGCTACTTTCATTTCTATTTCGTATTTTATAGAATGGAATCATAATGATATAAAGGTATATTATAATTCCAGTATAATATAATATATAATATCATAGTTCCATCCTTTATACTTCCCACATATGGTATTTAAAAAATCAAATCACTTTGAGGGGGCGGTAGTCCGCACTTCCTTAAATGAAGATATCGTGTTTACCCATAATGGAAACCATAAAGGTATGACCAAAATGAAAAATACAGAAGCTTAAGGAAAACATAAACATATTATATATCATATATAAATATAGTGACATCTTAATGGACACCTTTGGAGGTGTTAAATGAATGTTGAACAATCATCATTTCGGGAGGCATAAATTCACCATCCACAGAAACAGTATGTCCTTCTACCATTAGATGTAGGTGTGTGCAAGTGTTGCTCGAATCCTTATTATAACATAATCATAGTATATTGAAGATTCTGGAGTTGTTACAAAAGAAATGAATAAAAAGAGTTTAGGGGGTTGGAGAAGAAAAATAAAACAAAAGGACTCAAGTGAAGACATTACCTTAAAATCGGGTAACTCCCTTTGGTTTGAGCTGAAAGGCTTCCTTGGGAAGACTTCTGCCCAATGTGAGGCTTCAAGGAGTAAGTGGGGGAAGTGGAGAGACAAAATGGGCTGGGGTTGGCCGAGATAAAGGCTTTGGGCATGTGGGTAAGGAGGTAGAGGAGGGGGACTTTTATAAGAGGAGATGAGGGGTGCTCTTGTAAAGTAAAGAAATGTTACTTTATTTTCAAATGGGATTCGGATTTTAAAGGACCCACATTGATATAATTCGAGGATAAGGTGATAAGGGTTAGAAATATACCCTCCAAATAGGTTTTGGACATGTGTAGGGCTTATATTTTACCTTATATTTCCATTTTATTTAAATTGTCAAATAATGAGGTCATCGCTGCATCATTATGATGCCATAAATAATTTAATTTATTTAATGTCTAAAAATTAAAAAAAAAATACTATGATGTAGAAAATCGTTTTATATTTCCAGTGACTATTTATAGTCCAAAAAATAATTTATGTAGACAAAATTAAAAATATTTTACTTAGGTGATACATTCTTTGTTACATTTAACATTCTTTAAAAAATAAAAATACAAAAAGTCACTTTCTCACAAAAGTGATTTCATGGGGCCCAGAAGTTTGGAACAAGGCATCCCATGGTCGGAAATGAGACAATAATTAGCCTTAGGTCACATTTTGGTGTCATTTTTTATTATTATGATATTATTTTATTATCCTTAACTACCCGATTACTCATTAATCAAGATAATTAAAGATAATTACTGTCGTTACTATTCATAATGTAATAAAAAAGAGTCATAATTACATAATTTGGACCTTATGATTCCAAATATGTAATCCATTTTACCAAATTCCAAAAATATAAATTTCAATAATTGATTTAAAAATAATTCCCGTTCTCAAAACAAATAGCTGGTTTTTTTGAAACCATATCTATGAAAAGTTTGGCATTAGTTTATGACCAATTTTAAAGTGAAATAAATCCTAATGACCACCATTGGATTAAATGGTAAAAATATATTCTAATTTAACTTCAAAACCAATTCAAAAGATAATCTAATCATATAAATAAATTAGATTAAATAGTAGTTTTGATGTAAAATGCAGTATTTTTCACTATTTATTAAAAAATGAACATTGTCAGAAAAATACCAAAAATTCACAGAAAGTAAATTTTGATGTCCCAATCATAAAGAATAAGTTTATTTTGACAATCATAGCTTATAAAATTGTCAAAAGGTAGATTTAAAAATGTTTTTCCATCAAAAGGCAGTAAAACAATATTTTAAAAAATATTAGTGTATTCCATGCTTAAGATTGGATTTATTTTCATTTTAAACCTCTAAAACACTATCTAATTCATTAATAGACATAGATAAAAATATCTATTATTCATTACTAACTTGGTATTTTACATCCTCCCCCCCTTTAGAATATTGTGTCCCCGCAATTTAATTACTTATCAAATAAATGGGGGTACTTATCCGTCATTGCATTTTCAGATTCCCATGTTGCCTCTTCCATCATGTGGTTTTTCCACAAAACCTTTACTTGATGAATCACCTTATTCCGTAACACTTACTTCCTGTCATCAAGAATCTGGACCGGTTGTTCCTCATAAGATAGGTTCTTTTCCAGCTGAACTACCTCTGGACTCAAAATATGAGATGGATCTGGCATATACTTTCTCAAAGTCGAAACGTGAAAAACATTGTGTACCTGAGATAAACTCGGAGGTAAAGCCACCCGGTATGCAACTAATCCAACTCTCTCCAGAATTTCATATGGTCCAATGAACCTTGGACTCATCTTTCCTTTCTTACCAAATCGCATCACACTTTTCCATGGTGATATTTTGAGAAAAACATGATCACCTACCTCAAAAGAGAGATCCTTCCTCCTGTTGTCCGCATAACTCTTCTGCCTTCTCTGAGCTGTTCTCATGTGTTTATGTATCAGCTGATCTTTTTCTGCCAACTCTTCTACCAATTCTGGTCCCATCAACTTCCTTTCACCCACTTCATCCCAGAAAGCTGGAGTATGACACCGCTTCCCATATAACGCCTCAAATGGCCCCATCTGTATACTGGAATGAAAACTCTTATTATATGAAAATTCAACCGAAGAACGATGTTGGTCCCAAATTCCCTGATAATCCATCGAACAAGCTCGTAGCATATCCTCCAAGGTCTGAATTTTTTGTTCTGAATGCCCATCTGATTGAGGATGAAATGATGTACTAAAATTTAATTAAGTACCCAACGACTTCTGAAGGCCTTTCCAAAAGTTAGAAGTGAACCTTGGATCACGGTCAGATACAATGGAGAGAGGAACTCCATGTAACCTGACTATCTCTTTAAGATACAAACGGGAATGTTGATCTAGGAAAAAGTATCTCGTATAGTAAGGAAATGAGAAGATTTGGTCAAGCGATCAACAATAACCCAGATTGAATTATTACCTCGAGATGTCTTCGGTAATCCCACAACAAAGTCCATGGATATATTCTCCCATTTCCACTCTGGCACTGGTAAAGGCTGATGCATCCCTCTCGGTAACTGCCGCTCTACTTTAACCTACTGACAAGTCAAACACTTCACAGTAAAATCAGCAATATCTCTTTTCATTCCATCCCACCAGTAATACTCCCGAAGATCTCTATACATCTTAGTACTGCCTGGATGAACTGAAAATGGAGAACTATGAGCTTCACATAAAAACTCTCTCTTCAACTGTGAATCACAAGGCACACACAATCTCTTCCCAAATCTCAAAACGCAATCATTATCAATGTTGAATTCAGGCGACTTACCTTTCTGAACCAGCTCTATCTTTTTCTGTAACTCACTGTCTTACTTCTGTGCTTTCTTGATTTTATCTGATAGAGATGATCTCCCTAATACCTGAAACAAAACAAAAGAACATCCTGCACCAACAAATTCTATACCAATGTTCATCAAATCCTTAACCAAAGGATCACGTTCCAAACACAACATTGCTAATGAAGCATTACTTTTTCGACTCAAAGCATCAGCCACTTTATTTTCTTTTCCTGGATGGCAATGAATTGTACAATCATAATTCTTGATTAATTATATTCATCTCCTTTGTCTCATGTTCAATTCTTTTTGAGTGAATATATACTTTAAACTTCTGTGATCGGTATATATTTCACACTTTACTCCATATAAATGATGCCTCCAAATTTTTAAAGTAAAAACAACAGTAGCTAATTCCAAATCATGTGTAGGGTAATTTACCTCATGAGTTTTCAACTGATGTGAAGCATAAGCAATTACCTGATCATCCTGCATTAGGACACAACCATGTCCATTCAATGAAGCATCATTGTATATAACAAACTCACAATTCCTGGAAGGAAGTGCCAAAACTGAAGCATTCACCAATCTTCTTTTCAACTCTTGAAAACAATCATCACATTATTTTGTCTAGATAAACATAACACCCTTCCATGTTAGCTTAGTCATTGGACTAGATAACCGTGAAAAATTTCTAACAAACATTCGGTAATAGCCTGCCAAACCAAGGAAGCTACGAATCTCAGTTACATTTGTGTGTCTTGTCCAGTCTTCCACAACTTTTGTTTTTGCAGGATCAACAGTTATCCCATATTTAAAAACAATGTGACCAAGGAAAGAAATTTGTTTCAACCAAAACTCACACTTTTTGACTTTTCCATACAGTTTCTTTTTTTATAGTTTGCAAGATAACCCTTAAATGTATTTCATGCTCCTCTTTAATTTTAGAAAACACCAAAATATCATCAATGAAAACCACCACAAACTTATCCAAAACTCATGGAAAATTCTATTCATTAAGTCCATGAATACAGCAGGTGCATTGGTTATCCAAAAGGCATTAATAAAAATTCATAATGGCCATATCTTATATGGAACGCGGTCTTCGGAACATCTGTTTCCTTTACCTTCAGCTGATGGTACCCCGATCTCAAGTCAATCTTTGAAAAATACTGAGCTCCCTGGAGATGATCAGACAAATCATCGATATGAGACAAAGGATATTTGTTCATAACAGTGATATTATTCAAGGCCCTATAATCAATGAAAAGTCTCATTGATCCATCTTTCTTTTTAACAAACAAGACAGGATCACCCCATGGTGATGTGCTAGGTCGAATGAAACCATTCTCTAATAAATCTTGCAATCGCTCCTTAAACTCTAAAAGTTCAATTTGATCCATTCGATAAGGGGGTTTTGAAATTGGGTTAGCATCAATAACTATGTCAATAGTAAACTCAACTTCCCGATCTGGTAGTATTCCAGGAAACTTATCAGGAAAAACATCAGGATACTCATTTACCACTGGCACATCATTAATCTGAATAGTTCCTTTATTTTCAATGATGTGTGCAAGGTAACATTCATTTCCATATTTTACAAGTTTCTTGGCCTCTTGATAAGTTATCAACATTAAGGGTTAATTCTTGTACACAAAAAAAAGTCTTTCTGAAAAGATACTTATTTAGATCTAAAGTCAATCTTAGCATGGTAAATAGAGAGCTAATCCATACCCATGATAACATCAAACTCTACTAGAGGTAGAACAATAAGGTTTGCAAGTAGGTTCTTTCCAAAGATAAGGATAGTAAGATTCTTATAAATTCTTTTTGCCTCAACATTTCCCCTAGGTATTTTTACCACAAGTTCAGGAGTCATTTCTTGAGATGGTATTCCCATTTTTCTAGAAAAGGTTTCAAAGATGAATGAATGTGTAGACCCCGAATCAAACAACACACTGGAATAATCTGAAAAAACAAACAAAGTACCTGATACAACTTCATTTGATGGCCTGACATCTACTGAATTAGTTGCAAAGGATTTCACCACCCCTTTCTACTTGTAGTCTAACTGCTTCCCATCACTCAAGCTCTTTGTCGGACACTCGTTTTCATAGTGACCCATCTCATTGCACTTAAAAATTTCACTAACTGTAAATCAAATTTGGTCTTACCTTCACCTTGATATTTTTCAGTGAAATCACGAGCCTTATGTCCCATCTTATCACATCAGTAGCACTTTCCAGAATTCAGAAGAGATTCCCCAGCATGCCTTTTGCCACATTTATCACAAACTGGAAACTTATTTTTCTTACCATCAAACATTTTTGAATAATTCTTACCTTTCTCCTGCCACCTCGGTCTCTTCTTCTGTTAGTTTTTATAGAACACTTGATCATCGGAAAACTCCATTTCCACCTTCTCAGCACATCAAACAAGCTTTTCATAACTTTTAAACTCACAATAAGCTAATTCCCTTCGATATTTTGGCTTTAATTATGAGTTAAAACGATTGATTTTACTATCAAGGTCTCGGATAAAATTTGGAGAATACATTTCCAATCGAGTGATCCTTTCTTCATAGGTAGCCACTGAGTCTTCCTCTTGCCTCAATTCTAGGAATTGTTTTTCCATCCTAAGTCGAACAAACTTAGGAAAATACTTTTCAAGAAACATACCTTTGAATTCATCCCAGTCAAGAGCAACAATCTCATCGGAGTCCCTAATATTTTTAACCATCGACCACCACTGATCTGCTTCACCCTCCAAACGGTAAATAGCTAGACTAACCTTTTGATTGTCTGAACACCCCATGACATCGAAAATCTTCTCCAGTGCATTAATCCACCCTTCAGTTAGCACATGGTTAGATGATCTTCTGAATTATGGTGGATGTTGCCTCATGAAATGTTCCACCACTAACTTGTTCCTCTGCGGTTGATCTGGCTGATCTCGTGTATGGATACGACCACCATGTATCGCTTGAGTCAACTATGCCATTACTACAACAAACTGTTCAGTTCCAATTCCGACCATCTCGAGATGCTGATTCAGAAGGTTATTTCCTTCTGTATGCCTTCCTAGCACTGCTTCCCTGTTTCCTCTGCGGATAACCATTCTAAACAAACATGTCTTAGATGAATCAACATGGTAATATTCAAATGCTATATCATTTAAAAAAAAATATTTTTGGATAATCATTTAATAGAATTCTAACTCCTAATGTTATCTAAACTGACCTCTGATACAAACTATAAGGCACCAGCCTTAAACCTTACTTAATCATGAGTTATTACAAGATTACACATTGAGGATATTTTCGGGTTTAGAGTTTTAGAGAATTAGATCATAAAACATACATTACATTCCACATTTAAAAAAAGTGGTTACACAAAGATAGTATTAATTTTTTCCCATCAATAGAAACATATTTAAAATAAAACATGGATTTTTTCTTGACACTTCCTTGACACTATCATCATATCATGTACTTTTCCCATGACCTGTGAAAAACATTTCAAAAAAGACTTGGGATGAGCATAAAAAGCTCAGTATGGGTTATATAAAAAAATATGGAAAGGAAACATGATTTCATATATACATAAGAATGAAATCATACTTTACCCATAAAACATAACTCATCAAATCATGAATAAATCATAGAAATCATAAGACATAAAGGTAACTTGAGGCATTCATAACATTATTACATAGGGAGTAACCCTCTTTGTTACGTTTGGAATACCCATCGTAGTATATTCCCTAAATCTCTTCAGAGAAACCTTAACGTTTCACTCCTTCGTGTTACCCAATGCATTGGAGATCTATATCGGGCTCACCCGCCCTTAGTTTATCACGGAACCACCCATCTTCATAATAATGGCCAAGAACCTCAACAAAATCGTATCGCATAAAACATGCATAGAGGAAACATAACATTCACACCTTTCAATCACAAGATATCAATACGACACATTGATATAAAAACATTATAAAAACTATTTTCAATACCAAAATAAAAGAAATGTAAAACATGGTATTTATTTTTCTTTTAAAAAGAAGGTATGGCTTGTAGAGGAAGCCGAAACTCAAATAATGGTCACGGCGGCGGAGAAGTCGTTGTCGCCGCATACGTACGACAAAACATCCCCTTTTGTCATTTAGTAAAACGCTTTGTATAAAAAAGATTCCTTTTGGATAAAATTAATATTCAAAGGAGTTTGTACACCGTATAAAATAAGGTTGAGTATAAAACAAAACATGCCTCAATGAAAGGAGATTGAGACGAAGTCCCATACCTCGGGTCCGAATTGACTCGGTCATTCTTTAAGCTCCTGAATAATAAACTTGAGTTAATTTATAATTGTTTAGGAAGTTTTTTCAAGTTCATTATTCCTTTTATATCACTTATTTCCATGTCATGAACCCAATGTAATTATTTAAGTTAATAACGGTCGTTTTAACGATCATTGGTACTTGAGTAAAAAATAAGCCCTTTATAATTACAAGTTGTTATTCTATCCATTATATCCAGAATGGTATTCATGATTTTGATAGAATATATGTCATATATATCTAGTACATGCATGCATTTATAATATTACATAATCATTTAGAGGTAACAAATGAAATGCACCGTTCAGGGAGACGGTAAGCCATACGTATGCATGAACGCTACTTTCATTTCTATTTCGTATTTTATAGAATGGAATCATAATGATATAAAGGTATATTATAATTACAGTATAATATCATATATAATATCATAGTTCCATCTTTTATACATCTCACATATGGTATTTAACGAATGAAATCACTTTGAGGCAGTGGTAGTCCGCACTTCCTTAAATGAAGATATCACATTTACCCATAATGGAAACCATAAAGGTATGCCCAAAATGAAAAATACAGATGTTTAAGGAAAACATAAACATATTATATATCACATATAAATATAGTTACATCTTAATTTCCACCTTTGGAGGTTTTAAAATAATGTTGAACAATCATCGTTTAGGGAGGCATAAATTCACCATCCACAGAAACAGTATGTCCTTTAACCATTAGATGTAGGTGTGTGTAAGTGTTGCTCGAATACGTATTATAAAAACATCCTAGTATATTTAAGATAATGGAGTTGTTACAAAATAAATGAATAAAAAGAGTTTAGGGTGTTGGAGAAGCAAAATAAAACAAAAGGACTCAAGTGAAGACGTTACCATAAAATAGGGTAACTCCCTTTGGTTTGAGCTAAAAGGCTTCCTTGGGAAGCCATCTACCCAAAGTGAGGCTTCAAGGAGTAATAGAGGGAAGTGGAGAGAAAAAATGGGCAAGGTTTGGCCGAGCCAAAGGCTTTGGGAGTGTGGGTAAGGAGGTAGAGGTGGGGGACTTTTATAAGAGGAGAGGAGGGGCACTTTTGGAAAGTAAAGAAATGTTACTTTATTTTCAAATGGGTTTCGGATTTTAAAGGTCCCATATTGATATAATTCTAGGATAAGGTGATATGGGTTAGAAATATACCCACCCAATTGGTTTTGGACCTGTGTAGGTCTTAGATTTTACATTATCTTTCCTTTTTATATAAATTGTCAAATAATGATGTCATCGCTGCTTCATTATGATGTCATAAATAATTTAATCTATTTAATGTCTAAAAATTATAAAAAAATAAAATTATGTAGAAAATATTTTTATCCTTCCAATGACTATTTATATTACAAACGATCATTTATGTAGACAAAATTAAAAATATTTTACTTAGGTGATACATTCTTTGTTACATTTAACATTCTTTAAAAAATAAAAAGATAAAAAGTCACTTTCTCACAAAAGTGATTTCATGGGGCCCCCAATTTTGGCACAAGGCATCCCATGGTCGGACATGATACAACCAGTAGCCTTAGGACACATTTTGGTGTCATTTTGTATTATTATGATATTATTTTATTATCCTTAACTACCAGATTACTCAATAATCAAGATAATTAAAGATAATTACTGTCATTACTATTCATAATGTCCAAAAACAAAAGAGTCTTAATTACATAATATGGATCTTTTGATTAAAATTATGTAATACATTTTACCAAATTCGAAACACATAAATTGAAATAATTGATTTAAAAATAATTCCCGTTGTCAAAACAAATAGCGGGTTTTTTTGAAACAATATCTACGAAAAGTTTGGCATTAGTTTATGACCAATTTCAAAGTGAAATTAATCATAATGACCACCATTGGATTAAATGGTAAAAATATATTCTAATATAACTTTAAAACCAATTCAAAATATAATCTAATCATATAAATAAAATAGATTAAAAAGGAGTTTTGATGTAAACTGCAGTATTTTTCACTATTCATTAAAAAATGAACATTGTCAGAAAAATATCAAAAATTCGCACAAAGTAAATTTTGATGTCCCAATCATAAAGAATAAAAATAGCTTATAAAATTTTCAAAAGATAGATTTAAAAATGGTTTTCCATCAAAAGGCAGTAAAAAAATCTTTCAAAAAATATTAGTGTATTCCATGCTTAAGATTGGATTTCTTTTCATTTTAAGCCTCTAAAACACTATCTAATTCATTAATCAACATAGATAAAAATATCTATTATTCATTACTTACATGGGATGTTACATTTTCCAGTGAAATATATAAATATCAAAGATATTCTTGAACATTTTTTTAATGAAAAAAATTTGTAATGAAATTTGTTTTAGTGAAAACAATTTTTAATAAAGAAACTTAAATAAAACCCCACATGCACACTTACTTTTAAGATATCCCAAACTTCATTCCATTGAATGTAATGTAAAAAAGGAGAAGCAAATATGGGAGAGGCCTTGTGGGTGTTAGCTTGCATGGGTCCCTTGAACTTTGTTTATCGGTGTGACGTGGCATAGAAACCACGACCATCGGTAAATATGGCTTAGTAACCATGACACTCAAAAAAAGATTCTTAGAAACTACGACTTTTAGTCATTTATATGTTTATTTATTGTTGCATTATTCAATCCTGCTAAGTTAAATAGGGCTGAAGACACCCTCATATCACTAGCCCAATCATCTAGTCCACCTTCCTAGATACCCAAGCTTACGAATTTGTGCTCAAATACGTTTTATGCTCCTAAAGGGTGCACATCACATAAACAAGCCATGATAAAACCCCACACATTCCATGATACCATTTACACCATCAATTTAAATTTTAGAAATTCATGTTCACATCACAATTCACATTTATGCATAAAATTCATATAGGGTAAAAACACACACAAAATCAGCATTTTCACACTCTAACTATCTTTTAAAACCACACACAGACAAAAAAACATTTTAAAACATAAACTGCATAGGATACACACTCTATTAAACCAACTGCATAGTTTAAAAAGACACTTATAATTAAACAAACCTGTAGGAAAATTTATTAAATAACTTCCAAACATGTCACATAATTTATAAAGTCAAAAGATCACTCAAAACCGTTTTCTATAGAAAATTCATTTTGAGACCACACGAAAACATAAACCACATCCTTTTCACCTTTTAACAACTAACAACATAATTTATAAATGCCGATAGAAATATTAAATAACTTTTTCAAAACAATACACATTAATATCACATAAAAAATTGTTCTTCAAAATAAAATAAGACACTACACCTGATAAAACTCACCTTTTAAACACAATAAATCCATTTCAAAATAATACACATGAAAAAAACACTCTATAACACAAATTGAACCCCAATATCATTCCAACCATGATTCACAATTCAAACAAAATTTAATAAATCATTGACAAAATTTATTTTCAATCATTTAAAAAGAACACAATAAGGAATTTCATAAGGTCTGAAAGTTATTTTTTATTAATATTTTAAAATAAAAACAAGGGAAAATAAGAAAATCCCTTCAAGGGGGCCGAAAATGGTGCAGTCCTAGGGAATCCCCTCGAACCACACGTAAAAACTCCAAGGGAAGGGAGTGTGGAATATCAAAAACAACAAGAGGGTCCTCTTGACTGCCCAAATGAGCCAATGAGTTAGCTAAAATGTTAGCTTCTCTCCAGCTATGACGAATAAACCTTCCATGACTAGTTTATGTCTTGAACATTCGAATAATCTAAGTTAGTTCCCAAGGAATCCCATAACTTCCTTGCACCACCTTAACTAGGACCTCTGAATCATATTCAATCTCTGTCACTGCCAAGCCCCTCCTCTTGAAAATCAAAAGGCCCGAAAGAAGAGCCCGAGCCTCTTCCCTCAGGGAGTTACCAGGACCATAAACGGCACTAAAGGCTACGTACACTGATCTCCAACAGTCTCTAAGGAAGCCTACACCCATCATTACTCCCTCCATGCAAGATCCATCAATATTATGTTTCAACTGTTGATTCGGTGGCTGCCACTTCATCCAAAATACATCCCTCCTTTGAGTTCTGCAAGGTCTCCTAAGGAAGTTACACATCTCCACTGAGTCCCTCCCCACCTTAACCAATGATGCAAGCTCCGCAATGACAGTTTTAAGACTAATGAGGAGAAATAATGGAGACCATTTCAAACCCAGTCTAACCTGATTATGTGCCTCCCACAGGACCCAGTAAACAACGACCAAGACAATGGCCCTGATCGATCTTTCCATGGCCCTGTTATGTGTCCCTAAGAACCAGGTTGCCACAAACTCCAAACAGGTCCCATACACTCCATCCTTAAGCGGAGAGTTGGAGAAGGAAGACCAAAGGAGAGAGGCCCATTTCCCTTGGAAGAATAGGTGCATCATAGACTCATTACTAGGCTGTTCACAGCAGAAACAACGAGACTCCAAACAGATCCCCTTCCTCTGGATGTTCACCTCCATCGGTAGTGATCTATTGATTACTCTCCACACCAGGAAGTTCATCCTCGTCGAAATCTCCTTGCACCAAAAGACCTTTCCCCCTTCCACCAAGGGCCTCTCCCTCTGGAGTAACCTCCTGTAGTCGCAGTCACTGAACCTACTAGAAACTGCCTCCGTGAAGAAGCATACAACGGGTTCCTTACTCATGACAATGTCTAAGAAAAGGTTCAACTGGGTGGGATTCAATGCCGCATGAATAACATCATACCAGTTTCAAGCATCCATGAATGTAACATTCAGATACGGGCAGCCTTCAAAGGCCATCTTCTCACCCGCCCAGTTTTCATGCTAGAAACTAATATCCCCATTGCCTATAATCCACCAAGAACAACAAAGTAACACCTCCATGTGGCCAAACATACATTTGGCCAGCCTCGTCGCACCATGCATGTTTAAAACCTCACCCCATCCGTAACATCGCCTGAAGAATTTAACCTAAAGAGTCTCACCCGTGATAATCTACCATGCCAGTCGTGCCTGTAGAACAAGGATAATATCATGGATGTCATTCAGACTAACACCTCCTTCATCAAATGGACACGCCATCCTCTTCCACGAGGCCCAATGACAACACCCTTCTGTCATGGCATCCTAGAGAAAGGTTGTAAGTATACTTTCCATTTTCTGTATCGTTCCCTTCGGTGGCTTAATGATTGAAAACAAATGCATCAGGATAGATAGAAGAACACTATTAATTAGCATGTCATGACCTCCAAATGAAAGTAGTTTATTATTCCAGTTCATAATCCTCCCAAATAAACGATCCATGATTCCATTAAATAGCTTCTTCTTGACCCATCATGAAGATAATGGAACCCCAAGATACAGAATAGGAAGTTGTTTCTTTTTGCACCTGGTGATCCTCTATATGTCTCTAAACCACCTTCTCGAACATTTATCAGAGATAAAGACATTTCTCTTCAAGATGTTGATCGACTTTCCACTAAGTTTTTTGTAACTGTACATGATGACTCTAAGATGATTCAAGGATCTGCTCCTGCCATTCATGAAAAACAGGACGTCATCAGCAAGCATCAAATGGGTGATACTCCCCGAGTTCCTTTTTCCCTTATATGGTTTCAGCTTTCCCCCTAACAAATTCTTCTTCAGGTTCCTCGAAAGGGAATCCTGAGCAATAACCAACAAGGATGGAGATAATGGGTCACCTTGCCTCATGCTGCAAACAATTTTGAAAAAACCAAAATTATTTCCCATCATAGGCACCGAAAGCCACGGCTAGGAGTAGGAACTGAAACACAAATAAAAAAAAAAGTTCCTGGAACCTGAATCCCCTCATCACCCTAATGATGAAACTCCATTCCATTTGATCATAAGCCTTGTTCATGTCGACTTGGAGTATGATATTTGATCCAACCGTGCGCCTGTTGATATCCTGTACCAGTTCACTCTTGATACCAACCACCCCTTGTATATTACGACCCTGTATAAACCCATGTTGTTCAGTCGAGACCACTTTGGGCAAGAGATTTGAAAGCCTCCTCCCAATCACCATGGCCAAGATCTTATAATAAACGTTACAGAGGCATATGGGGCGGAAGTTTTTAATGAGGGAGGGGTCTTTCACCTTAAGAACAAGCACCACCCTTGATGCTGTTACACCCTTGTTCAAGAAACCCCTCTGAAGAAATCATGGATAGCATGCACAAAAGTTGCACCGATAACATTCCAGGAAAAAATATAGAAGGACGCCGGAAATCCGTCTAGGCCGGGTGCACTTCCTTTGGGAATGCTCAGCAGGGCCTCCCTGATCTCCTCTTCCTGGGGAAAGGAAGAGAGGCACTCATTATCTTTTTCATTCAACAAGATCGGATGACCACTTATGAACCCATTGTCATCTGTATCATCTCTCACAAAGCCAGACAGAGGATCCCCAACCAAAAGACTCTCAAAGTGTTTCAACACCATATTTCCAGCAACGTTCACATCCGACGTGAAGGAACCATCCTCCATCTTAATGTTAATCTTCGTGCTTCTTCTTTCCCTAAAACAATCTTGGAAGAAGGAAGTATTACAATCTCCTTCTTTGAGCCATCTAATCTGAGACCGTTCCTTGCAGATTCTTTCCAACTCAAGAAATATTTCAGTGAGAGCGACCTTCTTATCACAAAGAGCGATAAAGGTGTTCTTATCCCAGGACACCTGTAGAACATCTTCTGACCTCTCAATGTTATCCTTCATACTAATAACCCCATTATAATTGTCTTGGTGGTTGTAAAACCAGTCCCTGATATCCTATTTATGACGTTTGAGGCGGTTTACAAATCCTGGCCAAGAGCACTCTCTCTCGTCCTTAAGCCAAGACGTTTCCAGTAAATGAAGAAAACTCAGATAACGATGCCACTCCCCAAAGTAGTTTAAGGGTCTTCCCATCACCACTTCACGTCTGATATCTATTAAAATAGGATCATGGTGTGATAAAATACGGGATGGATGAGTGACCGAGGATTTCGTAAATAGGTCGAGCCCTTGCATATTGGTGAGGCAGCGGTCTAGTCTACACCAAATGCAACCCTAACCTTCACGATTATTACACCACTTAAATTTTGCACCCATGAAACCTAAATCCATTAGCCCTACATGTGCCATGCACTCTTGAAACTTCATTAACTTTTCATGGAGAACCCTTATTCCGCCTTTATTTTCAGATGGATCTGCAATAGTGTTAAATTCCCCTCCCACGAACCATGGGAGGGAGCCAGTATGAATAGACTTTAAATGGGACCATAAATCCCTTCTCCTGATATTTTTAGTACTCGCATACACAAATGAAAATAAAAATTGAACATCACCAATAACAATCTTGGTATCAATACACTGAGGAAAGATACTCACCACTTCTAGCAAGATGTTGTTCTTCCATCCAATCCAAACCTGGGGGTTAATATCACCTCCATGCACTGAGTTTGGGAACCCCAACTTCCTAGAAACCCCAGACAACTTTTTTTAAGTAAGTTTCGTTTCCAACACGACCACCAAAGATATGTTGGCCTTCCTGTCTTCTGAAGACAAAAACGCACGCTTGGCTTGAGCACCAAAGTCACGTGCGTTCCAAATGATAATAGATAACATTAAATGGAGCCCTTACGGGCCTTTGAAATAGATGAAAGGTTTTCATGAGATAAAGTAAGGGTAAGGATACCTTTCCCCTTGGTCTTAGATCGAGTAAGAGTCCCCGAAATACCCTTTCCACATGAGCTCTTCTATGGTGACAGAATCACTTTCTTAAAAGAAGCATCATCATCCTCTATAATAGAAGTTCTTCCAGAAGATTGAAAGGCCAATGTTTCTATCTCCGCGTCTCCATGGAAAAATGACACCAGAAACGTTCTTAGGGGAGAAATATGTGACCTCGCCAGTTCCTTTTCCACTCTAGAAGACATGCCGCTCGTAACCCCTTCCTCTACTATGTGTAAAGTAAGTTCACTAACCAAGGATTTTTGAAGGAGATCTGACATCAGCTGGGAAGAAACTAAGATAGGGGACGTAGGAGGAGACAGAGTCTGCAACGCACCCCCAGGGAGAAATCAAGGCAAACCTCTGCCTCCTTCTGATGCTTGCACCGTTCTTCCCAGGAAGGTACCTCAACCTTTACATCCAACAACGGCGACTAAGAAATGAGATCCTTACAGACCAAAGAAGGAGCCGACCGTAAGGGAACCGTGATAGTCGATGTCTCTCCACACACCAATTTCGTCGTACCATGGTTCCCTGGAAAATTTGAATTTGAACCAAGACAGGGGGCAATGGTAACTTCATCCTTTCTCGCTCTGGCCAAGACATGCGGGTCATGACCCGAAGACACATCAGGTTTCTGCCGAGAGACACCTGCTCGCCGCTGGCAGGAGACTTCAAGGTGAACATGTAAGCCATAGAAGATGCAAAAGCGAGGAACCTGATGATAGAATAACCTTTGTTTCCAGGAGAAACCGTCGCAAGGTTCTTATAAAACTGAGGACGGATGATTCAGAGCTAGATCTATCTCCACAAAAATTCTCGGATTCGCAGCTACCTGAAGGGTCCTAGTTTTCTCATCAGAATAGAGGAAGGTCCCGAACGAGTTACCAACTTCCCTGAGAATCGCCGGGTTATGGAATGGGAGAGGATTCCCTAGAAGCGAGATCCAAACTGCATCCGTAGAAGCTTCACGACCAAAGTGACAGTCCCAAGACCATCTAGTTAACGAGAACTGCCAGGAACCACAACACCTAACCTCTCTAGACCATGCCTTAATGAAATTTTCCCTGGACGCTAGATGAATGTAGAAAGCCACCCGGGACAACTCCGAAACCACCGCCAGCTGGGAAAGATCCCAAGAGTCCACAAAACAACTTAAAAAATCCCAGGAAGGTTTGTTGCAGCCAAAATAGGCCCCCAGAGTCAGATCGTGGAAAGATGCCACCTCCCCGAGTTCCTGAGCCGAAAGGGTCAGAACCGGCACCCCCACAACATTCTTAGTCGGGCGTCTCTCCACCGCAACGGGAGGAATAACTGGAGGTGAAACAGCCAAGGATGAGGAAGACCCTGCATAGACCTTGGAAGCAACACTGCACAAAACCTATTTAAAATATGCCTTTGCATGTTCGCCACCCCCGTCTCCAGCTAAACCGCCAACACCACTGTCGAAAGCCTTTGGAAGCACGCCACCCCCATCTCCGGTTACACCACCGCCAGACACCGTAGGAAACGAAGAAGACGGAGCAGATGGAGAATCGTTGAGAGACATCCCGTAACAAGGAATTTCATAATGATTACACCAATTTTATTTCATGTATAATGCACATTAAAATTTTATATCATAGAAAATTATTGAAAAATACTTCCATAACATACATTTCACTACTTTCACAATTAAATGAATCTACTGTATGGGTTAAAAGATAATTCCCATGGTTTGAAAAACCAAAAGAAAATTTTTGAATGCTTCATGTTTCAGAAGGAACTCATCTAAAGAATTAGTTGTAGTCTACACCTACTAAACATTAATTTTCATCTAAATATACAAACCATGATGTTATTATAAAATAATTTGGAAAAATTGGTATATATTGGATTTATGAAATTTATCACATCAACATTAGTATAACAATACATATGGAAGAATAATTATCTATGACTAGGGAAATCAACTACTAAAAGTTGTGTTGAACAAAAAAAAATTTAAAGGGAAAACCATTTTTCTAAAAAATATGATTTTTCAATTGATAATATATTTTTTTTTATATAGAAATATAGAAAATAATTTTTGGCACAATATACCTCTCTGGAAATATAATAATGAATTGACAGAGAGAAATAATAGAAGAAAATAGAGTAATTTTTTTGTTAAATGTGGAAAGATTAGAAAGTTCATTAGAAAATAAAATGTTACTGAAGAAAAATGATTTTATTACATGTATAATCTTGGTTGGTGGTTTGAAAAACTATGTCACTATTAAAAAAAATTTGGAAAATTATTCTAGAAAAAATTTATTATGCTAGAAAAGATATGTATATCAAAAAGAAAGAAATTAAATGTAGATATATTTTGTTGAGACTAATATAATTCTAGATACAGGGATAAACCATGGATTTTGAAAAGTGATATTCATTCATACACGATGGGAGATATAATGATATTGAATTTTATTTAAAAACATGAAGGTGGATTAGTCACTTTTGGAAATTATATTTCCATAAAACATAATGTAATAATAATAATTGAGATTAAATATATGAAATAAAAATTTAATGATGTTTCCTATATTTATGGAATCAATTACAACGTAAGTTTTATGAAAAAAATTTATGATGATAATGAAGTTATATTTTTAAAATATATGTTTTAAAGATTTAAATGTTTTTTAATCAGGGAGAAATAACTATTCAAAAACTATTCTGATTAGATATCCTTAAAATTCATGTTAATTAATTGATGAGGATGAAAAATAGATTTGTATTTGAAGACATGGTAATAATGGATTGAAAATAAATTGAACAATTTCTATGGAAAATTATTTATTAAACATACAACAACAGAAAAGAAATTGTGGTTTTTTTAATAGAATTCAGGAATGGATGGATGGTTATTTGAAGTCATGTATTGGTGAAATACAATCGACTAGGAATCTTGGGATCAAACACTCTAATTTATATTTATTGATGAGAAATCTACCAAAACAATTATTTTTAATTTATTACATTAATTTATTAATTCACTTACATAAATACAATATTGTTGATGAATCGTATACTAGAGGCTGGAGAGATGTTCAAATGTTTCAAAATGGATTTTGATAAGGAATTGAGTGGATACAAATTGAATCTATGGAAAGAAAACGGAATGGAGTTCACAAGTAACTCTTTTGTGTCCTACCTAAAGAAACATGGTGCAAAAAAATTATACAAATACCTACACAATTCAATTAAACATAGTATTTGAAATAAAATATATATGTTTATTAAAATGGGATTAAACATGCTTGTTGAGTATAAATACTTGATATTATTTAGGGTAGAAGGTGTAACTATTGAAAACCATCCTCAATTTTTTTATTATGGTTGAAATTTAAATTGACTCTTAATGAGAGGTGGTACGAGAAAAATATAATGGTGAAATAAATTTAATTTTATGTAAGTATTTTATTAATGAACATAAAAAATAGAAATGTTGGAATGTTTTATTTAAATACCAGTGAATGAATTATCATGGGATAAACATCCAATAAGATAAGTTATATTTTTCATAATATAAAATATGTTTTACTCCTTTTATATGAAATTTAATAAAAATAATAATTCCATAATAAAAGTTATTGAAGATAATTAAAATGATATTACAAGAGATATAATCATTACATTTGAAGAAGATAATGGGATGATTGAATATTAGGTGGATAATATTACATAAGCTAACAATGATTAGTTCAATGATAAGTAATGATAAACTTTGAGAATGTTTCTGAAGCTCTAAAATTTAAAAATAATCGAATAATATTATATCATTATTTGAAATTAAGAAGCTCTAGTTCAAAAAAGGTGGAAATTTAGATTTTAATATATGACATTAGATATTTCATAGGTAGAACCAGAGTCAGTTTCACTAGAAGTAGAACATAATAGTTGTAAAATTATATAAACTAAGAGTTTTATTTAATTAAAAAAATTAAACATTGGATTTTTTTCCATGATCAAAAAGAAATTATATTATAGAGAAAATGGGTATTCAGAAAAAAAACACAACAGACATAGAGTAGTTTCATGAAAAAATAATATCTTACTTGAAAAGGATACTAATAGTTGAAAGGTGTTTATTTTGATGAAACATTCCCCCCTTTTATTATTTATACCATATGGTTTTCTTAGAAGTTATTTCTCATCAAAATTACAATGTCAATTAGATGGATATTAAGTCAACTTTAAAAAATAAAGAAATTGAAGAATAATTTTATTTTGAGAAACCTTGTGGGTACATACTTGATTAAGATAAAACCATGATATTTAATATAAAGAAATATTTGTATGAGTTAACATAAGACCCTCAATCTTGGTAATCAAAAATGAGATTTACCTAAAGGTGTTGACCTTTTATACTAGAAAAGTTGATAAAACAAGTATATAAATGAGATTAGAACTTTTAATTATACTTTTATTCTGTATTTTGATGATATAATTTATAAAGAGATATGGATAAAATTTCTTATGAATTTTGATATGTCAATGATCAAAGATTTAACATTATTTCAAAGATAACTAGTTCAATAAAATTTAGGATATAATTTCATATCTAAAGATAATTATGCCATGGATTTTCCTCAAAATATTATCTTGGTAGATTCAATATATGTTTCTTTACATATCTATGTAGTTATGAAGCAATGTGAAGAAGATACCATAAAAATTTAAATCATATTTACATTATGAGGTGGACAAGAATCTTACTCTATGTGACTACCTCAGTACTAGAAATTTTTAATACTCTTACATTATGTGAAAAAATAAAAACCTATTCAAATGATCTAGAAATTATAGTAGAAAAAATAAAATCTATTTATGTAAGTGATCTATCGAATTATTTCATTATATAAATAATAATTAGTGATATAATATTTATTGGGTACATTGATGTTGATGGGGTTAGACATTTTAATGATATAATATCAATAACAACAACAAAAAATTTCCTAGAAGAACGTATTGGGAACATGAATAGTTAAGAAAAGAGTCTCGTCACTTTGATCATAAACAAATCAGAATATATTTTTTACAAAAAATATGGATTGAAAATGATTTATATGAAAGCTTAGATTCAATAATTTATAAAAAAATTTAATAAACCAAAAAAAATTGTTATAATAATCAATGTTTCATTGATCATTCCAAAAATCATGTACAAAATTCCATATAATATAGCATTGATAGGAAGTATCATTTCATAAAAGAGAATTATATTGGTGTATATGTTATATAAATAAATATTTCAAAATAATATATAAAATTGATGATATTTTCCTAAATGTTATGCTAAGGGAATTATTTGTGGAATTTAGTGTAAAAAATATATGTTTATCGTCAAATAATGAAATTAAAAAGTTCACTGGGAAAATACCCCATGATCCCATGGATTCTATTGTCAGTAAAAATTAAAACATAAAACATTATTAAACAAATTAAAAACTATTAGCTCTATCTTTCGTAAATATGATGTTGATGTTATTATAAAATAGGAAATATGAAAATAATGAGGGGTATTTTATCTTATTTGGACAAAAAAAAGTTATGTCGCAAATGAATTAAATTCCTTCAAAAACATTTCTTAACATACATTTTTATGTTTTGAAATTTATTATGAGAAGGTATGTTGTTTTATAATAGTTTGAGGAAATATTTTTTATGAATGTGGATTATATTAAAAAATGAAAGGGGTATTTAGGATCCTTTGGTATTTTTAATTATTTTTAATTTTTCCAAACATATATTATTTTAAATGTTTTTATATTTCAAGTACAAAAGAGATGATGGAGTGGTTATGAATCAATAATTGAGAAGATTATAATGGTCTTCTCTCCATGATAGATGATGTTGTGTCGATCGTTACGTTCCTCAGTTCATGAGCACACCCATGATTCATGCTGAGAATGTATGAGTGTAACACCCCAAGCTTCCTCGGTATGTTTCCTTTCGAATAATGCAATGACGTGCATTGCACGCAACTTCGAGATTTTAACACACCACAACCAATCAAACTAGCCGTTATGAATACTAATACCTACTTTTTGAAATTATATATATTTTATATTTCAAAATGGACTTCATTTTTGGATTCTGAATATCGAATTTATCCTAAGGTGAAATTTTTGTACCTTTCGGATAACTTTCATATTTTGATGAATAGTGAAAATTACTAAATTTTAATTAAAAACAACTTTTTTAATCAAAATAATTAATAGTGATAAATTGTGAATTTGAGTGGTTTTAAAGTATATTTAGAATATATTTTTACCATTTAATATAATGTTGGTCATTGGACATAATTTTACAATTAAACCGAACATAAACAAGTGTCAATCTTTTGATAGTTATTATCTCTTAAAAACACGCTTTTTGTTTTGACAGCGGGAATTAATTTTAAATTAATTTCTGCCACTTCTGTGTTTTGAATATAGAAAAATGGATTCCATATTTGGAATCAGGATTTCCAAATTGTGTAAATAGGTAACTTTTATTTTTAGACATTTTGAATAATTACTGCGGTAAATATTTTATTTACCATGGTTAAGGATAAATCCGGTAAATAAGGGTTAAAAAAATAATATTATAATAATACTAAATTACCCTAAAATGTGTCTTAACCCTATTGGTTGATACATGGTCGACCATGGGAATCTTTGGGTCAATTTTGGGACCCCATGGATCCACTTGTAAGTGATAATGACACTTTATATTAATTAAGTTAAAATGAATACAAAAATGACACAAGCATATATCTTTTAGCAAAACAATTGTTACATAGGGTTATACATGTTTTTTTAGATTATAAATATTAATTAGAAAGATAAAAAGATTTCCTACATAATGATATTTTATTTATACTTTTTAGACATCAAATAATGTAAAATATTAATGACACAATGATGATGCAGTAATTACTATAATAGTGAAAAATTAAAATAATTGATTTTATAAATACCCAAATAAATATAATATGACACTTTTAATGAATTAAACTAATTTTCTAGGATAATATGATATATTAGGATTGATTTAATTGACTTTGTTTGAAATAATCAATCTGTTATGAGTTTCACAAAAATCAACTAATGAATAGTGTCAAAATTGTCATAAAAGAGTTCTTAAAACAAATATTATATTATTAATTGATATTAAATTCCTAAAAATCTAAGGTTCTGCCAAGAGACTTATATCATGATAGGTTAATCATTAATGGACCACTTGGGGGTCGCTTGGATGTATATAGTAAGTTTATTAACCATATTATATAAAAATACAAAGAGACATTGTAAAAGTGAAACTAATTAACTTAGAGTTAATACTTAAAGATAAGGTTAATATAAGTACCCAAACCTGTCTAAATTCTATTGGATGAGTTGTTTTCGACCTATCCCCACATCATACTTTTAATAGTCAACTTTGGAGCCTCTGGAAACCGAATATGAATTTATTATAAATTAATATTTCTAGCTTTTCCAAAGGTGCCCCTCACCCCTCTTATAAAAGGGCACTCCTCCTTCTCTTTTCCTCACACCTCTCAAGCCACTTGGCTCGTCCAAACTCTGCCCAACTAAGCTCCCCACATCCCTCTACTCCTCCTTGAAGCTTCCCCTTAGGCAGAAAGCATTTCAACAAGTCCTTTGGTTCCAACCAAAGTGAGTTACCTAAATTAAAGGTAACGATTTCTCTTAAATTATTTTCATTTATTTTGCTTCTTCAACCCCCAAACTCTTTTTATTTCCCTTGTTTTGTAACAACACCAGTATCCTCAATATACTAGGATGTTGTTATAAGAAGTATTCAAACTACACATACACACAACTCCATCTAATGGATGATGAACATAATGTTTCTGTGGATGGCAAACTAACGCCTCACGAAACGATGATTGTTCAAAAACATCTTACCGCCTCTCATGGTGGCCATTATGATGGAACTGTAATTAAATATGATATTAATGATATATATTTTATATATAAGCTTCTGTAATTCCATTTTATTTCATACCATTATTCGTTTCATGTTGTATATACATACGATAATTTCATTTGAGGAAGTGCGGACTACCGCCCCCTTAAAATGATATGACTCGTTCATACCACACATGGAACGTATAAAGGATGGTGTTAATGAACTTAAGTAACATATATAAAATATTATATTATACTGGAATAGTAATATACCTATATATCATTTGGATTCGATTCTTTTAAAATAAAAAATTAAATGGAAGTAGCGTTCGTGCGTACGTACGGACTACCGTCTCCACGAACGCGATGAGATTCATTCTCCATCGTATCCATTCAAGTATAATTATCATTTAATGATTTAAAAATGATGTTTAAGGACTTGATATCATTATGGATATGAATAAGATACAACAAACATGACTTATGTAACAAAACATATAAAAGAAAATGAGAAAGTTAACACCCGAAACGGAATTAATACTAAGATATTATTAACAAATCAATGTTAAAAGATCATATATGATATCATATTAAAGTAAATGATTCTTGTATTATTCAATAACAATTATTTCACCATTATACAGGAGGTAAACCTACCATCGACCAAGGAAAAATTACAAAGTAAGGGATTTTCTTATCTCACTTTCAATTCCGTGAGATTTTTATTGTTCGCCACTAAATTATTGGAAGTGGTGTATTGTGTACTGCCATTTGATATATATTATCATGATTCTCATTATATTCATGTTACTCTGTAAATCATTTGGTGGTTATTAACTTTTGGCCATACAACTCAGTTGAATAACGTGGTAAGGGGTTTCTTAACTCACTCTTAAATTCGTGAGAATTCCATTGTTCACCACTTAATTATTGCATGTGGTGTATGTGTACTGCCCATGATTGTATTCATTGTGTAATATACTCTATTTTATGGGTATTTACATCATCATGGTATTATCCTTCTTTCATGGGTGTATGTTTCGTAAGTTACCTAATCGATAAGGGAATTTGAGATTTCAATTTCCACTAATTTGGCTTTACGCATATTTCATTGATTATACTACCCCAAGATTATGTGTGGAATCACTATTCATTTGATTATGTCATAATTTCCACTTCCCTTCCTGTGGATATATGTTTGATACACATAATCACTCCATTGATAATTCTCAATTCATTGATATGAATTTGATAAGAGTAATTTTAACTCATTCTCCATTTGTTGAGTTAAACATCCAATTTGTTGGTATTGTTTTTACAAGAATATGTGTGAATATCCTTTGATTTATCTACACTGAATATCCAATCATATTTAGTGTATTTATTTTTGTCACACATAATTATATCGTTGATTTATCCTTAACCTAAGGATACAACCTTTATGAGAGATTTCATCTCAATTTACATTCTATTGAGACTTCTTTGATGATATACACCAAATCACTTTTATGTGGTGTATATAATGTACTTTGACATAGTATATCATGAATTCCTTTATTCTCAGGATATTACAATGTTTTGATTACCTCAATTATTTGTATTCAAGTGTCTCTCTTTTGGTTAGAAACTCTAACCAAAATACCATTTTAAAATGTTTTAAAGAATTATTCTTCTAAATCATGCTCATTAATGTCCATATTTTAAAAATGGTTTTAAGGATTTATTTATATGGACATTAAAGTTTTAAAATTAAAAATCCTTTTAAAAGTTTCAAAGTGGTATGGGACACTTTGATTCAAAAATCTATTTTTGAATGTCTTCTTGACAAATAGTGTGACTTTTAAAAGTTTTCAAGAAAAGGGGGATATTTCTCTCAAATAGTTATGATGATTATTTTCATCTATGTCAACATCCTTCATTATTCATGATTGAGGTTAATGTGATACAATACAATCTTCTATATTGTATCAAATGAGTTATGTTTGACTGTGTATGTTCTATTTTTATACCATTCATGGTTTTTGGTTAAAGTATTGACATTTCGTATGCTAGTTTTAATACGAATGTTTATATTATGTTTAAACCTATTAATATGAGGAATGCATTGGACTTAATAAGTGACGGGTGGAGCCCGCTATAGCTCCTCGATGCATCGGTAGGTCTCATGAGACAAACTAGTGTCTTGGCACAAGGCCTTGGAAAAATCTTATTTGTAGTCTTGGCACGAGGCCTTGGCTATGTGGTTATGATAGTCTGGCATTATGCATTCCATCATTATGAAAGTGGTTATTGATATTGCATGTGATCATTCGACTAGTAGAATATCCATGTGAGTAAGTAAATGGCATTATTTCATTTTACCTTTGCCATTTTATGCTGAAGTTCAAGTTTAAAAGGCTTTTGTTTTAGTTATAAATTGCCTTAAGTGTTTATGCTTAATTATGAAAGCTTCTGCTATAATGTTATCCTTAATGAGCATCTGAGCTCACCCCTTTCAATGTTTTATTTTTCCCAGGATTATGAAGAAGTAATTTATGAATGACCTGCAGGGATAGTATGAGGGGATATGAAGACAAGATGTTTTTTTTATGATGTAATGTAAAAAAATTTATGAATGTATCTAGTTATTCCAAGGCTACTAAACTAATCGGTCTTTCGAGACTTGATCTTTCTCATGATCATGCCAATGTTATGTAATAATGCACCGACTCTAGGTAATTAGGGTCGGGGCGTTACAGTTGGTATCAGAGGAAGTTTAGTACAAACCTTGGTAGCTAGATTTAGATAAACTCTGATTAGAGCACGTAGACCTAAGATGAACTTTGAGGATTAGTATAAAAGAACTTCCTAGAATTTTGGTATTGTAGGGATTTTGTGAGTTTTCCGAGCAATACATCCCTGTCTGGATACGAGCAGGTAGAGGCGGCTCTGGAACAGATGTACCTAGGGTTAAAACCCGAAAACACCACTTTGAGCTAGACTCGAACGGGAACTGGTGCACGACAACGGGCCTTGCTGCACTCTTGGTTACGACACTCCCGGGGGATATGCTTAGGATAATTTACATTTTCTTTACAAACCAATTTATGTAATATATATATAAGATGAGAGTAAATGACCTTGGTTAATCCTAATATGTTTCAAATTGAGAATATGGTGACATTTTAATCTCTAAATGATTTTACGACTACTATTACTCACACAATGCTTTATGGTTTTAGTCAATGGCTGGATTCCAAGGAAGTCATAGTGACTTTGAGAATGATGTACAAGATGGGAACGGTGGTGGCAATGAGCAACAAAATGGAATGTTGATAGGCATAAAAGATATCGTCTTTATGCCAAATCAGTTTTCCAAAAATATGATCAACAACATATATATTAACCAACTCCCAGACTCAACAAGGAAGAGAAAGGTGATAAAAGATAAGAGCTCCAGCAATGGAGACCATGGAGAAAAGAACCCTCAATTTTCATCATGCAGGAAATGTGGAAAGAGACACCCATGAAAGTGTCTCAATGGGACAACGAAATGTTTTATGTGCGGGAAGGAAGGACATAAAGTAAAAAATTGCCGAAGAAAAATGAAGAGTACTATGGAAGAAGATAAAAATGGTCCCAAGAGTCCATTTACAGTCATTTTCCGTAAATGTAGGGGACCTGGCCATTACCCGAGTGAATGTCCTATTCTATAGGATATTTTTTTGGTCAAAGAAGAAGCTATGTGGGAATAAATGGTTGGAGAAATGTTTAAAAAGTATTAGTACTCCTTGTTGATGGGTTTACTATGGAATAATTTTCTCTTGTATTTGTAACCCTGCAGTTTGCCATGTGATAATGATATTTGAGGAAGAATTGTCTCTTCTCTTGTGGATATGGGTATAAATAACCATTTGGATTTATATGATCATTGGGGTTTGAGAGAATTATAAGTTATTCTAATTTGGGATGAAGATTCAAGGTATGATATAACATTTGTGGGTAAATTTATGATATAGTATTTTGAGGAATTTATCTCATTTTGGCAATATTATAAAATATAGTTTTTGAAAAAGGACAACACGTAGACCGTGTGACAACCCGTCGCGTCGGACAAAGCTATGGGAATCGAACCCACAACCAAAGTGCGATTGGGATTTATCGCCTACCACTGGACTACGTGAAGTCCCTGGTTAGTGTGACATTTTTTTAGTTAAATGATTTTATTGATCAATAATAAGTTGATTTGGGTTCTTATTTCATATCAAAAGAATACCCTTGGTATAGGAAAATGATTTGGTGATTAAGTGATAAATGTTATTTTGGAAGATGTTCGCTTTGTTGGGAACACTATATGCCCAAGGAAAATAGAATACTATGGGGTTTCATTTGTGGAGTAATGATAGATTTTTATCTATGTTTTTATTGTGGATTTATAGTGATTTGGGTTATTTATGGAAATGATTAAACTATAATAGAGAATATGTGATTAGGTTAATTACCTTTGAGTATGTAACTTTAAGAGTATCTGATGTCATTTGGAGATACAATTTAACATGGGAGACTACCTAATCAAATTCTTCTATGTTTTGGGTTTCAATATTAGTTTGGATTATATTAAAGGATTTTAAGGACAATTGGTTATTGAATGGTATCTATTTAACTTTGGGGTATTGTTGGTTTAATTTTAGAAATTAAGATTAGTGCATATTTATCTCAATGAATATCCTTTTGGGGGATCATTAGATCATTCACTGACCATTTTGGTTTTGATTAATCTTCAAAGACAATGTAAATATATGGTTTATCCTTCATGGATCATGTGATTCTATAGAAGTTTATTCTATCTCTTCCAGTGTGACCAAGTCTTCTTGAATACTCATCGTTTAAAAAAAATGAGTTAGTGGTGGAAATTTATTAAAGAATGAAAATATACTTAAAATGTAAGTATATCTCATAATGTTCTTAGTCAATATCATAAATGAATTCCTCTTCCTTATGTAATGTAACTTAAAAAAAATGGTGTCCGTTTACTTTCCTACTAGAAGACTAATGGTCGTTTGTCCCAACACAAGTTTGTGGTTTTCTCATTGTTAACTTTCTCCGGATCATGATTTCTATCCCTCTCCATCAGAACTTGACACTTAGTTTATCATCCATATCCATGTTTTCTTACATGGAATCCAAGTATGGGTTATCTTGGATGACCCTTATACCTCTCTTTCTTTCTTTTAAAGTGATAGTTTTATTGACTCTTTTTCCGATGTGGGACTTTCCATTATATTCCCAAGCAAAATTTTAAAAATTGCGAGGACGCAATTTATTGAAGGAGGGGAGAATTTAACACCCCAAGCTTCCTCGGTATGTTTCCTTTCGAATAATGCAATGACGTGCATTGTACGCAACTTCGAGATTTTAACACACCACAACCAATCAAACTAGCCGTTATGAATAGTAATTCCTAATTTTTGAAATTATATATATTTTATATTTCAAAATGGACTTCATTTTTGGATTCGGAATATCGAATTTAGCCTAAGGTGAAATTTTTGTACCTTTCGGATAACTTTCATATTTTGATGAATAGTGAAAATTACTAAATTTTAATTAAAAACAACTTTTTTAATCAAAATAATTAATAGTGATAAATTGTGAATTTGAGTGGTTTTAAAGTATATTTAGAATATATTTTTACCATTTAATATAATGTTGGTCATTGGACATAATTTTACAATTAAACCGAACATAAACAAGTGACAATCTTTTGATAGTTATTATCTCTTAAAAACACGCTTTTTGTTTTGACAGCGGGAATTAATTTTAAATTAATTTCTGCCACTTCTGTGTTTTGAATTTAGAAAAATGGATTCCATATTTGGAATCAGGATGTCCAAATTGTGTAAATAGGTAACTTTTATTTTTAGACATTTTGAATAATTACTGCGGTAAATATTTTATTTACCATGGTTAAGGGTAAATCCGGTAAATAAGGGTTAAAAAAATAATATTATAATAATACTAAATTACCCTAAAATGTGTCTTAACCCTATTGGTTGATACATGGTCGACCATGGGAATCTTTGGGTCAATTTTGGGACCCCATGGATCCACTTGTAAGTGATAATGACACTTTATATTAATTAAGTTAAAATGAATACAAAAATGACACAAGCATATATCTTTTAGCAAAACAATTGTTACATAGGGTTATACATGTTGGATTTTAGATTATAAATATTCATTAGAAAGATAAAAAGATTTACTAAATAATGATATTTTATTTATACTTTTTAGACATCAAATAATGTAAAATATTAATGACACAATGATGATGCAGTAATTACTATAATAGTGAAAAATTAAAATAATTGATTTTATAAATACCCAAATAAATATAATATGACACTTTTAATGAATTAAACTAATTTTCTAGGATAATATGATATATTAGGATTGATGTAATTGACTTTGTTCGAAATAATCAATCTGTTATGAGTTTCACAAAAATCAACTAATGAATAGTGTCAAAATTGACATAAAAGAGTTCTTAAAACAAATATTATATTATTAATTGATATTAAATTCCTAAAAATCTAAGGTTCGGCCAAGAGACTTATATCATGATAGGTTAATCATTAATGGACCACTTGGGGGTCTCTTGGATGTATATAGTAAGTTTATTAACCATATTATATAAAAATACAAAGAGACATTGTAAAAGTGAAACTAATTAACTTAGAGTTAATACTTAAAGATAAGGTTAATATAAGTACCCAAACCTGTCTAAATTCTATTGGATGAGTTGTTTTCTACCTATCCCCACCTCATACTTTGAATAGTCAACTTTGGAGCCTTTGGAAACCGAATATGAATTTATTATAAATTAATATTTCTAGCTTTTCCAAAGGTGCCCCTCACTCTCTTATAAAAGGGCACTCCTCCTTCTCTTTTCCTCACACCTCTCAAGCCACTTGGCTCGTCCAAACTCTGCCCAACTAAGCTCCCCACATCCCTCTCCTCCTCCTTGAAGCTTCTCCTTAGGCAGAAAGCATTTCAACAAGTCCTTTGGTTCCAACCAAAGTGAGTTACCTAAATTAAAGGTAACGATTTCTCTTAAATTATTTTCATTTATTTTGCTTCTTCAACCCCCAAACTCTTTTTATTTCCCTTCTTTTGTAACAACAACAGTATCCTCAATATACTAGGATATTGTTATAATAAGTATTCAAACTACACATACACACAACTCCATCTAATGGATGATGAACATAATGTTTCTGTGGATGGCAAACTAACGCCTCACGAAACGATGATTGTTCAAAAACATCTTACCGCCTCTCATGGTGGCCATTATGATGGAACTGTAATTAAATATGATATTAATGATATATATTTTATATATAAGCTTCTGTAATTCCATTTTATTTCATACCATTATTCGTTTCATGTTGTATATACATACGATAATTTCATTTGAGGAAGTGCGGACTACCGCCCCCTTAAAATGATATGACTCGTTCATACCACACATGGAACGTATAAAGGATGGTGTTAATGAAATTAAGTAACATATATAAAATATTATATTATACTGGAATAGTAATATACATATATATCATTTGGATTCGATTCTTTTAAAATAAAAAATTAAATGGAAGTAGCGTTCGTGCGTACGTACGGACTACCGTCTCCACGAACGCGATGAGATTCATTCTCCATCGTATCCATTCAAGTATAATTATCATTTAATGATTTAAAAATGATGTTTAAGGACTTGATATCATTCTGGATGTGAATAAGATACAACAAACATGACTTATGTAACAAAACATATAAAAGAAAATGAGTAAGTTAACACCCGAAACGACATTAATACTAAGATATTATTAACAAATCAATGTTAAAAGATCATATATGATATCATATTAAAGTAAATGATTCTTTTATTATTCAATAACAATTATTTCACCATTATACAGGAGGTAAACCTACCATCGACCAAGGAAAAAGTACAAAGTAAGGGATTTTCTTATCTCACTTTCAATTCCGCGAGATTTTTATTGTTCGCCACTAAATTATTGGAAGTGGTGTATTGTGTACTGCCATTTGATATATATTATCATGATTCTCTTTATATTCATGTTACTCTGTAAATCATTTGGTGGTTATTAAATTTTGGCCATACAACTCAGTTGAATAACGTGGTAAGGGGTTTCTTAACTCACTCTTAAATTCGTGAGAATTCCATTGTTCACCACTTAATTATTGCATGTGGTGTATGTGTACTGCCCATGATTGTATTCATTGTGTAATATACTCTATTTTATGGGTATTTACATCATCATGGTATTATCCTTCTTTCATGGGTGTATGTTTCGTAAGTTACCTAATCGATAAGGGAATTTGAGATTTCAATTTCCACTCATTTGGGTTTACGCATATTTCATTGATTATACTACCCCAAGATTATGTGTGGAATCACTATTCATTTGATTATGTCATAATTTCCACTTCCCTTCCTGTGGATATAAGTTTGATACACATAATCACTCCATTGATAATTCTCAATTCATTGATATGAATTTGATAAGAGTAATTTTAACTCATTCTCCATTTGTTGAGTTAAACATCCAATTCGTTGGTATTGTTTTTACAAGAATATGTGTGAATATCCTTTGATTGATCTACACTGAATATAAAATAATATTTAGTGTATTTATTTTTGTCACACATAATTATATCGTTGATTTATCCTTAACCTAAGGATACAACCTTTATGAGAGATTTCATCTCAATTTACATTCTATTGAGACTTCTTTGATGATATACACCAAATCACTTTTATGTGGTGTATATAATGTACTTTGACATAGTATATCATGAATTCCTTTATTCTCATGATATTACAATGTTTTGATTACCTCAATTATTTGTATTCAAGTGTCTCTCTTTTGGATAGAAACTCTAACCAAAATACCATTTTAAAATGTTTTAAAGAATTATTCTTCTAAATCATGCTCATTAATGTCCATATTTTAAAAATGGTTTTAAGGATTTATTTATATGGACATTAAAGTTTTAAAATTAAAAATCCTTTTAAAAGTTTCAAAGTGGTATGGGACACTTTGATTCAAAAATCTATTTTTGAATGTCTTCTTGACAAATAGTGTGACTTTTAAAAGTTTTCAAGAAAAGGGGGATATTTCTCTCAAATAGTTATGATGATTATTTTCATCTATGTCAACATCCTTCATTATTCATGATTGAGGTTAATGTGATACAATACAATCTTCCATATTGTATCAAATGAGTTATGTTTGACTGTGTATGTTCTATTTTTATACCATTCATGGTTTGTGGTTAAAGTATTGACATTTCGTATGCTAGTTTTAATACGAATGTTTATTTTATGTTTAAACCTATTAATATGAGGAATGCATTGGACTTAATAAGTGAAGGGTGGAGCCCGCTATAGCTCCTCGATGCATCGGTAGGTCTCATGAGACAAACTAGTGTCTTGGCACAAGGCTTTGGCAAAATCTTATTTGTAGTCTTGGCACGAGGCCTTGGCTATGTGGTTATGATAGTCTGGCATTATGCATTCCATCATTATGAAAGTGGTTATTGATATTGCATGTGATCATTCGACTAGTAGAATATCCATGTGAGTAAGTAAATGGAATTATTTCATTTTACCTTTGCCATTTTATGCTGAAGTTTAAATTTAAAAGGCTTTTGTTTTAGTTATAAATTGCCTTAAGTGTTTATGCTTAATTATGAAAGCTTCTGCTATAATGTTATCCTTACTGAGCATCTGAGCTCACCCCTTTCAATGTTTTATTTTTCCCAGGATTATGAAGAAGTAATTTATGAATGACCTGCAGGGATAGTATGAGGGGATATGAAGACAAGATGTTTTTTTATGATGTAATGTAAAAAAATTTATGAATGTATCTAGTTATTCCAAGGCTACTAAACTAATAGGTCTTTCGAGACTTGATCTTTCTCATGATCATGCCAATGTTATGTAATAATGCACCGACTCTAGGTAACTAGGGTCGGGGCGTTACAATGAGTTTGTATAAATAAGAAGAAAATATTTTTTTAATAGATATTGAGGATGTGAGATGTAAAAATATGTAGTTATGACATGTTGCTGTTGAAAAATTTTTATTATAAAAAAAATTGTGGCCAATGGTATGAGTCCATTAATAAATTCTTATGTAGTTTTCTATATATTCCATGGCCCAATGAACCTTAATGTGACCTAGTGTTGTGGGACACTAGACAATAGGAATGCCTAAACCTATTCTAAAATATTCCCACAAGTAGTGAGGGTGATATTATCGTAGTGAGGACACTATACCCTATATAATTGAGTATCAATAATAGAATAAATCCAATAATGAATGAACATAAAACCATATTTGAATAAAGGTAAATTTAAACTATCCAAAAATAATAATAAATACCATGTAATTATAGGGTGAATGTAACTAAATTTTGATGTAAAAGATATATAAGAAAAAGGATAAATTGGCTATTAAATAATATAAAACCAGCATCCCAAACCCCATGTAATTCCCATATCCATGGGCTAACCCATCTATAATGAAATCAATTAATATAGGCCCATTTTCACCTTTTTACACCAGTATTGATGAAGCGTACCTAGGTAGAAAATGACACACACAAAGTGGGTGTTTACAAGTCAGTAGACCGATACCCAAAATTTATAAACATTATGATATGAATATTTATTATATAAAATTGTACAATAAATAGAGGTATTAATTTATAAATAAAAAAACCTCAAATAAACTTGTTGACCCTTGGGAACTATGTTGAAATCCCGGTCAGCCAAAACTAAATCGACATGATGTAAAATATCCCATTTAACTGGTGTATCCTCATTCATCATGACAGATTACCCATTCCATTGGTAGATTATTTTTTATTGTATTAATCTGCTATAACATTTCTAATTAAACCATTCAATATTAGGATCCATTAGAATTACTCATGATGGATTCTCTTATGTGTTCCCATGAAATAATACTGTACCAAAGAAAAATTAGAAACCTCATATTCGGATCCATTAGAATAATTAATTCTAGAGTCACTTATATGATACCATGGAACAATACAACACTAAAAAAATGTAACATCTCATCTAGTCACCATGAAAATTTCTCTTTCTGCAGTCACTTATGTGTTCTCATGCTACACTTCTAATCTAAGGGAAAAGTAAAAAATCTCATATTTTTGGATTATTCTAGCTTGGATAAATAAAAAATTGTACACATTAGGAAATAAAAATATCAATCAATTGGTTGATTCTACTACAGTAGAACAAATAACCAATGGTATTCATCATGTATGAAAAATCCAAGTAGTAGTAATATAGAAGTGTTATAATCATAAATATATCATTCGTGGAATATTATCCACATTATTCATTTATTCAAATAACTATTGAACAATACATTTACATTACCCCCAATCCTTGTTAATAATTATCATAATAATTGAAAAATTCCCATTTCATTTACCAACATAAACAAAAAGTTGTTTAAATTCCAATACAATCTAATTTAATTATTTTATCATTATAAGAAGATTACATTCCAATTAACTGATTTTTTTCCTCGTTACTATATATCCATGAAATCACTATAATTCACTTGTAATGTAAATTCATAGAATCAATATAACTCTTATTCAATTTGTGGATCATCATAGGGTTCTTTGTTTGACCTATAAATTCCCCAACCAATGGTTTTAGTATGAAAAACTTCTTGGGTTGTCTCATTTCCTAGTCTCAATGCAATCTGAATCGATGGGACCAAGGGAGGTCTAAAATAATGATTTATAAAAAAAAATTATTTTTCCTTTTTATTCATATTGCACCCATGTAATTATTGTGTGATATAAACAATTTGTCATACTATAATGATTAATCTAATGTTAGGGAGTTAATCGAGACTATCCCCCTCAAAAAAAGGAAAAATGTTGAAAATTTATCAATGTTTACGGTTGAGATTTTCTTCATCCTTATTTTTATTAAATGAATACTAAGAACTCTTCAAGAAGAAGATATAAAACCATATTATTAATTAGTTAGTACCTATGTAGTTTTCTCCCTAAGGGAAAACAAATGGTTGCAGATATACAATAAAAATGAGAAGACTAACCTTTAATCTCTATTCCATGAGAACCGATTTCTAATAGAGCCTCACTGCTATGTTGAACTATGCTTCCAAAGGTTGCTGATGGAAGGATGTAGTTTGAGATAGAATAGTGAATGATCTAAGAAACACTTAGCATTGTGGTTTGAATGGTTTGTTGGATATAAAACATTCACAATGTGAATAATGTATTAAAATTGTAAATACCGTGGTTTCACATTTACTCATAGAAATCCATCACCTACATTTTTAAAACCTAGAAAATGTCTCCCATGTCAAAAACCCAATTCACTCCATCTTTTAAAATTTCAAGGGACTATATATATCTATTCATAAAATGAATGAGTTTTATGGGGTATACCAAGAACCATTCCTACCTTGTATCGGTTTCATGGAGTCTACACATATTTATTGACGACATGAATTGAAAATTCATTACATAGATTAATTTTACCAGAATTCAACAAATACCCTGTCTAAAACCTCTTCGAACTATCCAATTAGGAATAAGGGGTCAATTACAATGGAGTAAAGTACATTTTAACAAACTCAAGTATTGTTAATGAAAAAAATAAATAGGGACATACAATGAAAATATTACATTATACAACCACCCCACCATACAATACCTCACCCCAAATCAGTGTTGTAAATAATCTTTAGGGGTATAAATGAACAAGTCTTGAAATTGTATTCACATATTAGATTAACTCTTTTAGGCCTCATCTATAACATTCCAATTATTTCACTACAGTCACACTAGTGTTTTGGTCTCCCCCAAGTATTATTCTCACCAAATTCCTTGATATATATTCGATCCTCCTTGAAGGATAGAATAATATCTGGTGTGATATCATCAAATTTTATCATGTGAGAAGGGTTAAAAAGATATATATAATTCTTAATAAAATGAAAATTTTCATGCATAGAATTATATAACTATGGAATGGTCAAATGATGTTCTACTAGACTGACCCACTCCTCTACCTCAAATGTCTTGACAAACCTATTTGCTAGCTTCCCTCAATTTAAAATATTGAATTTCACCATTTATCTAAACACCAAAATAAAATCATTATGAACAAAATAAACACCAAATGTTTTATCAAATGGACATTTTATAATTGTTTTAGTTAGGAATTGACAACAATCACATACAGATCATGTATAATTTATTACACTTCTTGTGCATGATAATAGGTGCAATGGGCATTGACTCAACAGACCCTCATCGAAAAAAGGTGAATAATAAATCCTTAGATACAAGGCGTTAAAAACTATCATTTTTATTGATTCATGGATTTTTTTATAATTTAAAAATTCGATGAGAACTAGATGTTACTCCCAAGAATCATTGATATCTATATAATATTAATGAAATATTTCATTCAAAATTTGAATCACCAATCAGATTTCATGTTAGTCTCTGGATGATGGGTTGTAATAATAAATATAAATGATATTAGTTCCTCATAAAGTATATTGCAAAACTGAGATACAAAATCAGGTTCCGGATATAAAATTAGGTTCCTTTGAACAAAATGTATTTGATCATATCATTTCATATAATCACTACCCTAATTATTGTTGTTGATGGTCTCATTAATAATAACGAAGTGGGATGAATTGCTTAGTAACCCCACAATAAAATATATTCTATCAATCCTATGAGGTTTCCTATGAAATATAATAATTATGTCTTCAAATTCACCATCCCAATTCTATTATTCATTGTAATGTAAATTAAAAAGGCCATAAGTCATTTGATGTTATCCTTAACATGCTGATAGGGGAACTATCTCACCATGAATCCTGATATCCCCTTCATCATCAATTTTCACCAGCAATGCCTATGAAGATAAGGATATATTATTGTGAGATCTATTTGAACATCCCATATAGAATTATGAAACTCCATTACCATATCCTCGTGAAAGGCTTTAGGAACCTATACAATACCAAAGGCAAGAAGAACATATCTACATCCAAGAGAATATCCTTCCCGAAGCACACATATAGAAGATGTTGTATTTTGAGTCGTTGAACCCTGTAAATCCTATAAAAACTAGATTATTGTATGTAAAGAGTGTAATTAGATGTTACTCATCAAAAGAATCACATACCAAATCTGTATAAATCTTATCATGTAAGGAATTGACATCAATATTTCCCTTCATATAGTGTATGAGAAATTAATGTTCAAATACTATAGATTCTCAACCCCCATCACTTCTAATGGGTTAGGTATCACCAAGAAATTATTTAATTAAGGCTCTTTTAGTTTGTGTATACCATAAATCTCACATCCAATAGATTACATCTCTATAATCTGAAGTCATGCACAATAAAAAATTACTTCAAATAACGAGTAGAGTAATTCCACTATTGTAGTCTTAGTTATCTAAGGACATAAGAAACCACGAATTCCTACTATATTAGAGAAAATAAAATTAAAATTTATGATTCATCATAGTACATGGTATATTCCCTACTTATCACAGATAAGGTTATTATTGGTGTTGAGATCAGCCTATTATTCTACTCTTGAAAACATCCCCCTAATGTAACTAACCAAATAAACATTACCATTTTATTCTTCATCCATGACATATATTCTACCAATCAGGATATGTCCTGGATGAAATGATGGTAATTTATTTCTTCAACAATATATATTAGAATCTTGAAGATGTTCTGTGTACATTACTAAGACACTACAGCTACAACATTATCTGATCCTATTGACTCTAAAAACTATGAGAGAAAAAGTCCCAAGAAGTGTACGCTATCAATCTATAAGTTTCATTTAGAAATATTGGAATAATGAATATACGATCTCAATGTACTCTAGACAATGTCATGAAATTAGGCATCATCTTTTATTGAATAGAAATTTACTAATACTTAATCTGAAAAAACTAATAAAAAGTGATCTAGAAATAAGAAGAGTATTCATTTTTTTCAAGGCCATAAACACACCTTGTGTGCTCATCAGACCAGAAAAAAATAACCATATACTCATACAAGCCACCACTACTCTTGAATGTAGTCATGGGTATGTAAGCTTATCTCACACTAAAATGATGGTACCCAGACCTCAAATCCTTGTTAGCAATGATCTGGGAAACTATAAAATGATCAAAGAGGTCATCAATGCTTAGATAATGGTAATGATTTTTGACCTTGATATGGTTTAGCCTATAATTATCTACATGGATGTAAAAATTCCCATGAGGCTTCATTCAAAAAAGAACAAGATAACCCAAATGTGATATACAAGGTTTTATGAATCCATTTTATTATAGGTCTTCAAACTGAAATTGTAAATCATGAATCCATATATGGTCCATCTTGTAAATTGATATGGAAACTATGTTACCTCCAAACACCAACTCAATCATGAAACCGATCTCTTTGAAGGATGGTAAAAATGGATACCTCATTAAGAAATACATCCTGAAAATGGTACACCAGATGAAGAAATGTATCATTCCATATTCCAACATTATCGAGAATTTTACCTACTATATAAGCCATTATGCAATCCAATTTTTACATAATTGGTCTTTATTGATCATCATAAAAATCACACCCACCCTAGATATAATATCTTCCTCCTTTTAGAAAAAATAATTTTATCCTTTTATGATAAAAAATTATATTCTCCTGTTGTATAAAAAGCCTATGTGTACCCAAAATCAAATCAAAGCCTAGCATTTCTAGAGTAAACTTGTCCCAACGAAATTTATGACCATTTATTCAGAGAGACCATTCATTAGAACATGTGATACCATATTATCACACTCTTAATTGTTTTTAATGTTCATTACTCCATCCAAGATCCCATAGACAAAAATAATTCACATTGAGAAGATAAAAATGAATAAAATGCTCATGTATCAAATTATTGTAATAATGCATAAATGATGCTAGAGTCATAGAACTGACTTTAGAAGGTCATTCATCCATATTAGATGGAGTATCATTTATAGTATGTAGAATAATTTCCCCAAATCATTGGTATCCAGTATACCTCCCATGGACTACTCTCTTTGGTTCAAACTTGCACTCCATTTCTAGATGCAACATCCCCTAACATAGTCATAATATTCAATTTTACTCTTGATACTTATCTGCTATGTTCTATCCAATTTGGAATGAGAATCTACTTTCTATCGTGAATATATTCCACTTATTTGCTTCTACAAGGCCCTATAAAATTTATATATATTTTCCTACCATCTTCATGTTCAAAAGTAATCAACAGGTTAAAAACACAATGGGATATTTTGGAAAAAAGCCCTACAATGAAATTATAATAATAGGATATAATCCAAATATGACTTCCTACTACCGTAGATTCTATACCAACCATTTCTCAGATGGTAACTATTGTAGAGGCACTTCTTACAAATAGAATAGAATCTCCTTAATTTTCCGTGTGCAACTAGATGATCACCACTCGAGACTCTCTTAGGTTTCCTTATATGATTAGAGACCAATTCATGACATCTAAGAATTTTATCAAGGGAAATAAATTCACCTATGAAATTATCTTGAACTAAAAACCCATCCTGAAAACACTTTTCTATAGACACGTCAATAGTTTTCAAGCATGGATAAAAGGACTACAATTTATTGGAGACTCCAATATAATCCATAACTCCCATGATCGCGACTCAAGTGAATTAACTTCGAATAAAATTAATCACTAAACATATATAAATATATTTAAATCGGGATCATTTCCTTGATGTCCACCCATGTTATCCCCTCTCTACAATATTACTTGGAAATTTCCAACCAATGATTGGTAGGTCCTTGTAACATATAGACATCAAAATGCACCCTCATATCTATGAGTTTCTTAAGGTTCAGAAAGATCATATGGAAAGACTCAATATAGAACCAAACTATTCAAGGGACTACATCCCTATAGATCATCATGGGATACTACAGATGGAATTCTCTAGTCAGGTCAAATATTAATGATTTTGGTGGTAGCAGTATCCCTCTACATGGATCACATGAACCATATGGATTTTTTTATGATAATCATCCATATGGATCTTCGGATCCATAGGAAGTATCAACTCAGCTATGTAAGGAGTGTACTAATTAAAACTCTCATAATTATCATCTTGGAGATAGTGTGGATACATTTTCTCTACAAGGATTAACACAATCAATATAATAATGGATTTGAAATTTTTTGAAAATAAAATGTTAAAAATAACATACAACCCCATGATCAAGGTTCCTCTATGAATTTTTAAAAAAATAATTACAATTACAAAACAGATTCAATCATTCAATTTCCTTATATAAAAATAGGGGTTAAATATGATATTATAAATGATGATATTTCATATGTGTTCAATATGTTCTTACCATGAACAATTCATGTTACATATATCTCTATGTTCCTAGGAAGATTCAAAAATACTCATCTCATTCTACACCAAACCATTTGTAGCATCTCCCAACTATTGAGTCATCCAAGGTGAAATAACATCAGCATAATATAAAAAATAACAACATTAAAAAATACCATTTGTGAGGATAAGGTTCCCCCACAAACACATGGGTTAGCTACACCTATGTAAGATCTCATTACCATTCCCTGAAACATATTGTTATAATGATCACTTATCCCATATAGTAATGAAATATAAAAGAATTACGTCCTTGTATACCACATCTGTAACATCATCGGCCTAGTGCTCCCACAAATAACTAAACTGTGTGGGATACTATGCATTATGTGCTCCTCCTAATGCAATAGAGATCATTGATTAGCAGTGGGATGTATGTAATGTAGTGGGGTTACTATAGACTCAAGAATTTAGTTTCAATAATATCGGTAATCATACATATAATCAATATACAACTAAATTATAATAAAGGTGAAATTGGAAAATATTAAATATAATAAATTCCATATAATTATTGGATGAATTTAATTAAATGATGGTTTTATTTTATAATTAAATCGAAAAACAAAAAAAATATTATCCAAAACCTCAGTCACATACCCCATTCCAGTCAAACCCCCAAGCCCCAACCCATTCAATAATAAATGTATCAATAATGGGGAATTTGACCTACTCTATATCTAAAACCATAATATATGAACATGTACCAAATGGTGGCCAAAAATGGTTTGAGTATAACTTTGTAGGCTGACACCTAGGATGCCTAACCAATTCAATATGAATATAAAATACAAGTAATACATTAATATAATAGGTTATTAATTCAAAAAATAATTCAAAATATAAAATAATCGTAATAACCATTGGGATCCAGTTTGACACCCATTTCAGCAAAATCAACTTCGACACGATGAAAAATATTTCTGTGAAGTGGTAGATCCTCTAATGTTAAGAAAAATCATATATTTATTTGGGTTATTCTCCTATATTAGATGAATCTTCTATAACTTGTATTGTGTAACCATTCAATAATGGGATCCACCTGAGTTACCCATGATGGAGTTTCAAACATGTTCCCATGGAATTATACCATGCCCGGAAAAAAGTAGGAATATCATACTGTGATCCACACAAGTTTATCAGGCAGGAGTCACTTACCTGATCATATGTCACAATACTGTAGTATGGAAAAATTAATAATCTCATACTGGGCTACCAAGAAATTAACCATACTAGATTCCATTTTGTGATCCCATGGAGCACATCTAAACTAAGGAAAAAAGTAACAATATCAAAATTATCGATTATATATTCTAGGAAAAATAAAAAATGTAATACATTAGGTAACTACACCTTTAAATCAGTTGGTGGATATTCTGAGTATCCAGAAAAATCCACGATGGTATGTATCATGTAATCAACACCAAGTATTTTTCTGCCAAAAGTATACCAATCATCAATATATCCAAAAAGAAAAATATTCGATAATGGTCAATTCATCCAATTACTATTTAAAATTCCATTTATATTTCAAAAATAAAAATTACTAATTATAATAATAATTGTAACAATTATATTTCAGTTATAAATTTATCCCAAAATCCATTAACATGCCTATATAGTAATATTTATTCATTTTTCAAGCAATGTCAATTACATGCCAATAAACAGATTTTTTCTTATGTGACTCTATTTCCATGAAATCACCAAAATTAAAGTGTTATTATAATTCACAATATTAATCCAATTATCAACTAATTTCTTATTCATAAAATGGATATATGTTCAATATAACCATGTTCCAACCAAAGGATAAATGTTGAAAGACCTCTTAGGTGGCCTCATGTCCTAATATGAAGGTGGAAAACCACAATGGGTTCATTGGAGGTGTAACACAACGATATGTCAAAAATTAGTGGTTTAATCTTTTTTGGGTCTTGTTAATGTTTATCCAGTTGGATCGCACCAACTTCACATACCAGAAAGATTTAAAAGATGGTAGAGAGCTATTTTGAACCACCCACTACAAATGTTCATAAGATGTAGAAAATCAATCAAATTCAAGGTTATAAATTTGTTCCTCAATTCTTTCCTCCAAGAAGACAAAAAAACTACGAACACAAGGGAAAAGTCCAATATTTTGATTTGGTAGTCCCAAAATAGGGTTCTCCCTTGGGGAAAACTAATCAATATGGACATATAAAGAGAACCAAAAGTCAATCTTTTATTTTCTGGGTGATGATCACCATTATCCAATAGTGTCTTACTTCTGGGTTAAAGAGGACTCCCAAAGGTCATCGATTGAAAGGATGTCATTCAATAAATAGGAGTGTGTGATCTCATAAAATTAGGGAATAGGATTTTAAAATGTGTGTTGGTAATGCCACATTCCTTACATGTATACAGGATTAAATCTGTGAATTTCTTGGTTTTCTATATACACCATGAAATACATCACTTCTAATTTAAATGAAAAGGAAAACCATTTTACATTTTTAACCCAGTTAATTCCATGATTTAAAATTTCATGGGTCATCCCATTTCCATTAAAGATATGAATGATGTTTTTGGGGTCTTCTTATAACCCTGAATTCCATGTACTGGTTTCATGTGGTCTTCCTAGATTAAATAACATTGTCATTTTACAATTAAGGGTGTGAATTAATTTTTTATCTAGACATCATTTATTTTTCCTTATTCCTCCTAAAAGTATCCCATATAGAAGAATGGTTATTTTATAAATTGATAAGCTGAGAAACCTAAGGATGTTTGACCTAAATCCTAAATAGGGACATACCTAGAATAGTGGGAATATTAAATTATCATATGCGAAGATTGAATGAAGTACCAAATAAAATGTTTGTGTTGTGGATGTACCGTGTTTAATAGATAGAAATTTCACCATAATATAATTTTTGGAGAAATATATATATCTAAGAAAGGATATATGAACCCTTTTTGGTGTTATGTTCAATCAAATGTAAAATATCAAATGTCATACCGATCTAGAGAGTAAGAATTATATCGGAAAAAGACCATAGAAAACCAATGATGCTACCAAGAGGAGTTTAAAAAGTTCTGACAAGTAGTAAAAATTATATTGGATGAATTGGAATTATATTATAACATCCCACTTTTTCTCTAACGAGACTTTCAAATATTTTATCTAATATTATCGGAGCTAGGTGTTGAGAAAAAATTAAATTTAGAGGCTCGGTGATCTCAGTATTGATATATTAAATATATTAAATATATCAAATATATTAAATATATTAATATGAAATGTGTAATGTTTTCATAAAATTATGGAAGAACTCTATAATGAAATATCATTTTTGAATTCTAAAACTGTTGCTGAGTTCACGATATAGGTTTTTTCCGGTGAATGATATAATATTTTTTTGGTGTTAGGGGTTTATCTTGAGTGCCACTATGGAGAGAAAAATTAAATAAATAAATTATTATTTATTTTATTTTTAAAATTAAATAAAATTAAAAATAATCCCCTCTAAATCTATTGTTAAGGAAAAATGGGCTGGTTAGACACACAACCATAATAACTAATAGGAGATGTTGGAGGAGTTCTATTAGAAGACTGAAGACTAAGTCATGGATTAATGATTGTTGGGATGTAGGGTTGTGGATAAAGCTAATGAAAACTGAATGGAATCATTAAACACAAACATTTGTTCCAAATATGATTGTGGGTGTTTTGGGTGTATTTACTCACACATTTTAATATTCCTTATCGAATGCCAATCAATTATTCTAATAGTATTCTTTTTGACATGATAGATGAATTACAATCGGTGTTAATTTTTTCATTAAATATTAATGTATTTTTTTTATTATATTCTTCTTTGTTCATATATTTATATGACAATAAATTGAGTTCAAAATTAAAAAAGACGAGTTTAAGTCCTCATTTTTTTCTTAATTTCCCTCCTCATTCTTCACACATTTATTGTAAACAATTATTTTTTATGGTGGTTTAAAGGATACATGAAAATTAATCCTTGAAAATTCAATCATATGCACAATGGATTATTTCTATGGGACCCTATTTCAGATAGATGATGTGATCAAGGTGTTCGGAATCTCCTTTTTTTAGATCATATTAAGGGTTATCCTTTCTGAGATTGTCATGTGGATCGAATTTTTATTTGGTTATGTAAGTTCTATGTGATAGAGATTGTTTCCCATGTGGTAGATGTGCCCAAAATTTGGGCACAAGTGATGAATAGGCTAGTCAAGTTTAGATATGGTCTTCTTAGAGGGTCTTGAAATATATTTAGTAGTGACATAAATTCTAGAGGAAGGTGTATGAAGGTTCTAGATTTCATGAGAAATTATGAACTACACACCTTTTAGTTTATAGGGACACATGCCATTTAGTACCCTTTAAGAAGGTTATAGGGTTTCATGTTGAGTTAAATATCCAACACCACATGGGATACAAGAAAACTGTGATTCTTAGTCATCAAGCTCAACATGTAAAGGCAGTACACACCTAAGAAGTCATTCATCACTACATGCCATGTGTTCTAAGTCACGCCATGTGTACCCCTCATTGGGTTTCTCTGTGTGTATAAGGTGTACACCCCCAGGAGCACATTGTCCCTACACACCATGTATTTAGAAGGACATTCCATGTACTACATGGGAGTGGGATACAATACAATGACTCATGCATGTCACATGTTATGTATCTAGATGACATATAAATGTAATGAACCTTATGGGACACTCCATTTCATATATTAAAATTAAGTCCGTGTGAGCATTATATGTGGGAATTACATGTATTATTGAGATATTTCATAGATCTTATTGGACATGTCTTATAATAATTAACGGATATGTTATATCTATAACTATTATTATATCATATCATGTATATGAATGGATGTTTTCCTATAAACCATTTCAATGTTTGGAATTGTTGGCTGAGTGTGTTCCCTAAGTCTGTTTGTTTGAGGGAAATGTGTGACGTCACATCCTCAACATAGAATCAGTTCTCTTGAAATGGTATTAGTTTCAAAAAGAATATGTGAATCCCATCATGAGGCTTAAGGTGTTTTCATATATCACATATTATTCCATAAGAGGGGTTCGTGGAATCACTGTGACCATATTACATGAGTAAGGATCCCCTACATAGTAGGTTATCCTAGATTGGGTTCTTGGTGTCCCCCATGAGCCTTCGGTGTGAACCTCACTAGTGTATCAATATATATTCTTTGAGATGAGGTGTATTATGGCTGAGTGCATATCTCAGACGATTCATCTCAAATATCCAGTGACTGCTTATTGGGTTGGGTTTGATGACCATAAACTCAAGGGTGAGAATTACCAGTGACATCATAATATTTTTAGTGAATTATCCTAGATGAAAATTACCTTAAAGACAACAATTGAATCTCATGGTTAGCATAATGGTTGAGACCCCATGAGAATTAGTGTCTCTTATGAGTATATAGTGTTATATAATTTTTCATTAGGTATTCTATCTTTATTCAAATACCCATGTATTGAAAACATATTCACTCTTAATTATTTATGTTTCATGGTTTCAGGGTTTCTTCCATGGTATTATTATGCTAACCTAGGCATGGTGTCTACCCACAAATATATTGTATTATATAGAATAAATAACTTTTTATGGAGTCCCAAGAGGACCATTAGTGGGTGAATCATAGTTTGGGATAGATAGACGAAGGTTCATATCAGTGATTCATTTGATAGTTGTCCCCTCCTTTTGAACACGCTTGAGATTATTTATCCTATTTTAGTTGTCTTGTATTAAGACCCTTTTTTCATTCCAATTTTTTTTTCATACTCTAATCTAGGATAGATGTTATTAATTCATTATTAATATTAAATATTCTATAAATTTTATTATTTTTTTGGATTGGATATCTGCGTGAAAATATAGTTACTTTTTACTAATGCTTATCATGTGTGTAATAATCCAACTCAGTGATAGTATAGATCCATAGCCTATTGGTGGTCGGAATGCTGTACCCTTACTCAGTGTGATTCTATATAGGGATTCCTCTGTGGTTTGGGTCATTATAGGATATATAATAGGGTTTGGTAATAATTTATCACAAAGTCTGTGATTATTTGTTTGGGGACATGGGAAATAACATTAAAGTGTTCTTGGTAAATATATCTGGATATGGTTCCAGTTTCGGTTTGGTGGATTAAATATATATTTACTATAACTTTGATAACATATATGTCATATTGATACTTTTTTCACTAATTTCCAAGAAAACATTGGTATATAATTGAAATATGAATGATTATTGATCCAATTTCCTTCTTGAGTCATCTCCCTAGATAAACTATTTGAGTTAGGTATGTATTGCCTTATATTAGGATGTTCCCACAATGAAGAATGGAGAGGACTCTATAGATGTTTTAGGTGTATAACCCAATGAGTGTTGAGGCCTCCAATAAAGTTTCTAGTCACATGGCTAGTTTTAGTTTAGGTGGGAAACATGTGGTGTTATCTCTTGATGATCAATTTATAGACACGCCTCTGATGGTTCAATTAAAAGCATCATGACATAATGGTCAATATATTGATTTGATGGTTTGGGGTAATGAAACACTTAGATAAAATTTATATCATGATCCTATATGTTATCTATATCATAGGATATAAGGTTAAAAAAACCAAAAATATCAGGTGTGTGAAATGTTTTATGAAACAAGAGTTTTAATTATCCACAAGGACCTCAGAAATACCTCAGTCTTCCAAAGAAAAGGTATTGGAATGCTTGTGATGGAAATATAAATCTCAAATGATATTTTCCTACCCATTTTGTTATATTCATCGAGATGGTCGATGGACCACCCAATGATAAGCATTAATTTTCATAAGGAGTTTTTCATGGTGGCTAATGCAGAGGAAACACCAGGAGAACAAAAATTGGAGGATGGTTCCACAATTCATTACACCCACCACCACCACACCACGTGGTCTATGAAAGGATTAGTGTGCTGGTTCTCAAGGATACATATAGCTACTAACAATACATATATAGAGACCATATATTTTCATTAATTATCATTACAAAACAATTGAAAAATAATTAAAACGTTATTCAAACAAATGCCCAGTGACTCTACATATCTAGTGCCTTTGAAAACATGGGTACAAAAAAATGGTACATAAATGAGATACATTTTCACACATTAGGTTCTTTATGATGAGAACCCTTCTTTTAGAAATAAAACATAATATGTATCTTCATAACATAGGGAACGAAACATAAAAAGGGGGATCTTAACTCTTCAACGAGCTTAAATAAAGGATACATGTAAGAATAATTATGAGCATAACAGTAAGAGAACATTATCATGAAAATAGAAGATCAGACCGTGTATAGAAAAGATCATATACATGAATCATGGAATCAATCAAGGTAGTTGATAAGACATGAATCATAAAGAGAAAAATAACACATGACAAGAAAGCATAACATAGGAATAAAACATGGAACTATGGGAAACATGAACCCGTATAATATGATTTCCATATTAGCCTAGGCATCACTTCTAAGACAATCTAAGTTGTACATGTTCACTACCCATAAAAACATGGTAGTCATGGTTAATTCCCATGGCCATAATAGTATAATTAGTTAAATCTCTATAACATCTTGATGTTCATAGTTCACCCTCATGGCCATATTACTAGCATGGGTTCATTACTCAAACCATCTTGGTAGTCATGGTTCACTACCATTTCCATTTTAGTAGTCAATGATTACTCCCAAGGTCATCTTATTCTATCACAGGAGATATAAATCATTACCCAATGAATTTAAGGTACATATAGGTACCCCAATATCATAATCGAATCATACATACATATTCTACAAGATCAAAAGTAATAAAACCATAACCCATGAAATTTAATAGTTATTATATAATTTTAATAATATAATAACTTTTTAAAAAATATAGGATTCATAATTATGTCATCAAGAACATTACCTGTGAAATGAAAGGGATTTCGAACCCATAAAACACGTGGATGAAAAATTGGAATCATAAGAATCATTCTGTAAAAGAAATATATTATTTAGTAATGAATATGAATGGAACCATTGTATAATTTTTTATAATGGAAGGAGTAACATCAAAATATGTTATAATAGATGTAAAATAACTTGTTAGGAAATTTTACAATAAATTATTGAGGAAAATATTATTTCCACTATGAAAACAAATCTTCAAAACATCAAAACCATTCGAAATCCATTTTATTAAAAATAAAGATAAAATCATATAAATAATGATCTCAAAAGATTTTGGAAATATGTTTCTTTAAAAACATTTAAAGAGATACTGAATATTTTGTGAAACCCATTTTCCATGAAATAAATTAAAAATAAACCATAAAAAAACTTGTAATAAAAATTCTTGAGACCATATAAAATAACATTTGAAAAAAATTAAAAACATTTTTCCTAAGAAACATATATATGTATATTAAAAAACATATCAATACACTTTTTTTGAAAAATACGTTCTGTAATTATAAAGAAATCATGAAATGTTTTTAGAAACCATTTATCTGGAAATTATTTTTAAATTCATTTTCCAAAAAATCGACATTTTAAACATGAAATGGACTATTCATAGAAATGAGGGTGTTTAAATCTTTACATTCATTATGAGGTAAGAAGAACAATCTTTTTTCATGGTAAAATGTGAGAAAAATGCACTTTTCGGAAAGTAACAACAAGATACCTTTGAAGAAATTAGTAAAATAAAAAATTTTAAAACATATTTTAAATATAATAGGATAATAGTAACATATTCTTGGAACTATTTTTAGAAGACATGTTTTTGATGGAATATAAATTTCGGATCGAATATATGATAATGTCACACATCCATAAAAACACATTCATAAATATCATATATATCAATGAGTGAAAAATGTTACCGATACGTGAATATATTATAAATAACAAGAGTATAATAAAATTTAAAAATTTCATTGAGTGACGTATCATAATATTTCATAAATGGAGGCATCGAATAAAAAATCTCAAAATTTGTTGGTATTGTTTCAATAAACTATTATCACATAGTAACTTTGAACCATACTCTCCATGTAAGTAAGTAAAATTAATTGAAGACTAAAATATAATGAATTAATATAGATTCATGATATATAATTTCAAATTTATTATGCACACCTCATATAAATTTATTGGTTCATAACAAGGCTTTCATATCAAAGAGGGTAAATTGGGAAAAAACTATCTTAAATATTTAGTAACATTTTAAACATAAACATAATGAAATAAATATACTATATTAGATATTTAATTACTCATAAATTTAAGAATATTAATCATGTATTATAATTATTGGAATTATACACACCACACCAATGTAATGGGTGGTGAATAAATCATTAATCTTATGAAAATAAAAAGTGAGATGAAATTCTCTTACCTTTTAACTTAACTCATGTAGAACTCGTTGAAACCACGTATATTATAAATATGAATTTATGATAAATATTTTATATGACCATATTTGAATATTTAATATCATATATGGTTTTATTATGACCTTATTGTACCCTATTGTTAATAATTATATGTCATGGTTTCACTTCAGGTAATATACACTTTGTTCTTTGCTTGTGTCTTAATTAGTTATATATTTGGGGCTTATACTTATATCACGATTTCTAGAATGTAAGAACTGGTATAAATATTATTTATATTCATTATATAGTTATTATAATAATTTATAAAATATTTATGTATGAAATGGAATACACCGTTCATGGAGACGGTAATACGTACGTATGCATTAACATTGTTTCGGTTTTTTTGTCGTATTGAAAAAAGAAGTTAAATGATATATATATATATATATATATATGTATGTATATATATAATTAATCAATTTGAACTATTATATATAGTATATATATATATATCATATAATTTCACTAAATCCATCCTAAATACATTCTATGTAGTGTATGAATGAATTATATCGCTTTGAGGGTGTGGTTGTCCACACTACCTCAAATGAAATTATTCTATTTAAAAAAGATGGATAACATAAATTTATGCGGTGTAAAAAAATATTATAATCATAAAAAATTAATATATAAAATTTAAAACATTTATATATATATATATATATATTTAATCACAATTTCCATCATTATAGGCGGTAATGAAAAATTAATATTCATCGTTTTTTGAGGCAGTAGTTCACCGTACACATAAGTAGTATGTTCATTACCCATTAGATAGAGGTGTGTGTATGTGTATAATGAACCCTTATAATAAAAATAATATAATATTGAATATACTAGGGTTTTTATAAAATCATGGTATAATGTGAGTAGAGTGTGGAGAAAGAAAATAAATTAAAGGATCTTGAAAGAAGACTTTATCTCTTAATCAGGTATCTTCTTTTCTTTTATACCATAAATATTCATCTGATTTATTCCATCCCATGAAGAGGATTCATAGAGGAAGTGAGATATAGTGTTATGTCTATTGAGAAACTCTTTGCATAACCATATTGGATTTATAGTTGTGAATAATAGGAAAAGGTGGTGGCCTATTATGGGGAAGGGAAAGGACACAATTTTCATTTTTTGAAAACATGTTTGTTTAACCCACATTGTTTCCTAAAAAAGTCAAAAAAGAAAGAAAAAACATACCTGAATAGATGTTTCATGGATGAATAATGGAAAAATATTGGGTTTTTGATTTTATTATATGTTGTTTCGGGTCATAAATCTTTAGGTTTAGTACTTTGTTAACCTAATTTTTATCTTAATCATTGTAATTATTTTTAATCTCTTCCACTAATATTTTTTGTAAAAATTTATTTTTCATTATTATAAAATATATATTCATGATTACATGTATATAATCAATTTAAAAATTCTAATCATAGAAACATGATAAATTAATTTAAAAACAATCCTCCTGACAGGACAACAATGTGTCTTTTTACCGTAAAAACATAAAAAAAATTTCTATGTTTTTTCACCCAATTTCATTGTAAAATTGATAACAATGACATAAATTGTATTTATTTATAAAAATATTAGTTAATTAAACATTACAAACAAAATTAAATTATAATTTTTCCTTGTTAATGAGTTAGATGAAAAAATAGTTTTGAATGAAATTTCATTATTTTTGAATATTCATTAAAAATGATACCTTTATGAAAAATATATAAAATTTATCCAAACCAAGTTTTTATATTTTCATTTAAATATGAAGATCATTTTTTCATATTAAAACTATTAATGTAACAAAAATTGGATTTAATATGGATTCAAAAAAATGCTGTGAAATTACCTTTATAAAAATATAAGTTTTAAGTATAAAATTGAGTTTGTTCCTAACTTATATATATATAATATATATGATGATGATAAAAACTTATTTTGAATATATAAAATAAAAATATAATTAATTTCATTCACTATTTGTGACTAATTCAACTTATTAATATTAATAATCTTTTTTCACAAAAAGATAGAATTTTATAAAATAATCTATTCTATATTAGTTTGGTATATATATTCTTTTATAATTAATAGGTAACCAATTAATTAAACTAAATATAATCATATGATTGATAATAGTATAATCTTAAAATTATTGTCCATGTTATATCATATTATATTATAATTTTATAATAATTAATTATAGTTTGGAAACAATTTATCTTATATGTTACTCAATCCTTTGAGGAAAGTTAGTCTTGTGTGTAACGTAGGCTACCCATAGAGTTCCATGTTATGAATACTAAAATGTATGTTGTGTGTAGTGAAAATTTATCATGGATTTTCAAATAACACATTCCATACATAGTAATCTAATATAAAATATTCCATTTTTAGTGTGGCGTGAAATGAAAAATATAAAAATGATTAATCTAATTAGAAAAAATATATTTCAAAAAATCAAGGGTTGTACATTCTACTCCCCATTAATTGAATTTCATCCTTGAAATTAATCTTGGTTATCAATGGTATAACACATGAAATTTTCATTCATATAAGTCCACATTGTAAAAATAAACACTTAAAATTCCCTTAAAAATAGTAATTTGAAAACATAATAGTTACCTAAAGTAACTCATAATGAGATTCCCAGATTGGAGAACAAATGTGGGATGTGAAAACATAGAGATAAAAGATAAATATTAACATCATGATATGATGTAGTGTGATAGAGAAAATGTTCAGGAGAATGTTTATCATCACAGATCCATAAATCATTGATTTCATAAGGGACCTTCTTATTCATTGGGAATGATGGTACTAGGAAAAGATTTTTGGTTTCATGATTCGTTTCATAAAGATGAATAATTTTCATGAAATTTTGTACTTTACTTATTTAAGGACAATGTTACCCTTTTTTATTATTGATCCACTTCTCCTCTTTCTCTAAAAATGATGGTGATTTTTTCATTCATGAAATACTAATAGATCACAAGATCGATGATATTCCATTCCATTTATCATCAATTATCAGCAATACAATTTAGTTTTAAGAGGATTTCCAAAATTAATAAATACTCATATGAAGAGATAACAATTTAATGTCACTAACATCATCTAAGTTTTAACATTAACACTCCATAAATGTTTAACCATATAACCCTTATGAAAGATATAAATTCAATGATATAGAAAGAATTTCATGAAATCATATTAACATTGATCCCCCATATATCATAAAGGAAAAGCTGGTTGTCACATTCCAAACATGTGAATACCTTCATCGTTTATTCCCTTGAAACAAGGAAAGAACCTTAGATACCCGAAATACTTTTTAAAAAAAATCAAGATTCCTTATTATAATGATTGTTGGATATATTCATTAAATCTAAGAAGTTTTAAAATTCATACATAATACCATAGAACACTTTTTCAATAATCAACACCAGGTTAATCTGTACATCCCAATTTACTTATTCATATCTACCGTATCTTTATACAGACATCATTTTCACAACATCAGGCATTAAATAAGGGTTACCTTACCCTAATATAAATATCACTATTCCTCAAAAAAAACTTTCCTATGTATTCATCACCATTCAACACGCCCTTTTCAATCGTTATTGAAAATATATACTAGAAATACTTATATATTTGATGATTCTTATAACATAATATTTGAATTCCAAAACATAAATAATTTATTAATCCAAATTTATTCTTAAACCATTACTCATGTTTCATCAAATTAGTCCTCAATACCTATTTCGTACAATATCAAATATGAATCATTCTTAAATTTACTCATCGTTAATCTAATCATGATTCTTATGTTGAATGTAGACAATACTAGAAGAACATCACATACCTTTCACATGTCGAATAGCCTTACTGAGAATTTGTGCTCACCCTAAATTTTTTTCCATCATTAAATAAATAAATATTTTGTGTTCTATATGTAACACCACGTGACTTTAAAAATAACACATTATATGATATCAAGGAAGAAACACGACACCAAGTTTAAACGACCATGAAATATTATTATATAATCATGGCCATTATAGTTCATCTATTAAATTTATCCGTACGTTTATTAATTACTAGTTTATGAAATATATATCAATATAGTATAAAATATAAGTTCATTTATAAATTATTAGAAAATAAGAACTCAATTTTTAATGAAGACATTTTCTTCCTAAAATAATAAATTTTCATTAGAAACATTTTTTTGTGATCATGTATTATAATTAATTTCCATAAAATATAGAGACCTTTTAAAAAATTAAAATCATTTTTAAAATAATCATGTAAAAATTAACTAAAGGTAATTTCTTTTTTATTTTTATGAAAAGAATTATTTTTTAATGGAAAGTGAAAATCACCAAATTTTCAATTACCTTCATTTCATTTAATTAAATCATGTTATTTAAAACACCCATTATGTTTTTTATTTTTTTAAAAGGAATATAAGATTCATTGAATTTATAGTATTATAATGGTTATAATATAATTTTGATCTTTTCTTGATTTTGTTGTATCTTAAATTCTTTTACTAGAAAGTGGTTTTCTCACAACTTTAATTATGTGCATAATGTTTGATCATTTTGATTAATTAAAATAAACCCTATTAAGGATGAATTTAAATTAAAATTTTACTATATATATGTATTTAACATAAAATCATAAAAATATAATTTCATGTTATAGAGTTAATATAAGATTCTATTTTTCATGAAAAATACATTTCCTAAATAATGGCTTTTCTTCACAAGTTTGAGGTTAAATTTTAAATTATATTATACCAAATATGACATTCAAGTTAGATAAAATGAATTATATATTTTTAATTAGAATATATAATGATATTTAATAGGTTCTTCTTAATAATTTATCATAATTTATAGTATAAATAGTTAGAAATTACTACCACGGTTATTGTTAAAACAATGTATAACACATTACTTTAACTTTTATTAAACACAATTTTCAACAAATGAAGGAATTTTATTTGATAAATTTTATTTATTATTTATAATTAGTTGGTCAAAATTATATAATATGGATGATTTTATTTTTCTTTTTATAAGAAAAATTACTTTGTGCCGAAATTAGTTGATGTGGGGAAAAATAAAAATGATAAATGTAAGTAACCAGTAATGTAGATTGAATAAAAAATTTAATAATATTTTATAATTAATGAAGAAGGTTTAAATAAAAAATATATTCAATACACTTAAAAATTTTACAATTTTGGTGGCACTTTCCTTGAGTTTGACATCCCATTATTGATTATTATAGGGTATTTACAAAAATGCCTCTCTTTCTCACTTATATAAGGGAACCTCCTATCCAAATTTATTTAAAACATAAAAAAAAATTGTGTAAATTCCAATCTAAATACATTAATTTATTTCATTTCAACTTCACAGAGGCCTTAATCTATTATAAAACCCTCCTTTGATTGATTTTAATATAAATTTAAAGAGACTGTCTCAAGAAGATGTGTTGTTCTTAACTGAGCATTTAGTTTTATTTTATATTACTTAAGAATTAAAACACATCAAAAAAAGATGATAATATAATATCATTATATACCATATATTGAGATTTTATTATAATATTGGAATAACAAACATCTATCTCATCTTTTGTTAAATGGGAAACCAAACAATTGTATGTGTGTATGATGAACAACCACCTCACATATGGATGTAATTCATTTTCCAACATCGCCTCTCAATGATATTTATGATGATATATTTATATATGTATATTATGATCACAAAATGTTTATCATTATTGAAAATTAATATATAAAATATTGTATTAACTTTCTATTCATTTAAAATTGATAATTTAATTGAGGCATATGTTTGGATTACTTCTTCTAAAAAGAAATGATATTCATTTTTAGTGACCGCATCACATGGATCATATATATATATTTGTGTGTGTATTTATGGAAATAATAAACTTTTTATGATATAATTATTACTATATAAAAATAAAAAATACCTAACTTATTTCTATCATGATCAGTTAAATATGGAAATTTTACTCATACACATGTATGACCTACCATCTCCATGATTGTAACATAAATAATTTTCCTAGACCATATTTCGAAATAATATTAAAAGGTGTAATTTATGTATAAACATGTTAATAATTAAATTATTATTGGTCAATATATTATATAAAAATGATTTATTTTATAGTAGAAAACATAACATTGTCATTTTGGTAATACGAACCGAATATCTTCCAAAAATATTATGTGGACATAATTGATTAAGTAAATAAATATTATTTCGTAATAAATAAAATAAAATGAATAACGAAAAAGAAAAAATTTCTTGATAATTTATTTAATGAATGTAATTTTTATTATTCAAAATCATTAAGTACGTACGTGATGAGTCTTAATTGAGGTAACATATTTCCTCTCAATTTCCCTTTATTAAAAGAATATTTTAATAATATGTGCCAAATCAATTTTAAATGAATTATATGATTCATATTTTATAAAATATATCATTAAAAACTAAAAATTAATTTTATTTTTAATTTTATTTAATTTTACATCATTGAAGAATATTTTATTTGAATGTTAGAAAAATGGTAAATGTTTTTTATTATAATCTACATTCTTTTCAAGATTTTTTACGTTCAAGGTTACATTGGTTGAAATAATACTAAATTATTTTCAGGGGAAAAAATATCCATTATACTATTATAGATGTGAATTTTTTTAACATGTTTTATTTATATTTTATAAATTATTAAATAAATAAACCACATGTATGTTTTGTGTATGTAATATTGATCTTGTATCTTTATTAAATCAGTAATTTTAATATTCCTTATTTAAATTTTCCATAAAATAATTATAAGAATTTTTTTCTATATTATAATGGTCTATTAAATACCTTCTTAATCATGTTTTAATATTTTTAAAAATTGTTTAAAAATAATCATTTTATAATTATCTGAATTAGAAACTTCATGACATTTTTTTTTGAAAAAAATGAATAGAATGTTTTCTTTTAACATATATGGCATGAACAAAATTGGATAAATGTTTTGAATGATAAATGATTTGAATCATAATTTACATGTTTAAATATTTTATTAATGACAAAAAAATTATAATATTTTGTAATATTTTTATTTATAATGTAGACATTTAAATGTTAAATGAGTTTTTTCCTTGAGATATATTTCCTGTTATATTTTAAATAAATTTTACGTCAATAACAACAACCTCTAATATTATATATTTCTTAAAACATATATATTTATTTCTCTTACATATATACCTTTCACATTATCCCTTCCATTGATAGGGTAATACATTCTATTTTATCATTTATCAAATTCCTTCATTATGAAATATTGTTTGATTATGGTATAAATAAATATTATATAGCCGATATAATTTCCATGGAAAATAATTACATTTATTAATTTATATTGGTTTCATTTTTATGGAACACATAATCCAGGACATGTTATGATGGGTGCACCCAAATATAAATCTAACGCATGGGGTAATATTTTTGTCACATGAAATGTGATATATGGTATTAGAGACTAAAAATAATCTATTGTGGGATTTTGTTCACCATATGATATTATCTATAATTTTTACATTAAAAAAGATTATCTCATGTCATATTTGGCTTCAAAATATCCTATTTTTCCACAATCCATCAGTTTCTGTGAAACTGTTGGCATATTGTGTACCTATACCAACGGTTTTTCCAAACCATTGGAATATGTCCAAATTACTGGCCTATAAAAATAGTTTTGGCCAAACCCTCGGTATAAGTCCCTATATGTGACATATACCAATCGTTTTGGCCAAACCACTGTTCTGCGTCATATTTCTAAATAGTGAATTGAAGATGATTTTACGGATTCATGAAAAACTATCTTCTTGAATTCTTAATTTTTTGTACAAAAATATTATATTATGGTGGAAATTGATTAAAAATTGAAATTATATTTATCATGTAAGTATATGTTACATATGTTCATATTCCTGATAGTAAATAAATCCTTAACTTTAAGAAAATGACATCTAATATTTTCATTCCTTTACCGTCATTTTCAATGGATCAATATTATTTATCACACCTATTTTGTTTTTGTGTTTATGGTTATTAAATTTATTATAATCATTCACATTATTATTGTCAATGATCATTTCCACTATAAATCATGTATGGGAATTATTATTTTATTCCATGTCCATATTTTCACTTCCCACAAATTTTTTTCAATTATAAAATATAGGTTTTGGTTTTTCCAAATGACCTCTGTATTTATCTTCTCATATTTTTAAATAGAATATTTTATTAATGGTTTTTATGATGTGGGATTTCATAAATGGTATTTTCAAATTTAAAAAGATAAATTATAGAGTTCAAGATTATAATAAAGAGATTTAATTTATTAAATGGTGGATAATATAACACCTCATGATTTTAAAAATAAAACTATGTTTGAAAACATATATGACATGAAACATAGAGCCTAAACTAACCATTAAATATTATTATTTTACCATGAATGTTATATACTAGATAATAAATTGAAATATTTGAATAGGATTAAATTTTTAAGAAATATATATAAACACCATACACAATATATATATATATATATATTAATAAATACTTAGGAAATAATCACTCATTATTTAATGAAGACATTTATTCTAAAAAAATATCTTTTATCGAAAAAATGATTTTATTTATTTTTTGAGAAAACATTATAATTACTTTATATAACATTTTAATACTTTATTTTATCATAGGAACATAATTTCTGAAATAATCATATAAAAATAAACATGTCCTAAATTTTTGGATTTTTTAAATGATTGAATTTTCATTTAATAGTGGAAATTACTGACATTCCAAATACTCACATTTATTTTTATTATATCAAGTAATTAAAAATTAACACTAAATTATGGATTTTTAATTAAAGATAAATGTTAGAATTTTTATTTATATTAATTAAATTAATTAAATTAAAATTATAAATTATCATTATTTTGGTATAATTTTATTTCTATTCTTAAGAATGTTGTTTTCTACAAATTGTTTTTCTTTACATATTAATAATATATTTTACATAAATAAAAAATTCTTTTTAATTAAATATTTAAATTTAATTTGTATAATATATTTATTTTTATGAATTTAAATTATAATAATGGTGACATCCGGTCATAGAGTTAATATTAGATTATATATTTCTTGAAAAATGAATTTATTAAAAAACAACTTTTCATCACATGTTAGGAGATTAATTTTATATTAAACTCTGAAAATTTTGTTAAATTAATTTGATAAAATTTATTAAATATTTTAGATCATTATAAATAATTTTATGTAATAAGGTCAGAAAAATTTTATTCATAATTAATAGTAAAAATAATAAAAATTTATTCCAATTGTTATAGTTAAAACGGTGTTTTGTGCATTACATGCACTTGGGTTAAAATTAATTTTCCACACAAATAGTGTTTTTTTAATTTGGATTTAATATATATAATTATTTCTTCTAAATTATATAATATGGTTACTTTTTTAGACTTGAATGATAAATTACCTATGTAAAAATCTAGTTAAAATTGTGAAAAACAAAAATGGAAAAAGTGAGTAACCATAAAAGTAATGGGATTAAAATGACTAAAACATCTTAATTTTTTAATGTTTTTATGTTCCTAGATCCTGTTGTCCATCCACTAAATAATTTAAAAAAAATCAGGAACCCAGCTTGAGAGTTACTTCCAATTGCTGAATATTTTGTAGTATTTAAAAAAAACCCTCCTTCTCACGTATAAAGGGAATATACTATCCTATTATATTCAAACATAAAATTCCTTTTTGATTTAAATAACATACCCAAATCCATTCCAAAATTATTTTTTACCCCTATATTCCATGAATTTGAATAGAAACCTGTTGTAGGAAGGCTTTTGGTGCGAACAAAAAAAGGTTGTCCAAAGAAGAGAAATCATTCTTAACCGAGCATTTTGTCTTATATCATCATACACATAATCTAAATATTCGTATATCATGATTATATAACAAAATAATTATCTACCATATAATTATTATATATATTTTTTAATGTAATAACATATATCCATGTCATCTTCCATTAAAAGGGATACAAAACCATAGTTGATGTTTACGGTGGGCTACCGCCTTGTGAGCTAATGTAGTTAATTTTCAATCATCACCATTCACTAATAATTATGATGATGTAATTAATGTATGTATAATATATTCATGAAATATTTAACTTTCTAGAAAATTTATAATTCATATATTTTCTTATCATTACATTCAAGGAAAAATATTAATGTCATTCAAGCGTACATATGGACTGCCACCTTCCTAAAGTGATGCAATTTGTTTCTCATCACCAGACCAAAAGGATGGTATATATTATTTAATTAAAATAAGTAATATTTAATTTATTATATAATAATAATTATATAAGGAGAAAATATTATTTTATTTCTTCCATATATGATGGATTGAAAATGGGAATATTACTAATATGTATGCACGAACTACCCTCTCTATGATTTTAATATAGATCATTGTTCCTAAAAATATTTCACGAGTGTTTTTAAAATATAAATAAATGTTTATAAATAATATTAATTTCATTATTATTATCATAGTTATGATTTAATAGTGAATTTTATTAACATAGTCATCCAACCGATTTCATTTTGGATACATTAGCCAATTATCCTCAAAACATTTGACATGAACTTAATTGATTATGAAAATAAATATAAAATCCAAATAAATAAAATAAAAGAAATAATAATTGTGAAAAATTATCATAATAAATTAAATAATTAGCATTGTTTTTTTATTTAGGAAGATACTGTTTGTGTCTGGAGATCTGAACTCCATGTATGAGTTTCAATCTCAATTTCCCTTCATTAAGTCATATTTTAATATTATGAACCAAATTTCATTTAAATGTTTTATATTATTCCCATATTACATATTAAATCATGAATACCTAATAATTCATGTTATCTTAAGATACAATTAATTTTAATTTAGCCAATGGGATTTGATTAAAATGTTATTGAAGTGGTAAATCTTATATATTACAATCTCCTTTATTTTTGAGATTATTTATGTTCAGGGATAATTTGAATTAAAAAATATAAAATTATTTTCTTATACCAGATCTCATTTTTATTATTACAGTAATGACTGCATTTTACATGGTTTTTTTCTATTTCCTCCTTTATTGAATAAATAAAAATCAAGAAATTTTATAATAATTAATAAAAAATTGTATCATCATTTAGATCTAGAATCTTTCTTTTATATGTATTTATTTAATTAAAATATTATAATTATTTTTTTAATAATATCATAATATTTTAAAGGAAATTACTACCTATGTCTTAATTTTTTACAATATTTTCTAAAAAATTCATAAATTTATTTTATAAATAAGGGGCCTCTTCACTAATTTTTTCAAAAGTGTAATGGGAATTTTTTTTCCAATGTATAAGAAATGAATAGAAATTTATTAAATCAGGAATACTAAATATATTATTTATTCCTTTAAAATTTTCAATGTTCCCTTTTCAATTAATTTTTTTTCTAAAATAATTTTTTTGGAATTTTTATATTTTTTACAATGATAACAAAAATTGAAATTTTATTTTCCACAATAAATATTCCATGTGATCTTATAAATAAATTTTCATTAATTATGTAAAATTATGATGTAGTATATTATGTCTAAATTCTATATATTTCTATCTTACATATATAACTAGCTCGTTATCCCTTCCAATGATGAGGTAATATAATCAGTTTGATAATTAATCAAAATTAATTCTTTAAGAAATCTTTTTTGATTAGGATATGAGGATATATTATAAAAACCATTTTATTTCCATGGGTTATTATTATGTTTATTCTTTTTTATTAGTAATTTTTTTTTTGAAACATAATCCTGAAAATGTTGTGATGGGTATTCCTAGATAGAACTCAAATTAATTGGGTAATTGTTTTAGTCACATGAGTCATTATAAATGGGAGTTGGAGTAATCCTAGTCCATTATTGGACTTTTTTCACCATGTGATATTTTCTACGAAGATATAATTGGATGAAGTTTATTTCATTCTATATATTGTTACCTTGTATCATATGTTTCGATGATATTATGAATCCATCTTATCTATTTTATGATTTAATGAAATCACTCAAGAATAATCGATCTTATGATATTAGGATATTTCTTGAGTCACACATTAGGTTTCATAAACATTTTTATTCCCTTACTGAACATTTTAGCACACTCATTTATTTTATGTATTGACTAAGGTTATACTTAGTAGTTTGTGGAGTTCTATTGAAATCGGGAGCTTATTATAGAGAATAAAATAAGTATGTAATTTTTTGGTTTCATTATAATGTATTAAGAAATTATTATTCGAATTAAAATTTCCCTCATGATCTTTGGGTTGTAAATGTAAGATTATTATGTTAAAAATCTGGTAATAATTTTTTTTTTATAGGATTTTGATTATGTATGATTTTTTTAAAATGGTTCAGGTGGTAGGTTATGGGGATTGAATATTTAATGATATAAAAAAATAGAGTGGAAAAAAAATTTCACCTAAAGACATGGGTAATGTTATGTTAGAGTATTTCATAAATATTTAAAACACTAAATCTAAAAGGTCATTTCATAAGTAAGTGTCCCAAAATTTATATTTAATGTGCTAATATTTTAGGTTGTAAAATCGTGTTCATTATTATTTGTTTCAAATATTAAAATATATAGATTAGGTCTTTATCACCAGATCTGACTGTATGTGTTTATTTATGGTGTATTTAGTTTCATGTAATGATATAAATAATTTTTCAGATTGTGTTTTTTTTCATGTGAGGTCAACTTAAAAGTTATTGACTTAATAATAAGTTTTTAAGTTTATTTTTTTATTAGTTGAATGTAATATAAACCCATCTTGAGGTTTTCTATGGAGAGATTTTATGGTAATTAATATTATATTGTTAAATGTTTTACTATATTTAGGTATTGGTAACCCTTATGTTCAACATGAATTTTTATTTTAATACAATTCCAATAAATTCTTTGGGATTTAATTTAAAACTTATGAGAAATCATTTTATGTTTAAAAATTATTTATCATAGAGGTTAATTTAGATTTGTGGTTATTTAATTATGGAAAGATCTTAGCGGAACCCTTGGTTTCATTGTAGAAAATATATAGTTAAATGAGCTATTTTTCATGTCAAAGATTTTTCATTTTCTTATATTAACATAAATATTTAAGAAAATTTTGTACTTATAAAATATATAGGAATTTTCTTTTTATCATTTTTAAGATATTATGACCTATTACAAGTAAATTGTGTATAAATAAATAATATTCATCATAGATACTCGTTGCCTATAATATGGGATGATATAATGAGGAAACTGGTTAAAACATAAAGGAAAGGTGATATTCCATTTATGGGATTTTATAATATAATAAATGAACATTTCAAAATTTTATTAGTCATGATAATAAATGAATCACCAATTAATTAAAAATTATATTTTTTAGGGTCCATTTGAAATGAATTTATGGTCATATTTTTTCTAATTAAATCATGATTTTATTGTACTTTACACTGTCAATATCAAATTTTATACCACCACACATCATTATTATGAAATTTCCTTAATCCTCCACATTTATAATTTAACTTCCCAAAAATTATATCCTATTTTGAGACATAGTTTTTTATTCTAGATTTCCACATATTTTTCTTACCCTTATTTGAAAAGAATTTTTTTCAAAAACGTTTTATGATGTGAGATTTCAGGAATGGGATTTTGAGAAATTAAAACCTTGAATTCCCAAACTTGAGATGTAGTTACATATATGAAATTTATTTAATGTGGAAATAAATTAACATAAAATATTTTAAAATAATACTATTTCTTATAGCGTACAAGGCAATCCACAATCCTATTTAATGACCACGAAATAATATTATTTAAATATGACCCTTGTAACCATTCTATTGAATTGGAAATTTTAAATAATAGTAACTATATTATTATATATATATACATATATCCTTCTCAATTTGAATTCATTTTTTATTTCATATGAATAATTTATAAATATGTTTAATGTCATTTTATGCATCAAAAATATACTTTCCTCAAAAATAATTTTTATTTCACTTCATGAGGTTATATTTTAATTAATTTAAAAATATTAGATATTATATTTGATAAAAAGATTATAAATATTTAATATTAATTTCAATATTATAATTGGTTGATTTTTTTGGATATTACTTAAAAGATTGATATTTTGGTTAATATTGAAAATACTAAATTTATAAAAAATTCCACTCTCTTATAAAGTATTTATAATGTACCATTTTGTTTTGAATTTTTTAAAATTTCATTAATTATTTTTATTAAAAATAATCTATTTAATGTTTTAAAAATAAACATTATGCTTAACATTTATATAAGAGATTTTTTACGTTTAAAATGAATTTTTCTAAAAAACCAATTGTTTTCCAATTTTCAAGTATATTTTAATAGAAATTTATTTCAATAATAAGAACCTAATTTTATTAAAAGGAATGCATATTTTGATTTAGGAGGTTCAAATTTGGTAAATTGGAATCTTTTAATTTTTTTCATTAAGAATAGTATCTTTTGTAAAAATTTTGTGAAAATGGTAAGGGTAAAATAGTTAAAATTATAATAAAACTATGGGATAAGTCATTAAAGTCACCCAAAAACATCCAATAATTTCAATGTATAAGAAGATATTGATCATAATAATCATAAATTTGAAAAATTTCTAATCTATTTCCAATTTCCATTGACAACGTCTTAAATATTTTTTTGGAAAATATTATATATAGAACTTCACATTATTTGTCTTATTACCTATAAATTTTTTCCATTGGGATAAAATATGGATAGGTTTTTTTCTAAATCATTATTTGAAATATAAATTATTTTTAATCAGGTTTATTTATTTTTTAATTTTTTGTATTATATAATTACCATAATTTCCTGTGCAAAGTTAATATAATGCATTTTCAAGTAATAGAAAAATAAACTAAATAATATTAAAAGGATTAAATGAAATAAATTTGGATAAATTATTTTTTATATGAGTATTAGAGAAATATATCCTATTAGTGAAGTGTTAAAAGTTTAAATTAGATTTACTTTATATTCTTTATTTATTTAATGTAAAACCATTTGAATATTCCCTAAAATTACATTAATGTATCTTATGTTAAAAAAAGTTAATTAAAGGATTTAGATGTCATAATAATTTTATCGTTGGAAAATTGAATGAGGTATTTTTTTATTGTATCTTATATTTACCACTTTTGTTCCACTTTTCCTTTTATAGTAAAATCAATGACCCCAAAATATCTAAAAAAATCATTGTTATCAAAGAAATCTTCAAAATTCTTAATGAAAGGATAAAACTAACATTTAAGTGTTAAAACATCACTTAAACTTGTTTAAATATTATCATGTTAGATTAAATCGAATAATAATCATTTTATATTTTAAATATATCAAAATTTTCCACCATAACATGAAAATTTATTTATAAGAATTTTATACATGAATAAATTATAATTGTGTCAATATGCTCACTTATAAAAGAAAACCACACCTTCAATCTTATTTAAAAAATTTGAGCCATTTATATTGATTAATTTTTACCCAAATATCTTCCAAAAAAACATCCCATTCTCTTGAGCCTATGGTATCAGCAAAATATTATCTTAAAATTCTTCATGTGCAAGTCAAAACAGGTTTCCCAAAAAACTATTATGTCTCTTAGTTAAGTTTTTCAATTTATATTCTTATAAATTAATAATTTATATAATAACCACTATAATATATTGAAATTACTATAATAAATATATTTATATGATATTATATTTTTGTAATAACTTTTATTTATATTATACTTCATTAAATGGGACATGAAACAATCATTTGTGTTTATGTGTAGACAACAACCTCGTGAATAGATGTAATTCATTTTCCTTCACCGACATTAATTTATGGTTATAATGATGTTTTTCGAATATATATAGTTTATTCAAAAATAAATTATAATTATTTAATTCAGATATATGATTTATATTATTACCCTTCCATTCATCGGGAAACGAAAATGTCATGTGTGATTATGTAAGGGCTACCATATCCACATTGCAACATATTTTGGTATTAAATACAAACCCTTATTATAGGTCATAATTATTGGTATAAATGATATAATATTATATATTTGTTATAAATATCATTCTAATATTGTAATTAATATATCCTACTTGTTTATTTACCATTGAATAATATGTAGACACAACACTCATGTGTTTGTGCAAACTACCTCTTCACGAACTAATGTATTTCATTTTAATCACCACCACAAATGGATGGTTATAAAGGTGGATTTTAAATAATAATATGATATTTATCAAAATAAATTCTTTATATAATGATAAAAAACTAATT